>OX376205.1:0-2436142 GCA_947363905.1 Lithophane semibrunnea
ACCTAACCTAACCTAACCTAACCTAACCTAACCTAACCTAACCTAACCTAACCTAACCTAACCTAACCTAACCTAACCTAACCTAACCTAACCTAACCTAACCTAACCTAACCTAACCTAACCTAACCTAACCTAACCTAACCTAACCTAACCTAACCTAACCTAACCTAACCTAACCTAACCTAACCTAACCTAACCTAACCTAACCTAACCTAACCTAACCTAACCTAACCTAACCTAACCTAACCTAACCTAACCTAACCTAACCTAACCTAACCTAACCTAACCTAACCTAACCTAACCTAACCTAACCTAACCTAACCTAACCTAACCTAACCTAACCTAACCTAACCTAACCTAACCTAACCTAACCTAACCTAACCTAACCTAACCTAACCTAACCTAACCTAACCTAACCTAACCTAACCTAACCTAACCTAACCTAACCTAACCTAACCTAACCTAACCTAACCTAACCTAACCTAACCTAACCTAACCTAACCTAACCTAACCTAACCTAACCTAACCTAACCTAACCTAACCTAACCTAACCTAACCTAACCTAACCTAACCTAACCTAACCTAACCTAACCTAACCTAACCTAACCTAACCTAACCTAACCTAACCTAACCTAACCTAACCTAACCTAACCTAACCTAACCTAACCTAACCTAACCTAACCTAACCTAACCTAACCTAACCTAACCTAACCTAACCTAACCTAACCTAACCTAACCTAACCTAACCTAACCTAACCTAACCTAACCTAACCTAACCTAACCTAACCTAACCTAACCTAACCTAACCTAACCTAACCTAACCTAACCTAACCTAACCTAACCTAACCTAACCTAACCTAACCTAACCTAACCTAACCTAACCTAACCTAACCTAACCTAACCTAACCTAACCTAACCTAACCTAACCTAACCTAACCTAACCTAACCTAACCTAACCTAACCTAACCTAACCTAACCTAACCTAACCTAACCTAACCTAACCTAACCTAACCTAACCTAACCTAACCTAACCTAACCTAACCTAACCTAACCTAACCTAACCTAACCTAACCTAACCTAACCTAACCTAACCTAACCTAACCTAACCTAACCTAACCTAACCTAACCTAACCTAACCTAACCTAACCTAACCTAACCTAACCTAACCTAACCTAACCTAACCTAACCTAACCTAACCTAACCTAACCTAACCTAACCTAACCTAACCTAACCTAACCTAACCTAACCTAACCTAACCTAACCTAACCTAACCTAACCTAACCTAACCTAACCTAACCTAACCTAACCTAACCTAACCTAACCTAACCTAACCTAACCTAACCTAACCTAACCTAACCTAACCTAACCTAACCTAACCTAACCTAACCTAACCTAACCTAACCTAACCTAACCTAACCTAACCTAACCTAACCTAACCTAACCTAACCTAACCTAACCTAACCTAACCTAACCTAACCTAACCTAACCTAACCTAACCTAACCTAACCTAACCTAACCTAACCTAACCTAACCTAACCTAACCTAACCTAACCTAACCTAACCTAACCTAACCTAACCTAACCTAACCTAACCTAACCTAACCTAACCTAACCTAACCTAACCTAACCTAACCTAACCTAACCTAACCTAACCTAACCTAACCTAACCTAACCTAACCTAACCTAACCTAACCTAACCTAACCTAACCTAACCTAACCTAACCTAACCTAACCTAACCTAACCTAACCTAACCTAACCTAACCTAACCTAACCTAACCTAACCTAACCTAACCTAACCTAACCTAACCTAACCTAACCTAACCTAACCTAACCTAACCTAACCTAACCTAACCTAACCTAACCTAACCTAACCTAACCTAACCTAACCTAACCTAACCTAACCTAACCTAACCTAACCTAACCTAACCTAACCTAACCTAACCTAACCTAACCTAACCTAACCTAACCTAACCTAACCTAACCTAACCTAACCTAACCTAACCTAACCTAACCTAACCTAACCTAACCTAACCTAACCTAACCTAACCTAACCTAACCTAACCTAACCTAACCTAACCTAACCTAACCTAACCTAACCTAACCTAACCTAACCTAACCTAACCTAACCTAACCTAACCTAACCTAACCTAACCTAACCTAACCTAACCTAACCTAACCTAACCTAACCTAACCTAACCTAACCTAACCTAACCTAACCTAACCTAACCTAACCTAACCTAACCTAACCTAACCTAACCTAACCTAACCTAACCTAACCTAACCTAACCTAACCTAACCTAACCTAACCTAACCTAACCTAACCTAACCTAACCTAACCTAACCTAACCTAACCTAACCTAACCTAACCTAACCTAACCTAACCTAACCTAACCTAACCTAACCTAACCTAACCTAACCTAACCTAACCTAACCTAACCTAACCTAACCTAACCTAACCTAACCTAACCTAACCTAACCTAACCTAACCTAACCTAACCTAACCTAACCTAACCTAACCTAACCTAACCTAACCTAACCTAACCTAACCTAACCTAACCTAACCTAACCTAACCTAACCTAACCTAACCTAACCTAACCTAACCTAACCTAACCTAACCTAACCTAACCTAACCTAACCTAACCTAACCTAACCTAACCTAACCTAACCTAACCTAACCTAACCTAACCTAACCTAACCTAACCTAACCTAACCTAACCTAACCTAACCTAACCTAACCTAACCTAACCTAACCTAACCTAACCTAACCTAACCTAACCTAACCTAACCTAACCTAACCTAACCTAACCTAACCTAACCTAACCTAACCTAACCTAACCTAACCTAACCTAACCTAACCTAACCTAACCTAACCTAACCTAACCTAACCTAACCTAACCTAACCTAACCTAACCTAACCTAACCTAACCTAACCTAACCTAACCTAACCTAACCTAACCTAACCTAACCTAACCTAACCTAACCTAACCTAACCTAACCTAACCTAACCTAACCTAACCTAACCTAACCTAACCTAACCTAACCTAACCTAACCTAACCTAACCTAACCTAACCTAACCTAACCTAACCTAACCTAACCTAACCTAACCTAACCTAACCTAACCTAACCTAACCAGTCGCGCGGCACCCCTCGCCGCGAGCAGATCATTTTAAAGTCGCTCCGCGCTCGAAAAATCCTCAAAAATAGCAAAAGTGCGAATTTCGAATCAAGATTTGTGCCAAAGTGAGTGTCTCAGTGCGTATAACAATAGGAGTGCAGTGTCCAAGTGAAAACCCTGTTGGTTTTCCTTGGAAATTCCGAAAACTGGTTTTTGAGAGGTTATCCCTCAGAAATCCACCTGTTGGGGACGAGTTTTGACGTGCGGCACCGGATTTATCGCGGTGACCCACAGATTTTGTACTGCTATTAGGAGTGCACCACCTTGCCACACATCTTGGCAGAATATCAGATTTTTCCCGCTTCACCCCTCGCTGCCACAGGAGAAAAACCAAAAAACACGTGCTGCGCGACTTCACAACCAGCGCTTCCAGGACTACAGTCAGCATCTCACCTTGGAGGGGACCACGTAAGAAACATATTCCCTTTTTCCGCTTGTTAATAAGTGGACCAGAAACGAAGATAAAAATTTTTCAAGACTTTTCAAGATTTACCAAATTTGTGGCAGCCCTAGCTCGGAAAAACGAGCGAAGACCCCTATTTTTTAATTTACCATTAGATTAAGAATATCATTGAAAACATTTGTGCAAAATTTCAGAATTTTCCCATCTACACCTGCTGAGTTTTTAAATTATAGAAATACCTATTGTAATACCTAAACTTATACCTAAACTTTTTCTATTGTTTTGACAGAAGGGGGTTAAGTGCTATCCGATGCGTTACTAGCTCCTTAGTTCATATTAAAATCCCTATTACCATCCGATAATATTCCCAGTGATAAATTCCAGAAAAACTGCCTTTTTGCGTCCATTGGTTTTGGTAGTTGGGATTTCAAATTGGTATTTTTCAAAATTATTATATATAATAGTATATAGATTTTAACATAGTTCAACAGAATAATTCATTAACTTCCCTTATTATTTTTTTCAAAATTTTTTACCCAATCGTTATCGAGCAGTGATTTTTTAACTGGAACGCTGGCTTTCCTGAAAACCGCACGATAACTGTGTTTTCAGTTTACAGGAAAACCAAGCGTCCTAGACGAATTCTGACCATTTTTTCCGGGGTCCCCCCCCTAACAACCCCCCCCACGGTTTGTACAGAAGACAAACCCTTTGAGACCCCTCCGATCATTTGGACCAAGTTTCATCCCCCTACCCCAAATTTTACACTTCGACTTAGTCTCTGGGGATGAAATTGCCTCATCGTTTATTTCTAGCCATAACTTCTGGACCCGTGGTCAGAATCACTTGGGGTTTTCAACTTGGGGTAGAGCAAATCCTGGGCTATCTCCCACAAATAGGGAGTGTCTCTAGGTAGAGTCTCTAGGAGGATTGACAGGGAAGATCAGTTATTTGATCTGGTTTTTCTCGGTAGACCCGGACTAACTCTAGTACTCTTGTAGCTATTAAATGTAGCTGAGAGTCGACTCTAGATAGAGTTTAATTATTTTATTTTTATTAGTATTTAAACGTTCACATTGAATTGACTGACATTGAAATAACTCCTTCAAATTGGACTTCTATTAAATATAGAAAACAACTTGACACATTAATAATAGGTTAGTTATTTGGACAAAGGGTCTGGTACCCAGTTTGTAAATTATATTTAGATCTATTGAGTGAGTATAAATAGTATTAGGTATAATCAGATCTCTTATCTGAGACTGAATAACTTTGACGCAATCATATTCATTAATTTCTTTCTTACTGGCCCACTCGGTCGTTTTTATCACAAACATCTTCAGGTGAATCTAGTGGGTGAAAGTTATATAGATACTCACCTGTACTTTGTGTACACTGCGAGCTCGAGTCTTATTTGGTGGTTGAGATTCCAACACGAACGGAAAACACGATTCCTGACGTAACCCAACCATTTTTATACTTGGTCTTGACTTAAAAGCTTCTAGGATACTTTCTGTGTCTATCCCCCCTTTACAGGGATACAGAAATATCACCGGCGCCCCTGACTGACATACCTATGAACCTCACCTTCACTCAAAACACCAAAATGTTCCGCACACCGGCAAAGCAACACGCTAGCTCGCCTGGCTCCAGGAGTTCGCCGCGCTCGACTGAGAAAGCTGGACCAGCACTGCCCTGTGTGAGGCGAAGCATTGGAGAATGGGAGGCCGGGAAAGCTGAGTCTCAGGCCAAATCCCCGACCACCACAAAACGCGACGCTACACCAGGGACCTCTCAGCCAACAACCAGCACTTTGGAAACGCGCGGCATTCCGGCCAGCACCGCAATACTACCCAAGAAATCCGAGCCTATTTACCCCAACATCACGGCGGAGGCGAGAGCCTGCCTGAATAAGGCAAAGCTTCACCTCAACAACTCGCGAAATTTAAAGGCGGAGATTAAAAAGGAGGTTACAGCTTCAATAGACCGACTTTACCAGCTGGTAAAAGAGGCGGATAAAACAGGCAATGGACAAAATTCTCATATTAACACTGAATGTCAGAAGATTGAGGAGAAAGGGGATGACCAGGGAAGCATCATTTGGTTGCGCTCCGCACTAGAGGAGCAAACTCATATAGTGAAGGAGGGCAACCAGATGATTAAACAGCTGCAGATCGCAATGCAGAAACAAAGAGAGGCACAGGAGACGCGTGACAGAGAGAGGCACAGTGACGGAGATGTTTTGAAAGAAATTAGGGCGCTCGAAGACACCACCAAAGAGATGGGAAAAATGATTTCCGAAATGAAAGAGAGAATCCCTACCTACGCAGAGGCCCTGACTGCACCCCAAAACACCCGGGGCCAAAAACCAAAGCACTCCGTCATTGTGTCGTCAAACGTCACAATGGATACTAGTACAGAGGTGGTGGGAAGGGTTAAAGAGGCATTGGACGCGAAGAAGAGCGGCATGCAGATTGAGAGGGTCCGAAAAGTCAGAGACAAGAAGGTTATCTTGAGTTTTAACAACAAAGAAGAGATGGCAAGAACAACAGCCCAACTCAAGAAAGACAAACATCTGAAAGTGGAAGAGGCAAAAAACAGGAACCCACTAGTGATAATCAAGGACCTCTTGTCCTACAATAGCGATGAGGACATTTTAACCGCTTTGAAGATCCAAAACGCCCGCCTGTTTGAGGACCTGACGGCTGAGGAGGGGACCGCGACAGTGAAATACCGGAGGAGGGCACGGAACTCGCTAGAGAGCCATGTCGTCCTAGAGGTGACACCCAAGTTGTGGCAGAAACTCACTGCGGCTGGTAGGGTCTTCATTGACTTGCAGTGCGTTAGAGTCCAAGACCAAACGCCCCTTGTACAGTGCACAAAGTGCTTGGCGTATGGGCATGGCCGAAAATTGTGTACGGAGTCGTTGGACCTATGCAACTATTGCGGGGGTCCACATCTTAAAGCTGAATGTACAAGACTGGCAATGGGTGACAAACCGACGTGTAAGAACTGCGCCAGAGACAAGCATGACGACACAGGCCACACAGTCTATAGTCTGGAATGCCCGGTACGTAGGAAGTGGGATGCTTTAGCGCGGGCCGCAATAGCGTATTGCTAAAGTGGCCCCGGGTGTTGCACCGACGACAACTGCCCATACGTACATCATGGCGCAAGCTAACCTCCAACGTAAGCAACTGGCAACTAACGAACTGATGCTCGAGGCTAAAAAGCGCAAAATAGCCATTGCATTGATTCAGGAGCCATATGTGGGAGGAATAAAGGCAATGAAGTCGTACGGGGGGGCCAGAGTCTACCAAAACTCAAATCGCGGCGAGGGTACTGTAAAGGCGGCGATAGTCGTGTTCAACCATGACATCGACGTCATACAGTGCCCCAAATTCACCACCAACAACATCATGATGGTAAAGTTGCGAACGAGCGCATGGGAGATTCTTGCCATCTCGTACTACTTTGAGCCTGACCAACCCATTGGGCCATACCTGGACCACTTAACAGCTGCGATGAAGGAGCTTATGCCCAGTAAAGCAATCATTGGAGGGGATGCTAATGCCAAAAGTGTGTGGTGGGGTAGCAGTACTACTGATGTCAGAGGTGAGGAACTGGCAGGAATGACTGGAGAGCTCAATCTTCAGGTGCTCAATTGCGGGGATAGACCCACCTTCGATACCATTAGAGGGGGACGAAGGATCACAAGTCACGTCGATGTAACCCTGTGCACAGAAGACTTGCTCGGCCTGGTAGAGGAATGGACGGTAGCCGAAGACCTAACGAGCTCGGACCACAACGGAATACTAATGAAAATTAAATTACGAAAAGGAAAAGGCATTCAGATTCAAAGAACAACTAGAAAATACAACACCAAAAAAGCCAATTGGGAACTTTTTGATGAAAAAATGTACCAATTAAAAATAGATAATAGAATTAATAAAGAAAAAATAAAACAGATAAATAACAAAGAAGAAATAGATGGCATAGTTGACAGGTACACTGCAGTAATGACCGAAGCATGTGACGCGGCTATGCCAAAGAAACAGGAAAACCAAAAACTCAGTATTCCGTGGTGGTCCGAAGATCTCGAAGTGATGAAGCATGACGTCGCTACTAGGAAGAGAAGAATCCGGTGCGCTGCGCCATCACGTAGAGAGGGTGTGGTCGCGCTGTACCTAGAACAAAAAGAGAAGTATGAGTCAGAGGTCAAGAAACGCTCCACAGAGAGCTGGAAGGAATTTTGCCAGAAGCAGAGCAGGGAAGGGGTCTGGGAGGGAATATATAGGGTGATTAAAATTACAGCAAAAAGGCAAGAAGATCTGCCGCTGGTATACAATGGCAAGGAAGCAGGACAGAAAGGTTCCGCAAGAGTACTGGCAGAGACATTTTACCCGGAGGACCAGGAGGAGGAGGATAGCTCAGACCATCGTCGAATCAGAATTCTTGCTGACCGAGCAAACGACTGGAGTCATCATGAGACCCATGACCCGGAGTTTACGACGGAGGAGCTCAGGTTCGCGACGGAGAGCTTCAATCCGAAGAAAGCACCCGGAGTAGACGGCTTCACAGCCGACATCTGCCAGCGGGTAATATCTCAGGACGTGGAATTGCACCTGGCAATATTTAACAAGTGCTGGCAATTAACGCACTTCCCCACAGCGTGGAAAGAGGCCACCGTGGTGGTGCTGAGGAAATCAGGGAAAGACGATTATACCAGTCCCAAGTCCTACAGGCCGATTGGACTTCTTCCGGTGATGGGCAAGATATTGGAAAAGATGATGGTTAGAAGGCTGGTTTGGTACTTGGCGCCCCGGATAAGTCCCCGCCAGTACGGTTTCATGCCACAACGGAGCACGGAAGACTCCCTCTATGACCTGATTGCCCACGTGAGAGAGAAACTCAGAGAGAAGAAGCTCATCGCGATGGTCTCTTTGGATATAGAGGGAGCCTTTGACAGTGCATGGTGGCCGGCCATTAAGGTCAGACTGGCGGAGGAAGAATGTCCAGCGAACCTCAGGAGAATGATAGCCAGCTACCTAAGCGACCGCAAGGTCCGGGTAAGGTATGCTGGCCATGAGTTCGCCAAAACTACGAACAAGGGGTGTGTCCAAGGATCAATAGGCGGTCCCATCTTATGGAACCTTCTGTTGAACCCATTACTGGAAAGTCTCACACAGCGAGGCGACTACTGCCAGGCCTTCGCTGATGACGTGGTGCTCGTGTTTTCGGGGGAGACAGCCCTTGAAATCCAACTACAAGCCAATGCCGCTCTCGAACATGTTCGGAGGTGGGGTGTCATGAATAAGCTCAGGTTCGCACCGCATAAAACTTGTGCCATGGTAGTCACCAACAAGCTTAAATATGACACGCCACACCTGACCATGGGAGGGATCGACATTGGAATGTCTTCCGAGATCAAGATCTTGGGACTGACAGTGGACGCCAAGCTGACCTTTAATAGCCATACGGCTAACGTCTGTAAAAAGGCACTTGGCGTATACAAACAGCTGTCAAGAGCAGCGAAAGTCAGCTGGGGGCTCCACCCGGAAATAGTCCGCATAATATACACCGCTACGGTAGAGCCTATCATCACATACGCGGCTGGTGCCTGGTCCTCAGCATCAAAAAAGTTAGGAATCCAACGCCACCTAAATGCAGTCCAGAGGGGTTTTGCTCAAAAGATGTGCGGGGCGTATCGCACGGCCTCTCTTCATTCGGCGCTGGTACTGGCTGGAATACTGCCACTTGATCTCCGCATACAGGAGGCAGCCGCCCTGTACAAGACGAGGAGAGGGGTATCTCGGCCAGAGCTGGTAGACAGAGAGGTCGAACAAAGAGTCAAATACTCCTGTACACCTCATCCGGGGAGGCATACTGCGATAGAGTTCGTAAGCCTGGTGGACCAGGAGCAATTGGATAGGCACAACAACCAGACTATTCGCATATTTACCGATGGCAGCCGGATTGAGGGCAAGGTTGGGGCAGCGCTGACTCTATGGGACAGTGCTGCAGAAGTAAAAACACTGAAGCTCAAGCTGGCTCCATACTGCACGGTATACCAGGCGGAACTCCTCGCAGTGTGCAAAGCCACTGAGGAAGTGCAGCGAAGAAGTGAGAGGAGCTACGGCATTTACAGTGACTCCAGATCAGCCCTGGAGACGATAGCAAACCCCAGCACAACGCATCCACTGGCAGTTAAAACGCGCGAGAACCTAAGCGCCATTGAAAACCAGAACAAAACTGTGTCCTTGTTTTGGATCAAGGCACATGCGGGCCTTGCGGGAAACGAAAGAGCGGATGAGCTGGCGAAGGACGCAGCATTAAATAAGAAAACCAAGCCGGATTATGACCTGTGTCCGGTTTCATTCATCAAACGACAGATCCGAAAGGGGTCGATTGATGAATGGAACCGACGGTACAAAGATAGTGCCAGAGCAAAAGTCACTAAGCTATTCCTTCCCGACATCACAATCTCCTACAAAATAGTCCGACAAATAACCCCATCCAACGTAACCACCCAAGTACTTACGGGGCACGGTGGGTTCTCTGAGTACCTGAATCGATTTAGGTGCAAGGAGAACCCATCGTGCATTTGCCAACCCGGGACACCCGAAACGGTGGAACATATTTTGACCGACTGCCCAGTCCACGCCCTGAAAAGACTCGAGATCGAAAATAAGCTAGAATGCAAAATGATACCCAAAAACTTCCCAGAGCTTTTGTGTAGTAGGAAAACTAGGGAAACATTTATAGAATACATAAAAGATATCGCAAAACATGTCATAAAAAGAAATAAATAAACAGGACAATAAAACTATGCTATAATATATATTAGTATAAATATATAGACTAGCATATAAGAAATAAATGTTTAATGTGAAACAGAAAGGTAACTAAAATTAAGGCATATAAATAAGCTGATATGTGAATACTGTATAAATTAAAACGTGACTAGAATAAGTTATTAAGTTAATGATTTATTAAAAACATAAGAACAAAACAAATAAAGAAAACCCGTAGATACATCCCATCCAAATAGTTAAGTAAGGGCTCTAATTATGTTAGAGGTAGCTCGCAACACCCTGTGATGACGGGTGCAAATAAAAAAAAAAAAAAAAAAAAAAAAAAAAAAAAAACCTAACCTAACCTAACCTAACCTAACCTAACCTAACCTAACCTAACCTAACCTAACCTAACCTAACCTAACCTAACCTAACCTAACCTAACCTAACCTAACCTAACCTAACCTAACCTAACCTAACCTAACCTAACCTAACCTAACCTAACCTAACCTAACCTAACCTAACCTAACCTAACCTAACCTAACCTAACCTAACCTAACCTAACCCAGTAACCGACTCTATGTCACACGCATAACATCGGCTCCGTGCAAATAATTCGCGAAAAATACACGCATCGTGTTACAAGTGCGAAAAGTTGTCAGTGAAATTGTGTAGTGCCAACTCACCGGGATAAGTGTGGGCAAGTCTGTACCTCCAAGGGTTGCGGTGCAGGACCCTCGAGACTTCAAGGTGTAATATCAACGCCAAGGTTAGTGCAGTCGCTCTACCAACAATAATCCTTACAAAGGCAGTTAAGACCAATCCAGCGGCACCAAAATCATCGAAATCGGTCCAGCGATCAGGGAGATATTAAGGGCGGAAAACGTTGAAAACACGTGGTTTTTGGTTAGAAAACAACCTCACTTTTCCTCACGTGGCCCTACCAACACGAGGCGTGACGTAAAGCCAGCCATCCAAGCCCTGCCTGAAGACTCCGAAGCCGGCCGAGGAATCAGTCCACAGATCAGCCGCTACTACCGAGACTACCTTGCTCATCATCAGGTTAGCCCGAGGGAACTCCTCAGCCCTTAGTCCCATCACCCCCGAGTTTGGGCTCATTGGATTTGGGAATCCAGGTCTCTACCGCTCACTCCCCAAAACCTCCACCCTTAAAATATCCCACCCCCACCCCTTAGCTCCCCCCCACCAAATTTTATACCCCCTCCACTTGTGTTACAAGTTGGGGCACCCCTCCCCTCAGTCAACTTACCCTTCACCCCCCCTCCCACCAAAAGTCATCAGGTGGGATCCCCCCCCCCCAACCCCCCTTCCTCACCCCCCCGCAATAGTCACCCCACGAAACCCCCCCTTCCCCCCGCCCCTCCCTCACCCCCCCTCAATAGTCTCCCCACGAGACCTACCCCCCCCCCCCTCTTCCCCCCTCGAGGCTACCCCACCCCCCCGCGGCCCAGATCCTTATCAGTTGGAGCTAGACAGTCGAGTTTGGGCTCGTTGCAAAGGGCTCGGAAAGCTCTTCAACTTGGCCCCAACAGAAACTCAAAATTCGGCGTCCAACACGCACAGCGACCCGGCGACACTCGTCGATTTCATTGACAAGCACCATCAGCGCGCAAGCAGGACTCTCAACATCGAGCTCCGCGCAAGGCATACTCCGCTACCTGCAGAGCGTCACACTGCAGATTTTCGCAGTCCATCAGCGATAGCATCGTACAAGTTAAATCTTGAAACAAAATAAACTGTAAGTAAGTCCATCACCGTCTTAATTTTAGTCTTGTCTTATTGTTTGATAGTCACACTGTATTACATTTAATATTAGAAACTAAGTTAAAGATAAATCCTCATACTAATCAAAATGTCAGCCCCTTCAACATCTTCCGCCCCCGCCAAAATGACCGCAAAGGTCACAAAGTCGACACGATCGCTTCGCGAGAAAGTAATCTCCAAGTCGGCAAAATCGGTACTGTCAGAAACGCTGGCGCACCCATTGCCGACAGAAGAGGCACCTAAGGCGAAAGCAGCGTCAGTGTCGGACGTGACGGAGCTCACACGCGTGACAAATCCGCAAACTCCAGCAACGGCGTACAGCTCTGCTTGCTCTGATGGCTCGGAGCAGCTGGGAGTTGTTAACAGAAGCCGCGTGTCAGAAACGGTTATACGGTGGGAAGGTTGTAACATTTCCCCCCCCAAACACATAGTCTCGGATGAGGAAAGCTCCAACGCCTCAAGTCAAACCACCGATTCGCGCAGTCGCCGGGACAGCATCCTATACAGGACACCAAAGAAAGGGACAGGTGTCCATATGGATATGGCGACGGCGGAGGCCAACACCATGCTTCAGCAGGGCAAGCAGGCTTTGGAGGCCGCCGGGAATATGAAACGTGAGTGCAAGCAAGCTGCTCACAATTGTCTTCAGGGTCTATACGAGACCGTTCTGTCCCTGTCAGACTCCAGGGCGCGGCATAAATACAATCTAGAGAAGGAGAGGTCACGCCATGCTCAAGAGCTCGTAAGGGTGGAGAGAGCGCACACAAGAGAGATGGAGACCACCAAGAAGGCTCTAGCGTTGGAATTGGGCCGCGCTCGGGACGACATAGGGGAGACCCTGAAGACAACCAAGCTCATCAGGGAGTGGCTGGGAGCTGAGACCCTACAGGCGCTAAAGGAGAACGCCGAAACACGAAAAGGAGTCCAGGCCCTAGAGGCGGTGGTGCGCAAAGAGCACGAGAAAACCCGAAAAGAGGCCGGAAGAGCCACGGGATCGCCGGGAAGGGACAGCAACCCAAACCCGATCCTTATGCGACTCGAACTCGGCATAGCCAGCGTAACAAATCAGCTAGATACGCTAAGGAAACAGATGGAGCGAATAAGGGCAGACCTTCCGGTGCTCCCCGCCACCGCCTCAGCACAAGACCACCAGTGCCACATTCCTGACGAGCTGCTCGCGGCGGCTTCCGGTACTGCAAGGATAGAAGCCGAACTAAAAAAGCTTGCAGACGTCATAGGCAAGCACATAAGCCAACCACTTCCACCCCCCCCTCAGGATATCAAGAAACACCTGCAGCCAGTGAAGGAAAAGCTGGAGATAGTGTCCTCGGACATCAAAGTCCTGAGAGACAGACCTCAAGCGCCAACACCGCCGGCGACAAACCTCGACACCGAACTCGCTGTTGTAGAGGTCAGGAAAACGCTGGCAGACATCGTCAAGGGTATGGATAACCTGAGGGACAGACCCAAAACGGCGCATCCCGTAAATAGACCCGTGACCACTTCATCACAGCCGAAGCCAACACAGTCCAGCCACACTCTGATAGTCTCATCGACGGACCCTAAACAGACAGGAGACAATGTCATGGAGAGGATCAGAGTGGTGTTGGACCTTAAAACAACGGGGGCTCAACTGAACAAGGTGAGGAAGGCCCGCAATCAAAAGGTTGTCCTAAACTGCGCCACGAGAAAGGATCTGGACCTTGTGAAGAAGCAGTTCAGCGAGAAGGATGACCTCAAAGTACAGGAGCCCAAACCAGCAAATCCCCTGATCTGTATCAGAGGAGTCCAGGCTCATTACACCGACGAGGAGATGGTGGAGCTGTTAAAAGCTCAGAACCAGAGCCTCCTCCACGGTGTCGATATGGCGAGCCAGACCCTGAAGATGCGGTTCAGAAAAAAGGCAAGGAACGCGTTGGTTTGCCACCCGGTGTTCGAGCTCTCCCCAGAACTCTGGAAACGACTCACGCAGGGAGAGGCCAAGGTATTTATTGGCCTGCAAAGGGTCCCCGTGGAGGATCAGTCACCTCTAGTACAGTGCAGCAGGTGCCTCGCGTACGGACATACAAGAACAGTGTGTAAAGAAACGTCGCAGGTATGCAGCTTCTGCTCAGGCGAACACACTGGGAGAGACTGTCCCATAAAACGAGACGGAAAGAGCCCTACGTGCGTGAATTGCGTAAAGGCCAAAAGAGAGGGCACGGACAAGGCGCATGCCGCTTACAGCGACGAATGCCAAGAGCGCCAGAAATGGGACGGCATAGCCAGAGCACGGGTCTCGTATTGCTGAGGCGGAGGGCACCCAACAGGACAGCACCACGGTTGCAACTCGCAGTGGCCCGACCAAAGGGTTGCATTTTATGCAAGCGAACCTGCAGCGCTCCAAACTAGCTACGACGGAGTTCCACTTAGCGGCTCAGGAGAAGGGAATAAAAGTGGCCCTCGTCCAAGAACCTTATGTAGGAAGAACGGGGATCATGAAACAACACCCTGGCACTCAAGTCATCCAGTGCACCCTGAACCGCCAAAAGCCAGTGAAGGCAGCCATAGTGGTTTTTGGTGACGAGCTGGAAGTCATTCATGACCCTCAACTCGTCACTGAGAACATCGCTTCAGCCACGGTTAAGGTGGGACAAATAAAGTTTGGAGCGGTGTCGGTCTACTTCGAGGGAGACCAATCACTCACACCCTATCTCAACACACTCAACATAACACTAACAAAAATACACACACACACACCCAACACAATCATCGGAGGTGATATAAATGCTTGGAGTCAGTGGTGGGGAAGCAATTCCGAAGACCACCGCGGAGCGGAGTACAACTCGTTCTTAAACGAACAAGATCTCCAGATACTCAACAGAGGACAGGTTCCAACCTTCGAGACGTGTAGAGGAGACAGGCTGTACGCTAGCATCGTCGACGTCACAGTGTGCAGTCTGTCACTTCTAGACAGGATCGAGGAGTGGAGAGTTGACAGAGGTCTCACCTCATCTGACCACAATGCGGTGACCTTCACGATGCGTCTCGAGAAACCCCTGGAACCACTTAGGCCAATCTCGACACGCATTTATAATACCAAGAAGGCAAAGTGGTCAGAATTTAAGGAACACGTTAAACTCTGTCTTGAAGGGAAAACCATCACACCCGAAAGAGTTACTGGAGCCTTAAATCATGAAGACCTGGAGAACCTAATCAGCGAGTATACCTCTGCCATACACCAAGCGTGCAAAAAATCAATCCCGAAAATAGGTAACAGAAAAATAGATCTCAAGCCACCTTGGTGGTCTCCTTCTCTGGAACAACTCAAAGGAGAAGTTCTCAGAAAGAAGAGAAGAATCCGCAATGCGGCACCATCAAGGAGGAACTACACAATACAGGAATACCTCACAGCTAAAGAAAATTACTCCACACAAGCCACTGACGCTGCCACGGCAGGCTGGAAAGAGTTCTGCTCCACACAGGAAAGAGAAAGCATGTGGGACGGAATTTACAGAGTCATAAGGAAAACCGCGAGAAGGGAAAATGACGCTCTCCTGAGAGGCCCATCTGGAGAAACCCTGAGCCCAGAGCAATCGGCGGAACTTCTCGCGAACACCTTTTACCCAGCAGACTCAACAGCAACAGAAACGACCTACCACACACAGCTTAGAAGCCGTATACGAGAGGAATCCGATGATCTTCAAGGACTGTCGGCCGATGACCCACCTTTTACACCAGCGGAGCTTGAATTGGTTCTACAAAACCAGAACCCAAAGAAAGCCCCAGGACCGGATGGGCTGACGGCCGATATATGCGTAACCGCTATCAACTGCAACAGGGAAGTGTTTCTCGCCTTGGCTAACAGATGCCTGGCGCTATCTTACTTCCCTGGGCAGTGGAAAGTGGCCCATGTGTGCATCCTTAGAAAACCCGGTAAAGACGACTACACTCATCCAAAGTCCTACAGACCCATTGGACTTTTGGCAGTCTTGGGCAAGATCGTCGAAAAACTCATCGTGAACAGGATTCAGTGGCACCTACTCCCCACACTCAACACACATCAATACGGTTTCATGCCGCAACGGGGCACCGAGGACGCCCTCTACGCCCTTGTGACGCACATACGTGCAGAGATAAAAGCAAAGAAGATCGTGCTTTTAGTATCACTGGACATAGAGGGGGCCTTCGATAACGCGTGGTGGCCGGCCATAAAACACCAGTTAATTAGCAAAAAGTGCCCAAGAAACCTATACACCACATTAACCTCATACCTGAAGGATCGAAAGGTACTGGTGAACTACGCCAGAGCGAAAAGCGAGAAGGAGACCACCAAGGGATGTGTCCAAGGCTCCATTGCTGGACCAACACTTTGGAACTTAATCCTAGACTCGCTTCTGACAGAAATCAACAGCTCTGGCGTATTTTGCCAAGCCTACGCGGACGATGTGGTCCTGGTCTTCTCCGACCAACAGGTCAACGCTCTGGAGCGAATAGCAGAAAGGACGTTAGACAGAGTGTCAGAATGGGGTGTTCAGAATAAGCTACGCTTCGCCGCGCATAAAACAAATGCGATGGTGCTGACAAGGAAGCTTAAGTATGACACTCCGGTCGTCCACATGTCAGGTGTCCAGCTAAATCTCGTCCAAGAGATCAAGCTACTAGGGCTGATCATAGACAACAAGCTCACTTTTAACGCACATGTTTCCGCCACCTGCAAAAAAGCTGCGGACATATACAAACAGCTTGCATGTGCGGCGAGGGTGACTTGGGGTCTCAACCGCGAGATAATCAGGACCATATACGTGTCGGTGGTAGAGCCGATAGTACTGTATGCCGCAAGCGCATGGGCGCCTGCAGCCGAGAAACTGATGGTAAGGAATCAGTTAGACTCACTGCAGAGAGGCTTTGCGCAAAAGATCTGTAAGGCGCACCGTACGGTGTCTCTGGTATCGGCTCTGCTTCTGTCGGGGCAGCTGCCTCTCGACCTTCGGGTAATCGAGGCCTCAAAACTATTTCAGGTAAAAAAGGGTTACTCCCACGAGTTCCTACCTCCCGGAAGAGAGATAGAGCGAAAAGTAGGGTACCTACAACAGCCTCACCCCTCAAAGCTCATAATCACGGAATACCAGCAACTGGAGGACTTCGACCCTGAAACCGTAGAAACTCACCATATAACCGGCCCCCAAATTTACACCGACGGTAGCAAGATAGAGGGGAAAGTCGGAGCTGCCATAACCTGGTGGAATGAAGGCAGGGAGTCGAAATACAGAACCTTCCGGCTTGAACCGCACAACACTGTCTTTCAATCGGAACTCTACGCACTGTTCAGAGCCACTAAGCTGGTGAAAGAAAGCAGAGGGGACACGACCAGTATTCTCAGCGACTCAAGATCGTCGCTGGACCTGCTGAGGTGTCCGATGGCTACACATCAACTGGCTCACGATCTCAAAGAACTGGTGCGAGAAATCCGCGGGGAGGGCAGGGATGTGCGTTTCTTCTGGTTGAGAGCACATGTGGGAACACTGGGAAATGAAAGAGCAGATGAATTGGCAAAGAAAGCGGCCCTTACCAAAAAGACGGCACCAGACTATGATAAAGTCCCAATATCCTTTGTGAAGAAGTGCATACGCGAGGAAACGGTCGAGAAATGGCAAAAGAGATACGAGTCCTCCAGTACAGGATCGGTGACCAAGGTGTTCTTTCCAAGCGTCATAGCCGCGAAAAGAATTATCAGGGACATAGATCTAACACCAGCTCTAGCCCAAATCTTCACGGGACATGGAGGATTCTCAGCATACTTGCATCGCTTTCATCTTAAAGACAGCCCCGCATGCGTGTGCGACCCATCCACGGAGGAATCAGTCTGGCACCTACTACTCGAATGTCCAAGATTTAGCCACGACAGAATGAAGCTAGAAAACGAGTTGAACGTCATCCTAGACCTTTCGGCTCTCAGCTCCATCGTAGAGGGAAAGGCTACAAGAGCATCTTTCTTGGACTTCGCACAAAAGGTCGTCTCAGTTGCCGCGAGGGCCAATCAGTCCACAGCCGTTCATACGACACACCTACAAACAAACACGCAAACAACTAACACAGTAACCACTAATATCACACCAACCAACACGCACACAACCACAACACAAACACCAACCTTATCACTGACACAAACGAACAACGTAAATACAAATACAATAACAACAAGAACAACAACATCACAATTGACGCAACCACATAACCCAACTACAACAATTATCATGCCGACCAACACGCAAACAGACACAGCAATAACAACAATACTGACCACAGCACCTACACAATCCCAAAACCAAACAGTAAACGCATTACAAATAACAACAATTGCGACACAAACCCTACCACGACTACAAACCACATTCAGCCCAACTTTGACACAAAACCAGCCAAACATGACGACTAGCATTATCATTTTTGACACAACAACGACTTCACAAAACGAAACATCGACCGACGAGACAACCACTACGACAACGGCCTCCGACGCCAACCCCATACCGTGCCTTCTAGCGATAGGGGCAGCTGGCGAGCCTGGCATACGACTCAGAAGTGTAGCACTGTTCATGAACCGCCCGCAAGAGACCTTTGGGATCAGCTTCTGCAGACCAAGACCAAGCAAAACCAAAGTCACCATACCACCTGGCCTAGCAGCCCTGATCAATGGTAGCACAGCGAATACGAGTATCAAAAGCAGAAAATACACCGATCTGCCTGTGATGGAGCTCTTCAATATCCAGTGCCGAGTGATGCGAGTCAAAGACAAAAAAATTGCATTACTCGAGTGGAGAGAAGAAACCCCATTTGCCCAAGCAAGCTCGTTACTCCAACGATTAAGGGAAGCCGGTGGAGACTCGGCTCGAATAATAAGTGTAGATGCCATGAACATCGACGGTATCAAGGGCGAAGTTGCAGACCGCCTTGGATGTATAAAAGCCGCAGAAGTGCACGAGGTGATAGTGTACGAGGACAGAGGGGAATCTTTGAGCTATCTAAAACCCCCAAGAGAGAAGCACACCGTACAGCAGGGCAACCCACCGTCACCACAAACAACGCTCAGTGGCTCAGAGCGGATGCAACAAAAAATCGCCGAAGAAAGGGAAACACTGCAGCGCAGAAGTACTCCAGAGCGGCACGGACAGGGCACAAGTCGACTTGCTGGAATCAAGACCGGAATCAAGACCTTCCTACAAAACGTCTTCACAGATCGTCATAGCGGGGCAACCCGCTCTGGCATCTTTGAACCAGCCCACAGACAGGGGGAGGCCCTCGCTAGCTTCCTTAGGAAATCTCCGATGGAGGCGGGCAAGTCTCCGCCAAAAAAGACCCCAACAAGAGCTGATAAAGGACAGGTCAGCCCTCCTGTATACATCCCGGTGACGGGCCCCTCGGACCACATACACAACGCCTTCCTCGAGTTCCTGGCGATCGTAAGAGCTACCAAACAGGCAAACACCCTCACCTGCAAAAAGCTCTTACAATGCTACAACCTTCAGTCAGAGGGACTGTTGAAGGTCCTTCTCGAGGAGGCGGACGCCGCTGTGTACGACAATAGCACATCCCGAGTCATCGCGGGGAGCATGAGAGACTCGTACATGGCGGCCTACAGCGCGACGGGAGGATTCGTAACACGGAACGAGGATGAATCGAAAAGGAGAGGAAAGCCGGTTTTCACGACACCTGACGAGGACCCAATAGTGGTAGTAGCCAAATGCACAGAGGTAATGCTGGACGATAGGTTTCTAGAGATGGCGCAAACCATTGCGGGAACCTCAATTGCAATCAATTTCAAGTGGGTAAACGGAGTTCCGGGGTGCGGAAAGACGACGTGGGTGGTGAGGCACTTCGATGGGGAGAACGACGTGGTAGTAACCACGACAACTGAAGCAGCAAAAGACCTGAGAGAGAAGCTCTCGCACCGCTTAGGCGATAAGGCAAAGACGAAGGTGCGAACTATGGCCTCCGTCCTAGCAAATGGATTCAAAAAGGGAGACAAGTGCCATCGTTTGACGGTGGATGAGGCCCTCATGAACCATTTTGGGGCCATAGTGATGGCTGCTAAGTTGTCGAGTGCTAGCGAAGTTGTCCTCATCGGGGATGTCAATCAGCTACCATATTTGGACAGGGAAAACCTATTTCCACTTAGGTACACCCGCCCAGATATGGTGGTTGCGATCACCCAGGAATTGCTCTGTACTCACCGGAACCCCATGGACGTCGCGCTCGCACTGAGCGACATCTACTGTGGGATCTACTCGTCCAAAACATCCACGAGTAACATTCACTCACTGAGGGTATGTGGCTTCTCCGGTGCGGACATCCCGAAAAAATCCCTGAACACGCTATTCCTGGTGCACACACAGGAGGAGAAATCCTCCCTTAGTGACCAGGGGTACGGATCTGGCGAGGGTTCCCGCATCCTGACCATCCACGAATCTCAGGGTCTCACATACGAGCGCGTCATTGTCATCAACACCCGAAAAGAAAAGACCCACATTCGTTACAGCGTTCCCCACGCGGTAGTGGCCGTGTCGAGACACACAACCAGCTGTGTCTATTACACCGACGACGCAAGTGACGCCATAGGCCGGTTCGCCAAGAAAGCAATGGATGCATCAACAGAAGCAGTTGTCGATTACAACCTAAAGACAGCAATAATGCATCGCAACATGGCGATCGTGGAGGCGCTAACGACCCTTAAGAACTCCCTCTTACCCACTTTTCACATCCCTCATAGCAGTAGTCAGTAAGTTCAACCACATTGATTATAATAGTAATAGTTAGAAAGTTAAGAAAAGTCAAAAAAAAAAAAAAAAAAAAAAAAAAAAAAAAAAAAAAAAAAAAAAAAAAAAAAAAAAATTAAACTACATGGCAGAGCCAGTCTGTCAAACTCACGTAAATGCCCTGCCGTTGGTGGCGCTGTACGTCCGGTCGTTCGGTTCCCTCAGAAATGGTTGAGCTGAACGGCGCGGATGTGTACGTCAAGTCCGTGAACGGATGCCATCGGTTGGGGCTGGTCGACTGGAACTGCCATTTAGTTACTTAATATCGTATTTTGTAAATAACCATACCATTTAAAAATTAAAAGCATGCGGAAAAAAAAAAAAAAAAAAAAAAAAACTTTCTTAGTTTTAGTTTATTTTATAGTATTAATCTTAATGACATTAATCATAACTAAGGTGATGGACCATACACAAATACAGAATCATAAGATGTATGAAATGTGACGCTCCGCCCGTTTAAGCGGAGATGTAGTAAATAAAGCACATGTACACAGTAGCGAACAATATAATTAAGAGTGACAAGGGCGCGGACCACGAGTCTGCGGATGCATTGTAAGGCAGGAGTGTGGTTTTAGCCGGTAAGAGTCCGGCACTGCCCAGACTGGTTCGTATGTGAAGCAGCTTGGGCGTCCATGAGGATTTCCCACTCCTGCCAAAAAAAAAAAAAAAAAAAAAAAAAAAAAAAAACCTAACCTAACCTAACCTAACCTAACCTAACCTAACCTAACCTAACCTAACCTAACCTAACCTAACCTAACCTAACCTAACCTTTTTTTTTTTTTTTTTTTTTTTTTTTTTTAAAGCGGTGAAAAATGCCTAACGCATACCACACCGTCCGGGGAGACGGTTTGGTTATGTGGGGCTTGCACCCACTAGAAACACCGCCGTGAGCCTACTGTCGCCTTAGTGGATGAGCCGCGAGAACTGCTATGCATGACATTCGCGACCCATCCAGCGCAGCCCGCCTCCGGGCACCAAACTCCTTTGGCGATGTCCGGGCTCACCTGGGACACCGCCACCACTCATGAGGGCCGTGCAATGCGACGACGATAGACTCCCCGATCTATCGCCCGCTGGCACCTCCTAGGGCGGCATCAGATCGCCGTGGCGCCTCCTCCGCCGCCCTGTTCTCCTGCGACGAATCGCGTCAGCGAGGGAGTCTTCCTCCCTGACGCGCTCCGCCGCCTCCTTCTGCGAGATGACATCCTCGCAGAAGGACGCCACCGCCTCCCATGCCCCCCTGCTGTCGGCCATGGCTTTGGCTACGGCCGGCAAGGACAAGTCCGCCCCGATTGTTCCTGCGAGAGCACGGCGCTGCATCACCCAGGCAGGACTCCAGGTCCCACGGGGGTGTACCCGCGAGGGCGCACGCCGCTTCAGCTGATACTGTGCGGTATCCGCGTATGACCCTGACCGCCATGACTCTCTGTGGCCTCCGCAGTAGAGCCTTGTTCTGGGCAGACAGGGACTCCGCCCACACCGGGGCCCCGTAGAGCGCCATCGAGCGAACCACCCCCGTGTATAGCCGTCGGCAAACCACGTTAGGTCCGTCCAGGTTCGGCAACAGCCTGCTGAGGGCGGACGCCGTGCCGATCAGCTTTGGCGCAAGTTTAGAAAAGTGCTCGCCGAAGTTCCACCTCCGGTCCAACACCAGGCCCAAGTATTTCATGCTTGCCCGCACCGCTATCGTTGCACCACCAATAGTGAGGTGTGCGTTAGCCGGTGGCCGGCGTCTGGGCGCATGAAATACCAGGGCCTCCGTCTTTTCAAGCGCCACCCTGAGGCCCAGTGCCCCGATTCGCCCCACGAAGAGGGAAGTGCCTTCGATGGCTGAGCGTGCTGCTTCTTCGTAGCTCCCTCCCCGGGCCGTGACGAGAGTGTCATCAGCGTAGCAGATGACGCCCTGCCCGGGGGAGAGCAAACAGCGCAAGGCCCAGTCGTAGCCTATGTTCCACAAGAGCGGACCCAAAACCGACCCCTGGGGAACACCGCACGTGATGGCCCTGCGCACAATTTCGCCGTCGCGTCCCTCGTAGCAGACGAACCGCCCCTGCAAGTAGTCAGCTACCAGTTGCCTCAGGTAGACGGGCACCTGATGGTAGCGGAGTGCCTCCTCGATACAGCTGAACGGCAGAGTGTTGAACGCGTTAGCGATGTCTAAAGATACCGCCAACAACACCCCGCCCTGAGCAACTGCATCCTTCGCTTTGGCCTTGAGGCGCAGGATGGCGTCTATTGTTGATCGCCCTGCCCGGAAACCGAACTGGGCGTCCGACAAGTTCGGGCCGACTTCTTCTAAGTGCCGGACGATGCGGGTGGCGAGAATCTTCTCTAGCGTCTTCCCCGCCTCGTCCAGCAAAACAATCGGCCTATACGTTGATGGAGACTCCGGGGGCCGCCCTGCCTTCTGCAGCAGCACAAGTTGTCCCTCCTTAAAAAAACCTAACCTAACCTAACCTAACCTAACCTAACCTAACCTAACCTAACCTAACCTAACCTAACCTCGCTTTAGCTGCCGATAATCTGCCCAACCTAATGAAGGGAAAAAAGAGAGAAGAGTTTTTAAAATACTGTTGTAAAATAGCATCAATAGTTAATAAAAGAAATAAGATTGCATAAGAAAGTATGATACTAAATGTATAGTAAGTATATAGTTTATGTATCATAAAAATTGGTGTAGGCATAAATATAATAAAGAATATAAGCAAATAAGAAAAATAGAACTTAAAGAATGAGTAACATATAAAATAGTATTAAATGAAAAAAATTGAATTTAAAGATTTCAGCTTCAGGATTTGGATTAAGTCGTGTTATTGTTGGTGGTCATTCCACCGGAAACCCGAATTATTATTTTTTTTGTCGCTGAGAAATGCATTACGCATCCCCGCTCGTGGGGGACGAGTCTGGGGTATGTGGGACTCCTGTCGCTAACGACAGTATACCCACTAAAACTCAGCGGTGTTCCCACATTGCCGTAATGGGAGGGCCATGGGAAACCGGCTCAGCCTTTACATCCACAACCCTCCCGGCGCATGCCCGCCTAGCTGGCGGTCCCCGCACGCCCCCCAGGTTGGGGAGCTACGGGAATGGCCGGGAACACCTGGCCATTCCCGTCCGACACTGGTGGAGACCTGTGCAATACAGGCAAGGGTGCCCCCGCACCCATTGCCTGCTGGCCTCCACCTGGGAGGAGTCGGAGATGACTGTCGTACTGACGTCTTCTTCGACCCCTCCTCGGCAGGGCGGCGCCGCGTCAGGTCTCCGTACTGGGAGACCTTCCCAGTACGGAGACCTGACGCGGCGCCGCCCTGCCGACCACGGCGGCCAGGACTCCGAGATAGTTCTCGAAGTCCTGAAGAGGGCGGTTTGGGGAGAAATAGACGCCCACAAGGGCTAAGTCTCCCCACGCGGCGGCCACGTATCCCGGTCCCCTCTCTAATAGCGAGAGGGGAGGGGAGTCTGTGGAAGACCGCGCCGCTAGAGCCACCAAGTCGTCCTCGTCACCCAGCCAGCTGCCGGGGATTGAGTAGGGCTCGGCGACCACCGCTACGTTCACCAACCACTCGGCCATGACCTGCACTACCAGGTCCTGGGCCGCTCTGCAGTGGTTGGTGTTCGCCTGGAGGATGCGGTAGTCGGAAATTATTATTCCGACATCGCACCCCCCTCCTCAGCTACCGCCGCTGGAGCTACAGTGGCGACGGCGACGACGGCTTCAGCAACAGGGCGAACCTGCGCCGGCACCACGCCCTTCCTCACGGGGGGCTTGCAGCTCCTGCCCGTCATCCTGTGGTCCGCGGGGCGGCCACCGGCGGCACACGCCGAACAGTGTGGCGCGGTAGCGGTGCAAGCGGCCCACCCGTGTCCCTCCCGCCCGCATTGGTAGCACGTATCTCCCCAGTCGGACTTGGAGGGACACGTGGCCCGAGTGTGGCCGACAGCGAAGCACTTGAAGCACCGGACAGGCTGGTCCTCAATTGGCCGGACCACTGCCCAGCCGAACCCCACTTGCATCCGTCTCTTGGTCGCGGCAAGGACGGCCCCAGCCGCGGTGACTGGGCACTCGACACGGATGATACCCATACCGCGGCGGCCGGGCCTGATGGCTCCACCCTTCAACGCGCCAGTGTCGCAGCCTCCAGCCGCCGCGACGGCCGCCACCACCTCCTCTTTGGTGACTGAATCGTCCAGATCGGCCACCTCCAAGGCTGCGGTCTTAACAGGCCTGGCGACCCTTGCCACATCCGCGATGACCTCTTGCAACTTTGTTGCGAAGAGGTCCGCATTTGTGCCTCGTTGCTCCCCCGAGAACTCGAAAATTCGAGCCCCGGTTAGGGTTCGGCGGCACGTGATGTTACTGATCCCCAGCTGGGAGGGATCAGCATTGGTACGAGCCCGTCTTAGGACGGACTCGTACGAAAAATCCTCATGGATGTCCTCCGCCCTGGGGCGGGCGGAGGGGTCTGTCAGACTCTTACTGACTAAAAACCACCCCGGTGTTCCGACTCACACCTACGCCGGGGGTCGCGGGAACGTGAAAATCTTCCGCAACCCCCGACTGGTGCCGGCCCGCCGCTGCGGGCCTCCTCGGGTCAGGGGGGGGAGTGAGGTGTTTGACTCCCCCCGTGACGTCTAAGAGGGGCGCGCGTGGAACACTACGCGCCGCCACCTCGGGTCCTGATGTTTGGGGGGCGACGGACGTCCCCGAGTCCGTCACCCCTGGACCTAACCTAACCTAGGAGCAAACTCATATAGTGAAGGAGGGCAACCAGATGATTAAACAGCAGATCGCAATGCAGAAACAAAGAGAGGCACAGGAGACGCGTGACAGAGAGAGGCACAGTGACGGAAATGTTTTGAAAGAAATTAGGGCGCTCGAAGACACCACCAAAGAGATGGGAAAAATGATTTCCGAAATGAAAGAGAGAATCCCTACCTACGCAGAGGCCCTGACTGCACCCCAAAACACCCGGGGCCAAAAACCAAAGCACTCCGTCATTGTGTCGTCAAACGTCACAATGGATACTAGTACAGAGGTGGTGGGAAGGGTTAAAGAGGCATTGGACGCGAAGAAGAGCGGCATGCAGATTGAGAGGGTCCGAAAAGTCAGAGACAAGAAGGTTATCTTGAGTTTTAATAACAAAGAAGAGATGGCAAGAACAACAGCCCAACTCAAGAAAGACAAACATCTGAAAGTGGAAGAGGCAAAAAACAGGAACCCACTAGTGATAATCAAGGACCTCTTGTCCTACAATAGCGACGAGGACATCTTAACCGCTTTGAAGATCCAAAACGCCCGCCTGTTCCAAAACGCCCGCCCCCTCAGCCGTCAGGTCCTCCTGACGGCTGAGGAGGGGACCGCGACAGTGAAATACCGGAGGAGGGCACGGAACTCGCTAGAGAGCCATGTCGTCCTAGAGGTGACACCCAAGTTGTGGCAGAAACTCACTGCGGCTGGTAGGGTCTTCATTGACTTGCAGTGCGTTAGAGTCCAAGACCAAACGCCCCTTGTACAGTGCACAAAGTGCTTGGCGTATGGGCATGGCCGAAAACTGTGTACGGAGTCGTTGGACCTATGCAACTATTGCGGGGGTCCACATCTTAAAGCTGAATGTACAAGACTGGCAATGGGTGACAAACCGGCGTGTAAGAACTGCGCCAGAGACAAGCATGACGACACAAGCCACACAGTCTATATCCTGGAATGCCCGGTACGTAGGAAGTGGGATGCTTTAGCGCGGGCCGCAATAGCGTATTGCTAAGGTGGCCCCGGGTGTTGCACCGACGACAACTGCCCATACGTACATCATGGCGCAAGCTAACCTCCAACGTAAGCAACTGGCAACTAACGAACTGATGCTCGAGGCTAAAAAGCGCAAAATAGCCATTGCATTGATTCAGGAGCCATATGTGGGAGGAATAAAGGCAATGAAGTCGTACGGGGGGGCCAGAGTCTACCAAAACTCAAATCGCGGCGAGGGTACTGTAAAGGCGGCGATAGTCGTGTTCAACCATGACATCGACGTCATACAGTGCCCCAAATTCACCACCAACAACATCATGATGGTAAAGTTGCGAACGAGCGCATGGGAGATTCTTGCCATCTCGTACTACTTTGAGCCTGACCAACCCATTGGGCCATACCTGGACCACTTAACAGCTGCGATGAAGGAGCTTATGCCCAGTAAAGCAATCATTGGAGGGGATGCTAATGCCAAAAGTGTGTGGTGGGGTAGCAGTACTACTGATGTCAGAGGTGAGGAACTGGCAGGAATGACTGGAGAGCTCAATCTTCAGGT
This sequence comes from Lithophane semibrunnea, assembly GCA_947363905.1. Taxonomy (NCBI): domain Eukaryota; kingdom Metazoa; phylum Arthropoda; class Insecta; order Lepidoptera; family Noctuidae; genus Lithophane; species Lithophane semibrunnea. Next base: position 27,254 of record OX376205.1, read on the forward strand.
GCTCAATTGCGGGGATAGACCCACCTTCGATACCATTAGAGGGGGACGATGGATCACAAGTCACGTCGATGTAACCCTGTGCACAGAAGACTTACTCGGCCTGGTAGAGGAATGGACGGTAGCCGAAGACCTAACGAGCTCGGACCACAACGGAATACTAATGAAAATTAAATTACAAAAAGGAAAAGGCATTCAGATTCAAAGAACAACTAGAAAATACAACACCAAAAAAGCCAATTGGGAACTTTTTGATGAAAAAATGTACCAATTAAAAATAGATAATAGAATTAATAAAGAAAAAATAAAACAGATAAATAACAAAGAAGAAATAGATGGCATAGTTGACAGGTACACTGCAGTTATGACCGAAGCATGTGACGCGGCTATGCCAAAGAAACAGGAAAACCAAAAACTCAGTATTCCGTGGTGGTCCGAAGATCTCGAAGTGATGAAGCACGACGTCGCTACTAGGAAGAGAAGAATCCGGTGCGCTGCGCCATCACGTAGAGAGAGAGGGTGTGGTTGCGCTGTACCTAGAACAAAAAGAGAAGTATGAGTCAGAGGTAAAGAAACGCTCCACAGAGAGCTGGAAGGAATTTTGCCAGAAGCAGAGCAGGGAAGGGGTCTGGGAGGGAATATATAGGGTGATTAAAATTACAGCAAAAAGGCAAGAAGATCTGCCGCTGGTATACAATGGCAAGGAAGCAGGACAGAAAGGTTCCGCAAGAGTACTGGCAGAGACATTTTACCCGGAGGACCAGGAGGAGGAGGATAGCTCAGACCATCGTCGAATCAGAATTCTTGCTGACCGAGCAAACGACTGGAGTCATCATGAGACCCATGACCCGGAGTTTACGACGGAGGAGCTCAGGTTCGCGACGGAGAGCTTCAATCCGAAGAAAGCACCCGGAGTAGACGGCTTCACAGCCGACATCTGCCAGCGGGTAATATCTCAGGACGTGGAATTGCATCTGGCAATATTTAACAAGTGCTGGCAATTAACGCACTTCCCCACAGCGTGGAAAGAGGCCACCGTGGTGGTGCTGAGGAAATCAGGGAAAGAAGATTATACCAGTCCCAAGTCCTACAGGCCGATTGGACTTCTTCCGGTGATGGGCAAGATATTGGAAAAGATGATGGTTAGAAGGCTGGTTTGGTACTTGGCGCCCCGGATAAATCCCCGCCAGTACGGTTTCATGCCACAACGGAGCACGGAAGACTCCCTCTATGACCTGATTGCCCACGTGAGAGACAAACTCAGACAGAAGAAGCTCATCACGATGGTCTCCTTGGATATAGAGGGAGCCTTTGACAGTGCATGGTGGCCGGCCATTAAGGTCAGACTGGCGGAGGAAGAATGCCCAGCGAACCTCAGGAGAATGATAGCCAGCTACCTAAGCGACCGCAAGGTCCGGGTAAGGTATGCTGGCCATGAGTTCACCAAAACTACGAACAAGGGGTGTGTCCAAGGATCAATAGGCGGTCCCATCTTATGGAACCTTCTGTTGAACCCATTACTGGAAAGTCTCACACAGCGAGGCGACTACTGCCAGGCCTTCGCTGATGACGTGGTGCTCGTGTTTTCGGGGGAGACAGCAGATGATACCCAAAAACTTCCCAGAGCTTTTGTGTAGTAGGAAAACTAGGGAAACATTTATAGAATACATAAAAGATATCGCAAAACATGTCATAAAAAGAAATAAATAAACAGGACAATAAAACTATGCTATAATATATATTAGTATAAAATATATAGACTAGCATATAAGAAATAAATGTTTAATGTGAAACAGAAAGGTAACTAAAATTAAGGCATATAAATAAGCTGATATGTGAAAACTGTATAAATTAAAACGTGGCTAGAATAAGTTATTAAGTTAATAAAAAATTAAAAACATAAGAACAAAACAAATAAAGAAAACCCGTAGATACATCCCATCCAAATAGTTAAGTAAGGGCTCTAATTATGTTAGAGGTAGCTCGCAACAGCCTGTGATGACGGGTGCTATTAAAAAAAAAAAAAAAAAAAAAAAAAACCTAACCTAACCTAACCTTTTTTTTTTTTTTTCCGGGGTGGAAAATCCTCATGGATGTCCTCCGCCCTGGGGCGGGCGGAGGGGTCTGTCAGACTCTTACTGACTAAAAACCACCCCGGTGTTCCGACTCACACCTACGCCGGGGGTCGCGGGAACGTGAAAATCTTCCGCAACCCCCGACTGGTGCCGGCCCGCCGCTGCGGGCCTCCTCGGGTCAGGGGGGGGAGTGAGGTGTTTGACTCCCCCCGTGACGTCTAAAAGGGGCGCGCGTGGAACACTACGCGCCGCCACCTCGGGTCCTGATGTTTGGGGGGCGACGGACGTCCCCGAGTCCGTCACCCCTGGACCCATTTAGGGGGGCTGGAAGAGGGCGTTATCCGCCCTCCGCCGACGCCCGGTGCGCCTGCTGCGGGCCGGGTGAGTGGACGAGATCTCCCTCTCCCTTTCCGCAGCCTCCTTCTGCGAGACGACCGTCTCGCAGTAGGAAACCACCGCGTCCCAGGACTCCTCGCTGTCGACCATCGACTCAACGACGGCCGGCAGCGAGAGGTCACTGCCTACTTCTGAGATGAGGGCACGGCGCGGCTCCTCCCAAGCGGCATACTCTGCCAGCGTATGCCGCGCCGTGTCCTCCCGGCAGTCGACGCAGTGGTGACACCGAGCGTCCGGCTCCCTGTTTATGCGACACAGATACTTCCCGAAGCAACCATGCCCCGAGAGCACCTGCGTCACCCGAAACGACAGGGAGCCGTGCCTCCTCCCGAGCCAGCGCTCGAGCACCGGCCGGACCGCCTCGATGATGTCGAGGCCGGCGGTAGGGCGTGAAAGCCTGTCCCGCCATTCCGCCACCAGGACCTCGCGAAGCTGAGACCGATGCAGCTCTATGTGTCGCTGCATCGGTTGCTCACCCCGCGCCCTCGCTTCCTCGCGCCACCGATACAATGACGCGAGTACTTTCGCCTCGAGGTCCCAGGGCGGGGATACGGCCAGTGCACAAGCCACCTCGTAGGAGATCGTGCGATACCCCCTGATGACTCTGACGGCCATCGCTCTCTGCGGCTTGCGCAGGACTGCGATACTACCGGCCGTCAGGTCAGCCGCCCAGATCGGGGCCCCGTAAAGGGCCATCGATCGCACGATCCCCACGTAGAGCCGCCTACAAGCGGCGCTCGGGCCCCCCAGATTGGGAAGCAGCGTTGACAGCGCCCCAGCAGCGCCCAGCAACTTGGGCGCCAGCCGTCGGAAATGGGGCCCGAAGTCCCACCGGCTAACCTAACCTAACCTTTTTTTTTTTTTTTTTTTTTTTTTCCGGGGTGGAAAATCCTCATGGATGTCCTCCGCCCTGGGGCGGGCGGAGGGGTCTCATCATCATCATCAGCCTATAGCAGTCCACTGCTGGACATAGGCCTCTCCAATTGCACGCCATTCAGCTCGATTCTCGGCAGCTCTCATCCAGTTGCTACCAGCCACCCTGCGAAGATCGTCGCTCCACCTAGCCTGAGGGCGTCCTACCTTACGTTTTCCGATTCGCGGTCTCCACTCAAGAACACGTCTACCCCAGCGGTCATCGGTTCTACGGCTAATATGGCCGGCCCATTGCCACTTAAGCTTGCTTATTCTGTGAGCTATGTCGACAACTTTGGTTCTCTGCCGGATTACCTCATTCCGGATTCTATCTCTCAGAGATACTCCAAGCATAGCACGTTCCATAGCTCGCTGAGCGACCTTGAATTTATGGACCAGCCGTATCGTGAGTGTCCACGTTTCGGCTCCATAGGTCATCACAGGCAGGACGCACTGATTGAAGACTTTAGTCTTTAGGCTCTGCGGGATACGCGACGAGAAGACTCGACGGAGCTTCCCAAAAGCTGCCCAGCCCAGCTGAATTCTTCTGTTAGCCTCCTTCTCAAAGTTGTTCGTACCAAACTGCAGAGTTTGACCGAGGTAAACGTATTCACGAACAACTTCGAGAGCATCGCCATTAACAGCAATCGGTCCCGGACTAACGTGGTCGTTGACCATAACTTGGGTTTTGTCCAAGTTCATCCGGAGACCAATGCGTACAGAAGAATCAACCAGGCCGTCCAGCATCTGCTGTAAGTCATGCAGCGACTCAGCCATTATGACGATGTCATCTGCAAATCTCAAGTGTGAGATGTACTCGCCGTTGATGTTAATGCCGCGTCCTTCCCAGTTCAGCGTCTTAAACACATCCTCTAAAGCGTTAGAGAACAATTTCGGGGAAATAACGTCCCCTTGCCTCACACCTCGACGCAGGGGGATATGTTCAGTTTGCTGGTTCTGAGTTTGGACGGTCATTGTCGCGTTTTCATAAAGACATCTCAGCACTTGGATGCGGAGGGGTCTGTCAGACTCTTACTGACTAAAAACCACCCCGGTGTTCCGACTCACACCTACGCCGGGGGTCGCGGGAACGTAAAATCTTCCGCAGCCCCCGACTGGTGCCGGCCCGCCATTGCGGGCCTCCTCGGGTCAGGGGGGGGAGTGAGGTGTTTGACTCCCCCCGTGACGTCTAAGAGGGGCGCGCGTGGAACACTACGCGCCGCCACCTCGGGTCCTGATGTTTGGGGGGCGACGGACGTCCCCGAGTCCGTCGCCCCTGGACCCATTTAGGGGGGCTGGAAGAGGGCGTTATCCGCCCTCCGCCGACGCCCGGTGCGCCTGCTGCGGGCCGGGTGAGTGGACGAGATCTCCCTCTCCCTTTCCGCAGCCTCCTTCTGCGAGACGACCGTCTCGCAGTAAACCTAACCTAACCTAACCTAACCTAAAAACCAGCCAAACATGACGACAAGCATTATCATTTTTGTAACAACAACGACTTCACAAAACGAAACATCGACTGACGAGATAACCACTACGACAACGGCCTCCGACGCCAACCCCCATTCCGTGCCTTCTGGCGATAGGGGCAGCTGGCGAGCCTGGCATACGACTCAGAAGTGTAGCACTGTTCATGAACCGCCCGCAAGAGACCTTTGGGATCAGCTTCTGCAGACCAAGACCAAGTAAAACCAAAGTCACCATACCACCTGGCCTAGCAGCCCTGATCAATGGAAGCACAGCGAAGACGAGTATCAAAAGCATAAAATACACCGATCTGCCTGTGATGGAGCTCTTCAATATCCAGTGCCGAGTGATGCGAGTCAAAGACAAAAAAACCCCATAGCGGCACGGACAGGGCACAAGTCGACTTGCTGGAATCAAGACCGGAATCAAGACCTTCCTACAAAACGTCTTCACAGATCGTCATAGCGGGGCAACCCGCTCTGGCATCTCTGAACCAGCCCACAGACAGGGGGAGGCCCTCGCTAGCTTCCTCAGGAAATCTCCGATGGAGGCGGGCAAGTCTCCGCCAAAAAAGACCCCAACAAGAGGCGATAAGGCAAAGACTAAGGTGCGAACTGGCATGGCCTCCGTCCTAGCAAATGGGTTCATAAAGGGAGACAAGTGCCATCGTTTGACGGTGGATGAGGCCCTCATGAACCATTTTGGGGCCATAGTGATGGCTGCTAAGTTGTCGAGTGCTAGCGAAGTTGTCGAGATGGTGGTTGCGTCTGTACTCACCGGAACCCCATGGACGTCGCGCTCGCACTGAGCGACATCTACTGTGGGATCTACTCGTCCAAAACATCCACGAGTAACATTCACTCACTGAGGGTATGTGGCTTCTCCGGTGCGAACATCCCGAAAAAATCCCTGAACACGCTATTCCTGGTGCACACACAGGAGGAGAAATCCTCCCTGAGTGACCAGGGGTACGGATCTGGCGAGGGTTTTCGCATCCTGACCATCCACGAATCTCAGGGTCTCACATACGAGCGCGTCATTGTCATCAACACCCGAAAAGAAAAGACCCACATTCGTTACAGCGTTCCCCACGCGGTAGTGGCCGTGTCGAGACGCACAACCAGCTGTGTCTATTACACCGACGACGCAAGCGACGCCATAGGCCGGTTCGCCAAGAAAACAATGGATGCATCAACAGAAGCAGTTGTCGATTACAACCTAAAGACAGCAATAATGCATCGCAACATCGCGATCGTGGAGGCGCTGATGACCCTTAAGAACTCTCACCCACTTTTCACATCCCTCATAGCAGTAGTCAGTAAGTTAAACCACATTGTTTATAATAGTAATAGTTAGAACGTTAAGAAAAAAAAAAAAAAAAAAAAAAAATTGTTAAACTACATGGCAGAGCCAGTCTGTCATACTCACGTAAATGCCCTGCCGTTGGTGGCGCTGTACGTTCGGTCGTTCGGTTCCCTCAGAAATGGTTGAGCTGAACGACGCGGATGTGTACGTCAAGTCCGTGAACGGATGCCATCGGTTGGGGCTGGTCGACTGGAACTGCCATTTAGTTACTTAATATCGTATTTTGTAAATTACCATACCATTTAAAAATTAAAAGCATGCATTAAAAAAAAAAAAAAAAGTTAGTTTTAGTTTAGTATTACTTATAATTACATTAATCATAAGTAAGGTGATGGACCATATACAAATACAGAATCCTAAATGTATGAAATGTGACGCTCCACCCGTTTTAAGCGGAGATGTAATAAAAAAAGCACATGTACACAGTAGCGAACAACATAATTAAGAGTGACAAGGGCACGGACCACGAGTCTGCGGATGCATTGTAAGGCAGGAGTGTGGTTTTAGCCGGTAAGAGTCCGGCACTGCCGAAACTGGTTCGTATGTGAAGCAGCTTGGGCGTCCATGAGGATTTCCCACTGCTGCCAAAAAAAAAAAAAAAATAACCTAACCTAACCTTTTTTTTTTTTTTCCGGGGTGGAAATTCCTCATGGATGTCCTCCGCCCTGGGGCGGGCGGAGGGGTCTGTCAGACTCTTACTGACTAAAAACCACCCCGGTGTTCCGACTCACACCTACGCCGGGAGTCGCGGGAACGTAAAAATCTTCCGCAACCCCCGACTGGTGTTGGCCCGCCATCGCGGGCCTCCTCGGGTCAGGGGGGGGAGTGAGGTGTTTGACTCCCCCCGTGACGTCTAAGAGGGGCGAGCGTGGAACATTACGCGCCGCCACCTCGGGTCCTGATGTTTGGGGGGCGATGGACGTCCCCGAGTCCGTCGCCCCTGGACCCATTTAGGGGGGCTGGAAGAGGGCGTTATCCGCCCTCCGCCGACGCCCGGTGCGCCTGCTGCGGGCCGGGTGAGTGGACGAGATCTCCCTCTCCCTTTCCGCAGCCTCCTTCTGCGAGACGACCGTCTCGCAGTAGGAAACCACCGCGTCCCAGGACTCCTCGCTGTCGACCATCGACTCAACGACGGCCGGCAGCGAGAGGTCACTGCCTACTTCTGAGATGAGGGCACGGCGCGGCTCCTCCCAAGCGGCACACTCTGCCAGCGTATGCCGAGCCGTGTCCTCCCGGCAGTCGACGCAGTGGTGACACCGAGCGTCCGGCTCCCTGTTTATGCGACACAGATACTTCCCGAAGCAACCATGCCCCGAGAGCACCTGCGTCACCCGAAACGACAGGGAGCCGTGCCTCCTCCCGAGCCAGCGCTCGAGCACCGGCCGGACCGCCTCGATGATGTCGAGGCCGGCGGTAGGGCGTGAAAGCCTGTCCCGCCATTCCGCCACCAGGACCTCGCGAAGCTGAGACCGATGCAGCTCTATGTGTCGCTGCATCGGTTGCTCACCCCGCGCCCTCGCTTCCTCGCGCCACCGATACGATGACGCGAGTACTTTCGCCTCGAGGTCCCAGGGCGGGGATCCGGCCAGTGCACAAGCCACCTCGTAGGAGATCGTGCGATACCCCCTGATGACTCTGACGGCCATCGCTCTCTGCGGCTTGCGCAGGACTGCGATACTACCGGCCGTCAGGTCAGCCGCCCAGATCGGGGCCCCGTAAAGGGCCATCGATCGCACGATCCCCACGTAGAGCCGCCTACAAGCGGCGCTCGGGCCCCCCAGATTGGGAAGCAGCGTTGACAGCGCCCCAGCAGCGCCCAGCAACTTGGGCGCCAGTCGTCGGAAATGGGGCCCGAAGTCCCACCGGCTGTCGAGCACCAATCCCAGATACTTCATGGTGGACTCGACAGCGATCCGAGCCCCCCCGACCACGATGTGTGAGCCGGGTGGCGGCCCCCGCCGGGGGCCATGAAACACCATGGCCTCCGACTTGCTGAGGGCCACCTCCAGGCCTAGGCGACGTATGCGGCTCACCACCTGTGAGACCGCAGCCGTCGCCAACAACGCTGCCTCCCTGTGCGAGCTCCCCCGGGCAGTGACCAGCGTGTCATCCGCATAACACGTCAGGTCGACCCCCGGACTGAGCTCGCCCCTCAGCACCCAGTCGTACCCGATGTTCCACAGGAGCGGGCCTACAACCGAGCCCTGTGGAACACCGCACGACATGCGGCGCTGGTTTCCGCTATCACGTCCCATGTAGGTGTCACACCTCTCCGACAAATAAGCCCCAACGATGTGGCGGAGGTAGGGAGGCACCCCATGGTACCGCAGTGCCTCCCGAATACAACTCCAGGGCAGGGTGTTGAAGGCGTTGGAGATGTCCAAGGACACCGCCAACATCACCCCGCCCCGGGACACCGCTTCCTCCGCCAGGACTCTAACCCGCGACACAGCGTGGATTGTGGAGCGCCCATGCCGAAACCCGAACTGGCTGTCGTCCAGGTCCGGCCCCTCTCTGCACAAGTGGCCGACGAGGCGGGCTGCGATTATCCGCTCGAACAGCTTGCCCACCTCGTCTAGCAGCACTATGGGCCGGTACGCGGACGGCGAGTCCGCAGGGCGCCCCGCCTTCCTGAGCAGGACCAGACGACCAGATTTCCACAACGTGGGAAACTGGCCCTGCTCAAGGCACGCTGTGTAGAGTCCTCTCAGTTGGGGCTCAAGCTCCTTCAGAGCGAGGGCTAACACGCAGCCGTGGATCCCGTCGGGCCCCGGAGCCACATTCTTGGCCCGGAGCCGCATCACGGCTGCCCTCAGCTCTGCCTGTGTCACCTCTGGGACGCTGATGGCGTTCTCCACCTCTGTAGACTCTGCGGCTGTGGGCAAAGTTATCGGCGGCGGAGTATGCTCCGCTCTTGCCGGGAAGAGGGCTGCAACCACCTCTTCCAGCAGCTCGGGTTGGAGACTCTCGCGCCGGTCGCTAACGACAGTATACCCACTAAAACTCAGCGGTGTTCCCACATCGCCGTAATGGGAGGGCCATGGGAAACCGGCTCAGCCTTTACATCCACAACCCTCCCGGCGCATGCCCGCCTAGCTGGCGGGCCCCGCACGCCCCCCAGGTTGGGGAGCTACGGGAATGGCCGGGAACACCTGGCCATTCCCGTCCAACACTGGTGGAGACCTGTGCAATACAGGCAAGGGTGCCCCCGCACCCATTGCCTGCTGGCCTCCACCTGGGAGGAGTCGGAGATGACTATCGTACTGACGTCTTCTACGACCCCTCCTCCGCCTTCGGAGCGGCGCCGCGTCAGGATCGTCCTCCCTCGCGCGCTCCGCCGCCTCCTTCTGGGACATGACGTGTTCACAGAAGGAGGCGACTGCCGCCCAGGACCTCTCATCCCTCAGCATGGCGTTAACCAAGCCGGGGAGCGAGAGGTCCGGTCCGATCACCACGATGAGACTGCGGCGCGGCTCGGACCACGACGGGCACACCTCGAGGGTGTGCTGCGCCGTGTCCTCCGCCGCACCACAGTCGAGGCAAGACGGCGTCCTCTCCCGTCCGATTCGGTGCAGGTACGATCCGAAACAACCGTATCCGGACAGCACCTGCACCAGACGGAAGGAGAGGAACCCATGCGACCGCTCGAGCCAGTCTCGCAGGACTGGCCCAATCGCGTCGAGGGTTCGGCGGCCGAAGGTTGCGGTGGCGAGGTCCCCCGTCCAATGGACGACGATGGCGTCTCTCGCCTCCCGCCGGACGGCCTCCCGCTCTTCCGGGGCTGAGCGTTGTCCTCTCGCCCTCCGCCCCGCCGTCCATTCATATACTCTGGCGAGCACCCACGCCTCGAGTTCCCAAGGAGGGGTGCCGGCCAGAGCACATGCTGCCCCAAAACTCACCGTGCGGTAAGCCCGCGCCGCTCGCTGGGCTATGGCCCTCTGAGGTGCCCGCAGGGCGGCGGCGTTCTCCCTCCTTTGGAGGGAGTCCTCCCAGATAGGAGCCCCGTAGAGGGCCATACTCCTCAAGATGCCGGCGTAAAGTTGCCGGCATCGCGCGCTGGGCCCCCCCAAGTTGGCCTTCACCTCAATTCTGACGCCCTCCACGAAGATGTGGGCGTCAGGTGGTGGGGGGCGCTGCCGAGGGCCGTGAAAGAACACGGCCTCGGTCTTGTGCAGCGCCACCGTTAAACCTAGGCGATCCAGAAAACGGGTCCACCATGGGGGCTTTGCGTCGTGTTTAGGTGACCCCAGTTTTGGGATCGCTTTCTTGCATGAGCGGTGGATGTTCTGGGTGTAAGAAGTGATGATTGTCTCCAGATCTTCTGGGTTAGAGACGTCCAAGACTCTGACTGGTGTGATGTCACTGTCTGCTAGGCTAATCTTGAAGTGTGTGCTGAAGTCGGACCACTTTGCCTTCTTTGTGTTGTAGATGCGCGTCGAGATTGTCCTTAAGGGTTCCAAGGCCTTTTCTAAGCGCATCGAGAAGGTTATTTGCATTATGGTCTGATGTTGTTAGGCTCCGTTCTACACGCCACTCTTCGACCTTACCCAGCAGAGACAGGCTGCATGCCGTCACATCGACGATGCTTGTGCACCACCTGTCACCTCCCTTTCTCGATCGAAGACGATCGCACTATTCGAGTGGGGAGAGGAGACTCCATTCGCTCAGGTAAGCTCACTGCTCCAAAAGATCAGGGAGGCAGGAGAAAACACGGCATTCACAGCACGCACCATCAGTGTTGACGCGATGATGATCGATGGGGAGAGAGGAGACGTCGCAGACCGCTTCGGTTGTATAAAAGCCTCAGAACATCACGATGTAGTTGTTTATGAGGACAGAGGGGAAACTCTGAGTTTCCTCAAAGCCCCCAGACAACCAACAGCCAGCACGACGAGCCCCGCAACAAGCCCGACCACTCAAAGCGGTTCAGAGAGGGCCCAGCAGAAGGCAGCCGCCGAAAGAGCTGCAAAGGAGCAGAGCAAGACCACTAGCCCCGAGGACCGGGCCCGGTCGAGGAGTCGCCTGAAAGCTTTCGGCACTTTCCTCAGCGCACTGCTCCCAAGTACCAATCACGCATCACCATCCCACAATCAAGAAACAGCAGTGGAAAGGTCCTTCAAAAAGAAGCCCAAAGAACCAGCAATGCAGAGGCCCACGCCAACAAGAGCCGACAAAGGGCAAGTCAGCCCGCCGACACTCGCAGTGAATGCGGGCACTACGGACCACGTGAAGAGCGCTTTCCTCGAGTACGTAGCAATCGTGAGAGCGACCAGAGAAGTCAATCTCATGAAATGCAGGAAGATCCTGCAGACCTTCCAAAGAGACACAGAAGGACTGCTAAGGGTACTACTCGAAGAAGCAGAGGCAGCAGTGTACGACAACGTCAGATCTCAAGTCATCAAAGGAGAAATGACGGGGTCGTACATGGCAGCCTACAGCGCGAAGAGCGGTTTTGTGGCCCTGAACGAGGAGGAAACGGATCGCTCAGGCAAAATTAAATTCCAAACACCGAATGACGACCCGATAGTGGTTACCGCCAAATGTACCACAATCATGCTGGACTATAAGATCCTCGAAATGGCACAGTCCGTCTTGACGACTTCAGACACCCCAGCATCGCAGGAAAGTTGGGCGGTACCCAATATCAGGTGGGTCAATAGAGTCCCGGGTTGCGGCAAGACAACCTGGGTGGTGAAGCACTTCGATGGGGAGAAGGACGTCGTAGCCACCACGACGACCGAAGCTGCCAAAGATCTCAGGGAGAAGCTTGCGCACCGCTTAGGAGACCGAGTAAAGACAAAGGTGCGCACTATGGCCTCAATTTTAGCAAACGGGTTCAAGAAGCAAGAGAAATGCTACCGTCTCACGGTAGACGAGGCTCTTATGAACCACTTTGGGGCCATAGTCATGGCAGTAAGGTTGTCTGGAGCAAGCGAAATTGTCCTCATCGGAGAAGTAAACCAGCTTCCATTTTTGGACAGAGAGAACCTATTCGAGTTAAGGTATACCCGTCCGAACTAGGTGGCTGGCATCACCCAGGAGCTTCTTTGCACACACCGCAATCCGATGGATGTAGCGTTTGCACTGAGCGAGATATACTCCGGTATATACTCCTCCAAGTCGTCGCCGTCGCGGGTCCACTCCCTGAGGGTGAAAGGTTACACAGGAGCGCAAATACCGAGGACTGCCCAGAATACCCTATTCCTGGTTCATACGCAAGAGGAGAAAGCCTCTCTAGTGAGCCAGGGATATGGGTCCGGCGAAGGGTCGCGCACGTTAACCATACACGAGGCTCAGGGTTTGACCTACGACAGCGTAATCATCATCAACACCAAGTCCAGGAGGCTCCAAATCCACGACAGCATCTCCCACGGGGTAGTGGCGCTGTCGAGACATACAGTCAGTTGCGTCTATTAATCCGACGACGCCGACGACGCCACGGGCCGCTTTGCAAAACGGGCGATGGATGCGCCGACTAAAACGGTCGTCGACTACAACCTGAAGATGGCCATGCAGCATCGAGACACAGTCGTTATGGAAAACCTGCTCAGGCTAGCGAAGCCCCTGGTCTGCAGACCCCCTATTAACACCACCTAACAAGTCCCTATCCAAACTCCAATCCAAATGAAACCCCAACCTGACCCAAAACAACACCAAGCCTGAAAAAAAAAAAAAAAAAAAAACTGTAAAACTAGGTGGCAGTGCCAGTCTGTCATACTCACGTAAATGCCCTGCCGATGGTGGCGCTGTTACGTCCGGTCGTTCGGTTCCCTAAAATATGGTTGAGCTGAACGGCGCGGATGTGTACGTCAAGTCCGTGAACGGATGCTGTCGGTTAGGGCTGGTCAACTGGCACTGCCATCATACTAACGTATTATTAAACCAAAAAGCATGCCAAAAAAAAAAAAAAAAAAAAAACTAATGGACTCACGTAGAATTTAAGATAGCTATAAGTGCCCGATGTAGGAGCACAATCACGAAAGATCAAAACCTGTTAAACAAAACTTTTATGTAACCAAAAGCACGGACCTCCATGTCTGTGGATTTATTTGTAAGGCAGGAGTGTGGTTTTAGCCGGTGAGAGTCCGGCACTGCCCAGACTGGTTCGTCTGCATGACGATTTCCCACTCCTGCCTCACAAAAAAAAAAAAAAAAAAAAAAGCCCCGACCACGCCTTGTGGCTCAGAGCGACTGCAGCAGAGGCTTGCTGCAGAGAAGGCCGCCTCAGAAGGGAAAAACAACAGTTCAAAAGAGAAGGTCAAGACCAGGGACAGACTGCGGGCCGTTTCGAACTTCTTCAGTAGGCTACTGGGTGTCAACAATAACAACTATGATAAACCCCACCAAATCAGCCAGGCGGCTGCAGTGCGGAAGTTCACGAAGGTCACCGGTCAACTTCGAATCCACCAAAGGAGCAGCGACCAACTCCAACGAGGGCCGAAAAAGGGGAAGTTAGCCCGCCAAAATTCAGATTGGTGACGGAGCCCGGAGACCATGTTGCGAATGCCTTTCTTGAGTTCCAAGCTATAACAAAAGCAACAAAAGATGTCAGTCTCATGACTTGCCAGAAAATAATGCAGTCATACCAGCTAGAGATTGAAGGTTTGCTTAAGGTGAGACTCAAGGAGGCCGAAGCAGCCATATACAACAACGTTACCTCCCAAGTCATCAAGGGAGAAATGGATGACGATTACATGGCTGCATACAATGCAACGGATGGTTTCGTACCGTTGGACGAGGCAGAAACGTCGCGGACGGGCCGCATTACCTTCATGACACCGGAAAGTGACCCAATAGTGGTAATAACTCGATGTACTAAAATTATGCTGGTTGACAAGATCCTCGAACAGGCGGAAGCAATCTCGAGGACCATAGGTCAAAGCGGAAGTTGGGCATTGCCGAAAATAAACTGGTTGAACGGTGTTCCGGGATGCGGGAAGACGACTTGAGTAACTAAAAACTTCGATAGGGAAAACGACGTAATCGTTACCACTACCGAGGCCGCAAAAGATCTGCGGCAAAAGCTAGCGCACCAAATTGGTAAAGACTATCGAATGGTTTCACAGGGTCTCACAAATGTAAGCGCATTCTCGTGGACGAGGCTCTAATGAAACATTTTGGGGCTATAGTGATGCTAGTCCGGTTGTCAGGTGCTAGTGAGGTGGTTCTCATTGGAGATATCAACCAACTGCCGTATCTAGACAGAGAAAACCTATTCCCACTTAATTACGCTCGTCCGAACTCTGTGGCGACCATCAACCAAGAATGGTCCTGCACGCACCGGTGCCCGATGGATGTCGCATACGCCCTCGGAGAAGTATATCCTACTCGTCAAGAAAGCAAGTTCACTCCCTGCAGCTGAAAAGATTCACAAGCGCCAATATACCCAATACCCTGCCCAACACACTGTTCTTAGTCCACACACAGGAGGAGAAAAAGACCCTCATCGACCAGGGATATGGAGTGGGTACTGGGTCGAGCGTGTTGACCATCCACGAAGCTCAGGGTCTCACCAGCGAGTCAGTCATCATCGTAAAGACCAAGTCCTATAACACCAGGATTCACAGCAGCGTTCCCCATGCGGTAGTGGCCGTATCCAGACACACAACCAGCTGTGTATACTACGCCGACAACGCCGATGACACCATTGGGCTATTTCTAAGGCGAGCACTGGAAGCGTCAACCATGGACATCATCAACAACAAACTTAAGATGGCCATGAAGCGCAGCAAAAAAAAAAATCATAAAAATATGTGATGGACTCAATCTAGTTGATAAGTGTATATAATAAACTATATAATAAGAAACGTTGTACTCTGGAGTCACCACTTGTACGTGGAGCTCAAAGAGGCAAAATGTATGACAGCAAACAAAGGCACGGAATTCACGTCTGTGGACAATTGTAAGGAAGGAGTGTGGTTTTAGCCGGTAGGAGTCCGGTACTGCCCAGACTGGTTCGTCTGTGAAGCAGCCTGGGCGTCCATGAGGATTACCCACAACTGCCGGAAAAAAAAAAAAAAAAAACCTGAGCGAACCTAACGAGTAACCTTCCTGTCTTTTTGTCTTTCATCTTTCTGTCCGCCTGTCACAGCTAATTTGCCTAATGGGTCGACGAAATAATTCTTGAAATAACATGTAAATTACTCAATATTTGCGTACCATCTTGCAGTTGGAGGACAACGTTTTCAACGACGATGGTTTTGTTCTTGGAGTTCATCCCAATTATAAATCAATCTGCCTAGCCTTTTCCCAACTATGTTGGGGTCGGCTTCCACTGCTTCCAGTCTAACCGGATGCAGCTGAATACCAGAATTTTACATTGAGCGACTATCTGACCTCCACAACGCAGTAACTGGGTAATACGATACCCCTTGGTTAGACTGGTTGTCAGACTTTCGTGCTTCTGACGACTCGTAACGACTGTCAAAGATCCACAAATGACAGCCGGGACCAACAGCTTGACGTGCTTTCCGAGGCATGGGGAGGAGTCTCGATATGTGAAAACGGTCACCCATCCACGGACCAACCCCGGCAAGCGTAGCTTAACCTAATGGATCGACCCGAGCGGCTGTTATTATTTAGCCACGAGCTCCTCGGGGTCCATCCCAATTAATAATTATCATTGTGCGCGATCTGATTTTGGTTTATTCACAATATCATCGTATTTCGGTACCATGTTTTTCACTTTGCACGGTAATTAGTAGAATTCCCTGTTGTTTATCTCGTATCGGCGTCGTGCGGCGTCCTTACATACACCGCAGCAGAACAGTAGGCTGCTCTCTCGAAGTGTCGACTCACTGAAAACGTGTCTCGGGTCGGCAACTCCGCATCTAGGATTATGAAATGGCTCAGCTCAATTGAAACGCAGTTCTTGTTCAAAATGTTTATTTCTTTATAATTAACATGGAAGTCAGAGAACAGAGATTTTAAATGATTTTGCAAAGTTTTGCCTTTCGTAACGAGTTTGGCTTTGTTTACACATGAGTTAATTTAACTAATGTAACCCCATTGATTATTCGTTATAAACATAATAATTTGATTGTTGTATTAAAAACATAACATCAAGCCTGCAGTCCCTTTAGGGTTAGGTAGAAGTGTACCCATAGTATACCCACATTTCGCCAGATATGTCTCAACCCAACCCGAGCCTATTACCATGAACCGGGCACAAATCCAGACTCCCGGCTGCTACTGAGAAATTCCAGATGAAAAAACCCAATAACATTTTTCCCGACCCGGGAGTTGTACCCTGGACCTCATGCGTAGGGGTAGCGTTTGCGACAATTAGGCCAACAAGCCAGGGGTTTAAAATAATAATATAAAATATTCTAAGGTTAAAACAAGCTGTTAGGGTAAACACTGTTTTCCCTGAATCCAGTTGTCTGGTTTCATTTATAGAACGTCAAAACAATGAAAAAAAAACTTTTTTTTTTAAGACAGTCTCAACGTGGCGGGCATTGGTTGGCGGGGGCGGACGGGGAGCGCGTGACGTTACCTGACCGGCAGCGAGCCGCATGCGTGCCCTCGTCAGTCAGCTGTTTCGCTAGCGGGGAAGCGCACGTAATGTAAAGCCGTGTCGCGGGGTAGCGTAGCACCGCCCGCTCATTTCTCGTGGGTTAATAATAATTGTAGTTATGTGATTATGTTTTACACCAATGCACTTTACGCTTTCGCGGGTGATAAGAGTGAGTGATTCAGGTCAGAATTGGCAGAGGCGGCGAAAGGCGTGGTTGATGTGGGCGACCGCCTACGGCCTCGCGGTCCATGGGGCCTCGGACCACGACGGTTTATGCATTAGCCACTTAAAATTAAAAACAGTGAACGCGACGAAAAATGTTTATTCTTTGTAGCGGTATCTACATCGCCACATGCGAACTACGCATCGAAGACCTGACGTCACATAAAAATCCTGACATCACAAAAATCCTGCATCGCGCAATAAGAGTTTATCGTGCAGTGGACATAATATATGTATACAAGAATCCAATATCAATAATTGGGCAGTTGCCCGCCAGACACAACACCCGTCTGGTAGGAGGATCCTCTCTTTTATATGGCGGATGAGAGAACTTTACACCCTGTTCCTCATACCCCTAAAACGATAAATATATGACATGTTTTTATTTAGATTAGCAACATTTGCTAGCGTTGCGTTGCTAACGTGGGGAATCCCCGCCGGCCAGAGCTGGGGATTTCCCATTCTGTTTGTTTACGTTACTTTCAACGGCTAGGAAGTCAATCAAAGTTTCGGGTGCGGTCCGACCAGATCTTTAGAAATACTTTTTAATCAAATCCCAAAATATGTTCAGTAAGTAAAAGGCATCATGTATTCGTTTAATGCTTCAACGTTTTCGTTGCAAATAGTCAAAAGGAAACGTAACCTGTTTGCGCTAGTGTGCCAAAATTTCGAGCTCGCTTCACTCGCTCGTAAATTCTACGTGCTTCCTAGTTTTATGTACGCAGAAACCACCCCCCTTATTTTGCCACTCCGGGCCACCGACAGTCTTCAAGCTTAGTCCGCCAGTGCCGGACAGTGCCGAATAGAGACTTTTAAACATCTGTTAATGAAAATGAGGTTTTTTTTTGTTGTTATAGGTCATTTATTTTTATATTTAAGTCAACTACCCATGGATTGAGTGACAACGGTGTTTACCCTTACATACTGTATATACAGAACCTAGGAAAGAGAATTTGTGGAGACGGCGCGACGCAATTTATGAATTTTAATTTGATTAACAAAGTACGCTTGTATCGAAGTAATAATTTATTCGTCGAGTCACATATTTACAGGTTGATGTCAGTTTTAACAGCCATGTGTTCAGGAGGCGGCGGCCATCTGATGGCGGTACCGCGCTTTCCATCGTAACTAACAACAAAATAATAACGAGAAGAGTTGCGCGTCGTGCAACATCCGCGCCATAGTCGCGTCACAGTTGCGCAGTTGCAGTGCACAACGCCCACTACTGCGAGCCACTAAACTTCGTTCTCAAGGTCAACCAGTGGTTAACATGAAAAAGGATTAATGTCACCACAGCAAAATAAATATGGCAATTTATAATACAAGGCGCTTTAGTTGTGTATCACCTTGCAAACGAATTTTAGTGACAAACGACAAAATATATAATAAAAGTATTTACACTATAAATAGATGACTACCGACTGCGTCGTGAGCAACGATCTGTTTTCACAACGACGACGCCACCGCGCGCCGCTGACATTGAAAACTTTTAAACCTACTACTTCATAATAACATTACTACCACACCGCCGCGCCGCGTGTGTTGTGTCGCACGTGTCACGCGAACCATTACCCGCGACTTTGCTGCAATTAACTATAACAACGAGTTCACATCCGTTCCTAACTAGAACACAGTTGAAGTAGTAATCATTATTACTTCGGATTGTGGGTCCAAATACTGGGCCTGTGTAGAAATACAGGTGTTTAATAATATGTACACAGTATTAATAATAGATAAGTGTTAAAGTGGACGAGTCATGTGACGGCGAGCGCGAGCAGCAGGCAGGCGAACCCTGCGCCGCCCGCGCCTCTCGCCGCACCAGACGTGTTGCGGCTCAGCGTGGCCGCCATCTTGTCGCCTGCAACACACACAGACACTTCTTAGTACTCCTGCGCACACATACGCGGGCTTGCTGAGACTAGAGACTAGTGTACACTGACTGCCTTCGGAGACGTAGACGTAGATGTGCGCGGGCTCGGTGTTGGCGGCGGCGCACGTGTAGTTGCCGGAGTGCTGCGGGCCGGCGGCGCGGATAGCCAGCGCCGATTGCGTCTTGGGCCCCGGCTCCGTGAGCACGGTGACGCCGCGCGCCGCGTCGTAGTTGATCATGCGTGCGTTGTGGTACCAGAACACGTACTGCGGCGGCACTGGACTCTGCGCAGACACCAAAGTATTGTACTCACTGTCACACCACTGAACACAAGCTCAGGAGTCGTACCTTCTCTATGATGCAGACTAGGTTGATGGTGGAGCCGGCGTCGACGTGGTGCTCGTCGGCGCCGAGGATGAAGGCCTCGGGCACGGCGATGTGCAAGTGCACCAGCCGCGACAGCGTGCCGCCCCCCGTCGAAACCTGCACACGCGCACACGTCACAGTCACAGGTCACATAAGTACTGCTAACCCTCGCACTCGTACGTACCTGGCACTCGTAGGTGCCGTTGTCTCGCTTCTGCACGTACTTGATCTGTAGGATCCAGTCGTCGGAGCCCTCGCTATGCAACACCTGAAACATCGGCTGGTATAACAAAGTCCTTGTCCGGGATCAAATTCAACAAGGAATGTTTACTCGTAAAATTGTCATTACCGAAATCAATGAAACGCATTATTTTCGAGATTTCCGTTTTGATGATACAGTGTCTGGAGAAGCACTAGAACCCTCAGAAAGTGCTAAAAATTGCCTGTTTAGACCGCTGTCATCAGAGGTCTCTTGTACAAATTTAACAACTATAAATGAAAAAAAAAAACACATAGGGGAACAGTAAATGTCCTTTTTATTCAATTTATAAAATATATTTTAAATTGGTCCAATATTGGAGGAGGAAATGGACGAGAGGCGAATCTCGAATTATGACTTTTTGTATGGAGAAAAAGACCGACCTTATTTCCTCATAGATAGCAATATTTGTGTTAAATAATTCAAATAAAAATAAGTGAAATTAATGAAAATGAAGCAGTGTTTTGTGTTAGGTACCTATTTAATGAGCTCTGCTTTTAACACATTTATAACGTACACAAAAATAATTTCATGTATTGACTGCCTCATTTTCTGTTGTTTTGTATCGCTTGCACGGCCATAATTTGTTTAGGGTTTTCAAAAAAGTAAGGTTTCTTATTGTTTGTTTGTTTAGTGACGCGCCGGTATCGATTAGCGCAACAGCCGCACGCTCAGCCACTGCAGCAACAATGCTGATACAAAAACTTATTGTATCTAAGGGATTGATGATTATGTGTGATAATAAGAATGGTTGTGTAGTACCTGGAACCGTTCGTCGTTGGTGTACATGAGCATGCCGGAGCTGATGATGTGCCAGTCGCGGCGTCGCACCCACGACACCTGCACACAACACGCGCGTTACACTAGCAGTGGGGGGGGAGGTAGTGGCACACGGTACTACTGGTACTGACGCCGCGCTCGCCGAGGTTGCGCACGGGGCAATGCAGGAAGGCCACGGCGCCGAGCTGCACCAGCACGTCCTCCTGCGTGTTGTTGATGCTGGGCTCGCGGTGCAGCGCCTCCAGCGAGCCATACCACAGCTCACGCCATGCCGGCACCTCCGCGACCTCCGCCATGTCCAACTCGGTAGCCTCCATGGCGGCGTCAGCGTCCCCC
This sequence comes from Lithophane semibrunnea, assembly GCA_947363905.1. Classification (NCBI taxonomy): domain Eukaryota; kingdom Metazoa; phylum Arthropoda; class Insecta; order Lepidoptera; family Noctuidae; genus Lithophane; species Lithophane semibrunnea. Next base: position 47,812 of record OX376205.1, read on the forward strand.
GCACCGACCGCGCCCGGCGCCTCTACCGATGCGGCGTCGCGGTGCACGCGCCGCGCTCGCTCTGCACATGTACACGGACACTAGACACATGTGACTTAAAACAAGGCTTTAGATGAGTCTGTTAAAGTGTTATAATTACTGTGATTTAAATAAATAAATAATAATACAAATAAATAAATTAGTGAGATCACCTGGTGATCCGTTGAGATGGGCAAGGTTTAGTATGGACAAGTTTGAAACTATTAGACGTAGAGAAATGTGGGAACCACGTCGACCATTTTTAACCGACGAAAAAAAAGGAGGAGGTTCTCAAGTCAACCCGTATATTTTTTATTTATGACCACGCATAACTTTTTAATGAGTAGTCGTAGTGTAGTAGTATTGAAGCGGCGCCGAACACACATTCAACGAAGATTCATCAAGCTACCATTATAATCTACGCTATAATTAATAAGTACCTAATTAATTTGTTTGTTTGTTTGTTCGGCGCCGGCGCCGCCTCGAAATTTGTTACTTTTATTAGTTTAGGAGCTTAGTTACCTACCCTAAAAGGTTTTATTTTTATTTTTCGCCTTTCAGTTATCTTTTTTCGTCGGTTTATAGGGTAAAGAAAAACTCCACTAAAAAAACCGATATGAAACTTACAGAAAAAATACAACAAAACGGTGAAATGATATAAAATAAATGATGAATACAAAAGAGTGATGCGATGAACTGAACGCCTGGAAAGTGGTTTGGAAAGTGTCCCAGAGACAGTGGGATTAGCCGCTCTGCAGGTTGATACCTCGCTACAAGTCTGCGTCCGCACTAGTGCGGTAATGTGCGCCACAGATAACTATTTACTAGTCGGAGTAAAGACATGGCAGTATGGAATTAGTAAGTACTATCATGATAGCATGGAATTTGTATCCAATAGAAATTGGTTTTGGTGAAGCTTTTTACCAAAGACAAGCGCTCAAAACAAATTTTTATTTAAAAAAAAAGAACCATAAGCAAACCAGTGGCGTTTAGTTATGGTAAAAAAACTAGACGAATCGCGCTGGCCTGCCCGTGTGTCACCGCGTTCGCGCGGAATAAAACTCTATAAGGGTTTATATCGTCTGTGACAATTTCAGTCTATATTGTTCACTACCCTAACCCCATTTGCGTATTATGTATTATTAACATTATTATATTTTTATACAGGGTGTTAGGGTAAACACCGTTATCCTTGCAACCAATGGTTTGGTTTCATTTATAGAACGTAAAATCAATGGAAAATTACAACTTTTTGTTTCTTTTTTTTTTAATCTACATTTTACCACAAGAGACGCAAGTTCGTTGCCCTATGCGCTAGGGCAACGAACTTGCGTCTCAACACGGGCGGGGGGTGCGGCATGTGACCTGACCGTACGCGTGCGCGACCCCTCCCTCAGTCAGTCAGCTGTTTCGCTAGAGAGCACGATGTCGGATAGAAACTTTTTAAAATCTCTTAATGAAAATAACGTTTTTTTTTGTTGTGTTCGGTCATTTATTTTTATATTTGGTTTGAATGACAAGAGTGTTTACCCTTACAGCCTGTATAGGCTGTTCAGCGGTAGTACCTTTATTTACAACCGCGCGCGCATCGCTAGCGGAAAAAACAAAACCAGCCGTCAAATATGAATAAATTATAATAAATATTTGTTAACATTTTTGTAATCATTATTAAAAATGTGGATTGCACGTAGGGGAGAAGAGCGTAAATAATAATAAATAGATTTGACTAGTACGTTTAGTACGTTTAGTGATAATAAAAATAAAAAATCTTAATCAAATCATTTTTTTTTGTATAGGCTGTCTAACGGTTTTGCCAGTGCCTTTATTTACACCTATGGAAAAACAAAACCAGCCAGCGGCCAGCGCGCCATTTTCCATAAAAATTTACTATCGTTTTCGTTGTGTGGTTTATTTACCTATAAAAATACAAAATCTAAAATATTGCCACCAACCGACATAGAAGTTTTTAAAAGAAACTCCGAATAGTCAGTACCTGGTAACAAAGGTCAGTTAAAATTTATAAATCTATCATCTCTATAGTTAGGTACGTTATTGTAGCATAAGTTCTTACAACAAGTCTGTCTTTTTCCTCGCAAGTGTGTTGAAAAACGTCGTATGAAACGCGTGTGCATTGATTATTACACTCTCGGTACTATCCAAAAGAGCACACTCGTATCACAATGTACTATTATCTAATGGTAAGACCAACTGAACCGCAGGACTTACCGTTCCCGAGTTAGCGAATATAAAAACCGATTATATTGTTATTAGACTGAATTAAGACACAAATAAATCGAGATAGTGTATCCTATTCGTAATAATTTGTCAAAGTCAAAGTCAAATAATTTATTTCAAATAGGCACATATATGGCACTTTTGAACGTCAAACAAAGAAATAGAATTGATTCTAGTTGCCCCTTCCAAAAGGTAGTTTTCGTATGGAGAAGAATGGGCAAGAAACTCCATCGTTACTCTTTTAAAAATGTTTTACAATATTTTGTATACATTAATTATATAATTATATGTGAAGACGATGCACCTACAATAAGATTACTGTACTACGAAAGGTAAAAAGAATTATAAATGGAGCAATAATGAATAAATTAATTACCAGATACATGGTGCTCACATATTTACAAAGATTGTAAAAGTATACGATATTACAATAGTCCTAACATTGTTACAAGTAGTACTAATAAGTCAGTGCGTGAGTTTAAGTAATGACAGTGTAAAAGTCTATGACATACAAATAATAAATAAAAAAAATTAGCTATCAGTCAATATTTGTCCAGACACTAAATCGTCCTATGGAGCAAGACCAGCATGTTTCCAAGCATTCTTATCTTGGATATAATCCTCTAATTTGTAATAAGCTTGTTTACAAAGTTCATTTAATTGCAATATATCACAAGGTATTTTGTTATAGCATTTAACGCAGTACCCCATAAAAGATGTTTGTACTTTAGCTAATCTGAAAAATGGTTGATCTATTTTATCTTTATTTCTAGTATTAAAATTATGCCTATCACTTATTTTATTAAAAAGATTTAAGTTTTTTCTTACATACATAATATTCTCATAAATGAATTGGCAAGGTACCGTCATGATATTAATCTTTTTAAATAGTTCCCTGAGAGATTCGCGGTGACATAGATTATAAATGGCTCTGACAGCTCTTTTTTGCAAAATAAAAATAGATTCAATATCAGCAGCCCGACCCCACAGTAAAATGCCATACGACATAATGCTGTGGAAGTAACTGAAATAGACCAAACGCGCGGTTTCTACATCTGTTAACTGTCTTATCTTTCTAACAGCATAAGCGGCCGAGCTTAACCGCCCCGCAAGAGATTTTATATGAGGTCCCCATTGTAATTTCTCGTCTAGCGTGATTCCCAAGAAAACTGTTTGATTAATAAACTCCAGTTTTTCTCCATTCAATATGATGTCACATTCGCTACTTCTAACATTAGGTAATTTAAATCGAATGCATTTGGTTTTTTTTTCATTTAGTACCAAATTATTTACCGTAAACCAATCTTGTACCTGTAGAATAGAGCTATTCACGTCGTCAAGATTTTGTGAACGTCGATTTATTTTAAAAATCAATGATGTGTCATCTGCAAATAACACCATCTTCGGTTGATTTAGAAGTAATTGGGGTAAATCATTAATATAAACTAAAAAGAGGAATGGACCTAATATCGAGCCTTGAGGAACGCCCATTGCCATTTCAGACCCCAATGAGTTTACGCCGTTTACTTGAACTTGAACTTTTCTTTCTTTCAGATATGATCTTAGTAAATCAAGAGCTGTATTCCTAACCCCATAGTGCTCTAGTTTCAACAGAAGTGTATCATGGTCGACGCAATCGAACGCCTTCGAAAGGTCGCAAAAGATTCCAATGGCATCTTGTGCTTCCTCCCAGGCGTTAAAAATGTTCTTTATTAGGGTGACACCGGCGTCAGTGGTACAACGCCCTTTGGTGAAACCGTACTGATGTTCATGAAAGATGGAATTTTTATTAAAGTGACGTAACATTTGATTGAGCATCAACTTTTCAAACACCTTACTGAGAACTGGCAGAATTGACACAGGCCTATAATTGTTGGGTTCCTTACTATCACCGGATTTAAACAAAGGAACTACTTTACTGTGTTTCATGAGATCCGGAAAGACTCCTTGGTCTACACTGGTGTTAAATATGAAAGCTAATCCGCAATTTTATTATAATTTAATCTAAAATTCATGTCCGCAATTTTTCAAAATATAGATGCAAAAAATATCAAACTTTTTTAGTGGGTTATTTTTTACCATTAGTGGCTCAAACGGAAGGTCGTTTGAGCCACTAATGGTAAAGAATAATATATTGAATTAGCACCTTTTTGTTCTTGAACATTCAAACTAAATAAATATTATACAAATATATTGGTTTTGAGCATTCGGTTTTTCGGTCTCTTTTTAGCGAATTGCCTAAAAGCAAATTGATTAAATGATTATAGTCGGTAGTTCCTCGCGCCCTCCCGCTTTACAAATCGTGCGCAGTATGTAAACGACGAGGTTTATAGTGCATTTTTTTTTACCGTATAGGCTCCGAAACTACTTAACCGATTTTACCCATTTTTTCACCAATAGAAAGCTAAATTATCAGGAAGTAACTTATGCTATAATTTATTTTCAAAAAAATTAGACATCCTTAGGAAAATTGCAATATTGTAACCCAAGGTAGCAAAATTTTGCCTATAAAATTCATTATTTCATTATTTGGCCAGCGCTGAGAAAACGATTGATGATACATCAAAATTATGTACCACATGATTAAAATACTCATTATTACCTACAAAAAAGTCTGCGAAGGAATGTATTATCTAACTATCATAGTTAAGTCACAATAGCAGCTTTTGTGATCGCTAGTAGAAACAAAAGTTGGATACATTTGTATCGTTCGTATTCAAATAAATAGTTTTATCATCAAGGGTATGTATGTATGGTATGTAGCAGTAAAATACTCTTTGAAATTTGGCATATACTCTCACAGAATCGAGACCTACGTGGGTGCTGCCGCTAGAGAGGATGAAATTTGGCATATACTCCCACAGAATCGAGACCTACGCGGGTGCCGCCGCTAGAGAGGATGAAATTTGGCATATACTCCCACAGAATCGAGACCTACGCGGGTGCCGCCGCTAGAGAGGATGAAATTTGGCATATACTCCCACAGAATCGAGACCTACGCGGGTGCCGCCGCTAGAGAGGATGAAATTTGGCATATACTCCCACAGAATCGAGACCTACGCGGGTGCCGCCGCTAGAGAGGATGAAATTTGGCATATACTCTCACAGAATCGAGACCTACGCGGGTGCCGCCGCTAGAGAGGATGAAATTTGGCATATCGTCCGTGAACTTCTGATACCTCCTAACTAACATTTTTTCGTAAAACTTTTTTACTAAAAACTCCTAATTACGATTAAAATAAAAAACTATTTTACGTTCCTCCTGTAAAATTTGTTTGAAAGTAGATAGAAGATCTCAGAAGTTCACGGACGATATACTCCCACAGAATCGAGACCTACGCGGGTGCCGCCGCTAGAGAGGTTGAAATTTGGCATATACTCACACAGAATCGAGACCTACGTGGGTGCCGCCGCTAGAGAGGATGAAATTTGGCATATACTCCCACAGAATCGAGACCTACGCGGGTGCCGCCGCTAGAGAGGATGAAATTTGGCATATAAGTACTCCCACAGAATCGAGACCTACGCGGGTGCCGCCGCTAGAGAGGATGAAATTTGGCATATACTCCCACAGAATCGAGACCTACGCGGGTGGAACCGCGGGGCACAGCTAGTAATTATAATAGCTTCCGCCCGCGTGTGTGGTATGTCCATAAAAAGAAGCCTATGTCCTTCCCCGGGATGCCATCCATCTCGTTGCCAAATGTTATCGAAATCCGTTCCACTGAACCACTAGTTTAGGCGTGAAAAGGTAATATAGACAGACAGAGTTAGTTTCGAATTTATAATATTAGTATGGATATATGATAACTGCATGATTTATTTGTATGTCTCATAATAATTTATGTTAAGTGAACGGTTCTTTATGAGAATAAACCGGTATTTACGATGGACCACTCTTTCCCGAGCGTATCTGTGAAATGGCTCGTATTTTTACTGTGAGTACTTAAATTCCCACCATCTTGGATTTCTAAACTAAACTTGTGGAGCTTGTAACGTGTGGAGCTTTAAAATACGGCCACGTAGTGTTTGACTAAGATTGCAGGAAGGGGAAGGTCGTTTATAGATGTTCTTCTGGAACCCTTGGTTTATACTATTTTAGAGCCATTACGTAGGCAGTCTGTCTAGGATCTAGGCATTGAATAACAGATTTTGGTACAATTGTTCCTGTAGAATAAAATGCATAGTCGTTGTATTTATTTTCGGATTATTTCGGGGTTACTACACCAAATAAACGTCACATAATATCGAATAACCATAACATCATTAATTCATCTATAACCCACACTTGTCAGTTGTCACCGTAATTTGTGAATATATGATCAGATTTTGGAGACTACAGGGTGTCCCTTTAATCTCCAAAATCTACCCATATTTTGATCAAGATATATGGATGTATATCTTAATCAAAATATGGCTACATCAAATTGTTTTAAAGTTGCCCATTATACTGTCGGCTTCATACTCATCCAAACAGTACGCCACCTACACTCATTCAATGCGCCTACAGTTGCTAACTACCTACGTGCATTCGGTTGTCGTTAAAAATACGCCAATGCCAATCAGAAAGAGACAGCTGTTCGAATTCCAGTCCTTTCAGTTGAGTTACCTCTTATGCCTCTTATGCCCAGCATATCAGTAACCTTACAACAACGAGAATAAAGATCACTGTGACGCAAAATGTGGAAGGGCAGTCATTCCCGAACACGTTGAAGGTAAGGCACAAGTTTCCCCTTTTTCTCTGCCCATTCGCTGGACAGCTCTGCGGATTGACCGACTGTGCAGTAATACTGACGGTTGGAGGGCATGGGGCCGGCGGCAGCGGCGAGCGCGGCCAGCAGCGCCACGGAGAGGGCTCGCGCCGCCCGCGCCATGCCGCGCTGCACGCGCTGCACTGCCCGCACGCGCGCCTACATCCTGCACCACGCGCGCCTCACCTGCACACACGGCAACAAACATAGTCACGTTACTAATAACTGGCTGCGTCACTAACACCACCACGCGTCATCATCAGCCTGCGGAAGTTAATCGCACATGCAACTCCTACTCGCCTCGAGCCGCTACCAGCCCCCTGGCAATATATTAGGTCATCTATCACCATAACCGACCGCCGCACTTAGTCACTTGTTCGAAGACTACTATTCTATACCATCAATTATACAGGATGAGATTTCGAACAGAATAAATAGATGAAATCAACATTGTAAAACGAGGCTATGAGAATTATATAAATTGTAAAAGAAAGTCCTTCGTCCCGTAATATTGATTCCATCTAATTGTAACACTACCGCTTAAAAGGATACCTACCTAGTATTAATATTCAGTCGCAAGTCGCGGGGCAGGCGGGCGGGGTGCGGCGGCGGCGGTGAGGGTTCGTGTGCATGAGCTAATGCCGGTGATTGATTACCTCTCACGCGCCGAGATTGATGAGTTTTTTACGATCCACCGCCCGTACCTGTCGCATACACTCCCCACACACCTCACGGACGTTGAACACGCCGATAACATATTAGTAGTAAGTAGTAAGTAGTCAGTCAAAGAAGGTTTTCTTTGGGATCTTATTCACTTGTAGAGGATCACATTTTCAAGTTGTTGCGAGTTCTTGTACGTTCCGCTGATCTAAGGTTACAAATGAACTCGGCATGTAACCATGCGAGCACTCTTATTTACATAAATTCATGATAAATAATTCAATAGCAAAGCAAGCTTCTTATCAGTATCTACTGGGCAGACGGGCGACAGTCATCTGCTGGCCGACAGTTGAACGAGCGCCAGCTCAAGGCACCACGAGCACCAGCACGGCACCGCGCGACGTAGAACAACAGACACATGCCAGTGAAATGTTACAACGTCGCCCTCACACGTAAGTATGGATTATGTCGCGCTGTCGGGGTTCCAACACTTTCCACAAACGTGAGGATTGTAATTTGTAGATAATTAATTGATTTGAACTTGTGACAAGAGACTGACAGCTGGCTGTCCGCTACCAAACTGGCTCGCTGTGTAGTCTCACTACAGCTAGAGCGCATCATGTGGCGAGCATCGCCCAGCGTGCTCCGAAGACTCCGAGGTGACGCTCCTCAGTCATGAGAACAAGAACAATCAATCACTAATTGTTCGAGTAATATGTAGGTATAAAGTGCTCGCCATGCAGGTGAGGCACGGTAGGTATGTGATAGATCCTTTTTATATAGCAATGGTAATCGGGCTTTGAAGATCGTATATTATATGTTTCGTTTATAATTAATTTGATTTATTTACACGCCTACAGGTTAGGTTTTTATTGATATTTGTGACGATCGAACACCATAATAGGTAATCACTGTATATAAAGGACTGTTATTTCTTTGATAATGCATCTGACATGAGTGGCGGGACCACAGGCACAATATATTATGGTAGCAATCTTTTACATAAAATACCCAATTAATCGATTCGAGTCAAAGCATGAAAAATCGATTCACAAAAAAATATTTTTGAATTGATATTTTATTATACCCTTTTTAACTGTGTGTGTGTTTAATAATAACATAACATCACGCTTCCCCAGAAGGGAGAGGTACTTAAACACCCTCATTTCACTAGTTATGTTGTAAGTCCCGTGCAATAGGGGGCGAGCCTATTGCCATCAACCGGGCAAAAATCCGGACTCCACTTGCTACTGAGATATTCTAGATGGATAAACCCAATTACACTTTGCCTGACCCGGGAATCGCAGCCAGGACCTCATGCTTAGGTCCTGGGTGCGATTCCCGGGTACAGCGCTACAGCGCTTGTGACCACTAGACCAACGAGGCAGTCAAATGATTTCAATTTTAGTGTTCGGGAAAAAATCGAGTATCATTTATCGATCACAGATCACCATTCACATCCCTACTTGCACATCCGATCTTGGCGTCACGTTATGTTTACATGTTTGTTGTGTACTGTCGATTTCTTTTGTGTTCTATTTCTAACGACAATTGCTATTCTTTACGAACTGATATCTTCAAAGCCCGATTACCATTGCTATATAAAAAGGATTCTTCTGTTTTGCTCTACGATTCCATTAAATGGATAATAAGATGAGGTGCATAAACTGTGACATATTACGTAAGGCGGGTTCAAAGGCGTATTATTTCAATGCCAACTTTACCCCTGCTAGTGAGACTTGCCCAGTGGTTGAATAATCAGGTATGTACTTAAACTACATTGGAACAATACTATTTAACAACAAGACAGCAGGTATAAAGTCTGACACAGCGGTTCGATTGCGTGTGAGCCAGCAAAACTTAATAAAGCAGCGTTTATTTGGGAAAAGGGTGGCAACGCATCAGCAAAAACCCTCGTGTTGTGGATGTCTATGCGCGGCGGTGATTGCCTAATTCCCGTAACTAAAAACGTTCAAATTCAAGTCGCAGTCTCATCACAGCGACAATCAATGTCAAAAACTTGTCTTAAACTCGATAACCACAACGCTTAGCGCCATCTCATATCGAAAAGCAGAATTATTTAGTGAATACTTATCTTTATTTTTCTCAGTTTCCTGATCTTTTAGACTCGTGAAACTTTTTTATCTGGATACTGTAGAATACAACAATTGCAAAAATAAAACAATATTTGCTGCACATTGATTTCAACACGTATGCAGGCGCCCATAGTCCCACTGGTCATGTCATTTGGTATAGATTGTGTGTAATGGGGCAAACAAGAACGTGACTCGCGATCTTTAAATATGAACCGCGTTGCTAGGTTAGCTCTACTTTTGTAAGCGCAGTAAGGTCCATTCCCATAAAGAAAATCAAAGATGGGATCCTATTACATGACCGTGTATTGGTCACAGGACTATCTTTTAACTGCAACCGCACACAAAACGTCATAACGGCCTCTAGTAGGTATAGCAGGTAGCAGAAGGTAAACTTAGTGCGCAAGACCGAACAGGACCTGGCCGATTTTTTGTAAAATATTTCTACCGAAGAAAAGTAAATCGGGCAACTGCGGCTTGTTTTATCGTGGTTACATTCATACGCCATGATACAGAACTGATGTGCTGAGCTAAATGGTTCTGATATTAAGGAGTCTCCAAGATATTGTTATGGACGAAATAAACCATTTTGCACAGTCTGTGCCCGGCGGCAATCAACTCGGCGGTAATTGAAATAAATGGTTTGAATGGTCTCTAAGAATTTCACCGTGCCTGGAAACGATTCGCAATCACGCGAGAGACGATCGCGGGCGGCGCGACAAGTGTTAACAAGGGCGTGCAAGCGCATTAGAGCGTGGAGTCGCGCGGCGCACTGCGTCGCCGCCCCGTCGCCGCTCCGCCACCTCACCGCTGCCGCACCGCAGCCTCGACGCTGCCGTATCGCAGCCGCAACGCAACCCGCAGAGAATGTCAACTCGACTGTGCCTAATTTGATTTATTAAACGACCTAGAAAGATTGAAACTTTTGCAAGTTCAGCTGAATTGCCGCTGAGTTACGAAGCGGAACGAATAACGTCACCAGTTAGTGACCCTAATTCTGAACGAAAACATTAGTATCGCCGCAAATTATATATCTGGGTAAAGAAAGCTAAACAAGTATAAACTTATATATTTTTTTTGTATAATGCGCATTTCAGTTTAACGATACCTATTTATAGAAATTGTGCAAACATTAAAGAAATTACGCATAAAAAGAAGAAGATAAAATTTGGCACAGGACATGCACGGCACACAGGCAATGAGTACATAACAGCCGCTACAGTAGGCTTTTATGTATGTAAAACGCGAGCTGTTTGAATACGACAGTCCTGCCGAGAACACAGTCCCTCACATGCTGTGGCAACACGCGCTTCACGCCAAACGTGCACCGCACACACTACACACCTCGCCTTAATACCAACAACACAACCTCTTCTTAAAACCCAAAGCAATATACGACGATCTTAATAAAATATTATAATTATATAGATAACATCGAACTTTAATTAATTTGAGCTTCAGGACTCGTGTACACGGCACGGCCGCCGCGCCGTCTCCGCTTGATTAATTAAAGTATTATAAACCGCGTGCACTTTTGTGACGTGTACACGAGTAGCAACAAAAGGCCATGGAGCGAGCCATGCTTGGCATAACCTTACTAGACCGAGTGTGTAACACCGAAATCCGTCGTCGGTCGAAAGTCTACGACGTCGGGGACAGGGCGATGCGCCTCAAGTGGTTTGTTTGGGCAGGACATCTGGCTAGACGCGGATCTGGCTACGGCGGAAAAAAGGGGAGGCCTATAAAAAAAAAAAAAAAAAAATATCTTTATTTCAGACCTAATCAGTCCATAGCAGTGGTAAGTGTAAACTGTGCTTACATGCTATGTTAGTACTTAATTCTATTTAACATAAACCTATACCTAATTCTACCCAGTGCCTTTGGATGGGGCAGTCCACTCTGCTAACAATCATTTTCAGGATGCTGTACCCAGCAGTGGGTGATTCCGGGCGGAAATGCCGGGCGGATGATGATGTGCAGTTTTGCAACCGGCCGGCGATGAAATAAAAAAAACAGTTTAAACAATACTAGCGGTGTGGTGAAGGCGCGGCGGCGGCACGGCGGAGGCGCGGCGGTGGCGCGGTGGCGGTGCGGCGGTGGCGTGGCAGTGGGGCCGTGTACACAGTTAGGAGGCGCGGCAGCGGCGCGGTGGCGGCGTGGTGACGGCGTTGTGTCTCCGAGCACTCACACTTCCTCGTTTTTTTTTGGCAACAGCTGATGTTAACATTATTTTACAACAAGAGATTTTCCGTTTCTGATTAGATCTAGGAATTATCGAGAGCATGAACGATGACTGAACCGCATAGTTGCTGTTACTATACAAGAGACGTACGTATGCATTGTTCCGGATGGTTGTCACAGCATCCAGTCCTCCCTGGATGTGCCGGGATGAGCAGCAGCTTGGCAGCTCAGCGCGGACACTAGCAGGTGGAAGCGCGAGGCGCCGGAGCAGCGGAGTTGTCGCACTGTGGTCACACACTCACATGCACACACAGTGCTAACACACACACTGGCACTGAACACGAGGCGCGCTGCGCGAGATGCGTGTTGAACTGAGAAGGACGGCCCGGTGCGCTGACGCTCAACGTGTGGGCTCGGCGGCGGGCAACCGGCGACTGGACGTGATGGCGCGCGGGAACCCGCGCTATGAGGAACTTAGAGTTCTAGGCCGGGAGCTGTGTGTGCCCTACAAATACAACTGCTCTCCACAGACACACTCAGAGAGAAAAGGCGAACCTTAACTGGTAAACATGCCTCAATTCCTGATCGCAGGCGTTCACCAATGTGAAACATTCTCATCTGTTTGAACGATGTCTTTAAGGTAGTTATTCTATTCCAGCCGTATCACATCACACATAGTTTTTTTTTAAAGATGACTACTAACTGAATGGTTACTTATTTCTGTTCCAAAACCGTGACCTAATTGCAACTATAACAATTTCTTGCATGTATTATATTTAATTTGATATGTAATATAACAGGTAACAATAGTAAGGAGAGTACTTCAGCCCACTTGACGTCTGCATAGATTTACTTGTGGAGATGATACTTGAGCAACCAAAAAAAAGGAGTCAGCTCCCGGAGTAGTGCGTACTCTTATCGACTGTAACGCCGAAGTACGGCGCGGGTGTGCGCGCCAGGCGGGGTGCGGAGTGCGGGGAGGCGCGGGGGGAGCGCGGCGGAGGGCGGGGTGCGTGACGTCACGACAAGCACAGCGTTCCGCGCGGCAATGCCAGGCGGAGCCTGGGCCTGTATGTACGGCATAGCACTCGTACCACGCTGCAAGATTGTGCCAAACGCCCAAAATTGATGGTATCTTCAGTACAATCATCCTTCGACTTGATCCCGATCTTTGACCGCTGCATATTCATTGATCGACTCTTATCCAATAATCACCACTCGACGTAGACAGAGTATTCAGTAGTAGAATACTCTGTCTACGCCACTCGACTATTCGAATACGTCAAAGTGAATATAAAACACGAACTGTCATTTTCAAACAAAGAGCAATCTGCATTTTCTCAAAGATTAAAGATGGCAAATTCAGTCAATTCATTGGTGGGCAAATTTTACGACAAAAATATAAATGGCAATATTAGATTTAATTTTACATTTCACTAAGTATCTATTATACCCAACAAACATTTTTGTCATATAATCAAAATTTTATATGACCTTAAGTCTTTTTAAAGTTATTTTATAGTCATTATTTTAACTCTTCGTCATGTACTGGTGTATTATATGTCCGAATAGTCATAAACATTTTTTGTCGTATAATAATGTCATATGACGGTATTTCGACATTTATAAAACTTACTTATACAACTTTTCGTCCTCTAAACGTTTTCGTAGTATAAACGTCATAAAACTGTACATTTTGTCATATAATTACCTTTTAAACATCTGCTAAACGGATAATAATTGTTTACACGTAGTATTTGTTACCATTATATATAAGTCGAATAAGTATTACGAATGCGACCTGTATACATCCTAAAGTATCACAGACATGATAATACGACCGCTACTTAATTAATACTCATATTAAAGGTTTATAATAACCTTGTATACAATTTTCGCGTACTTTAATACAAAGTAATAGAGCTCAAGCTGAGAGTGAGGAAAATAAGAAAGGTTCCGTATCACATTTAAATGCAAAGGACATGACCAGTTCCTGCACTCGAATTCGGGAACTTGTGCAGGATTACAGTGTATACACTATGATTTAAAAATTAAGATCTTATTTATCATGGATAAATTATACCGAATAAAGCCAAGGTTAAAATATCTGCAAAAACAGTAGTTTAATTGCTTCCGCTATTCTTTTAGAGTGCGTTTCATCCTATGCCGTAGTGTTGGTTGCCCTGTTGTATGACGAATTTTGTACGTTACGGCGCCACCTAATAGGTCCGTTGTTAAAGTGCCAACATTACGGCATAGGAACTATAATGATGAAAAGCACTCTATAAGTACTTTCCGATTTTGACGTTCCATTGTATCCATAATCATCCGGTAACCATAATAAGCTAAACAGTATGGGTAAAAATAAAATAAGAACGAGTTATTTTCGATCAAGAGAATAAATGACATGGAGTAATATATTATAATGCATGTTTTGTTTTTGATTAATTTGATTTATTTACATTTTATAATCTAAGTTTGCACGCCTACAGGTTAGGTTTTTATTGACATTTGGTGTATAAAGGACTGTTATTTCTTTGACAATGCATCTGACATTAGTGGCGGGACCAAAGGCACAATGTAGGAATCTTTTTCATAAAATCCCCAATTAATCGATTAGAGTCAAAGCATGAAATCGATTCACAAAAAAAATATTTTTGAAAATATATCAATTCAAAAATATTTTTTTAACTGTGTTTGATTAATAATAACATAACATAACATCACGCTTCTAATGCCTGAAGGGAGAGGTGTACCTATACACCCTCATTTTGCTAGTTGTGTTGTAAGTCTCGTGCATTAGGGGGCGAGCCTATTGCCATCAACCGGGCGCAAACCCGGACTTCACTTGCTACTGAGATATTCCAGATGAACAAACCCAATAACACTTTGCCTGACCAGGGAATCGCACCCAGGACCTAATGCTCAGGTGTAGCTGAGCATGAGGTCCTGGGTGCGATTCCCCGGCACAGCGCTACAGCGCTTGGGACCACTAGACCAACGAGGCAGTCAAATGATTTCAATTTTAGTGTTTTAGGTTCGAGAAAAAATCGAGTATCATTTATCGATCTCAGATCACCATTCACCATCCCTACCGATCCATCCGATCTTGGCGTCACGTTGTGTTTACATATTCGTTGTGTACTGTGCGATTATTGTGTTCTATTTCTAACGACCATTGCTATTATTTACGAACTGATAATTATCTTCAAAGCCTGATTACCATTGCTATATAAAAAGGATTCTTCGGTTTTGTTCTACGATTCGATTAAATGGATATTAAGATGAGATGCATAAACTGTGGTATATTTCGTAAGGCGGGTTCAAAGGCATATTATGTCAATGCTAACCTTACCCCTGCAAGCGAGACTTGTCCGGTGGTTGAATAATCAGGTATGTACTTAAACTACATTGGAACAATACCTACTATATAACAACAAGATTGCAGGTATAAAGTCTGACATAGCGGTTCGATTGCATTTGAGCCAGCAAAACGAAATAAAGCAGCGTTTATTTGGGGAAAGGGTGGCAATGCATCAGCAAAAACCCTGCTATGGGCCGCGGTGATTGCCTAATTCCCGTAACTAAAAACGTTCAAATTCAAGTCGCAATCTCATTGTCAAAAACTCGATTACCACAACGCCTAGCGCCATCTCATATCGAAAACCAGAGTTATTTAGTGAATACTTATCTTTATTTTTCTCAGTTTCCTGATCTTTTAGACTCCTTAAACTTTTTTATCTGGATACTGTAGTATACAACAATTGCAAAAATAAAACAATATTTGCTGCACATTGATTTCGACACCTATGCCGGCGCCCATAGTCCCACTGGTCATGTCATTTTACTAATCAATTTAACCAAAATACTACAAGTGTGCCTCGCAGTTAATTTTCCAAAGTTCAGGACTCTTGTTGATTTTTCGAAGTTGAAGTCATCCGAAAATGAAGATAATGTTGATAAAGAACTTCAACCAACAATGATGACTTCAGAGACTATTAAAAAAGTGGGCTATTGATTTTAATATTCCACATGTTGCATTAAAGCAAAATAAATCTATATGAAGGAGGTAATATAAAAAGGCAGTAATAGTAGATTGCTGCATCGAGCGCCAAGTGAGTTATTGATGCACTCGTGTTAATTTAGTGCCCTCGCATACGTGCGGGCACCAACATAACCCTCGTGCATCAATAACTCACTTTTAGCAAGGTGCGTAATCTACTTTTCTTTCAACTACCAATTTACTCAACTCAAGTCAGGTCAAGTCAGGTCAAGTCAGGTCAAGTCAGGTCAAGTCAGGTCAAGTCAGGTCAAGTCAGGTCAAGTCAGGTCAAGTCAGGTCAAGTCAGGTCAAGTCAGGTCAAGTCAGGTCAAGTCAGGTCAAGTCAGGTCAAGTCAGGTCAAGTCAGGTCAAGTCAGGTCAAGTCAGGTCAAGTCAGGTCAAGTCAGGTCAAGTCAGGTCAAGTCAGGTCAAGTCAGGTCAAGTCAGGTCAAGTCAGGTCAAGTCAGGTCAAGTCAGGTCAAGTCAGGTCAAGTCAGGTCAAGTCAGGTCAAGTCAGGTCAAGTCAGGTCAAGTCAGGTCAAGTCAGGTCAAATCAGGTCAAGTCAGGTCAAATCAGGTCATTTTAAACGGTTTTTATCCATTTGTATTAACCAGTCAGGTCAAGTCAGGTTAACTCAAGACAACTCAACTCTACTCAACTGAAACAGAGCCGGAGAGACGAGCCTTAGTAACAGGACTGTTTTAGTTCTAAGCAAAAAATACGTCCTTTGAGATCGGTTTTGTAGTGATTAATGATAACATTACCACAGATATTATAATACTACGTACAGATACCCAATCCCATACAAAGAAATGACACCACCCTAAGTCTGGCAATTGAACTGGCTATTTTTCTTCCCCATTTTTTTAACAGATGGCAGCATCATCGACTCACAAATTGTTCCTTTTTTACGTTTTTTTCTTCCTAGGCGTTCAATTCTTATATTTCTAAGTAAAGTACTAGTTAAAAAAAAATTGTTTGATTTTCCTTAATGAAACGACTAAACGTTTAAAGTGGCCTGTCATCACTTTAGTAAAACGCCACCTATTGCAAAGAGCTCTCAACCAAATGATTAACAGATAGCTACTTTATCATACTAAGGATTCGAATTGAAGTAAAAGGCTTAATTTAAGTTTTTTGTTGAAAATACGAGATTTATGAGTGTAAATACATAAATCAGCATTAAACAAAGATGTTTTGATTTTTACTAATATTACTATAGCCAAAATTTGCCGTATAACGCTTTTTACATTATGCTGCCATCTATGATTTTTTTTCAAGACTAATTATAATTTGTTCGAGTTGGGACCCCATGACATTACTATGTAGTTGAAAGAATTTTTTTTTCATTGTTTTAATTATCCCAGGAACGTAATTAACATTTCAAGTTTTCCATTTCAAATGGGCGCGTATCATTTCAATGAGGTCCATCTTTGATAAAAACTTATCAACATCCGCATAATTAGAGATCATTGTGGGGTTTACCTAAAACAAAAATATTATTTAGACTTAACCGCTTGAGTCCTAATGATGCACGCGATGCATCAATCGGAAATATCCTTCAAGCCCCACTGATGCATAAAATGCATCAGTCGATGCCACGCAACTTAGATCTCTATTTCGACTGAAATACGGGTAATAGTGTCTATGGGCAGTAGCACTCTAGACTTGGATGATATTCACGTCAAATTAATCTACTAAATGCTTAATCTGTGCATGGAACACCACTAAAAATAATATTTTAAAAATAAAAATTGACGTTTGACAGTGTCATCTGTCAGAGCGCCTGCGCGGGTGTGCGCGGACGGCCTCCGTGCATATTTTAATAATTATTTCGTGTTTTTACTGCCGTAATCGTCGTGAAGTGATATTAAATCAAATTAATAATAGTTTATACATCGTGTGTGATAATAATATTACCAAAATACATAAGTTGAGTGTGCAAAATTAGCGTATCAAAAAAATGCCGTGAAAGTACTGAGTGTGGTGGTGATTATGTGAATAGTGTTTGTTTTATGATGTTTACAGCGTGGGAAGCTACTATAAAATATTAATTAGTGTAATTGAATCAATTTGTAAGTGATTTTCACTACTATAACGACATAATAACAACATTTTGTCGTCAAAACACGGTCCTTGAAATCAAGGTCAAGATGACCTCTAGTTACGTAATAATTTTGTTTTTATTTTCTGTTATTATCTCAAACTGTTATTTTTTTTAGATTCGTTATCTATTCATAATACTGCCTGCAAAATTTTATAACAATAGAAACAGTATTTTTAACAGAAATCGTCAAAACATAAGAACAAATAAACTACCACGCACTTTACGATAATATTGTATTATTGTAAATCCTATTGTATTCATCCGTTCACCGTATATAGATAAGTATGTGGTCTGTTTATTCAAGAATCCTAACTACTTTACGTTGTCGAGCTGCGATAAGTATAACTCAAGATATTGAGGTTTTACCCGGAGCCGCTGACACGCGGCGGGCCTCCGGGGCGCGATGTCGGGCGAGCAGCGGGCCCTAAAAGAATTACGCGTTCCAGCAAGGAACCTGAGAGGAGTTAACTAAGTTATAAGTCACGCAAACAAATATTCTATTTTTTTAATATAAATTCTTTGAACTAAGTTAGCTAAGCGTTTGTAATTTTATTACTGATCCCTAAATCAACTGTAATGGCGTAAACATTTACAATGAACACGCAGTTTATAGGTCGGGAAGTTATGTAGTTGTCATATAACGCAGTCACTTAATAAAATTATTAATAAAATATGTGAAAACGTTAGAGTTTTAAAAGCGCATAAAAAATTTGTTCCAAACCTACTTCACATTAATCAGTAAACTTGATTGCACAATGGTTTACAACTGATGAAATGGTTTTATCACCTCAAATAACAAAGAAAAAATGCAATATTAACTCAGCTGTCAAAAACACCGCCATATTAAATTAACGTGATATAATCTGTTACAATATAATTTCTTTCAATATGAGCATCATCTTTAAATGACAATAACACAACGATTACATTATATAAAAGTCATATTGTGTACCATAAGTCGACCCAAAGTCGAATACACGCCGCGACAGCTATCATTACATGATATTTAGCCAAATCACCAACGTGTATATGACTACTATGCTACTAAGTAGGTATTTATATGACTGTTACACGAAACCCTTAGCAACTTAAGTTGAATAAAATGGGCCCTAATGCCGTCGAGTAAACGTCCTTATGACATTTATACGATTATACTAAATAACATTAAGTTGCCACCAAAACGTCTACTCAACGTCGTAAATGTTTGTTGGGTAATTTGACAAATGATTGACATTCTTAATAATTATACCTATAACTATGATGTATGTTCATTAATTTTTTAATTAATGTAATAAGTCATTTTGCATGCTAATTTTAGCGGTTTGTTTTAGAAACTGTTAATAAACCCCACCATCTGTAATGTACTACAATTCTTGCAAATAAATTTCATTTCATTTCAATTAAAAATAAGATCAGAATTGCTAAACCGACCAGCTGTAGCTACGTCGTAGCACCCGTAGTGACTACTAGTGACCATGGTTGAACACCATTGCTACGTCGTAGCACTCGTAGCTAACGCGGCCAACCCGCATCAGCTACGTCGTAGCATCCGTAGTCACCGCGTGCCGGGTTAATTGCATCAGTAGTCACCGTGGTTTAACAGAATCAGCTACGTTGTAGTACTTGTAACTACCGCGACCAACCAGCATCAGCTACGTCGTAGGACCCGTTGCCACCGCAGCGCGCCGCTGCAGTTGCACAGCACCAGCTACGCCGTAGCACTCGTAGCTAAAGATTGCACAGCATAAACATTTATTTTAGTGCTCAAACGTATGTGGAAGGTAGTGATGGTCGGTACTGCAGCACCCACACACGTCGTGAAGGCGTCACGTCAGTAACTTCTCGAATAATTTATTTCTAGGAAAACAAATTCTAAGTTTAATCAGCGTTTATCCGTGTCTTAGATGCTAATCTCCGCCGCGGCTGTTCCACTCCTAGCAAAGTACATTGGAACAAGTTATTTGGATTATTTGCAGTTTCGTAGTATTGCAGGGTTTAGCTCTCACTCACTGGGAGCGGCATTGTCATTATTTTATTATGCAACTATGATTGCAGAAGGTAGCATGTCAAACGTAAACGTGAACAACATTGGTAACGCCAGCCCAGTTCCGGTCCTGCCAAGGTTGCGGGAAAGTCCGAAAGGGATACCGGGACCTTGGCAACAGGCAACTGAAGGGACACGGGTGGGTTTTAGTCAGTAAAAGTCTGACACGCCCTTCCGCTCCGCCCAGAGCGGGAGAAGTCATTGGATGATTTCCCAACCACAAAAAAAAAAACCCAGTGCCGGTGTTGGTGCGAGGTTGCTCGGCACGTTCTAATAAAGTCACACTTATGGTTTTTATTGTTTTTAGGGTTCCTTACCTAAAAAGGAACAAACGTAACCGTTATAGGATCACTCGTGTGTCTCTTCGCCCGTCACAGCCCGATTAAGTTGACGTACATGTATTTCTGTTACCCAAACACGGACGTGTAACGAAAATAAATACATTTTGAATATGGGGGTCACTTTTGGGGGGTAAAAAAAAGGTTTGCACACTGTACCGTGTGACATATCAAATGAAAGGGCTTGTTACAAGGATTTCATTGGGAGGAGCAGTGATAGCCCAGTCGTGTGACCGTCGGACTGCCAAGTCATAGGTCTCGAGTTCGAACACAAGGTACGCAACTTTGACTTTTCGGATTCATGTGCGTATTGTATAATTATCACATGCTTTAAAACGGTGAAGGAAAACATCGTGAGGAAACCGGCTTGCCTGAGGGATATTCCTCGACGGCATGTGAAGCCAAGTTAGAGGCCCTTTGGTGGCTTTAAAACTCTGACACCAGGTTAGTCTCTTACCACACGAAAAGAAGATTGGGAGGACATTTTTTTATAATTTTAAAATACTTTTCAAGATATTTAAGAATAAAAAAAAACAACTGAATTTCAAAAACAAACACAAAAAGTGAAAAATTTCGGAAGTTGATGTCTTTGCTTTTCAGTCTGATGTAAGACCGGATTGAATTACCTAACAGTTCTTTGTTTACACGTAAAACAATCTGCTACGTTGTGTCGGGGTGAGGGGTGCAGGGGTGCGGAGGTGCGGGGAGCGGAGCGTGCAGTCTGCGGGGAAATCTGAGGCGCGCGAGCACGCGCATTAATCATCACACGGTAACATTCAGACACCCCCTGCCCCGCCGGCTTGCCGATTTGCTAACCTCTCAGTTTAACATTGTAACGGAATTGCTCAAATAAAGAAAATGCTAACACCGCCATAATCCAGGAATCCAAACTGAAAAGCAAAGACACCGACTTCCAAAAAATACACGAATAAAAAGTGAAAAATAACTTTAACCGAAATTAAAGTTATTTTTCACTTTTTAGTGGTTTTTTTTGGAAGTAGGTTGTTTTTTCGTGTTGCGTATGACAATATTTTTTTATTTTGTTGTGTGTGTTTCTTTTTTTGGGGTGGATTTCTTGCACATCGGTGGTGCAAGAAATAGTCTCTGAGATTGCACACCTCGCGATTGTGGAGGGTCGTCGCATTTAAAAAGCCTCGACCCCCGCACTTCCGCGGGATGTACAATCTCATCAGCGATGATCGTGGCTGATGCATCCGGTTTGCTGTCAGCAGAGTACGGACCCGCCTATCCAGGGCGTCGAGTTCGGTCGAGTCCATTTGAGTATGCCGAAAGAGTACATCAGAACCGGCGTCACCCAACCGTTGAAGGCGCAGAAGGACCGTTGATGCTTAACGCTTCCGACATACCCAAATACTTATAGCTGATGAGGAGAGGGATCTAAGGTATATCCGGCTCGAAGGACCAATGTGAACTTCGTTGATTGTGGACTGTATTTTATGATTAAAATAGCTTGCTGTTAACACAATAATATATTTCTTCACTTGTACAATTTTACACGCCTCATGTCGTGCCAACGGGTGGAAACGGAAGAGAGAGATTTGACAGCTATTTTTACACAGATAAAAAATGTGACATCTTGTGTTGCCATGAACATTGGAATCCGAGAGTTGAATTCCCTTTGATTCCATAATCTCCCTTCGCTTTACATGCATGACTGCACATTTGTCCACACCAAATTCCATCCTGATCGCGTTACATCACGCGTTCATCGTTTATGCTTCACATCTGTCACCCATCTTCACGTCTCGTTTCACTGCCCTATCATAACGTGCCATTCCTACATGTATTTGATTTTTTCTGCATAATTTTCCGGAGCGATGTTGCTTGGTCCAATGGCTGTGCCGTGCACGCAGCACGCTCCTCACAGCATGAATATGGAAAGTTAAAGTATTCATAGTTCGTTCCGAACCTGTTTCCTCGTGCTTGACAATGACCCGAATGCTTTGGCTATTTTGAGCCATTGTGTGTTATGTGATCGTCGGCTGAGCGCATGCCGCAGGTGTCTTGCTAATCGGCGGAGGTGGTTGGGTCTGTGCCATCACTGTGCGGCCACCCTCCACCGCATACAACACTGTGCACGTCATGTGAGCGCGGAGCGATTGATGTCACCTCCGCATACTGCCTCACTGAAACCTACCGACAAATAGTGAGTCGACAAGGCGAGTGTAGGGGTGCGCTCTAAACAATTTCTCTTTCATCGCGAAATAATTTAATTAGAGGTGTGTGAAGAATAACAGTAATAGCGTTGTGCGAAGAACTTTTGCCTGAATGATCGTTTGACCAACGACCTTGTCACTTGTACTGTGACGTATACGTTATCATATAAACGATGGACTTCGACATAAACCAGGAGAGGCGGATAGCACTCGCGCCTTTAATAAAATTTATGAGAATCATAGATGATCGTGCTCACGGGGCTTTGGTTAGGTTATATGTACCTACTGGATAACATAAGCACTCTGAACATGATTGACTGGCTAAGTGGCGACTTTCCAGAGATGACGCGAGGCTCTGGCGTGACGTCACGCGTCTTATCGCCGCTGCCTGCCGACTCGGGCGATATGCACACGAGAAGTAAGGCGCCTCCACTTCATGGCATTTAATTAAACGGCAGAACAGTTATGACACGCAGACGTAGCAAAAGTACATATTAGTACGTATAGGAATCCCTATATAACGTAGCGGTCTGTCATTTTTGCTTACTCCCAAGTCTGTGCTTATATACTATACACATGTACCTGCAACGTTTGAAGTTGATGTTGTTGTTATTGTGAGTTCCTTGTTTGTCCTTGTTTGTGCTGACTCAAGGCCCACCAGCTGATCAGATAACTACATTCTACATTCTTATTAGAATGTGTGAAAAAATACGTTTAGGCGGCATTTCGTCGTCGCCGTAGGCCTGGACTTCAGGTCCGGACAATAACTCAGGACGCTGACTAATTAGACTTCCGTTTACAGCAGCAATGGTTGCCGGAGCCGGTGGGGTGCTCGCGGGGTGCCGGCGCGCGGTGTTAGTCGTCTGCACTCTGCACATTACTGCGGTTTGTTTAATTCAGAGACGTTACCTCGTTATATAGTGATCGTACCTCGCGATTCGCGTCTGTTGCCTGAATAGCAGTACGTTTCACACATAGCTAGAGGTACTTAACAATATCAAGTTTAGTTTAGTGTACGCTGTGTCGTTGTGTCAGTGGCGCGTCGGTTATCTTCCGAGTGAGACGAAGAAAAACTTGTTTTGGTCCCGTTAGGGAAGCAGAATGACGAACGGATAACTTCGCGTAGATGGCAAAGCCCAGAAATAAAAACGTTACCAATCGATTTGTTTGTGATAAGTTTTTTTATGTAGAATGCAGTTTAAATGGCATCGTTTAAATGGGGTATCGTATTACCCAGTTACTGGGTTGTGGAGGTCAGATAGGCAGTCGCTCCATGTAAAATACTGGTATTCAGCTGCATCCGGTTAGACTGGAAGCCGACCCCAACATAGTTGGGAAAAGGCTAGGTAGATTGCAGATTGATTGAATGCAGTTTAAATGGTGTTTAATGTCTTATCATAAAATAAAGTTTAAAGATAGACAAGATCATAGAGGTGCTCCTTGACCGACAGCATTCGCCTGTAATGTACGTTACAGAGTCGAGCATTCATCAGTGAGTGAGGCGAATCGAACATTACAGTGCGCAACCTGTTATGATACATTTGAGCATTACATCAGTGGGGGGGGAGAACCAAGAATTACAGTGCGCAATGTCTGTAATATTTTGAAACAGCTTTTAAATTCAATGCGCACCACTCGTTACATTACAAGGGATGCTCGTCAGTCAGGTAGACAGTATTGTAACGTTATACTCAAAATCGAATCTGTAACGTTACATTACAGGCGCTCCCGGTGAGGGAGCACCTTACCATTAACATTACAAAATATCTAGCTTTAACAAGTAGGTACCTCCTCCGTAAATGTGTGGAAGGACGTGTATATTTTAATTTTTTTAGATGTGCGTTACGAAGGCGTACGAAGTGCGGGTAGGCGGCACGTCGTCGTGCTGTTTGTGTTTCATTACCGCGCGACGCAACACCGCGTCGCCTCGCATCACCGCGCCGCCGCACCACCGCGTCACCCCGCATCATCGCGCTGCCGCACCTGTGAGAGCACAAACAACACGTGCCGCGCTTCGCGGTCTTGGATAATTTCATAAGCGCCTGCGATCACCAAGCGCAACATAATTGCGCGCAGAGGACAATGCCCAATTTACTATGGGAAGTGGCGCATTTGATTGTGAATATACCGCGGCTATCGTTGAAACTTTGGTCAGTGTTGGAAAAACCTATCACAAAAATGAATTGATAAACGATTTTTATACAAACGCTGTCTGTGATGTTGAACTTGAATTTCTATGTAAAAAATAATGAAGTCATCTAGATAAATAAGATGAAAGAGATAAGACACCATCCATGTTATTATGTCTCAATTCACGGTTATCTGGAAGAGATCGCTTTAAGCTAAGATACGACCGCCCATTGTGACATTTGTAATTAAGTTCACTTTGTTTTTATTTGTTACTTTTTATATACTGTGTTGTGGCCTTTCGATAAATAGTTAATTCGGTCATGAAATAGAGGACAAACCAAAAACGCGACGCGTGACAGTCGTAAACATATCACCGCCCGCCGCCGCCGCCGAGCGCAGCTTCCCTTCCGCCACCGTCACCACACAATATCTCTGTAATTTGATTTTTCATAATTTGCATCCAGTTTTGACACACTTATTCAAATTATTTACATTAACTCCTAATTTATTTTTGGTATAATTATAGTAACAGATATCCCTTTTTTATATTTATTTTTAATGTTACAAATTAAATTCAGTTCGACAATTAAAGCAACTATCGTAAAAACGAATAAAAAAAATATAATTATAGAATGATGATCATACAATTGGATATAAATTCTGGAGCTCAGCGCAGCATTACCACGTAACCTTTTACTGCTGAGTTTCTACAACTGACGTCATTGTAACAGTAGTGTACACGTCATTGTAACAGTAGACGAGGCCGCCGAGGACACCGCGTCCTGCGGCCGCGGCGGGACACACCTCTACTTACTCCTACTGTATTTGTTTATTTTTTCTCAAATATCGTAGCATTATGCTGACGTAGGAGCCTTTTTGGCCTCGCACACGTTTTCTTTGCCCTTCCGTTTTTTTTTATTACTTGTTTTACTGATTTTGTTAGTTTTAATGTATGTTTTATTTCCTGTGCGTGTCCCAAATTAAATATTTTTTTTCTTTCTTTCTTTACTTTCTTTTAATAAAGGTATTTTATGTTAACCCACTGGGTGGACTGCAACCGAAAGATATTTCTATGTACTTACGTAGCTCTGTCGTAGTCTCGTAGCCTCGTAGCCAAGCTACGGCGTAGCATACAACCGACCGTAAGCAAGGAGTTAACGGGCGCAACTCATTTAATACTTTGATTGCGTTGCGTAAAACGCTGGCATAGTTTAAAGTAGTTTAAGTGCGCAGGTTGGCGCGGTCCCAACTCCCAACCGACTAACTTACTTCAACACTCAATTTGTAAAGTCAAACACAAGGCACTGTAGCAGCTACATTTCACTACATTTACCTTCTACCTATAAACATCGCACAATATTAGTACCTACTTTCTCTTTTTGAGGTAACAATATTTACAAATACGGCGTAAATAGTAATGTTGTAATTTAATTCTACTTCTACAGGTAACATTACCTGGTTCTAGTAAGCGTGCTCCATCGCCGACCACATCATAATTATGATGTCGGCACCATCAAGTGAGGTAGGAGGTGGCGGGTTCGCAGGTGAGCGCGCAGCGCGCGGTTGCGGGCGCGGGGAACTGGCGTGGAATACTACACAGCATCGCGAGCGGCACATGGCAAAGTCAAAGTCAAAACGTTTATGGCGAACTAAGTTTACAATGTTGGTGCTATGTTATGTTAGTACTTATGTCTTAGCAGCCTTTTACAAGCATTGCAATTATCATTCGCCTGCCGTTATAATTCTAATTGAGCATGCATTAAACTATTAAACATTATTGTTACTTAATTATTTTAACATAAGACACTTGCACGTGATACAGATCCCCGCGGCATTGTTGCGGCGCTGGGTGCTCTGCCCTGCTGCACGTGAATACAGGTCCTCGCGGCATCGTTGCCGCGCTGGGTGCGCTGCCCTGCTGCACGTGAATACAGGTCCTCGCGACATCGTTACCGCGCTGGGTGCGCTGCCCTGCTGCACGTGCCGGCATCGTTGCGGCACGTGCAGCGTGCAGTGTTTAAACTAAATATGTTCTTATCTTGTTAAGCTCTGTTTTTAATTCTAATAATTGTTCATACATTACCGTCTAGTATTACATAGGATAGGATTGATATTTGCATGCACTCACGGTTACACATTCACGCACTTTTAGATAGCCGTATACGTCGTCGTTGATATGTTTGTCCTATTCTTCCCTTTGCTTGATTATTGATTATCCTTGGTTGAATGACTAGCTCGACAGTTGCAGTCTCCACATGCAACTGCAGGATCGCGACAATTTCTGGTGCGATTAGATGAACGCCTTAGAACATGCCTCGTTAGCTGCTCTCTCATCCAAGTTTGATGACATCTTTTGTACACCCGGTAGAAAATATAGATGGTCCCAAGAAACAATATCGTGCATATGATCATTAGCACAATGCTTATTGCTGATAAATGAAATTTGAATTCCTCCACAGTGGCTGAATTTTTACCTCCACTGGCACTATTCTGGTTTACAAAGAATTCTTCGTTCTGTACTTTTGATTGGCACATGATGATATTTTTTGCAAATAGTGTGCGAATTGATGAGAATCACGCAGAGCACAGTCCAAACTAAACGCGTACATGATTTGATTCCCCGCTCGAATGGCAGGGTCGCCATATAAGGACGGGATTTAAAGACAATGAAACATCTCGAATGCTGGTTAGACACCGCGTATATTTGGTCCATCCATTGACAATACAAACACACACTCTCTTACTATAACATAATTACATACTACACCACAACGCTCCTCGGCTCGTGTTAAATAACTCAGACAACACCAGTCACAATTGCGCCATTACATTATTAAATGTCGCGGATACGTGCCGCCTGCGCACTGCTCATACTGCACTCTTTAAACAGCGAGTGTTATTTGTTCACGTAAGCACGAGTCGTCTTCAAGACTCAACTACATTTCAACCAAGGCCTCGCACTATCTTAGACATCGATAAGCCAATAATAGACATAATCTGCGTCGACAAACCACTATGCGATTGCAATGCGTGTAGTTATAATATTATTATCTTTGTTCGAACAAGCAGTTTGCTTATTATGAATAACCAAAATGGCCGACAACTTCTCAAGTCAATTATAATATTGTATAAACTGTGAGCGCAAATACAAAGGAACTTCATTAATGACCACCGGCCGGGGGGAGCACGTCCACTTATAAATCGAAGCGCGGGAACGTTTGCAGTTTCTCAAACATGTCGCCTCTCAAATGGACAATTATTTGTGAATACTTGGAATTGCCCGACAGCGGGCGCGAGCACCGCTCAGCTGTTCCCGCGCAGATGCTATCATCATCATCATCATTTAGATTCAGCCGAACGACCGTCCACTGCTGGGCATATGCCTCCCCCTATCGGTCGGTATATCTTCCGGTACGCGGAATCTGCTAGCTTTTGCCCGCACATTCGCCTGGGTGGATTTCGGATAATATCCCACGGGAACGTACAACACGTTCCCGTGGGATATTATCCGACATCCACGGGATTAAAAGTACCTATGTGTTAATCCAGGTAATAAAATATCTGTGCGCCAAAGATCCAAATCCGTTCAGCCTTTTTTCCGTCAATCTGGAACATAGATCCGATAAACAGACAAACGGACAAAAATCCCATTCACCTCGTAGCAATTACTTTTTTTCAAAAATATTCAATGTACAGTCTAGACACGCGGCAGCGTGTCAAGCCAAGTTCAAGCAAAGAACTGGCGACGCAGCAGCCGTGTGTTACACGAACCATTTGGAAAAATTTCAGCTTGAATTCATCCTAAGTGCTTTGTGTTAATTAGACTATTCAATGAAGTTATATTTTTAAATAGCAAACATTGTTATAGCAGAAAAAAACAAGAAATGTTGTTTTTAGAATGTTGTATGTTCTTTATAAATATTAGGATTATCTATAGAACTTGGCACCCATTTGGATCTCAATTCTTTTGACTTTGAATATGGCTCCCATTTCACATTTATGATTTTGATTGGATACAAATACAATCAATACAAAGTATAGAATTGGTTACCATTTTATTATATTTATAATATATTTTCATGTTTCGTCTCAGTTAATTATTAACACGATTTGGTAACACAAAATTAAATTATTTAGTGGTTCCAAATTAGAATGAGCAACCTTCGAAACGTTTAGCGGATGAAGTACCAAAATCAATGAATTAATTAGGAACAACATGGCAGATTATGATATTAATCAAAGAGCGGAGCAATCGGGACATGACGTTGATGAAGTGGTCGACGCGCAGAGCTAATCCTGACGAATGTGACACGGCGGCGCTCGGCCGACGGACCGACACATCCGACAGCAGCGCCGACGAGCCTGCTCAGCAGAGCGTGGCGCGGCCGACTTCACCGCCGGCCGCCGCATCCGTCGCATGCTTCAGCTATTCGCTGTCGTATGCTAACATCAGCACTTTCATTTTGAACAGCCATTGTGTGCCTGCAGTTTTTGAAAGAGCGCATCCTGTCAGGATTAGATAGTTCATATCAATGTCCCTAAATGTTAATGAATATACTTTCTGTTCTTCGTGTATGTGATCAAGATCAAGGGAAATTCTGTAATAATAACGAAAACGGTTAGTTTATGATTAAAGCTATAGCCTTCTTCTTCAGCTGAAAACAGACTGGAACGTACATGCTGTCCTGTACAACACCAATCTACCAAACTGAAGGAACTGCGATTTTTTTATCACCGGGATAGGATAGGTGACGGTGGCGCGTGTGTGAGGCGCGAAGAGCGGCGCTGCTCATCCGCGCGACACGTGTACGTCGCGTGATGACGTCACTCGGGGAAGTAGGGCGCGTATTGTGTGCCGCGAGCTCAGCGTGCTCTAAATACTATTCAGCGCTACACAAACGCGCGCCTTGTGCAACTGTATTGACAGCAGGTAAACAGAGCGGCTGGCCTCACGCCGCGCACACACACCTGCACACTCCGCAGATACAATGGTGGCGCCTCGGGAACGTGACTGCGCAGCGATTCGGCTCACAAGTTGACTCATTATACCGCGCGCGAGTTTTTGTTAACAATTCGTTAAAACTTGTCACCGCCATTTGTAAACTCGTTCAATATAAAAAAGTAAGTCATCGTTAACGTACTTTTCCGAGTGCTGAGTTGTTGGCACGTAGTGGTAGGGGAGTGGGTAGAAGTGGGGGAGGCTGTCAGACTGAGTGCTGGCTTGTTGATTCAACTATGACGACAGATTCAAATAAGAAAGGTTAAATCTTAAAAACTAGATACAATTAGGTACTTGTGAAATGTCATTTTGGTGCATGGTACCAACCTTTTTCTATTCTGGGAGAGCAGCCTTCGCAGTGAGGTGATGATGACCCACCCGGCGCGGCTGGCCGCACGGGGTGTTGCCGACGACGCGGCGCAGGCCACGACTCGACGTGAAAAAGTGACTACTGTTATCTCGGTGCGCACTAGCGCAGACGGGGTAATGAATGTGTTCAGTAGACAGTAGCTGCGCACAGTAGCTGCTGTATGTGTAGCGTCTCCCTCGCATAGGCGCCGCGGCTCACTCTCCGCTACGCTTATTGAGGAGGTGAGAATCAAAAGCTTTCATATCCACATGACGTAATTTGTTAAAAACGAATCACTATCATCAGGAGGAGTTCGTGGCCAAGTAATAACGGCCGCGCGGATCGATCCACTAGATTAAGCACGTTAAGCCGTTGGTCCCGGCTGTCATTCTTGGATCTTTGACAGTCGGGTCCGGGTTACGGGTCATCAGAAGCTCGAAAGTCTGACAATCAGTCTTACCAAGGGGTATCGTATTACCCAGTTACTGGGTTGTGGAGGTCAGATAGGCAGTCGCTCCACGTAAAATACTGGTATTCAGCTGCATCCGGTTAGACTGGAAGCCGACCCCAACATGGTTTGGGAAAGGCTAGGCAGATTGATTGAATCACTATCATCATTACATAGTATAAAACAAATTCACTTCCCGCTGTCTGTCCCTATTTATGCTTAGATCTTTAAAACTACGCAACGGATTTTGATGCGGTTTTAATAGATAGAGTGATTCAAGAGAAAGGTTTTAGTATATAATTTGTCAAGTTTTTGTAGGCATTGGCTAAAATATAATGATATTTGTTGGAGGTGTCGGAAAAAGACGCCGTCTGGGAGCTTTCAACGAAAACGCTGCCTAAACCCTTTGAGATATAACAAAATGATGTATGGTGGAATTGTGTATCTTAGATAGGTCTGCAGAAAAGTCTGCAATAGCATAAATGTCTATCTCTTAAAGATAACATACTATATCCATTTTAATACTTAAAAAAATGGGCAATTATAAAGCAGTAATTGGAAAGCTATTTACACAAATACGGTATTAATCCTTATCATTTTAAAAGTTAGAGGCTTTAAGCATTTCATGCAAATTATTTTACTCTTTTACACCATAATATAATTTAAACGAATATCTTAGACGTAATCGCAAAAAAATTACGGACGCGAGAATAAAATTCAAGCGCCTCGCTTCGCTTGATGCAATCGCCGTCCCTCCCCCCGCACCGTCTTGCTTGCCTACTGTTTAGCTAATTTAAGTGTGAAAGATTGTGAAGATGTTTTGGATATTTGGACGTTTGGATGTTTGTTATTCAATGAGGCTCTAACGGATGAACGGATCTGGCTGAAATTTGGTACAGGAATAGATTATAGCCTGGAATAAGACATCTGGATTAGGTTCCCGTGGGTTGCGGGAACGGAATCAAAATTTCATGATTACTTATTGTCGAGATAGCCGACATTCACGCGGGCGAGGCCGCGGGCATGAGCTAGTAATATATAAGTTAGGATTATAATCACTGCTTGTAGTATAGCGGTGCATGACGCCGCCCGCGCCGGCTTGTGCCTCGGAATTATAATCACTGCTTGTAGTATCGCGGTGCATGACGCCGCCCGCGCCGGCTTGTGCCTCGGAATTATAATCACTGCTTGTAGTATCGCGGTGCATGACGCCGCCCGCGCCGGCTTGTGCCTCGGAATTCGTAGAGTGTATTTGAACTTCTGAACCATTAAAGCGCTCAATACTTCTGCAAGATATAAATCGTCGGTGAATGATAGTGTAACAAGCTCGCGCCGACACCCAACGCTACAGCTAGGCGACCCCCTCCACCCACACATGCGTAATAATGAGGACAAGGGAAGCTAATAAATACATCACAAGTTGACAGCACATACATCTCGCACACCTAACGACGTTGACCGTTATTGCGATTTTTTACTCTTTATTTGACACTTGTCTCGGATGTGGGTAGGTAGATCTTATTTCTCTTATTGTGCCCATTACGTATTTCCAAATATTACGCTTATATCTGGCTAGCAGCTATCTAGGCAGCAGCTATAGATATCGACACGTGTTTTTCCTCTCAACGAGGCATCTTCAGGATGACGATTGACCAATTGCAAACCAGAACGCGACGTGTTCCCACACCGAGCGCTGGACGCAAGTCTTGCGTCCAGCGCGAGAGAGGTGACACACGTGTCGATTTCTTACAGGGTTTTTATAACTCTTGAAGAATAGTCAAGCGGAATAGGTTACTAAATATATCTGCGTCTATTGTATTTTCCCTTGCCGATTAGACGTGATGGCGTGTTTTATTCTTAATTCTTTTGAAGTAATTTCAAATTTTGATTTGTAGAAGGATGAATGATGTCAGATTCGGTTTTGATCACGTCAGTGTCTGGCGTCTCCCGACTAGTATTCAGATAAAATTAAGTAATTTTTCTGTAAGCTCCTAGCAGTATATTTTTGTTGATGTCAACGTGAAGAGGCACCTTTCGTAACGTTAGCGAGTTCCCCTTTCATAGGAGCGACCCGGGATATTTTCCCATATTAATTATCGTAGCAATTGCGAGTATTCGAAGTCATCCTCTATCACCCGCACTACATACATAATTTTGCCTTTCTCTCTGGTTTAAACTATCTCGAATTCAGATAGACACACATCTGCCTAGCCTTTTCCCAATTATGTTCGGGTCGGCTTCTAGTCTAGCCGGATGCAGCTGAATACCAGTATTTTACATGGAGCGACTGCCTATCTGACCTCCACAACCCAGTAACTGGGTAATACGATACCCCTTGGCAAGACTGGTTTTGTCAGGCTTTCGGGCTCCTGACGACCCATAACGACTGGCAAAGATCCGCGAATGACAGCCAGGACTAACGGCTTAACGTGCTTTCCGAGGCACGGAGGAGTCTCGTATGTAAAGATGGTCTCACCCATCCACTGACCCCGGCAAGCGGAGTTATTACTTAGCCACGACCTCCTCAGATAGAAAAGGCCGATTTTAGCCGTACCCCTTGGGCTACAGCTGGTCTACTGGGCCCTGCGCATCGCCGCCGCCGGCCCTGTCTATCGTGGGCTGCGCTGGGCCGAGTGCCGCGTCCCGGCTTCTTGACGGTGACGAAGTCAGTTCGACGAAAAAAACGAGAACTATTTGTACTCAAGCAGAAATAAAAAGTAAATGTAAACATAAATTAACTAAATAAAATCCTCCAGGCACAACGGGCGTGCCCGCCTACATATAGCTATTTTTAGATATAACTGGAAGTTATAAATGATAAACTAGGACCATTGAAGTAAAATAAATAATATTTATCAATTTTCGAGGTCGCTAGCTAACCACATATTGCAATACAACTCATATAGTAAACATTGTAATGAGTAGATTATGTCAATAATAAATTAAATTAGAAAAAACATTACAATAAATTGATTATACAGTCAAATAAAAAAAAAGTACATATATGAACTCTTATAACCTGTCAGTGGGTAAGCTAATGCTTGAGAAAGAACATAAACATTGTCTTGAGTTAATCACAACGACCAACTATTCTTATGAAAATATCTACGTTTATTGTATTTTATTTTTTTAAAGAGTAACGTTAGAGTTTCTTGCCCATTCTTCTCCATACGAAAACTACCATTTGGAAGGGGCAACTAGAATCAGTTCTATTTCTATGTATTTGACGTTCAATGCTGAAGAATGAAGCTGCGGTTCTCGAGTTCATGGATTTACAGAATTATGAACATTAGAATCAGCAATACAACTAAGTTCATGTAAGTGCATTGAATGACGATTTCCTGTCGCGATAACCGACATCCACGAGGGCGAAACCGTGGGCATCAGCTAGTAGGTATTATAAATTAAAGTCGCTTTTCACGTTCGTCTGTATGTCCTGTCCGCGTTGTTTTTCTAAAGCCGGCGCCAGACATAGTCACATATTTGATCAAACACTTTGATAGACTTTGTTCACACATTTGACCACAAGCTAGGGGTGAGGCGTGTTAAGTACGGATCCCTAATGAATACCGCCGACGCCGCGGATCCCTACATATTTACTCCAAGCGCCTCGAAACTGCAACGGTGCAACCTTTGCGCCACGAGCCGCCGACGCAGCATATTTCAATATTAGAATTAAGTATAGTTTATTACTTTTTATGTCATTCCTATTTCTTACATCGATTAGGTTTCATCAAATTATATTGTAATTTTTATATTTAAATAAATTAGTTATAAAATCATTTCGGCTTTTTTTCGATCCACCGTCTGTAGTATACGTAATTGGCGCAGTCGGTAGGATTCTCGCGGGCCGGTTCGCGAATCGCGTTAGAATCATTCCCATCGATTACAACGATCACGAGTCACCTGGGCGACTTTCAAGTCCCTCTTCGAGAATCCAGAATCTACGAGCTGCAGAGCCGCGTGGAGAATCCAGACTTCGATTCCTGAAGAAGAGCCAGAGATGAAACTTTTGTGAGTACACCAGAATCTTTCTCGTGTTGCTTCCTTTTAATCCTAGTATCCTAGTTTTATGTCCAAGATTTTTCATCGCGAAAGATCATCCCCTCGGGAACCTGCATCACGACAGGCTCGCCGACATTTGGTAGATAATAGTAGAGAATTAGGTATAGAATCAGATTTAAATCTTAATAGTTTATTTGAACCAAAAATGCCTCACGATCCAGACGTAATTTTCAAGGCCTTACGCCTTGTGCCTGATTTTGACGGAAACCCCAATATACTTACGAGATTTATTAACATCTGTGACCGTATAGTGGCCCAATATGCAAGTGCAGACCCAGGCAGCGAACTAGCCAATCTGTGTCTTTTGAACGGCATTTTAAATAAGATCACAGGGCCCGCAGCAGCCACCATAAATTTGAATGGCATTCCTGAGACTTGGGTAGGTATTAGATCCGCTCTTGTTAATAACTTTTCTGATCAAAGAGATGAAACAGCTTTATACAACGACCTCTCCTTGGCTTCACAAGGAAATAAGACACCCCAAGAGTTTTACGACCATTGCCAGACGTTATTCAGTACTATCATGACTTACGTGACTTTACACGAAAATCTGCAAACTACTATCGAAGCAAAACGGGTTCTGTATAAAAAAGTTACAATGCAAGCTTTCGTGCGTGGACTAAAAGAACCGTTAGGATCGCGTATTAGATGCATGCGTCCGGAGACTATAGAAAAAGCCTTGGAATTTGTGCAAGAGGAGTTAAACATAATATACTTGCAACAACGTAACGGCACCCCAAATCCCCAAGCCGTTCAGAGCGCGCCTAAACTTTTGTATAAACCTGCTGTACCGAATAATCCATTTAATATTCCGCGACACCCAGTACCTAACTGGCCTCCTCCTGTAGGACAGCGTGGTAATCAACCCCCGCCTCAGCCTTTTAAATTCAGCGTACCAGGCCAACCACAAAACCGAATGCCAACCCGTACTCAACAAGTGTTCCGTGCACTACCACCGAATTACCATCCACAGAGCAATGTCTTTAGGTTTCAACCTAGAAATAATCCACCACAAAACTCGGGTCCGAAACCCATGAGCGGCGTTCAACACTTTGCACCGAAACCATTACCCTTGGTATCCGGACATGACTGGCAACGAAACGGTAACCCACCACCAACTAACTATTTTAAAACGCGTGAGTTAAATATGAGTGAACTTGCTCTGCCTGATAATACTTATTATTCTGCTGCTGACTGTTACTATGAGCCAGTATACGACTACTATACGGACGGTAATGACTTGTACGTTGTTTGTGACGCTGACTACAACACCGGTATGACTGACTGCAATATAGGTCCTGAAAACCAGGTATTATGTGAAATAGAGCCACAGCCAGGCCCTAGCGGATCAACTCAGACCCAGAACCAAAATTTTCAGACGGACAAGAAATCCAAAGAACAAACATAGACCTTAATTTACAGACCCAGAGACAGTTACCCTATATAGAAATTTCTTGCCCCCCTTTAAAATTTCTGATTGACACTGGCGCTAACCAGTCATTTATTAGCCCTGAAGCTGTACAAAAATTCTTTAATGACTATCCCTTGAACTATGACCCTTTTGAAGTTACAAATGTTCACGGTGTAAGTAGAAACGATTATTCCATTACATTACCATGTTTTAGCGAATTTAATGAGACAGACAGCATAAAATTATTTGTATACCGTTTTCACGACTACTTTGATGGACTAATAGGGTTAGACTTATTGTCCAAATGGGAGGCTAAAATAGATTTAAAAGATTTCCAATTAATAACGCAAACTGCTACAAATCAGATCAAAGTTTATAATTCACGTAATGTTAATTTATATGAGGATATTATTCCGGCTAATAGTTCTAAATTAATTAAAATACCAATAAATGCCGCGGATGGCGAAGTTTTAATAAGCGAACAGGTTATCTGTAACTGCGTTATACATGAGTGCCTCACCACTGTTGTTAACAGCCGTGGTTATGTAGAACTGGAAAATCCAACTTCCAACGACGTCATATTTTCGTTAGACCAACCAACACGTGCAGAACTATTCAATGCTAAGTGCACGCCAGTTACCCAATCGGATCGCGCAAGTGACGTACTATCGCGTTTGCGTACAGACCATCTTAATCCGGAAGAAAAAGCCAATCTCTTAGCATTATGCTCTCGCTATACTGACGTATTTTACATCGACGGAGAACCACTGACATTCACTAACAAAATTAAACATCGTATACGAACAACAGATGAAGTTCCCGTCTATACTAAGAGTTATCGGTACCCGTTTGTTCACCGGGAAGAAGTTAGGAACCAAATCACCAAGATGCTGGATCAAGGTATAATCAGACCCTCTGATTCCGCTTGGAGCTCACCCATATGGTTCGTGCCAAAGAAAATCGATGCTTCGGGAAAGCAAAAATGGCGTCTTGTAGTTGATTTCCGTAAACTTAACGAAAAGACAATAGATGACAAGTACCCCATACCAAATATTAGTGACGTCCTTGATAAATTAGGTACGTGCCAATATTTTACGACCTTAGATTTGGCAAGTGGATTCTACCAAGTAGAAATGGACCCTCAAGACATTCAGAAAACCGCATTCAACGTGGAACACGGGCACTTTGAGTTCCTTCGAATGCCCATGGGACTAAAGAACTCACCGTCCACTTTCCAACGTGTTATGGACAATGTTCTAAGAGGCCTTCAGAATAACATCTGTCTCGTATATCTAGACGACATCATTATCTATAGTACCTCTCTTCAAGAGCACATGGATAATCTGGAAAAGGTCCTCCAAAGACTTAGAGACTCCAACTTTAAAATCCAGATGGATAAGTCTGAGTTCCTTAAACTTGAGACCGCTTATCTAGGACATGTAATTAGTAGAGATGGCATCAAGCCAAACCCTGACAAGATCTCAGCAATCCAGAAATACCCGATTCCAAAGACCCCCAAAGAAATCAAGCAATTTTTAGGACTCTTAGGTTATTACCGAAAATTCATTCCCGATTTTGCCCGAATTACAAAACCTCTTACTCAATGCTTAAAAAAGAGTAGTAAAATCACTCTTAACCCCGAATACGTTCATGCCTTTGAAACCTG
Source organism: Lithophane semibrunnea (assembly GCA_947363905.1). NCBI lineage: Eukaryota > Metazoa > Arthropoda > Insecta > Lepidoptera > Noctuidae > Lithophane > Lithophane semibrunnea. The sequence goes on from OX376205.1 coordinate 85,527, forward strand.
TAAGACCTTATTAACTAATGACCCTATTCTACAATACCCAGACTTCAAAAAAGAATTCAACCTCACAACAGATGCTTCCAACTTTGCTATCGGAGCCGTGTTATCACAAGGGCTTATAGGCTCTGATAAACCCGTATGCTACGCTTCTCGAACACTTAACGAAAGCGAGCTAAATTATAGTACCATCGAGAAAGAGTTGTTAGCCATAGTCTGGGCCACGAAATATTTCAGACCTTATCTCTTCGGTAGAAAATTTAAAGTACTGACTGACCACAAACCCTTACAATGGATGATGAGCTTGAAAGAGCCCAACTCACGACTGACTAGATGGAGACTCAGACTAAGCGAATATGACTTTACTGTAGTGAAAATGCAACACAAATGCTGACGCCCTATCTCGCATAGAAATCCATAATGAGGAAACCGATGAGATTACATCATTAATAGAAAACATCAAAAGCCTCAGATCATCGATCAACAACCCAACGGAGGCTTCACCTCCAGCAGTAAATCCCTCGACTGATACTGAGACACTGACGGAAAATAACGACGACCTTAGATCAATGACAAATAACCCATCGGAGGCACCACCTCCACTGACAAACTCTTCGACTGACACTGTCCATACAAGTAATGAACATCCTATACTAGAAATCCCCATCACAGATGAACCTCTCAACAAATTCCACAGACAAATACACTTTACTATAGTAGGTGACATAAAACGCCGACCGACAGTAACTAAACCATTTGAAAATTATACTAGAATCGCAGTTCAACTTTCAGAATCTAACTTAGAGAACGATGTCATCAATGCCATAAAAGAATATGTGAATCCTAAAGTCAAAACAGCCATCCTGATTAACCCACCTTTAGCTATGTACACCATTATACCTATCATTCAAGAAAAATTTAGAAGCTCCTCACTAAATCTTGTATTAGCTAAAACAGAACTTGAGAACGTAAAAGAATACCTTAGACAACAAGACATTATCCGACACTATCACGACGGTAAGACGAACCACCGGGGAATAAACGAATGTCACTTAGCTTTATCTCGAAAGTATTACTGGCCAAAGATGAAGGATCAAATCACCAAGTTCATAAATGAATGTACCATCTGTGGTCAAGCCAAATATGACAGAAACCCAATTAGACCCCAATTTAACATTGTACCACTAGCTACCAAACCACTTGAAATCATTCACATGGACCTCTTTACAGTTCAGAACGAAAAGTACATAACCTTCATAGATGTCTTTACGAAATACGCTCAAGCGTATCATCTTCGAGACGGTACCGCCATAAGCATAATTCAAGCACTATTACGTTTTTCCACCCACCATGGACTGCCTATGACAATCGTCACCGATAATGGAACTGAGTTTACGAATCAACTCTTTTCTGAATTCGTACGCCTTCACAAAATTACTCACCATAAAATACTACCTCATAGCCCAAATGATAATGGCAACATTGAACGATTTCATCTGACCTTATTGGAGCACATTAGGATCCTAAAACTACAGAATAAAGATGAACCAATAGTTAACCTTATGCCATACGCCATTATAGCGTACAACAGCTCCATCCACAGTTTTACGAAATGTAGACCGTTTGACCTATTGACCGGACATTTTGACCCTAGAGACCCTACAGACGTAGACTTGACTGAACACATCTTACAGCAGTACGCGCAGAATCATAGGCAACAGATGAAGCAAGTTTATAAGATTATCAACGAAACATCTCTTGCAAATCGCACCGCCCTAATTAATAACAGAAATAAAACCCGCGAACCCGAAGTAGAATATACCCCTCAGCAACTAGTTTTTGTTAAGAACCCCTTTGCCAGTCGACAAAAAGCTGCACCACGTTACACACAAGATACAGTACTCGCTGATCTACCTATACACATATATACTTCAAAGAAACGAGGCCCCATAGCCAAAGCCCGTTTGAAACGTGTACCTAAATCGAAACAATTGTTACAGAATCCTGATGCTACTGACAATACATCGACTCATCCGTAGAATAAAGTCCGATCTGCAGGGTTGATAGTTTTCAGTAGGGGTTAGAGAAGTTGTTGACTTGTGTAACTCATAAACGGTGAGACTTGACATTTAGATTTTTGGGTATGTTGTAACAACGCCCCAGCCTAGTTAAATGCTATGTATTGTATATTTCTTATCCTTTTATTTCACGAGATAGTGAGTTCTATATCAACATAGGACGTTTTATGGCGGAAGAGCGGGGGTCCATAGTGAACATTGTACGTTGTTTTACGGAGACGTCTGAATTAAATGACGTTCTATATTAACATGGGTCATTTTTTGTTGGAATTATCCATCCCTTTTTTAGTCCTTTGTGAATAACCTTGAAATATTTAAATATAATGTTGGTTAATGTATGGGAGTTTAGCCATATTATGACTAAACTCCCATACAACTAAATAAAAAATGAAATTATTATTTAAAATAATTTATTAATTAAAAAAAACTAACAAAACCATTAGATGGCATCACTTTGAACAGCAATCACATCACAGTTAGGTATGGACTTAAAATTAGCATAGTCTAAAACTTAGAACAATGCAGGAAACGCGCATGAAGAAATATATTATATAAACTTCGCATTTGTTATAAAAACAACATTATCGTATTTAAAAAATATAGTATTCAGTCTTTATAATTTTACCAATTAGAAGCATTGTGACCTAGACGAGGTTCTATACTTAACAACAATGAAACTGTACATATAGGTACCTAAAGCTGCCTTGGTAGCGTAATAGTTAAAACTTAAAATAGTAATTAAATGGCATATCGTATCACAGCATGGTAACTAGGTAACCTATACGACTACAGCACGGACTTAAATTAGCAACTTATAAATGTCATGTAGACAGTTTCTCTCTGATTTCTTCCTTGTCATTTAGCACCACGAATTCGCCTGATACTTCGCACTTAAGCGATCGCACCGTGTCTCCTGACACGACAGAGGCGCCCAAAAGAATGGACAAACCTTAAACGCAAATACCTTAAGAATTTAGGTAAGAAATATGTAACGAAAAGGGGAAATGCCTTAGACGAAAAAACGATGGGGCCATCATGCAAATGCCGTTACAAATACCTCAACAACAGCGGCTGAACTGCTTCACAAAAATTTGGCAACTGGGAGATCGAGCTATGCAGTGGAATTTAATCATCAAATTTTCCAATAAAATGAAGAAGAAATCATGCCTGAATCAAGATACTACTAATATCAGGAACCATACTTTTAAGTATTATCTGTCGGGATCGGGTAATCTGATGAGAATGTCAGATCGCAGAAAGTTTCATCTGGCTACCCTACTCTTTGGCATAATTCTCACAAAAAAACCAGAATATCTGTATAGGAAATTGACTTGGTCACGTGACATAAATAAAATAAAAACAAGAGCATCTTCCTACCTTCTGTTGGCTTCAACGCACAAAACTGCTGCATTCCGTGGAAGCTTTAAGTTCGCTGCCTCTCGCTGCTGGAACGACTTGCCACCTCCTTTTCGTGCTATAAATACAATTAAGACTTTTAGTACTACATATAAACAACATTTGATACGACTACAAAAGGAAAATAGTTTCTAAACTCACCCGGGGACTGCACGCAGTTGGTATTGGAGACTTTGGCGGAGTCTTATGTTCCTAGCAGCACGATTTTGCTTCAATCGATTTGTTTTACTCCACTGAATGCCCTTCTTCCAATTTACAATTAAACAGTCAATCACAACACTCAAAACACCTAGATAATATTTGTTGTACCACTTTCTTGCCATAGTACCTGGTTGTTTTATTCGTATTAATGCGTAGTGTAGTCTAAACAGAACATTAATAGAAGTGGTAGTGTATTTCACGTATTGTTTTTCCATATTTTACTTCTTTGATTACAATTACAACATGCCACTTTGACAGCTAAATCCACCGCAGATTCGGAATGCGTGAATCGTGAATGCGCCCGCGGCGCGCGGCGTCTCTCTCTCTCTTTGCTTGTCACCACAGATAACACCAATAGACAAGTGATGTTGGAACGTCTGGCGTGTTTCATGCACAAATTAATGTTATATTTACGTTACGGTTATAGTTACGGTTTTTATTAATGTATTATTTTTTATTGTTTTATTATTTATTTATTTTTATGTTGTAACCCATAAGGTAAGATTTATATATTGTGTCTGTAGGCGAGTCCGTGACATCACAGCGGGCCCTATCAGAATACCAGCGCTGCGGTATTTATTTATTTAAATATCGCAGCATTATGCTGAGGTAGGAGCCTTTTTGGCCTCGCACAGGTAGCCTAAGTATTTTTGTTAGTTTTAATTTTTCTTTTAATTTAATTTAGGACCTACCTACTTTATATTACTGATTGTTTTTCCTGTGCGTGTCCCAAATAAAATATTTTTCTTTCTTTCTTTCTTCTTTCATAATATATAGTTTCCCTATAGTCTCTAATGAACTTTACTATTTATACAAACTTTCTATAGTTCCTAATAAGAAGCAATTTTCCCTCATTCCTCCCTCTCCCTATATAGCAACAAACGAGAAATCATTCGTGTACATAGAGGCTGAATGCCCGAAGTACGGTAATATCCATCTCTGTGAAAAGAAGACAAGTCATCAGATCCGGACGAAGCCTGATTGCATTCAAGAGCTCATCATAAACCAAAATCTAGAAGATACCTGTCATTTCACCAAGATTTCACTCTCCAAACAAGCCGTAGAAAAACTGGATGACCAACACTACGTTATCTCACTGCCACAACCTACTAAAGTACAGTCTTTTCTGCCGCAGGCTAGCGGCAGAAAAGACTTCAATACTCTTCAAGGAAGTTATCTCGTCACCATACCCCTGGACTGCTATCTAGAAACACCAGAATTTACTATCATCAACGACAGCAACGAGATAAAGGGACATCCACTAACACTATCAAAAATCCCTTACAACGAAATGAACCATACATCAGACTCCACTCACATCATTGGTTTCAACTCAGTCAACCTGGAAGAACTCCACAGCATCCAGAACAAATTACTAATGGAAAGCCCTATCCAGATCGACAAAACTCAATCGGTTGTCTTATACCACACAACCATACCATTCTACATCATAGTACTTTGCGCAACCATACTCATCATTCTGGTAATAAGTCGCAGATACAAATGCTGGAATATCAGAGCTGATGCTGAAAAGAACCAACAGACCATTAAGACCCACACCTACGAAGACGTAATCAGAAAACGAGAAGAAGTTCCCGCAACATTTTCTCTTAATATGAGCAAATAGTTGCTATTCTACGGGTGGAGGTGTTAAGTACGGATCCTCAATGAATACCGCCGACGCCGCGGATCCCTACATGTTTACTCCAAGCGCCTCGAAACTGCAACGGTGCAACCTTTGCGCCACGAGCCGCCGACGCAGCATATTTCAATATTAGAATTAAGTATAGTTTATTACTTTTTATGTCATTCCTATTTCTTACATCGATTAGGTTTCATCAAATTATATTGTAATTTTTATATTTAAATAAATTAGTTATAAAATCATTTCGGCTTTTTTTCGATCCACCGTCTGTAGTATACGTAATTGGCGTATAAATATCGTAAGACGTACTAGATAAAAATAACAGATATTAAAAAATAACAAATATCGATTTGTTCCTAACAATATAAAATACCCGTTACTTAAAATAACAGACTCTCAAGACTGTTACCGCGACTGTTACTGTTAATACATTATAACAATCCCCACCCAAACTGTTACCACGGCTATTACTTACATACACACTGACACAAAGGAAGGAATATAGCAAGGTTATCAATTTCTATCTCTTCCTCATTAAAGAATGGAAGATATTCAATTGAAATTTAAATACGTATTTATAGTCCGTACAAAAATAACAGGCTGTTGTTTAATAACAGATATTTGGAACTGTTATTTTTTTGTAACAGTAACAGTGATAACAGATATCGTGTTTAACCTGTTACAACCCATCTTTACCACTGGCGACATGCTTTCAGTGTTGCCAACTGCTACCTTCAGTTAGTAGCTAGACAGTCTGCTAAATGTAGCTAGATTGTCAGATTGTACACACTGCTACACATCAAGCTATACATTTCCAGTTTATACTGATCTCACATTGTATAGAATTTCTTTACATGCGAGGTCAGCTTATGCTGGAAATGTATAGCTTGATGTGTAGTCGTGTGTACCCAATAAAGTAGCTAAATGCTACTTCTACTTCGTTTTTGAATCCCAGATAATAATTTGAAATTTCAAATGTTTGTTGTTTGTTTTTTTTAATATGATGTTTGACATTTGCACCTGTCAAATTAGTCTATCTACTTCTTTTCATAGGTTAAATTGATAACACAACACAATAAAAATGTTGTTAAAGTTTACCAAAGGAACTATTTGATGAAACTACAGATAAATTTCATACTTTCAGACGCACTCACTTAATAAAAAATATCGAAAGTATTTACTTCATGTGTAAAGTAGCTAGAAAAAGTAGCTAAAAAATTTAGCTACACGTTTGATTATTTTTTTTATTTAATTGCCTGACAATGAAAAAAAAATAATAATATAATATTTTATTCAAAAAATAACAAGGCATAAAAATTTGTACAGTTTTGCAATGATGTAATGTAAATTATTTTTTATAAGACTTACGTGCCTGAACTAGGTTATCCTGTGTTTCAGGCGATAAGAGCTGTCGATTGTAATTAGGTTCACTTTTGTTTGAATAGGATTTTAATAAGAAAAGACGTGTGTCTGACTACAAGTGTATTGAGCGACTAAGTTTTGTTTTGAAGACATGCCTATTAAATATATTGATGTGACATATACTTAGCTATTGCTAATTAAGTATGATCCACTGATCGTTGAGCGCGATACGTCACAACATACCGCCCACCAAAAGGCCTGTAGGTCTTTTAAGAAACAATGATTTATAATATTTTACATAAATAAGGCCTTTCTACTAAACAACGGTATATAAATCTGTAGGTGGGTATCTGTAACTATTCAACATGTATAAAACAATTACCAACAAAATTAATACAGCCTTTCTACAGAGCATAATTTAAACAGTGTAAATCAGCAAACAATGTTATTTAATTTTCTAATAAACATTAGGTTCCATTTAGAGGCAATGGACATAATTTTGTTACAGTTCTTTTTGTTATGGTACTACCACTTTTGACACTATATACCCTCGTTAGACCGTCCGGACCAGGATGCTTATCTACTATTCGTCCCAAGGACCATTTTCCAGGTGGCAAGTTATCAGTCTTTATCAAGACGACATCTCCGATCTTAAATTCTTCTTCTTTTTTATGCCATTTAGGACGCCGTTGCAATCTGGATAAATACTCATCCTGCCATCGCCGCCAGAAGTCGTGAACAAGTTTCTGTGTGTGTTGCCAGCGAGACAAGCTGGACAGTCTTATGTCTTTCATATCGGGTGATGGTACAACAATAGGTGCCTCTCCAATTAAGAAATGTCCTGGCGTGAGTGGGTTCATGCTGTCTGGATCCGTGTCATTCATCGGACATAACGGACGGGAATTCAAGCAGGCTTCCACTTGGCAGAGTATCGTCGTCATCTCTTCATATGTCAGGTGAGTTGTTATAATTCTTTTCAGATGGTATTTTATAGATTTAACACCGGCCTCCCATAATCCACCGAAAGAGGGACTGTAAGCGGGAATGAAATGCCATTGAGTACCCTCTGTGGCTAGTGTTTCTGCAATTTCTCCAGTAAACTCTAAGCTTGCTTCGTTCCAGGCATCTCGGAGCTCTTTGTCAGCTCCCACGAAGTTGCGCCCTTGATCGCTCCACATTTGCCTCTCCTGGCTACAAACTGTCTAAAAGCTCCGATAAACGCTTCTGAAGTAAGATCACTTACTAGTTCAATATGGATTGCCTTCGTGGACATACAGATGAATATAGAAACGTAGGCCTTTGTTGTCTTGTTTCCTCGGCCCTTAGATAACAAAACCTGAAAGGGCCCCGCGAAGTCTACGCCACTATTTAAGAATGGTCTGGATGGAGTCACTCTCTCATTGGGTAGATCTCCCATAATTTGAGCTCTAGTAGTGGCACTAAGTCTAGCGCAAATGAGGCATTTGTGAACATGTTTCTTAGCTATTGAATATATATTATTATTTATTATATATATATATATATTTGATATTTTTATTATTTTTTATTATTATTATTGCTTATATATTTTGCATATCTCGGGACCATCGGGGTCCCGGTATTTTGAAAGGCGTACGAGGGGCCGAAGCCAACTCGCAGAGGCCCCTTAGACAATTTTAAATGGAATGAGGCACCAACCGACGATTATCCCTGTACGCACTATGCTAGTGCACCCAAGGACAATCCCCGGTTGGTGAAGGACTATTGCAGAATATGGAAACAAAACATTGGGCTATGGGTTTGGCTGGCTATAGTGGAATGGTTACCAGGAACTATGGAAGGACTATGACCCCTGCCTGACCAATGATATATAATATATATTATGGATAAGATGGCAGGGGGTGACTTGCTCACTCAATAATGGGCCCCCAGAAACAGTTGCTAGCACATAGTGACGTAGCGACAAGGGGGGCAACACTTCCTGAGGTGCTTGAGGAGTGGAGAGGTATCCCACGGCTTTCAGAACAATCCCAGAGCCCGGAAGATGGTCAAGATCCCTACGAGCACTTACTGGAATACTTCCTTCCTCCGAGCACGTTTGCTCTTGCGAGTCTCCACTCAAGCCAGCCAATAAAGGCAAGAATGAGGTGGGAACTCTGTTCCTCGTCAGTGTTCACTCCAGCCGGCCAATAAAGGCAAGCCAGAGATGAGGAACAAGACTTCTCCCGGGAGGTAGGGTCCGTGGGGTCGCTACTGCCCAACAGCTCGCCACAAGCTGGCCTGCGGGTTTTTGTATCTCTCTTGGTCTGGCTCCTCACCCTAGCCCCGTTCCGGCAAAGTAAACTCTGCCAGCACAGACCTAAAGTTCGGAGCGCACAAGCCCCACCACGACGTCAACGTAGAGATACGGCGGTGGGGTTATTATTATTATTATTATTATTGATTTTGCCTTTAAAATCCAGTATTTTGAACGTAGATAACATAACATCAGTTGAAGTCCTCCGTGAAGTGTCTTAAAGTGTGCGTCGGCTATAATCAGGGGCGTCAAGGAGTTTTTATTTCCGAGAATAATTGGATGTTTTCTTTCATCAGATAAGTTTGCGTGTCTGAGGCGACCGCCCACCCTGAGGACATGTTTATCATCAAGAAAAGGGCTGAGGGATCGCAACGGACTTCTCTTTTTCACCTGTTTATTTATTTTTAACCTTTCTATTTCTTCCGTGTATTCTTCTTCTTGAACTCTTTTTATACAAATTGTCAGTGCATCTTCTAATTCTTGTGTTGTTATTTGTTTATTTATGTTCACATTGACTTTGTAGTTCAAGAATCTTTTGCAGTAACAGAGAACTTTGAGTAATTCTGGTAATTTGTTAAAATTCTCAAATTGATATAGATTTCTGTTGTTCTTCTGTGCTGAGGTGAGTAATAATCTTCTTTGTTTTCATTTCCATTTCTGTTGTCATTACTTCCTGTTTTCTAATCTTTTTTTCTTTTTCAGATAACCAACTTGGGCCTCTCCACCACAAGTCACATTTCTTCAGTTCGGACAGCAACATTCCTCGAGAAGCTATGTCTGCGGCATTATCATTCGACTGTACATGATACCAGCCCTTGTTGTTTACGTTTTCTACAATTTCAACAACGCGGTTGGCAACAAACGTTTTCCATCGGTTGGGATCACCACATAGCCACGCTATAACTATAGAGGAATCTGTCCATGCATACATATCTGAAGTTGGAATTTTCATTGCAATCCCAATTTGTTTCATAAGCTTGGAGAGAAGTAATGCACCACACAACTCTAGTCTTGGTAAGGAAATTGTTTTCAGGGGTGCTACTCTTGTTTTAGCAGCAATGAGCTTTATTTCAACCTTGTCATTTGTTTCAGTTCTTATGTATACTGCTGCAGCGTAAGCTCGGATCGAAGCGTCACTGAATCCATGTATTTGTATATTTGTTTTGTTTGTTTCCGTTGTACCAAGCCATCTGTTCACTTGTACATTATTCACACTAGCAAAATCTGATCTTATCCGATTCCATTCTTCACGCAACGTTTCACTTACGTTCTGATCCCAACTCACCTTTTCGAGCCATAGTTTCTGTAACAGTATTTTTGCCATTACTGTACTTGGTGCAATCCAACCAAGTGGATCGAAAAGCCTTTGTATGTCGGATAGAATATTTCGTTTTGTGTCATAACTACTTTCAGATGTTGGTAAAGTCAGTTTATATTGAAATGTGTCTGTTTTCAGGTTCCACACAATTCCCAATGCCTTTATTGTTCCATCAAGATTCATGTCTATATGTGCGTTGGTCGATCTTTTTTCTTCATCTATAGATTTCATAAAATTAATATCATTTGATGACCATTTCGTGAGTTGAAAACCACCCTTTTGAAGTATGTTTGAGACAGTTATGGGAGCATGAAAACGACACACAACATGCCCGCGCAGCGGCGCACGGTTTACTGACGACGCTATACGTCGCGCACGCGCCAGAGCGCGATGGGTGCGCGTGCATTGTAATCATTGTCACATATTGTTTTAAGTGAAGGAAATCAATGTTCTCCCATTGGTCAATATAATCTTTAATGGTAGGTGAGCCTAGGTACTGAATGTATGTCCAACAGTATAAGGAAGGATCTGTTACCAATAAATAATGAGCAATTATTTCCCGTAATATCTCGAGTTTTATTTACGTATCCCGGCGATCCCTACAATTGGTGACCCCGAATTTTTTAAAACATACACGTAGAAGAAGACCTTTTGTGTGGAGCAAGCAACCATGCCTGACGAGCAACAAACGAAGACCGAGGTGAATTACGATGTGAGCGCAGTATCCGTGCAGTCGGGGCTTTTACCTTTTTGGAGAGAAATACCCCGTGCCTGGTTCATTCAATTCGAAGCCGTAATAGACCCATTGAAGACCTCAGATGACCAGAAATTTCGGTATTTACTGCAACAGCTGCAAGCGGTCGACCTACAATATCCGACCGATATACTGTACAATCCACCTGCAACTGGGAAATATGAAAAAGTAAAACAACGCCTACTCGAAGCCTACGACAAATCAGACGTCAAGAATTTTCAAAAACTTATCAGCGGACTCGAGCTGGGAGATCAGAAGCCCTCCTAGCTGTTAAGGAAGATGCGAGAACTCGCAAGCGGCATGATTACCGAAGAAGGACTAAAAATAGAATGGCTAAATCACCTGCCCGCGCAGGTTCGAGTCGTCTTGTCGGTAAACAATGAATCATCGTTGGATACTTTAGCTGCTATGGCAGATAAGATGGTGGAGTACGCAGAGGGACCCAGAGTCGCCGCAGTCACAGCACCAGCACCATCTTCGTCGTCTCCAACATCCATGACACAGTTAGAAACGCTGGCAAAGCAAATGGAGAAGCTTACGTTAGAGATCGCCGAACTACGTCGAGGGCGGCCACCACACGGATACCGTCGCCGCCCGTTCAATCCTCGCTTTCGATCCCGCTCACATTCGCAGTCAACGCAACGTGGAAGTGCACCGAAACCAGGAGACGTCGGCTGGGAATGTCGCTACCACCACCGTTTCGGAGACAAAGCAAAACGCTGTGAATCGCCATGTTGTAGAAGAAAGAAGCCGACGGAAAACTAGGGCCGACACCGACCGTGGCGGACGTCGGTGTCCCGTACGCCAGTAATCGCCTTTGTGTACACGACCGCAACACGCACGAACGTTTCCTCGTGGACACAGGCGCAGACATCTCCGTTTTGGCCGCCAATCACAAAGATAAAAAAACTACAACCACCTACAATTTATACGCGGCACACAATACGCCAATCAAAACCTACGGACAGAAAACTATAAAGCTAATTTTTGGATTACGAAGAGACTTTGTTTGGTCCTTCATCGTTGCAGACGTAAAAACCTCGATACTGGGAGCTGATTTTCTCCGTCACTTTAAACTGCTGGTGGATCTGAACAAGAAAAAGTTAGTTGACAAGATAACCGAAATATCGAGTGGACAACAGACGCAGAGCAAGCCTTTGAGAAGTGCCGCCAAAGCATTACAGAGGCCACCATACTCTCACATCCAGTACAAGGAAGTACCCTCGCAATCATGACAAACGCTTCAGATCACAGCCTTGGTGCTGTTCAGATCACAGCCTCAACAAAAAGTGGACAAAATTTGGAAACCACTAGCATTTTATTCAAAAGCAATGAGCGCAACACAACGCCGATACAGTGTATACGATCGCGAACTGTTAGCCATGTATACAGCTGTTAAACACTTTCGCCGATATATAGAGGGTTGCGACGTCGAAATATATACAGAACACAAACCACTTACTTACGGTCTTACAAGACCAGCGAGTACCACCGACACACCGAGACGCGAGAGACAACTGCATTTCATAAGTCAGTTTTGTACGAGCATAAAGTACATAAAGGGGGAACAGAATACAGTCGCCGACGCTTTATCAAGACTCGAAGAGATTATTTGTCCGTCAACTATCGATTATAATCAACTAAGCGTCGATCAACAACAAGACCAAGAACTCAAACAACTTAAAAGACAAGAAAAGTTGATATTCAAAGAAATAACTATACCCGGATGTAACCAACCAATCACATGTGAGCTCTCAACTTCAAAACCACGACCGTATCTACCCGCAAGACACCGTTACGCAGCTTTCAAAGCGCTACATGAGTTAAGTCACCCGGGCGTACGCGGTACAAGGGAACTGATGACAAGAAAATTATTCTGGCCATCTATGAACAAAGAAGTAGCACGGTGGACGCGCGCCTGCATAAGTTGCCAACGAGCGAAAGTACATCGGCACGTAACCACGCCATTAGTACAATTCCCGCCGTCACAACGATTCGAACACGTTCATATTGATATCGTTGGCCCGCTGCGTCTTTCTAATGAATATCGATACTGCGTCACTATCATTGACCGATGCACCAAATGGCCCGAGGCAGTACCAGTCCGTGACATCACAGCGGAGGTCATCGCGCAAGTACTTTATGAAACGTGGATAGTGAGATTCGGCTGCCCGCTACGCATAACAACAGATCAAGGACCCCAGTTCGAATCCTTACTGTTCAACGCGCTAATGAAGAAAATGGGAATCAACAGAATTCATACTACGGCGTACCACCCACAGTCGAATGGACAAGTTGAGCGATGGCACCGAACTATGAAAGCGGCGCTTATGGCTCGCGGGGCAACAACGGCATGGACAGAGGAGCTTCCTACTGTATTGTTGGGATTACGCACTGCCCTGCGACAAGACAACCATCTAAGCCCAGCGCTAATGACGTATGGAACCACACTTCGCATACCAGCTGATTTCTTTGAGCCACAAGATACAAGAATCGACGACGCCGAGCTAGTACGCCGTCTCGCTCGCACGATAACATCACTCACGCCGGCCCCGCACCGCTCACAATCAGCTGACAAACCTTTTGTTTACAAGGACTTATCAACGTGTACGCATGTCTTCGTTCGCAACGATACCACCAGAGCGCCACTCACACCGCCGTACGATGGCCCCTATGAAGTACTGAAGCGCGATGGCAAGTACTACAAAATCCAGTTACCATTACGTACTACAATAGTGTCACTGGATCGTCTTAAACCTGCCTACATCGTGAGGGAAACAGAAGCAAGTTTTGCGAGCACCCAGACGTTGTCAGCGGCACACTCCCATACATCTGCTGCTCACCATGACTCGACCACTGCCACTGCACCTACAAAACAGCCCTATATCACGAGAAGCGGAAGATTGGTCAAGAAAAATGTACGCTTCTCTTGACGGGGAGTAATATGGGAGCATGAAAACGACACACAACATGCCCGCGCAGCGGCGCACGGTTTACTGGCGAGAAGCGCCGGCGTCGGAAATATTTATAGTGTGCGTACAGACGACGCTATACGTCGCGCACGCGCCAGAGCGAGATGGGTGCGCGTGCATTGTAAATCATTGTCACATATTGTTTTAAGTGAAGGAAATCAACAACAGTACGGTTTCACCAAAGGGCGTTGTACCACTGACGCCGGTGTCTCCCTAATAAAGAAATATTTTTAACGCCTGGGAAGAAGCACAAGATGCCATTGGAATCTTTTGCGACCTCTCGAAGGCGTTCGATTGCGTTGACCATGCGACACTTCTGCTGAAACTAGAGCACTATGGGATTAGGAATACAGCTCTTGATTTACTAAGATCATATCTGAAAGATAGAAAAGTTACAGTTCAAGTAAACGGCGTAAACTCATTGGGGTCTGAAATGGCAATGGGCGTTCCTCAAGGTTCAATATTGGGTCCATTCCTCTTTTTAGTTTACATTAATGATTTACCCCAATTACTACTAAATCAACCGAAGATGGTGTTATTCGCAGATGACACATCATTGATTTTTAAAATAAACCGACGTTCGCAAAATCTTGACGACGTGAATAGCGCTATTCTTCAGGTCCAAGATTGGTTTACGGTAAATAATTTGGTACTAAATAAAAAAAAAACCAAATGCATTCGATTTAAATTACCTAATGTTAGAAGTAGCGAATGTGACATCATATTGAATGGAGAAAAACTGGAATTTATTAATCAAACAGTTTTCCTGGGAATCACGCTAGACGAGAAATTACAATGGGGACCCCATATAACATCTCTTGCGGGGCGGCTAAGCTCGGCCGCTTATGCTGTTAGAAAGATAAGGCAGTTAACAGATGTAGAAACCGCTCGTTTGGTCTATTTCAGTTACTTCCACAGCATTATGTCGTATGGCATTTTACTGTGGGGTCGGGCTGCTGACATTGAATCCATCTTTGTTTTGCAAAAGAGAGCTGTCAGAGCCATTTATAATCTATGTCGCCGCGAATCTCTCAGGGAACTATTTAAAAGGATTAATATTATGACGGTACCTTGCCAATTCATTTATGAGAATATTATGTATGTAAGAAAAAATCTAAATCTTTTTAATAAAATAAGTGATAGACATAATTTTAACACTAGAAATAAAGATAAAATAGATCAACCATTTTTCAGATTAGCTAAAGTACAAACATCTTTTATGGGGTACTGCGTTAAATGCTATAATAAAATACCTAGTGATATATTGCAATTAAATGAAAGAAAATTTAAAACTCATATTAAAAGTACACTTTGTAAACAAGCATATTACAAATTAGAGGATTATATCCAAGATAAGAATGCTTGGAAATATGCTGGTCTTGCTCCATAGGACAAATTCGAGGCTGGACAAAATCAAACTGGTTGCTAATCTAGTTGTAAAATTTATTATTTTTATATCATCGATTTTTTTACATTTTACGATAATTAATCTCACACACTGTCCTATTAGTATTACTTGCAAGTTTGTAGGAATATTGTCATATCGTATACTTTAATGTTTGTAAATATGTGAGCACCATGTATCTATCACATACTTAATTTATTTATTTGTCATTGCTCCATTTTTAATTTTTAATTCTTTTTACCTATTGTAATTGTATTCTCGGTGCATCGTCTTCACATGTAATTATATAATTGATGTATACCAAATATTGTAAAACATTTTTTTTTTAAAGAGTAACGGTGGAGTTTCTTGCCCATTCTTCTCCATACGAAAACTACCTTTTGGAAGGGGCAACTAGAATCAGTTCTATTTCTATGTATTTGACGTTCAAAAGTGCCTTTAATGTGCCTACTTGTAATAAATTATTTGACTTTGACTTTGAATCTGTTGGGGCTGGTATCAGGGAAACTTAATATGAAATAACTTGCGTTTACTTTTATAACTATACTTTTATTTTAGCATACATATTATTTCTATAACTGACAAGATATATAAAAAGAACATCTACATTGACATAAACAATAGTCTCATAGACAATTATCTGGAGGTTGAACTCCGACACTCCTCCTCGATTTCTATGTGAAAAAACTTTGGAACATAAAAATCGATACATAAGTTCATACAACATACACTCCTCCTAAATAAATATCCACACAAATATGTGTATTAAATCAATACTTTGCATTGTTCTCTGAGCATCTTATGTCTTGCAGTCGCTAATGATTTAGTTAACATATCAGCCAAATTGTTCTCAGTTTGTATGTACGATATTGACATCTTCTTTGTGAATATCAAATCTTTTATGTGATGGTAGCGAATATCGATATGTTTCGATCTTTTACTATTTTCATAATCCTTCGAAATAAAAATTGCTCCTTTGTTATCGACATACAGCATTGGCGTTAGATTTATTCCAAAATCTTTTAATATTCCGTTTAAATTTATTCCTTCGCATGATGCTAATGAGGCTGCTATATACTCTGCCTCTGCAGTTGACAATGCAACACAGTTTTGTTTTCTAGAAAACCATGCAACAACATTCTCATTGTATTTAACTATACACCCGCTTATACTCTTTCTGTCTCTTTTATTATTTGCCCAATCTGCATCCGAAAAAACTTTTAAGCTTATCTGTTCACACTTTTTATATTGAAGTGAATAATCTTTGGTTGAACTAAGGTAGCGTAATACGCGCTTGCCATGTTTCCAACATTCTTCATTTGGTTTGTCCAAAAATTGACTAAGATAAGATACAGAATAGCATATATCTGGTCTTGAGACTGTACTCACAAACATTAAACTTCCTATTAGCTCTCTGTAAGGAATTTCTGTAGTTTTTTCCGTTATATTTATGTTTAATCCTTTCTCCATTGGTGTATCTTTTTCCTTGCATTCAGTCATATTAAATTTTGTTAACATTTTCTCTATTTGTTTTGACTGTGTTATTTTTAACATTCCATCCTTTCTTTCTATCTCCATTCCAAGAAATTTCTTTATCTCTCCTAAGTTTTTTGTATCGAATTCTTCCTGTAATAACTTCATTAATCTGACAGTTTCTTCTTTCCTTCCCATGACCAAAATGTCATCAACAAAAATCAATATCCAAACCTCTTTATTGAAAAATAGGCAAAAATCATTTTTTGATCTTTGTAGTCCACATTTAACTAAAAAATCTGTTAATCTTTCATTCCAGCATCTAGGACTTTGTCTTAATCCATATAAGCTTCTATTTAACTTCAATACTTTCTTTCTATTTGCAGTAACTCCTTGTGGTACTTTGATATAAACTTCATCTTTTAAATAACCATTTAAAAATGCTGTTGGTACATCCATTTGGTAAATTTTGTAATCTTGTTGTACCGCTTGTGCTAAATAAGTTCTTACTGTGCTCATTCTCGCTACAGGTGAATAATTTGTGTTAAAATAGTCTTCTTCTAGTACTTGAAATCCTCTAGCCACTAGTCGAGCTTTCTTTAAACCGTTTTCTTTTGTCTTAAATATCCATTTTGTGTCTATAGCCTTCTTTCCTCTGGGTAAATCTATTGGTTCTGTCCATGTTTTCAACTTTTGTAATGAATTTATTTCTTTACTTATAGCTTCTAACCATTCTTTATCTTTCGCAGCTTCTTTGTACGAAGTTGGATCTTTATTTTCAGTTGTAATCAAACAATATGCACTATAAAGTTGATAGTCATTCATATATTTAGGTTGATTTACAGTTCTACCTACTCTTGTAGTTATTATATTATCATCTCCATCTTGTACAGTATCATCACTATCACCTGTCGTGTAGTTAGATTCATTCAGATCGTCTGAATCATCTTGTTCATTTAAACTACTTCTTATTTGTCTACTTTCTTGTGAATTTTTCGATATATTTTTATATTTGTCTTCGTCTTCGTCATTGAATATTGCTATATTTTTATAGGGATATTTTACTACCTCCTCCTGCTTTTTAGGCTGGTAAATAATCTTTGATTCGTCAAATATGACATCTGTTGAAGTTACAATTTTATTACTTTCATGATCCCATAATTTATAACCTGAACCAGTGTAGCCGACCATTATCATTGGTTTTGCTCTTGGTTGCAGCTTGTTTGGCTTTGGTATTGTTACAATCCATGCTTTAGAACCATAAACTTTCAGTTTTGATAAGTCATTATAACCGTACCATATTGAAGCTGGTGTTTGACCGTTTAATGCTTTAGTAGGACTACGGTTGAGCTCATAAGCTGATGCACAAATTAATTCGCTCCATAATGCCTTAGGTAACTTCGTTTCTGCAAACTTGACTCTTACTTTGTCTAATAACGTTCTGTTCATCCTCTCGGATGTGCCATTTTGTTGTGGTGTATACGGACTTGTATATTCTAATATTATGCCTTTTTGAATACATGATTCTTTAAATCTTTTTGATGTAAACTCTCCACCATTATCTAGTCTTAATCTTTTTGTTTTTAATCCGAATTGAGCTTTAATAAGCTGTATATGTTTCAAAATATTATTTTCTGCTTCATTTTTATTTTTCAATAGATATACCATTACAAAATGTGAATAATCATCTATCAAAACTTGAAAATAGTATTCGCCATTTATAGACATTGGATGGATAGGTCCACACAAATCCGAGTGTAGAAGATCTCCTATCTCTTTACTTTCTCTTGTATTAGATATAAATGGTCTTCGTGTGCTTTTACCTTCTATACAACTCTCACATATTTTTTCTGAGAATGGTAATCCAAGTATTTTTAGACCTTTCCGATTTAAATGACCTAGGCGTCTGTGCCATAAATTATCTTCTTTATTTTTTGCTACATTTGCGGATTCTTTGTTTGATATAAGGTTAATTTCTAATGTGTACAAATTTTGGTATTTTGTACCATAAAAAATTGTATTTCCTCTTCTTATGCTTACTGCATTATTTTTAAATAGT
Organism: Lithophane semibrunnea; assembly: GCA_947363905.1. Taxonomy (NCBI): domain Eukaryota; kingdom Metazoa; phylum Arthropoda; class Insecta; order Lepidoptera; family Noctuidae; genus Lithophane; species Lithophane semibrunnea. The sequence continues at coordinate 104,479 of OX376205.1, forward strand.
ACTGTGTAGCCATTATTCGTTATTTTGTCTACTGATAATAAGTTATGTGTTATATTTCCCACAATAAGTGCTTCAAAGTTTATTTTTATGTTATTACAATAACCTGTTATTGTTCCCATTTTATTTGCTGTTAATCCTTTACCATCTGCTATAGTGACAGTTATCGGTTCATCTAATTTTTGTATTTTTGTCATATATTTTTCTAATTTTTCGGTAACCATATGGTTAGTAGCGCCGCTGTCTAATATAAATTTGTTTTCATTAATAGTTGATGCTGTTAAAGCTATAAATCCATTAAAATTTTCTTTCATTCCTCTTCTGTAATGTCCTCTATTTCTACTTCCTCTTCCTCTAAAAGGACGTCTGGATCTTGTGTAGTTTTTATCATAGTTTATTCCTGAGCCTGAAGTTTTAAATATTTGTTGTGAGTGAGACTCACATGTATGCTTATTCTTAATTTTTAATTCTTCATCAAGTAATCGTGATTTTACGAACTCTAATGTTATATCCGTGTTGATAGTTTCAATAGCTGTAATTACGTGTTCGTAATCTTCATTTAAGGACAATAATAAATGACAAATTTTGTCTGAATCGTCTAATTTTTTATCTATGTTTTCAGTTTCACTTAAGATTTTTTCAAATTTATGAAAATGTTCGTCTAACGTATCATTTTTTTGTAATTTTAGACTTAGCAATCTCTTTTTTAGTGTAATTTTTGTAAATACACTTTTACGTTGAAATACGCTGTCTAATTTTATGAACATTTCTTTTGCGGTTGTGCATTCTTGTATTATAGATAAATGCTTGTCGGTGATGCTTTGAATGATTATGGATTTAGCTTTTGAGTTGTTGACCTTTAATTTTTCATCTTTTAAAATGTCTATATCGTTATACGATGGTATTTGTAGCACCTGTTTTTCTTCTAATATTGCCTTTACTCTAAATTTCCAATTAGAATAATTTTCGCCGTTCAGAATTGGCAAAAAATTTATATTTGTGCTCATCATATTTTCTTAAGTACGTATATTTATTCTTCTGCTTACCAACTCCATGTATTTAATGGCCCATAACCTTATGTTGGGGCTGGTATCAGGGAAACTTAATATGAAATAACTTGCGTTTACTTTTATAACTATACTTTTATTTTAGCATACATATTATTTCTATAACTGACAAGATATATAAAAAGAACATCTACATTGACATAAACAATAGTCTCATAGACAATTATCTGGAGGTTGAACTCCGACAGAATCAATGTGGAGAACATTGATTCTGTCGGAGTTCAACCTCCTTTGGTCCCCTCCATTGGTCAATATAATATTTTAATGGTAGGTGAGCCTAGGTACTGAATGTATGTCCAACAGTATAAGGAAGGATCTGTTACCAATAAATAATGACCAAACGCTTGCGAGTGAAGCTTTAACATGTAATGGGCCTCCAAATTCAATGTCTTTTGCTCCGACTGACCCCGTAGAAATAATGGATATAATAAGGAACCTTAAATCAAGCAGCGCCACAGGTTGGGACAAAATTTCCACGCCAGTCATTAAGCAGCTATGCCTTCGAGTTAGCTCTCCTATTAGTCATATTTGCAATTTAAGCTTAAGTAGTGGAGACTTTCCCAATGCATTTAAAAAAGCTATAGTGATACCTATTTACAAGTCTGGTGATCGTAATGTACCTAATAATTATAGACCTATATCACTTCTTTCGGTTTTGTCTAAAATATTAGAGAAAGTAGTCAATAAGAGATTAACGAAATACCTAGAAATAAATAACATCTTATCCGACAACCAATTTGGATTCAGATCTAATCGTTCTACTACTGGCGCTGTGGATGGGCTAACCTCTAGCATTACATCATATTTAGATAAGGGAGAAACATGCGTGGGGGTATTTTTGGACCTGCAGAAGGCATTTGATACCGTATCAATCCCTATTCTCATCTCACGCCTTCAGAATGCAGGAATCAGAGGTATTCCACTTCTGTGGTTTCAGAACTATTTATCTGGAAGGCAACAGTGCATTGGAATTGGAGGGGAAGTTAGCGACAGCAGTGACATTGCATATGGCGTTCCCCAGGGGAGTACACTTGGACCAAGCCTATTTTTACTTTATATTAATGAGCTCTGCAACATCAAAATTGATAGAGCTGAATTAATTATGTTCGCAGATGATACAGTTATTCTATTTCACGACACCTCATGGGACTCAATAAGGACTACGGTTGAAAAAGGGTTACGTGTCGTAACGCGGTGGTTAGAAAACAGCCTGTTAAACCTAAATGCGGGGAAAACCAAATATCTTTGTTTTAGTATTACCAAATCAGGCGCCCCAAAGGATACAATTACAATTAAGAGTCACACATACCCATGCAACAGGAATCCTTATCTAGATAGCAATTCAAGTTGCTCATGTCCCATTTTAACTCAAACAAAAACGATTAAGTATTTAGGTATCATAATAGATGATAAACTGAATTGGGGTGCACACATAAACTCGGTAGCGGCCAGGACAAGGAAATTAATACTCGCGTTTAAAAACCTGCGTGATGTGGCTGGCAGAGATCTCCTGGTACAAACATATCTTGCTCTTGGTCAAAGTGTTATTAACTATTGTATCAGGGCCTGGGGGGGGGCTTGTAAAACAATTATGATTGTTCTTGAGCGCGCACAGAGATCATTGCTAAAAGTCGCATTTAAATTTCCCTATCGCTATCCCACCAAAGATCTATACGATGAAATAAAGGTCATGAGCGTTCGTAAACTTTATGTCTATGAAGTCTTACGTAGATACCACAGACAGGTCATTCCGATATTACCAAAATTGATTAAAAGAAAAGTACAGTGTCCAGTACCTAGAGCCAACACAAAATTTGCTAGCAGAATTTACAACGTCCAAGCTCCACGGTTATACAATAAATTAACGCAGTCCATTCTTAATATCAGATCATTCAGTAATAATCAAGTCAAAAGTAAAATTATTGCATGGCTGAATGACATGCACTATGAAAAAATCGAATCTCTTTTTGCTGTAACGGTGTGAAATATACACTCAATTACGAACACGCTCACCCACACACATATACACACATCCACACACATATACACTCACCCACACACATATACATATATATACGCACACACACACAAACACACCCTCACACACATACTCTCAATTGCACATACATTCTTTTTTTTATTTTCTTTTTATGGAATTTTTTTTTCTAGCTTTATGTTATATTGAAATCGATAAGATACTACGTTAAAAATATGGACATATTGTACCTAGATTTAATAGTAACACGTTTGTGAAGGGAAGGAACTGACCTTCAAGATACAGTATTTTACTAGTTTGGAGGTCAGGGTCTCACCTCAAAGATATTGTAAGATGTTCATAATAAAGATTATTTATTTATTATTTATTTATTTATTTATTAATTATTCCCCGTAATATCTCGAGTTTTATTTACGTATCCCGGCGATCCCTACACAGTTTTGGCTAGAGAAATAGCAGTTTCGGTTTCATTAGCTCCATCAAGCCAGTCATCCATGTAAAAATTACCCTTAATGGATTGCACTGCAAGTGGTTGTTCTCTTCCTTCATCATCAGCTGTTTGGTGGAGAGTTCTAACAGCTAAATACGGTGCAGATGCTGTGCCGAATGTGACCCTCAGCAAACGGTATTCTTGTAAATCATCATCCTCATCAGGTCTCCAGATAATTCGCTGGAAGTCTGCGTCTTCACGAGTCACCAATATTTGGCGATACATTTGTTTGATATCAGCCATGAAGCAGACACGCTTCATTCTCCATTTCATAAGAAGGTTTCTCAAATCCTCTTGCAGCTGCGGACCTACCAATAATTCTTCATTTAGTGAAATATTGTTTGTGCCTTTACAGGAAGCATCGAAGACAACGCGTGTTCGAGAAGTCTCCTTGTCAGTACGAACTACAGCGTGGTGAGGTAAGTAAACTGATACCTTTTCTTTTTCTCTTTCAGGTATCTTCTCTATGTGTCCTTGTTCTATGTAATCATCTATAACTTTTGTGTATTCTTTTTTCAGGTCTGATGACTTCTTAAACTTCCGCTCAAGTTGCAAGAATCTTTGTTTGGCTATCTCCTTTGTGTTTCCTTCAGGTGTCTGTAACATTGTACTCGTGTTCGTTTCATTTAGTTGTGGACTGTATGTTTTGAAAGGTAATTTGACTATGTACCTTCCCTCCTCATTTCTAGTTGTTGTTTTCTCAAAGATATCTTATCTTCCTTTGTTAAATTTCTATCCTTGTCAATCTCTATTTCCCATATCGATTTTAATATTTCGTCTACGTCAACTTGGTGATGCATCACAAGGTAGATATCGTTTTGTGGTTTTTCATAGATATCTCCGAAATAAAACAACCCAGGTTTGTTTTTTGTGCAGTTGGAGTGCCTGGTGGACCTTTTATTAAATCTGACTGTATAATCTGTGCGTATTCCTTGACTCCTAATAGCAGATCTACAGAACCAGGTGTTAAGTAACTCGGATCAGCCAAGTTAAGCCCGTCAATATGAGGCCATGATTGATTGACAATTGATTTGGTGGGTATCTTAGTGGTCAGTTGTTTCGACATCACGTAGGCTTGGATCGGTAAACTATAGTTATGGTCCCACTGTGATCTTATGTTAAGCTGTACCACGTGTTTGATCTCTGTTCTCGTAGATCCCACTCCTACGACACTTCCCTTGAATGGTTGTCGCTTCAGTTTCAATAGTTGAGTCGCTTTCTCGCTTATGAATGTAGCTTGAGAACCCTGGTCTATCAGCGCGCGTAGCGAAATGATTTGACCTTCAGTATTTGTTGCTTCCACTACAGCAGTCGCTAACAGTGCTATTCCATGTCTAGTTGTATGATGCGACGCGATCACTGTGTTCACTTGAACTGCTTCTTTCTCGTCTACTACATGCGGTGAAGCCAACGGTTGTGAGGTACTCGGTGTAAAGATAAAGATAAAGATAAAGATCATTTTATTTGTCAAAACATGTGTAGGTCATAATAATAAAAATAAAAGTGTAGCCGCTGGTTCTGTGTTCTTAGTCTCATGTAGTAAAGAATGATGACGTCGGTGACATTTTTGACAGGACACTGGTAGTTTACATCTCTTAACGGAGTGCCCAAGTGCTAGACAGTTAAAACATAAATGTTTGTTCCTCACATATTCGGTTCGCTCATCTAATTTCATATCAATAAATTTCTTGCAGTGACACAACGTGTGGTTTTCTTTGCACATGATATATGTCTTTTCTGTACTTGGTGTGGCAACATGATAAGAACGTTCTTTAACTTGTTTCTCTCTTGTATTCTTGTTAGCTGTAACGCCTGTTACTAACTCCAAGGTGCGGAACTTGGACTCCATGAAAGTCTTTAATTCACTCCAAGTAGGTAATGCTTCGCTGTCTTCCTTATAGGCATACTCTTCCCAGCCTTTATGTGTCTCTGAGTCAAACTTCTGAACGAGCAGAAATATTATTACATGATCCCAAGACCCCGTAGTTATTTATAAATATTTCATGTTATTTAGGCATTCTGTAGTGGTATCTAACAAGCCCTTTAATTGGACGGCTGATTGCGAAGTCATCTTCCTCTGGTAAAATAATCTTTTCATGATGCAGTTTAATATTATGCGTCTGTTACCATACCTCTTATTCAAAACATTCCATGCAGTTGCGTAATTACTGGATGTCACTTGTATATGGGTTAATAACGCCTCAGCTTCTCCACTCACACTTGTTTTTAAATAATGTAATCGCTGTACATCACTGAGGTTATTATTTTCGTGCACCAAAGAAGTAAACAAATCTTTGAAAGTAGGCCATCCTTCATAATTTCCATTAAACTTAGGTAATTCTATTTTTGGTAAATGCACTATATGTTGCGATGCATATGTTACGTTCATACTTGAATTTGTCGAATCCATCGATGCCGGTTCCGCTAACGACGTAAGCATATCCTTCAAATCACCTTGTAATGAGCTATATAATTCTTCATAAACAAAGAATTCTTCATTCAAAAAGTATGGCAAAATTCCTTTTTGTTCTTTGGGTGTTATCTTTACTAACCCATCATGTGCGTTCTTGAATGACATCCAATATTCATCAATAATTTTCACGCGTGCTTCTATATAACCTTTTGTCAGTCTTCCCTTTGGACACTTTTTCAAGTTTGTTTGCGTTTTTTGAAGTAAATTAGCACCATCTTCCAAGACAGCGAGATATTGCTGTTGTTCTTTCGTAGTACTCATTGTTGTTTCACTATAAATTTCACTTTAAACAAGTCTTCAATAGTTCAAAAATTGTTCGTAAAACTTGGTAATCTTCCGTAGTAGTGCTAATTACTTAGTTGCAAACATTATGCATAACTATCCATTAGAACGAGGTGTTTTTTTCTATGAATCCTTATCGCTGTGGAATGCGGTTCTTTTGTTCAAGCGGCCAGGTGTTTACCGCTCCGTAGTTGCTACGTTCGGCTCGAATACGACCATATGTTGATTGTAATTAGGTTCACTTTTGTTTGGATAGGATTTTAATAAGAAAAGACGTGTGTCTGACTACAAGTGTATTGAGCGACTAAGTTTTGTTTTGAAGACATGCCTATTAAATATATTGATGTGACATATACTTAGCTATTGCTAATTAAGTATGATCCAATGATCGTTGAGCGCGATACGTCACAACAAGAGCTAAAAATATTTATTATTTATTTTATTTATTTATTTCTCCTCACAATAACAAGCTTATTCTAAGTTTCACATAATATTATTTGTTTTATCAATGTAAGGAGCTGGTGTCTGAGTTAGGCGTAAAATGCCTGTATTACAAATCACCAGAGAGCCAATTCTCTTCCTTAAAAATCGTTCACATTCAAGTCGCAATCTGTCAAACTTGTCAAAAATTTTGGTAAATTGATGGTTTTTTTGACAGATTGCGAATGCGATGCGAATGTGAACGTTCTTAAAAATAAGGGAATTGCCCCTCAGGTCCCAACCCCACGGAAGAACAGAAAGTTTTACAAAAAAAGAAAAAATATACTATCTAAGGATATAGTTAAGGAGATTTAAACTAAAAACTTAAGTTATTATAATTTTGGGGGGTAGAAGTAAAAAATAAAATATAAACAAAAAGCTAATAGCTAATAGCTAGCGTGTAGTGTGCCGATGTGTACGTGCATGGGGTTTGGTGTAAGTTATAAACTTATATCGTACTAATTTAACTTGAGTGAAGTAGACTTTCTGTAAAATTATATTCCAATTTTTGTAACCAGTTTGAAACCAAAGACTTACATTTGGTTTTTGGCAAAGGATATAGCGTTAAGGCTCAATTTACCTTATTGTATAAAGGATGGTGGGCGAGAGTGGTCCCAGCACGGCCAGCCACTACGTGTGAATTACTTAAAAGAGCAGATAAAACTGAACATTTTTTATTATGACACCATCAAAATCTGTCCCGGAGGAACCGAGCTACGTGCATCTAAAGTATTTTTCTCTGTCCGCGGCTTAGCTCAAACACTGTTAGTACTAGACAGCTGTTATCTGGCATGGATATACATATTAATCACGCCGACACAGCGGTAATATAAAATCGAGAAAATCACCTTTTTTTAGGGTACCTCCCCTACAAGTAAAGTGGGGATGGTGTTTCTTTTTCTTCTCTATCCCATGGTGTGGGGTGTCGTTGGAAAGGCCGTTTGAAAATATTGTGAGTCTGTGAAAACTATTTTCGGATTCAGGGATCCGTTTAAGAAATATTCAGCTTTTAAGTGCTATCTGAGTGGGCGAGAGTGGTCCCAGCACGGCCAGCCACCACGTGTGAATTACTTAAAAGAACAGATAAAACTGAACATTTTTTACGATGACACCATCAAAATCTGTCCCGGAGGAACCGAGCTACGTGCATCTAAAGTATTTTTCTCTGTCCGCAGCTAAGCTCAAACACTGTTAGTACTAGACAGCTGTTATCTGGCATGGATAGACATATTAATCACGCCGACCAAGCAGTAATATAAAATCACGAAAATCATCTTTTTTCAGGGTACCTCCCCTACAAGTAAAGTGGGGATGGTGTTTCTTTTTCTTCTCTATCCCATGGTGTGGGGTGTCGTTGGAAAGGCCGTTTGAAAATATTGTGAGTCTGTGAAAACTATTTTCGGATTCAGGGATCCGTTTAAGAAATATTCAGCTTTTAAGTGCTATCTGAGTGGGCGAGAGTGGTCCCAGCACGGCCAGCCACCACGAGTGAATTACATAAAAGGGCAGATAACACTGAACATTTTTTACTATGACACCATTAAAATCTGTCCCGGAGGAACCGAGCTACGTGCATCTGAAGTATTTTTCATATCATTAATATCTCACCTAACCTAACCTAATTTATTCAGTACGGCCAGCCACCACGTGTGAATTACTTAAAAAAGCAGATTAAACTGAACATTTTTTATAACGACACCATCAAAATCTGTTCCGGAGGAACCGAGCTACGTGCATCTAAAGTATTTTTCTCTGTTCGCGGCTAAGCTCAAACACTGTTAGTACTAGACAGCTGTTATGGGGTCTACTCCCTAAGCCCGTCAGACGTCCGTAAACGAAAATCAAGTCTGTACTGCCTATTGATTTTGGATTCTTGGACCATATTATTGAACGAATGAGGCCTGACGATAGAGTCCGGTCTCGATTACCGGTTTACATATTTTGTGGTTTGCAAGCTTAATAAACAAAAAATAATATTGTTGTCGTTAGAAAATTACCACATTTTTAACCATTTACTTTTTATTATGTCTTTAGTTAAAGAATTGGATTATTTTTGCCATTTTTGTCTGGATAGCGGCTTTATCCTTTATGACCATCGCCTTTTTTCTTTTTGGCGGTAAATTGTCAAATGAATTGTCAAAGTTTTTTATTTTAGATATTTACACGAGAAGTTTTCGTAACTAATTAATTAGGTATTGAAAAAAGCTCCAAACGCTCTAGCAGCAACTCAAGCTCAAATATTGGAGGTCCTCTTCAATTTTATGGGAGACCATCAGGAGTTATCGGGCTATTGAAGGATGCTAACGGGAAACTAAGGTCGAAACGGCTGTGGGAAACTCCCTTGACTCGATGTGAAGTTGCACAAAGCCCGTGGAGCAGTGGCAAAGGGTGAGTTTACATTACTCGTCAATAATAATATAATTTTATGGTCGTGTCATCAGTAAAGTGCATACAATGATAATCAGTTTATTTTGTTTGTGTATCTGTCAATGATATTCAGTTTCTGCTGTATAGGATTCATCTGTAACAAACACAAGAGCCAGCAGCCACCTCGCCCACCCATACATCAACTGCTACACCTGCAAACCGACTCTCCAGGATCAACATTAGTGTCCGTTATTAGGTATTTGAGACTGAAGTGTACAAGTAAGAGAAACTAAGTTCCTAGCAATCATTTAAGACTACAATAGATAAAAATGTAAGAAAAATTATGTTTTAATTGTAATTTTTTGATTGGTGCTAAATAAAAATAAATAATAAAACCGTTTTGTTCCTAAAAACAATGCTTTTATTGTGGAAATATTTATTTTAAATGTTTCAATCTTCCACCAGTCCCAACACCATTATATTATCGGCGCAAGTATAACCGGCGTAGCCTCCGCTCTTCCTGTAGAGCTTCTTGAAGCAGTTCGAGCATTAAAAAAGCAGCCATAGTTTTGAATATTTCCGAAACATTAACTGTCAACAGCACGATAGCTATTTTGATGTCGTATCAACTGATATTCAAATCCGTGAAAACGGTGAAAACCCCATGTTTTCACGGATGTGAATGTCAGTTGAAAAGCAGCCATAGTTTTGAATATATCCGAAACATTAACTGTCAACAGCACGATAGATAATTTGATGTCGTATCAACTGACATTCACATCCGTAAAAACATGGGTACAATACGGTCCAATTCAACTGAAAAACCATCCCGGGACACCTCGGGACACTTCGGGGGTAGGAACTAGTGTTGGGTCAGCACGCGTGCTAGCACAGTTGTAGCTACTCACTTGGATGAAAAGAATCATTCACTCTTTTTATTTTGATGTGCTAGCACATACCGCACTGGCACAGATTAGCTACACAGAATATTTGTGCTTGAGAGTTAAGAACGAAATGAGTCAGTCGATCGAGTCACTCATTCTTTTTTTCTATTTTGATCATTAATGTCTCAAACTCAAACTCAAACTCAAAGCATTTATTTCAATTAAACCATTTACAGGCACTTTTGAATTGTCAAAGAATCGGTCAGTTAGTCAAAAAGTTGAAGCTAGTTGCCCATTCCAAATCGTAGATCTCTATGGAGAAGAACGGGCAAGAAACTCCAAGGACACTCTTTTAAAAATGGATATAGATATTACAAAATCCTGGGTACAGTATTCTTGGTGCTTCTATATGTGAGAACAATGTCAAATGAAAAATAATCAAAAACAATTCAAAATATAAGATTAAAAATAAGCCCTGGCAGATGAGTGATGACCAGTCTCAACTGACAGCGCCCGTTCACAAACATAACACGTGGATCAGCACCATCCAGCTCAACCATTTTGTAGGGAACCGAATGATCCAACACACGCGCCACCATCAGCGAGACATTTAAGTGAGTATGACATACTCTCATCAGCCATGCTCTTTCAAGTCAATATAAAACATGATACCATATTAAACGGCTCCATGGTACTCACATTTACAAAATTGAAAAAATGCTTCTAATTTATACAAAACTATAATTTGCAATGTACATGAAAGATTAAAATAATAGAATTTAAAGAAAAAAATAAACTTAAGTTTGTAAAGTCAGAAAAAAAAAAGGGGGAAGCAACTCTTCCAAATATTAAATTTTTTAACTAGTGAGCCCTAGTGCCTGTGGAGCAGAACCAGCATTAAGCCAAGCATTTTTATCTACGATATAATCATCCAACTTATAATATGCCTGTCTACATAGTGTGCGTTTAATGCATGTTTTAAATTTCTTCTCATTTAGTTGAAGAATAATGAGTGGTATTTTATTATAACATTTTACACAGTACCCCATAAAAGAAGTATGTACTTTAGACAATCTGAAACGTGGTTGATCTAATTTGTTCCTATTTCTAGTGTTAAAGTTATGCCTGTCACTTATCTTACTAAAAAGATGTAGATTTTTCCGAACATACATAATGTTTTCATATATGTACTGACAAGGAACCGTCATGATGTTAATTTTTTTAAACAGTTCCCTTAGAGATTCGCGTTTGTGGAGGTTGTATATGGCTCGGACAGCCCTCTTTTGCAAAATAAAGATAGAATCAATATCTGCAGCCCGTCCCCACAGCAAAATACCGTAAGACATGATGCTATGAAAGTAACTAAAATAGACCAGTCTCGCGGTATCCACGTCTGTTAGTTGGCGGATTTTCCAAACAGCGTAAGCGGCTGAACTTAGTCGCCCTGCAAGTGATGTTATGTGAGGACCCCACTGTAGTTTTGAATCAAGCGTGATCCCCAGGAAAACTGTCTTTTCGACGAATTCTAGTATCTCCTCGTTCAGTACAACATGACATTCACTACTTCTTACATTCGGTAACGTGAATCTTATGCATTTAGTTTTCTTCTCATTTAATACCAAATTATTTATAGTAAACCAATTATGGACCTTGAACATAGCGTTATTTACGTCGTCAAGCTCCCGTGCATGTCTATTTACTTTAAAAATCAGCAAATAACACCATTTGTGGTCGATTTTTCAGTAGTTGAGGTAAATCATTTATATATACTAAGAAGAGGAATGGACCCAATATCGAGCCCTGTGGTACACCCATTCTAACTTTTAAACCCAATGAGTTCACACCGTTTATTTGAACTTGCTGCATTCTATCATTCAAATATGATTTTACTAAGCTAAGCGCAAGTTTACCTAGTCCGTAATGCTCAAGTTTCAAGAGCAGCGTTTCGTGATTCACGCAATCAAAAGCCTTAGATAGGTCGCAAAAGATGCCTATTGCATCTTGTGCCTCTTCCCATGCCTTAAAGATGTGTTTCAACAAGGTGACACCGGCGTCAGTTGTGCAACGTCCTTTGGTGAAACCATACTGTTGATCGTGTAGGATGTTATTACGATTAAAATGATTGAGCATTTGATTTAACATTACTTTTTCAAACACCTTGCTGAAAACCGGCAAAACTGATACGGGTCTATAATTATTAGTGTCTTTGCTGTCCCCGGATTTGAAAAGTGGAATAACTTTACTGTACTTCATTAAATCTGGGAATACCCCTTGATCCACACACAAATTAAATATTAAAGCTAAGTAGGGTGCAATTGTCTCAATAATGGATTGACAAACTTTAGTAGACATGCCCCACAGATCTTCGGTAATTTTGATCTTGAGTTGCTTAAAAGCTTTTACAACGACCACAGGGTTTATATGTTTAAATTTAAATTCCACAGGACAGGCTGAAACATTCGCTCTTAATAAATCAATAGCAAGTGAGGGCGAGGAATTTAAAGTTTCCGTAGTTTTAATTGGAATATTGGTAAAAAAAGTTGCAAATTCCTGAGCAACATCGATGTTAGCGCTAATGAGACCGCGGGAAGTGTCCAGTGTGTAATCAGTATTATGCCTTTTGCTCTTATTAGTTTCATTGTTAATAATTTTCCAAACTGTCTTTATTTTATTGTCTGCTGATTTAACCTTGTTGCTAATGAAAGAAGCTTTAGCTACTTTGCACACTATTTTAAAAGTTTTAGAGTAAGTAGCAACATATTTATCAAAAGTTTCCGTGTTATATAAGGCTTAAGGCCATACAGTTCAATAATCTTTCCCTACTTTTCCTGATGCCTTTAGTTGCCCAGTCATTGAATAAAAACTTAGGGCAAATAGTTTTCGTTTTTTTCTTAAAAGAGTTATTAAACTCTGTTTGCACTAATGAAAAGAATTCTTTATACAAAATATTACCATTGTTTATATTTAGACCCTGAGTACTTAACTTACTAATTAAAGTGCTATTAAACCTATTTAAATTACCCGATGTTATCGGTCTAGTTTGTATCTGCACTTTTTGAAGTGGTGTGTTGGACTCAAAATTAACGGTTTGACCGCTGTGATCAGAAGGGAGATAATTTACAATGGCTTTATCTAAATAGTTGCAGCTACAAAAAACATTATCAATACAAGTAGCAGTAGTCGTAGTAATTCGCGTTGGTTCCAAAAACACATTTGACAGATTGAATGATTTGAAGAGACTTAATAATCTACTGCTATTTGAATTATTTTCCAAAATATTAATATTAAAGTCACCACAAATGATTACTGATTTATTACCCGTTGCAAGTTTTGCCAAAACATCTTCCATTACTGACTCAAATATAGAGTAGTTTTGATAATTAGGAGGTCGGTATACGCACACTATATAATGCTTATCTAGCTCAACACAGGACAGTTCAATGCTATGTTCCACCAATAGTTCAACTATGTCTTTACGAGTCTTAGATTTTATACAATTTTTAATTAAGATTAGTGAACCTCCACGCAGCATGGATTTTCGGTTAAAACAACTGCCCACCCTATAATTCTCAAAATTAATTAGCATTTCATAATCTTTCAACCAGTGTTCAGTTATGCAGATAATATCAAACATTGTTTTTTCTAAAAACAATTCAATTTCCAATTGTTTGGAAGAAAAACCCTGAATATTTTGATGAAACAATTTCAAGGTATTCTGCTTAGCCCCTTTTTTGCAATTAGCTAATTGAATGCTAGAAGATACCATGTTGATGGTGAGATTAACTACATTGTACCCTGTTGTCTTACTGACTAGTTTAAAATATTATTAGTATTATTACTAATTTTTGTGGTGCTAATTACATAAGACTTCGACATACTACTTATGTCTGAGTTTATATTAAAAGCTAATAGCCATGCTATTTGACGTCTAAAACTAATAGGCAGATACGCAGTATCCCTAGTCGATTTTAATTTCTCAACAAAAGTGTTGGTGTCAAAAAATATAAGTTTGTCACTATAGTGATTCGTTAGTAAATGCATATGGTTATTTAGCATATGTATATAATGATTTTGCCTACTTGACAAGTGCTCGAAATATGGAAAAGCACACAATATTATTTTCTTACAATTAATCTTCAAGATTTCAGTGGCACTGTCAGTGATGTCATCTATTTTTACATTAGTACTATTGCCCACAAATACAGAGATGATGGCTTTCGGATCATATTTATTCCCAGTTATTGATGACATTATCTCTTCGTAAGATTTTCCAGGCATACAATAATTAACAGCAGATTGACTCAAGTTGTTACTTAATAATTTACCTAACCCTCTCCCTAAACTATCTGAAAACATAACAGAACAATAACAAACTTTACTAGAACAAGCCTCTGTCTGTGCTACTTGAGATGAAGCTTGCACCACATGTGGTGTATCTTGATCGAGGATACAGTCCCGAGATCCCTCAGACCGGGACGGGTCCTCCGTTAGCTCTGGTTGAAGAGCCTCAAGGCTGGATTCCCTTTCACAAGAACATTGAGTGGTGCTGAGAGTCATAGGGACCACTCTGTCTGCCTCATCATTACACATTTCTACTAACTCGTTTGCAGCAAGGATGTGTTCCTTTATTTGTTTTTGAGAGCTCACATACTTAATATAAAGTGAATGTAGTGACTCTTCAAGGACCTCAATTTCACACTGTAATTGTTGGGTATCAATTTGATAAATGTTTTTACTGTCTTCTAATTTAATCTGATAGTTTTTTAATTTATTTATTAGAAAAACACGCTCTTTCCTTAGTTTAATATTGTTGGAATTGTGTCTTTGTTGTTTCCTGAATTTATTGCATTTATTTATGATTTTATTTAGTTTTGCATATTTTTTTATTTTATTTTGACTTACTTTATAACAACTATTATTATGTTTCAATAAAGAATCATCAGTAAGGTCTATTGTTACTAAAGAATGAGGGTTGCAATTAGTGTTAAATAATTCACCATATAAGTGATTAGTTTCCTTAGCCCGAGTACAATCTTTTTGTTTTTGTAACTTAGAAATTTGTACATTTGCATGAATTAGTTCTTCTTCTAGGTCCCTAACCTTACACAAAGCCTCCTCATATAAGTTACTGCAATTACTAAAACCATCCGTGACCAGCCGCAGTTTGTCCCGTTCATCACTAACATCCAGGTATTGTTGGTGTAGGTTTACTAGCTCCTGCTTTAAGCTTGTATTTTTGTAAACGACCTTCTCGACTTCCTTCTCACTATCATCTATTTCTTGTAACAGCTGTTCACATTTACTGTTTGAAGCCTTAAGATCTTGAATGGTCGTTCTCAACTTAAGCTCTAACTCCTGAACAGCAGCCTTACGGGTCATTACAGGCATGGTTTCAGGAATTAGTACTGAAAGTAGAATTAAAGGAACGGTGAGAACTAATTAAGACAGACAAACAAACAAAAAAAATCTCTTCGTTCACTGTTGCTAGCACAAACATACACCACAGAATTCGCTATGCGTGTGCCTACTCTACTGCGTATGTGTGCCGTGTCGTGTCGCGTTGTCGTCACTACTCACTACTCACTACACAGCACACACGCGACTCGCGCGTCGACTAGGTGAGTCGGCGAGACACGCGACTCACTGACTCACTCACAGCACGTTCGTGCTCACAAGCCACCGCAGCCTCGCCTAATTCGTGGTAGCACAGTGTGCTAGTACACTTTGTAAAAAGAGTGCCTCCCACGATCCTCATTTTAAAAAGGTGTGCTACCCATCTCTAGTAGGAAAAACTGTCAAATCATGTCGTCATTCATTTTAATGGGCTACGGACCAATCAAAAATCAAAATCAAAATCATTTATTTGCCAAATAAGGTACAGAAGGTTGGTAAAGTGTACAAAAATTGTTCTCTTATTCTGCCTTTAATTTCGGCGTGCAAATATAAATTAAAGTTACATTTTATTTAATTTAAATTTATCATTGATAATAATCATGCAGTCATTAACATAAATAATCCCATTATTAAGTATTGAATTAAGTGAATGTCAATATAATGAAAAAAATAATAAAAAATAAAAAGTAATAATAAAATAAAATAATAAATGTCAATAATAATCATGTCAATAATGGGAGAGATTCGCCACACAATTAGTAGGTAATAACTTAGAAAGACCGCGCAATTTACAAAACTTACATTTATACTCTAAAAACTCATGTACACTATAAAAACATTTTTCAATTAAAAACCTCGTCAAATTACTTTTAAATCTAGAGAATGGCGTTTTTATAGAATTTGGTATTTTATTATACAATTTTATGCACATAATATTTTTACCTGTACATGTGAGATTCGTTCTCGGTTGTAATAACTTATTAGTATACATAGATCGTGGGGTATAGTAGCTTGTCGCTTGCTGAAAAAGTCTCATATGTTTGAAAACAAATAGACAGGATTCTAATATATAAATACACGGTACAGTTAGTATTTTATATTTCCTAAAGAATGGACGACATGACTCTATTTGCTTCAACCCAAATATAGCTCTTAGACACCTTTTCTGCATTACGAATGCTTGATCAATCTCAACACAACGCCCCCACAGGATAATACCATACCTTAGAGTGGAGGTTATATAGCCATGGAAAGCTGTTAATGCGGCATCTCTAGATACCTCGCAGCTAATACGCCTCAAAGGGTATATAAAATTTTTTTTTTTAACACAAATGTCATTTATATGATTTTTCCACGAGCAAAATTGATCTATATTTATTCCCAGAAACTTAACACAGTCAGTTTCTGCCAGGGCGACGCCTTTATAAGATATATTTAGGGCCTGCGGTTTTGATCGATAGGTATGAAATTGCATGAATTTTGTTTTATTAATATTAACTTTTAAGTTGTTAGCCTCTAGCCACTCTATAGTTCTTTGAAGAACACTATTTCTTGCTCGTACGAACTTTTATCTTGCCCTTTGATAATAATTGTAGTATCGTCGGCAAACAGTACACATTTATGATTTATAATTTCTGGGAAATCATTTATGTAGAGCAAAAACATTGGCGGCCCTAAAATACTGCCCTGTGGCACGCCATATCTATTGTACTTAAACGAAGATTGGCATAGTTCGAACGTTTTAGTTTGGTCATTATAATTCACTATTTCAACTGATTGTACTCTGTCGGACAAATAAGATTCCAGCCAGTTATATGCCGTTCCTCTGATTCCATATCTGGAAACCTTTTCCAATAACTAGGGATATCCGCAATTACTAGGGATATCACTTGCCGATTTCTAATTGGTCTGCGTTTCCTACTGCCGTAGGAAACGCACGTCAATCCGTCCGAAACGAAAGTTTAGTGCTTAGGGAGTAGACCCCGATGGATAGACATATTAATCACGCCGAGAAAGCGGTAATATAAAATCGAAAAAAATATCTTTTTTTAGGGTACCTCCCCTACAAGTAAAGTGGGGATGGTGTTTTTTTTTCTTCTCTATCCCATGGTGTGGGGTGTCGTTGGAAAGGCCGTTCAGTGTTATCTGCTCTTTTATGTAATTCACACGTGGTGGCTGGCCTTGCTGGGACCACTCTCGCCCACTCAGATAGCACTTAAAAGCTTAATATTTCGTAAACGGATCCCTGAATCCAAAAATAGTTTCCACAGACTCACAATATTTTCAAACGGCCTTTCCAACGACACCCCATACCATGGGATAGAGAAGAAAAAAAAACACCATCCCCACTTTACTTGTAGGGGAGGTACCCTAAAAAAAGATGATTTTCTCGATTTTAAATTACTGCTTTGTCGACGTGATAAATATGTCCATCCGTGTCCCTCTGGACCCGTTTACGGGGGCTGGAAGAGGGCGTTCTCCGACCTCCGCCGACGCCCGGAACGTCTGCTGTCGGTCGGGAGAGTGGTTTCGACGGTTTCACCGTATCCCACGGCTCTGTGCTCCCCACCATCGCGCTAGCGACGGCCGGCAGCGACAGGTCGGTTCCCACTTCTGTCACGAGGGCACGGCGCGGCTTCTCCCATGCGGCACACTCTACCAGCGTATGCCGCGCCGTGTCCTCCAGACAATGGACGCAGTAATGACACCTAGCGTCCGGCTCCCTGTTTATACGACACAGGTACTTCCCGAAACAACCATGCCCCGAGAACACCTGCGTCGCCCCAAATGACAGGGAGCCGTGCCTCCTCTCGCACCGGTCGGATCGCCTCGATGGTAGCGAGGGGGCGCGGCGGAAGGGCGCAATAGCCTCTCCTGTCACTCCGCCACCAGGACCTCGCGGAGACCGACGCAGATCGATCTCTCCCTGCATCGGTCCACTGCCCCGCGTCCGCACCCTCTCGCGCCACCGGTACAGTGACGCGAGGACTCTCTCCTCTAGGTCCCAGGGTGGCGACCCAGCCAGTGCACAAGCCGCCTCGTAGGAGATTGTGCGATACCCCCTGATAGACTTGACGGCCATCGCCCTCTGCGGTTTACGCAGCATCGCGATGCTGCCGGCCGTCAGGTCAGAGGCCCACACCGGGGCTCCGTACAGGGCCATGGATCGCAAGACCCCCAGGTACAATCTCCTACAGGCGGTACTCGGGCCCCCCAAATTGGGACGCAGCGTTGCGAGCGCGCCCACCGTGCCCATCAACTTGGGCGCCAGACGCCGGAAATGGGGGCCAAAGTCCCAATGGCTGTCGAGCAGCAATCCCAAGTACTTCATGGTGGACTCGACAGCAATCGGGGTCCCCCCGACCACAATATGTGATCCCGTGAAAGACCACGGCCACCAACTTGTTGATGGCCACCTCCAGGCCCAAACTCCGTATGCGGCCTACGACCTCTGAGACCGCAGAAGTCACCAGCAACGCTGCCTCCCTGTACGAGCTTCCCCGGGCCGTGACCAGCGTGTCGTCCACGTAACACACCAGGGCCACACCCGGCTGGAGCTCGCCTCTCAGCTCCCAGTCGTACCCGATGTTCCACAGGGGTGGGCCAACGACCGAACCCTGTGGAACACCGCATGACATGTCGCGCCGGCGTCCGCCGTTGCGTGTCCTGTAGGTGACACACCTTTCCGCTAAAAACCTAACCTAACCTAACCAGACCAAACCAGAATAACCCTGGGACAGATTTTGATGTGCCTTGGCCTGAGTTAAGCTCAAAACACACACAGAGCGGGTGCGGGGCGGGAACGGGTCGGGTCGTTTTCATCGCGTGAGTCGCGCGGTTCATCGTGTTCACACAGAGCGCGGGCGCGGGGCGGCAGCGGGTCGGGCGCGGGACGGCAGCGGGTCGGGCGCGGTTGTACTTTGACAGACGGCAGCGGTTGCAGTGTGAAAATGTTGGGTGATTCTGACACGGACGAAGAATTATTATTTTTTACTTATTTTAAAGAGCAGAACGCGAAAATGGAAAAAGTTGTAGGTTCTTGACATTAATAAAAAAAAACATCAATATGGAGAATATCATCGATACGTGTATTGCAACGAATTTAACGCCGCTACACCCACATTGCTATTTTGTAACCATCTTACCTTGAAAACTTAGGTGAAGTGAGAGTGGAGTGAGTCATTGTCATCGATACCTACTGATGCTAAGGCAGTGACAGTTCACTCCAAGCTCACTTTGATATTTTACTACACTTAGTTTTCACGGAGATATTTTTACAGAATAGCACAACCGCTCCCGACCCGCGCTGTTGTGTCAGCGGGCGCGGGTCCCGCTCCGCGCCCGACCCGCGCCCGCGTTCTGTGTGTTGACATCCATATAATTCCTTGAATTACAAATTATTATACCCGCCGTACTCCCGCGCCCGACCCGCTCCCGCCCCGCACCCGCTCTGTGTGTGTTTTGGGCTTAAAGGGAGAAGTAATGTCTTCAAAACTACAGTGGTTTTATCTGTGGGCGTCGTGGGACCAGCTCCCATATATTCTTGCCCACCATGCCCTGGTAGCAGAAAAACCGATGTGCAAACTTAGTTTTGAATGACGATGAAGAACATACTGTACATATGTTTGCGACGTTTGTTTGTGATTCTTTCTGGTTCAAAAGTTGTTATGGCATGTTGTTTCATAACCGTTTTTAGGACGAAGAGCTGCCTCACAGTAAGTACCTCCCATTTTGAGTAGAGATCAGTAGTTGGGTGATAAAAAGGTAGAAACAAACTAACCTTTAGGAGCGCTCTTTGTGCTCTCTCAACTTTTAAGAGATGAGTTTTACATGTGCCACCCCATGTGGTGACACAGTATTCAAGCTGAGACTGACAAAGAGAAGAGTAGACCGATTTTATAACAGATTTTGGTGCAGTGCTTCTTAAGGCCTTAAATATTACAATAAGTCTACGCACCCTCGCTGATAGAAGTTTAATATGATCATGAAATTTAAGATTTCTGTCAATAATTACTTCTAAGTACTTTGTGGATTCAGTATTTTTAAGGTTAGGACACTGACAAATTGTTTCATTTGCATTCAATGGGAATGGGAGACAATACTTAAAGAGGGATCCAGTTTGTCATTGGTTTGAATGGAAAACGTGACAAAGGTCGTTTTTTCTACATTTAATGAAAGTAAATTCTTATTTAACCAACTGATCACAGTGTTCATGCCTATCTGAGCTTTCGCAAAAACTTCATGCCAGGAGTTACCATTGAAAAGTAAAGCCGTATCATCAGCATACGCAACAATTTTCGAGTCCGGAAACATTAACTGATATATATCATTTATATAGACTAGAAACAGCGTCGGACCAAGAATACTGCCCTGTGGAACTCCAAAAGTCACTGGGACCTCTTCACTAGTTATATTACCGAGTTTAACACATTGTGTTCTATCGGTTAGGTAATCTTTAAAAAGTTTTAATTGAATATCCCGGATACCCAGGCTTTTGAGTTTTGTTAACAGAATAGGGACAGAGACTGTGTCAAAGGCCTTTGCTAAATCTAAGAATATTCCAATGGTTTTCCTCTTTGAATCTATGTTGTTAACTATATAATTTGTTAGTTCTAACACAGCGTTGGCAGTAGATCTCTTGGCTCTGAAACCAAATTGTGCTTGTGAAAGAAGATTTTTAGTCTCCAAGTAGTTAACAAGTCTTTTGTTAATGATGCGCTCTAAAATTTTAGAAAGGTTAGGAAGAATTGAAATTGGCCTATAATTATTGACACAGTCTCTGTCACCACTCTTATGTATTGGGTGAACTCTTGACTTCTTATAGATCTTCGGAAATATACCGGTAGTGAGCGACAAATTACAGACGTATGTTATAGGTTTTGTTAGAATATCTATATTTGATTTCAAGATGTCATTAGATATCAAATCAAGGCCCACCGAACACTTACTCTTTAACCCTGTTATTAAAGACCTAATCTCATCTTCATCCGAAGGGAGCAGACAAAAAAAATGGCTACACGAGTTAAGGGTGACGGATCCCGTTTCTACATTATTATTAATTATTTTTTCTGCTAGCGTTTTACCAACATTTGCAAAGTATTGATTAACATTATTTGCCGAGTTTTGGGGGTCATTGTTGCTTATAAGTTCAATCGGGCTGTCTTTGGGTTTAGTTGAGTGTGTTATCTCTTTTACTATTTTCCAAATTTCTTTACTATTTTTCCCTGCGTTTTGGATTTGTAGGTTCTCATATTGTCTTTTAAGTTTTTTTAGTAAAGACGAGCAAAAATTTCGGTATCGTTTGTATGTAGATTTATATATCTCATTGTCTGGGTGTTTCTTTACTTTTTTATAAAGATTATCGCGGTTTCTAATGCACTTCAGAATACCTGGGGTTATCCACGGTTTTAGAATTTTTTTCTTGTTTCATTTGCGTTTATAATTGTGAGTAGTGGACTTAAGTCAATACTTTTAAGTTCCGCATTTAGAGAGCTGTGATTTAAGTAATTTATCATCTTGGCAGGTTTATGTTTAGGAAGACTAGCTATGTACAAAGCAACACTATTGTGATCTGTAATAGTAGTTTGGAGTATAAGACAACGAGCCGTTAGTCTTGTCTTTAGAAACGTGTGATCCAAACATGTTTTATTGTGCGTAGGAGTGGTGTATGCAGGCATCATACCATGGAATGCCATCATATCTAAATATGCAGAGAGATTGCTGTCAGCACTGTGCTCGGCAATATTAATATTAATGTCCCCCAACAATATGACATTTTGCATAGACGAATATTTTAAAAGTACCTGATTAAGAGATCGCAAGAAGTTATCAATATTTCTGTACCCGGGTGGCCTATAAATGGCCAGGGCTACTGTATCTTTATTTAGGGTAATAACAAGACAGTTTGCGTCATCAATCACAGGTTCCTCAACTGAGATAAACAAACCGTTCTTGTAGTACACAACAACCCCTTCATTCTGCGTAAGGTTGTTAGTGGTGGCAAAACTGTCATATCCATCCAAGGAGGGTAAGAACACAGTTGATGACAACCAGCACTCTGTCAAAACAATGCAATCCCAATCCACCGCAGTTCTGGCTATTATCGGTAATAATCCAGGTAACTTACATTTAACACTCCGAATATTTTGTTGAAACATTTTAATACATTTTTTGGAGTTTGGTAACAGACCCGAGCAGTCCTCCGCATCACAGATAACAAAATCAGCAACATTAAAAGAGTCTATTTCACTTTGTAACTGTGTTAACTCGTTGAATTTCGCCTAAGTAATGATTTAGCAGGATCATATTTGTGAGTTAATATCTTAGTATTATTGGCTAGTTTATTTTCATGTAAAATTATATTAATACAAATGAATTCCAAACTTGATAAATGGTTCAGAAAAATATTAAAAATGGTGTTAGGTACGACATAATATTTTAGAGATTGTGTGCCACTTTGGGGGCGTGGATGTGTTATGTGAGTATACTTTGGTAGAATGTGAGAACAGTGTAAAGTAATATTAATTAGTTGTAATGTGAGAGTTATTGCTTTATTGTTATGCATGCGGTGTACATGAACAGTGTTGTGGTTGGCTCTTATTAAATAAGTTATGTAAAAAATAATGCATGCAGTTGGAATGTATACAAGCCGTTCAGAGAGGAAGACTAGTCAAATGTTTTTTTCCATGTTTACAAGATCTTCTTCGCAATAAACGCGTAGACGGGGCTGGCCTTCCTTTCGCTACCTCGTAAGTTTCTTCTGTAAATGCTGGGATCGTATCACACAATGCCCACCGCTTAGTGAGGAAGTTGCGCTACAAAAAAGATAAAGAAATAGCACTATTACGACTTAAATTACAATCAATAACAAAACTTAATGATTCCTATCGCAAAAGAATGGCAATGGAATTATCATCACTAGTGGAACAAGGACAGGATCTTTAGGAATGACTGAGTTTTCTGACTGAGAGATGAACTCCGTTGCTCTGACAGTTCCGTTTTGGTACTTTGCCTTATTATTTTCTGTATATTTTGCATATAGCTCTGGATTATTTTTAACTTCTTTATATCTCTTTTTTATAGTTCTCTTTTTCTAGCTAAGTAATCTTCTTTTTTCTTATTTTTTGCCATTTTACCTATGAACAATAACTAAATAAGTTAGAATGCACAAAAAATAAGCATTTACCCTCAATACTATCAAAGTATCCCAATTAAACGAATTAAATGAACTTTTTTTAATAACATGGTAAATTTTAAGTAAATATTTTTAGTATTCACACCAAATTGTAACTTGATTTTCCTAGTAAAACGGGTTTTATTACAAAATTACAGTCAAACTATCTTTAACCTGTGCATTCAACGGGAATATTTCCTGACGCGCTAAAACGTGCTATAATTACGCCTGTGCACAAGGATGGGGATAAGAGCGATGTCAACAATTATCGGCCCATATCTGTCTTATCACCGCTTTCGAAAATAATTGAAAAAATATTAAATAAAAGACTAGTCAGTTATTTAAATAAATACAACATTCTTTCCGATTCACAATACGGTTTTAGACAGGGACGGTCAACTCAGGACGCGGTCATTGCTTTAACATCTGAAATCACTGAAAAGGTAGACAAGGGTTATAAATGCGTCACGGTGTTTCTAGACCTGAAAAAGGCTTTTGACACCGTGTCTGTCCCCATCCTTGTACAGAGACTTGAGGATATAGGGATAAGAGGTAAGGCTCTTTCCCTCTTTGACAGTTACCTCAGAGATAGGAGACAGCAAGTCAAAATAGGTAATTCATTTAGTGGGGAGGAAAACATTGTTTTCGGTGTTCCGCAGGGGTCAGTCCTCGGCCCACCACTGTTTCTAGTGTATATTAATGAACTCTGCAACCTACGAAACGGTGGGGGCAAAATCTACTCTTACGCAGACGACACTGCCATTGTTTATTTTGGGGACACGTGGGAAACCGTCTGTAATAAGGCCCAGAAAGGATTGGCTGCTATAAATAGATGGCTCAAAGCCAATCTTCTAACCTTAAGTGTTCCTAAAACAAACTACATTTGTTTTTCTCCTAGTAGAAGGTCTAAACCAGGCCTAAATTTTGGAATTCGAATACACACGTGTACGGACCACTGGGACCAAAATTGTAACTGTCAAGCCATCAAACATGTAACGTCCACAAGATACCTGGGAGTCATAGTTGATGAGTGTTTAACTTGGCATTCGCACATAGAGACTGTCACATCACGGGTGCGAAAATTTATATGGATCTTTAAAAACCTTAGATATGTGATGCCCCAAAATACATTAAATAGCATCTATATAGCGCTCACATAATCAGTTATTACATACTGTTTACCAGTATGGGGAGGAGCCACCAAAACTAAATTCCTTGAGTTAGAAAGAGCCCAAAGGTCACTCATAAAAGTAATGTACTATAAACCATACGGATACCCCACAGTCGATTTATATAGAATCAGTGGCTTACTTACTGTAAGAAAATTATATTTTTTAATTACGACTCTATACTTACAAAAATCTATTCCTTTTAACCAAGGTAGTCGGGAGAAAAGACGAAAGGATATAGTGGCCTACTCCCCGGGGGTCCGAACCGCTTTTGCACGGCGTCAATACGCAACCCAATCAGCCTACATTTATAATAAAATAAACCAAAAATTAAAGTTCCACCATGAGGTCTCACACGTTTGCAAAAAGGTAATAACCGAGTGGCTTAAAACCTTAACATACGAGGAAGCTGAGCAAGTTTTGGTTAGACTTGGTTAAATCATTTCTTTTATTATTATTATTATTTTATTATTCCCTCCGTAATCCAAACACATCGGCACTTTAAAGAAGATATTCACATTCACACACACAAACACATTTATACACACACACACACACACTAACACACACACAACACTACAAACAAGACGCACATACATACAGTTTTCTTAGGCATACAACTTCAGCTACACAAAGAGCTGCTAATTAGTTTATAAGTAATTTACTGTTCATTTTTCAACTTTTGTTACGTTACCTATTGAAATATTTTGTGCATTAGTCTCAATATTGTTAATATTATGGGAAGGAGCGAGATGGCCCCAACACAGGTATTATCAACTACCTACTGGGGATGTCTCATTATGTTATCCATGTAACTGTTTTGGGACAAATAAACATTTTTCATTTTTCATTCAAATCAGGTTGAAGAGAGTCAGGTTAATGAAAAAATGAAGTTTATGATCTGATACAAACAAAACGGTTACGTTTGTGAAGTTCACACTTATAAAATAAGATTTAGGCACTAAATTACAAATTTTAACGTGGCATGTGAGTATGTAATATTGTTTGTGTGATACCTGGGGGCCAAGTCTACTAATTTACAAACGTGTCAGTGGTCTCGCATTGATAAGTTTTTGACAGATTTTGTATGGCATAACTGTCAAAAACTGATCATTGTGAGACCACTGACAAGTTTGTAAATTAGTAGACTTGGCCCCCTGTTAGTGTGCAACTACAGGTTATAGAGAAAATCATTCCGGACACAATTTGAACATGAATATCTCGAAAATTATGATTATTCTTAATGTATCGGTGAAATAAAGTTAAATTCATGAATACTCAGATCTGTATTTTATTGGTTTTATAAAATAAATATTTAAAATATTTATTTTTTTATTTCACCTCAAAGTGTTGCTCGTTGTGCTTGGACATGACAAGTTACTGAGAAACAGATATTACAATTTTATTTTATTGTTAATGTATTATTTAATTTTTCTTATTATTACTCGGCCTCAATGTGAAAAGTCTCTTTAAGTACAATAATGTACAGAGTTTATTAGATAGCGTTTAAAAAATCACAAATTTCCATTAAAAACTGGCTAACAGGTTACAGAGCCACTTTTTTGAGAACAATCCAAATAAATTCTCTAAAAAAACTTATTTTGACACAACTAAGATCGAATTTGACAACCGCGCTTCCACTTGGTAGGCGCGCAAGGACAGCCTCGACGTGTTTTTTATGGATTTTTTCAGATTTTGTATAGAAAATAAGGAAAAACAAAAAAAAAATACCGTCGTGTTGAGTATTAGGGGTTAAGGGTTTCATAAAGGGGTCGAAATTTTCATTATTTTTGCGATAGGACCACATCACACCGTTTTCGAGATATAAGAAAAAGAAAATAAAAAAAGATACAGTACTGATTTGCAACTGAAGTCGACTGAGTGAACTGAGTCTGTTGGTTTAAATGTTCGTGACATCTAATTTTATTCCACACATTTTAAATCGCGATTAAAAATAGTCAGATTTAGTTAGAGGATTTTAGATAAAGAACAAAATTTTAGGTTACAACGTCAAATTCGGAATAGCATTTTCACTAAATTAAAACCCAGTGCCATCTTAGTGCTGTCAAACCAAAATATAGTTTAGGTGGATGCGCTAGGGTAGCCCGCGAAATTCAAATTTTTCTTACGTTTTTTGCAATTTGCCGGTCAGTATCAGGTTGTATGTTGATCTAAACATTATTATCGGTCGTAATAAATATGGATTTACAGAATTATTAACATTAGAATCAGCAATACGACTCTCTAAGTTCATGTAAGTGCACTATAATAATAATAATAATAACCCCACCGCCGTATCTCTACATTGACGTCGTGGTGGGGCTTGCGCGCTTCGGACTCTAGGTCTGTGCCGGTAGAGCTTACTTTGCCGGAACAGGTCTAGGATGAGGAGCCAGACCAAGAGAGATACAAAAACCCGCAGGGCAGCATGTGGCGAGCTGCTGGGCAGTAGCGACCCCACGGACCATACCTCCCGGGAGAAGTCTTGTTCCTCACCTCTGGCTTGCCTTTATTGGCCGGCTGGAGCGAACACTGACGAGGAAAAGAGCTCCCACCTCATTCTTGCCTTGATTGGCTGGCTTGAGTGGAGATTCGCAAGAGCAAACGTGCTCGGAGGAAGGAAGTATTCCAGTAAGATGCTGGTAGGGATCTTGACCGTAGTTCCGGGATTGTCTTGATAGCCGTGCAATACCTCTCCACTCCTCTTAAGCACCTCAGGACATGTTGCCTCCTTGTCGCTACGTCACTATGTGCTAGCGACCGTTTTCGGGGGCCCATTATTGAGTGTAGAAGTCACCGCCTGCCATTTTATGTGTATTTTTATAAACATTGGTCAGGCAAGGGCCATAGACTTTCCATAGTTCAAGATAACCAATTCACTAAGCTACCCAAACCCATAATCAAATATCTTTGTTTTCATATCATGCAATAGTCCTACGCCAATCGGGGGTTGTCCTTGGCTGCACTTGCATAGTGCATACAGGGAGAATCGTCGGTTGGTGTCTCAACACTTAAAAATGTCTAAGGGGCCTCTGCGAGTTGGCTTCGGCCCCTCGCACGCCTTCCAAAGGTCCGAAACCCCAGGGTCCCGAGTTATGTCAAAGACATTTAAATAATAATAATAATAAACTTGGCAACACTGATACGTCAACAACGAAATTTTCCATATCTCGTATTTACTATATTTAATTATCTCCATAAGCCGCCTATATTGAACACCTGTGAATCATAATGCGGAGTCCCATGGCCTCAAATACAATTCATTAAAATTTGAACTAATGGTCTTTAAGGCAGGGACTAAATGTTATGAAAACGTACCCGAAGTTCGCTTGAGTGGTACCTCTTTAAAAAGAGTTACAAAATTTAAGTATTTGGGTCACTGGGTCACCGAGGACCTCAATGACAGTACTGATATTGAGAGAGAGCGAAGGTCATTGTCTGTACGATGTAATATGTTAGCTCGCAGGTTCAATACTCAATACTCAATACGTTTATTGCATTCCACAATGTGAACTTAGGTGGTAGGTACATAAAGACATACATTCGTTTTGGAGCATTGTTTGCACGGTGTACAAAAAAAGTTAAAGCAACATTGTTTAAAGCATACTGTCAGTCCTTTTATACGTGCAGCCTGTGGGTTGACTATTTGCAGAGGACGTACAGTGACCTTAGAGTGCAGTACAACAATGCATTCAGGATGCTGATGGGACTGCCGAGATATTGCAGTGCCTCTGGCATGTTTGCCGAGGCCCACGTAGACAGCTTCGCTGCAGTCATGCGCAAGCGTTGCGCTTCCGTGCTAACGCGCATGCGAGCTAGTACCAACAGCATCCTGAGTGTCTTGTCGGACCGGTGGGATTCTCCGATGCTTGAGCGTCGGATACGACTGCATGCAGTTAAGTGAACACGCGTGAATGTTTAGTTTGTAAAGTGCTGTCTTATCATTACTAACATTAGTTTCATAAGCATTTCTGTGTTACTAACAACTATATGGATGTATCTGAAAATCCGAAATAAATTATTAATTATTAATTAAAATTAAATTATATACAAAAATTACAACAAAACCTCTTTTAATAAATAATACATAAATTCAGTAACAATCATCATTAAAATGAAAAAACAAAAAAAACATACAAAGATCAAGAATGACGCT
The DNA here is from genome assembly GCA_947363905.1 of Lithophane semibrunnea. Taxonomy (NCBI): domain Eukaryota; kingdom Metazoa; phylum Arthropoda; class Insecta; order Lepidoptera; family Noctuidae; genus Lithophane; species Lithophane semibrunnea. The sequence goes on from OX376205.1 coordinate 133,407, forward strand.
GTCAAAGGACCCTCCACGCAAATAAATTACAGATAATTATAACATTAGGAGGGACTTCAAAACATGTTGACGAGATCAGCAGCCCGCCGCGCACGCCTTCCACCTCCGGAATCGTCGCTCAGCTCCGCCTCGCCGCCGCCGGAACCTAGCCCCATCGTGAGTGCTGTAATACCGGCCGTGGCAGTTGCGTCGAGCTCGAACGATGAATATTTTTCCCCCCCGACGTCACCAACACCCTGACTTAGGGGCCAACCGGCCCCGAGCCGGGTCCCCGCTGCCGGTGGTTGTGTGCAGCGCATGAGATGGACTCAGTCTATGAACGAGAACGTCATGCGCGCATACTACGGGTCTACAGAGGGGGGAACTAACCTCACTGCATACCGCGATAGGATGCTGTCTCTGTTCCAGGAACTAGAACCAACCGTCAACGTCTCGGCCCAACGACTGTCGGATCAGGTGCGGGTCATCTAACGCAACCACAGGTTGGACGATGCTGCACTTGATAGGCTGCGCTCAGAGGTACTGAGCAACCGTATCGTCTCGACTCCGGCACAAACCGCGGTACTACCGTCAATTCCTGACCCAATCCCGCCGCGGTCCAATCATGTTGAAGAAGAGAATGATAGGGTTGTCAAATTAAGTAGCCTCAATCGGGCGTTGCACTCAACGCCCGATTGAGGAGCGCTCTGGAGGATGCGTTTCGCGATTATAGGCATACCCCGACCGAACTTAGACCTCGACTACCACGCTTACCTATGCACAAAACAAAAGTCGTTTCCCAGCAATTATTTTTGTGCAATGTTACATAATTTGATATACAGAACGCAGCACGCGGGCGGACGCGATTCCCGCACAACGCTCCGCGCCGCTACATATATACACAGGTACTATTAACACCACAGGCGACAACACGCGTGCGGACGCGAGGGCCGCACAACGCTCCGCGCCGCTACATACATAGGTACTCCAATATTATCACCAGAGGCGACAACACGCGCGCGGACGCGAGTGCTGCACAACGCTCCACGCCGCTACATACATAGTGTAACGAAATAAATAAACACACTTCGTTGAACACGTGTAATTTTTGTAATATAAATATAGAAAGACACTTTTTACAGAAAATATAAAAAAGGTGAATATAAAATATAATTTAGTCGCGGCTATGGAGACAGTGGTGCCGAATCAAGCGTAATTAGGTTAAGGAAAACTTTCGGAATAGATATCTTAGGTAAATTTAGTTACGCGTGGGAGTTCGGTGTGTATCAGCGATTGCAAAAGCTTATAGAAACCATAACTTACTAGCGGAAACGCAACACATCGAATAAGGAACCGCAACCGAAGGTTGACCTAATGCCAGCTTAGTCTAATTTGCATACGAGATTATTTACGCGTAAAAAAAATTAACTTGAACGTATTTGAACTTGAACGGAAAACTTGAAGGGTTTACAACAGCTGCAGTCTGCAATGCAACGTGGAAGAATCCGAGAAAACGGCGCTTCGCAGTGGATAAATAAATAGTTAATAAGTCACGAGGTGGTTAGTTCCTGGACCGCGCGGTACGTCAAGAGGCGGTATTCCTTGTACGTGGCACGGCGCTCAGTCAACTGCGCCGCCGGGGCGCCTGATCCAGGATTATGGCGAAACGGGGAAACGAGGTGGGTTCCCAATACCCCACCGATAAAGGCCAAAATAGGCCTTTTCACTGGTTTTTAACCGTAAAACAAGGAAACGTGGACACAACAATAAAGACTATAATTAAATAATTATATTGCAAATCTTTCAGCATAGTACGCCGGGAATTACTTGAAGAATTAGAGCTCTTGCGTTCATGAGAAAAAACCGCCGCTGACGGCTGCCAATAAAAATTCTTCATCTTTCTTCACGTCAGATTCAAATTCAAAAAATTGAAATTATCTTACGATTAAAAACGACAACATCGATGGCCAGCGAAGTAAAAAAGTTTTAGGCTCGAAGATTCTATGCAGGGTAATACTGCAGTACCCCCTTTCCAACAAAAAAATAATAATATCGATAATGGCGATAAAAATAACTAAAGGAGTAACATCCCTAGAAACGAATGACATAAGGATGACGTCACTAGAGGAAGGTAGAGGGGGGTAGCAGCATCAGGAGAGAAGGGAGCAGCTCACTTGAGAGAACTAGAAGAGAAATAAAACTATTAACACCTAAATAACCTATAGGTAACCTAGCCTAAACTAATGACTAACCTATTCTATCTTAACAGACCATCGAAGTGCAAAAGGCCTCCAGATGTGCCTGCTAAACCTACGCAGGACCTATCAGGAAAGGTATACAATAACTAAGGATAGAACAAGAGGATTAAGAATTCAAAATAAACAAAAGGACAACACTAGTTGAAAGAAATATAATATATATATCGAGGTCAAAAGGGGTTGACATCAGGTTATAAATAAGAACCTAAGTCCAAAAGGAGGAACATCAAGCTATAAAGAGGAGCCTGAGTCCCAAAAAAAAAAACCTCAGTCTAACAAATAAGGGACTTCAACCTTATATTTAATGACCCTAAGTCTACATCATAGTCCGACTTTCAACTAAGTCAGGGCTTAGAGTCTGACTAGTGTGATGAGTAGGATTAGAAGGTGCGTTTTGCCTCCGGGACATGCCCAGAGGTCAAACACAACCCTCTTGATCGTAACAGTCGGATAAATTATAATTAAGTATGTTATGGAATAGAGGAACAGAACTCGTCTTCACCGCGGTCGGGTAGAGAGGAAATAAACGACTGCTGGCGATAAAACACTATCCAAGCACTATCCAAGCTCTAGTGATAGAGAATAAAAGCGAAATGTTTACAAGGTACCCCGCAAGCTTCCTTGCAAAAAAATAGCGTTTCGAGAATGTTCTAAGTTAGTTATTACATTTTAAAGGGATCTGCTTACCATTTTCAGAATAAACGTATTAATTATTTGTAGTAATTTTATAAATTGACAACGGCAACTAGAATGACATGACATAATGTAAGAAAAAATGTCAGTTATACGAAATGAAGGTCGCATGGCATGGCCGATTAAAATGAGTCCCTACCTAAAAAGTTCTGAAATAATTTTTGAAATTTATGTAACAAAAAATATAGAACGACTAGTGTATTTCAGTTGATGAATAAAGAGGAAAGGCAATCATTTCAGGATATCTTTTATGTGGTACTGTCCTGAATGGACGGAATCACAGTCCTTGAGAACATACGTGGTTCTAGAGATGACTCTGGTTACACGGCTCTTAATAAAACGGGGCGCTAATTTTCCAGAGAAATAGTCTGACCCCGAAGACCTAGAGAAATTTCGTCTCCATACAACGTCACCGAGGTTGAGGGTGATAGCCGAACGGTTGGTGTTATAAGATCGGGAATTTCGGAGGAAAGCTATGGATAGATTATCGGCGACCTTAGCATAAACCTCGGCGAGGGAAGATAGATTAGACGCGTGCTGGGACCGACTCTCGGCTAAATTGGTGCTTCGAGTCTGACTATGCGCACGAGCGGGATCTATAAGGACTTCCCTACCGAACATGAGGAAGTTAGGCGTAAAATCAGTAGCCAAGTTAATGCAGGAGTTGAGATATAATTTGACTTTGGGTAATAATTTCGCCCAATTTCTCTGGTTTTCACCAACCAATATGCTCAGACACGTGACGACGCTTTGGTTATAGCGTTCTACGGTATTGGCCTGTGGCGTATAGTAGGGTGTATACATTGGTGAGTCGATGTGAAAGGACCTAAGAAAATTTAAAAAACGGTTGCTACGAAAAACGGTAGCGTTGTCGCAAAGAATCGCCCGTGGCACTCCGAAGTTAAAAAATATCTCGGATTCCAGGGCTTTAATTAGGGAACTTGCGTCTACCTTTTTTAGAGGAATCAACCAGACATATTTTGAAAACACATCGACCATTGATAGAATATATCGATAGCCATAGTAGGCGATAGGCAACGGACCAATTACGTCTATGGAAATAAGCTGCAGGGGTAAAGAAACTTCCTTTGGATATCTCATCTGTCCACGCGGTTGGGTGTTGGCGATTTTGTAGGCTTTGCAAACGTCGCATTGTCTCAGTGTTTCGGTGACGTCGCGAAACATATTCGGCCAATAGTATAGTTCCTTGATCTTAAGGTAAGACTTGGTAACGCCGGGATGTATGGAAGGGAAATTGTTGTGCACTTCCCAAATGGCGTTGGGAACTTTCTCAGCCGGCAATACGACGCGCCAGGGATCAGATAATAAAGGGCTGGAAATGGGCATCCGTCTCAAGAGCACCCCGTCCTGAATGGCATAAGCAGGAAACATTTGTGGCGTGTCGCGTGCGCCTACATATATCCTCTTGTACCACCTATCGGTAGTATGTTCAGGACCTTGGTCGAACGTAATAGGGCTAGTATAGATCCTGGATAGAGCATCCGGGAAGACATGTTGTGTTCCCTTGCGGTGGATGATATCGAAGGTATATTGTGAAATGACGGTGGCCCATCGAGCTAAACGCCCCGATGGGTTGTTTAAAGTGAGCAGCCATTTCAGAGCCATGTGGTCGGTTATAACCGAAAATTTCATTCCATCTAAATAGCAGCGGAAGTGCTTTATGGAATCCAGAACAGATAGGAGTTCGCGTTCAGTGGTGCTATAATTGCGCTCCGCTCTGGAAAATAGGCGGGAGTAATACGCAATGGGATGTTCTACACCGTCAACGTTTTGAGATAGGACCGAACCGAGACCGACAGCCGAAGCATCGCACTGCAATATGAATGGCTTGGCAAAATCAGGGCAAGCCATCACTGGAGTGTTGACTAATGCTTCTTTCAGCTTAAAAAATGCCTGTTCGGCAGCCTCGTCCCAATTTATAGGATCGCGACCCTTCCTCTTTCCAATAAGAGCTGTAAGAGGAGCAATTATGGACGAGAAACCATCTACAAAACGCCTATAGTAAGAGCACATTCCTATAAAGCCGCGCAAAGATTTAGCGGTAGTAGGAGTGGGGTAATCGCGAATAGCTTCCAGTTTACTGGGATCAGTCTGGAGCCCTTTTTCGTTGACGATGTATCCCAAGTATTTTAGCTCACTCTTACAGAATTCACATTTTTTTAAGTTTATAGATAAACCGGCTTCTTTGAGGCGGTTTAGCACCTTCCTAAGGAGTGCAAGATGACTGTGGAAATCCTTAGATATCAAGATCAAATCGTCGACGTATCCGAAAACACAGTCGTCGCTGGTAGAAGTGTATTCGAAGTTAACGATAATATCAGTTAGGCGTTGCATTTCTGAAGCAGCGTTTGTGAGCCCGAATGGCATTCTGACGAACTCGAATAAACCGCGTTGGGGAATTATGAAAGCGGTTTTCTCACAGCTCTCGTTATCCGCGAGAGGAATCTGCCAGAAAGCACTCCTGAAATCGAGAGAACTTATATATGTCGCACCACGAAGATTGTCAAGGATATCTTGAATACGAGGTAGAGGATACGAATCCCTGATGGTTACACTATTCAATCTACGGCTGTCGACACAGAAGCGAACAGACCCGTCCTTTTTTGTAACCATTACAACAGGACTGGCCCAAGGAGAACGAGAGGGACGGATAACACCTAATTCTAACATCTTATCAATTTCGTCGTTAAGAATTTTTAATTTGACCGGAGTTTGAGGAATTTGAGGGTAAAATCTTTGTCTAATTGGCATTCCTGTTGTATTAATTTTGTGGGAAAGCCAAGTAGTTTTACCGAGCCCAATCTTATCAGACGAAATAGCCTCAAATTCGTCAATGACGCGTTGTAGACTTCGCTCTTGGTCGGGTAATAGGACATTGCGGGGATGTACATATCGAGCTTTATTTACACAAGAAACCAGAGGCGGAGAATGGTTAAAAGCGGGAAGGTACATATTGCCTTTAATATTTTTATTAAAAGCCTTACTAAAAACTGAAGTTAAACCGAATTTATTCCAGAATTCTATACCTAAGATAATTGAAGACGTAGTAGAACGTGCAACTAAAAATTCATGCGTGAAAGTTGTACGGTTAAATTGGACCGGGAGACAAACACTCCCTAAAATATCTATGGGCGAATTGTTGGCGGAAATAACCCGCGGACACGAAACATTGGAAATCCGAGATATACCTAGTTCGTGAATGAGGATATCACTAATAAGAGACATCTGTGCGCCTGAGTCCAACAAAGCCCTAATGGGGCGATTACATAGTAATATTTCAACGAATGGTCGGTTGTCTGATGAATCGTTGGCTACCACCGGGCACACTGTACGGGATGAGACGTGTCGCCGATGGTCTACACGTTTTTTGGATTACAGTTTGGACAATCCCGGGTAATTACACCAGGAGTGCGACATCTAAAACAGAGCCTACCAGGGAAATCTGGACAGTTACGATACGAATGTCCGTCCTTTCTACATTTAGGACATAACTGTATCTCAGAAGAGACGTTGGACACCGACTTTGACGCTCCTGGCAAGAAGCTCTCAAAATGTGATGCCATATCAACAAGCGACTCTACATCATGGAATTTGTGGATTGACAAGCAAGGGAAAAACCTAGGGTGCATATTGTGCATAATAATATCAAGTAAATTAGAATCATGGATGGGACTGGCTAAGCGATCGTTAAGATATGAGACCTGGATGACGAAATCCCTGACCGATTGGTCTGATTTCTGTCTCATGTTTCGAACCTGTTGTTCAGTTTTGAACTCAAAATCTATGACTCCGAATGTCTTCACGAAAGACTCCTTAAGTTTTGTATATGACAGGAGTGGGTGGCGAATGGACCTAAAATATTTCAGTGCAGCTCCTGACAAAACTTCATGGAAGCGCTTCAACAGATAATGATCAGATATATCATCCGCTTCCTTACATTCATCTATCGAGAGAAAGAATTCACGGACGCAGGTGTTCCCAGAAAAGTCAATTTTCCACTTCGTGAGAGATATTTGTTTACGGGGATAAGATGGACATTCGTCGGATTTGATCGGGGATGGTAAGCCTGATGACTCAGCAGTCCTAGGTCTCCTAGGTGGGATTGGGGGGGGCCTAGAAATGATAAGGCTCTCTCCATGGGCGGTTTCACCAATGGACGAATCCTCGTCGGCCATGCTGGATCACGGAAATCACACAAAAAAAACGGAACGAAGATAGCTGGACTAAGGAAAAAACAAGCTAGACATCTAGCAGAAAAATCAGACACACAAACGCTTACCTTGAACACGAAGCCTATTACGTTCACACCACAGACGCACACTACAGGGAACTAAATACAACTACTACAAGAGATAAATAAAATTCAGGATTGATATATATTTGATGGGACGAAATGAAAGATTGGTCATTCAATATGGTTACAAAATAATTATTTTAAATAACATTGCACACACATCACATTAAGAATATACATAAACTCCATTTGACCAGCTTGCCGTTCAAATATTCATAAGTCGTTCAGCAAAAGCAGGCATCCGTGGTGAGAAAAGAAACTAATGATTTCTCTGAAAAATAAATAGAGATTAAAATTGCCCTGAAAGAGCACCACACACAAACTGACAAAAAAAATATTTAAGTATGCATAGGGATATCATAATTTACTTACTTTTAATTCGGGCGCCATTTGTAACGAAATAAATAAACACACTTCGTTGAACACGTATAATTTTTGTAATATAAATATAGAAAGACACTTTTTACAGAAAATATAAAAAAGGTGAATATAAAATATAATTTAGTCGCGGCTATGGAGACAGTGGTGCCGAATCAAGCGTAATTAGGTTAAGGAAAACTTTCGGAATAGATATCTTAGGTAAATTTAGTTACGCGTGGGAGTTCGGTGTGTATCAGCGATTGCAAAAGCTTATAGAAACCATAACTTACTAGCGGAAACGCAACACATCGAATAAGGAACCGCAACCGAAGGTTGACCTAATGCCAGCTTAGTCTAATTTGCATACGAGATTATTTACGCGTAAAAAAAATTAACTTGAACGTATTTGAACTTTAACGGAAAACTTGAAGGGTTTACAACAGCTGCAGTCTGCAATGCAACGTGGAAGAATCCGAGAAAACGGCGCTTCGCAGTGGATAAATAAATAGTTAATAAGTCACGAGGTGGTTAGTTCCTGGACCGCGCGGTACGTCAAGAGGCGGTATTCCTTGTACGTGGCACGGCGCTCAGTCAACTGCGCCGCCGGGGCGCCTGATCCAGGATTATGGCGAAACGGGGAAACGAGGTGGGTTCCCAATACCCCACCGATAAAGGCCAAAATAGGCCTTTTCACTGGTTTTTAACCGTAAAACAAGGAAACGTGGACACAACAATAAAGACTATAATTAAATAATTATATTGCAAATCTTTCAGCATAGTACGCCGGGAATTACTTGAAGAATTAGAGCTCTTGCGTTCATGAGAAAAAACCGCCGCTGACGGCTGCCAATAAAAATTCTTCATCTTTCTTCACGTCAGATTCAAATTCAAAAAATTGAAATTATCTTACGATTAAAAACGACAACATCGATGGCCAGCGAAGTAAAAAAGTTTAAGGCTCGAAGATTTTATGCAGGGTAATACTGCAATAGGTACTCCAATATTAACACCACAGGCGACAACACGCGCGCGGACGCGAGTGCCGCACAACGCTCCGCGCCGCTACATACATAGGTACTCCAATATTATCACCAGAGGCGACAACACGCGCGCGGACGCGAGTGCTGCACAACGCTCCACGCCGCTACATACATAGGTACTCCAATATTAACACCACAGGCGACAACACGCGCGCGGACGCGAGTGCCGCACAACGCTCCACGCCGCTACATACATAGGTACTCCAATATTAACACCACAGGCGACAACACGCGCGTGGACGCGAGTGCCGCACAACGCTCCGCGCCGCTACATACATAGGTACTTCAATATTCATTTACGCGAGAGCTCCGTGTAAACGGCAGCTGACGAGTCAATAGAACAGGAAGTGCTCATTGTGCCTAATTTTTTGAAAGTATTCGCGCTATCAGTAGACTGATTGCAACGGATGTTGACCGAAAAATATTTATAAACAGCCTAAACTACTGAAAATTAGACTCAGGAAAAATGATATTCTGTAATTTCTGTGTGGAATGAACGAAGTTGCGGACAGAATTATAGTTGAGCACATTTCGTCAGCACAAAAGCTAATCTTGTTGTTTTCTCGGGGGAAACTCCAAAAGTCCGCCCATATCCTGTGAATAGCTAAGTCTATAACCGACCGCTCACTAGTTCTAGCAGTTTGCCCCACAGGTTGGATCATCGATCCTCGGTACCGACCAACTTGTAATTAGGTTTTCCAGAAAGAATTGGAAGCCGGCCGTGTTATTTTTGGATGCATCATGCCTCAGTTAACTGCCCGGCCCTGGTGTTCCGGTATAGACAAGTCCCGGGCCAGGCGCAGCACGACAAAGGGGAGACGCGGCAGCGCCGTGGCACCAACGCGGTAGGCAGCACTTAATAGACTCGACGCGCGCCTCACTATTAGCTGTAACGGCTCACATTAACGCGAGCCGCCGCTACTGCCGCAGCTGCTGCCCGACGGCCTGTTTAGATTCTCAACTATTAAACTGGGATCACCAGCGCCCCCCTTCCCCGCCCGCTCCCCGTGCGCCCCAGTTTCTCTAATTACGATCCATTTGTGTTGCATATTGATTCAGTTATTGGAGTTGAATCCCAAATTTAGTTATGGACAACTTGTGACGCGCGCTTATTCACTTAGGAAGATTTCCTGTAATAAATGATGACGTCGTATGTGTCCCAGCCCGAGTCCGCGGCACCACACGCGGCGTAACGAAAATTGTGCGCGTATTTTACCTGTTTTACAATATTTCGCGCGCTCCACAATATTACTGTTCGGTAATAGCTCCGCATCACTCGATAAATGGCGTTGCTCCGTTTAAATGCAAGCTATCATTTGCTTCACGCCAAACCGATTAGTGTTTATTTTGAATTTATTTTAATACAGTTATTTCCACGAGTACAAAGTGTAGTTTCATTAAACAATTACATTTGATTCATGTCGGTGCCATTCTACGGGTAAATGTGATATACTATCGTACATCTCATTTAACAGAAACCGCCTCAATTATAAAACTGAAAATGTAAAATATTGTGTTCAGTTGAATAACATTCGAGTGGTAGCATTAGGTATGTAGTGGAACACGTTCCTGTTTAATATCACGTCACAGTCGCCGCCATCGTACGTACAGTTCGTAGTCTCACATTATCGTACACTTGCGTAGCCTCACAGCCTCACTGCGACATTTACATTCATAGTGATGCGAGTGGAGCGTTCATAGATATCATTAACGATATCAGCACTATCGTATTAGTGACGTGCTTTGTGGAATCGATTACGTTCAGAACGATTTAGTAGTCTATTACAGCCACATGCCGGCCGACAGGCGGCGGCGTAGCTTAACCGTAGCTCTGGCGTAGCACTAACGTAGCGCCAGTGACCGCGGTTCAACTGCTTTACTGGTTATTGCCTGGACGCCGGCTTTTGTCGACAGAAGAATTAGACAAAATGACAGAATGCGATCTGTCATTTTGTCTATTCTGCCGTCGGCAAAACCCGTTTCTATGGTGGTCATGCTACGAGTGCTGAGAGGGATCGTTCACAGGCAGCGTGTGGTGTGTGCGCCCGCGCCGTGACTGTGTGAGCGGACACAATTACGCGACGTTCGGGTTTATTTGCGAGCCGTGACTTCGTGAGCGAGCTCGCGCCGACCGTTATTTAGCGACGCGTGGGCTTATGTGCGAACACAATGGGAGCACCTTACTGCTGACAACCAATGGGCACCTATTTTACTACAAACGCTTACTGGATACTAACTGGATACATCTAATTTGAGCCTATGGTCCACACCATCAGATTAACACAACATAATATTCAAGTACTCCAAACGGAGGTAATACTATATAAGAGGGTGATTACTTGAAAAATCAAAGGAAAGTCACGTCACGAAGAGGGCCGACGTTTCTCAATGCTCGTGTGCCTTTAAATTTGAATACTTAAGAGTCCCTATCAATTTCGGCGCGCTACGAGTTTAGGTAACTATCGGAGCGCAGTGTGTCTGTGTGCGGTCGACGTATCGCTGACAGTCGTAGTGTGCGCTGTGCGCACGGTGCAGCGCGAACTAATAATCTTGGTCCGTAACTGCTATTATTAGGAGTTTTTACTTACTGGGTTCCGTAATACTGGATGGATTTTATTTTGTGATTATGACGTGCTATGTTTAGGTACCCTATAAAAATATGGTTACCTAGTATGGCATTCACTGAAGTAAAAGCAAACTATAAAGTGTGACCAGCGTATATAAGGTAAGTCTGAAACTAATTACACGTGTTATTGTACTCCTTTATTAATTAGACCTTTATTCCTTATTAGTCCTTTATCCTTTATTATTTACATTTATGTAACTATAATTATTACTATGTAAAAAATTAAAGTAAAATACAATAGACGTAGATATATTTAGTTACCTATTCCACTTGACTATTTTCCAAGAGTCATAAAAACCCCGTAAGGAATCGACACGTGTTTCACCTCTCAACGAGGCATCCTCAGGATGACGATTGACCAATTGCAAACCAGAACGCGACGTGTTACCAAACCGAGCGCTGGACGCAAATTGAAACTTAAGTTAAAGTCACTTTGGTTCCAGCGTTCGAGTGGTTTAGAAGATAGGAGGGAACAGATGATTTTGATCTGTATACAGTATGTTAACTAACAAAGGGCGTTCCCGTTAACCTGCAATAGTATAGCGTGTATACATGCTAAAAAAAATATAACAACTCAAAAAAAAAAAAAAATTGTTTGTGTCGTGAAATGTTCACAAAACGATTAAATTTAAACGTAAAAGAAACACTCTGTACACGCACACTTGTATTTCAACGTAGAAAAACAAGTGTGACAAGTGGGAGTATACAGAGAGTTTATTTTCCGTAACAATTTAATATATTTGTGAATATTTTACCATACAAAAACAAAAAAAAAAACATTTTTTTTTAATGGTAATATTTTTTTTAGCATGTATACACGCTATACTATTGCAGGTTAACGGAAACGCCCTTTGTTAGTTAACATAATGTATACAGATCAAAATCATAACCCTCCTTTTTTCTTCGCCGTAGTCGGGTAAAAAAGAATTATCGTGTGTCCCGATCCTTTTCGCTCATCGATGATGTTCCAGGTAGTATTTGATTTTCGGCAGATTTCTGCCTATTTAATTCTCTACAAATATAATTACTTAACACATTATTAGATTAAAGAAATAATAGTAAACTACAACAATTTTCTTAATTAGTAAGATGATGGCAAAAAATATTATTTACTAAAGAACTGCACGTGCCTTCCGTGTTCTTTTAACGTTTTTCTTTTTATTACCCGTCATTCTTCCGTGATAATAAAGTTCAATTATTCAACCCATTTTCTAAAAATTAAACACTATTTTACTGTAAGTATAAAACAAAACATTAATATGTATAAATATCATTAGCAAATCACAAAGTGTTACACCATACATTATATAGGTACTCACAGTCTCAAAACTGGTTAGCTCTAGTAGAAAAGTACGCTCGATTCCGCGAATTACGTCGGGAACGGCGTCAGCGGCGAACGTCACAGGCGACACAGGTCCGACGTTGAGAAGCCCTCGGGCGCGACTGATTGCCTCGAGCGAGCGCATCGGTTTATAAGGCATTATTTAGATCTTTTATTATAATTAAATTAGTAGTCAAAAATAAAATATAAAAACTGAATTTGGTAGATAAATAACAAAATTTTTAAAATATTTAAGAATTATTGTTAATATGTAACAAATTCTTACGCGTAGACGACGATTTTGCACATGGTATTATTGCGTTTTTTCAGCGTGGATCACATTTTTTTTCAAGTACTAATTCAATAAACTTTGGAAAAATGATCAGTCGTCTAACTAATATACTATATGCCCAGTATTTAGGATTTTTCTCAGATTGATATTTGCTACCAGTAAGCTATGAAAGCAATTGAAAAACCAAGTGTTTCACGCTTACGTAAAAACGTGTGTTAGATTTTTATTTTTCGTAATTTATATTGAGTAGTTAGTTTTAATTTTATTAGTCTAATTACTAGTTAAACAGATGATGAATAATTTTGCATTTAAAAACAAAACAGATATCTTAAGGATATTGAGACATTGGCTCCGAAAAAACTTGAATTTTCTGTTTTTAGACCGCGAAATTGATAGGGGCTCTTAAGACGTCGGAGAAAGCCTTTGGCGGCGGGCGGTACGTGAGCTGCGCTCTAATACATCCACTATATGTTAGAGGCGGCGTGGAGGCTCCCAGCCTCGTGGTGCTCATTCACGTTATTGAAACATTATGTAAACCCTTACAAGACTCACTGCTGGTCTGCCGTCACAGAAGCGTCGCGGCTATGACGCGCCGCAAACTTACGATCACACTGACTACATACATTCACTTACTCGATCACACTGACTACATACATTCACTCGCGTTTTTTGTCAGGTCTACGCAGCTCTCAGCTGTCTACAATTGACAACATAACTAATCTATTACTATCTATCTATAATCTTCTATATCTACTATTTTACATATAATTAATCTGTAGACGAGGCATTTCTGCACATTGAAAATATTTAAAAAAACAGTCATGGGACTGCCGACAGAAGGAAAACTTAAAAACTATTTTTTATTTTAGCCTTTACTGTCCCACTGCTGCAAAGGCCTCCCCCAAATCCTTCCAAACATCCTTTTCTAGGGCCATCTCGATCCAACCCTTGCGGTACGCGTCTAGATCGTCCCTCCATCTCTTCCTGGGCCGGCCTCGGCGGCGCCGACCATCCTCAGGCACCCACCGTGTGGAAACTGGGCACCAGTCTGACCGCACAACACCAAAAAGAGCGAAATTATGGTTTTTAAAGTAGTGGTTACCCAAATCTACCAGAGGTATCGCTCTGCGGAGCACTCTTAAATAGGGTGACCAGTTTTAAGTACTTGGGTCATTGGGTTACCGGCGACTTGAAAGATAACAAGGACATTGACAGAGAGCGTGGATCGAGAGAACGCTGCAACATGCTGGCCCGCAGGTTTGCGCGATGTACAGAGGCAGTCAAGATCACTTTGTTTAAGTCTTTTTGCTCGTCATTGTTGTACACGTGTAGTTATAGTTTGCGTGCCTATAACGATCTACGTGTCCAGTATAATAACGCACTTAGGATACTGTTGGGGCTACCATGGCGATATAGCGCGTCAAAAATGATTGCAGAAAGGCATATAGATGATTTTGTGGCCATCATACGAAAGCTTGCTCGTCTTTGTGGCGGTACCAACACTATCTTGAGTTTATTCGCAGATAGATGCGGGTCTCTAATGCTGCGACATTGGATGAACCTCCCCACACGGAATAAAATAAAACTTGTATGTCTACTAACACTAGTTTGTAAGATCATTGTTACTAACACTGCACTGTGGGCGTAGCCCGATATAATGATAATAATTACGAATATACAGCATGCTTTCGATGACCTCTGTTTTTCTCAAAGGTATTTCTGTGGGTATAATCAATTATTTCATTAAACGAAACGATGCAAGGAAACGTTAACTTTTCAGCTCACATCCGTGCAGTTTTTGCAATATAACAGCGCAATTAGGCATTTTTTATTTTTTGACCAATGTTTTGAATTGTTTTAAGTCTTCTTGCGCCACCAGCTGACCTCGCGAAATGTACCTCACCCAATCTTGCCCCGCCACTAAGTAAATCCACCTTCCTAACTTCATGTACCTACTATAGGTAATACTATATTATGTAACATAATTGATGTATAATTTAACAAATCAATAATTATGAAAAATGTGAATAGAATAAAATAAGTACGTATACATAAGTACTTACTTACATACCTTCAGTATTGAGACGCAATTTTTTGATTCGATTGCAAAAACCCTCTTTGCCTATTGCGTATACGCAATAATGCGCCAACGATATTACTATATATGTATTTGTATGTATTACACGAATACATAATATACTGGCTCTCCCCCTCCCGCGCCCCGCACTTCGCCAGCACGGCGTCAGAAGTACAGGCTGATGCTCCCGTGACGTACACTGAATTATTCATCAATACTCACAAACTACAATAAAACACATCATACTCCCTGATACAGGTTTTTTCACGATCCTGTGTTTACCATTTTTGCAGATACGGTCCAACAGAGTAAAGTCGTCATTAGTACCTACGGTAACACCACTCTCTCTCGCGATCTGGAGAATTTTGGCACCGCACACTCAACGCACGTGACCGCCTCGACGCGGCACTCGCGATTACTATGCTAGTGCTACTTGTACTGCTACTCGTATTACATATTATTATTTAACAATGCGTGATAGATGTGCTCGAAAATACCGTTTTCAAAGCAACCAAATTGTGCGGAAAGTGCCACTTTAAAGTGGCACACCAAAAAGTTCAGTACTTCTCATTCTTTTTTTTTTTTTTCATTCCCGACGTTGTTTTTGTTTCAAATTATACGTCATCGTTCAATCAAACCGCGTATGCCGCTCATCCCCAGTATCTTCCCGTTCGATTTTAAGCGCATACAATTTCCGGTAGCCGTTTGCTTCGCGATGACAATAAACAAGTCCCAGGGTCAGACCCTAAAGACTGCTGGTTGTTTCTTTTCCCGGCCAACTGTATGTCTTGCTCGCGGGTCAGTATTAATGCAAATAATGTTTTCATACTAGCTCAACACGGGAAAACAGTGACTGTGGTTTATGAAGACATTCAATGATGTGTCTTCCCTATATTACACTTGACAATAAGCTTTTGTAATTGCAAAGATTGAAATAGTTTATCGTTTGTGAACATAAGAAAACTACAATTACAACTCTACTACAACTACTGTATGTTAGATTACAATATTTAAATTCCACGCGGACGAAGTCGCGGACAATAGCTAGATTTTATAAACGACTAGGATTCAGCTGACAGCGGCAGCAAGCAGCGGCCTCGCAAGTTATAGTGAGCGCACTCCTCGGCTCAGCGAAGTGGACTGTTCTGTCCTTCACCTAATCACCTGTATGCGGCCAAGCGCGACCAAGCGACTGGTCACCGTTGCACGCAGGTTGTTAGCGAGTGTATGCTGAACGATATGGTTGTGCTATTAAATGCAAAAGAAGTTTTACTCTCCGATGAAGCACTAATTATAATACAACTAGCTGCGCCCAGTGGTTTCACCCGCGTAAGTCTCGATCCCGTGGGAATATCGGGATGAAAAGTATCATATGTCCTATTCCAGGTCATGGTCTACCCCTGAGCCGAATTTCATCCAAATCCGTTCAGCCGTTCACGCGTGATGGCGTGACCAAGGGAAATAGGGATTTATTTTTTATATTTATATAGATATGTAGCATGGCTGGCGAGGACAATCAAGTTTATATTAGCACGTCATCGTGACACGTCCATGATTCATTAAATTGCCTACCCTTTGAAAATTAAAACCATTTTAATGATATTACTATCTTAGCTTGTTCATAATCTTTCACATGATCCTGTGAACGTCACAACAACGGAAACTTGCCTAATGCCGTTATTCCTTCCATCGTATAAGGCGTGTTATCGTAAAGCCAGTCATCTGCGAGGAGCAGGAGGCGGGGACGGAATGGTTGCTTTTATAGTTCGCAATCAGTTGATCACGACGACGCGACGTGACGATACCACGCACAGGTGGCGCCGCCTTGTGACGTCATTCGCCTGTAATGTGTGTTAACGCACTTTTACAGCTTTTAGGCGCAATAGAGTATAGAAAGTCATTTAGCGTAGAAACGATCACGCGTGGCCCACTCTAGACTCGTTTTTTTTATCGTGATAATAGTATACGTATTATTAGTACTGATAATAAGCTAAGCTTGGGTCGCCTGCCCCACAAACAATAATAAACAATTCAATTATTCTGGTCGTTCTACATAATGTACGATAGCTAACTATTGGCGTCGGGTGGCGTCTTCTCAACTTGCTACGCCAGCTACGAAATCGTAGCATACTCGCTGTAGTTGTAGCGCTGCTACGAGAATAGTCAACGAACAACTGCTCATTATCCAAATGATATAAATAATTGTGGTTGTTAATAATACATAACATTATTCAAATTATTAAAAATACATAAAAGAAAAGAAAGAAGAAAGAAAAATCGTTTATTCTGCACAAACTAAACGGACATTAGAAAAAATTACATGAAATACAGATTAACCAATTAGCCAAAAGCCTCGAATTTAAATAATCGGTACAAGTTTGTCAACCTTAAGGCGAGCTAATGTGTTGCGAAACTGGGAAATGAACACAAACAAACAATCAAAACAAAATGCCAATAATAATTGCAGAGTGAAAAAATAACTATTTACTTTTGTAACAAGGAAACAACAATAACAAAAAGCAGTCGCGTGTCGCGTCTGTGCAAGAACAGTCGTTGCTCAGCAAAAACTGTGACTTCGGATGAACCTATCGTCAATAGCGCTGATGTTCAGCAACAACCTCTCGAATGACGTAAAGACGTCCCTCTGTGTGACATAATAAATCGGGTAAGTAACATTTCCACGAAAATAAGTGTGATTCTAGCTGAGCAAGTACTTATAAAAAAAAATTGGCAGTCATGGGGATGGGGACTACCGACAGAAGAGATAACTATCGGCCGAAATGAGATTCTATTGAAGTGTTTACCTTGCCTTGCTATGAATGCAAAACAGGCCAAAGAATCGCTGAAGTATGTATTTATAAAGGCACATAATGAGTTTAGCAATGCACACAATCACGGCGCTCTGTACTGTGTGCGACAAGCATCGCCAGTTCACGCCGATGCCCTCCCATCACGCTGCAGACACAGGAGCGCGCAGCTCACAAAACATTACCATAAACTTGCTAAGCGAAAACAGAGCCACCTCTACACGTCTGTCCCTCCGTCACTCGCTGCTTACCCTTATTTATTTGATTATCGCTGTCTTCTGTACCCCTTCGAGTGCGGCTCAGTCGCCGCTTCGAGCACGGTCCTCTTTTTGTAGCAGACTCCGTCGTTTGTGAGGTATGACTCATTACGACCAATATTTGATGGTGCGTGGGCCTCTCGGGAAGCGGGGCGCGAGGTGCGGGGAGCGGGCCGGGGGTCGGACCCGAACTTCTGTTATCTAATTTACTGTCATACTCGACTACACACATACGGTTAGAAAGGTGGTGCTTTTTCACTGAAATTCTGTTAAATAAATGTTGACGCTAAATTAGGTAACACTTTAACCATCATGACTTATTTTTTAAACTTATCTATAGATAGCTACTGTGATACATTTGAATCACAGCTAGCGAGCGATTACCTACCAATATTACAATAGTTGACGCGCTGAAACTCTTGATACTGCCACCTATTCAATTAATCTGGAGAAAAATAAATAAGAACAACAAAAAAACAAGTAGAAAGTATCTTTAAAGGGTTTGGTTCCATACCTATTGGCACAACAGCAAATGGTAATGATTTGGGTATTCAGAAAAAGCTTCTTCAAACCAGCGCAATGCAAGCAACAAATACTGCCAAAACATACCCAAGTGAAATAAAGATCATTCAGTTGTTTGACTAAACCAGCAAAATGATCCACAAATACAATCGCGAACAAACTGCCAAGACACATGTTCTTCGTGTCGCGCTCGCGGGTCACGCGCTCGCGAGGCGGTACGGATGTGACCACTCACAACAGCGCGTGCGCGCTACAATCCGCTACATTATGCTAATACCGCTGTACTACGGGTGACACGACCTTGCTTTTATTTACATTTACAATAACGTAATGCAACTGTTGGCGCGTCACGTCTCGTATCGTGTCACTGACGCCACTGTGCAAGCGTGTCGCGGTGCGGTGTAAGCGTGTCGCAGTTCTGTGCACACATGTCGCATCACCTGTGCACGCGTGTAAATAACGTGTCGGCTCGAAGAAGCATCAGTTCGTCATGTTGCAAATAAATTACTAGTAAATTATTCTGCAATTAAGGAATACTAGAAAATGTTGAAAATATCATATAATGTTGTTGTACAATAGCCCTTGTTGTTGTTGTACAACAACAACAGCAAGTGCTATGATATTTTCATTTTATCCTTGTTGTTAGCCCTCGTTTATAATTATTAGAAATCATGTCTTTGTAACAGCTATTAATAAGTACCTAGTTTTAGACTAAAGCTCACCATCTTCTTACTGCACTTATCCAAATCAAATCAAATCATATCATTTATTCCTTTACAAACATGGGTTTTGTACATAGGTGTTGTCATAGAGTAAGTTCTCCATGTTTTGCCGCATGGGTATGCAAATCTTATTCAATTAAATACCATTTTAAAATAACATTAGAAATATCAATAAATCCATTTTACAAATTAATGTAAAATCATTTGAATTACAATAAAATAGAAAATGTCATAATAAATATACACCTAATGTCATTGGCTACAATAATAACTATGTCAAATAGGAACAGAAATAATTTATCAAAAAATGTCAATACAATTACATTATAATTTTAATGTTTACATATCTCGGGACCATGGGGTCCCGGTCTTTTGAAAGGCGTACGAGGGGCCGAAGCCAACTCTCAGAGGCCCGTTAGACGTTTTTAATGGAATGAGGCACCAACCGACGATTATCCCTGTTCGCACTATATGTACAAGTGCAGCCAAGGACAACGCAGTAGCAGTGGAGTAGGGTACTATTGCAGGATACGGAAACAAAGATATTTGATTATGGGTTTGGGTGGCTAAAGTGGTTTCGTAACCTGGAACTATGGAAGGACATGGCCCCTGCCTGATCAATGTTTTATATATACAAGGATAAAATGGCAGGGGGTGACTTGCACACTCAATAATTGGTTCCCGAAAACGGTCGCTAGCATATAGTGACGAAACAACAAGCGGGCAACACTTCCTGAGGTGCTTGAGGAGTGGAGGGGGATTCCACGGCTTTCAGAACAATCCCAGAGCCCGGAAGATGGTCAAGATCCCTACGAGCATTTACTGGAATACTTCCTTCCTCCGAGTACGTTTGCTCTTGCGAATCTCCACTCAAGGCGGCCAATCAAGGCAAGAATGAGGTGGGAGCTCTGTTCCTCGTCTGTGTTCACTCCAGCCGGCCAATCTTTATTGGTCGGCTGGAGTGAACACTGACGAGGAACAGAGCTCCCACCTCATTCCCCTCTCTCATTTTCCTCATTCCGGGAGATCTCTTGTTCCTCATCTCTGGCTTGCCTTTGCAAGCCAGAGATGAGGAACAAGAGATCTCCCGGGAGGTAGGGTCCGTGGGGTCGCTACTGCCCAACAGCTCGCCACATGCTGCTCTGCGGATTTTGTATCTCTCTTGGTCGGGCTCCTCATCCTAGACCCGTTCCGGCAAAGTAAACTCTACCGGCACAGACCGGTACCGGAACCAGAGTTCGGAGCGCGCATGCCCCACCACGACGTCAACGTAGAGATACGGCGGCGGGGTAAAATTAATTATTATTTAAAAAATGTATGTCTACAATAATAAACTGAAAACAAGATGAGTACCAGGAACTCATTTAAAATTGCAATACCATCGATACTTAGGTCCCACAATCTTTTTCCGATGTGAACTCCGAGATATTATACTACGATTTACCAATGTTATGTAATGTTGTGGACGGCGCAGCATCACTTCTTCGATACATCTCTTACTAACATAACAATTTATTTATTTATTCAAGAAATACTTAAACCATTTTATTTTTTCTCTGGCACCGTTCGATTTCTTCTGTTCTGTCGTCCCAAGCACACTAATCTATGTCTATAAAAAAGTGTGCTCCATAGTTCCATAACCAAATAATAAATACTTTTTAGGGTTCCGTAATTATGAAGGAACCCTTACAGGTTCGCGTGGTCCATCTGTCTGTCCGCGGCTTAGCTCACAGACTCTGAGTACCTAATCACGACAAAGTGCGAAAACAAAATTATGAAAAAAAAAATTAGGTTACCTCCTCTACACGTAAAGTGGGGATGTTTTTAGGGTTCCGTACCTCAAAAGGAAAAAACGGAACCCTTAAAATATAAAAAACAATAAGTAGGCTCTAAATGTTCAATAATTGACCAACTTATATTTGCAGTTGCAATAATGTGCTCTCATACATTTCGTGTGGGAGAAAATGTTTTTCAACTACAACGCATAAGTTTGTTATTTGGATAAATTCATCCCAACTACGGAACCCTTCATTGTGCGTATCCCGACACGCACTTGGCCGTTTTGGATGACAGTTAATAATTATGAATCCGTATAACTTGTAAAGTGTCAACGGCAGAACTTCATGATCGTGTAATTAATTTAATGTCGTAGAGCTGTAGATTTATCACTTTCGCCATGTTTAATTATTTAAATAAATAAAAAATAAAACAGTTCGGTGTGACTGCCTATATTAAAATGAGTTAGTTCAGTTATTACGGGCTGGTATCTGCAACACGCTCAGTTTGGTGGCAGGGCTGGTCAGTTGGGTGGTCCGTGAGTCAGAGGGGTGCCGCGTGCCTTCCTTACGTGCCGCTTGTTGCTGCCCCGTATCTTGTTATCATTCATACGGCTATTAACCTGCTCATATCTCACACAATTTATGTTCGGGATACGACTCAAGTACGACATTAAAACAAACTCGTTTGGAATGTTAAGTAAAGATGACCGCTGGCCACGAGTGGCCCATGAGTGGCCCGCTGCCCACGAGCTGCACCGGCGCCGCACAATAGTGGCAATACTTCAGCTCATTGTCTCGAATGTTGCCTGTTGTGATGTCTCCTGTTCAAATGAGAGGTTTTTTTCTATAAGTACCTACTACTTATAGTTGAGCACACATTGAAAAGCGTGTATAAATAATATTTTGGAAACTGGGTGATAAATTAACAGTTCAAAAAACGATGGGTATTGAAACTATCTATTTGATGACTCATAATTATAGTGGCATCGTGATTTCAGCGCGGCGTTCAATGACTGGCGTCAAATTAGCAAGTCATACTCGATCACTGTGTGATGTCAGTTCAATCCCTACGACGTTTCTTATAGTAGTGAATAGCTCCGGTGTACTACTGCGGGGCCAGATTAGCTCCAATCATCAACCGCGAGGCAATCAAAGTCGCTCGTCGACTAGTTTTGTATATGTGTGTCGGAGTCTGTCGAGTGCCGAAAGCTCGCGAGCACATATCTGTAAGTGAGATATTCAGTTGATGTCGGTCACGTTCCGCTCATCCCTCGTTCAAAGTTCGGGCTGCATTTTTAAGCTCACGTGTGCCGTCCGCGTCGCGTCAGTGCAGTGGCGGGAACATTTGCGCACAGACAGTGGCAGTGGCAGTGGCAGTGCTCTTTGTGAATTACCAGTTATTCACTGGGAACCTAACGTTCTCTGAATTTACTAGTGAGATGACATAGCTTACACTAGAGACTGTGCAGAGTCGTCTATTATCCTACGTCATTCTGCTATTCAGTTGTTAAGCGTTCTTCATCAAATATTTTTGGTCGCATGCACTCGGTCACTAATAATTTCTTGATTACGATATCTTATGTCACTGAGGGTGAGAGAAATCGGCTTATTCCGATCGGATCCTACAATCGGATCCCACACTGTGGGATCCGTTAGGAACGTGGAAAAATGAAGATTTTGTTCCGATCGGATCCTACATTGTGGGATTGGTTTTAGGAATGTTGATTAAATTAATATCTGAGAGAAATGATCTACTACTTGAATCGCTAAGTGAAAATAACGAGTACCTACATAATCATCATCATCATCATCATCTGCCTAGCCTTTTCCCAATTATGTTGGGGTCGGCTTCCAGTCTAATCGGATGCAGAGTACCTACATAATATCTAGATTAGTAAAGTAGGTAACAGGATTATAAATATTAAAATAAAAATTATGTCACTTCAATAATATTATTCTAAGAGAGAGGCCCGCTAGCGCTGCCGATGCGTTGCGTCGCCGCAAACGAACGCACCGTGTGGCATGATTTACGCACCAGCAACGCATTGTGTGGCTTCGCTAGGAAGTAGAGATTGCAACCTTCACGTTATGTGGCCGGTAAAAATATATGTTTCGTCGATTGTCAGACTAACACTAATTTTAATAAAATAGGAGTCACACTCACACCAGTGACAGAGAAGTCATATTACCTAATTTATTATTTTAGTTCATACTACGGTATAGATTATTTCCAGTCTTCCTTTTTTTTGTGTATTGATGCCCAGCACGTAACAGTACAGAACTAGACCACTATTTCGGTGTATAAATTTTACTTCTATAGGTGAAGACCCTGATGGATTATGCTCAGACATATCTATACCTTATTATTAATTAATTAATTTAATCAACATTCAACAAAATCTTCATTTCTGCCACGTTCCTTACGGATCCCACAATGTGGGATCCGATCGGAATAAGCCGAAAAATCAGTGTTTAACAAATAGAATGCGTGTCGCAAGCGTGTAGCGGCGGGATGCTGGATGAGCTCATCTCACAGTGTGGTCACGCGCCGCCCGCGCTACGTCACGCGTGCAGGAAACACGCGCCATCATAAATAACTACTTCACTATGTACTGATTTTTAACCGACTTCAAAAAGGAGAAGGTTTTCAATTCGACAGTTGTTTTTTTGGATATTTGTTACGCGATTTCTCCAACAATTATGAAATGATTTTCATGATTCTTTTTTTGTTTGTTAGGTCATATTTCAGAGTTGGTCCCATATAAATTTTAGGGCTAGCTTCAATAATACGTATTTTTTCCCCTATATGGATGATGTTTTAAGTTCCTGACACTGTTATTTACATAGTAGGTAGTGGTAAGTCGTATACAAGACATAGGATACTTTTTATCCCGATCCCACGGGCTCGAGCCTTACGCGAGTGAACAACCGCGGGACGCAGCTAGTTTAAAAGAAAACACATACCTAAATGGACAAACAAACGTATATTTGTTAGGAACACCCAAATACTCTGAAATATTTTATTCCGAATTTCGATGCTCCGATTTTCAAATGTCCGAATTTCATAATACCTAAGAATTATAATCTCTATTATTAAAAATAACGAAATTCATTTTACCGAAAGTCGTAAATGCGATTTGTTTGTTTTCCGATTTTCATACGTTCGAAGAATCAATGCTCGATAGGTCCTCGGTCTGAAAAACGACACTCCGATTTTCAATACTTCGAATAAACTGTTAAAATTAGGATTCTGATTCAATTAGTATAATATTAAGTTACGCATATAAATTCAAAATCTATAAGTAACTTAACTATTGTTGGGGTACTCCCTTTCTTCTCCTAAAATTGTTTGTCCGAAAATCATTATCCATAACACGTTTGTAACCATATTGTTCAGAAATTTTGGTTTACATAATTATATTTACTTCTAAAACTATTCTGTCATAATATCGAGTAGATACTGTTGTGGTACCGTGTAGGTAATTGAATCTCCTAATTTTGCATGAAATAAAGTCATGTCTTAAGTATTGTATTGTTTAGTGTGTATTTATTCCAAATGCTCATTTTTAATAAAATTGTTAGTCGTAAAACATTTGCTGAACAGAAACGAATCGCTGTAAATCCGACGCCATGCAGTCGTGTATATACCCCTAGAGTGTAATTTAGAATCGCGTAGGCGCAGAGGGCCGCGAGTTGAGGAGCAGGTGGTTGTAACGCTCGCCGCGGCGGCTGAGGCTGGCCGGCAAGACGAAGCTGCGGTGGTGAGCGTTAAACCATCTGCGACGATAAGCTCGCGTGGGACCGCTGGAGCCCCGCAGCGCCGGAGCCGTGACAGAAACCATGCCTGCTGCATGTTGCATGCTTGCTTGCATGCTTGCTGCTCATGGATCATCTCTATTGTTGGTTAGGTTAGAACTGAACCAGCAAAAGAAAATATTTGATTCGCAGAAAATATTTTAATTCAAAAGTAAACAATCATAGTTTTAAATGAGAACCAATACACTGCATTTTTATTTCGGAATTCTAATGAATCAGTACTTTAATAATTCGTATTTTTGATATTTCGAATTATCATCAAGGCGGAGTTTTTGTTATTCGATCTATTCAAACTCGGTATTTTGAGAATAGTAAACGTTAGGAATATTGATATTTTGGAATTATAAAAATAGGATGAATGATAAATCGGAGTTGTTATATTAGGAATTTTGAACCATTCGGAATTATGAAAATCGGTATTTTGAAATTCGTATTTGTGACTGACGGAATAAAGTTTTTCGCATTTATGTAGTGTACCCATATTTTTTATTAATCCACAAAAGTAGTTTTCCGTGCGAATTATAAATTCTTCAAAATCAATCATTTAAACCACATCAAATTTTTGATGTGGTTTAAATGATTGATGTTCATTGAAATGTAAAACCAGAAATATGTATGCTAAATAAAACATTAAATTCATATTCACACGTTTAATAAACATAATTGTAGACACTATGTTAAATAACGAAGGGCATTCGGTTAATAAACAACGTGCCACTACAATGGCGACATTAATTTAACACACGTATACGATTTCGCGTATTCGTTTTATAAAAATATTTGAATTTCATTAAACGTTATTATTTATTGATTTATTTACAATTTTCGAAATTACCATCCTGGAGCAACCTGTACTTAAAGAACTGTTGCGAAGAGGCCATTTGCCGGGGTCACGGATCATATGGTAGGCGAATAGAGGAAAACCGCGCAATTTCTTAGAAATTATTCCGACAAAGCATAGTACCGATAGAACGTAAGCCAGCTGGTAGGTAGCTTCATGAATGAATCTTTTACACTGAGTAATCTCAATTTTGGTTATGTTTTTGTTATTTAGTTTGTTCGAAAATTAAAATTTTTCAATTTAAGAATTATTTTATTTTATTATAATTTTTATGCTTACTGGCCACTAGCCCTACCCGTGTGTTAAATTAATGTCGCCATTGTAGCGGCGGCACGCTGTATAGCGTTTATGTAGGGTAAACATACATACCCATATATACATACATACCATTTTTTTTTGTAGCCCTTTCTGTCCCACTGCTAGGCAAAGACCTTTCTCTTTTTCCACCAAAAAAAAAAAGATTCCCACAATATTTTTGAGAATCTATAGACGCTACCGCTATGACCGGACTAGCATCCATACATTTTCGGTTAGAATATTTTTGTATTTACGCTACATTATTGCCTACCTAGTTAAAGGTAGCGTCCTTCTTTTAGTAACAACATAATGTATGTTGGGTGCCTTCGCATATTTATTGAAGGTAATGAGGTCGACCAGTTGGCTAAAGAGGCATCAACCGACGATGACGGTGAAAAGTATTCCTGTGTCGCGTATTATACCGAATTTTCTAGTGAACACCTTTGTTATGACAGCTGCGTTGTAAGACTACTTTAATGAAAGGTGCCACAGTAAAGGTATGCCACTATACAACCGAACGTTTTTAAAAGTGCGTGGATAGACACTGCCAATACGGAAAGGCAGACAATCATTACAGACTTCGCTCTGGACACACACCCTTAAATAAATTTGCATTTCTAATGGGTAAAGTTGAGTCACCAAATTGTGTAGAATGCAACTTACTTGAAGATGTTTATCATATTATCATGGAGTGCGTCCGGAACGAGCCGGAAAGACGAGATTTAACCTTGAGGCACGCCCATCTTAACCAGGGACCCCGAGCATTACTATGTCTCATTAAATCAGGAAACGTACCGCTATCTAAACATTGATTAAATGCCCGTTAGGAAAGGGGCAATTGTGTCAACGATATCTCCAAGAACTTTAACGGAAATACCCCATATCTCGAGTCTTCAGTGTTTTTTTATGTTAAGACTTTTGAATGCTTTTTTAATTGTGACAATAGAAATGGGCTTGAATTCAAAACTTGGAATGTCCTTACTGAAGTTTTGTTTGAGAAGATATTCAGCTAATGAAGATGAGGAGGGGAAAGATTTCGTAACCTCAAAGATTTATTTATTTATAGGAGAACCAACAGCTATAACAGATGGATAACAATTATATAAGAAACATAGAGCCAATTACAGGTTCTCACGGATAAAAACTGAAAAAGTAATAGAAATCTAAGGATCACTAATAAGCACGATAGAAAAGAATATAATATATATATATATATATTATATATATATTATATATATTATATATATATATATATATATATATATATACATATTATATAAATGTTAGGTACAGTTCGATTCAAACTTAATGGCGGCTCGGAGGTTAGCTTTTCGCTGCGCAGTACCCCACCCCTCACCCGCGCTGACATTTATTATGAAATTGTTACTGCGCAGCGACTCGCCCCATATTCCGAGCCGCCATTAAGTTTGAATCGAACTGTATAATAAGCACTAAGCAGTTTTAACCGGCAAACAACTTTGTTCAATAAATTAATTTGGTGGTAAATGGGTCAAATGAGAACTCTTTACAAAGAATATTAATGTTAAGAAAATTGTGTCTCAGCAATTTTTAACATAATCTGAAATGATTTCAGTATTCATTTTTAGAAACAATTCATTCAAAATCAAGGACACCGACTCACGAAATTAAAGTTATTTTTCACTTTGTAGTGTTATCATTGGAACTCAGGTTGTTTTATTTTTGCAAAATGTTTTTTTTTTCACTTTTTAGCTGTGGTACCTACCCCACACAAATATATATACGAATCACCAAAACAATATTAATAACTAATTTGAAATCCACACAAGTGCTGAATTCAGAGATGTGTCACTACAGACCGGCCTGCTTACCTGCTGGGACCGCAGAACGAGAGCTACCTATTCTTTGCGCGGAACCACAGACATAAACAAACAGAAATACACCATTACCAAATATAACAACTTGAATATTAGTGGGTGAGTGGCGCACAATACAACAAAGGGAGCCGCCGCCCACCGCTCTTAAGCACAGATTGGCGCTAATCAGCTTACGCACCCCCCTCTCCCCACCCTTGGCTACCAGCGCTCCTCGCGCGAGATCCGATCATGTCACGAGCCGACACCGTGCGTTGTTATTCTTACCTCACACGCATTCACACACACACAAACACCATAGCTAGCATTCTCTGCCACCTGGACTGGGCTGACCACTGTCATTCACACACACAAACACCATAGCTAGCATTCTCTGCCACCTGGACTGGGCTGACCACTGTCATTAAGAAACGTGTAACGTTTGAATGTAGTTTTAGTAGTACGAAATAGCTTTGTACGATAATATTGCGAGAAATATTGCAGAATATTGTGAAACCTACATTACAAGTTGTAATTTAAATAACTGAGAACCTGAAAAGTTGTTCAAAATTATAACCTCATATAAACAACTTTTACCATGAGACCAACCCTAGAAACGCAAAATGAAAATCAGCTTCTCCGTACATTTAGGTTCGCATATCTCGACAAAATATAGCAGATTTTTATTTCGCGATTTATGGGCTGCGCTGGTCCCTTAGTAAAAGTTGTTCATAATGTTAAGGGAAATGACTGCTTTCAGGTGTAGGACACCTTGTATAAATGAGATTGTTTACTAATGTGGCAGACAGAAAGTTACTGTATGTGCTCAGCGCCTAGCGACTTGTCAAAGTAACAACATACGACTTTCACTATTTATGATCTGATTGAACACGGTGAATAAATATATTTCGTAGTAGGCCGGCCGCGTCGGTACGATACGACGCGGTGCAGTGCGGTGCATCGGTGCGCTGCGGGTGCTACTGTTCATTTGTGACAGAACGAAACAATTTTACTAAATATTTTAAAAAATACCTGTAGATGGGTTTTTTAGTATATCAACGCTGAGAATATAGAAAGAGGAAAGAAAACAAATACCTGTCGCTCACTTATTATACACACACCAACGTTCGTTCTTACTGGAACGCTCGAAGGCAGAACCAGCTTTGTCACAGATTTAATACAAATGAATAGGTGTGAGTAATTTCCTGCTCACATTGTTCGAATTCACGACGACTTTGTGGCAAGTTTGGTTTTGAATATTAAATTTTATTAGGTAAATTCGTACCAACTTGCCTTGTGTTGGAAATAAGAAATACGTGCGCCTTGCGCGACAGATCCAGATGCTACGCCGTAGCGCGGCGCTACGGCGGTGTAGCGCTGCGGCGCTACGGCTGATCATAGATACGCTACGAACTCGGCGCGAGACACGAGTTCACGACATACTGGAGTGACGTTTAGAGACACTCAAATACAAAGGCAGTTCTTGCTGACGATGCTTAGTATTAATTTGTTGGCTTTATGTACATAATGAAAATAATGAATTTATGCACATTTTAGCGCAGCGTGCGTTTTTAGGGTTCCGTACCTCAAAAGAAAAAAACGGAACCCTTATAGGATCACTCGTGTGTCTGTATGTCTGTCCGTCTATCACACACAGCCAATTTGCTCCGAATACAATGGACCGATACCGATTAAGTTTATAAGTTTATATATTAAGCACATATGTATTTCTGTGACCCAAACACGGAAGTGTAACGTAAATAAATGAATTTTGAATATGGAGGTCACATTAGGAAAGAAAAAAAAAGGTTTGCACGTGTGACATATCGAATGAATGGGCTTGTTGTGAGGTTCTCAAATATTGTTTTATAATTCTAAATAAGAACTTTTAAAGATATTTAAGAAAATAAATGAAAAATGACCATTTAAGGTACTTGTACGTTTTCCTGTAGACTTCTAATACGTTTTCCTGTAATCTATGAGTACCTAAAGAACCATTCTCTGTATTAAAAAAAAATAGTTTGGGTAGGTAGATTACCTTAAAGTAACATGGTAAATCTCTGAATATTGTGCGTACATTTACAGTTGGAATGTATGGGAGTGTTCTCAACTAAGTTAATTAAGTTTGTCCTTGGGATAAGTTCATCCCAACTACTGAACCCTTCATCCCTCAGTGCGTGGTCCGACACGCACTTGGCCGGTTTTTGTTAACAAAAATGATAATCCCTAAATATACCTAAAGTGCATGACTGCCTCGTTGGTCTAGTGGTCGCAGGCATTACTGCTGAGCAGGTCGGTAGGAGGTCCTGGGTTCGATACCCCGGTCGGGTAAAGTGATATTGGGTTTTACTGTCTGGAATTTCTCAGTATCAGCCCGGAGTATGGATTTGTGCCCGGTTGATGGCAATAAATTCGCCCCCTATTACGTGAGCTACACCTCTGCCCAACCCTTCGGGGAAACAAGGCGTGATGTTATGTTAAATACATAAAGTAAAATATCCAAACCTTGTATTGTTCTACAAGTAAATAACAAAAGGCAATTGGTGCGGCAATATTGCAATAATGCATAAAAATTAACCAGGACGAGGAATAGTTGCCCTAGCGAGTGCCGCTTCTTCCTGCCTACGAAATTCAACATGGGTTTGAGAAATATGTGAAATCTGAATCTGATGGCATAGTACTAATAGAATTTATGAAATATTTAGAAACATATTGGTTGTTGACGCTGGAGCACCCATCTCTGTGGCCGGCACTCGGAACACATCTGCAACAGTTCAACTGTTCGAGGTCGTTTTCTTGAGTGTTGCGCGCTGTGAGTACTACATCACGAGGGGAACTGAATTGAAATACAAGCTCATCTGAGCAAGTGCACGCGCTGTTATGAATTTACGTTTTATATGCAGTGTCGTGCGATGAGACGCGACAAGCGACTGACGACGCGCGATGGACTTACTTGTGAAATTATAAAACACATCACGTCGCAGTCACAATGCGGCTCGGCTCGGCACGGCACGGATCAGCACGGCGCGGCACGGGTGTTCACACGCAGCGCTTATTTCCCCCGGGCCGAACGCGGGACTCAACGCGCCCACTTAGAATTTTAAATTAAACCTGATTACTGTGTTAATTCGTAAAAAGGGAAAAATCACTGTTCAGGAACCGGATACACGAATACGAATTTATTTTTATTTTTATTAAGAGGGACAACAAACAGTTACATTATCAGAACTTATAACTAGTTTAACAATCATTTTATTTTGCTAATAATGCAACCCACAACGCTGTCCACGAGTTATCATAATAGTTTAGACAAACAATAATAATCGCCAGGGGCGAGAGAAAAGAAAAAATAAGTAAAAAACTACACAATCAGGCCAGATAATACGACACAATAATGTGAAGAGCGCATCGAGTGCAACAATAATTATACATATTAATTAATTTATAAGAGTTCTGAAAATAAGACCTTTGAATTTTCCTATCGAGTTGTTGAAGATGTCAATATTTACAAAAGTTTTGTTGTACAAGTCAACCATACGGCGAACGGGTGAGCGCAGGCCGGAGTTAGTTCGGCAGGAAGGAATTGCGAATAGCGTACCTGAAATGATTATAAACGAATGGATTATAAACGTCGATTTAAATCTCTGATTATAAAACGTTGTCAATACGTTAAGCGATATTGTAAGCAATTTGCATTGTGCTTTCATTTGCACACTGACACAAGTCAGTAATGTTTAATTTGAATGCTATTTCTAAAGGACTGAGCTTCCTCAATTATTATTGTTAAAAAAAACTGTCTACTGGCCTGAAGAGTTTATAGTTTGGTATTATATAACTATGTTCTGCCATATATGTATCTACACTTGTACACGTAATATTATGGAAGAGATTGAACGTAAGTATTTACAGTACATAAAAGCTTGCGGTTCTTTATGAAGGCTAATCCAGGAGGAATGTTTCCTCATGGATTAGCCTTCAGGTTGAACCCTATACCTCCATATTGTGAATCGAACAAAGTACGTACTTAAGCAATACGGTCCCAGAAAAGAAAATACGAATGACTCGGCGGCAAATGATCTAAACCGGTGAATCGTAACGCAATCGATATACTCGTAAAAATAGAGTTTTTATGTAATGGTCCTCGGGAATTTATAGGCGCAGGCGTTGCGGTTGCGGTGCGTTGCGGTTAGCTTGTGACAGTGGCACAGCCATATTATAACTCTGCATTGAAAATCTCGTAATGTGTACGCACGCGCACCGTGCTGTCCGTAGCTCCCTGACATAGTGATATTCGCAGCACGTCGACACTAGCCGGGCACTGCTATCATTGTAGATGATATAATCTCACACTTCGCGGTGAATCGTAAACGAATAATCTAAAAACGAAGCGTATGTGAAACACAAGAACTGGTATCCAATATCTCGACTCCTCTCACAAGAGGGTCGGAGTAGCCGCAGCTAACAATAAATCATGTGGACGTCCCGGTGTGCCACCGGCTCGCTACCGGCACGCTCTCGGTACGGGCTCGCATCGGGTACGTTGCTCAGTTCATTTCTATTTCACTTGGAACGGATCCCGGCCCTGTGCGGTTTAATACATTTCAATAATGGAAGTCTCAATTAAATTACCTCGGTAACAGGAGGTTGGCATGGCGCCGTATTCGTGCCGTTCTCGGATAACATTCGATGCGCGGCGATACACGATACGCTCTCTCTCTGCTTGTAGGTACCTAAACGTCACTGATTTTGACTAATCGTGGCGCCAGTGCCGCCTAGCGGCACTCGACAGAGCCTACCACATAACGCTCGGCCGGGTTAAGCAGGGTTTGTTGGTGGCGATCAAATAGTGAGCACGTTTAGAAACTGTCGCGCGTTCTGTATAGTTGTGTCGTGTACCTACAGTGTGTGAATTGCTAGTGTGATTAATTTGATAGTAAATTATAATTTGATTTAAACTGCAAACGGTTTTTCTATTGCGCAATAACCAACATTACCGTACGCCCACCAGTAGTTCAAATATGGCTGATGACAATGAGAGAGACGTACCTTCTCCGTCATATAAATATTCTAATAGCCTATGTCACTCCGAATGTAAAAATCCATTAAACCGTTTATGCTACAGAGCGTGCCAAAGAAATAGATGGCTATGTGGGAGCCGGTCAATAGTACGGACACGAAACGAATTGCAAGCGCATTACGTGCATGTGCACGTTGTACGACATCACGTGATCTACTCACACCACAAGCGCGCTTCTACAGAGTCGTGATGTTTTAAGTCCACAGTGAGGAGGACATTCAGTGTCTGATCGGAGTTAGGACGTCGCGGAACTGTACTCGATTCGTTGTACTCAGTTATTGTGATTAATTATAGTTTGTGGCTATAGTGTTAATTTGTGATTTTAATAAAAGCTGTGTATCGCACCCAGTGTGTTTTCATTGCACGAAACCCATCTTCTGCCCACATGTCTGATTCTAATAGAATAAATAATTATATTATCTTTTATTTCGGATCTTATAGTCCATTTGGCTTATATCCATACACACGACTTAGAAACTAGTGTTAGTACTTACATTCATCCATCCATCAGAATAAATCCTGACGATTCTCCGACAGCTATATATACACACTCTCGAAAAACATTACCCTCCTTCTGCGGCAGTCGGGTAAAAAGTGAGTGAGGAGTGATACTTACCTACCTACCTCCAGTTTTCGTTGTGTAATTCAGTTCATCTGCGCTCATTCGCCGCGCGGTCGGTAATAGAATAGCGGCCTAATGTCTCAATCGCGGCGCTTCGCCGAGGCGGCTCATCATTAATTTCTGTCGTTAAACTGAAATATAGCTCTATTATAATTTCATATAAATCTGGCTACTGATTGTCGGCGTCGGCGGCGGTTCTGTAAGTACGTCTGTCTAATTAAGGACGGCATTGTTTGTTTGCTGAAGGCCACGACTTCTTATTTGTTTACGACACCGATCCTCGCTGAATTATGTGTTCGCAATCGGCGAAAAAACGACCATAATTATATTAAATGGTGCGTGGTGGTGTGTGTTCCCAAAGTCCCAGTGGGTGCAGTGGGAGTCAGTGGAGCCCTGCCTTTGCCCAGTCCCACTCAGCTGAACGTATGGGCTGCAGGGCGAGCATCACTATACTATTGTCAGAAAACCTCTAGCGGTGTCACACTACGACACATGGAGTCAGATCAGGAGATACGCTGTCGTACGAGTATGTGACTTGCAAAAGAGCGGTTGGTTACACCGCCACATTCGTCTGCACCTCTTTGTAAGTGGGTCGTCGACACTCGACACTATAATAGAGTATTCAACAGGCATTTTTTGGTAAAGACACAAATATATTGCTTATGCCAAGTAACGCTATAACGTATCCTCGTACTCGTAATATACAACTTCGATACAGTAAAGTCCATGTGGCGAGTCTCACAATACGAGTCAACTGGCAGTGACCCGAGCAAGCGGAGGTCGTGCCCGCGCTTGGAAAATAGAAATAATAATTACAATAGTAAATAAAACTTTTATTACAAAAAAAAATACTTTAATTCGGAAGTCGGTGTCTTTAGTTCTGTATTTTTTTCTTTTTTTTTTGCCTCCGACTTTTTTGTTTTTTTCTTGGAAGTCGGTTGTTTTTTTTTGTAAAAAAGCGTTTTTTTTCGTGTCTGTTAGGTGATTACTCTGGCAACTATGAATTGATTTTGATGATTTAATTTTTGTTTGGTAGATCATGCTTCAAAGGTGGTCCCATAGAAATTTTATTAACTTTGCGTAGTTCGTGTATTCTTGTTCGTCCCACCTTGACGTCGTCCCACGCAATCGGGCTATAACGGTTGACAAATTGAAAAATAAACTTTAATAGTAATATAAATTCATACGGCAATCGATATTATTGTCGATAGCCTACGTTAGAAGGTCTGCACGAGCACATCACTAACGTCGCAAGCTACAGCGCCCTGTACACGCATAAATAAAGTATCGTTTTGTGGTTTTTATATTGCTTGTCACTTAGGTAGTAGTTAAGAAGCAATGTATTTACTGAAAAAATAGTACAGTCACTATGATATTAAAAAAAACACATAAATAGCGTAGTAAAGTATCGTTTTGTGATTTTTACATTGCTTGTCCGGTCACTTAGCGACACACTTAGGTAGTAGTTAAGAAGCAATGTATTTACTGCAAAAATAGTACATTCGCTATGATATTTGAAAACAAAAATAACTTAGTAAAGGCAAGAACTCAACCGGTAACAAGTTAGCGGGGTGGCGGGTTCGCAACAATTGACACACGTCCGACCCCTAACTCGTTCCGCTCGGAACTAAAGGACGCCGCGGGGCGAGCGCATGAAAAGATGCAAACACTTATTTTTATTAGTGGTATAAATATTTTAATATTTCACATTATGTTGGCCAATATAAATGTAATTTTTTACAACCTTTATTATGGTATAAGTTTTATTATTCAAAGCCTAATAGAACTCAAATAAAATAATAATGTGACCGTAATTTAGACTTGTCTTTGCGATTTTATTGGATGCAGTAAAGTGCAAGTAATCATGTATCGCATAGCCGAGATCAAAGTATGAATTATGTTTTTTTCAAAATTTAATTCCGTGTTATCTACGAATAAAACACAACAGAGGTTATTTTTTTTTTTATAAACGTCCTTTTTCGGCCTTAAACTATCACTAAAATTCCTTACTTTTTTGGCTATGACAATCTTAAGAGTCCCTATCAATTTCGGCGCGCTACGAGTTTAGGTAACTATCGGAGCGCAGTGTGTCTGTGTGCGGTCGACGTATCGCTGACAGTCGTAGTGTGCGCTGTGCGCACGGTGCAGCGCGAACTAATAATCTTGGTCCGTAACTGCTATTATTAGGAGTTTTTACTTACTGGGTTCCGTAATACTGGATGGATTTTATTTTGTGATTATGACGTGCTATGTTTAGGTACCCTATAAAAATATGGTTACCTAGTATGGCATTCACTGAAGTAAAAGCAAACTATAAAGTGTGACCAGCGTATATAAGGTAAGTCTGAAACTAATTACACGTGTTATTGTACTCCTTTATTAATTAGACCTTTATTCCTTATTAGTCCTTTATCCTTTATTATTTACATTTATGTAACTATAATTATTACTATGTAAAAAATTAAAGTAAAATACAATAGACGTAGATATATTTAGTTACCTATTCCACTTGACTATTTTCCAAGAGTCATAAAAACCCCGTAAGGAATCGACACGTGTTTCACCTCTCAACGAGGCATCCTCAGGATGACGATTGACCAATTGCAAACCAGAACGCGACGTGTTACCAAACCGAGCGCTGGACGCAAATTGAAACTTAAGTTAAAGTCACTTTGGTTCCAGCGTTCGAGTGGTTTAGAAGATAGGAGGGAACAGATGATTTTGATCTGTATACAGTATGTTAACTAACAAAGGGCGTTCCCGTTAACCTGCAATAGTATAGCGTGTATACATGCTAAAAAAAATATAACAACTCAAAAAAAAAAAAAAATTGTTTGTGTCGTGAAATGTTCACAAAACGATTAAATTTAAACGTAAAAGAAACACTCTGTACACGCACACTTGTATTTCAACGTAGAAAAACAAGTGTGACAAGTGGGAGTATACAGAGAGTTTATTTTCCGTAACAATTTAATATATTTGTGAATATTTTACCATACAAAAACAAAAAAAAAAACATTTTTTTTTAATGGTAATATTTTTTTTAGCATGTATACACGCTATACTATTGCAGGTTAACGGAAACGCCCTTTGTTAGTTAACATAATGTATACAGATCAAAATCATAACCCTCCTTTTTTCTTCGCCGTAGTCGGGTAAAAAAGAATTATCGTGTGTCCCGATCCTTTTCGCTCATCGATGATGTTCCAGGTAGTATTTGATTTTCGGCAGATTTCTGCCTATTTAATTCTCTACAAATATAATTACTTAACACATTATTAGATTAAAGAAATAATAGTAAACTACAACAATTTTCTTAATTAGTAAGATGATGGCAAAAAATATTATTTACTAAAGAACTGCACGTGCCTTCCGTGTTCTTTTAACGTTTTTCTTTTTATTACCCGTCATTCTTCCGTGATAATAAAGTTCAATTATTCAACCCATTTTCTAAAAATTAAACACTATTTTACTGTAAGTATAAAACAAAACATTAATATGTATAAATATCATTAGCAAATCACAAAGTGTTACACCATACATTATATAGGTACTCACAGTCTCAAAACTGGTTAGCTCTAGTAGAAAAGTACGCTCGATTCCGCGAATTACGTCGGGAACGGCGTCAGCGGCGAACGTCACAGGCGACACAGGTCCGACGTTGAGAAGCCCTCGGGCGCGACTGATTGCCTCGAGCGAGCGCATCGGTTTATAAGGCATTATTTAGATCTTTTATTATAATTAAATTAGTAGTCAAAAATAAAATATAAAAACTGAATTTGGTAGATAAATAACAAAATTTTTAAAATATTTAAGAATTATTGTTAATATGTAACAAATTCTTACGCGTAGACGACGATTTTGCACATGGTATTATTGCGTTTTTTCAGCGTGGATCACATTTTTTTTCAAGTACTAATTCAATAAACTTTGGAAAAATGATCAGTCGTCTAACTAATATACTATATGCCCAGTATTTAGGATTTTTCTCAGATTGATATTTGCTACCAGTAAGCTATGAAAGCAATTGAAAAACCAAGTGTTTCACGCTTACGTAAAAACGTGTGTTAGATTTTTATTTTTCGTAATTTATATTGAGTAGTTAGTTTTAATTTTATTAGTCTAATTACTAGTTAAACAGATGATGAATAATTTTGCATTTAAAAACAAAACAGATATCTTAAGGATATTGAGACATTGGCTCCGAAAAAACTTGAATTTTCTGTTTTTAGACCGCGAAATTGATAGGGGCTCTTAAAGCCATACTGCCAAAAACATTCCCTTTAAAAATTATTTGAACATTATTTTGTACCTATTCAAAACTACCGTAGGTTTAATTTGTAAAACAATCTAGAAAATAAACATTTATTATTATACTAGCTGTGCCCGCGACTGCGTTCGCATGGATGTCGGAAAACAATAATATGTCGCTTAGAAAAGTTGTACCTTCATTTAAAAAGGGGGAATCTTTCGACCAGGCCTGGTGATTTTTCCTAGTAAGAAACTGCCAAAAAACTTGTGTTTTTATTTAAGAAAATGCTTCTCTTTATAAAATATTAGCGGTGGAACCACCTGGAGCGTACACAAAAAAGTTGCTAGGGTTGCTCACACGCGAAAGAGCTACATAAAGTTGGCCGTGGGAAAAGCAACCAATACTAAGATCCACCCCCGCAACGGATAATGTCTGGCCCTGAGCTTTGTTAATGGTCATGGCGTAACACAGGCTGACGGGGAATTGCACACGCTTAAAACTAAACGGGAAATTATTGGGAATGAGAGGAATTCTTGGAATAAAAACAACATCACCGGCGCCGCAACCTGTTAAGATTTCGGCTTCGATGACGTTTTGTTGGTGATTGGTGACTATGAGCCGAGTGCCGTTGCAAAGTTTGGGAGGACTTAAATTTCTGAGAAGAATTATTGGCACTCCGACTTTTAAACAAATTTTGTGTGCTGAAAGACCGGGTGTGTTAAGGGATTCTAAGAACTCTACTGGATAGTGTGTGGCATCTTCTTCTTCGGGAACCGTATTTATCGATGTATATTGTTGACTTTCCCCAGAAACATGTGCCAATATTTGTGTATTTATTGCTGTCCGATAGTCGAACAAATCGAATCAACCATAAGGCCTCTGCCTCGAACCTTGCGGGCAGCGGGGCGGCGGCGGCGGCGGCGGCGGCGGCGCGGGCGCAGCAGGATCTTATGCGTAAAATCAAATGGACCGGTTCTCGAAAACAGCGGCGCGGCAGCGGCGAGGCGGCGGGCAGCGAGCGGTGCACTCCATTCAAGCGGTGACCGCCCGCGCGTCTGCATTGCAGTGTTGTTGCCCACAATAAATTGAGCGTTAGGAATAAATTTGAATCAAAAAGATGTTGCCGCCATTGTTCAGCCATTTCTTTCGCGAATAAAAACAAATATCTCGACGACAAAATCGTGAACACAACACTACGCGGCTATAGTGACGCGCGATCTGCCCGCTAGTTTCGAGAACGGGTCTTTGATGCCCGCCCCGCTCCCGCGCCGCCGCCGCCGCCGCCCCGCTGCCCCCAAGATTCGAGGCCGAGGCCTTACACATGCCAACAACGATCGAATCGAATGAGCGATGGTCACGAATCATACGAACAAATTACGAAGTATAATACAGTTCGATTCAAACTTAATGGCGGCTCGGAACATGAGGCGAGTCGCTGCGCAGTAACAATTTCATGTGACAGCGGGGGTGAGGGGTGGGGTACTGCGCAGCTAAAAGTTAACTTCCGAGCCGCCATCCGCCCCGCTGCCCGCAAGATTCAAGGCCGAGGCCTTACACACGCCAACAACGATCGAATCGAATGAGCGGCGGTCACGAATCATACGAAAAAATTACGAAGTATAGTACAGTTCGATTCAAACTTAATGGCGGCTCGGAACATGAGGCGAGTCGCTGCGCAGTAACAATTTCATGTGACAGCGGGGGTGAGGGGTGGGGTACTGCGCAGCTAAAAGCTAACTTCCGAGCCGCCATTAAGTTTGAATCGATCTGTAACGACTCGTTTCTTGACTTCTTAATTTGACCCTAATGAACGAAACCAACCAAAATACCAAATCAAAACCAATCAGATCAATTAGGAGTGAGGCGTATTTCTATCATCACAGATAGAAATCACAGATATTATAAAATAGCAGATAGCAATTGCTCCTAACGATAAAAAATATCTGTTACTTAAAATCACAGATCCTCAAGACTGTTACTGTTAAAACTTCGGATACGATTTTCGACTTGAACGAAAAGAAATAATGAAGATATTCAATTGAGTGAATACGTATTTATCGTCTGTACAAAAATCACAGGCTGTGATTTTATAACAGATAGATACGATTTTCGACTTTAAATCAAAAGAAATAAAGATGATATTCGATTGAGATACGTATTTATCAAAAATCACAGGCTGTGATTTAATAACAGATATTTGGATCTGTTATTTTTTGTCACAGTCACAGTGATCACAGATATCGTGTTTCACCTGTTACAACCCATCTCTAAGATCAATACTTTCAACTAGGTATGGGCGTTATTTCACGTCACTAGTTACAATAACTGGCTACAGGGCATGTAACCGAATAACTAGTTTCGAGTCACACATAAACACGTTATTTTTATAACTAGATACATTGCAATGCAGTGATCGAATGAACAGCGAGAAACGAAACAAAAGTACGTTGCAAGCGCATGTCGTTTCTTTCGCGCGTAATATTATGTACTGCCCTAATATTATGTAACTACTTGTAGCTAAAAAAACGTATTCGTTCAAAAACCTTAAAGCTAACGTAACGTAATGTAACGTATTACTTAAGGAACCTTTTATATTTTCGTTTCGCAAATAACTGTGTTACTTCGATATAATCACCATGTTGAATCACCGAATAGAATTTGAAAAATAACTAGTTACTAAAATCACTAGTTTTCAAAACAGGTGACGCGTTCTAAGTCACTAGTTACGTTACGTTTCGCGAAAATCACGTAACGACCCATACCTACTTTCAACGAATGACAACCCAACCCAACCAACAATTTATTATTTATTTATTATTATTATATTATTATATTATCGACACTAAAGAAGTCAAAAACAAAGATACCTATACTAAAAATTATTTGGTATATCTGGGCGAAAGTCATTCTTCGACGGAAAGTCTTAACACCGCGATTCAGAAAATGACATTAAACGAACAACGCCATCTATCGAGCACGAAATGATACTGTCAAAATATATGGGAAAACGTTCGAACACTCTGTAAGCTAAATAAACTATGTATAAAAGTGAAAAATTAAAGAATAAATACCCATATTTTTTAAGAAATTAACATTTGTCACTATTCTTTCATGATTATCAAGATTTGAAAGATAGGTAGCGCCACCTATCGCACTAATACTAAACTAATAAATAAACAACGCATCTGGAAAATTTTAATTAATCTAACTTTAGAGTTATATTCTATACACAATGTATCGCGTTAAGTTTCCGCGCAAAGAAAATGACGGTCATATAACAACACACGATCTCACAAACCTAGTAATTAAGAAGTAAGTATCATTTCGCGTCAATAGATGTCGTTACGTGGATGTACATTACGTAATGAAAATTCCTTCTTGAACACTTTAAATTCATATATCTTTTGATATTTTGAAGCGATTGCGATGAAACAAAAACTAATTGAAACATCGAGTTACTCACAATATTTGAGTATAAAAGTTAACCATATTGATTTCTTACTTTTTACGTGATAGTGGAACAATCAAACAAAACAACATACAAACAGACAGACAGACAAACAGACAAACAGACAAAAATTCCAAAAATGGTAGAAATGGAATCTGTTGGTTATTCTTGGACAACCAACCAATTTTTTTTTTTTTTTTTTCATTGTACAGAAACGCCTCGTCTACAGATTTATTATATATATAGATAGATTTTATTAAAGGCTTTTATTTTAGAAAAAGAATTAGGGCCCACGCGGGCGAGGCCGCTGGCAGCAGCTAGTGATGTTATAATTGTATTAGGAAGATTATTTAAAATCGAATTTAACATCGCGACTTCTTGGTACTTGTTTGTCCTAACTACCCCGTGAATGTTTTTTTGAGCCGGAGGAGGGCATGGAGGGCAGCCTTGACGTGTAGTATGGAATTTTCACTTTTTGTATGGAAAAAAAAAATAAGTACATGTTGAGTATTAGGGGTTTATGGTTTATACAGGGTGTTAGGATAAACATTGTTATACTTGAAACCAGTGGTTTAGTTTCATTTATAGAACGTAAAATCAATGGAAAAATCGGGAAGTTACCTGACCGGGACAACGAGCCGCGCGCTATCCTCGTCAGTCTGCTGTTTCGCTAGCGACCGACCGCACGTAATGTACAGCCGTGTCGCGGGGGTCGCGTAGCGCCGCCCGCTCATTTCTCGTGCGTAAATAATAATTGTGGTTATGTGATTATGTCTTAAACTAAATTACCAGTGTTATGATAATTCAGGTCAGAATTGTTGCCTGATTAACGTGTTCTAAATCGTGAAACTATCTTGGCGGCCACACAAAGGATGCGTAGCTACTTACGGCCAGTTCACCGTGCCGGCCCACGCTCAGGGTCGTGGCAACCAGCAGCTGCCAGTTGATCTTCAAGAACGAAACGAAAAGCAAACATGTAGACTCGTCACAACACCTAAGGTACCTTCTTAGGTATTTTTGTCTGTCCTAAGCCAGGAAAAGAAGGGTAAGTTGCATCACAGGGTCAGGTTATGTGTAATTGTGTATTTATTCATGTGTTGTGCAGGTAGAAGACGGGCGGCGACAGACGCGCGACGTGTCTCGGGCGCGCGTGATCTAAGAGTTCGTGGACGGGGTCGGATATTAACTTTTTAAAATCTTTTCATGAAAATAAGGTTTTTTTTTGTTGTTACCGGGTCATTTAATTTTATAAGTAAGTCAACTACCCATGGTTTGAGTGACAACGGTGTTTACCCTTACATCCTTACCAATATTTCCTTACTAATATTATAAACGCGAAAGTTTGTAAGTATGGATGTATGGATGGATGGATGGATGGATGTTTGTTACTCTTTCACGTAAAAACTACTGAATGGATTTGGATGTTTGGCAAACAGATAGTTTATAACCTGAATTAACACTTAAGATACTTTTTATCCCGATATTCCCACGGGATCGAGACTTACGCGGGTGAAACCGCGGGGCGCAGCTAGTACTGTATATAATTTTAGGTGAAAAACGTCAACTTCAGAATAGCAAAATTGCCATTTTCACAAAACTAAATAACTCCGGGTGCCATCTTAGTGCTCTCAAACTAAAATATAGTTATGTTGTGTCTATTTCAGAATGGGAAATCGTCGTTTGACAGGCATGAACCAAATTGTAGTGATTTTTAGTCTAGTTTAGAGAAGAGAATCGGCACCATTATGTAACTATTGTTGCAGTACTTAGGCCGTCCTCCATGTCATGCTATCTGTCCATTTCAGTACGTACGCTAGTATGTTCACTGCTGCACTGGTGGACTATGAGTGAATCTCTGAAATATCGGAATAAATGAGCATTGTAGTTATTGACACTTAAAAATGATACTAGTGTTCATCGCCATAATATGTCAGACTAAAATACACAATATTGAGGAGAGGATAGAGAGGCGCCACGGCGTCCTCACCTTCCGCCTGACGCAGGTCCTCACCGGACATGGCAGCTTCGAGAGGTTCCTGTGTAGGATTAGGCGGGAGGAAACGCCCGGGTGTCACCACTGTGTGGATAGAAAAAGAAAGAAAGAAAGAAAATACATTTATTTAGCACAGACAAGGCACACAACACAATGTAACTACATGCAAACGAATAAAAAAATAAAAATACAAGAAACAATTTCAAAGTGTAGGTACCTAGAAAAAAAAAGTGTGCCTCGCGGCTGCGCTAAATAGGCCCAGTTCAGCAAAAATGCCAGACAGCTAGTGCCTGACGCTGGTTTTCAACTGGACCTGAGGTGTGAGGTGACAGATGAAAATCAGTCTTATAATACAGCGTGTGTGTATAGGTACATAATAAAAAATAAATAAATTATTGTTAGATAATAATAATAACGAAAAAAAATAAAATAAAATAAAGTAAGAAAAACAAACCGAAAGCACATGAGACGGACGCATGTTTATGTCGCAAAAAAACCTGTTTTGAAACGATGCCAGACTTCCTCGTTCAAACCAATTAATTGAAATGAAATGAAATGAAATTGTTTATTCTGTAAATAGGATATCGCAATCACTTTTACACGTCATATTATTAAAAAAATAAAATAAGCTAGATGAGGTCGGCGTTTCCTATCTGACTACTCTGAGAAGAAAGGCCGAAACAAACTCAGAGGTCGCAGTCTCTTTTAAGGTCCAGACATAATCTTGGTCAAGCCATATGAGGACCATGTAGATTAATGTCTGAAATGGTCTTTTGAGGAAAGAACCACACAGATTTGAGTGGACCTGTCCAGTCAGTGCAAGCATTTGTCAGTAACCGAGGAGCTCAACTCAGAGCTGAAGGAGCTCAA
The DNA here is from genome assembly GCA_947363905.1 of Lithophane semibrunnea. Classification (NCBI taxonomy): domain Eukaryota; kingdom Metazoa; phylum Arthropoda; class Insecta; order Lepidoptera; family Noctuidae; genus Lithophane; species Lithophane semibrunnea. The sequence goes on from OX376205.1 coordinate 177,502, forward strand.
CGACTCGACGAACAATACCAAAAAAAGGACATTTGGGTAGGCCGCAGAAAGTACTCAAAACTGCCAGACCATCATTAAAACAGGGAAAGAGGAGCAAAAAATAAAAAATGATCCACATAGTCCTCACATTCACAATAATCAAAACAAAATAATACTTTACAAAGTAAATTAATCCGCGCACTTCGACGCACAATACGCTGCAAGCAGCCGATCGCGACGGACTGTTCACGGACGGTTTTGCAACTCGTATCAGTTGTTTCTCGTATGGGTTGTATTGTCATTGACTCAATACGGTGGTATTTATGTACATAAATAAGTCAGCCAAACATTTGGCGAAAGTGGAAGCGGAATGTAACGAGGTATGCTTTTAAAACAAAACGATGGAGATACGGATGAAAGGTAAGCGCTAGTCACTAACCAGGTTATTTGCCGGAGAAAATAAAACAAAACAAAACAAGACGACAAAAATTATTTACAATGTGAAAGTACCTACCCATTTTTAATTTCCGTTTCAGTTCTACCTTAACCTGTAAGACCGCGGGTGGTTTTATAAGGCGGGCGCTTCTATAGGGAGATAACAAATAACAAACCACACAGAGGTTCGCCCACTGCTAGGTCTTGGTGAAGGATAGGTGAACGTGGCGTCATCCCGACATCGCACGTTCAAATTGCATATAGGCCAGGCACATGGTGTAAGTTGAAAAGCAACGTGTTTAGAAATACATATACATATGTTGGTCATATACGATTACTTCAATGTGTTATTTAATATTCTACAGGCCTCAGATCTGCGATGGAACGTAGTGATGCCGCGGATGTCGCAACAGTAAGCCCTCGGCCGGGGACACAGGGGACATGAGCGAGCGAGTCGAGCAGAGCGTAAGAAAGAGCAAGAACGATTTCCAAAAAAAAAAAAAAAACATTTTCATAGGTACCTACATGTTTTCATGTAATTGAGACATGACACGGTGGAGCATACGGTGGAGGTATGCCCTGCTTGGGCGGAGAACCGCCGTGTCCTCGTGGAGGCGATTGGCGGCAATGATCACTCGCGTCCGGCCTTGGTCCAGGCCATGGGACGGAGCGAGAGGGCATGGGAAGCAGTCACCTCCTTCTGCGAAGCAGTAATGCTTGCGAAGGAGGAGGTGGAGCGCATGAGGGAGAGGCAAAGTTTGCGCCCTCACGCCCCTAACCGCCGCCGGTGGAGACACCCTGGGCGTCGGCAATCCCAGGCGGATTCCCGGACACCATAGGCGCGGGCTTGCGGCGAGCTACCCATTGCTCGCCGTCCGATATGGACCAGGCTCGGGTCGATGGCGCGTCGTGCTCCACGCCCGTCTCAAAGAGATATCAGCACAATTGGCGGGGTCTGCTAGGACCGATGCCTGGCAGGGTTGCGGGAAACTCCGAAAGGGATACCGGGACCTTGGCAAAAGGCAACTGAAGGAACACGGGTGGGTTTTAGTCAGTAAAAGTCTGACATGCCCTTCCACACCGCCCAGACCGGGAGAAGTCAATGAATGATTTCCCAAATTAAAAAAAAAAAAAAAAGTATACCCAATATGGATACCTAGACAGTATAAACGTTGTGGTCGTAGAAATAAAAATTAGAAGGCCGTAATTCCTAGATTACATAAAAAGTAATGACTACGGTGACCGCGGAATGACACCGAGCGCGGGCGCTAAGTACATTCAACTGCGAGCTACACGCTGAGATCAGTCGCACGGGGTACTTCTGGCAACAACCAGCACACGGGTGTTCCCAACACTTCATCAAGTAAACATTAATGTTTGTAACCAAATTGTCCATTTGTAGATAGATAATTATAAATATGAACGTGATACATAGCTCAACATACCGTCAGTGTTGTCTCCCCGGGGGGCGCTACAATGGACGGCCCTCTATCCAATTCAATCATTTATTCAGTGAAAAGGTCCCACCATACATTTTTGCGCGTCATACTAAAATAACATATGGACTTACTATAAACTACAGAACACCCTCGGGAAAGAATCGCTAAAATAAACAAGAATCGGGAGGATGATCGAGATAAGGACCGGACTTCGTAAAATAACCATTTGTATTCCCAGTAAACACTGAATAAATAATGTATCCAGTTTCAGGAATGTGTGATCAATATAATGCTGCGAGGAAATTATGCAGTTATCACGTGAAAACAGAAAGTGGATCCACTTTAGGTCGGTGTGTGTAGGCGACTGGCGCTCGTCCACGCTAATGCGGAATGTAAGAGTCAATAACTAAAGATTCAATAAAGGAGAGAGAGAGATTAGAGACTAGAGATTCCTGTTGTCGGCTGGTGCCGACAACATACCTTCGAGAGCGCCCGAAAATTAATATTACCGTGGCTCCAGTATATCCGGATTCATAGCAAGTTCCTGGAGTCCGGCCGGGCGTGAAATTACACAACGTGGATAGTGAACTGTGGACGTACCTGTGTGTTACGTGTACAGGTTATCGTACATACATGCGCGGGTTCACGACTGACACCGGCGCAGAGTGAGGTGAGCAGCACCGCCGCGACGCGACGCGAGATTCCTCCAGTACGTTTGCACTGTCTGAGTCTCAGCACGTTCTTAAACCTAAGTTCATCGCCCGCACAACCAGAAAAAATTTCGTCAAGAATTTCAAGCAGAAGCGAGTTTTCCTCAACTCTTTGCTAAAAACTGCAAGTTCACATCATGTGAGGCACAGGGAGGGTGGCAGGTGCTAGGGGCGGGGTACAACTAGACAATATATCTGTGCGGGCGTTTAAAAACTTTGTGCTCCATAATAGAACTGTTTGCAAAGTTCGCGGTGTGAACTGCGCCCGGACGAGTCAGGGCTGCTGACTATATTCACATTATTGTAGGAATAAAATCAAGATATTTAGTTACATTTACGTGGTGTGTATGAATGGTTTGACCACACGTGATACAGAGTGACAGTCGACGTAAGACATTGTGTCTGACCTCGCATGAACTTACATCAATGACCCAGTTATGAATCTGTCACGATCTCTATGGCTTAAGGCTTTCATTTGTTTCTACCTAACTGTCATCGTTGCAAGTTTTATAGTTTCCGCCCCGAAAAATTAAGGGTGTGCCTCAAGTTATTCATAAAATGTATGCTAGCATCTTTTCCAATCAGATCGTACCCGACCACAACACTTCATATAAAGCGTAAGACTTTATTGTGGAGACTCCAGTGACCCGTTTAGTGCTCTCTCACACCCTCGAGGTAAGCAAAATACGGGTTCCCGTTCCTTTAGCAGTTTAAAACACGTCTGTCAGATAAAAAGAACAATACTTTGGACAAAACGCAAGCCGGACGTAGCGCCAGGCGCCGGTGCAGGTGTGTCGGTGGTGCGGTGGCGCGATGGTGCGGCGCTCACGTTTTTATATTCTCATAAAATTACTCTTTTGCAGCCCTAACGGCGCCCGCGAGTTATTGCAAGCGTGCACAGCTGCCCCTCGTTCTGAGGCACCATCTTTCACACCTTACATGAACCTTTCTGTGCTACACATAAGGGGTATGTTCCCTTGCAGGTGTTCTAGAGCAAAGTGACGATATTAATGAATTTCCTTCGCTCCCGGCACATCCCGGTAAACTTGGTGGCAAGTTAAATGGATATAGTTTTCATTCGATATGCTTTTCATTATAGTATCGAAGTTGGCGCGAGAAGTGATTGTCTAATTTACTGAAGACACTTGTTTAATGTTCGCTCGGAGACTTCCATAGACTTCACGTAAAGGAACATTGTCAGCTTTGGGAATGTTGAAACTAGTGGCACAAAATCTAGCATTACGGTTTCTACAGAGGCCTTCGTATAAGAAGCTGTTTAAAGAACTTTACAGGACAGAACCCGTGTTGCCTTGAATTGTCCCGCCCTGCGCTTGCACTTCTGTATGCCACGGACAGTGCCCACGGGCCGTTATGTAGGGCGCATCGCGCTTGTACCACGCTTAATACGTCATCAGCTATTGTCACCGCCCGCAGTGCTTATGTTATGCTCCACCATAGAAAAAGTACTATACACTTTAAGTGTGACTAATGCAACGGCAGTAAACCGGCAATCGGCACTCACTGCCAGGACTTCACAGCTAAGTTTAAGAGACACAGCATAAAGCTTGAGTGATGAACCTTCATGCTGCTTCCTCGAGTAAGAGCGTACATAATATTGATAATACGTCTTTACATATCCTCTCAGCACTCGTGTGTAATGTGGTAAAGATGTGCACCTCCCGCCGCCGCGCACCACCGCGCAGCGAGCGCTCGGGAGGGAATGATGTTTAGTCGTAATTTTAAAATGTTGTCTTAATTAAAAATGCGTGTATACGGTGTAGCGGGGGTGTCAACACTCGTTAGATTTTACTATTCCCGCCAATGCCGCCGTGCAGCGGCCTTAATGCGAGTTTCTTTTAACTATCTTCACTTTACGCATCGACCATGTTCGGCGCTCCGATTAGCCCTTGAGTGGCCTTCACTGGTGAAGGGCCAATCGGAGCGCCGAACGCGGTCGATTCGTAAAGTAAAGATAGTTAAAAGAAACTCGCACTAAGGCCTCAGGAGACAGCTAGCAGCTGTGTGTGAGTGTGTGCAGTACTATACGTACCGCAGCGTAACCAACCATACCTAACCGTAAAATCAAGATAATAATACGTGGATAATTAACATAATTATGTACGTTTTTTTGTAGTATTTGATAATTATGATTGTCATTTGCAAATAAATTTAAACAACAAACATACAAACATACATACAAACATACATACAAACACACATACAAACATACATACTCCCGAAAAACATTACCCTCCTCTTGGGGCAGTCGTGTAAAAACCAGTTAAAAAGGTCTCTTTTGGCTTTTATTATTAGGGTATTACATAGAATACCCAACAGGCGCTTCGTTTTACCAGCCGCAGAACGTGGAATGAGTTCAGTGTCGGTGTCTTGCCTGTGATGCCTTCCAGGGATCGTCGGAGTGCCCAGCTTGCTAAACGTCGTGTCACTTAGCGTGCGGTCGTGGCACAGGATGTAATCCATCAGGACCGGCTTATTTTAAATAATTTACACTCGCTTATTGTATTTATCAGTACTCTTAGACTTTATATTTTAGCAGGTAGTTGTATTCGAATTTGTGTGGGGTAGGTACCACAACTAAAAAGTGAAAAATAAAAACTTTTTACAAAAAAAAAACCGACTTCCAACAAAAACACAAAAAACGTGAAAAATAAGTTTTATTTCGGAAGTCGGTAGCAAAAAACGAAAATTGAAAAGCTAAGACACCGACTTCCGAAATAAAAGTTATTTTTCACGTTTTTGTGTTTTTGTTGGAAGTTGGTTTTTTTCTCGTAAATCCATTTTCATTAAGAGTCTGTTCCGCGGCTAATCCAAACATATTTTTACTGTAGTTTTTTTTTAAACCTATGCTTTCTGGAATAATACTACATTAATATACGTATAAAAATGGTGAAGCTACATTTTATTTCACTACAGTACGTGTGTGTGGCGATCGCCAGTATGAGGCAGTACACATACACACCGCGCCGCAAGTGCAGCAATTAGTGACGACACTCAATTATATTTTTATTTCAGTGTTAGAGTGACGCCAAGAAATAATCCGCTGCCGTTCACTTGTGAGGCGCGCCGCACCTCGCCCGCAACGCCCCGCACCGCACCGCACCACCCCCACAACGCACCGCTGCTCTCACCAGCTTATTATTTTTCCAATTTCAGTTGCCTAGTTAGTGTTGGAACTTTGTAACGTGAATAAAAAACTGAGGGCTTGCGCTACTCTCAGTTGAGGGAAAAAATCCGGCTCATTTCAGTGCACTTTTTAGTGTATCAGTTTTACGTTCGAGCATAATGAGAATAGTTAATGACTTGCTTCGTTCGTGATGTAGTCGGCGGCGGCACCGCGCCATTGAGCCTTCGACTAAATGTACGTTAAATATCGTAGAAATACTGCCCTCCGAACTCACTCAACCGTACCAACACAAAGTATAGATTCGAGATAATAGCGCGTATTTTTTTTTTTTAATTGGTTTTCAGTGTTTAGAAAATCTTCATCTTGAATAATTTTAATCGATAGAAGCGATAGTTCCCTGAAATTAAACGTGATGAAGTTGGTTTTATCTACATTTAGTGTTAGACTATTTGCCGAAAGCCAAGACATAACAATTCCAAGAACAGATTCTGCTCTCTCTCGGGCTTCATTCCAATTTTCAGCATGAACTAGAAGGGCCGTATCATCAGCATATGTGTAAATGGAACAATTTGGGAGTACTAAATCAAAAGGACTGTTTACTTAAACTGTTTAATAAAAACCGTATGAGCTCTTACGTCCCTTTAGCTTAACGTGTTTATTTAGAAAAAAAGAAAGATAATACGTTTATTTGCGGCAAACATGACGCTAAGAAAGGACAAATATACAAAAATAAGTTGGGGGAAAATATGCGTCACATTAAGCGTGTTGCGTTATTTAATTTTAATAATGCATCGAAAATGTATCCTAAAAATAAACACGGTAAGTTACTATACGGTGTTATTATGCGAAAAGAATACTAGACATAACAGCAGCAACTGCTATGATTTTAAAATTGCCATTGAATAAATTGCTTAGTAACTTTAGAAAAGTTAGATAATAATGGTGTGCATTTAAAAAATCTTAATTATATTATAAATAAGTCGTATAAGGTGATTTATTAAAATTGCTGTTTTATTTACAATTTTATCATTTCCTAGACATTAATCCTAACATTGTTACCGCTTTTATGGCTAGTAAAACTTGAGCTCCTAGACATTAAAACCGTAACTATGTGACATACGGCGCTCATTCTTACGGTTACTTAATTAAATAGTTGTGTTGCACTAGCCATAATGATTTGCTAAATTAAAACTAAAGTATCTAGGTTAGTAGTAAACCGTGCTTATTTTTAGGATACATTTTCGATGCATTATCAAACTTTTGGGCCGTAAGAGCTCATACGGTTTTTATAATAAGGAACGTACAAAATGGGGGCAGTTACGCCGCTTATGACTAACACTATCTCTTTTACAGTAGGTTTTACCAAAAACTCGTCAAAGAGAACATTATATTTCTCATCACGCTAATTCTAAATCAAGTATTAACTCATTTTTCATAAAAATGCGAGTTACGGTTGTCACAGTTCGGAGGGCAGAATACTAATAGCACCTTGAGTTACCGATGTCTTCTAGTTAGAGAGATCTGAGGAACATTTGAATCCAATCAGTTTCCAATCAGACCAGTGAAAGTCGCAATCAGCAGTAATTTACAAACATACACAATCTGGCTCCCTCGCCGCTCGCCGCTCGCTTCTATCTAAATCAATACAGTAGGTATTATTGTTCCTTATATAAACGCTTTGCCTGAAATTACGAAAACTAAATTGGTTTTATTTTCAAGAAATTATGGGATTTTATTTTATTTATTAATATCGAATAAGCTGTTATCGGCGATGTTGACAGCTCGGGAATATGAGTTGAGTTGTGTGAGGCGACTGAAGCGCCTGACACGAGGCATTTGCACGCTACGAGCGACACGTGTCGCCGCGTGCTGACGACAACACATAATTGTCTCGTCGCTGATTCCGTGTAGATGTACCTACTTAATGTTATCGCTGTACAAGCTAACGATACAGTAAAAACGTGACCCCTTTCTACATTATTCTCGGTTTGTTTTTTTTTTAAGTGGCAAAATGGCAAAAAGAAAACTAAGCCTTAACGAACCCACCTATTGTTTGGTCCCATTACAACGTTTAGTAGGTCGGCCGTGACGCGCGAGCCGGGAGTGACGCGTGTGTGCGCGCCCTTACCGCGCAGTACACAGCTACCGTATGGAGCCACACGCTGGAATTGCAATTAACTAAATACATTTTAATGTTGCTTGTACAGTACATTGTACGAGTTGTTGCTTTTCATGTCTCAACAAAATGGGAAGTTTTAGTGCTTTTGAACATTTAGTAATATTCTTTTGTTCAACTTGAAATGCATTAAGCTAGGACGATTCGGGCAATAGAATGGAATAAAATAAAAGTAAAAATCTTTTTAAAAACAAGCTTTTAATGAACTAAAAAGTACTAAATAAAACTTACGTAAATATCGAACTATAATATTTTTTTAAAAGCTTGAGGCTTATCTTTAACTGTACGAAGCACATTTACGCGTCACAGTACTTCTGACATACCAATAAAATCTCCGTCCATCCATCCGCATACAGATCGCCTGTTGGGTTAGAATCCAAGAGATAATTAAGCGCGGCCAGCTTGCGAGGAATTGGCGACTTACCACGTGCAACCGTACGACACGGAGGCACAGCAAACAGTCTGTGCCTTCTGCCCCGACACTAATTGTCTGGAACAAAGAAGCGCGCCAGCACATGAAGCAGATCAGGAGCGTCAATAGCGCCACGGAGCGTCTTACAGGCTATTGTGAGCTGATCTCGAGCTCGCCTTACCTCTAGCGAGTTGTATCCGAGGCAGGTTGTTGGATAGAGGTAAGGATGGTAGTCGGTGTTATTTGCGTAGCGCTACCGTTTACTACGAAAAGCAAACCAATATTATGCACATGTTCATGTAATTATTAAGAACTTATTGGTGCCGATGCTCTTGTACACCGAACTAAATTAGTTTATTGATAGTTTAGTTAGCTAAACTATCACTAAAACTCCTTACATTTGGCTATAATCTTAACGCTATTCTAACAGAAAAATTCTCTAAATTTAAAAACTAATTTGGGACGCCTACATCGAATTTGACAATTGCGCGACCACTTGGCACTTGGTTTTCCCTACCCCGCGAATTTTTTTTAGAGTCAGAGGCGCGCTAGGCCGTCACCTTTGACGTGTTTTTTTATGGAATTTTTTACTTTTTGTATGGGAAATAGGAAAAAAAAGAAGTTACTAACATGTTGCGTGTCAGGGGTTTATGTGTTTCCTATATGGGGTCAAGGGGGTCGAAATTTTCATTATTTTTGCGATAGGACACACCATTTTCGAGATATAAGCAGAGGCAGTTAGAGGTTTTTAGTTATAGGACAAAATTTTAGGTTAAATCTATCTAAAAAATTATTTTAATGCTGAAAAGTACAAAATAAAATAAAAGTAAAAATCTTTTTAAAAACAAGCTTTTGTTGAACTAAAATTACTAAATAAAACTTACGTAAATATCGAACTATAATATTTTTTTAAAAGCTTGAGGCTTATCTTTAACTGTACGAAGCACATTTACGCTTCAAGCTTAGACCATGCAACCAGCATTAAAATGTATAAATATCTGTACTATCACCTTCACAAATCGAACCCAACACTACGGGGCCTATCTTGTAAGGTCGAGGAGTCTCTATGGCCGCTTTCTAGCTTCATCATCAGACCAGCCACATGGTATCATTTTTTCAAAATGTCTCGGTTGCTGTATATGTACGCCAAGTTATAGCACAATCACATGCTAGGAAGTGCTTGAAAAATGGATGACAATAGGAGTAACTAGAAACACATATTATGGCCACCTTCCGGCTCCATCATCAGACCATGAACACCACCCAGTGTCAAAGCACTTGTTAATACGTAACCAATGAGTCCAAACACGATGTTGCTATCTTGTTTGATTGAGGAGTTCCTATGGCCAACTTCCGGCTCCATCATCAGACCAGCTCAATGATATCTTTTCAAAATGTCTCGGTAGTTGAATAAGTATGCCAAGTTTCAGCTCAATCAGATTCCAGGAACTGCTTGAAAAATGGAGTACAATATTAGTAACCGGAAAGACATACGAACAGAGCAAGCTAATATAAAGCTTGTAAAAAGATAGAAGCTTTTGAGATGTGGTGTTGGCGGAGAATGCTCCGTATACCATGAACCGCCAAGAGAACGAACAAAGCTATTATCGAATAACTGCGCATAAGAGTTATACTATCCACGATGTGTTACCAAAGGATTCTCGGTTACTTTGGTCACATTGCCCGTCGGGAACCGGATAACCTGGAAAAGCTGGTGGTGTTGGGCAAGAACCGCTGGATAACCAAGAAACCGCCCTCACTGGACTCTCTGTTACGACCGCCCTTCCCATAGGCTTTTCAGGGACACGACCTTCAGTAATGAAGAACACGACTAAGAAGAAGATAACTCATAGAAAACAACTGTAATTTCAATGGACTTTACGGTTACGTTACGTAGCCGAGCGTAGCCCGTAGCACGTCTCGTAACCCGTAGACCGTAGCACGTAGCAAATCTCGTACCCCGTAGCACGTCTCGTTTTTGCTCGTAACGGTCGTGTAGTGCTAATCGCCCACTGGTTATAGGTGACGTCACATAATAATGGTGCCCTCTAGAGACAGACATATAAAGTCAGGAACTAAAAAAAAAATTGTTTAATCGTACCATGTTGGGTATCAAATGAAAGGACATAATGAACACATTTAAAAAATATATAATTGTTACATTACAAATCCAAAAAAAAAAAACCGGCCAAATGCGAGTCGGACTCGCGCACGAAGGGTTCCGTACTATAAAAACGGCAAAAAAAATCACGTTTGTTGTATGGGAGCCCCCCTTAAATATTTGTTTTATTTTAATTTAATTATTTATTTTTATTTTAAAATGTACATCTAACTAAATATTCATGAATATGTAACATAATATCAATATATCACGGTTCATGAGATACAGCCTGGTGACAGACGGACAGACAGACAGACAGACAGCGGAGCCTTAGTAATAGGGTCCCGTTTTACCCTTTGGGTACGGAACCCTAAAAAAAAAATCCGGAATCACACGTGTTAGGGCATAAATCGAACAGATTACGTGTGACTCCGGATTTTTAATTTGTCTGTCTGTGGTGCCTTGTTTAAACCTTTTTAGTCGTAGTTGGGTTTTAGTTTTTATTACTTATTTTTTTTTTGTTTTGACACTATGTCACTGCTCGGTGTATAGTTTTATTTCAAAAACAATGGCGCCGATTCTCTTGTCACAAAATTCTCTAAACTAGACTAAACATCACTAAAATTTAGTTTATTCCTGTCAAACGACGATTTCCCATTCTGAAATATACTATATTGACACAACTTAACTATAATTTAGTTTGACAGCTCCAAGATGGCACTGAGATATTAGTTTAGTGAAAATGCTATTCTGAATTTGACGATTTAACCTAAAATTTTGTCCTATAACTAAAAACCTCTAACTGCCTCTGCTTATATCTCGAAAATGGTGTGTCCTATCGCAAAAATAATGAAAATTTCGACCCCCTTGACCCCATATAGGAAACACATAAACCCCTGACACGCAACATGTTAGTAACTTCTTTTTTTTCCTATTTCCCATACAAAAAGTAAAAAATTCCATAAAAAAACACGTCAAAGGTGACGGCCTAGCGCGCCTCTGACTCTAAAAAAAATTCGCGGGGTAGGGAAAACCAAGTGCCAAGTGGTCGCGCAATTGTCAAATTCGATGTAGGCGTCCCAAATTAATTTTTAAATTTAGAGAATTTTTCTGTTAGAATAGCGTTAAGATTATAGCCAAATGTAAGGAGTTTTAGTGATAGTTTAGCTAACTAAACTATCAATAAACTAATTTAGTTCGGTGTACAAGAGCATCGGCACCAATAAGTTCTTAATAATTACATGAACATGTGCATAATATTGGTTTGCTTTTCGTAGTACACGGTAGCGCTACGCAAATAACACCGACTACCATCCTTACCTCTATCCAACAACCTGCCTCGGATACAACTCGCTAGAGGTAAGGCGAGCTCGAGATCAGCTCACAATAGCCTGTAAGACGCTCCGTGGCGCTATTGACGCTCCTGATCTGCTTCATGTGCTGGCGCGCTTCTTTGTTCCAGACAATTAGTGTCGGGGCAGAAGGCACAGACTGTTTGCTGTGCCTCCGTGTCGTACGGTTGCACGTGGTAAGTCGCCAATTCCTCGCAAGCTGGCCGCGCTTAATTATCTCTTGGATTCTAACCCAACAGGCGATCTGTATGCGGATGGATGGACGGAGATTTTATTGGTATGTCAGAAGTACTGTGACAGGAATGAAAGTGTGGTTAACTGTTTTCATGTTCTTATTTTGTATATTTTAATATGTGTTTTATTTTTCAGGGCACAATGCTTGCAGAACAGATTGCCGATGAGGCCGAAAGGTTCTGGAGTGTATTTCAACGTAGAAAGACAAGTGTGCGTGTAGGTGCAGAGTGTTTCTTTTCCATATCAATTTAATATTTTTTGTGAATATTTTACTATTAAATAATAAAAAATACGTTGTTTTTTTATGGTAATATTTTTTTAGCATGTTTAGACGCTATACTATTGCAGGTTAACGGGAACGCCCTTCTTTAGGTAAAAAACTGTACCTATAGGTATACATAAGTTAGGATACGTTAGGTAGGTAATACGGGCTGGTATCCGGTATCTTGGCTAGGATACGTTAGCCAAGATGTCAGATGTTATACCGAAATCCTACGATCCGCGATTTTGCGGACGGACACTGACGAGCCCGGACGACGGACCGTGGGAAGGTGTACAATCGGAAGTTCCTCGGTGCGCGGTGCGTGGTGCGTGGCGGTCTGTGGTCGTCTGCCGTGCGTGTCCGTCCGCAATATCGCCGATCGTCGGATTCCACCATAATGCCGTGATCCGACGGTGCGCCATATTGCGGACGGACACAGACGAGCCCGCACGACGCACCGTTAGAAGGTGTACGTGCAGGGTATCGCAGACATCGGAAGTTCCTCGGTGCGCGGTGCGTGGCGGGCTGTGGTCGTCTGCCGTGCGTATCCGTCCGCAATATTGTTGATTGTTGGATTCCACCATTAGACTCGCACGTTTTTTTTTAACTTACCTAAAATTCAGAATTAAAATGAAAAGCACCAGTTTTTTTTTTTAATTATCATATTTAATTTAAAATTTTAATTCTTAATAAAATACAAAAATAACAAAGGGTGATCATAACCTACTGGTATTTTTTATAGTGTAGGTTCTTTTCTTTGATAGGATCTTAGTAAATTAAGTTCAGTGGTTTGAGTGGTACTAATTTACATTGCACACATACGATTTAAAATATACCTACCCTATGAAACAAATTAGTCATAAGTTAATAATATAATACACATAAATACATTACTATAGTATAACATATAAAAACGCTATGAACTACCTAACATACTTAAATTACAAATAAACAAAATATATACATACATAGGTACACTATATTTTAATCTATATAAACGTATGTCTACATAAATATATTTACAAATGGTGACGACGTTAGGTTGTTTATGCGTTGTAGATACTTTTGGGATGGTTTAAATGAGTAAAATAACACGACTGTTTGCTAGCTCTGTATTGAGGCAACTAAAATGTAAAACGATCGGACATACCGCCCACCAAAAGGACCCCGTGTCCTTTTACAAATACTAACACTACTACTTCTACTTACAATAAATTGGGCTTAATAACTAACTTACTGTTTTCTACATTGTAAAACTGATCAAAACTATATAACGAAACTTACAAGTGGACCGTATGTAACAAAAAATGAATAACAGAGTATCAAATAGATAGTACCTAAATAGGTAGTAACCTACCTACATCTCAATTTATTTCTCTATCTATTTGTTGACAAGATCATTAGTTATTAGTTGTGTTTATAGTTATATTATAAGTAATAGCATGCAGGTGGAAGTTACATTAAACTAGATTAGGGATTCGAATCATTGAATGGTAAGTATGTATGTGTAGGCACATATATCTCAGTAGTAATTAAGTAGTTTATGTAGTTAGAATAATAAACTTACTTTGACGATTGAATGAATAACAGTATGTAACATTATAAAAGGTTAGACATAGGTACTAGAAGTATACATAACAATTGGTTAGTATATATTAACAAATTTCGTTTTGAGTACAGTTATTAATTAAGCAGCTTTAGGTAGGAATATTAACTTAGATAAAGGTCTTTTTAATTCACCTTGTCCTTTACATTGTACTGTAACCACTCTTATTAAATTATCTTTTCCAGGATGCAGCGTTTTTATTTTTCCCATGAGCCATCTCGTGGGTGGCAAATTTTCCTCTTTGATGACCACAACATCTCCCACGGTAGGTGACTGGATAGCTGATTGCCACTTCGTCCGTTGTTGCAGAGTGTTCAGGTATTCTGAATGCCATCTTCGCCAGAAGTCTTGCGTCATTCGCTGTACTAATTGCCATCTAGTTAATAGGTTAATGTTGGATTTTTCATAGCAATCATCTGGAACACTGAGTAATGGCTCACCTATTAAAAAGTGCCCAGGTGTGAGTGGTGACATTGTCTCAACAGTGTTGTCCAACTGACATAATGGTCGGGAGTTAAGACAGACTTCTATTTGCGTTAGCAATGTCACCATCTCTTCATAAGTAAGTTTTGTGTCTTTGCTAACCCTTGCTAGATGTTTCTTTGCAGATTGCACTCCAGCTTCCCAGAGGCCCCCACAGTTTGGCATTCGCGGCGGGATAAAATGCCACGTAGTTCCATCGGTTGCTAATTGTTCGGAAATTTCTTTAGTAATGTTGCGTTCACCGGTTTTGAAAAGGTCTTTAAGTTCTTTTGCAGCACCAACGAAATTTGTGCCATTATCACTGAACAGATGAATACATCGACCTCGACGGGCGACAAATCTCCGAAATGCAGCCAGGAATGCTTGAGAAGTTAAGTCTGTCACGGCTTCTAGATGTATGGCACGGGTAGCCATACACACAAATAGACAGATGTATCCTTTAGTAGCATGATGCCCTCGCCCCTTTGATGTTCTTATCAATACTGGACCTGCATAGTCGACTCCACTGTTCAAAAAGGCCCGCTGCATATTCACCCTTACAGCTGGTAATTCGCCCATTAATTGGTTGTTTATCTTGCCTTTATTGATAATGCAAACCTTACAACTTCTTATGCATTTTCTTACTGCTGATTTTAAGTTAATTATCCAATAGTTACTTCTTAGGTACGTCATCATAACTTGTATACCACCGTGTAAAGTTTGTTTGTGAGCTTCGTTGATCAACAATGTAGTGATATGTTGATTACTCGGTATTATTATTGGATGTTTGGTTGTGACTGGCAAATTAGCGTTTTGTAAACGACCTCCTACTCTCAGCAGATTGGTTTTATCTAAAAATGGTGTCAAGCTAATTAGTGAACTTGATTTTCTCACTTTGCCATTTTTCTTAATGTATTCTATATCTCTTTCATACGCTGCCTGCTGATAGTAATTTATGCAATTTTGCAAAATTGTGTTCATTTCCTCAGTAGTTAAGTGCTTCTTTTTGTTTTTATTGTTTAATAACCTTCTGCAATAAGCGAGTACTCTTTTCATTCTAGTTAGATTTGAAAATCTTTCCCAAATTGGCTTTTCTTCATTTTCTTTATTTTTAGTTGTATAAGTACAACATTCTAATTTTAACTCTAAATCTGTCTCTGCATTTTCTGATCTTCTCAAATGAATTTCCGTTTTTGATAGCCATTCTGGCCCTTTCCACCACATCTTCTCCTCCTTCAGATCTATTAGAAACATTCCTCTAGATGCTATGTCAGCAGGATTTTCTTGTGATATAACATGATGCCATTGTGTGTTGTTTGTATTATCTTTGATTTCCACCACTCGGTTTGCTACAAAAGTCTTCCATTTTAGAGGTTCCCCATGAAGCCACGCCAGTACAATCGTTGAGTCTGTCCAGCAGTAGGTTTGATACCAAGGAATTCTCATGGCTAATGTGACTTGTTTTAAAAGCCTTGACAACAATAAAGCTCCACATAGCTCAAGACGAGGAAGCGATATTGTTTTTAGTGGAGCAACCTTGGTTCTCGATGCAATTAAATTTGTGGATACAGTACCATCCTGTTGTTCCACTCTGCAGTATACAACGGCTGCATAGGCCCGAGTCGAGACATCGCTAAATCCATGCAGTTGTATTGCTCTTATATTGCTGCTGTACGAGTCTAACCATCGGTTTACAGAAATCTGGTTGACATTCTCGAAATCCTTTCTTATCTTCAACCAATCTGAGGTTAATTCTTCGGATAATGGCTGATCCCATTATGTCCAACCACAGTTTTTGAATAAGCATCTTAGCGAGCACAATGCTTGGCGATATCCATCCTAATGGATCGTAAAGTTTTTGTACATCTGATAAAACGTTTTTCTTCGTAATGGTAGATGGAGGTGAAGAAAGACTGATTTTGTAAAGAAATTGATCAGTACCAAGATTCCATGCGACACCCAATGCCTTAACAGTACCATCTAGGTTTATATCAAGTTGGATACTTGAAGAAATGTTGCTTGGATCCATCGAATTTAACAATTCAATATTGTTTGATGACCACTTCTTTAACTCAAAACCTCCCTTGCTTAACATAAGCTTGAGTTGATTACTAGCTTCTATGGCTTCTTCAACAGTGTCACAACCCGACATTACGTCATCGACATAGAAATCTGACAAAGCAATGTTAGCAGCTACGGGATAGCTATCTCTTTCTTCCTGTGCGAGTTGGATCAAGCTCGTCACTGCCAGATACGGTGCTGAAGTAGTCCCAAAGGTCACGGTGAGTAATCTATAATCTTTTATTTCTTCATTCCTATCATTTCTCCACAGTATTCTTTGAAAATCGGCATCTTCCTTGTATATCATGACCATTCTGTACATCTTTTGTATGTCTGCAGTGAAACAGATGGCGTGCATTCTCCAGCGCATGATTATACAACGTAGTTCTTCTTGGAGCACTGGACCAGGTAAGAGTTCATCATTTAAAGATATGCCATTTGTTCCCTTACATGATGCGTCGAAAACTATGCGGGTTTTCGTGGTTTCTTTTTCTTCACGAAGGACTGGATGATGGGGTAAGTATACTGATTTTCTTGAATATATTTCTTTTTCAGGTACTTCTTCTATATGATCGCTCTTTGATTGTACGATCTTTATTTGTTACGGGTTGTATCATTTCCAGTGTTCTAAATTTTGATTCTAGAAAACTTTTTAACTCTTCCCAAGATGGCACTTCTTCTGATTTTTCCTTATAAGCGAAAGTTTCCCACTCTTTATGTGACTCCTGGTCCAACTTCTGAATCACCAGAAATATAATTAAAGGATCCCAGGAATCGGTGTTAATTTTCAAGTTTTTTAGGTTATTTATGCACTCGGTTGTAGTATCTAATAAAGTCTTCACACTGTTAGCAGTCTGTGTTGTGATTTTCTTTTGATTAAAAAGTCTTTTTAAAACAGAGAACACAATAACACGTTTGTTGCCGTATCTGTCTTTCAACAGTTGCCATGCTTGATCGTAATTGCTGTCCGTAACTTGAATGTGCCGTAGTATTATTTCAGCTTCACCGGTAACACTAGACTTTAGGTAATGTAGTTTTTGAACGTCACTAATTGAAGTGTTTTTATGCACAAGAGATATAAACATGTCCTGGTATGTCGGCCACTCCTCGTATTGTCCCGAAAAGGTTGGTAATTGAATCCGAGGCAGTTTTACCACCGAAAATTGCCCTTGACCACTAAATACTGAAGCGTTTGACGTTTCCATTGCTGTTTGATGCTGTTTGCTCAACATATCTGTCAAGTCCGCTTGTAGACAAAGGTCCAGGTCTTCAATGACGAAATAGTCTTCATTGAGAAAGTAAGAAACTTCTCCACGCTTGTCTCTCGGAGTACACTGTGTCAACATCTCATGAGCTTGTTTAAAGGAACTCCAATACTCCTCAATGCACTTCAATCTAGCCCTTATGTAACCGTCCGTAAGCCTCACTTTAGGGCATTTTTTTAAGTTCGCTTGTGTTTTTTGTATCAATTTTGCCACGTGTTCTAGCGTATCCAAATATTTTTGTTGTTCCGAAGTTAACGTAGGCATTGTAACTTTCTTAGGTGCTACTAAGTATCACCTTGCTATGAATTGCCAACCACTCTGTCCACACTTTAAATATCTAACTTCATAAAAAACTGCACAATTTTGCGTAAACAAGTAGTCGTCTTATCTCTGGAATGCGGCTGCCTTTGTTCTCAGCTCGTTCGGGCTACGATTCACTAATGACCCACAGGTGTGCAAGTAGTAATTATGCGGCTCGATTTGCGACCATATGGTGACGATGTTAGGTTGTTTATGCGTTGTAGATACTTTTGGGATGGTTTAAATGAGTAAAATAACACGACTGTTTGCTAGCTCTGTATTGAGGCAACTAAAATGTAAAACGATCGGACAACAAATGACAATAATTTAAATATTTTACCATACATATTTGCCACTACATACTAACTACTATATTATATACTAAAAAACTGTAAGTAGGTACACTTAAACTCAAGTAATCATAATAAATAAATTAAGTTGTATAACATAACAAAAATAAGCTAAAAATATAAATATAGTTATGAACACAACAATAACAACCAACTAACTACTTTAACTACTTTAAACGCAGTGAAATAATCACTGTGTCATGGGCCTTAACATAATATTGTATCCTTCAAATTATACCCACCTACCCGCAATGGCGATACGCATACGACGTCGTGCACACATTTTAATATACAGCTACCCGAGGTCTCTGCACACAGCGGGCGGGGCGTGACGGGGCGCGGCGTGACCGGGCGCCGGCGCGGCGCTGGCGCGACGGGAGCGTTCACACTGCGGGCGCGATCACGTCCCGTCACGCCACGCCGCGCCGCGCCCACACACGCCGACCGGCGACCGAGTCGCGACGCGATTCATTCGTCAAAAAGATGTTGAGCGATTCAGACGTGGAAACACTCTTGCTCTTATTTGCGCTAGCTAAGAAAAAACAACGTAAACGGAAATGGGTGCATGAAATAAATCAAAAACGTCGTAATTATGGGGAGTATCATAGACTGTGCCGCGAAATTTTATCCCATGAAGATAAGATAAATCCCAGATAATAATTTGTTCAAATCTTTGTTGTTTGTTTTTTTAATATGATGTTTGACATTTGCACCTGTCAAATTACTCTATCTACTTCTTTGAATAGGTAATTAATTCCATTTTCCGCGAGCATGAATTAAATTGATAACACAACACATTAAAAATGTTGTTAAAGTTTACCAGTAGAGCCAACATTACGGCAAAGGAACTATTTGATGAAACTACAGATATATCATTTCATACTTCCAGACGCACTCTACCATAGACCTAACAAAAAATATCGAAAGTATTTACGTCATGTGTAAAGTAGCTAAAAAATGTAGCTACAAGTTTGATTAATTTTTTTATTTAATTGCCTGACACTGAAAAATAGCTAGATCTAGCTACAAAGTAGCTAAGATGGCAACACTGCAAACAACACAAAGCGTCGGCGTCCGGCCGGCGCTGCGCTCGCGACACGCCGCGCCCGCTGTGTGCAGCGACCATTACTACAACTGATAAGAAATCCTAGTGTAATTTTGTCATAGTACCAACCCCGCCCCGCCGCGCCGCGCCCCGCCGCGCCGCGCCCGAGTTATAGGCGCGGCGGGTCGCGTCGCGCCGAGCGCCGCGTCGCCGCCCGGTCACGCCGCGCCGCGCCCGCTGTGTGCAGCGACCATTACTACAACTGATAAGAAATCCTAGTGTAATTTTGTCATAGTACCAACCCGCTACGCCAACCGGCTTTATGTCTTGTATTTTTAAGTTATAATTTGTATTTTCTCTGTAAGTGATTGTGTAATCTTTTGAGAAAATTTATATCTAAAACCGTAAAGGGAATCATCGACACGACGAAGAAAAGAGTGTAGGTCAATGATATTATATTAAATCATTGGTGTAGGTGGCAAGTACTTCAAGTATATCTCGACATTTACTGTTATTGTACAAAACATGTAACTAAATCCTTTGAAACAGGCACGCGCACGCGCCCTGTATAATATGCCCGGAACAATTGTGGCAATAAAGGATGAAGAAATACATGTTTGTTCAAAGGAATACAGAAAGTGGAACGACGCAAGTTCTCTGATAACTTGAAGAAAATGCTTGTTGTCATTACCTGGTCACGATGGTCTCAGCATTGAGCATTTAAAATATGCTGGTTTCCATTTGTCTCGAGTACTTGCTATGTTTTTCAGCTTATGTATAAGTCATTGTTATCTACCGGATAAACTTATACATACCGTGGTTGTTCCGGTTGTAAAAAACAAGACTGTGATGTCTCAGACCTGGCGAACTACAGACCCATATCGCTGGCTACTGTTATAGCAAAAGTGCTGGACAGTCTGCTTGATAAACACCTGGGTAGGCACATAGAACTTCATGATGCTCAATTTGGATTTAGACCTGGCCTTTCGACTGAGACTGCAATCCTGTGCCTCAAGCAGACTGTGCAGTATTATACAGCCAGAAATACGCCGGTCTATGCCTGTTACCTGGACTTGTCCAGGGCGTTCGATTTGGTGTCTTATGACGTATTGTGGCAAAAGATGGCAAATGAAACGGATGTGCCACGTGATGTTGTTGCAATGTTGAGATATTGGTACTCGAGTCAAAGGAATGTTGTGCGGTGGGCAGGTTCACGCTCGGACGTGTATGGGTTGGAGTGCGGGGTTAGGCACGGGGGGTTAACTTCTCCTCGTCTCTTTAACTTATACATGAACGAGTTGATCGGCGAGCTCAGCAGAACACGCATAGGGTGCCATATAGATGGACAGTGCGTCAATAATATCAGCTACGCGGACGACATGGCTGCTGAGCCCGTCGATCAGTCCCATGCGCAGATTGTTGGATATTTGTGAAAAGTATGCACGAGCCCATGGACTCAGATACAATGTGAAGAAGAGTGAAGTGATGGTGTTTAAGGCTGGTAATAAATCCCTCGCTAATGTGCCACCCTTGTATCTTTGCGTTACCAGCTTAAACAGAGTGTCGAATTTTAAATATCTGGGTCACTGGGTTTCGGAGAATCTATGTGACAACATTGATATGGAGAGGGAGCGCAGGGCGCTGTCTGTGCGCTGTAACATGCTGGCCCGCAGGTTTGCACGGTGTACCGAGCAGGTCAAATTGACATTATTTAAGGCCTTCTGTCAATCTTTTTACACCTGCAGCCTGTGGACTAAGTACACGCAGCGTACATATAGTGCTCTGCGAGTACAGTACAACAACGCGTTCAGGGTACTGTTCGGGCTGCCGCGCCACTGCAGCGATTCAGCAATGTTTGCGATGAAAAGCGTGGATGGTTTCCATGCCATCATGCGGAAGCGCTGTGCGTCTATTATGAGGCGCATGCGGGCCAGCTCGAACAGCCTTCTGAGCGTGTTCGTGGGCCGCTGGGACTCGCCGATGTGGCGGCACTGGATGCGACTACACACTGTGGGTGGACGTGTCCAGGGCTTGGCATAAACTGGCACTCCTGTGTGGTGCCACTCTGTGATTTTTATCTCTTCCTGGTATACATACTAACAATAGTTTTATAAGGTATTTGTGTTACTAACAGTATATGGACTACGTCTGAAATAAATGTCTTAAATAAATAAATAAATTACAGTAGACGAGTACTGGCGCGTGGCGGCGCGCGACTCTTATTATTTAAAGCGCCATTGTTACCAGTGTTCAAACAGTTGTTATAACTACATGTATTGACTGATGTCACATTCTAGGTGACGCAGCAGCCGATAACTCAAAAACTATTTAACATACACACATGAAATTTGGTTTATTTATTAATACCCCTTAGATTTGTGGCGGTACCTACATCGCCACATCCAGTTACACAAAAATCCTGTCGTCACATAAATCCTGCATCGCGCAATTAGAGTTTACCGCGCGATGGACATATATACAAGAAACCAACATCAAACGTTGGGCAGTTGCCCGTAAGACACAACATCCGTCTGGTTGGAGGATCCTCCCTTTTTTATGGTGGATGAGTGAATTTTACACACTATTCTTCATACGCCATTTTTTTTTTTTTTGGTTGGGAAATCATCAAATGACTTCTCCCGCTCTGGGCGAAGCGGAAGGGCGTGTCAGACTCTTACTGACTAAAACCCACCCGTGTTCCTTCAGTTGCCTGTTGCCAGGGTCCCGGTATCCCTTTCGGACTATTCCGCAACCCTGGCAGGCATCGGTCCTAACGGACCCCGTCAGGTGTGCTGACATCTCTTTGAGGCGCGCGTGGAACACGACGCGCCATTGACCCGGGCCTGGTCCTTATCGGACGGCGAGATACCCATTGCTCGCCGTCCGCAAGCTCGCGCCTATGGTGGCCGGGAATCCACTTGGGATTCCCGACGCCCAGGGTGTCTCCAGCGGCGGCGGTTAGGGGCGTGAGGGCGCAGGCCTTGCCTACCCCTCACGCGTTCCGCCTCCTCCTTCGCGAGCATCACTGCTTCGCAGAAGGAGGTGACCGCCTCCCATGCCCTCTCGCTCCGTACCATGGCCTGGATCAGGGCCGGACGCGAGAGGTCAGTGCCGCCAATCGCCTCCACGAGGACACGGCGGTGCTCCGCCCAAGCAGGGCACACCTCCACCGTATGCTCCACCGTGTCCTCCGGACGATGCGCACAGTGGTGACACCCGGGCGTTTCCTCCCGCCTAATCCTACACAGGTACCTCCCGAAGCTGCCATGTCCGGTGAAGACCTGCGTCAGGCGGAAGGTGAGGACGCCGTGGCGCCTCTCCAGCCACTCCTCAAAGAGTGCGCAGTTCTTCATACCCCTAAAGATTAACTAGATTTTTTTAAATATCTGTTCTACCACCAGATATCCAACAAGCCCAACACTCTTTTTATTTAGTTCCACAGTTTATAAAGTGCTCAAAAAATGGAGGACAATTGGAGCAACCGGAAACACAATAATATTAGCTTACTCTGTTCGTATGTTAAATAAACATTTAAATAGGTATCCTACGTGAGACTAATTGTATCGGTTAATTGGTTGAATTATAGCCAAATGAAAAGCGAACATTTAAATAAATTAGATTCTCTTAGTTTGGCGATTGCAGCAATTGAACTGTTTAAATGTTCAGTGAATGAACGCGTTTCAGTGAACGAGGTGAGAGCGATGAACTTATATCTGCATAATGTACTTGTTAGGCCTCGTTCACTTCCTCTCTTTCACTGTTCATTTCCTGCGCTAACGGATAATCAACCTTTACCTGAAGATAATCTAAAGATAAATGTTTACGTTAGGTTTACGACTCAGGTTCACTTTGTATCTGTTCATGCACCACTATCTTAAGTATACATAATTATCATACATAGATCTGAGCAATCGCAGTTTACGAGTTAAGGGTACGGCACCAGTCAGAAGACCCCGAGAGAAAGTACACAGTTCCTACATACATCGAACCACTACACACACACACACATATCTACTACATGTCATCACAAAGAGGTTGTACTCTCGCGCGATGCCTTTCAGATGTTAAACTTTGCGCTCTCTCCTCAAAGCGTGAGAGAACGGAACGTGTTTATTTCCGATATTTTTCCATACTTACAAGTTACTTAAAAGTGATCTCCGACGATCACTTTTAAAAACATTATTCTTTCCCTGTATATGCGCCAGCCTACGTACTAACTTCGACATTTTTTTATTAACATGGCAAGACAATATTTGTATTGTTTATGAAAAACGTGATAGAACAAGTCATTACTCATCTCTGCGTGGTATCAAGAAGACAACGCTGACAGACACGGCACAGTGACGCATCACGCCGCGGCCGCGGCGGCAAGTGAGGCGAGGCGAGGCGGCGAGAGAGCGAGGCACACGGCGAGGCGCGACAAGGCGAGGGCGACGCTCCGTGTTGACTTCATTTAAACGTAACGAGTCGCATCGTCTCGAGCCGACAGTATTTATTTCCAACAGCACACAACACAACACAGTTAAACAGCCGCAACAAGCGCGGTAAGTGCGAGGGGTTGACGTTTACAGCGCTTGAACTGTAGCGCGACGCAAAACGCAGGTGAAATGTTTCTGCGAGTTAATTTACTGAACTGATAAGAGAAACAAAAAACTATGCGGTAAATATCCCGGGCCGACCGCTCGCTGTGTTAAGACCGCAGATTTGTTCCCCGGATAAAAAGCAGATTATTTACGAGTGTTTGTGTCGACTGTTGTTACTTATCCATACATTTAGAGCATTCAATGGTAAGATACATGGTTATCTACCTATAATTATCACTAGAAAGAAAGAAGAAAAGAAAGAAAATAAATGTATTTGACCCAGGTAAGACACACAATATTTATACAAATAATAAAATATTAGTAAAAATCTTTTTAAAAACAAGCTTTTAATAAACTAAAAAGTACTAGATAAAACTTACGCAAACATAGAACTTTACTATTTTCTTAAAACCTTGAGGCTTATCTTCAAGTTTAGTGTAAGAAGGACATTTACGTCTCAAGCTTTTAAGAAAATATTAAAGTTCTATAGGCCATATGTGTTTTTAGTAACTCCAAAGGTCATCCATTTTTCAAGCACTTTCTGGCATCTGATTGTGCTGTAACTTGGCATACTTATACAACTACCGAGACATTTTGAAAAAATGATACCATGTTGCTGGTCTGATGATGGAGCCGGAACGTGGCCATGGGAAAACCTCAATCAAACAAGATAGCACCATCGTGTTTGGACTCGTTGGTAATGTATTAACAAATGCTTTGATACTAGGTGGTGGTCAGGGTCTGATGATGGAGCCGGAACGTAGCCATGGGAAAACCTCAATCAAACAAGATAGCACCATCGTGTTTGGACTCATTGGTGATGTATTAACAAGTGCTTTGACACTAGGTGGTGTTCAGGGCCTGATGATGGAGCCGGAAGGTGGCCATGGGTAAACCTAATTCGTTGGATTTGTGAAGGTGATAGAACAGACATTTAAACAAATCCTAATGCTAAAAAGTAGAAAATAAAATATAAGTAAAAATCTTTTTAAAAACAAGCTTTTAATTTACTAAAAACTACTAAATAAAACTTACGTAAACATAGAACTTTAATATTTTCTTAAAAGCTTGAGGCGTAAATGTCCTTCTTACACTAAACTTGAAGATAAGCCTCAAGATTTTAAGAAAATATTAAAGTTCTATGTTTGCGTAAGTTTTATTTAGTACTTTTTAGTTAATTAAAAGCTTGTTTTAAAAAGATTTTTACTTATATTTTATTTAGTATTTGTTGTTTTAGCGGCAACAGAAATACATCATCTGTAAAAATTTCAACTGTCTATCTATCACGGTTCATGAGATACAGCCTGGTGACAGACGGACAGACAGACAGACAGCGGAGCCTTAGTAATAAAAATTACGGACGCGAGAATAAAATTCAAGCGCCTCGCTTCGCTTGATGCAATCGCCTCCCCCCGCACCGTCTTGACTACTGTTTAGCTAATTTAAGTGTGAAAGATTGTGAAGATGTTTGTTATTCAATCAGGCTCTAACGGATGAACTGATCCGGCTGAAATTCTGGTACAGGAATAGATTATAGTCTGGAATAAGAAATAGGCTACTTTTTATCTCTGGAATAGGTCCCATGGGTTGTGGGAACGGGATCAAAATTTCGTGATTACTTTTGGTCGTGATAACCAACATCCACGCGGGCAAAGCCGCGGGCATCTGCTAGTAGGTATTATAAATAAAAGTCGCTTTTCGCGTTTGTCTGTATGTCCTGTCCGCGTTGTTCTTCTAAACCACGCAACAGATTTTGATGAGGTTTTCACCATCGTTTAGAGAATTTATTCCGGAAGGTTTATGTTTATAATAGGTACGTCTGCGTTAATATTAAAGTTATAATATAACTACGAAAAGTCAATGTTTTCTCAAGTCGTACAAACCGTGCAAAACAGGAGCGGGTCGCTAGTCTATTCTATACATATAATAAATCTGTAGACGAGGCGTTTCTGTACAATGAAAAAAAAAAAAAAAAAAATTGGTTGGTTGTCCAAGAATAACCAACAGATTCCATTTCTACCATTTTTGGAATTTTTGTCTGTTTGTCTGTTTGTATGTTGTGTTGTTTGATTGTTCCACTATCACGTAAAAAGTACGAAATCAATATGGTTAACTTTTATACTCAAATATTGTGTGTAACTCGATGTTTCAATTAGTTTTTGTTTCATCGCAATCGCTTCAAAATATCAAAAGATATATGAATTTAAAGTGTTCAAGAAGGAATTTTCATTACGTAATGTACATCCACGTAACGACATCTATTGACGCGAAATGATACTTACTTCTTAATTACTAGGTTTGTGAGATCGTGTGTTGTTATATGACCGTCATTTTCTTTGCGCGGAAACTTAACGCGATACATTGTGTATTTGTGTATAGAATATAACTCTAAAGTTAGATTAATTAAAATTTTCCAGATGCGTTGTTTATTTATTAGTTTAGTATTAGTGCGATAGGTGGCGCTACCTATCTTTCAAATCTTGATAATCATGAAAGAATAGTGACAAATGTTAATTTCTTAAAAAATATAGGTATTTATTCTTTAATTTTTCACTTTTCTACATAGTTTATTTAGCTTACAGAGTGTTCGAACGTTTTCCCATATATTTTGACAGTATCATTTCGTGCTCGATAGATGGCGTTGTTCGTTTAATGTCATTTTCTGAATCGCGGTGTTAAGACTCTCCGTCTTAGAATGACTTTCGCCCAGATATTCCAAATAATTTTTAGTATAGGTATCTTTGTTTTTGACTTCGTTAGTTAGTGTTGATAATATAATAATATAATATAATATAATAAATAAATAAATCATAAATTGTTGGTTGGGTTGGGTTGTCATTCGTTGAAAGTATTGATCTTAGAGATGGGTTGTAACAGGTGAAACACGATATCTGTGATCACTGTGACTGTGACAAAAAATAACAGATCCAAATATCTGTTATTAAATCACAGCCTGTGATTTTTGATAAATACGTATCTCAATCGAATATCATCTTTATTTCTTTTGATTTAAAGTCGAAAATCGTATCTATCTGTTATAAAATCACAGCCTGTGATTTTTGTACAGACGATAAATACGTATTGACTCAATTGAATATCTTCTTTATTTCTTTTCGTTAAAGTCGAAAATCGTATCCGAAGTTTTAACAGTAACAGTCTTGAGGATCTGTGATTTTAAGTAACAGATATTTTTTATCGTTAGGAGCAATTGCTATCTGCTATTTTATAATATCTGTGATTTCTATCTGTGATGATAAATACGCCTCACTCCTAATTGATCTGATTGGTTTTGATTTGGTATTTTGGTTGGTTTCGTTCATTCAAATTAAGAAGTCAAGAAACGAGTCGTTACAGATCGATTCAAACTTAATGGCGGCTCGGAAGTTAGTTTTTAGCTGCGCAGTACCCCACCCCTCACCCCCGCTGTCACATGAAATTGTTACTGCGCAGCGACTCGCCTCATGTTCCGAGCCGCCATTAAGTTTGAATCGAACTGTACTATACTTCGTAATTTGTTCGTATGATTCGTGACCGCCGCTCATTCGATTCGATCGTTGTTGGCGTGTGTAAGGCCTCGGCCTTGAATCTTGCGGGCAGCGGGGCGGATGGCGGCTCGGAAGTTAACTTTTAGCTGCGCAGTACCCCACCCCTCACCCCCGCTGTCACATGAAATTGTTACTGCGCAGCGACTCGCCTCATGTTCCGAGCCGCCATTAAGTTTGAATCGAACTGTATTATACTTCGTAATTTGTTCGTATGATTCGTGACCATCGCTCATTCGATTCGATCGTTGTTGGCATGTGTAAGGCCTCGGCCTCGAATCTTGGGGGCAGCGGGGCGGCGGCGGCGGCGGCGCGGGAGCGGGGCGGGCATCAAAGACCCGTTCTCGAAACTAGCGGGCAGATCGCGCGTCACTATAGCCGCGTAGTGTTGTGTTCACGATTTTGTCGTCGAGATATTTGTTTTTATTCGCGAAAGAAATGGCTGAACAATGGCGGCAACATCTTTTTGATTCAAATTTATTCCTAACGCTCAATTTATTGTGGGCAACAACACTGCAATGCAGACGCGCGGGCGGTCACCGCTTGAATGGAGTGCACCGCTCGCTGCCCGCCGCCTCGCCGCTGCCGCGCCGCTGTTTTCGAGAACCGGTCCATTTGATTTTACGCATAAGATCCTGCTGCGCCCGCGCCGCCGCCGCCGCCGCCGCCGCCGCCCCGCTGCCCGCAAGGTTCGAGGCAGAGGCCTTATGGTTGATTCGATTTGTTCGACTATCGGACAGCAATAAATACACAAATATTGGCACATGTTTCTGGGGAAAGTCAACAATATACATCGATAAATACGGTTCCCGAAGAAGAAGATGCCACACACTATCCAGTAGAGTTCTTAGAATCCCTTAACACACCCGGTCTTTCAGCACACAAAATTTGTTTAAAAGTCGGAGTGCCAATAATTCTTCTCAGAAATTTAAGTCCTCCCAAACTTTGCAACGGCACTCGGCTCATAGTCACCAATCACCAACAAAACGTCATCGAAGCCGAAATCTTAACAGGTTGCGGCGCCGGTGATGTTGTTTTTATTCCAAGAATTCCTCTCATTCCCAATAATTTCCCGTTTAGTTTTAAGCGTGTGCAATTCCCCGTCAGCCTGTGTTACGCCATGACCATTAACAAAGCTCAGGGCCAGACATTATCCGTTGCGGGGGTGGATCTTAGTATTGGTTGCTTTTCCCACGGCCAACTTTATGTAGCTCTTTCGCGTGTGAGCAACCCTAGCAACTTTTTTGTGTACGCTCCAGGTGGTTCCACCGCTAATATTTTATAAAGAGAAGCATTTTCTTAAATAAAAACACAAGTTTTTTGGCAGTTTCTTACTAGGAAAAATCACCAGCCCTGGTCGAAAGATTCTCCCTTTTTAAATGAAGGTACAACTTTTCTAAGCGACATATTATTGTTTTCCGACATCCATGCGAACGAAGTCGCGGGCACAGCTAGTAATAAATAAATATATGTCGTAGATTATGAAAGTTGAGCGATAATAGTCTCTCAATTGATTATTGTAGTACTAAGGAGAGGGTAAACGCCGTGACGCACTGGCTAGAGTGGGGCGTCACGTGGACAGAGTCGTGGTAAGGGAAGTGGCCGAACGACGAGGCAGTCTTGTGAGGGCAACGAACGGATGCAGACCTCCACTTCTCCTATGCGAAACTGTCGGTTTGCCCGAACGCGTAAAGTAGTGCGTGAACATTATTAGTAATGTATTGTTCTGAAAGTGAAATACTAACTGATTTGCTGTATCATCGTGTTTTATTGTAAACCTGCACTATTCAAATTCATTCAAATTCATTTATTTATTGTTTGTCACAGGTAAATAGTCAGATCTTACAATAGTATTCATGAATCACTGTAACATACCCATGGGATGTACAATATTTATATTAATAAGTAGGTAGGTATATCAATGTTGTTGGTTATGTTACTGTTTTAGTCAACCTCATTTTACATTAATTCTTGCACAATTATTAGGGACATACAATTTAGTTTAATAAGTCAAAACAATGAAAATAGAAAAATAAGTTTACCATGTCAATTTTGCGTCAACATCATCAGACATTATTAATAGACATAATTGTTTTGGTCATGCGATTTACATTAGATAAGTACAAAAAGTAAATTAAATAAAATAAGTTTAACATGTCAAGTTTTAGTCAACCTCATACTAACATTAATTAGAAGACATAATTATTACGGTTGTATATTTCACATTAAATAAGTCAAGACAAGTTTAGTCAATAATTCGGTCTGTTAGAAATTCATTAATTGAATAATATGTTTTACTTAGGAGAAATTCTTTTAGCTTTAATTTAAAAACTTTTAATGAAGAGATATTCCTGATACAGTTTGGTAGCTTGTTATAGATTTTAACTCCAACACTTAATACACTCGATTTAAATTTAACTGTTCTACATTGAATACCTTTAAGTTCAGTTTTGTGTCTCGCACTTCTCAACGTTTCATACTTATCTATATCGCGTTTTATCATCCTTGCCGCTTCAAATATGTATAGTGAAGGTAGGGTTAAGATTTTCAACCTTTTGAAAACTGGTCTACATGAATCAGTCTGTCTCAATCCGCATATACTTCTGATGCACTTTTTTTGTGCTTTTAGAGCACACTCTCTGTTCGGTGAATTACCCCAGAATAGGATACCGTATTTTAGTATGGAGCCTACATATGCATGATAAACACTTAGTAAAGTACTCTCATTTGTAACTTTTCTTAACATGTAGAGGGCATATGAGAACTGATTTAGTTTTTTGCAAACATGGTCAACTATGGAATCCGTACCACCGAATCGAGATAATGACGGCAACTATCGCTCAGCCATCGCTGACGCCGACATAATTATAGATTCATAAAGTTTCTTCTTCCACTTAGTAGTTTTAATGATAATGATAATATATTTATTTGCTTAAAACATGGTATTGTAAGTTGTATACAAAGTTGAACTTGTGAGGGGTTCATTGAACTCACATGTCTAGTGAATCAAAATCAAAATATTTTATTTCACAGAAGCCTACGGGCACTTATAAAACGTCAGAAGCTAGGTGCACAGTTCCAATTGGTCGCTTTCTTTGGAAAAGCGCCGCCGGCAAGAAACTCCACGATTTAAAAAAAATGGCTTTTACAATAATATTTTCGAATTACAATTTTAATAGGTATGGGAGGACAGTGTAGACCTTTCAACAAGTACCAGGTAGGTACTTAACAAAAAAATAGAAAATGTTCAACAAATCTACAATGTTGAATATTGAACACCCGAGTATCGAGTGTGTGCCACCTATCATGTACTGTATGCGGGTGCGCATCGTGCGCCCCACTCCGAGACTTCATTTGCTTCACGTTACGTCAACAATGCACAGAAGGCATACTTGTTACCACACATACACGGAACATGGATAAGCTTGACACTGATAAAGCAAGCAAGCAGATTATTCACACATTTTAAATGATAGTTTGTCACCCCTTGTTGGGGTGAGTCCACTCTACTCGTCCACTCTGTCGCACAGCGTCCCCGCCGCAGCTGAGCTGATACACAACGGATTCATTTAAATATTTAAATTGTTCTGCTTCCGTCTCGAGCACTATCTGCGGCCACTCGTCGCGCCGCATCGCATCGCATTGCATCGCGTCGTCGCCGCCAGCAGATAGTCGGGGGTTAGCACCGCTTTAACGCTATAATAAATTGGCGATACATTACGATGCCGGCTTCGACATTAAATTCCGCATACATATATAGCGTCCGGATTCCGTTGTTTCCCGCATCCGCCGGCCACTGCCCGTCACGCTCGGCCTTACCTTCACTGCCACAACTAGTTGCTTGCTCCGGCGTAACTTTACTCACAAACTGCACACTATTACACTTGCTGCTGAATTTGCAGCAAGCTGAAGTGAGTAACTTTTTGTAAGAAACTGAATTGTAAGCTAATAGCTGGAAGCTAAAGTCAAGATTAACGAAAACAAACAAACACGGATAAAAATAAAAGTTAAAAATAAACATCAATTTTAAAAACACGATTGCCCGTAAACAAGTGAAGAGTGAATGTTCCCACAGTAAATCCAACATGAATATTATACGTGAATAGTGTCGATGAACAAACAACATGATCCCACGGCTGAGCTCACTCCGGGACCTATTTAATGTGTTTTGTTTATGGTGGGAAATAGAGCGGTAAGTCTTGGTCGAGCCCGGAAAGCCGTAATTCCGGCCCACACTCGACCGGTCCAGGCCGCAGCGCGCTGCCGACACACAACATTAACCCAAACAATTATGTTAGCAATAAAATATTATTTTGCTAAATGTGAGAAATTTTTCTGTGTTGTCTACTACAGTAGGTGTTCTCTATTTGTTTCTATGTCAGAGGGTTTAGTTTCCGCACTTAGTGCTTCGGGTGCTATCACATTACAGTTAAAACTAGATGTAAAGCCGAAGTGCCTAACACCATGACGAGTTCCATTTGCATTAACGGACAAGGTAACTTGAAATTTCTCGTTTACTTCAAAATGGCAGGATAACACCTGTGGAAAAACAGTCAGTGGGGACAGATATTATAATACTACGTACAGATACCCAATCCCATACAAAGAAATGGCACCACCCTAAGTCTGGCTATTGAGCTGGCTATTTTTCTTCCACCATTTTTTTAACAGATGGCAGCATCAACGACTCACTAATTGCCAGAGACTGTAGTTTTACAACGCCATCGTTTGGTCTATTTCAGTTACTTCCACAGCATTATGTCATATGGCATTTTACTGTGGGGTCGGGCGGCTGACATTGAATCCATCTTTGTTTTACAAAAGAGAGCTGTCAGAGCCATTTATAATCTATGTCGCCGCGAATCTCTCAGGGAACTATTTAAAAGGATTAATATTATGACGGTACCTTGCCAATTCATTTATGAGAATATTATGTATGTAAGAAAAAATCTAAATCTTTTTAATAAAATAAGTGATAGACATAATTTCAACACTAGAAATAAAGATAAAATAGATCAACCATTTTTCAGACTAGCTAAAGTACAAACATCTTTTATGGGGTACTGCGTTAAATGCTATAATAAAATACCTAGTGATATATTGCAATTAAATGAAAGAAAATTTAAAACTCATATTAAAAGTACACTTTGTAAACAAGCATATTACAAATTAGAGGATTATATCCAAGATAAGAATGCTTGGAAACATGCTGGTCTTGCTCCATAGGACAAATTCGAGGCTGGACAAAATCAAACTGGTTGCTAATCTAGTTGTAAAATTTATTATTTTTATATCATCGATTTTTTTACATTTTATGATAATTAATCTCACACACTGTCCTATTAGTATTACTTGCAAGTTTGTAGAAATATTGTGTTATCGTACGTATACTTTAATGTTTGTAAATATGTGAGCACCATGTACCTATCACATACTTAATTTATTTATTTGTCATTGCTCCATTTTTAATTTTTAATTCTTTTTACCTATTGTAATTGTATTCTCGGTGCATCGTCTTCACATGTTATTATATAATTGATGTACCTATACCAAATATAGTAAAACATTTTTTTTTTTTTAAAACAGTAACGATGGAGTTTCTTGCCCATTCTTCTCCATACGAAAACTACCTTTTGGAAGGGGCAACTAGAATCAGTTCTATTTCTATGTATTTGACGTTCAAAAGTGCCTTTAATGTGCCTACTTGAAATAAATTATTTGACTTTGACTTTGACTTTGACCATCTGGGAGTCTTGCCTAGATACTACGCAAGACTCCTAGATGTTTTTCGTCCTTTTTTACGTTTTTTCTTCCTAGGTGTTCAATTTTTATATTTCTACGTAAAACACTAGATTAAAAAAAAATGTTGTTTGATTTTCCTTAGTAAAACAACTTAAACGTAAGTTGAAAGTGACCCTGTCATCACTTGAGTAAAACGCCATCTATTGCAAAGAGCTCTCGACAAAATGATTTACAGATGGCTACTTCTTCATTATAAGAGTTCGAATTGAAGTAAACGGCTTAATTTAAGTTTTTTGTTGTAAATACGAAATCTATGAGTGTAAATACATAAATCAGCATTAAACAAAGAAGTTTTGATTTTTACTAATATTACCTCAGCCAAAAGGACAATGCCACACTTTCGTACCAACAAAGGAGCTAGAGTGTCACAACCAAAAATAGTTCATAAAATTACTCCTATTTTTTTAATCAGTTATACGATTTTGTTATGAAAACAATTCCCGGCTTTCGGACACCAAAAATAAAAATCTTTTTTTACTTTTGTGGTACGTATTTTCCGCTTATGTCACTGACATTGCATTTCATTTCCGAATGTTGCTACTACGTTAAAAATATAGGTACCTACCTGTCAACGAACATTAAAATGAAGAAGACAACGACTTATCCGTAGAACAGAGTCCGATGTGATCATGGAGCAAAAATGAGTTAAATAGCTAGACGAGATAAGGAATACGAACTCTACAAACGTACGTTTTTAGAATTTTCGTATCTTATTTAGTTTCGGAAATATAGAATCGAATAACGTTCAATCTGACATTAGCTCCGCATTAAAACGTACGCAGTGATCATGGGACGGCGCGCGGGAGGCGAGGGCGGCGCGAGCGTCCCGTCCGTTCGTCAGTCCGGCCGTTGTTTGTTGGAGCCAGGGCATTTTTGTGTCTTGCGCATAGCTTTTCTGGGTTTGATGAAAAAAAAAAAAATATCAAGTGTTTTGCATAAAAAAACATGTTTTTAGAGATGTCACGATCACGGAAAAAGTTGGATATGCTTAAAGATGACTGAGAAAGGCCTGATTTTAGTTCATCATTTTCAAATGTTGCTGCTGTTTATATGAAGAAATGTGTAAATGCTGGTAAATCGACGATTTCAGTTGCATTATTTCGTGACACACACTATTAAGTTTTAAAATTAATGAACATTATGTCTTTATTGCTTTTTGTTTCAGTAAACAGTTGTGGGCGATCAATTTTTATAAAGGACGTTTTTTGACGGAGAGGTATAGAAACGCATTTTTTGTATGAAAATACGATTGGTGTAATGCATATGCACAGGGTTATCATTATTTCGGTAATAATAAACAGTAAAAAGTAGGAGTCTTATGAAATATTAGGACGATTTTATACGAACATTATTGAATTTCTAAGCGTTTCATGTGAATATAGTACGTTTTTCTACGGAATCTGTCATACGATTTGCTGGTTCGATATTAAGATGTGACATTGTTACTGGGATAATACAATCAGATAAGACGTTGTTCATTTAAAAACATCGTTAAATATAAAGATTTTAACTTAAGATTTGTTTAATTAATTGCTAGGTACATTTGTCTTGCATTATACATTAGTATTTTATGAATACCTATAATAATATACCGTTATTTTTTATTATTTCAGTTGTGAATGTTAATGACAGCAGCATGACACAACAAACGTCACCTTTGCCTACTGGTGCAGAAGAAATCAGTCAGGAACTAGCTGGTTTATGGGAAGAAGTTCTGTATGAAGTTAGTGGGACCAAATAAATGACCTACGACAGCTTAATACCGAATGCCATGTCTGATCCGTCTATTG
Organism: Lithophane semibrunnea; assembly: GCA_947363905.1. Lineage (NCBI taxonomy): Eukaryota > Metazoa > Arthropoda > Insecta > Lepidoptera > Noctuidae > Lithophane > Lithophane semibrunnea. The sequence goes on from OX376205.1 coordinate 212,553, forward strand.
AGGATGTTCACAGCACCCAATCAATCTAGTAGTATCTTACATTTTCTTTGGAAGCGCCTTCTCGTTTCGAAAATGTACCCTTCATACAGCTTGAATAGCTGTTAGAAGTTTCTCACCGCAGATCTACCCCGCTTAATTTGGAACTGTCAGTGCCAACTCCTATGCCGTCTCCTACTAATATCCATTCGATCTGCGATAGCACATTCTGCCTTAATCATGTAGACAGTTTCTCTGTGATTTCTTCGTTATCATTTAGCACCACGAATTCGACTGCTACTTCGCACTCAAGCGATCGCACCGTGACTCCTGACAGGACAGAGGCGCCCAAAAGAATGGACAGACCTAAAACGCAAATGCCTTAAGAACTTAAGTAAGAAATATGTAACGAAAAAGGGAAAAGCAGTAGACGAAAAAACGATTAGGCCATCATTCAAATGCCGATACAAATACCTCAACAACAGCGGCTCAACTGCTTCACAAAAATTTGGCAACTGGGAGATCGAGCTATGCCGTGGAATTTCATCATCAAATATTCCAATAAAATGAAGAAGAAAATATGCCTGAATCAAGATACTCCTAATATCAGGAACCATACTTTTAAGTATTATCTGTCAGTTTTCTCGCAGTGAGATTCGCTAGAAGCTGTGATCACTGACAGATAATGCTTAAAAGTATGGTTCCTGTAGTAATATCAGGCATCTTTTCTTCTTCATTTTATCGGAATATTTGATGATGAAATTCCACTGCATAGCTCGATCTCCCAGTGGTGAAGCAGAAATTTTGTGAAGCAGTCCAGCCGCTGTTGTTGAGATATTTTATCAGGGCATTTGTAACGGCATTTGCATGATGGCCCCATCGTTTTTTCGTCTACGGCATTTCCCCTTTTCGTTACATATTTCTTACCTAAATGCTTAAGGTATTTGCGTTTAAGGTTTGTCGATTCTTTTGGGCGCCTCTGTCGTGTCAGGAGACACGGTGCGAGCGCTTGAGTGCGAAGTATCAGGCGAACTCGTGGTGCTAAATGACAACGAAGAAATCACAGAGAAACTGTCTACATGACAATTATAAGTTGCTAATTTAAGTCCATGCCGTAGTCGTGTAGGTTACCTAGTTACCATGCTGTGATTTACTATTTTAAGTTTTAACTAATACGCTACCAAGGCAGTTTTAGGTACCTATATGTACAGTTTCATTGTTGTTAATTATAGAACCTCATCTAGGTCACAATGCTTCTAATTGGTAAAATTATAAAGACTGAATACTATATTTTTTAAATACGATAATGTTGTTTTTATAACAAATGCGAAGTTTATATTTTTCTTCATGCGCGTCTCCTGCATTGTTCTAAGTTTTAGACTATGCTAATTTTAAGTCCATACCTAACTGTGATGTGATTGCTGTTCAAAGTGATCCATCTAATGGTTTTGTTATCTGTTTAGAGTTTTTTTTTAAATAATAAATGATTTTAGATAATAATTTTATTTTTTATTTAGTTGTATGGCAGTTTAGTCATAATATGGCTAAACTCCCATACATTAACCAACATTATATCTAAATATTTTAAGGTGGTTATTCACAAAGGACTAAAAAAGGGATGAGTAATTCCAACAAAAAATGACCCATGTTAATATAGAACGTCACTTAATTACAGACGTCTCCGTAAAACAACGTACAATGTTCACTATGGACCCCCGCTCTTCCGCCATAAAACGTCCTATGTTGATATAGAACTCACTATCTCGTGAAATAAAAGGATAAGAAATATACAATACATAGCATTTAACTAGGCTGGGGCGTTGTTACAACATACCCAAAAATCGAAATGTCAAGTCTCACCGTTTATGAGTTACACAAGTCAACAACTTCTCTAACCCCTACTGAAAACTATCAACCCTGCAGATCGGACTTTATTCTACGGATGAGTCCAATTATACCAATTTGTCATTTAATCATTTAATAATAGGATAAAATATATTTTTATGTATATCAAAAAACATCTTCAGGTCACGCGTTACATCGTAATAATTTATTATTATTTTTTTGGAATACATTTGTATTTAATGAAAAGAGGACCTATTCAAAAGAGTAAAATGTCATTTGAACTGTAACGTATTGCAATAATTATTCTGTGGCGCCGTCATGGATGACGCTACTTTCAATATTGGTTTCATCTGAACTATTTGAATAATAATTTATAATACTTATTAACAAAAACGGGGGTTCAGGTGCTTTTTCATAACGTAGTCTTTGTGTGATTATCCTTAGCGATGCCATTTCGAGTAAGACATCGGCCAGCAAATCACCTAGCCGATGTATCCTAAACTGTTCACTAGTATTGTTAGAACAATTTAGAATATATTACATAGAAAATATATCCGTGGATATGATCGTGTTTCAACATCATAGATTGTACCGACCGACGCGACGTCTGTAAGTATTACCTCACCTAGTAGAAGCATGTATATTATAGTTAGCTTCTAAAGTACCTACCCACTTCCGGGACTATTCATTCAATTTAAGGATTAAAAAAACAGTTCTTATGCTTTCAGATCAATCCTGGTAGTTCCTATTCATAATGTTACAAATGTTTCGCATTGATACAAGAAAAACTCCCTGAGATGTCGAACTGATACCTGAACTAACACTTGGTCACAATGTGGAGTGATGTGTGCTTTGGATGTGGACAGTCCATGCTACGTGTTGAAACAGTTGCAAGGCGTTCCCGAGTGCCACCCAATTGTCCTACCTATTGTTTTATTTGTACATTTCTTTTCTTTGGGAAAACTGGCCTGCTGTTATGTTAAGATTTCAAGATTGTTAGGAATCAGTAAACGCAGTACTAAATTGACTACTTATTCAGACTACCAGCTGCACATACTATGAGTACCTACCTACATGATTATTGATATCCATTATCATTATATATAAAAACTGCGCCAAGAATTATTATTGACTATCAGTGATGTATTGTATAATCATCCATCAGGACACAAGCGCCAAATCAAGAATAAAAAGCAACCGATATTAGGTACCGCCTCATTTGTCACAAATTTCACCATTTCGAGTCTGTCACTTTCTCGAACTTAACCTCAAAATATGAAGTAGGTAAATGGTAAATAAATACGAATTGCGGAAATCCATGTAAAAAATAGTTAGCAATATAGGAAGAGCTTTGAATTCTCCTCCAAATACACTAGGTTTGGTTGTGACAGCGGACTTTTTGGCTTGGTACAGGGTGCCCTACATTACGAGGCATTCTCCTTTGCCGTATAACGCTTTTTAGTGATTGTTAAATTTTTATTCAAGACTAATTATAATTTGTTCGAGTTGAGACCCCATGCAGTGGGGTACTCCAGTGGTCCCAGTATTGAAAGCAGATGGATCAGTTAGGATGTGCGGTGATTACAAGGTTACCTTGAATCCTTATTTAGAATTTGACAAAAACAAGTACAGAAACAGACTGGATGCAGCTCCAAATCTTCGCGTTTAATTGTCAGATATTAAGCCTAATTTTAGTGCCCATATATTATTAGATAATATAATAACGTCCATTTAATACCTAGTACACATACTACTGATCATAGACTGGTACGTGCATCACTAATACTTCACAACAAGCGCATTACTTCAAGAAAACTTATCGGACACAAAAACATTACCGATATTTCGCCTCCTGAGCAAGAGTATTAGAAAGAAGAATTTTCACAGGAAATGAAAAACATAGAATTTATAAACATACAGCATAATTACCTACTCTACCTTAGTAACAAAAATTAGAAAGAAGACAAACTCAGAAACAAACAATAAGTGTCACAAGCCTCTTGTCCAAGAAAACCTAGCACGACTAAAGAGGAAAGGACTCGAACTTATTATAAAAGTAAATACAAACGAAATCATAAGAACATAGATATACCATCATTGAATGTGAACTAGAGAATTTTAGTCAGTTAAAAGAGCCTACAAAACACTAAATTCAATGGACAGAAATCAAAAATAAAAAATGCGACAGAATTTTATACATTTATAGGAGTATCCTGCGTCTCACAAAGTCAATACGAGATATGGTGACACACTTGATTCAGGCAGTGTACCGGAATTTCTGGAGTATGAAATAAGCCACTTCATCCATCAACTGAAAATGAAGAAAAGCCCCGGTGAAGATCATAATTATAACAAATGACACATTAAAAGCCACCAGGGAGCCAATCACCTATTCTAACCACAATATTCATCGAAATTTTGAAATAAGAGTCGCTACCACCTGACTGGAATACTGTGATTATAACCTTACTCTATAAAAATGGGTTTTGCCTGGATCCCCATTTTGGATCACCACTGAGTATGCTACAGACACTTTATAAATTATTTACCAGCCTAATATTAAAGAGGATTTCAAAGATCATACACGTAAACCAACCAAGAGAGCAAGCAGGATTCAGATCGGGCTTCTCTACAAACGACCACATTGTCAGGCTAATAGATAATCGAGTATGTACGATGAACAAATTATAGAGCTCGAAGAAAAATAGGCACATTAAAGGCACTTTCGAACGTCAAAAATAAAGAAATAGAACTGATTCTAGTTGCCCCAATGTAGTTTTCGTATGGAGAAGAATGGGCAAGAAACTCCACCGTTACTCTTTTAAAAATAATGTTTTACAATATTTTGTATACATCAATTATATTCGATGCCCCCAAGCAATATGTCGGTAATGTGATATTATGGACTTTACTATTTTTATGTCAAATTCGGAACCTATGGGTAGGGATACATCTTAGTAATTTATTTCACATTTTTCGTAGTGATATTTACGAAGATATCATGAAATACACTATTATTGCAGGGAAATTAAAAAACGAAATTGTGTCGAGAAAAGTATCTTTACGTATCAATACAAAAGTGTATTTTATATTTAATTTTGGTACGTTGCTATTACCGACTTATTGGCGTGAATAAATTTCGTGCAGTTCTTGGTACAACGCTAGCACGTTGTTGTTGTTGTCGATTTATTTTGAGTCGGCTCAAACCGAAATGGGAACTAACAAGGTTTTTAAAGTAAATAATTCACATATTTTTATTCGTATAATTGCAATACATAACTAATTTGAACACGTCTGGTCCCGTTTTCAAATATTGCTGTTTATATTTTTGCGCCCATCAGTTTGCAAGACGTATTGGTCTCTTTCTTTCTATGGCAATAAGAGAGTAATAGATAAATTAGCAACACTCCCAACACGTGATATTGTCCGCCGGCCGATGCCTAATGTTTGTTTACACAAACAGTTGGTCAAGATTTCGCCGGCGAGGTGTTGGGTGAGGCCGAAGATTGTCGAAAGCAAATGGTATTCCCCTTGGTGGGAGCTTCGACCCCTAGGTCCAAAAGCGGCCCGCTGCCATAGGAATCCGGTCACTCGCTCCCCGACTACATCAATTCGGGTTCGAAAGTCATGCTGTTGAACCATGTCCAGTTCATGTGTGAGCCTCTCAGGAGGGCATCGAGCCCGACGAACCTTTTCAACTCCTTTACGTTTCCCACAATGAAGCCCTTCAAGTGGCCGCGTGGCTGACAAATTACCCCATTCCTGGAGGCCTCAGAAAGTCCGACATCATTGTCGGACTTTCTGAGGCCCAACGCGGTCCTGATCTTCGGTTCCTTCACCACCGTCCAACCCTTTTCCGTCATGGCAGAGCTGACGACGTCTGACACGCAATTGTGGCGTTCAATACGGCCGTCGTCGTGCGTTCTGTGACACTGTTGGATGGTGTATGCCGTCGTCTCACTGACCATGCAACCTGTACGCCAGTTCAACTCGACGACTTCACACCAGTCCTGCGCCCCCGCGTATTGCGTACTCTCGACGGGAGCGCATATATATGTGTGCATGAACTACACGAAGTCCCGAGCCGTATCCTGCATGCTGCGCAACCCGTGGACTCTCCCGGAACTCGAGTCCGTCCCCGGTAGCGTGCAAGGCTTCACGCCAGTACAGTGCGGTCGTCCGCTACCCTGACCTGGGGTTGTCGGCGGTGAATTTTCGGCCCACTGCAACTTTTTTCGGATCCTTTTGGATCTGGTGGCGGCTCTAGCCACTGGCCATCGCGACGAGTCCAACCGTCCAAATCTCTTTTTAATGAGATCATACAAGTTCTCAGCGACGGGATCGCTAAGCCACCGTTCGTGGTTGCTGCGTGAAAGTACCCAACAGGCACATCCTTCGGTAACCGAAACTAGGTTCGAACTACCCTCTGGATCTGGACATCGAGCATTCTCAATCGCTCATCGGTAATGGTCCCTAGCAGGAACCCATGCAGGAACCTCGGGATTAGATGTACCCTTACAATTTCGAGCCGCTGCTGCGGCTTAAGGGGAGCCTTTGCGATGTTGGTTAAGGCTACTTTCACATCATGCTCTACCGTCACGCATACAGATGCCCTATTAGTCCACTCCAAGATAGCGCAAACGTTCGACGCAAGACACCTGCCTCAGCCAACGTGATCATAGGTTAAAGGTACGATCACTTAGGCACTGAACTGTCTGCGCGAAAGCGGCGCAGAATGGAGTACGCGAGGGTGCAGGAGCTGTATAAGACCAGCAGATCCCGCGCAGCTGCAGAGGTAATCGACGGACAAACTCGGGGTTTTAGACATAGCCTCGCTGAGCTGGATGCCTATTGGCGTCCGGTGATGGGGAGGTATCAGACGCCCCGGGGCTCACACCGGGAGTTTTGGGCGCGATAAAACGCTCGGAGCAGTACGGGGGCAGTCGGATTACTCGTTGCTGTGGACTCCATTTACCGCTGAGGAGGTGAAGGCGTCCCGCGTAGATAGCAAGTCGGCTCCGAGATCTGAGGGAATTCTCCAAGAAACCTGGAATACTTGAAACGCAGGCGGAAATATTCCGAAATATATAATATATGGCTGGAGAGGTCCCTGACAGAATCCGCGACTGTCGCACGGTCTTTGTACCTAAGACGGAGACTTCTGCAGGTCCTGGGACCGATTTCTATTGCGTCGGTGCCCCTTAGGCACATGCACTCCGTTTAAATGAAGAGGCTCGAAACATGCTGCCCTCCCGATGCACGACAGCGTGGATTTATCTGCGCTGACGGAACACTCGAAAATTCGGCTGTGTTGGACGCGGTGCTGGGAGATTGCAGGAAGAAGCTGCGTGAATGCCATGTAGCGGTACTGAGTTTTGCCAAAGCGTTTGATACGGTGTCGCATGTGGCACAGGTCGATCTGCTGAGGTTCTGCAGTTACGTTGCGAGGTTGTATGCAACTTCCGAGACTGTCTTATTTGTGAATGGAGCCCGCAGCGGTCCAGCAAGAGTGGATCAGGGAGTTCGGCAGAGAGACCCGTTGTCCCCGTTGCAGTTGAACATGGCAATGGATGTGATACTGGCAGCCCTACCAAAGGAAGTTGGCTATAGGCTGGAGGGCGAGAGTGTTTCAGCTATGGCCTATGCCGACGACCTAGTCCTGCTTGTAGGCTCGAAAGTAGGAATACAGTCGTCTATTGCCTGTGTCTGTCGCACGGGTAGGATTATCGGCCTTTTCGTTAGCCATGCGAAAAGCGCTGTGCTTTTGATGGTGCCCGATGGGAAGCGCAAGAAGGTTCACTGCCTAACTGATCGTACCTTTAAGGTAGGATCACGTTGGCTGAGGCAGGTGTCTTGCGTCGAACGTTGGCGCTATCTTGGAGTGGACTATAAGGCATCTGGATGCGTATTACCTTATAAATTATTACAATACCTGTAATACCTGTAATTACCTCATTATTCAACGTTGTCCGGTGAGACCCTCACTAAGCGAGCTAGCAGAGGGCAGAGGGGTCTCCCGGTACAACGTTAGTGCAATATTTTATTTTATTTATTTATATATACTTTATTGTAAACCACAAAAATATATAACGAAAGGAAAAAACAAACACTACAAAATATACAATGGGCGGCCTTATCGCTTTCCTCGATCTCTTCCAGGCAACCTTGGAATGGACAGTGATTTGCCTGGACATAATATGGGGCTGTCGTAGGTGCAAATAATAAGTTATACAATATACTAAAATAGATACACATATACATACATATCCTAAATAATAGATAAATACATACATACATAGGAAATAAATGAATAAGAAGCTGAAAGTATTGGAGCATTTGTAAACGAATACAAAGTTGTCACTTGCATGTCAAGTAAAACGTCTTTTGAGTTTGAAGTTTTGTGTGGCTCCATATCTCTCAGCGGAATGTAATATATGTCATTGGTGTAATAAGTTAGAAATTTATCCAGGATTAAATCTATTATAATCCTAGATTGAGGTTTCCATTTCACCTTAAAACCATCTGGTTATGGGCCCAGGGTGTTTGCTGCACCCTGCAACATAATTATTTTCCGTTTTTTCTCACGGAATGACCACGCCGATCGGCACAATGACCATGACCTCTGCGGGACTGCAGATTGAAAAGCTGCGAGCCATCGAAGACTACAACCAGTGGAAGTTCATGCTGAAGAACGTCCTTATGCACGAAGATCTATACGATTGCATAGAAACCGAAAAAGGGAACGAAGACCCAAAGAAAAATCAAAAGGCGTTGGCAAAAATATGCTTGTCGGTTGGTCCTTCCGCGTTGCCACATATTCGTAACGCGAAGACGCCATACGAAGCATGGAATAGCTTGCAACGCGCTTATGAAGATAAAGGTTTGTGCAGGAGGTTAGGATTGTTAAGAGAGCTGTTTGGTGTGAGGCTGATCGAAGAGGAGAGCATGCAGAGCTATCTGACTAAAATAACTGAGCTTGGGCAGCAGCTTACAGACATTGGGAATGCTTTTGATGATGAGTTTTTAGCTGTAATCATGTTGAGCGGTTTGACTCCGGACTTTGACCCCCTTATCATGGCTTTGGAGAATGCTAATACAAAGTTGACAAGCGATTTGGTTAAGTCTAAGCTTTTACAGGAGCAGCAGCGACGCGATGGTAAGCGTGAAAATCATCCAGAGCTCAATGCGTTGGCGGTAAAGAAACCTCCTAAGTGTTTTGGCTGCAAGAAAATTGGTCATTACAAGAAAGATTGCCCAAAGAAAGCTGTAAGTAAACCAAAGTGGACTCCTAAGGCAGAGAAGTCATTGTTAACTGCGTTATCTGTGAAGCTGCAGAGTGATACCTGGTATGTGGATAGCGGGGCGACCAACCACATGACCAACAACAAGGAGATCATGCAGGACTTTCAGTGTACTAAATCGCTTGAAGTTAACGTGGCAAATGGAGAAAAAGTCAAGACTGAAGGACTTGGGAGTGTGCAAGTAGATTTGAAAAATGGTTTAAAGACTATAAGTAATGTGTACTATATTCCTAAGCTTTCTGCAAATTTATTATCAGTTAGTGAGTTAAATAGGAAAGGATATAGTGTGATTTTCAACAAACAAATATGTAAAATCATGGACGGTAATGAGGTCATAGCTACTGGTACATGTTATAATGGTATTTATCAACTAGACACTGCTAATGTGAGTTGTAAGGTAAGATCTGAAGTTGCCATGAACTTAGTCTGTGAGCAGGTTCAACCTGAGGAGTTGCCAGTGTACGGTGAAGACATGACTGCTTTAGTGTCTGCCGGGGGTACTGTATCACAAGAGGTTTGGCATAAGAGGTTGGGTCACCTCAACTCGAGGAGCATGAATGCTATGAAGAATGGATTAGTCACAGGTATGAATTTTGATAATTCTTTGTTTAGAGGGACTAACTTGGGTGTAGCTTGCATAGAAGGGAAGCAAACTAGACTGCCATTTCCTAAGAAAAGTTACAGTAGGTCTACTGAAATATTAGGGTTAGTGCATACTGATGTGTGTGGCCCTATGCAGGTGCCATCATACAGTGGATCACGTTACTTTGTAACATTCACTGATGACTTCAGTAGAAAAACATTTATTTATTTCATAAAGAAAAAGGATGAAGTGTTTGAAAAATTTAAAACATTCAAAGCACTTGTTGAAAATTTTACCAACAAGAAAATAAAAGTTTTAAGAAGCGACAATGGTGGTGAATACATTAATTCTTTGTTCCAAGGGTACTTAGGAACCTGTGGGATTAGGCATGAAACTACGGTCCCACACTGCAGTGAACAGAATGGTGTAGCGGAGAGGGCTAACCGGACAATTATGGATAAAACCCGTAGTATGCTGCAAGATGCTGGACTGGGAAAGCAGTATTGGGCTGAAGCGGCTAACACAGCGGTTTATCTAAAAAACCGTTCCCCTACCAAGGCAGTCATGGGAACAACGCCTGAAGAAAAATAGACGTCTAAAAAGGTAAATGTCGAACATTTACGTATATTTGGATGCATGGCATATGCAGTTCATGAAGATGCCAGGAAGCTGGATCCTAGAAGTAGGAGATTTATCTTTGTAGGATACTGTGAAGAAAGTAAAGGCTACAGACTCATAGATCCATCTTATCCTAGGAAGGTCCATAAGGCAAGGCATGTCACTTTCATAGAAAATATGTTTCTAAGAAGTAAAATTGTGTCACATGATGAAAATAAAAATACTGATGTTGCAGTATTTGATACATCTGGGTTATTGAGTGAAGACAGTACTGCACAACCAACTACAGTACAATTATCACCAAAAGAAGTATCCAAGCCAACTCAGACTGTCCAAGGCAAACAGTCTCCACAAATAAATACCTCAAGTCATGACAATTTACCTTCTGATGGCACAAAGAATCCTCGCAGACAGACTATGTTCAGTTTGGATGTTGAGGAGGATTCTGAGAGCACAGATAGTTGTTCGTCTGATGTTACTTACATTCCAGGTAGGTCGAGCATTGACTCCGAGGACAGTGAGCAGTCATTATATCAAGATGCTCCTGAAGCAGAGTATGCTGGGCTGACAGAGTTAATGGCAGAGGAGCTGCCGACTACGCTGGATGAGGCATTGAGTGGCAGTGAGGCTAAACACTGGAGTGAAGCAGTAGCAGATGAGTATAACTCTTTCATTAAAAATAAATGCTGGACTCTAGTTGACTTACCTGCTGGGCATAAGCCTGTAAAATGCAAGTGGGTTTTCAGCAAAAAGAGAGGATTGAATGGAGAGTTACTCAAGTATAAGGCTCGCTTGGTGGCAAAAGGATACACGCAGAAGTATGGAGTAGATTACTATGAAACATTTTCACCGGTAGTAAGGTATTCAACAATTAGAATACTATTGGCTCTGGCTGCTCAGTATGACATGACGGTTGAGCATCTTGATGTAAAGACTGCATTTCTCAATGGGGACCTAGAAGAGTCAGTCTACATGGAACAACCAGTAGGTTATGTGGTAAAAGGATGTGAGCAGAACGTTTATAAGCTGAATAAAGCAATTTATGGCTTAAAACAGTCGGCGAAACAATGGTATAAGAAGATAAATGATGTTTTAACCCATAAATTGAAGTTTAAGAGGTTATCTTCAGAACCATGTGTTTATATATATAATTATGAGCGTGAAATCATAATTATTGCACTTTATGTCGATGATATAATGTTATTTACATTAAAAACATCACAACAAAGAAATGTGATAAAGAAGAGACTGATGGAAGAATTTGAGATGAAAGATTTAGGTACAGCTCATCATGTTTTAGGTATGAAAATAGAAAAAACAGCTGATGGGAGCTTCACCTTGGATCAGTCGAGTTACATAAAGAAAATATTAGATAAATTCAATATGTCAGATTGCAAACCAATGAAAACTCCAATGGAGGTTGGAATAAAGTTACAGAAGGAAAATAATTCAAAATGTAATTTTGATTATAGAAGTCTAATTGGTTACTTGATGTATTTATCTGTATGTTCCAGGCCTGATATCTCTCACAGTGTCAGCTACCTTAGCCAGTTCAACAACTGTTTTGGTGAAAGTCACTGCAAAGCGGCAAAAAGGGTTTTGAGGTATTTGAAAGGAACAGTAGATTATTCCCTTATTTTTCAGAAAGGTGAAATGGATATTATGGGTTTCACTGATGCAGACTGGGGGGCCAATCAGGTGGATCGTCGATCCTACACTGGTTACTTATTTTGTATTGGAAAGTCTATAGTTTCATGGGAAAGCCGTAAACAACGTACAGTGGCACTCTCAAGTACAGAGGCTGAGTATATGGCGATTTCAGACTCTTGTAAGGAAGCTATGTTTCTGAAAACATTTATTTCTGAATGTACTGGTATTGTTTGTAAAGTTTTGTTGTTAAATGACAATCAGTCAGCTCAGAAACTTTGTGTTAATTCTGTATTTCATGCGAGGTCAAAGCATATTGATATAAGACATCACTTTGTAAAAGATTTGGTAACAAAGAAACAGGTTGATTTAGAATATCTTTGTACTGAAGAAATGTTGGCTGATGTTTTAACAAAACCTTTAACTGCTGAGAAACATTTAAAGTTTGTGTCTCAAATATTGAAATGTTAACTTTATGCATTAACCATACCTATGTTTGTTGTGCGCGTTCTGATACAGTTATACCTTTGTTTTGAGGCCTAGTATTTGTTAATTAATATTGTATTAGTTTAAGGCCTAGTATTGGAGCATTTGTAAACGAATACAAAGTTGTCACTTGCATGTCAAGTAAAACGTCTTTTGAGTTTGAAGTTTTCCATATCTCTCAGCGGAATGTAATATATGTCATTGGTGTAATAAGTTAGAAATTTATCCAGGATTAAATCTATTATAATCCTAGATTGAGGTTTCCATTTCACCTTAAAACCATCTGAAAGATGTGAAAGTAGCCTTGATATACTTCTAGTTTTTAATGTTTTATCATGAATATTGACATGACTGACGTCCCTATAATTATTTTAATTGATAAATGTTTATCTTAATTTTTCTAAAGGTTAAGATGTTAATTTTCGACTCTGATTTCATTATTATGATTATTAAACGTTATTTACTCATCATCTACAATATTTTCTTGTAAACCTAGACATTTACACTTTAAAAAATCGATAAAAAATTACGATGGTTACACAAAAATATTTTTCAGAAATTTCCTCCAAAAACAATGTTCTGTAACGATACTGTTACTGTGTCAATTTAAAATTACCACAATAACACCGTAATAACCAATTACGTATCGTCTTCAAGATGAAAAATTACGCTGGAAAAGTCCGTATTGTAATGTTACGTATAAACATAGTTTACAAATTTACTGCAATAATGGCGTAAGTGTATAATTATAACCTAAACAATTTACCTAATATATTTTTGTAATATTTATTTTCTCAAATTGCAAGGCTTTTCACGCATAAAATTTAATGTTTAAGTAATAATTGAAGTAAAGAAAAAAATTAGCTTTCGTTTGATGTATCCATGACCTCACTACTCCGACACGTTGAAAAGTTATTCAACAAAAACAGAAAAACATTTCTCCTGTAAAATTTAAGTTTAACGATTACCGACTTATTGCTTGGGGGCGTCGATATAATGACATATGAATACGATGCCCCTAGAATACGATTAATGTACCACAATAAATAAAAAGTATTAAAAATGGAGCAATGAAAAATAAATTAAAGTATGTGATAGATACATGGTGCTCACAATATTTACAAACATTGTAAGTAAAAGTCTACGATCTCACAATATTCCTAACATTTTTACAAGTAATACTAATAAGATAGTGCATGAGTTTAGGTAATCACAAATATCTACATATGTTATACAAATTACCAGTTTGATTTTGTCCAGACTCGAATAATTGTCCTATGAAGCCACCAGCATGTTTCCAAGCATTCTTATCTTGGATATAATCCTCTAATTTGTAATATGCTTGTTTACAAAATGTACTTGTAATATGAGTTTTAAATTTTCTTTCATTTAATTGCAATATATCACAAGGTATTTTGTGATAGCATTTAACGCAGTACCCCATAAAAGATGTTTGTACTTTAGCTAATCTGAAAAATGGTTGATCTATTTTATCTTTATTTCTAGTGTTAAAATTATGTCTATCACTTATCTTATTAAAAAGATTTAGATTTTTTCTTACATACATAATATTCTCATAAATGAATTGGCAAGGTACCGTCATAATCGCGGCGACATAGATTATAAATGGCTCTGACAGCTCTCTTATGCAAAATAAAGATGGATTCAATGTCAGCAGCCCGACCCCACATTAAAATGTCATACGACATAATGCTGTGGAAGTAACTGAAATAGACCAAACGCGCGGTTTCTACACCTGTTAACTGTCTTATCTTTCTAACAGCATAAGCGGCCGAGCTTAGACTACTCCAAAGCGTTTTACTCTATTTCCCATGAATCTCTACGGTGCTCTCTTCGCTACCAATAGTGACACAAAGCACGCTATTGTTTATCAGAAAAGTATTGATGGTCTCGTCTTGGTAACATTTTACATGAAAATGTTTTTGGTAAACCAACTGCCAAATCTTTTCTATTCTAAATATAAATTGAATGTTTATCTCGTATTCGTCAACTAAAACTCGCGGATGTAGCTCGCCAATGTCAGGTTACAGCCTCTACAGGATGTACACAGAGCACACTGTCTATGCTAAGCTCGGATATCAATGCTAAGAGAGGACAATTAATCTTTTCTTGTCTGTTGTCGATAGCAGTTATAGATTTAATTAAGATAAGCGTTATCTATTGTTTGTGGAACAAAGCGGGGCAGGCGTAGGCTCCAGCGCTCAGCGCGCGGCCCGTTGACTCGCGCCGGGCTTGTTCAATATCATAATAAACTATTAATTTATGTATAACAAACGCGAATAATCAATTGCAAGTTCCTCGAAGTGCGGAAACTAATCAGACAGGGAGAAAACACAAACCTCTTGCGAGATTGTGGTCCGCAGGGGAACGCACGCGCACGCGGGGCCGAATTAGTTGCAAACAGACTCCTCCGTGGAACCGACATGGATGCCCCTACGTATTCCGGTGGGAGACGGACCACTCGCGTCACTGTGGGTGCAGAGAGTAGAGATCGCGACCAACACGTTACTTGTACTTGCTCACTAACTGCAACTTGCTCCACAACTTGCGAGTGCCCGCGCCACGTGTCACGGCGTGCGCAAGAGACTAACGTCTTCACCCCGCGGCGCGCGGGCGCCCGCCGAGCGATGCGACTGTATAACTGTCTCAAACGCACAGGACGTTACGTTACGTTATGGATAGTTATGAGTGAAAGAGAATGGGAACACTCATGATTTACATAATGCCAGGGGCGTTCTTTCCATAGAAGCGGAAAAGCCCGGCTTGCCTTCAAAACAGAGCCAATAAATTAAAAAAAAAACTTCTATAAACTTCCAAGTCAATATTTCATGTCGCAAGAATTGATAAGAATAATAACATTTAAACTTCGCGCTGCACCTGCACCCGCCGAGCGCTATAAGTACAAGCTACGATGCCAAACCGTCTAGGACGTATGCAACAGTTGCGATCTCGCTCTAACACTATAGCGTTAGGCGAGATAAGAAAGAAAGAAAGAAAGAAAATGCATTTATTTAGCACAGTCAGGGCACACAACACACTGTAACTACATGATGGCATCCATGAATGAAGACGTCAATTCTGTAGTACATTGCATCTTTCTCGCTCACACAAGCTGACATAAACGCAGCAAAAGCCCGCTTCTGGACCCCTCATTTTTTGCATAGAATTTTTTTATGATTTTGATACTATTAGTATGTACTTATTTTGCTAAATGTTCTAATATTTAAGCCCGGCTTTTGAGATTTTATGAATGGAATGAATCGTATGTTTGCCGCGATGTTAACCCGTGTAAAGTGAGTTGCAAGTCCGCGTCGCGACTCACTTTGTTATTGTTTTGAAATAATTTGAGATCAGTATTTTATTTTCCAACTGTGGTAATGAAAGTACCTAAGTTTTATTATTTAAAATGATGTGATAGTTATTGTGGCTATGTCATTCCATAAGCTTAGTAAGAGGTTATAGTGTGGTTTTTATCATCAAAATGTGAATTTCGAAACTGTGTTCGAAAAGTTATGTTAATACATTAAGTTTTCTGACAGTAATTAACTCTTTACTTCACCGTCATCAACCCCAATTATTAATTTGTACCTACTCGGAAATAAAGACAATTTTTGTCAGTCGAAGAATATATTGAAATTGGCATTCTATTGTTTATATATGAGTTGAGTATGACAAACTTAGGTAGTCTGGTGTCATGAAAGACATCAAAATTTGTATTACATATACAAATTTTGATATTGTGGTATTGTTTTTTGTATGGCAATTGTTGTTTTGGTAAACCACTGAAAAACAAACCATCTTATTATAATACATCTCATCAAGATCACAAAACACAATTTATTTTCGTATCGAAGATATTCTTCATACCTAGGCGTTTTGAAATAAAGATTAGAGAAAAAAACCTGCTGTTCCCAACATTTATGTTCACATAGCTCGTCAAAATGTAGGGAACAGCTGACTTTTTTGTCGTGATTTCACCCTGTTTATTATGAAATGCTCAAGATTATTAACTTCTTTGTTTTATATTAAAATAAAGCTGCTATTACAATAATAAAAGCTTTGTTCACACGGAATCTTTGAGCAGATGTAAAAAAATATCCCTGATTATAAGTCATATTGATTATGTAAGTGTGCTCACCTGCCGGAAGCTGCCCACATTTCCACAGTCCCAAACTCCCGCACTCCCGGACTCTCACACTCCTACACTCTCAACAACATCCATAATGCTGTTGAGAGTTTGGGACTGAGTTCAACGTACGTGTGACACATCAATTATACTCCTATCTCTAAAAGCGCAAAGTCATTTAATATGCTTACTCAAATTATACATGAAACACAATATAAAGTAATGTAACGGGGGTTATTCGAACGTGGCAGTTAATTGAACCGGCTCATTGTGCGACACGCAAACTTGCGGGAATGCCGCATAAACTGTTAATTGCGACACTATTCATAAACTGAACTCCGTAGAATACAATAGGAAGGCGCAGAAACTCCCCTCTATACAAATATGAGCATTAGTTCACGTTCATAGAGGACATTTTGTTTTTTCATATTACTGTTAAATATAGGTATCATAATATTCTATTTTATTTTTCCGGCAAATTATGGATTAATTGCATCTTCATTCAATTTCTAAGAAAAAAGGAGGATATCTCCCAGCGCATCTAATGATCATAGCCTATCCATTACGATATACTTGTACAGAAACATTGTCGCCAAGAACTGCGACTCCTTTATTCGACTTCCACAAGTTCTGTACGAGTGGATAACTAGCGGTGTTGCGGTGTCAGGATACAACTCCTCCCGTGTATGTATGTGCACTTGTCAATCAGCGTTCCTTCCTCGAACACCACAGTGTATGTATGTGCACTTGTCAATCAGCGTTCCTTCCTCGAACACCACAGTGTATGTATGTGCACTTGTCAATCAGCGTTCCTTCCTCGAACACCACAGTGTATGTATGTGCACTTGTCAATCAGCGTTCCTTCCTCGAACACCACAGTGTCTGCTCGTGACGTGGAAGTTCCTTTTGATTATGCGTTCCAGATGATCTGGTTACATATGCCTACATCATGTAAAATTACCAGCTTGCATGTTTGTGTACCTCTCCCCTTCATAGCAAGATGCCACAGACTTGATTAGCTTCACATAAAAACGTCGTCAAGTTAATACACCCAATAAATATTCAGCGCCGCACGAGATCAAAGGTGGGCAGTACGAAGCGAGTCACGTGTGATGTGATAGCTGAACTATATGATTAGTTTATGATCTGACCCCATATCACGTAATCATGCGCTGAACGAAGAAAAATAGAGAAAATAATAACCTTGAGTGCCTTACTTCTGACGAAGACGACTTACTTGCCCTCGGTATAATTAATAGGTATTGTTCATCGCTGGCCTAAATAAGATGACATTAGAATAGTCGGGAGCTCGGGAGCGGCTATATTACTTGTAAGACCGCGGCCTGCGCCGGAATTCGCTCGCAGTTCGTCCTTCGACGTCAAACGACGGCCAGCGCCGACACAATGGAAGAATTTCTCATTACATCGATCTCGGCAGATAAACAAAATGCCATCCCTTGTGACTTTCCACTGTTTAATTCAAACAACGCGCAGGAACATTAAACAACATTCATTATATAAAATGCATGTGTCTGTGCGTGTAGAGCACAAGCATGTGTCTGTCTGTGCTTGTCCGTGTTGTGCGCGGCCCCCGGCGGACGCACCGGGGTCACCCGGCCGGGCGCCACAACAAAGCGCCGCAAACGTGTCTTTGCTTTTGTTAAACACACCTACTCGGTTACATTAATTAACGTCAGTTCATCACAGGACAGAAGAGCGCGCCACTATCACCTCTACCGTCTCGTGGTAAGGTTACAAATAGCGTGCACGAGGCAGGCGATGGAACGCCAGTGACGTAACCGGTCGGTACAAAGGGTTCCTGCTAAATACCTGCGCGGTCGGCGGACAAATATTTACAGGCGCAAGGTATTTACCGGATCGCGAAGTTATGCGTGTACTAATTCCGGAGCAATGAGCGCGTATTTATTTAGGTGCCTTTACTATCTAAAATTAGGGATTACATTAAATTCTTGGAGGCGGGAAGTCGCGACTGTTCTCGCTCACGTTCCGTTTATATTGTTGGGCGAGCTCCGGGGGGTAGTTTAAAAAAAACAACGCGCCTTATTTACAACGCAGCAAATACAAGAACGAATAATTTGTTGTACTTTATGCATAATGAATACAGAGTCGCGGAGAAACTAAGATGAGGTTCAGCGCGGACTCACTCGCGTTTAATAGCATGCGTAATGTGGCAGCACTTGAGACCGCGACGCTAATTAGTATCTCAGCAAAAGATTATGAAGTCTGTCTGTAATGTGAGGGGAGAGTTGTAGCGGGTACAGGGCGGGGGAGCATCAACCGACTACAAACGTATGCTAATGAGGGCTCCGACGAGTATCAGTGACACACACACACACGCGCAGCGTCGCAAATAAAGACAAAACACCACGACATCTATCAATCAGCAGGTTAGGAACAGCAAACGAGATGGTCGACAAAAGGAACAGAAATGCGTCGCATTCGTGGCTAAATGTACACGTAAACACACGAGTGTTAATGCAAGCAGCTTCAAGTCAAACAACACAAATGATGTGGTGATAATCAACTAAATGCATGCTGCAATTTAATTAAATCTACCTAGCCTTTTCCCAACTATGTTGGGTTCGGCTTCCAGTCTTACCGGATGCAGCTGAATACCAGTATTTTACATGGAGCGACTAACTTTCTGACCTCCACAACCCAGTAACTGGGTAATACGATACCCCTTGGTAAGACTGGTTCTCAGACTGTCAAAGATCCACGAATGACAGCCGGAAGCAATCTGTTTCAAAACGATTCAGATTGTGATTGATCGTGTATTATGCAATTAGGGTGCTGGTCATAGCTGGTCCACAAACAACTTATATGTGTAACTCTCTAAGTTAGCTGCACTACTGTCCCAACCTCGGAACCCGCACGAACAGTCCGCCAACATCAATTACACATTAACAATAAATTATCCGTAACAAAATAATATTCCAACAAGCCAGCAACAAACATACATAAGATATTATAGCTGGGCCATTATTGAAAAAACATTTTTTTTTTAATGCTTTATGTTTATTAACTATCAAAAAAAAACTCAAAGCAAAACAAACGACGCCAGTCGTCGCAAAACTACGGTGTAGCCATGATGGCTACGGCGTGGCTAGAACATCGACTACGGCGTAGCTAGAACATCGACTACGGCGTAGCTAGAACATCGACTACGGCGTAGCAAAATCCCGAGCCCGAAATCATATTTTTCTTTTTTTTCTTTCCATGTTAAAAAAACTTAAGTCATGATATATCAAGCGTGTATAAGGAATGTCGTAGCCAGGCTATATTGTGCTCGAATTACACGTAAAGTTATTTGCTTGAACCGTGTAACGTGAGACGGTTAGCGACGGGCAATTTGTCACTCTCGGAGCAATATTCAATCATCAAACGTCGACCTCGTTCTGCCCTAATTCACGTCGGAGTGAAGAAAAGCGTTCAACTTTGACTTTTAAAGATTATTAACACTTTTAAATTTATTAATACACATTTAATTAATACTTTTTTATTTTTACTTAAAAATAAAAATAATAATAAGTATTTATATCGATTCACACATCTGTATCGTAATATCGGCAGATTTCATTTCAACCCGTTTTTAACTCGAGTCCGAATTAATGAAAAACCGCCAAAGTCGGTAACCATTCGCCTGTGCGAGCTGTGCCCGATGCAGGCGGTGCTGCATGCGTATGATGTTCTTAAGCAGAGCATGCGGCAACCATTAATATATAGCTTGTTGAGCGACGCGACAGGACCCCGGGGGCCCCAGGCCTGCGAGGCCTCTTCCCCAGAGTCACACACTAAATATTATTAACTGCCCCAAATTGACCGCCCCCTCGAGCCCCCTCCATGCCCTTACGCCCTTACCGACCGCGTTTATGAATATGTCATGAATGCCACAATGAAACGCTTCATGATAACAAAGTTAACTGCTAACGTTGAATAAAACCAAATTTATGAAACCAATTATAAGTAGGTAGGTAATTAACATAATACTATGTTTTTTTATTTAATTTTTATACTGGCCGTTACTGTCCCACTGCTGGATAAAGACCTCCTACTCTCTTCCCAACAGAGTTGCCAAGGACCAATCTTTATTGAAGGTGGCTCATCCCCCCATCTCCGTCTGGGCCTGCCGCAATGTCGTTTACCATCATAAAGATATAAAATTATAGTATAAAGTGCGCGCAACAAACTATGAACGGCCCGGGTTTGAACTGAATTGAATGATTCATTTAATTGAGTCTATATTTATGTCTATATTTTCTTAGTTTGTTTGTACTATGTGTTGGCGACGAACATACATCTAATTAGTATATAAGAATTGCTGATTGTTTATAATTAGTTTATAAGAATTGCTGATTGTTTATCTAGTCTAAGAAAGTACTGATTAAAATAAATAACCTATTTTCTCATTAGAATAATGAATGTACCTGAATAGCTTAGGGCTACCTTTATTTTCCTTTAATATATGCCATAAAAGCGCATAAGGGCTGAAACAAAGTAAACAAACCTTTCACATAACTAAAAAGTCTAACTAGATTCCAAACAGACAAGTCGCAACCTGTTCTAGAGCCGTTAGACACCCATGTCACACCAGACAACACTCTAGGCACACTAGCACACATAATGGGCTCGCCCAAAGGAGCAGGTCTCAACCTGCAACACCCACACCTACAAACCATTTACACGAGTCTACGATACACAAACATAGCAAATAGACTTGCCCGGGAGCAGGTTGTAACTTGTCCAAGAAAAAAGCTTACGCTTGACCGAAATCACCAAACCTAGATAAACACTATTGGTCTAGACGCCTAGATTAAAATTGAATTGTCTTAGACCCACACACAACTTGCGCTATGGTAAAATAGTACTTTAGCTCTCGCAAAGAAATGAAACTCAGTTCTTATGTTTTTGCCTTTAATATGTCCTAATTATGTACTAGTTATAAGTGCGCGGCTCAAGTGATTATACAGTATTCTATTTTATGTGGTGTTTTATATGTAAATCCCCAACAGAACTGGTCCTTCGACAAGCCGGATTGAAGAACTGAAGCCTGAGCCTGAAGATTCGTAAAGAAACCTCGCTATTTCGAAGAATTAATAGCGAATTATCGAGAAGCTTATGTATATCAAGAAGAATACATAAGTTTCGTGAAGATTACGACGAGCCGCGCACTTATTTCGTCGTAAAGAAGGTTAGTAATCGCTGGGAATAGGCGGCGTATGAAAGACCGCTCATTTCCGAAGCCAGGCCCTCTGCGGAAGGCCTATCGCCGTGCACACGACCCGCTGAGTGAAGAACGCTGGGAGGGTCGACCACAGGAAGAGTCGCGCCCTCTCGAAGCCCACGCCGCTCGAAGCCCTACGAACGTCGGTAAGAACGCTGGGAGGGACGGCCACAGGAAGAGTCGCGCCCTCTCGAAGCCCCACGTCGTTCGAAGCCCTACGAGTCGGTGAGAACGCTGGGAGGGACGACCACAAGAAGAGTCGCGCCCTCTCGAAGCCCCGGACCGCTCGAAGCCCTACGTGTGCCGGTAAGAAACGCTGGGAGGGACGACCACAGGAAGAGTCGCGCCCTCTCGAAGCCCGCGTCGCTCGAAGCTCTGCGTGTACTAAGTGAGTGAATTATAGTGCTACTTATGTGTTATATAAATGACTTATAGTGGATACATAAGTGATACCTGCCGCCGTATCCGTGAGTAAATAAGCAATATTACTTCAAGTGAATAGTGAAGTTCGAACAGTGCTACTTATGTGTTATATAAATTACGTATAGTGAATACATAAGTGTTATTTGCCGCCACATACGAGAGTAAATAAGGAACATTACTCGCGTGAACAGTGAACGTTCGAATAGTGATACTTACGTATTATATACACGCCGAATAGTGAATATATAAGTGTCAATCTACGTTGTACATGTAAGTAAACAAGGAACATTGCTCTAAGTGAACATTTAAGTGTTATTTACGTCATACAAGTGAGTAAATAAAGAACATTACGCCGTGCAAATAAGTTAACGTCGATTTGTGAATACATAAGGAACTTTGAACATTGTATAAGTGAATACATAAAGACAATTAACTTAGTGAACATTGTGTGGTGAAGTGCCTTTGCTGAAGGATTGTAACATAACACTGGTAAGTTATTGAACATTATTTGCTGATAAAGTGTTTGTGTATATGAGCCATGATGACGCGAAGCCGTAAAGGAGATAGCGCGCGCTCGACCACGGAAGAAGAGACTACGGAGGAGTCTGCAACAACCTCCGAGACAGTCACCGACAGCACCGCGCCGACGGAAGAAACAACCGTGGTCGAGGATGCGGATGCTACCATGGTTCAGAAAAAGAAAGCAAAGGGCACTTCAAATAGAACTTCGAATATTAAGAAAAAGGAGTTACAAGCTAGATTAGAATTAGAGAAATTACAGTTAGAAGAGATTAAAATGAAAACCAAATTGGCAAGTACCAAGTTGGAATTATCGCGTGTCAACGATGATGACACAGACGCCAGTGATGAAGAAGAGGATGCTGCCGCCAAGGCCGCCGCGGAGAAGGCCACAGCTGCCTGGGTGTCCAAGTCCAAGGAGGGGCGTGATGAAGTAGAAATAGTACCAGAGACATCGCGCACCACTGAACCAGTAGAAAAGTCTCCAACAAATCAGCTGGCGGAGGCTATACTAGAAGCTGTTTTTTTTAATATCTTTATTGATTTAATTAGGGTTTTTATCCCAATGGATACGTCAACCCTATCATGCCTTATACAAACTGCTACTTTCAACTTAAATTAAAAGGAGAATCTTAATCAATATAGTACACCAGCTCGCTGAATCTTTTCGCCACATCTGACTTTGGTTGTGCTAAAATCGATTGAATTAAACCTACTTGTGAAATATTTAAATTAAACTCCTTAATTAAAATTCTCCTTTTTTCTTGGTTCTTGACACAATCCATCAGCATATGATGTACATCCTCACGAACATTGCATGTGTTGCAGTTGGGAGAACTTACTTTCTTCATGAGGAATGCAAACCCCGCTGATGGATAGTGTCCAGACCGTAATCTTACAGCTAACTTCACATAATTTCTACTTAACCTGCTACTGTCAAACCAAGGCACTTGAGGAAGCTCATTTTGTATTGTTTTGTACCATATTCCTTTGTCTACTGACTTAATGTTAAAATATTGTTTCCAGTTATTAAAACTTTTCATTTTAAATTTTGACACATATTCTACGTAATCTGGTACAAAATCCAGCTCGACTCCTTCTTTCGCTGCCAATTTAGATGAACAATCGGCTTCCTCATTAAAAACCCGTAAACCAACATGCGCTGGAACCCATTGCAACTTCAACTCTATGTTATTTCCAATAAACTGGAAAATGTTTTTTAAAATGTCGTAACCTATCGATGTGCCTCTGGAACCAGAGGCGCATCGAGCCACGTGGTGCAATGCACTTTTGCTATCGGTGAATATATCAACTTTATTAAACTGTTTCTCTAATGCATAGGACAAGGCTTGCAAAATTGCAACGAGTTCCAACGTCATGACAGATACATCTGACCTTATTTTAAAACCTGCTCTATAATTACAACTTGGATCGTAAAATGCTGCCCCTAATCCATGAGCGCTCTTAGACCCATCAGAATATAACTTCCTCCACCCACGATAATTGATATCCAATTCTCTCACAACTTCATTAACTAAGGTATTAGCCTCATATCTTGATTTAGCTACTGATATACATTCTAATCCCATAACTAAGCATTTATGAAAATCCACAGCTGATAACCAAGTCTCGAAAGTAAACATTGTAAGAATATCCACAGAAACACCTTCAGTCTGTTTTACATCCTCAATTGTTTGTGTGAGTAAAGGCTTTTTCTTTCTAACCCAATACCTATTTTGCGTAAGAACGCTCATTTCAGAAATTAAACTAGTAGCACTATTATTTGACCACGCATTGATTTTTAATAAATACTTATAGGCTAGATATTGTCTCCTAATGAATAAAGGGGCAATGTGTAACTCACTCTCCATAACGTGAATTGGAGTACTTTTGATAAATCCACCTACCACTCTCAAGGCTTGATTCTGAATTTTATCAAGTTTGCTTATATGACTTTTAGCACTACTATCGTATAAAACTGATGCGTAATCAATACGGCTTCTTATTAAGGCCATGTATAATCTCCGCAAATGAATCATGTGAACCCCCCAAGACCTTCCTGCTAATAACTTTAATATATTTAGGAATTTTGAGCTTTTGCTGACTGTTTCGTTAATGTGTTTTCCCCAGTTTAGACTCCTATCTAGCCATATGCCTAAATACTTTATATTTTCAGAATAAACCAAAGGTTTTTCTACTCTTAATACAGGTAGATTTTTCCTACGACCTCTACTGAAAAGACAATATTGTGTCTTGTTTGCAGATAACCGCAACCCAAGTTCGTCTAATAACTCCACAACTAAGTTTAAACCGTTTTGAATATACCGTTCGCATATTTGGATGTCCTTATTACTGACATATATTACAAAATCATCCGCGTATTGCAAAACTGACACATTTTGAAGTAAATGACATATTTTGTGAGTAATCAAGTTAAAAAGTAGCGGAGAGAGCGGGTCTCCTTGTGCTAGACCTTTATTTGAGAACCTGCTTATTACATTACCGCCACATAACTTGATCTTCAAATGACGCTCACTGAGATATCTCCACAGATACTTACAAAGCTTGGAACCGATTCCTAGACTATCGAGCACATGTGACGCTGCATCGATTGAAACGTTGTTATAAGCGTTCTCGATATCCAGAAAACAGGCTATTGTTGGTATATTCTTAGAGAATCCAATCTGGATGTAAGTAACTATATGAGCCAAACAATCCAAACAGGACTGTGATTTTCTGAAACCTACTGTGAACGGAGACAGAATCTTTTCCTTTTCGGTATACCATTCTAAGCGTTTAAAGATCATCAAATGAAAAATTTTACAGATACATGATATTAAGGATATGGGTCTTAGTTTAACTTCACTGTTATTGTTGCTACTACTTTTGGGAATAGGGACTATTTGAATGTTTCGCCACTGAGACGGAATAACACCATATTGATAAATGTTATTATATAAATTTAGCAAATATTGTTTAGCTATGTCCGGTAAATAATAAAGCATTGTATATGATATATCGTCTTCGCCTGGGGATGAGTCCTTTTTTTTTAACACGCTGTGTAACTCGTGGATTGAAAACTTAGATTCTAGCAGTTCATTTTTCGACATAAAACCTGGTTCTGTGTTAGACGCATAATCTGCAGTAAGAGCACATAATAAATTGTGAGAATTCTCAATGGGCGGATATACTTTTGGTTGTTTAAAACCTTTGACCCATTTCAGACGCTGCCAGATATACGAGGCTGAAACTTTTTCATCAAAGGAGTCGCAAAGCTTATGCCAACCATCGTTTCTTGCTTTCCTGATTAACGTTTGAGATTTATCTGTTAAATATTCCAATTTTGTAAGATTATCAGGCGTCGGGTTTTTTCTGAAGTTAGCTAAAGCTAACCTTCTCTGTGCGACTATTTTAGACAGATCAGGACTCCAATAATCTTTAGGTTTGAATTTTTTATCAGGTTCATTGTACATTTTAACTAAAGGTATATGTTTTTCCGCCGCAATATTAATTATACTTACTAAATTGTCATAGCTCTCTTGAATATTTTCGTCATAGTCGTTATAAAAGGTAGGATTTTCTGAAATAGTTTGTGAAAACTTATCCCAATTTGCCTGTTTAAAATTGCGTTTTTTTATATATCTGAAATCATTCGCGATATCAATTGTCAACTTAATTATTAGGTGATCGCTCCCTAGATTTTCGTTCAAGACTTTCCAACAAAAATTGATGGCTAAAT
Organism: Lithophane semibrunnea; assembly: GCA_947363905.1. Classification (NCBI taxonomy): domain Eukaryota; kingdom Metazoa; phylum Arthropoda; class Insecta; order Lepidoptera; family Noctuidae; genus Lithophane; species Lithophane semibrunnea. The sequence goes on from OX376205.1 coordinate 239,082, forward strand.
CAGCAGAGGCAAACGAAATATCGGGCGAAGTTTGTTGTAAGTGACCATTTACCAGCTTAACCCGCGTGAAATCACCATCATTAATGGGTATGAAACCATATTCTAAAGAGGAATCCCAGATTTGGGAACCCCGTACATCTGATTTCACAGACCAATAGAAGCTGTTAAGTCCGTCGCTGACAGCAAAACGTCAGCCATCATGCAGCGAGCACCGAAATATATAAGCGAGCTGCATCAATGCGACGGAGACGCCAGAGATTGGGTGGCTTTCAAAGCGACATACATGGATTCTAAGGAACTGTTCAGCGCTATCGAAAACATGGGGCGACTTCGAAGAGCAGTGAAAGGAAAAGCAAAAGAAGCCGTGAAGTCACTCCTCTATACCCAGGCGGATCCAGAAGAAGTTATGGCTGCATTGGAACGCCGATTTGGAAGACCTACCTACCTAATAAAAAGCGAAATAGAAAACATTGAGAAGCTGCCTGCCATGTCCGACGATGCGAGGGAGCTGGTGCGATACGCTGGAGCTGTGGCCAATACAGTCAGCGTCGTGAAACAAATGAAGAAACAGAGCTACCTACACTCAAGTGACATATCAAATAGAATAATCGAAAAAATGTGTCTCCTGGTACGATTCAAGTGGTATGAATATAGGGCTTCGAAAGAAGAAGAAGATGAACCGATCCTGATTAGCCTCATGAACTTCTTCAATCAGATGGTGGATCGATTTGAGATGCACGAATTCACAGGAACCAGAGTCAAGAAGGAAGGAATAAGAAGCCGCACTCGACCGCCAGGTTCCCGAGGGGTGAATATAGCTCAAGCCACGCATGAAGAATGTTCATCGGAAGAGGACCAATCAGAAGACGAAGAAACCGAACCACATACAGCTGTGATCTGCGCCTGCAAGGATGGCACCAAGAAGCCGGAGAAGATGGCCTGCCCTGAATGCGCCGGGGAACATCCGATACTGAAATGTAAAAGATTCATCGACGCCTCCGTAGACGAAAGATGGGAACAAGTCAAACGAGCCTTCATATGTTTCAAATGCCTGCTGGGACGACACAGAGGTTACAACTGCAAGGCCAAGCCGTGCGGGAAATGCAAGAGAGGTCACCACGTGATGCTACACTCAGAAGGGGGTGTGAAGCCAGCCACAGAAGAGACCGAGCCTGTAACGTCAACTGTAAATGCAACCCGGACCATCTCGAGAGCCTATCTGAAAATCGTACCAGTGGAGTTATGGGGGCCAGATGCCACAGCTCAAGTCTACGCTCTTATGGATGAAGGATCAACGGTGACACTCATAGAAGATGACATCGTGAACATGATTGGCGCCAAGGGTCCTGAAGAAGACTTAAGAATCGAGGGCGTAGGAGGCCATCGAATGGATCAGAAGTCAAAGAAGATCGACATCAAGATCAGAGGAAGATTCGAACGAAACCTTGAGATGATGTCAGGATATACCGTGAAAACCTTAAACCTAAGCCCACAAGAAGTGAACGAGAAGGACCTGGAAGACTGCCAGCACCTAGAAGAGATCGCCGAGCAACTGAAATACCCCAACGCTCGTCCTACTGTGCTGATCGGACAGGACAACTGGCATCTCATCGTGTCACAGGAAGTAAAAGCTGGTGACAGAAGCAAACCGGTGGCCTCCAGAACTCAATTAGGGTGGGTTCTTCACGGAACCAAGTCAAGCAGCAACACTCCAGTTCGAAGAGTGAATCACATTATAACGCAGTCAAGAGGGAAGGATGATTACCTCGAGAAGATGATCAGAGACCACTTCGACATTGAAGCCCTAGGAGTCGCTGCGAAGAGACCGTCCAGCGATATCGACCAACGAGCTCTCGACGTGCTACACTCCACGACGAAGAGATTGCCTGACGGAAGATTCAGCTCGGGCCTGTTATGGAAGACAGACGACGAGCACTTACCTGAAAGCAGAACAGCTGCAGCACGACGACTGAAGGGAATGGAGAAGAAGTTCTCAAGAGATGAAGAATTTCAGAAGAAATATGAAGAACAAGTCGAAAACTTAATCAACAGCGGCTATGCAGAAGAAGTAACAGAGGTACCCACCTCTTCAAGAACTTGGTACCTACCCCACTTCGCCGTTGTACACCCACAGAAGAAGAAAATGAGATTGGTATTCGACGCCGCAGCTAAATCAAATGGGAAATCACTAAACGACGCATTGTTAGCTGGACCCGATTTGCTGCAATCTTTATTCGGTGTGCTGCTCCGTTTCCGTCAAGAAGCAATAGCTGTCGTCGCAGACATCAAAGAAATGTTCCTGAGAATAAAAATCAACGAGGAAGACAGAGATAGCCTTCGATTTCTCTGGAAGAACAAAGAGTACAGGATGACGTCTCTAATATTCGGGGCTGCCTGCTCACCGTGCACTGCAATATACGTCAAGAACAAGAACGCGGAAGACTTCACCGACCAGTGTCCGGAAGCTGCCAGGGCAATAAGTCGGAATCATTACATGGATGACTACATAACAAGCTTTCCCGACGTGTCAACAGCTACCAAAGTATCAAGAGACGTAAACGACATTCACAAGAAGGGAGGGTTCCACTTAAGAGGCTGGGCGAGCAATGACCCCGCGACAATAGAAGAGTTCACTGACACCGAAAACAATCAAAATTCCATCGTGTTAGGGGAACCAAAGGATCAAGTTGAGAAAACTCTAGGACTCAACTGGAATATTCAAGAAGATAGCCTCCACTTCACCTTGAGTCTACGCAACACTCCCGACGAAGCCAAGGAAGGACGACGAGCGCCGACGAAGAGAGAAGCAACCAGCGCAGTGATGTCGGTCTTTGACCCCTTAGGGCTGGCGTCACCTATAACAATACAAGGTAAAGTCATGCTTCAGAACTTATGGAGATCCGGCCTGGAGTGGGACGAGAAGATACCCCCGTCAAGAGAAGAAGAGTGGAGAAGATGGCTTGAAGACCTAAGAAAACTTGAAGATCTTCGAATCCCGCGCTGCCTCACACACGACGTCACCGAGGGGGAGCTGCACACCTTCTGCGACGCAAGCGAAACTGCGTACGCCTGTGCGGTGTACTGGCGCTCCCAGTATCCGGACGACCACGTGGAAGTGAAGCTGCTGACTGCAAAAGCAAGAGTATCGCCTCTCAAGCCAACTTCGATACCTCGGCTCGAGCTCCAAGCATGTCTACTAGGAAGTCGCCTGGCCAGCAGTGCAATTCAGGAAATGGATCTAACAGTGACAAGAAGGTACTTCTGGACCGACTCGAGGACAGCACTAGCTTGGATCCAGTCTGACCCTAAGAGATTCAAGCCATTCGTCGCGCATCGACTCGCCGAAATAGAAGAGCTGACAAAACATAAGGAATGGTACTGGGTTCCAACAAAACTCAACGTAGCAGATGACGCAACGAGAGGAGCTCCATCCAGCTTCGACATAACACATCGTTGGTTCAGAGGACCGGCTTTCCTATACGAAGACCCACGACATTGGCCTTCTGAAGAGAAGAAAGTTTCAATCCCTGCGACAGGAGAAGAGAAACCCAATGCCACCACCCTGAGCATCAAGAAGACCACGCCTATCATCGTGCCTGATCCCGTGAGATTCTCCAACTGGACGCGCCTGCTTCACGCAACAGCTAGATACCTACAAGCTGTGGATGTCTTCAAACGCAAATTGAAGAAAAAGGTAAACATCACGAAGCAAATCACGAGGAAAACTCAAGATCCAGTATGGAAGAAAGCACAGAAGAGGTCAACCCAGACGTCGGAAAGAAGGTCGATCAGCAAAGAAACTACATTCCTACCTAAGTCGGCACTCTATGTGGAAAAGGCAGAGCAACTTCTAATAAAGAAAATACAGGAAGATTGCTTTCAAGATGAACTCATCGCACTACGCAAAGAAGAGAACATTAAAACAACGTCCAAGCTGAAGAACCTCACTGTCAAGTTAGAAGATGGGCTCATCAGACTATCCACTCGTGTAGGAGCGGCCAACTACTTGTTATCGTCCTACAAGAATCCGATCCTGCTAGATAAACATCATAGAATAACACAACTACTTGTGAAGTACATACATGAAAGATTCAACCACGGCAACCACAGCACCGTAATGAACGAAGTACGTCAGAAGTATTGGATACCTTCTCTCAGGAACATGGTGAAGAAAATAGCACGAGACTGCGGATGGTGCCAACTCCGGAGAAGAACGCCGCAGACCGCACCACAAGGAGATCTGCCACCGGAGCGCCTGACGAAGACTAGCCCCCCCTTCACCTGCCTGGGGGTCGACTACTTCGGGCCTATGCTCGTCACCATAGGCCGACGCACAGAAAAGCGATGGGGGGCATTATTTACATGTCTAACAACGAGGGCCATCCACCTCGAACTTGCTAATTCTTTGTCCACAGATTCAATGATTCTCGCCCTGCGGCGGATGATCGCCAGAAGGGGAACTCCGAAAATCATCCTGAGTGACAACGGGACCAACTTCATCGGTGCCAACCGAGAGATCTCCGCAGCCATCGCGAGCCTGAGCCACGAAACCAACAAGATGGGCATCGTCTGGAGATTCATCCCTCCCGGAGCCCCCCACATGGGCGGAGCCTGGGAAAGAATGGTAAGGTCGGTGAAAGACGCCCTCGCCGCCACACTGCATGAGCGGCAACCCAAAGAAGAAATTCTTCACACGCTACTGCTAGAAGCCGAACATATGGTAAACTCCAGACCTCTCTTCTCCGTGAGCACCGATCCAGAAGAAGAAGAAGCCTTGACCCCTAATCACTTCCTCATCGGGCGGTCATGCGGAGCTACCCTCTTCGGCTCCTTCGACGACACCGAACTCATCGGGTCTCCCAGCTGGAAGACTTCCCAACGCTTGGCCGATCACTTCTGGTCAAGGTGGCTGCGAGAGTACCTACCAACTCTCTCGCCTCGCTACAATCAAGGTCCTCACTACCGGGACCCAGCATTGGGCGACATCGTCTTGATCGTCGACCACACACTACCACGATACTCGTGGCCACGCGGCGAGATCATCGCCACGCATCCCGGACCAGACGGAAGAACTAGGATCGTCGACGTGCGAACAACAGCGGGTATCCTGAGACGACCAGCATCGCGCCTAGTACTGATTGTACCTGCAACGTCGCCCCAACGAGATGGAGTGCAACGCACCGAGGGGGAGACTGTTGGCGACGAACATACATCTAATTAGTATATAAGAATTGCTGATTGTTTATAATTAGTTTATAAGAATTGCTGATTGTTTATCTAGTCTAAGAAAGTACTGATTAAAATAAATAACCTATTTTCTCATTAGAATAATGAATGTACCTGAATAGCTTAGGGCTACCTTTATTTTCCTTTAATATATGCCATAAAAGCGCATAAGGGCTGAAACAAAGTAAACAAACCTTTCACATAACTAAAAAGTCTAACTAGATTCCAAACAGACAAGTCGCAACCTGTTCTAGAGCCGTTAGACACCCATGTCACACCAGACAACACTCTAGGCACACTAGCACACATAATGGGCTCGCCCAAAGGAGCAGGTCTCAACCTGCAACACCCACACCTACAAACCATTTACACGAGTCTACGATACACAAACAGCAAATAGACTTGCCCGGGAGCAGGTTGTAACTTGTCCAAGAAAAAAGCTTACGCTTGACCGAAATCACCAAACCTAGATAAACACTATTGGTCTAGACGCCTAGATTAAAATTGAATTGTCTCAGACCCACACACAACTTGCGCTATGGTAAAATAGTACTTTAGCTCTCGCAAAGAAATGAAACTCAGTTCTTATGTTTTTGCCTTTAATATGTCCTAATTATGTACTAGTTATAAGTGCGCGGCTCAAGTGATTATACAGTATTCTATTTTATGTGGTGTTTTATATGTAAATCCCCAACACTATGTTTTAGTAAAAAACAGAATAAACAACAAGAATACTCGTTTAAAACTAAAAAAACTGAGTGAATTTCATAAATAAAATAATAATATCTATAAATATATTTATGACTAAACACAACCACACGATACACGATCACACTCACAGCTTATCGACAAAACTTATCGAAAGCTCGTTGCCGATTGGCACGTTATTGCAAAGTGTATTGATAATAAGTGCATGACAGATAGGGAATCTGTCATGCACTTATTATCAATACAGGGTGTTAGGGTAAACACCGTTATCCTTGAAACCAGTGGTTTAGTTTCATTTGTAGAACGTAAAATCAATGAAAAAAAAACACTTTATTTTTTTAAAGAATATCTACATTTTTCCACAAGAATATTTCACCCTATACGCAAGGGCAATGAACTTGCGTCTCAACATGGCAGGCGGGGGCGGGCGAGGCGCGGCGGTTGGCGGGAGCGGGCGAGGCGCGGCGGTTGGCGGGGGCGGGCGGGGCGCGCAGGAAGGCCAATTCTCTAACTTAACATGCAAAGTGAAAATCATGCGACCGGAATGCGACGACATTGTGAAAAGATCGAAAAATGGTATTCTGCTAACCTTAACATTCGGTTTGTTCATATTCCGTTCGCAATATCTTCGCAGTCTAGTCTCATGGCGGCCGAGTTTGTTTTCGTTTACGAAAATAAACATATTTTCTTGTTGGTTCAATCCACGCAGACGATATTGTGATAATTAGTGATACTTAAATTTTTAGCAACCTAATTTTATAATTTTTTTTCATGTATTAATTAGTTTGCTTGGATTAGTATATACTTTTAGTATTTTCATTTCCCGTTTGTTATTATACATCTTTGAGAATGAAAGATAATTTGGAACGTATTGAAATCGCGACGTGCAAGCGCGATTGTTTAAGATGTCAAGGGACGACGCTAGTGGGATGAACGGGAATACACGAAAAAGAGACGTCATTATATTGAATGTCAAACTATAATATTATATCTATTTTTTATTAAATTCTTGGTTTATGAGTGAAATAACTGTAACTATATGGCACTATCACAGGAAGAAAGAGATTTTTCGAATATGGTGCCGACATTGCCATCAGAAAATTGTTCAGTACCTACACAGATATTATAATACTACGTAGTACCTACTCATCTATATTATCTATGAGGAAGGTTTTTTATTTGGTCTGAGTGAGGAATATCATCGTATGTCAGATTATCAGCATCCGACGCTCGTCAGTCAGCTGTTTCGTTAGCGACCGACCACACGTAATGTAAAGCTGTGTCACGGGGTCGCGTAGCGCCACCGCCCGCTCATTTCTCGTGCGTAAATAATAATTGTAGTTATGTGATTATGTCTTACACTAATTAACAGTGTACTTTACGCTATCGCGGGTGATAATTCAGGTTGATCATTAAGGTCAGAATTGTGGCCTGATTAACGTGTTCTAAATCGTGAAACTATCTTGGCGGCCACACAAAGGATGCGTAGCTACTTACGGCCAGTTCACCGTGCCGGCCCACGCTCAGGGTCGTGGCAACCAGCAGCTGCCAGTTGATCTTCAAGAACGAAACGAAAAGCAAACATGTAGACTCGTCACAACACCTAAGGTACCTTCTTAGGTATTTTTGTCTGTCCTAAGCCAGGAAAAGAAGGGTAAGTTGCATCACAGGGTCAGGTTATGTGTAATTGTGTATTTATTCATGTGTTGTGTAGGTATCAGACGGGCGGCGACAGACGCGCGACGTGTCTCGGGCGCGCGTGATCCATGAGTTCGTGGACGGGGTCGGATATTAACTTTTTTAATTTTTTAATGAAAATACGGTTTTTTTTGTTGTTACTGAGTCATTTAATTTTATATGTAAGTCAACTACCTATGGTTTGAGTGACAACGGTGTTAACCCTTACATACTGTATAACAAACTCAAACTGAAAGCATTTATTTCAATTAAACCATTTACAGGCAGTTTTGAATTGTCAAAGAGTCAGTCAGTTAGTCAGCAAGTTGAAGCAAGTTACCCATTCCAAAGCGTAGATCTCAATGGAGAAGAACGTGCAAGAAACTACAAGGACACTCTTTTAAATATTGATATAGATATAACAAAATCTTCGGTACAGTATTCTTGTTGCTGTTTGCGTTGAGAACAATGTAAAACAAAAAACAGTCAAAGACAATCAAAATATAAGATTAAAAAAATCAAGTAATAAAAACTAAAACCCAACTACGACTTAAAAGGTATAAACAAGACACCACAGACAGACAAATTAAAAATCCGGAGTCACACGTGTTAGGTTAGGTTAGGTTAGAATAAATCGAACAGATTACGTGTGACTCCGGATTTTTAATTTGTCTGTCTGTGGTGTCTTGTTTATACCTTTTAAGTCGTAGTTGGGTTTTAGTTTTTATTACTTGATTTTTTTTTTTATTCTCTTGGGGTTATAATATATATATATTTTAAATGTGCTCATTAAGCCCTTTCATTTGATACCCAACATGGTAAGATTAAACCATTTTTTTTAAGTTCCTCACCTTATATCCTCTAGAGGGCGCCATTTTTAATTTAATGTGACTTCTAACGATACCTCATTTGTCAAATTGTGATAAGTGGTTTGGAAGATAGGAGGGAACAGATGAACATACATACATACATACATACATTCCGGTCAAAATCATAACCCTCCTTTTTTCTTCGCCGTAGTCGGGTAATAAGCATGACCTGATTGGCTACCCAGGATTGGCTCCAGACAAGGGAACTCCTCAACAGTCAACAGTACAGACACAAAATTTTAAATAAGCTTTATTTATGATATTTTGTTCTAAAATCCACCATGATCTGACTGCTACACCCAGGATTGGCTTCAGACGAGGGAACTTCTCAACGGTCAACAGCATAGATACAATATATAACAGACGCATTCAAACACCATGACCTGTCTGCTAACCCAGGATTGGCTCCATGCGAGAGAACTCCTCAGCGATCAAGACCATAGGCTAGAAATTTTATATACGCATTTAATTATGATAGTCCCTTCTAAAGTCCACCATGGTATTGCTGCTGTACCCAGGATTAGCTCTAGACGAGGGAACTCCTCAACAATCAACAGTACAAGCAAGAAATTTTATACACCCATTTAATTATAATAGTCCGTTCTAAAGTCCATTAAGATCTGGTTGCTACACACAGGGTTGGCTCCAAACGAGGAAACTCCTCAACGGTCAACAGCAGAGACACTTAATTTTATATATGGATTCAATTATGATAGCCCATACAGGGTTATTGGTAAAACACCAACAACATCTTAAGGAGTCGTTGTACTCATCATTATGAACAATTTTTACAATCGGAACAAATATGAAATCGCGAAAAAAATAACATTTTAGCTACATTCCGTAGATTTTGACGATTTATGCGAACATAAATGTACGGGACAGCTGTTTTTGCCATCTAAAATATGCCAGCTAAGAGGGTGGTTACTCTTTTAGCTGGCAGGTGGTGCTGTGCAGTTTGGCATATTATGTTGTAGGGAATTTTATTGCAAGCAATTTAATTTTTATAAAATAAATAAACACTTTTTGTTTTTTTTTTCGGCGAATGCTCCCGAGGTCAGGGGGCACCTTTGCACAGTGGCAAAGTAACACATGTGCTCGTTGAAGAACGCACAGCTTGAACGAGGCTCGTTCTAGCTTTGCGTTATTCACTACAACATGTGAAGTTAGTTTCCAGTAATTGATTGTATGTTAATAAAGTTCACCCTATGATACCCTACGAGTATATTGCACTGCTTGCACGAGTGACTTCTTTATTCGTACCGATGTAACACAATACAACAAGACTAAACTGGGAGAATCCTTCAAAACTAATATTTTTTAACTCAATTATTTCTTGGCAGTGAAAGCCGCGTATAACTTCGTTTTGTATGAACAAATCGCACAAGCGCAATAAACAAACGACTGTTGTTCCAAACGTCATTAAAATGCTATTTTCCGCAATCGACTCGCTATTAGCACGCAATCCTAACTCACTCGAAATAAATATACAGCGCACCACAGCGAAAACGGTTCTCATTCATTGTATACGTTGTTGCTGTTTCCCGAATTTAGACAACGCTTTTCATTTAGAGTTGTAGTCGAACAGGAACAAGCGGCGGACTTGAAAACCGGATGGCGCCTTAATTACGCAATTAAACTACCTCCATAAAGTTCAATGACGGCTTGTTTCCGCCGTGCCAAGGTCACTGCGAAGAACAATTGCTTTGATATTTAATGACAGTGATAGGAATCGGCCGCCAGGTGTCGCTACTACTCAGAATCACTTCTGCGACTTCCACAACACGTAACTTATTTTACAATTATTGTTTATTTGTTGATTATTTGTTCGGAGCAATCATGAAATTGATATAACAAGAGATAGCGTGTCGAGGGCTGCGTGGGCCGCGCGGACTGCTCCTCGCACAGCGCCGCACTACAAGTTCTCTATAAATTAACTCTTAAACACACACGCGGCCGAGCTGAGGGAACGTCGGGGTTTTTCCGTTCACTCATAAACAAGCTCCATTCTGCTTTATAACATCCAATTAAAATGCTAATTTATTTATTTAGCCGGAAATGGCACGTGGCTGACGAAAGGCCCACTTAGAGCTCCAGCTCGCCATCTCGCGCAGATCGTCGGACGCGCTACTTGTGACACTTTTGTCATGTAAAGTTACTGTCATTAGACGTTTTAATTTTCTAAAGTTAGTAAGAAGGTACTGATAACTGACTTCAGTATATTTCTCTTAACTGTCTTGGCTCGATTCTATTTAATTATTTCAGTACCGACGTAACATAACAATAAGCGAAGTCGAGATTATTTGCCGAAGTATTTCTGTACCTCGTCAAATGTCGTCGCCAGTACGTCCAAAACTAGATTTTTTCGTAAAAAGAATTGATGATCTAATTCAAACACTCGGTGTGCATGTCAGATTGTCGATAACAGTCGTCAATGTTTTGTCTCTGTCACACGTGGGTGAGTGTTAGAGTGGATAAAAAGCACGGACAAAGGACATAGTTATTGCAGGAAACGCGGGAGACAGCGGCTTAATAGTACCGTCATGTCACGCTGACCCTTGTCACGACCGAAACGACGACGTCGAACGTCACTCGTCACACGGCAGGACGATCACGACGTCATCGATGAACAATTCAACAGATATACCAGATACTTCACTTTGTGCAAAAATCGTCACGTCAATCACTTGCTCAGAGGCCAGTGTAGCGCCGCGCGCCGTTCTAAGGGACATGGGGACTAGGCCCCGGACTAACTCATACCGATATGATACACGTGGTACTATTAGGGGTACTTTGCACTGTGAATTCTCATTCTGAGTAAACGAACCCCACGAATGTCTACCTAATTTCACTTCTATGACATACAATGAGGCATGCCAAAAGAAGTTAGATGTTCTTTACTCATTTGTTTGACACTGGCAAGCTATACAGCATCGTATAGAGTGGTTGTCTATTGATATATTTATTTTTATTTTTATTTCTTTGAGACAACAAACAATTGCGTAATAATGCTTAATACTACTACATAGATTAAGGAACATTTAGTTAATAACGCAACCAGCACCGTTATCCACAAAATAATATAGTAAAAAACTTAATTAGGTACAAGCAAACTTAAGAAAACACAAGATTTAACTATTATAATGTGATTTACACAACACTTAGTAAAAGGTGAGACAAACTTTTAACAACCGACTTCGAAACCAAATTAAATTAAACAAAATTTAAATACGTCCATTTCGGAGTGAACCTCATTCGAAAGAAAACTTACGAAGCCGGTTAAGAATAAACAAGCAAATCTGTGCAATCTTGACATTATGAGGAAGTGTGAACAATTTTTTCACAGATATGTTTCCTGAATTGTGCAAGTGACAAAGCAAACAAGTCAACATCAGCAAAATTATCGTTGTAACTTTTCATAATACACCTTAAAGGAGCTCGTTCGCCTGCGTTAGTCCTGCACGGCTTGCGGGCAAATAAACTATGAGTATAAGTATCGCGAATACGTTGGGAACGACTAGGTATGCAAATGTAGATTTGGTTTATGAGGTTAATGCAATCAAATTCATTTCGACAGACTTTATATAAAAATGATTGATCATGATACAGTCTCCTTGATTTAAGAGTTGACAAAGAGAACTTTTCTAGCAGAGTATGATATGAAGACCGTTTCTTAAAAAAAGTGTAGTTTAGAAAACGAAGATATTTACTTTGTACTGATTCAAACTGGTCACAGTATTTATCATAATGTGGGTTCCATACATACGTGGCATATTCCAGTTGAGATCTTATGAGTGACTTGTATACTCGTAGTTGTAAAAATGGGGAAGGTTCTTTAAATAGATTGCAGGTCCGCCTTATAAAGCCGTAAAATTGATAACCCTTAGCTGTGATGTGATCAACGTGAGCATCAAAGTGCAACTTTAAGTCAAAGAGTATACCCAGGTCTTTAATTAAGGAAACTTTTTCTAAATTTGTGCTACAGAGCGAATATGTGGAATGAACGACATGAATTTTTTTGATAAAAGAGATAGATTTACACTTGGGTAGACTCAACTGCAGTTTATTTGCTAGACAGTAGGCAGAAAAACGATCCAGGTCCTCCTGCAATTTAACACCAGCATACAACAAAAAACTGCAGTTCCTAAAGCATGTGTTTACATCATTTATAAATAAAACGAAAAGCAGTGGACCCAGAATTGAGCCCTGCGGTACACCAGACGTCACGCTTATCACATCGGAGGAAAACCCCTGGACCACAACCTTCTGAGTTCTATTTTCGACGTACGATGTAAACCAGCGAAGCAGACTCCCACGGATACCGTTAAATTCGATTTTTTGCAAAAGCATAGTGTGGTCCACTGTAATGTATTCAGCTACCCGCATTATTAGATAATCATCTAGGAGTATTTATAAGGTGTCACATTTGTACTAACGTCAGTTTGCATTATACGCTTGCTATCAACCCTCGCCTTTCATTTACCAAAGTACAGACATCTCAGTGGCGACGAGAATAGGATAGTTCCTTCGTACAATTGTGTTCGGTGTATCGTTTAAAAATACAGAATAAAAATGGCGAGTGGACAAATCGGTAAAATAAGAGACTTTGATGTGACGTCAGGAAATTGGACTTTGTACGTGGAAAGGTTGGAGATGTATTTTAAAGTCAATAACGTGGATAAGAACATGTGGTTGGCGATCTTGATCACCGGCATTGGTGATCAAACGTATGAGTTACTGAGCACGTTGTGCAGCCCAAGCAAACCGGCGGAGTTAACATACGAAAAAGCCGTTACAATGTTAAGGAATCATCTTCAGCCGAAACCAGCTGTCATGGCGGAACGTTTCCGGTTTCGTCAAAGAAGGCAGAAAGACGACGAAAATATAACTCAATACCTAACCGAGATTAAAAAACTGTCGAAAACCTGTGAGTTTGGCGGGAATTTGGAGGAAAATCTGCGGGATCAGCTGGTGTGCGGAGTTAGGAGTGACGTCATCAGACAAAGGTTATTTGCAGAGGACAGTCTGACGTACTCAGGGGCGGTGAAATTGGCTTGTGGGTTGGAAGCGGCAGAGCGAGATGCGGCCGTGGTTGAAAATAAAGTAAGCGCGGAGGTACCAGCCAACGTACACGCGTTAAGGACGAAACGTGGGCGTGATCAGCGCGGGAGTCGCGAGCGCGTTGCGCCGGACACGGGCAAAGGCGCCGGTAGCTGCACGGCGTGCGGCTGGCGCGGGCATACCACAGACGAGTGCCGCTATAAGAATTTTATATGCAGTAAATGCAAGCAGAGTGGGCATTTGAGACGCGTGTGTCCTCAGTCACGGTCGGGCACAGGAAAAGGAAAAAGGCGCGGAGTGAACCACGTCGAGGCTACCGGGAGCGAGCAGCCGGGTGGACTAGGAGGCGATTCTAGTTCGGACGAGCTAGAAGAAGAATTACACCAACTGTGTTTGAACGGAAATACCCCGGTAAGCTTATCATTGCAGATTGATGACACCGTTATCAAGATGGAGATAGATACAGGCTCAGCTGTTTCATGTATAAGTAAGAAAACATATGATAGGTATTTTAGTACTAGATCAATTGAGCCATTTAACTTAGTGTTAAAGTTTTATGATGGTAGCAATATCAAGCCATTAGGTGTCATAAGACCAAAAGTTCAGTACAAAGGAAAAGTTAAATATTTAGAACTATTTGTGATCAAGGGAGGTACAACTTCTTTATTAGGCCGGCAATGGTTATCCGAAATGGAAATAAAAATACCTCCATTTCAACAAGCAATTAATTATGGCAATATTTTAAAAACAAAATCTGATACTGCTAATGTTTTGTTAAATAGGTATAAAGAGTTATTCAGCGGCGGATTGGGACGGTACACAGGCGGTAAGGCAACACTCCAGTTGCGGTAGGGGGGCGACCCCCGTGTACTGCCGGGCGCGGCCGCTGCCTTACGCTCTGAAGGGACAAGTCGATGCGGAGCTGGATGCGATGCTGCGCGCGGACATCATCGAGCCCGTCGAGTGCTCGGACTGGGCGACACCTTTGGTACCGGTACGTAAAGCTGACGGTGGACTCCGTATCTGTGCCGATTATAAAGTGACGTTAAATCCTGTCTTACTGGTCAATAGGTATCCGCTACCGAAGATAGACGATATGTTAGTGAGCATAAACGGGGCTACGTACTTTTCGAAAATTGATTTATCCCAGGCCTATAATCAGATAGAATTGGATGATACTAGAGATTTGACAGTAATAAACACACATAGGGGTCTGTTTAAATATAATAGACTCGTGTTTGGGTTGTCTTCGAGTCCGGGTATCTTCCAGCGGATTATGTCGAACCTTCTTAAGGATATACCAGGCGTAGAAGTATTTCTTGATGACGTAATCATAAGTACGTCAGGGACACAAAATAAACATTTAGAAACTTTAGAAAGAGTGTTCAAAAGGTTACAAGACCATGGAATGAAGCTTAAAAGAAGTAAATGTCTATTCATGGTGGATGAAGTCAAATATTTAGGGTATGTTATATCTAAAGATGGAATAAAAGTAGACAAGGACAAGGTAAATGCAATAGTAAACATTCCTAGGCCGAAAGATGTTACGGAGTTGCGATCTTTCTTAGGGTTAGTAAATTTTTATGCTAAGTTTGTCAAGAATTTGAGTAGCATATTGTCACCACTTTATGAACTTTAAAAAAAAAGTGTAAGTTGGCATTGGAATGATCAGTGTGAGGAAGCGATGGTAAAAGTAAAAAAAATATTAACAGGCGCGGAAGTGTTGGTTCATTATGACCCAGATAAGCCGTTAGTGTTGACGTGCGACGCAAGTGCGCGTGGTATAGGTGGGGTACTCACACAACCAAGCATCGACGGCCGGGACCGGCCGGTGGTGTATGTGTCACGCGCATTGAACAACGCCGAGAAACATTATTCTCAGATAGATCGGGAAGCGTTAGCTATTGTATTTTGTTTAAAAAAATTGCATCAATTTGTGTATGGCCGACGTTTTACTTTGCGAACTGATCATAAGCCATTAGTTAGCATATTTGGTCCAAAGCATGGTGTTCCGGCCATGGCGGCGAGTAGATTACAGCGTTGGGCGATCATTTTATCTGCTTATACGTATGATATAGAATACGTCAACACAAAACAAAACGGTGCGGACGGACTATCGAGATTACCGGTTCCTGGCAGTAGCGATGAGTCATATGCACTTCCCGAGCAAACTTATTTACATTTCGCTCAAAATGCATTGTTACTAGATTATAACATAATTAAGCAACAGACTATGAGAGATCCGATGTTAAGCAGAGTTATAAGTTATATTCGGGATATGTGGCCTACAGATAATGAAATACGGGAATTACAACCGTATTTTAACCGTCGTAAGGAACTGTATGAAGAGTTAGGCTGCGTCATGTGGGGTCACAGGGTAGTGATTCCGGAAAGATGTCGAGCTAGGGTATTACGCGAGTTACATGAACCGCATATGGGCATTGTAAAGACGAAAGCGTCAGCTAGGAGCTATGTTTGGTGGCCTGGCATCGACGAGGCGGTGGAGGCGACGTGTCGGGAGTGCGCGGTGTGCGCGGGGGAGACAGACTCGCCGCAGCGACACGCAGTGACACCGTGGCCCTGGCCCTCTAGACCATGGGAGAGGGTACATCTAGATTTCCTAGGACCTATTTTTGGTAAAATGTATTTAGTAATGGTTGATGCAAGGACTAAATGGTTAGAAGTATTCCCCGTACCTAGTACTGCGGCTAGTTTTACTATTGAAAAACTCACAGAGGTTTTTTCTAGATGGGGTTTACCCAGGCAAATAGTTTCTGATAATGGTCCCCCATTTACGAGCAAAGAATTAGCTGATTTTTTAACTAATCATGGCATAGAGCATATCTTTTCTGCGCCATACCACCCAGCATCAAATGGAGCCGCGGAAAATGCAGTGCGTACGGTTAAAAGAACAATTAAAAAGGCGGCAAAACAAAAAGAAAATATTAATTTATTTTTGAGTACCTTCTTATTACATTATCGTAATACGGAACACTGTTCTACCGGGGAAAGTCCAGCTACGCTAATGTTAGGTAGGAATTTACGTACAAAATTAGATGCTTTAAGGCCCAACAGGGAACAGAAAGTGAAAAAGGTTCAGGAGCGGCAACAAAAGCTAGGTACGGACCGTTCTTTACAGTTAGGGGAGGAAATATGGATGAGACAGTATAGAGGTAATGAAAAATGGCTTCCGGGGCAAATAGTAAAAAGAATGGGTACTACAGACTACAGGGTTGTGGATAGAACAGGGAAAGAAACACATAGACATATTGATCAGTTAAGACAGCGATCGCGTAGTTCTTTGATTTGTCCAACCAGTACCACAGAACGGAGTTCTCTCGAGGCGGAGCGTTCCAAGGTGCCGGAGGTGACGCCAGCCCTAGTCAGCACAGAGGTACCACAGGTTGAGTCGCGGGCCCCTCAGAGCGTAGGGGAGTGTAGTCCGAACCGAACCGCGACAGTCGATATGTTACCGTCCATATCCGCGGCCAGCTCAGTTCCTCTCCCTAATGTTCCCAGTCCTGATCCGTGTATAAGTGCTCCTAATCCTGAGAATCTTGTTCCGGAAGGAGTTCGAACCCGTCCTATACGTGAATGTCGTTTAAAAAGACCATCAAAATATTGTAATCGTTAAGTAGTTATAAGTACCTAGGTTAGTTAATAATTAGTATCAATAAGAGTAAATTGTAATTTGTATTATTGTTATAGATCATAAGGTTCTTGATGTATTTAGTTAAGGCATTACATTAATGGGTTAAGTTGTATTGTAGTAAATTAAATTATACTGTAGTGTATTTTGATAGTGGTTGTACTAGTTTCGAATGATTCTTGGTTTACAGATATGTATTATTTAGGGTGGAAAGTTGTAATGTATTCAGCTACCCGCATTATTAGATAATCATCTAGGAGTATTTATAAGGTGTCACATTTGTACTAACGTCAGTTTGCATTATACGCTTGCTATCAACCCTCGCCTTTCATTTACCAAAGTACAGACATCTCAAAAAAAAAAAAAAAAAAAAAAAAAAAAAGCCTTACAGAAGTCAGTGTAGATTGCGTCAACCTGCAATTGATTGTCCATATTTTCGAATAAAAAATTTGAGTACAAGACCAGGTTGCTTACAGTGGAGCCACCAAGAACAAAGCCATGCTGTTCTGGGATAATAATATTATGTAAGACAAGATAGATTGCATTATGAACTAATCGCTCCAAAACTTTTGACAAGGTGGGCAACTATGATATTGGACGATAGTTGGTAACGTCGTTTTTGGTGCCACTTTTATATACTGGCGTGATATGAGCAGTCTTCCATGCTTGAGGCACGATACCCTCTTTCAGACTACGGTTAAATAATTGAAATAACGGCACGCTCATCGAATCGGCAGTGTGTTTAAAAAAAAAAAGGAGGAATACCATCCGGCCCACAACCTTTAGTTACATCCAAGGATTTGAGCGATTTAACTATCGTGTCTTTAGAAAATGACAGATCCGTTATAGTTACTTGGCTATCATTCTGCGCAGCAGACTTTCTATTAACATTATTAGATGTAGGTTCATAAACTGAGCTAAAAAATCTAGAAAACAATTTACAAACATCCAAAGGCCCGTTACATTCCTCATTATTATATGACATGGTGTTTGGTACACCTGTCTTTTATGGCTTTTTATAAACGACCAAAATTGTTTTACGTCTTTTTGTATACTGATTTCAACAGAACGCAGATACCTATTAAAGCAATAAGCAGAAAGCAACTAAAATCTCCTGCGATATAAGGAAAACTGTTCGTAATCCGCACAATTCTTGTATTTCTTCGACTTACACCATGCCTTTTCTTTATTTCTAAATATGTGTATCAACGGACGAGAGTACCAAATCGGATATTCGCTAAAATTAACCGGCCGCATCGGAACATGAGACTTTATAATTTCATAAACAGTTTCGTAAAAGCATTGAGTAGCAGAATCTATTGAGACATTATCTAGAACTGAAATCCAGTCAACCAGAATAATATCTTTGTTAATAGCAGAGTAATTAGCCACTATAAAACGATATCTAGGCGCAGAGCACCGCGCCATGGGTACATGCACTAATTCAAAAGAGATAATTGTCAAAAAAGGCGGATGAAAAGGATCTACGGATATTAGGGGAATGGGCGCAGGCTCGCATACACAAACATCATTTGAAATCAATAAATCTAACGTGCGGTTTAACAGATTTTTTGTATCATTATATTGTTTACAGCCTATAGTCGATAAAAAATTAAGAAGCAGGATTTTCAATGAACTGTTGTTATTGTGTATGCAAGGCATGAGTGCAGTTGTGTCATATGCAACCCATTCGATGTGCCTTGTCACTCGCGGTGTACATATTGAGCTCGCGTCTTCACTATCAGCTGACTCGGCCATAATGGCAATGTGACGCTTGATAGCTCGCCGTGGACCACCCTCTATCATGTTCAGTAATAGAGGCTCGAACTTTGTAGGAGCTGACGCAGAGCTGAAAACTGCCATTCAGGCAATAGAGAGCGACAAAATTCATGATTTCGTCGTAACCAAAGGCATCTCTTCGCAATTTAACCCTCCTGCAGCCCCACACGTGGGTGTGCTGGGAGCTGCGGCTTGTCCGCTCAGTAAAAACCGCACTTAAAGTTACTTTGTCGGCGCGGGCGCCTAAAGAGGAGTTGCTAATGACATTGATGGCTGAGGTAGAGATGACCCTAAACAGTAGGCCATTAACTTTTGTCGGTACGGACCCCGATGGGCCCATCGCTCTTACCCCCAATCATTTATTGATAGGTATAGCTACCGTTGCAACCACGTTAGGTAGGTTTGATGCATCGGACTTAACCAGTAGAAAGGCTTGGGTAAAGGCTCAGACTCTGGCGGACATGTTTTGGCGACGCTGGCTGAAAGAGTATGTCCCCACTCTTCAAAAGCGACAAAAGTGGCTGAACGAAGTGGCGCCCGTGAAGGTGGGAGACATGGTTCTTATTTTAGAAGAGAATCAGCCACATAATGTTTGGCCTAGAGGCGTGATTAGCGCAGTCCACCCAGGCCGCGATGGCCATGTATTAGAATAGTTACTGTTAGAACCAGTAGGGGCTTTATGAAACGACTACTTGTAAAGCTCATTGTGTTGCCTACAGACGAGTTTATTCAGGAACAAGGGGGTGGAATGTAGGCAACTCACTCGCTTGATTTCGATAATGTTAGTTTTAAGATTTAAATTTCGAATTACGCGCGAGACGAAATGGCAGCCTCGCGCCAATGAAGTAAGGGGGTGGAATGTAGGCAACTCACTCGCTTGATTTCGATAATGTTAGTTTTAAGATTTAAATTTCGAATTACGCGCGAAACGAAATGGCAGCCTCGCGCCAATGAAGTATACTTTCGACCACGCTTGCCTTGTACGCATGCGCTGGGCCGCCTTTTAGTTCGCGCGCTCGCCGACCGATGCGAGGGAACGCCACGCGCCGCCGCGCAATTCGTTTGAGTGCCCTTGTAACACCGTCGCGCGCGGACGTGTATCGCGTCCCTTGACCGTTCCCGCCAATTCGGTTTAGTTTCTATTGTTTTGTGAACTGATAAGTGTATTTAGTATGAACTTCAACCAATATACTCTACCTATACCGTAACTTTGTGTTTCGTTTTTTGTGAAATCCCGCCCTATCAAGAACAACTATCTTTCCCTCCGTAAGCATTGTTCAAGATGGGTGCCCCACAAACATACCGATGAGCAGAAAGACCATCGGGTGGAATGGTGCCTATTCATGATAGATAAATTCGACATCGGCGAAAAAAAAACGTGTATGATTATAACGACCATTGAAGAAACATGGCTATATAACTATGATCCTGAAACAAAGCGACAGTCGACTGTATGGTGCTTTGAAGATGAGCCAACTCCAAAGAAATGTCGCCGTGCACGAAGCACACAGAAACAAATCGTTTTTCTGTAAAACGGGTCATATTGCTACTATAGTGCTAGAGGATCAAAGAACGGCGAACTCCGAATGGTATGTGACAGTTTATGGTCCAACAGTAATATCAACTTGACGTGGCAAGCCACCGCAGTCAGGAATCCGGCACCTTCTCTGGCACCACGACAATGCGGCGCCGCACACGTCTGCTAGAACACTAGACTTTTTTAACTCAAAAAACGTATCTATCCTTTCTCACCCGCCATATTTGCCTGACCTAGCGCCTTGTGATGTGATGAAGAAAAGGTTTGAAAGCAAAGAAGATGCACTGGCTGGTTATAATTACGAGATTTCTGAGGTCAGAGGTATTTTCCAATTGGTTCAGACGTATGGAAAAGTGTATACGTCCTCAGGGTGAATACTTCGAAAATATCGAGACTTGTAACAAAGAATATTTTTTATAATTTTTGAGTAATTTCTTTTGGGCATGGCCGGTACATATTTCGATTACGACTTCTAAACGTATAGTCAGACAAGTCACCTGTCACCAACATGTGCTCTACCTGTCTGCATCATATTCTGCTCCCATACTCTGAAAAGTGACGTTGTAAATGCTGGGTAATGTAAATGAGCAGGTCGGCTCATTAGCGCGCTGTGAATTAGGTCGAACGATGCGAACATGTTGGTCGAGCGCAACCGATTAGCTAATTACGTAATCCCCGGTGAACTAACATGCATATTTTATGACCTATTAGTTTACTATACGGGCTGCCACGCTGCCGTGCTGCCAGTGCCGCTCAGTGCTGACTTCAGCCATAATTTTGTCGTTTCCGGCATTAGGAGGATCTTAGTGCTTGCAGGTTATTGTTCGTATTTACTTAATAACGATACCCACATAGTTATTTATGGTGAATTTATTATATTTATGTAAAACACATGATTGCGAATTATTGTTAAAAGGTACTAGTTAGTTTGGAATATTTCACCGACTATAACAATATTATAAATTCTCGTAACTACCCAAACCGAACTCTGCGACACAGCGGCAACTATAACTAAACTACAAACAATAATCCAAGAACACAAACACTAGAGCAGTTTATTTACAACAGAATGATCTAGTCGCTAGTTGTTACTAACTATATACCTAGTAATTGTAGAAAGATAATAATAATACCATTTATTCCAGGCAACACAGGCCCATACATAAATACCTTACAAGTAAACATACATAATTATTTAAACCAAACTTGTGTTAACAAATTTTAGGCTTTAGACTATGTTAGTAACACTTCACTTAGCCCTAGCTTGACTTTGTGCTGTCCTATGTGTTTATGTAGATACAACGCGATTATTTAACTTGGCTGATTGATCCGCCTACTCGGTTAATGCTCACTATGCACACTAATTGCAAGTGAAGTATAAAATTAAAGAAATAATATAGTAAAGCGATAGAACGTCAGAATACTAGTAACGGCTCAGTGCTCAATGCTCATCTTCTGCTACATACTTCCTTGATTCGTTATTCATGAGGAGCAGATAGCGCGCGATTCTACGACAAGTTTGAAAAGTCCTAATGAGGAGAGCCTCGCCCCGTCCTCGACTGGGAATCGTGAATATTTGCTTAAGTCCTATGTGCCCGAATGAGCACCCCCCCGCGCATAGCTTACTAATTAGGTCAAACTTCAACATTTATTATGATATTTTTTTTTTACGGACTTTATATTAGAGAGAAGATATTATTACACCTTGGCTGACTACATTTATTTCTGCAATACTTACAATACTTAAGGGGGAGTAGTTTGACAGCAAAAAATCATATTTCACCCGCGCAACCCTTACCTACCCCTCTCATTAAACACGACGAAAACAAAACACGATGCCTTCCCGCCAGCAGAAACTTTTCGTCTGGCGTTTATAGAATTCGAATTTCAATCATCTGTAGTTTATTTTGCTTATACGATACGCTAAGCTTGAATTCAGAACTATAGATCATGTTCATGTTTTGGAACTAGAAACTCAAAGTTGACGTGAAAAAGTTCAAATTTAAATGTTACCAAATTTTATTTAGGACCTTGTACAATTTGTACCTAATGACGTCTTTGTGGAAAACTGTGTTACCAAGTAATAAATATAATGCTATATCGTGGATTTCTCTCTTTGGAGGATCGTGCAAAGTGATACCCAAGTAAAAAATAATATTCGTATAATGAATTTTGCACTGTATTGTGCAACGAATATGGCATGTGTCATGAAAACCTTTCCTGCGCCAAACGCGAACAATCCCCTTCGAAAATATTTGAAACATGTGAAAAAGAGGCCGTGTTCTGTACAAAAGAAATAAATGTAGGATTGTCGGATTCACCACTAAAAGAATTGACATCTATTCATCTATGTAAATGGGAGCCAAAGTACCAAAGGGACTAATTATAACAAGGCCCCGAGGTACGCGCTCAGTACCTGCGCTGTGTTTTGGGCGCGCGCCCGGCGCGTTTTGGACGCTCGTCAAACGCAACAAGATTTCCACATTTTGTTGTAACTTTTGAACCGTGTTTCTTTTAAGTTTATTACTAATGCGGAGAAAATGACAAGGAAAAATAGTGAAAAAGGAACTCGCGTCCAAGCGTCAAGGGCACGGTTAGGCTTCATTTACGGAGACGCGAGGAGTAGCGCGTGGCTTTGGGCGGCGCGGCTCGCACTGAATTCAAACATATAGCGTTGTATGAGTGCGTTTACGGAGACGCGATTTTACACGCGTTTGTTTGAAATGGAGCGTTTTTTGCGGCGGAGCCCGCGAATGGCATAGCCGCGTCACACGCGGCGTTTCATCACGGCGGCGCACGCAGCAGCAATGCCCGCGGCATACCTTCTCCCAGTCTTATTTGTAAATCGCACAACGGAGATGCAAGTTGAGAGTGGCAAGTTGCGACATGTGCAGGCCTAACGGCGCCCGGCATGGGCGCTCGCTTAGACGGCAGCGCTTGATATAATTCGTTACATAGGAATTCATACAATTTTATTGAGCGCCCGAAACGCAGCGTACAAAATGCGCGTCTCGGGCGCTTGTTATAACTAGTCCCTTAGTAGAAAGTTTAGTATAGTCCCTCTTTGTAACTGTTGAAATTGTAGCTTTGAAAACATGCCAAGTTACTTTAGGCCTCATTTACGGAGACGCGGGGCGTGGCGCGTCGCGTGCAGTGTAGCGTCACGCGGCGCGTCTGACGTTTTTTCTGTTTACGGTGCGGCGGCGCGTGAAGCGGCAGTTATCATCCCACGCGTTAACATAAACATATGGCAATACGTCTTGATTGTCGCTGCTTTTTTTGGGGTTATAATATATATTTTTGAAATGTGCTAATTAAAACCTTTCATTTGATACCCAACATGGTATGATTAAAAAATATTTTTTGTTGTTCATGATATGTCACCTAGAGGGCGCAATTTTCAATTTAATGTGTCTTCATATAGCCTTTGACCAGCGGACGATCAAGAAGCTTCCAACGATACCTCATTTGTCAAATTGTGATGAGTCTTTTAGAAGATAATATGTGGGAACAGACATAGATAAATACATAGGAACCGGTCAAAATTATAACCCTCGTTTTTGCTTCGCCGTAGTCAGGTAAAAACTAAAACCCAACTACGACAAAAAAGTCAACTAAAGAGATATAAACAAGACATCACGGACAGACAAATTAAAAATCCGGAGTCATACGGAATCTGTTCGAGTTCGTTCGTTATACCAATAACCGAAGAACAAAGGTATTATTCTAAACAAGTTTTATTTAGGGGCGGTCAATCGCTCCAATTGTTCGTCTAAGGGTCACCTTACAAGAAGTTTGTCAAAAAAAGTGGGAGTAAACGAATTTGGATCCTGAGTAAATCGCAATAAGATTTAATCTCCAGTGCGAACTTTCAAATGAACGTAGAATGGGCTCGTTGGCTATGTTGTAAATTTTCTCCGCAAGAAAATTCACCGCAATACAGAGCAATGGCGCTAGTTTTACCTACTTCTTTCTATACTCCGTGCTACTATACCAGTCAAAAATCTGTCAAATAAAATGTATGTCATCTTGAGTTTTCAAATATCAACATTGAATTTTATATGTTTATTTAGACTCGGTATTTATTTATTTATCAATCAATAACACTTGTAATATTCGTTTTGGAAGTGGTTTTAGTGTTTTTTTCATGTTTTGTATGTCTCAGTTTCTTTTGTGGAATGTGATAAATTACGAATATATTATTTACGAAAATAAATAATATCTCAGCGCAGCTAAAAATTTGAGCGTAGTCCTCTCGTCTCAACAGAGCGACGCCGACTGATTTGTGAAACAAAAATATGCTTGAAGTTCCCGTAACGTGCGACGGAAGATGGCTTCTTCCACGAACTAAGAACGTCGTAAGTCCTACAAGCTTTGATTCGTAATAAAACCAAAAATAAAAGGAATAAAAAAAAAAGCCTACACAATTTTTTTTGCCTTGTTTTAATACATATAATCATCTAATTTTTATCATAATAGGCATTAGCATTTTAAGTACAAATCGAAAATACGTGAAAATTAGAGGTAACTTCGTGATATTTTTTTATCGAGAAAATTTTAATATTTTGTGTTTCTGTTCCACAAAAAGTTTGGAAATATCATGTAGTTACTCATACTATTTTTATTTTACACCTAAGTCTTATCAATTTCATGAAAAATCAAATTGAAGACAGGCAATTTTGCTTACTACCCGCCCTTAACTTTATAATTTTACGTATTACACCTAACACTATATATTCAAGTACATTTATCTCGCATTATTATACAAAACACTACATTAAATACTACTTCCGATACTATCTACAATGAACATACCACTATTAATTATACACTATTTTACAACTACTATTTACAAAAATGAATAACACAAGAAATCTAAAAGGTTAACCCTACCAAGTGTCTAGCCATCATAGTAGGGAGCCCCTATAGCATTAGGAAGCCGAATGGCATAACTGTTTCGCCTGTAATATTCGATAACTCTGTCATTCCGTTTAGCTCGGATGTAAAGGATCTTGGTTTGCATGTCGACACTTGTCTTGACTGGCGAAAGCAGGTCACGACAGTTAGTAATAAAGTTACCGGAACGTTGCGGTCGCTCTATCGGTTGAAAAACCTTCTCCCATCACACATACAGGCAATGCTTGTACAGAGTCTAATCTTTCCCATTATTGACTATGGTGATGTGTGTTACTATGACCTGAATGCAGATCTCCTTAATAAACTAGATCGCCTTCTCAATAATTGCATTCGATTCGTTTTCAATCTTCGTAAGTATGACCATGTATCCGCGCATCGATTGCTTTTGAAATGGTTACCGATTCGTCAGCGCAGAGAGTTGAGGGCTTTGTCTATGTTGTTTTCTATACTCGACAAACCCACTTCTCCCTCTTACCTGACTTCCCATGTTCAATACTTATGCTCTGCCCATAGTAAAAATCTTCGTTCTACCAACAATCGTCTTCTACGATGTCCTTCTCACCGCTCTGGTTTCATTCACTCTTCTTTCTTCGTCCAGGCGGTCTTTCTTTGGAATGCGCTCCCCCTGGAAATCAGGACGGCAACCAGTCGCTTATCGTTTAAAGTCAAGGCACGTGAACATATTCATAAGATGTTGGCAGAATCATCCCGGCGCTAATTCGCTGGATTCGTTTTCTCCTCTACCTGTCGTTATTTCTCCTGACTAAGTATTTTTTTGTTTATATTTATGTATGTATATACAGGATGTAAGGGTAAACACTCTTGTCATTCAAACCATGGGTAGTTGACTTAAATATTAAAATAAATGACCGAACACAATAAAAAAAACGTTATTTTCATTAAAAGATTTTAAAAAGTTTCTATCTGACACCGTGCTTGCTAGCGAAACAGCTGACTGAATAAGGGAGGGATCGCGCTCGCTGCCGGTCAGGTCACATCCCGTACCCCCCGCCCGTGTTGAGACGCAAGTTCGTTGCCCTAGCGCATAGGGCAACGAACTTGCGTCTCTTGTGGTAAAATTTAGATCTAAAAAAAATAAAAAAAAAGTTGTAATTTTCTATTGATTTTACGTTTCATAAATGTAACCAAACCACTGGTTGCAAGGATAACGGTGTTTACCCTAACACCCTGTATGTATGTATTAATTAGTATTCATTTTTATTCAGGTTACATGTATTGTCTTATGTTGCACCTGCCATGTCTGTCTCTGCACCACCCTAAGGTTGACTGGTAGAAAATGCCTCAGGCATTAAGTCCGCCTTTGTGCAGTGGTTTTTTACTTGTGCATAAAGTTTATACAAAAAAAAAAAAAAAAAAGTTGGATTATTTAATGCGGGGTCGCTCGGTACGCGTCATGAGGAGTTTCTTGTTGCTATGGAGAGCATTTCAGTGGACATCATGGCAATAAATGAGACCTGGCTCAGGCAGGGGGAGGAGGGTCGCGCGCCGACAGTGCCGGGCTACCGGCGGCGGCACGAGGCGCGCGCGCGCACGGTGCGCGGCGGGCGCGGGGGTGGCGTGGGGTTCTACGTGCGCCGCGGGCTGCGCGTGCGCGCCGTGCTGCACCCGCCGGCGCCGCAGTTTGAGCAAATGTGGCTCAGGCTTAACGTTAACTCGCATTCAGTTATCGTCGGCACTGCATGCAGGCCGCCGTGGCTTGATGTGAATGTCTTCCTGGATGCGATGACCGACTCTCTTTCCTCGTTTTCTAGCGCGGATAAGGTTATCTTGCTTGGTGACCTCAACATCAACATGTTAGACCAGCTCGGAAACAAAACAAAATTACTTAACAACTTTTTATTATGCTCCAAGCTAAAGCAAATTGTTACTGAGCCTACCCACTTCACAGACCACAGTGAGACACTTATTGATGTTGTGTGCACCGATGCCCGTGTGTGTGGGGTCTCTGTATCACACATTCCGGAGCTTGGTCACCACGCAATTATCGCTGTCGAACTTAATTTTAAAATAGAGAAGCCATCCCCTCGTTGGATTACCTATAGGCCACTTAAAGACATCCTACCCAGCCTTTTTAATGATGACTTAAATAAAATGGACTGGGAACATATTGAAAGTCTGGAAGATGTGAACTCCATGGTTACAGTGTTTAATCAGTACATTCTGGCACTATTTGATTTGCATGCACCCCTTAAAAAAGTCTTAATTAAAGAAAAGTCTTAACCCTGGATAACAGACACTGTTAGGGAAATGATGAGGCTGCGTGATAAGAGTCACTTGAAGTCTAGATGTACCAAATCCGAACATCATATTAAATCCTACAAACAGTTAAAATACATTGTTAGAGCTGCTTTTGAGAGTGAGAAGTGCGCATATTTTAAAACATACATTAATAATAATATTAAACAACCTAAGAAGTTATGGAGTCACATTAAGTCAACTATAGCCACTTCAAAAAAGCCAGAGCGTAGTCTGCCACATTTCTGTAACAACCCGGAATCTATCAATCAACACTTTTTGGATGTACCTGGTAGTGGTCAAGTCACAACTGCTGATTTAAGTTATTTTGAGCACCATAGACACGGTAACAGTCATTTCCAGCTTGAGCCGGTTCAGTAGGATGTGGTGCTGAGGATTTTGCGCAGTCTCAAGTCCAATGCGCAGGGCTCTGACCATATTTCTCTGGAGATGCTGATGCTGACACTTTCTCGGACCCTTGCAGTTATTACAGGTATAATCAACAGATCCATAGTCACCTCTTCTTTCCCTGATCTGTGGAAAATGGCAATAGTTAGACCAATCCAAAAAGTACCTAACCCCACTAGTGTGAAAGACCTCCGTCCGATAAGTCTTCTGCCATGTCTGTCCAAGATACTTGAAAGGGTTGTCTCTGACCAACTCAGGGCATATCTTGAGCACCATAGCATTTTGCCACTGGCTTAATCCGGATTTCGCAGGGCCCACAGTACGGCGACAGCTCTCCTGGATGTAATTGGTAACATTCTTGAAGCCACAGATCAGGGTATGGGAGCCCTGCTTGTCTTACTAGATTTTTCACGTGCTTTTGACTCTATAAACACCTCACTTCTTCTCTCCAAATTGTCTTATTATGGCTGTGACGTCGAAATCAGTTAAGTGGTTTGAGAGTTACCTCAGTAGTCGCTCACAGTTTGTCCAGGTGACAAGCGACAGCGGAGATACCATGTCCTCTGTTCCGAAGCGTGTGGACAGGGGCGTACCGCAGGGATCGATCTTAGGCCCGCTTCTCTTTATTCTGTACAGTTCTGACATCACCAATTGTCTGATCAACACCAAATTCCGCCTCTACGCCGATGATCTACAGTTATACCTCTCCTTCCGCTCCCAGGATACTACTGAAACTGTAAACAGAGTCAATGAAGATTTGGAAAGGATCTCGGCTTGGTCCAGAAGAAACTCCTTAGTCCTGAATCCAAGTAAGTCCTAGTATATTGTGATGGGATCTAGGGATTTCCTGAACAAAATGCTTGCGTGCAACTTGGACCTCAAAATTGATGGTTCTGGGGTGGAGAGGGTTCTGGAAGCTCCTAACCTTGGGGTGGTGTTTGACGGGCAGTTGCACTTCGAAACTCACATACTGGAGGCTGTGCGCAACTGCTTCTACCGACTCAAGCTCTTGTATCGTGTCCGCCCCTACATAAGTGTGGATATGCGTGTCATGCAATGTGAGTCACTTGTTCTATCCAAGCTGAATAAAGCTGACACTGTGTATGGGGCGTGCCTTCTCGGTAGAAGCGAAAAACTGATCTAGCGGGTGCAGAATGCTTGTGCAAGATTCTGCTACAATGTCCCACCACGCTCTCACATCAATCCATTTTTAAATAAGGGCAATTCCAGCACGCAAAAAACTTCACCTGGCTATCCTACTCTTTGGCACTATTCGCTCAAAGAAACCAGACTATCTTTATAAGAAACTGTCTTGGTCGCGCGATGTCAACAAGATTAAAACTAGGGCATCATCATACCTCATCGCACAGAACTGCTGCATTTCGTGGCTGCTTCAAATTCGCTGCCTCCCGCTGCTGGAACGACCTGCCACCACCTTTTCGTGCTATAAAAACAGTTGCTGCTTTTAGAAACAAATATAAACAACACTTACTTCAATTACAAAAAGTAAACAGTCACTAAACTCACCCTGGGACTGCACGCAGTTAGTACTGGTGACCGTAGCGCAGTGTTGCTTCTATCAGTGTTTATTCATGGTTTATTCGTAGATCAACATTGAGTCGTTTTCCTCGACTCACACAGCACAACATACACAGTCAGTCATACACAACAACGATACGTTTTATCATAATTACACCACATCCATAACTTATCTCTTAATATTTACTCGACCCTGAAGTATTATCTATTCTTTTTAACGTCCATTGTTTGTTAGTAAACCTTGATTATTATATTTATCACAGATCAATATCATTTTCCTGTACTTGTTCAATCCCCTATATATTACATTGACAGCCATCGCCTGCGCTCGCGTCCCATCGTTTGTCATAGACTATAACAATAGTTTGTAGCATAGACAAGCGATGCTGGAGCGTCGGGTGTGGGTCGACCGTAATATTTAGTTTATCGGTTTTCATCGTTTTACTTTTGTATTTATTGAACATCACCTAATGTCAAAGCACTTGTCAATACATAACCAATGAGTCCAACCAAACACGATGGTGCTATCTTGTTTGATTGAGGAGTTCCCATGGCCAACTTCCGGCTCCATCATCAGACCCTGAGCACCACCTAGTGTCAAAGCACTTGTTAATACATGACCAACGAGTCCAAACATGATGGTGCTATCTTGTTTGATTGAAGAGTTCCTATGGCCAACTTCCAGCTCCATCAGCAGACCAGCCAAATGGTATCATTTTTTCAACATGTCTCGGTTGTTGTATTTGTATGCCAAGTTACAGCACAATCAGATGCTAGAACGTGCTTGAAAAATGGATGACAAAAGGAGTAACTAGAAACACATATGGCCACCTTCCGGCTCCATCATCAGACCTTGAACACCACCCAGTGTCAAAGCACTTGTTAATACGTAACCAATGAGTCCAAACACGATGGTGCTATCTTGTTTGATTGAGGAGTTCCTATGGCCAACTTCCGGCTCCATCATCAGACCAGCTCAATGATATCAAATTTTCAAAATGTCTTGGTAGTTGTATAAGTATGCCAAGTTTCAGCTCAATCGGATTCCAGGAAGTGCTTGAAAAATGGAGTACAATATTAGTAACCGGAAAGACATACGAACAGAGCAAGCTTATAAAAATAAAAACGCCGACTTCCAAAAAAAACACTAAAAAAGTGAAAAATAATTTCGGAAGTCGGTGGCAAGAAACGAAAATTGAAAAGCAAAGGCACCGACTTCCGAAATAATTTTTCACTTTTTTTGTGTTTTTTTTGGAAGTCGGTCGTTTTTTAATCTTACAGCTCTACAACCAAGATAGTCTTATTCCATTCGGTGTCCAACTAAAATAAACAAAAAACATAAGTCTGAAGGCGAACATCACTGATCATAGAGAGAATTAAATACAGAAAAGCGTTTATCCCTGTATGGTCGGTATATGATATACACCTACGTGTATACCTATCTACGGCGTGGGTTCAGCTCCGATGACTCGAACGGTTTCCTCTCGCGATGATTTATTCCGTCACCGCGCTACTATTGAACTCATAAATTGGCAACTTTCTCCCTTTTACTTAGAGATCGTTACCTCACTCAAAGTTATTGCTTATTTGCTTTTTCCTGCTTCGTACCTTTTGTAAAAAAGAACGGTTTTTCTTCGACATTTTCCCCGAATTTCTAATGAAATTATAATATAAGTCATCGTCATTACAATACATCATGTTATGACACCAACCCTTGGTGTCGTATCATGCTTATATGTGTATCTCATGTTACAGGTGACACTGTATATTACACTCAGTTGAATCCCGCGGACTAGCGCAGGCAGGTTAACGTAGTATTCATCACGTCAGTTAACATTATAATAATTATGTAAGTCAACATGCCTAATGTTTGTGACCGAGAACGTAATGTATGTAATTTGTCATTTACAAAGATGTCTGTTTGCAGGCTAGAGGAATTAAGAATCGACGGCCCCGCACGTGTCACTGTCAACGAGTTGTTTTATAAAGTAGAGACCAATCATTATATTATTAACTCCGACTCGTTAGTTTTCCAATTAAGGACGAATAAGTGTCCGCAATTAAAAATGTATTATCAAGCCATCGTATGAAAAATAGTCGGCGCGGTGTCAGCTTTCGTTAACTTGGCGAAATAATTAGCGAGTGTTCCAGAGAGGTACAAGTTTTCGTAAAGTAAATTAATTAGTTATCTAATAAGTTGAGAAGAAAATTAGCAGAATTTAATTACACACAGTAGCAAAGAAGTTTATTACGGCGCTTAGGGTCGAACAGAAACACTCATAATTTTAATACTAGAAATAAAGATAAATAAAATAGATCAACTATTTTTCAAATTATCTAAATTATACATACATCTTTTATGGGGTACTGCGTTAAATGTTATATATGTTACAGTTAAAACCCGTTTTTCGTTAGAACTCGTTTTCCCTAGTTAAAACTAGTTTTTACTAAATACCTTTGTTAAAACAAGAAATACCTAGTCAAAACTAGAATTTACCACAGATATAATTGATTTTCAGATAAAACTAGTTGTCACTCCGAGCTTTAGTTAAAACTAGCCTAGAGAAAGTAATTTGGGATTGAAAACAAGATATAGTTTTAAAAATATTTATTAAAAAGATCTAGGACACAGAGTCATGTACTTTACCTAATAAAAATAATAATCTGGAACATCGACATCAGAATCAGAATAAGGGATCTCCCTTGTTTCATCGAAAAGAAATTGCCAAATTATCATTGTGTCATTTGACCAAACGTTTATTGTCTAAAGATTGTTTGCTGTAATAAATTATTTGAATAAAGACCAAATGCCTAAATGACTTTATCCTTGATAATATTCAGCGAATAAAAAATTTGACCAAATGAAAATTTGCGTACTAAAATCATTCCAAACATTGCATTTAACAATCGGCAAATTTTAACAATCTTTTTTTATACCTTAAAAAAGATTGTTAAAATTTGTTTGGGTAGTGAAATCTTTTCGGCAAAACGGCAGGATCCCCAGAATAAGGTACGATGAACTTTAATCTCGGTCGGAACAGTTTTAACTGACTCGCTTCGGAAAAACGCGTTTTGTCTAGTAAGAACTAGTTTTAACTGATATTCAATTTTCAGCATTAATTAATTCTAGTTTTAACAAAGGATTTTAGTAAAAACTAGTTCTAACTAGGGAAAACGCGTTCTTCCTAAAAACTGGTTTTAGCTGTAACATATACAAATGAGAGGATCCAAGACAAGAATGCTTGGAAACATGCTAGTCTTGTTCCATACGATAATTTAGAGTCTAGACAAAATCAGACTGGTTGCTAATTTAGTTGTATAATTTATTATTTGTATGTCATAGATTTTTACATTCTGTGATTACTAAAAGTCACGCACTGACTTATTAGTAGTACCTACTTGTAATTTTTTTGTTGAATATTGTGATATATCGTATTTATATACAATGGTTGTAAATATGTGAGCACCATGCTATCACATAATTTATTTATTTTTCATTGCTTCATTTTTAATTATTTTTAGCTATTGTGGTACAGTAATCTTATTCTAGGTATGTCTTCACATAATATAATATAATTATTATATTGATGTACACAAAATATTGCAAAACATTTTTAAAAGAGTAACGGTGGATTTTCTTGCCCATTCTTCTCCTTATGAAAACTACCTTTTGGAAGGGGTGACTAGAATCAGTTCTATATATTTGTTTCTGGCGATCAAAAATGCCTTTTATGTGCCTAATTGAAATAAATTATTTGACTTTGACTTTGACTCGAGAGCTGGTTTGAGCCAATAAGATAATACAGGGTGATTGGAAGATGGGTGCAAAGCTTTAAGGTGAAGATAGTATAGACAATTTAGAACCATTTAAGCCATGGTTGTCTTAGACGAAGTCTTACCAAATATTTTTAACCAAATTTTTAAGTTTTTTTTCGGAAATTCTCAAAATTTAATGTAAACTGCATAATTATGGCCAAATGGAATGATAAATGAATTATTTTTTTATTTATTTAATTAAAATAATGTGTAAGCAACCAAACAAAACATGTTTTAGGCTTCTGTGTCATTAGACATTTTTTTTACAGATATTTAAAGCTCAGAAAAAATAAAAAAATTGTACAATACGTCTTTTAAACCTTATTTTAAAAAAAAACGGAGGTTGCTTTTTTTGTTCAAACCTTTTTGAAGACATGCTTGATAATCGTTTTTTCTTTTGAGGTATCATTTATGCGGATATCTTACAAATTATTGAAATTAGGACCTACAAACCAATTCGAGGGAGAAATTTTAAATTTTAGGCAGTCTAACAAAACACAAAATTTTTGCTTAACAGAATACTTTATGTACTCGAAATGATAACATTGTTCAATTCTAAGAATTTTTGGCACATGCAGGAACCAATTGAGGGGAACCCATGGGGAAGATTCTCTAAACAATGGCCACCGAGCGCGGTACGACGGCATTTCCAGGTAGAACGCCCAATGAATAGCAAAAAGCGATAAGAGTTGGTTTTTACAGCAAAATGGTCTTAGTTACTGAGGCAACAAAGTCGTTTTTCTTTAGTCAGGGTCAGTCGGTCTGTGATGAAGCCGTTACATCTTTTACTTATTAGTCAAACTACTGCCCTTATGAGTGGACGTTGTCGTGTTGATTCACAATTTACCGTGTTCAGTTGTAGCCCTTTGCGTTCCTGCACGTGTTGTTTGCGTTAGTTTTAAACTTTTTTGTTTCACCGTGTCCAGTCGTAGCCTCGCGCTCCTGCACGTGTTGATTTTTGACTTAATTGTGTTGAGTTGACATTTAGTGCGCTCCTACGCCGTTTTTCTTAATTGTTAAGTGACTATGGCTACTTTTTCCAATCAAGAATATGCGGATATCGTATTTATATACGGTAGAGCAGACGGCAATGGATCTTTGGCGCGACGGATGTATCAAGAGCGCTATCCGAATCGCAGGATACCGAATGTCCGAGTGTTTTACAACACGTTTCGTCGTCTTGCCCAAGATGGGTTTCACCGCGTGGAACCTGGAGTCAACCCGGGCAGACACGAAACTGCCGTCGACGAAGACATTTTAGCAGCATTTCAAGCGGATCCTACTACCAGTACTAGAGCAGTAGCTCGAAATTTAAACATTTCTCAATGGAAGGTGTGGCATACAATGCACCAAAATGATAAGTATCCGTTCCATGGCAGGAGTGTGCAAGGTCTAGTAGAGCAAGATCCTCAAAGAAGAATTTTCTGCCGTTTCCTCCTCAACAGAGACATCGAAGATGCGTGGTTTCTGAAATCAATCTTGTGGACGGATGAAAGTAAATTTTCAAGGGAAGGTATTACACACTTTCAAAACATCCATGAATGGGCCGACGCAGACAACAATCCACATTTTAAGAAGCAGGTGTCATTTCAGATGAAAGTCTCTGTGAATGTATGGGCTGGAATAATTGGCAGAACATTGATTGGGCCCCACTTTTTGCCTGATCCATTGAATGGCGAAAATTATTTGCAATTTCTGCAAATTGATTTACCACTGCTGGTAGAGGGATCAGGTGTCCCGATCTTCGAAAGAGACCGAACAGTCATCTTTCAGCAAGACGGCTGTCCAGCGCATTGGACTTTAAATGTAAGGGAACACCTCAACAATTGCTTTCCTGATAGCTGGATCGGCAGGGATGGACCCATCCCTTGGCCCGCTCGCTCCCCAGATCTGACCCCGTTGGACTTTTTCGTGTGGGGCCGGGCCAAGGAACTGGTGTATAACAACATAGAAATAAACACTAGAGAAGAATTGATACAAACAATAAATTCAGCGTTTAAGACAATGAAGCAGGAGATGATGTTGAAAATAACGACTACAGAAGTTAAAAGACGGGACCGTGCTTGTATTAGGAATCACGGCCGTCATTTTGAACATGAAAAATAAATAATTTTAATTCAAATGTTGTTTTAATTAGTCTGCCTAAAATAAAAAAAGTATCCCTCAAATTGGTTTGTAGGCCCTAATTTCAATAATTTGTAAGATATCCGCATAAATGATACCTCAAAAGAAAGAGCGATTATCAAGCATGTCTTCAAAAAGGTTTGAACAAAAAAAGCACCCTCCGTTTTTTTTTTAATAAGGTTTAAAAGACGTAATGTACAATTTTTTTATTTTTTCTGAGCTTTAAATGTCTGTAAAAAAAATGTCTAATGACACAGAAGCCTAAAACATGTTGTGCTTGATTGCTTACACATTACTTTAATTAAATAAAAAAAAAATGAATTCATTTATCATTCAATTTGGCCATAATTATGCAGTTTACATTAAATTTTGAGAATTTCCGAAAAAAAACTTAAAAATTTGGTTAAAAATATTTGGTAAGACTTCGTCTAAGACAACCATGGCTTAAATTTGTCTGTACTATCTTCGCCTTAAAGCTTTGCCCCCTTTTTCTTATAACCCTGTATATTTCGAGTAATAAACCGTCAAAATACTGTGTTGCCAGTTTTATTAAGAGTGAAATTACATATTCTATGGGCTACTGATGTCAGTTGATAACTTGTAATTTGTCATTGAAATCGTAATTGATTATCAGCTTGAGAGTGAAATGTGAGTAGAAGAAAACCCTCTTTACAAAGTCGAACAAAGCCGATCTTACCCGAATGTCACTGATTTAAACCCAATGTAGCAAAATTGAATGGTTGCTGTATTTTGAATCTGGCTATGATTTTCCGACAACGTTCGTGTGGTGTCCTCCTCGTGTAGTCCTAATTGTACCGACAACGTTCGTGTGGTGTCCTCCTCGTGTAGTCCTTATTGTACCGACAACGTTCGTATGGTGTCCTCCTCCTGTAGTCCTTATTATACCGACAACGTTCGTGTGGTGTCCTCCTCCTGTAATCCTTATTGTAACGACAACGTTCGTGTGGTGTCCTCCTCCTGTAGTCCTTATTGTACCGACAACGTTCGTGTGGTGTCCTCCTCCTGTAGTCTTTATTGTACCGACAACGTTTGTGTGGTGTCCTCCTCCTGCAGTCCTTATTGTACCGACAACGTTCATGTGGTGTCCTCCTCTTGCAGTCCTTATTGTACCGACAACGTTCGTGTGGTGTCCTCCTGTAGTCCTTATTGTACCGACAACGTTCGTGTGGTGTCCTCCTCCTGTAGTCCTTATTGTACCGACAACGTTCGTGTGGTGTCCTCCTTTTATAGTCCTTATTGTACCGACAACGTTCGTGTGGTTTCCTCCTCTTGTAGTCTTTATTGTACCGACAGCGTTCGTGTGGTGTCTTCTTCCTGTAGTCCTTATTGTACCGACAACTTTCGTGTGGTGTCCTCCTCCTATAGTCCTTATTGTACCGACAACGTTCGTATGGTGTCCTCCTCCTGTAGTCCTTATTATACCGACAACGTTCGTGTGGTGTCCTTCTCCTGTAGTCCTTATTGTACCGACAACGTTCGTGTGGTGTCCTCCTCCTGTAATCCTTATTGTACCGACAATGTTCGTGTGGTGTCCTCCTCTTGTAGTCCTTATTGTACGGACAACCATCGTGTGGTGTCCTCCTCCTGTAGTCCTTATTGTGCCGATGACGTACGAGCGACTGCCTATTTGACCTCCACAACCCAGTAACTGGGTACTACGATACCCCTTCGTAAGACTGGTTGTCAGACTTTAGGACTTCTGACGACCCGTAATGACTGTAAAAATCCACGAATGACAGCCGGGATCACCGGCTTAACGTGGTTTCCGAGGCACGGAGGAGTAGTATAAAGATGGTCATCCGTCCATGGACCAACCCCGGCAAGCGTAGCTTAACCTGATGAATCGACCCGTGCGGCTGTTATTAATTAGCTACGAGCTCGTTTCGTTCGCTAATTACTAATTACAATTTACTAATAACATACTAATCATTCTGTATTGCCTCATGATATTTGGTATTTATAGGGAGATAACTAAATACTACATACAAAAATATTGCATATTTTCTGCGAGGCGCGGTCTTCTTATTCAGTAGTAGTACGTTTTATTTGTAATAAGAAATCACAGAATTCTTATTATTATCTTATTATGTGTACTTGCATAATTTTCAGATGTCTAGGATATTTTTTTTTTTAAATAAAATTAAGTTTATATGGGAAAACCCATACAAACTCCCATCCCCTAATTTAAAGGGTGGGGGGTGATTTACTAAAAATCCTGAAATATGTATTTTATTATTTATAACAGGGAGTCCCTAATATCAATTTTCAGACCTCTAGTATTAAAATTTGCGGAAGTCTCATAAAAACTTCCATCCCCTAGTTTAAAGGGTTGGGAGGTAAAAGTTCCAAGTTTTAGATTTTTTTTGTTATTTGTGTACTAATACATAGCATACATACCAAATTTCCGCTTTCTAGGACTTCAGGAAGTACCCTAAGAATTTTGATGATCATCAGTGAGTGAGTGAATGAGTCAGTGAGTAACGAAATTGGGGTTTTTTAGATATCAATATAAGAGTATAAGAGCTTTGCAATTGAAACTTTCGACGTTTAATAAGTCCACTATTGACATCATATCCCGAGAATTTTGTTTATCTGGTATAAACCAAACCCAAGTTATGAGAGTTCAAAAAAACGACGAAGCGCTTCGAGAAAAGGTAGGTAGT
Source organism: Lithophane semibrunnea (assembly GCA_947363905.1). Classification (NCBI taxonomy): domain Eukaryota; kingdom Metazoa; phylum Arthropoda; class Insecta; order Lepidoptera; family Noctuidae; genus Lithophane; species Lithophane semibrunnea. Next base: position 277,332 of record OX376205.1, read on the forward strand.
GCCCTCCTTGCGCTTCGGTTGGCTCGTCTTGGCAGGGGCACTCCCGTGCAGATTACGATTTTCAGACCTACCGAATATACATTATATTTGAAAAAAAAAAGTTTTTAAACATCAGTTTCGGAGGAGTATGGCAACTAACACTGTGACACGAGAATTTTATATATTAGATTATGCTGTAGCGGTACCTATACAGTTATGTTTGTCGATGAATACTGTTATCACTAACACTCTGGACACAATTACTCCCAGAGTGTAGACGCTGTAGAGCTAACAACGCGACTTCAATTAATTGAGTAGCTTTTCTATCCGTTGACTTTCTTAGTTTTCGTAAATTCGAGTAGTTCAATATCCACTTCCTTAGAGACGTCAGTACTGTGAAGAAGGTAAGGTAAGAAACTGTATGGTAACTGTTTTAAACTGCGATGAACTTAGGACTCACTTTAATGCAGTTACTTTGAATCTAACAGAAACTTACTGGAGCTGACCGGTCCCTGCAGCACCCAACATAAAGTTCGCTACGTAAGTCGATCAGCTTCGTTTGTATCCCCGTACATAAAATAATTTTATGAGAAGCCACGCCTGCGTTTGCTCAGTTAGAAAATGTTGGTCGTATGCAGATGAACCGACAACAAACTCAATATACTTCTTTGTTTAACACAAAAACTATGATAGTAATGTGAGTGCAGAACTAAGACCGTGATTTTGTAGCTACGTCGTAGCAGCGAGGTACGGCTTAGCCGCGAGGTTCGGCGTAGCAGCGAGGTACGGCTTAGCCGCGAGGTACGGCGTAGCAGCGAGGTACGGCTTAGCCGCGAGGTACGGCGTAGCAGCGAGGTACGGCTTAGCCGCGAGGTACGGCGTAGCAGCGAGGTACGGCTTAGCCGCGAGGTACGGCGTAGCAGCGAGGAACGGCTTAGCCGCGAGGTACGGCGTAGCAGCGAGGTACGGCTTAGCCGCTACGAACGGCGTACCAGCGAGGTATGGCTTAGCCGCGAGGTACGGCGTAGCAGCGAGGTACGGCTTAGCCACGAGGTACGGCGTAGCAGCGAAGTACGGCTTAGCCGCGACGAACGGCGTAGCAGCGAGGTACGGCTTAACCGCGAGGTACAGCGTAGCAGCGAGGTACGGCTTAACCGCGACGAACGGCGTAGCAGCAGTGAAATTCCTTACGAAAAAATATGGCCATAGCAGATAAGAGCTGAACAAGTTCGACAGACGAGTATGACGTTAGATACTGATAATATCTAGTCGTCCTCATCTCTCATACTCGCTGAAGAAGTAATCTTCGCAGAAATCACACAACCACAAGCTGACAAATAGGATATAAAATTGTCACGACGTTCGAAAATATTCAGCCAAATCGTACAGGTGGAGGTAGGCACCGGTGGAGCCGATCACATTGAGTTGGCTCTTCACTCCGGTATCGACGCTAATACGGAAATGTTTTAGCATTTATATATATAGCATTTTGTGAAATCATATTTTTACCCAATCGTTCGGCGCACAGATCTCGACGAATACATTACAATACATTTACTCGCCCGTCTGTATCGGATATACGTAGCTCCTGAAATATCACTGGAATTGTGGATTTTTCAGATATTCTCTCGGTAATGTATTGATATGTGGGGTTTGGCCCGATACATTCTTGGACCCGCACTGGCTGGGAGCCGCCGAGTTAACTACAGTTAATTAGATTAAAGATTCGTTTAAATTCGCTAAGGTTAGCCTAACTTAACATTATTATACGTACGCCAAACTTGGCATACCTACCCGTAAATATAAACTTAGAACAGATTTTGTCGCTAGAGACAAATAGTATTGTGCTGAACACGCAACTACACCCCTTTGCAAAAAAACGGGCACCTTAACAGTCATTGGCTTTTGTATGGATAATATTAATATTTTTACTATGTCATTAGCATAAATGACTAGTAATTTGTGATAATCAATAAGAATATAGTTTTTTGGCTACACCAATCTTCCAGCAGCGCTACAATTTTACTAGCTCTTATTGCTTTTTCTGCCATTACTACAATCAACACAAAGATATCACTTTTAATTCACAATAAGGTTGATTATGCGACACACATAAATTAATCTACTAAAAATAACGAGAAGTTAGTTTTAGTTGCCAGGATAACCTTCTAACCGCAAACCTGCAAAATGTTAGTAAAAGTCACAAACGGAAAACGGGATTATTATTGTTTTTTAAACAAAAGTTTCGAATTTGGAATTAACTTTTTTTCTTACCCAGACTCTGTATTAAGTGCCAGTGACATAGTTTGGCTATTTAAACCTCTTTACAACTAAATGATTACCAATAAGTAATGTACAAAAATCAAAACCGCCCGTTTTTTTTGCAAAGGGGTGTATATTAGATATTTTATTTTATTGATATACCTACGTATTTCTTCTTGCCAATTATTTGAAATTGCCGATTATATTATGTACCTGTAATACTTAATTAGATATCTTATTTCTACGAAATCGATGTAAGAATTTAATCATACGACATCCTCGTCCTCCGTCCTCGCTTTGGAGCGTTTTAATCTGAGGAGACTTGCTCGCTCAAAGAGTGGATACATTATAATAATATTAACTTTCTAATATCAATCGAAACGGGAAACGCTTACAAAATATGTAGTAGATATCTAGTAGAATATCAATAAAAACGTTTTACTTACAGTTATTTTTCCCTTTTTAGTATTTTTTTTGGAATTCGGTTGTTCTTTTTTTTTGTTAGAAGTTTTAATTTTTCACTTTTTAGTTGTGAGACCTACCCCATACAAATTCGAAAACCACAACCTGCTATGTAAATAACAGTGACGAAGTACCTTAAAACATCGTCCAGATATACTGTGGGAAGAATACGTAGTTAATATTGAAGCTAACTCATAAACTACAAGAAAAGTTAATAAAATTTATATGGGACCACCTCTGTTTCAGCTGCATCCGGTCAGAATCCGAGCCCAACACTGTTGGGAAAAGGCTAAGCAGATTGATATGGGACCACCTCCGAAGCATGAGTTCATGACCTACCAAACAAAAAATAATCATCAAAATCAATTCAAAATTGACGGAGTAATGGCGTAACAAACATCCAGACGAATTGAGAACCTCCTCCTTTTTGAAGTCGGTTAAAAATAGTAACTACATTTTTATAGAATTCGGAATTAAGTTCATAAGTATAAAATTTATACGAATGCACTTAATTCCGAATTTTAATGATTCACGGCAAAAAAAGGAATTGAAAAATCCCATTCAACTTAACGGTGTAAAGTACTAACAAACTGCCGCACTTGTCTCAAAGAGCGATCGCTTGAAACGAGCGGAGCGTCTCGAGGTGGAGCAGCCGCGAGCTGCGAGCGGTGAGCGAACAAAGCACACGAGTATAAACAATATCAAGAGATCGTTACGACAATTATAGTAAATAGAGGAATGTATCCTTCAGTTATGGCACGCAGCCGCAGACCACGCACCAAAATATAGTTTTCGCAAAGAAAGTTAAACCACCTACAAACAAGCGCGATATCGCGGGCGCGACAAGGGTTGCGCTGCCTGTCGCGCCCGCGATATCATATTCATATTTCCGTAACGAAAGTTTTTGCGAAGAATCGATTTTTGACGCAAACCAAAATAATAGAAACTTCGGCTATTAGTGAATAGATTTGAAACTTAAGATCTCCTGCGAAAACCTCGAGTTCATTTATTTTGTGAAATAATAAATCCTTATTCTCGAGTTTGAAAATAAGTAAATCGTCGAAGCCCAACTCATTTCTTCTTATGAGAAATAAAACATTCACAATTAATATACAAAATACAGGATGAGTACCAAAGGAATAGAGAATCTCATTGTAATCTGAACACTTCGCGTTGAGATATTCATAGACGTCCGCAGGACGCAGCGAGGACGGCTCTGTATAGCGCGCGTACATTTAAAAATCCACAAAACTCATGATCCCATGACCTTCTGGCGCATTGAAAATGATTTTTCAACACACTTGCTCGTAAAGTGGCTCTTATTGAACCGCTTTTAGGTTCATAATGCAGTGTATTATGGAAGCGTGCTTTTTACTTTACATTACCGCACTAGTGCGACACAGATAACTATTTACCAGTCAGAGTAATGACATGGTAGTATGGAATTAGTAAGTACTATCATGGCAGCATGGAATTTGTATTCAATAGAAATTGGTTTTGGTGAAGCTTGTTACCAAAGACAAGGGCCCAAAACCAAGTTTTTATTAAAAAAAAAGGAACCATAAGCCAGTGGCGTTTAGCTTTGTTAAAAAAGAATCCATGCCCATGCATGCCCATGCATGCCCATGGGATTTTTTTATAACTAAACGTCAGTGGGATACTATACATTGAAATGTAACTGATGGTATTGATTTTCTACATCATTCTATTGATATACTTAGTCAGAAGTCCGTACAATCCCTAATGGGACCACGGGGAATGAAATTTCCCCGTAGACCCGGTAATGGGTCATTGAGCATTCTCTATTCACACCCGAGCAGAGACTTGCGCTTTTTTCCGGTAAGACCGCGGGTGGCACGCGCGCAGGCCACTTGACCCGCCCCGACACACCGCGCTGGCCTGCCCGTGTGCGACCTCGTTCGCGAGGATTAAAACTCTATCTGTACTATTTATTACGGGTTTATATCGTGTGTAGCAATTTCAGTTTATATTGTTTACTACCCTAACCCCGTTTGCGTATTATGTATTATTAACATTATTATATTTTTATATAGGCTGTTCAGCGGTATTACCAGACAAAAATCAAAATCAAAAGTCATTTATTCAAACTAGGCTGAGAATCAGCACTTTTCGAACGTCAAAATTACATAAGACAGTCCCCCAAAACGCCCACCCTTCACCACTTCCTAGTGCTTTAGCTGGGAAGAAGAAGCGGCGCAACAAACTCCCCAGCAGCACAGCTGTCTGTTCAGTTAGAAAAATTTGATTTACATTACGCAACATAAAACATAAATCTAATTATTAGCCATATGTCAGCTAGCACACGCCAAAATACATAAAAAAAAAAAACGAGAACTATATGTACTCAAGCAGAAATAAGTAGTAAATGTAAACATAAATTAACTAAATAAAACCCTCCAGGCACAAAGGGCGTGCCCGCTTACATATAGCTGCAACTGGAAGTTATAACTGATAAACTAGGACCATCGAAGTAAAATGAATTACTAATAACATTAACAAAACCGAGATCAGCAAGACGACCAGTCACCACAAGCAGCACCCGTTCACGAGCTTAACGCAAAGATCAGCCATTACCCCCCTCGCCATATTTGAGGGAAGGAGACAACCCGACCCCCGACGCTACCGCAAGCAGTGACATCTAAGGGAGCATGACCTGCTGCCGGTTGCTCAGGCAAAAATAATCATTATCCATTGTCGAGGTCGCTAGCTAACCACATATTGCAATACAACTCATTTAAAAAACATTGTAATGAGTAGATTATGTCAAAAAAAATCAATCTGCCTAGCCTTTTCCCAACTATGTTGGCGTCGGCTTCCAGTCTAACCGGATGCAGCTGAATACCAGTATTTTACATGGAGCGATTGCCTATCTGACCTCCACAACCCAGTAACTGGGTAATACGATACCCCTTGTTTAGACTGGCTGTCAGACTTTCGTGCTTCTGACGACTCGTAACGACTGTCAAAGATCCACAAATGACAACGGTGACGGTGAAAGGGAACTCGTGGTTTGTCCTTATTCCTAGTGTTCACATTGTGAATATCACTGTTTTTAGTGTATAAGTGTATATTTTGCCTAAAATATAAGATGTTGGTGAAGATGAATTGTGATGCCACCGTGAGAATACCAATATCTTTAAAAAAATCTCTCAGAGAAACTCTGGCACCTAGCTGGTAAATTGCTCGAACAGCTCGTTTTTGCAGGACAAATATATTTTGAATATCAGCAGCTGTACCCCACAGCAGAATGCCGTAGGACATAACACTATGAAAATAACTAAAATAGACTAGCCGAGCAGTATCAACGTCAGTGTATTGTCTAGTGCCTTTGTTTACACACGCGCGCGCATCGCTAGCGGAAAAAGCAAAACCAGCCGCCATTTACCATAAATATTTGTTAACTTTTTTGTTGTGTGGTTAAAATCATGTTTTATTAATTGTCGATTTCACGTAGGGGAGAAGAGCGTAAATAATAATAAATAGATTTGACTCCGCCATGGTACGTTTAGTGGTTAATTATTATCAAAAATACAAAATTTAACGTATTGTGACCAACCGACATAGAAGTTTTTAAAAGAAACTTCGGTTAGCTTATAGCTTAAGTTCTTATAACAAGTCTGTTTTTTTCCTCGCAAGTGTGTTGAAAAACATCGTATGAAATTGATTATTACACTCTCGGCTACCTTATCGCGCTCGCCTGCGGCTTATTTGGCTTGCAAAGCTGTTTATAGTAAAGAAGAATCAAATAAAAATTATAGCGCTACTCAGTTTGAATTTCAAGCGGAAATTCAAACTGAGTAGCGCTATAATTTTTATTTTTGAGAAAAGTACTATACAAGCCTTGGTCATAACCAGGCATTTATGGACGGACGTATGTGCGCCATATAACGTGCAAACATATTTATTTTTATTTAATGCATTACATTGATAAGATGATCAATTAGAAAGCGAATATAATCAGAAAGCGAGGAAAATTAGACATTTTTCAACATATTTACGACAAATGGCCAGAACCGCCAGATTCTGAACGAAATAATGTATGTGAAATCACCAAAAAGGTGTCTCCGTACCCTTAATTATAATCCTATCAAAACGTCTTTAAATCATTTTTTTATTAAACCAAATATTATGTATTGGTGTTAACCTATGAAATTAGTGTTTTGTATGGGGAATTTCAAAGAAGTTGCATTTTTCATACTAACGTTTTCTTAATTTATATAACAACCATGAACACTGTTTTTAAACTTTTATGCACTATTGTTTAAAAACTAAGATAACGTATGCCACTTAGATTAAGCGATAAAAATAAGATTTGGCTAAGTTAAAAAAAAAATTGTGGTCATTTCTGCTAACAAAATGAGGAGTAATTTTAAGGTATTTTTTATATTAAGAAAACTATAAGTAATAAGGTTTTTTTAATTGGTATTTGTCTATAATGGTCATTATTCGATATAATACCATGCAATTGATGAATATTTTAAATCGTAGAAGTGACGAGGTTCTCTATTAGTGAGAAAAAAACGCCAATTTCTTAGGTGGGGGACCTTATAAACATTTTATTTTTCTATTTTAATAATTGAGGACGCATGTGCCATCGGATCGCACTTTTATTCAAACTTTCGACGGAAGCGATCGAAAAAGCATTTTCAATGCTAAAAGTAAATCCTTCATTAGCCCCAATCAGAGTGGTTATTGGACAGTTCAAACGCCAGCCATCGGTCGCGTGTCTGACGCGCTGCTAATGAATAGGTATGGATGGCCATGGTCAACGCAAAACTAATTCAAATGTATGAAGTGGACAAATAGAAAGTAAACTAAGAGAAATAAAAGCTCGGATCACGGTAACCGAGTGGTAAATAAAGAAATAGAGAGGGTGAGGGATGTAGGGGCGAGCTGAGTATGCTGGGGGTGGGTGGGGTAGGATGACGAGGGCTTAAAGTAAACGACGACACAAGGCAACCCCGGGCGGCGCGGCGCTGCTCGCCCGGCACGAACGTTTGTTTCTTTTTAATTAAGCGAGTGCGCTACAGCCGCGACGTACGGTGACGCGACCTGCCGCGACGCGATGATGCGGCACACGCGTCACATGAGGCGAAGAGACGAACAGACCAACAGACAGACACACGAGTGATTCTATATGGGTTCCGTTTTATTCGGACTTACGGAACCCTAAAAGCCTGTTATTTCTTGCAATTTAACAATCTTATAAACATTTATATTTGTGTAAATACCTACAACTAATAAATTAGATACAAATTAAATTAAATTATTGATTATTTGCTCATACATATGAGCTAGATAAGAATAATACCTAATGTAGATACCTACCTCTAACAGGTTACCTTTCAGTACCTACTGGTTTGCTAGTAGCGTTGCCAGATTTCCCAATTTGCGCGTGATGTTCCGATTTTCAGGAGTCTGGGAACGCGTCTCAATTTGCACCTGATCGGGACTAAATGTCCCGATAAATCAATACATAAAATACAATAATGAAGAATAGTCAAGCGGAATAGGTTACTAAATATATCTGCGTCTATTGTATTTATTAATGGATTTCCGCAAAGTCACACCTGAATCAATTAACAACTATCTTAAATCAATACATGTCTGTTAAAGTATCAAAATAAGTTGCATTAGTAGTTACAGCTCAGTATTGTTTATCTATGCCAATAAAGTTTGTTTTTAGTCTGTGGTATTCACACAAAACCAAAAGACGTGTTTTATTAGGTTATGGGCCCAGTTCCGCTATTTTAAATTAATTTATAAAGAAAAAGTAAAAAAATGTCAACTGCAGGCTACCTAGTGAACGTCCCAAAGTTAAAAGGGCGTGAAAACTACGATGATTGGGCGTTTGCGGCAAGAAACTTTTTGCTGTTGGAAGGCATCGATATCGACGCGTTGCCGGTTGTTCTCAGTGAAGCCGAACAAAGAAAAGCTAAGGCGAAGCTCGTTATGACCATTGACCCGACGTTATATATACACATCAAGACTGAAAATACAGAATAGAATAGAATAGAATATATTTATTGTAAAACATGAGTGTACACATCAAATAATATGTCTCGCACATAACATAACAGGTATGTCTTAAAATAACAGGTAGATCTGCATGTTTTGCCATTTACGGCGTACAAAACAACATAGTTTTTGGTTTTGAATAAACCATAAATAGTAAAAATTGAGTTTACACAACAAACTATGAGATATTATTCCTAATGCTAATTTGTTTTTACAATTTCGAGGGTAAAATTGTGAAAATGTCGTAATTATAGGAATCCATTTAATTAATTGCGGTCATTTAAAAATTCCGATAGGGTATAATAGCATTTGGCTATGAGATATTTTTTTAAATGTATTTTAAACAGAGCAGTAGGCATTTGTCTAATAGGGTTTGGGATTTTATTATAAATGATTGGTGCTAAACAAAAAATACTTTTACGCATCAACGCCGTGGTCGATTGTGGTACGCATAATTTATTATTATCCCGTCGATTACGAATAGAAACGTCTGATAGTTTTTTAAATCGTTTAGGATTGTTTAGTATAAAATTAGCCATTTCATAAATAAATAAGGAAGACAGACTTAAAATTTTATATTTAATAAAATACTGTTTGCAACTATCAGTTATTTTCAATCCAAACATAGCCCTAATACACCTTTTTTGTGACTTGAAAACGATTTCCTTATTGGTAGAGTTTCCCCAAAATATAACTCCAAACCTCAATAAGGAGCCGACCATACCATGGTAGGCAGTTATTAGCGCATTGGTACTTATAATAGGTTTTAATTTATAGAGGGCATAGGCAGAAGAACATACCTTTTTATTTAATTCTTCTGTGTGAGCTTTCCAGTTTAGACGTTTGTCAATAGTTACACCTAAAAATTTAGCAGTATCTACCTTTTTAAGAACAGTTAATTTGTGCTGAACATTAATATTTGGTGCTTCCAAACGTTGACTGAAGAACATTATCTTGGTTTTATCTAGATTGATTTTTAGATTATTGTTATCGAACCAGTTAATTATTGAATTGATTGTATTATTAATTTCATGTTCATACTTATCTTTATTTATAGAATTAATAGTGACTGTGCTGTCATCGGCAAAAAGTGATATAGGATAATTAATTACTAATGGCAAGTCATTTATATAAATTATGAACAGTAAAGGACCCAATACGCTTCCTTGTGGGACTCCATATTTAACTATACGTTTTTTTGAAACATATGTTTCTTCTTTTTTAGTATTAATGTTTATTTTAGAAATTTCTGTATATTGTTTACGATTTTTCAGATAGGATTCTATGAGATTTAGTACATTGCCTCTAATGCCATAGGCTTCCAGTTTACGGAGGAGAATGTCATGATTAACATAATCGAAAGCCTGGGTCATATCGCAGTAAATGGAACATACCGGCGTCCTTTTATCAACGTGGGTAACGTTGATAAAAGGACGCCGGTATGTGACGTTATTTATGAAATCAAAAATAGCCATGTTTATTGTTTTATTCTTGCGGAAACCTTTCTGGTCTTCTGTAGGAATGTTGAATTTTTCTAAGTAGTTATAGATTTGAGTATTAATGTATTTTTCAAAAACTTTCGAAATTATAGGAATAAGTGCAATAGGTCGGTAACAGTTCATACTCTGCTTATTATCTTTTTTGAAAATGGGTTTAACAATCGTAGTTTTTAGGCTATCCGGGTATGATCCAGTGGTTATACACATATTTATAATATGGCTTAGGTGGTCACAGATATAATAAGCGATATACTTTACGATTCTAGTAGAGATCCCATCGTATCCAACACTTGTAGTATTTTTAAGCGATCTTATAATTTGAAGTATGTCATATGGAGTAGATGGTGCCATGAACATAGAATGACTCGATTTAGAAATATTTACGGTTACGTCCTTACCAGCGTCTGGTATTGGTTCTATCTTATCTATAAAGAAATTGTTAAAAGCATTCGCAATCTCTCGTGGCTTGGTTATAGTTTTATGGTTTGTTTTTATGGAAGTGATACTACCCTTTGGTAAATTCAGTTTATTTATTTATTTATCAAGTTCAGACAACAATATGGTCCAATTTGTTAGTAAAATATCTTATCACTAGTGTTAAGTAGTACACAAAAACATGGACAAGAAAAACTGATGATTGCGGCAAAATGTGCAGAGAACGATAAAGCAAGGAATATGCTACCTGACCATTCTCCCCACATAGTGCCTCAGAAAAGGGGAGTAAGGGCTCTCCACCACTGTTTTCAGGATGCTATTGTCACTGACCCGCGTTCTACGCATCAGTGATGCGACTTTTTTGCGAATCACTGCATGGAATCCGTCGGTTCGGTACTGAGCAAACATCTCTGATGCGCTACAGAAACGGGGCAGTTTCAACAGCATCCTAAAAACATTATTGTATTGGATGCGCAAGACATCTAGCGATCTTTTGGTGTAACTGACCCATAGGCCCCCCGCATACAGACCTTGACAAAACGCCTTGAACAAGGTGACTTTGACTTGGTCCCCACAGCGAGAGAATCTACGGGCCAACATGTTCCCTCGGACCGCTAGTGCCCTACGCTCCCTTTCAATGTCTGCATTGTCCTTAAGATCGTCGGTAAGTATTTACCCCAAGTACTTAAATTGGTGTACTTTATTTATGCTCGTACTATTTAAAGTAAAACTAGGTTCATAATAATTAGGGCACCCACCGGCGGCCCTAAAGACCATGTATTCACATTTACGGACATTGTAAACAAGGCCGTGCACGGCAGCATACTCCTCGCAGACCTTCAACATCTCTCTGATGGAACCCTCAGTCGGGCCCAGCAGCACCATGTCGTCCGCGTAGCTGATGCTGTTAATACTAACACCACCGACCCGGCAGCCGACACGCATACTACTGAGCTCAACTATGAGGTCATTGACATAAAGGTTGAAGAGCTGTGGAGACGTCAACCCCCCCTGTCTCACACCGCACTCCAACCCATACGACTCAGAGAACGTTTTAGTTTAGACCTATTTATAATCGCCCATGTGGCTTTGGATTTGTTAGTAGATGATTTGATTTTATGATTGTTTTGGGCTCGTTGCGTTAAATGAATTATATTTTTATATATTTTAGAGTATTTTTTAAGTTTAGTTTTATTTACTTCATTACGATTTAGCCTATAGTTCCACATAAGCTCTCTCTTTTTTTTGCTACAGATTTTTATGCCACGTGATACCCACAGAGGTTTTACTTTGGTTCTTATTGTTATGTTTTTGAAAGGAAAGCATAAGTTATACAGCATCATGAAAGCTTCCAAAAAAATACAGTAGATGGTTTATGGAAAAAGCTAAAACAACTATTTGATGACACTGGATTTTCACGAAAAATTGGTTTGCTTCGAACATTAATATCTATAAGACTCGAAAACTGTGAATCAATGACGAGTTATGTGTCTCAAATTTTGGAAACAGCTCAAAGGTTAAAGGAAACGGGTTTTGAGATTAACGAAGAGTGGATCGGATCTTTGCTGTTGGCAGGGCTTCCAGAAAAATTCGGGCCGATGATAATGGCGATCGAACATTCAGGAATCAGCATCGGTTCTGACGTCATAAAAACGAAGCTTCTAGATATGGGGGGTGATGTTGGTAGCAGTGACTCGAATAGTGCATTTCTATCGAAAAATTGGCAGCGCACGCAGAAAAATAAAAAAGCCACTAATTATAATGTTGGCAACTCTGAGATGGCGACGCATCCTGTCAAAAAGATAAAATGCTACCGATGCAAACAGACCGGACATTTTAAAAATAAGTGCCCATTATTGAAAGAAAAAACAGAAAATGCATTTAGTGCAGTTTTTTATAGTGGACAATTTAATCAAAATGAATGGTATATCGATTCGGGAGCTAGTAAACATATGAAATCCAACCAGAAGTTTCTGGAAAATATGAATCGTAACCTATCAACGAAAGAAATTGTTGTGGCGAACAATGTGCGAATACCAGTGGTATGTTCGGGCGACATACCTATCACGACTGTTGTAAATAACTCTGAATATCACATTAAATTGAAGAATGTTCTATGTGTTTCTGATCTTGCAACCAATTTGCTGTCAGTCAGCGAGTTGATTCAAAGTGGCAATAAAGTCAGTTTCCAGAAAGGAATGTGCTACATTAGAAATCAACAGAATGAGCTAATTGGCACAGCTGAGTTAGTGAGTGGAGTATACAAACTGAGAATCAAGTCAGATAGCTTGTTAGCAGCATCAGCAACAACGACTTCGACGGTTTGGCATAGAAGGCTAGGTCACATCAATAGTAGAGACCTTAATGTGATGAGAAATGGCGCTGTAGAAGGGTTAACGTACAATGATAAAGCAGATATTAGCAAATATAACTGCAGTGTATGCTGCGAAGGAAAACAGACAAGATTACCCTTTCCACATGGAAATAATAGACAAAAGAAAGTCTTGGAGGTTGTGCATGCTGATGTGTGTGGGCTGATGGAAACTAGATCAATTGGCCAGTCAAGATTCTTCTTATTATTTGTGGACGATTACAGTAGAATGTCATTCGTATATTTCTTGAAACAGAAAAGTGAAGTGTTTCAGTGTTTTAAAGAGTTCAAGCTCATGGTTGAAAAGCAGATAAATGCCAGTATCAAAGTACTAAGAACAGATAATGGCACTGAGTTTTGTTCAAATGAAATGACTAGTTTCCTAAAGCAATCAGGAATAATTCATCAAAGAACAATGTTTATACACCTGAGCAGAATGGAATGTCAGAAAGATTCAATCGCACTTTAGTTGAAAAGGCAAAATTTCTTTTGTTTGATGCAAAGCTGGAGAAGAAATTTTGGGCAGAAGCAGTGCATACAGCAGTTTACCTGAAAAACAGGTCGTTAGCTTCAGGTTTACACCAAAAAACTCCATATGAACTATGGCATGGAAAAAGGCCAGATGTCAGCCATATTCGCATGTTTGGCAGCAAAGTCATGGCTCATGTTCCAAAGGAAAAACGATTAAAATGGGACAGAAAAGCAGTGAGTCATTACCTTGTGGGCTATGCAGATCATGTCAAAGGTTATAGACTGTATAATCCTGAAACAAATAAAATAACCATTAGCAGAGATGTGACCATCATGGAGCCTAAGAGTGATGACATGACTCAAGTTATAATAGAAGAAAAAGAAGAACCTGTAAGGTCACTCGACGACCTAGATATATCGGATGCAGGATCTGGTACACCATCCACAGTGATACATGACGACATTACATATTTAGAAGAGGAGATTACTTCCAATCGCTCATCAGATGAGTTCTTCGACACAATCCCTAAAGGAGAAATAGAAAACCTTCAGTTGGAAAAACCTAAAAACGAAAAACGCGTAAGGCATAAACCTGACAGATATGGTTATAGCAATCTGATTGTAGAACCAGAAATTGTTTTATGTGAAGATCAAATATCTCTAACAGATGCTCTAAATGGACCAGAATCTAAAGAGTGGTATAGAGCAATGAAGGAAGAACTGAAATCATTTGAGGAAAATGAAGCTTGGGAAATAGTCACCAGAGAAAAGGTACAGTGGTTCAGTGTAAATGGGTGCTTAGAAAAAAGTTCGCCAGCGAAAACAAAGTGAGATACAGAGCTAGACTGGTTGCGAAGGGATTTTCTCAGAAAGCAGGTATAGATTATAAAGAAACTTTTTCTCCAGTAAGTGACTTTGAAACTATTATTTGAACTGTGGGTTAAGCATGATTTAGAGACATGTCATCTTCATGTAACTACTGCCTTTTTAAATGGATATTTAAGTGAAACTGTGTACATGAACTTACCTGAGCATTACATATGTGAAAATAAAAATAATAAGGTCATGACATTAAAAAAGGCGATTTATGGGCTGAAACAGTCAGCTAGGGCTTGGTACAAGCGAGTTGATGACTGTTTGCAGTGTATAGTATATCAAAAATCTGTTTATGAGTCTTGTTTGTTTTTTAAACTAAGTGATAATGTTAAAGTTTTTGTAGCATTATTTGTTGATGATTTTTTTCATTTTTTCTAACTGTGGTAAAGAATTAGAACATTTGAAGAATGAGTTAAAGACAAAGTTTAAAATAAAAGATTTAGGGGAAATAAAAATGTGCTTAGGTATGCGAGTCCAACACAAGAATAATGTTATTACCGTTGATCAAGAGCGTTTTATAGAACATTTATTGAAAAAGTTTAATATGGAGACATGTAAGAGTGTAAATACACCAATGGAGGTTAATCTGAAACTAGAAAAGGATAAGATTTGTTGTACTCAATATCCCCATCAACAGTTGATTGGTAGTTTGTTATATTTGTCAATTCTTACCCGCCCAGATATATCTTTCTCTGTATGTTACTTAAGTCAATTCAATAATAACTACAGTGAAGTCCATTGGAGACATGCAAAGCGGATTTTAAAATATTTAAAATCTACTAAGTCTTTTGGTCTCAAATTTCATAAAGATAGCTCTGATTTAGTAGGCTATGTAGATGCAGATTGGGCATCTGACTCAGTAGACAGGAGATCTTATACGGGTTGTTTATTTAAAATGTGTGTAAGTGTCATTTCGCATGAATGCAGAAAGCAATTGACAATTGCTTTATCCAGCACTGAAGCTGAATACATTTAAGTGAGGCATCTAAAGAAGCAATTTATTTAAAGAATATTTTGTCTGAGTTAAAATGTAGGGACGAGTTACCTATATTACTATATAATGACAATCAGAGTGCTATAAAACTTACTGAAAATAGTTTGTTCCATAAAAGAACAAAGCACATAGATGTAAAGTATCATTTTGTGAGAAAAGCTGTAGCAGATACCATTATAAAAATTGATTATTTAAAAACCACTGATATGCCTGCAGATATACTTACAAAAAGTTTATCTTCACCAAAACATAACATGTTTCTAAAGGAACTGGGAGTTTCTAATTTGGATAATGAAATGAATAATACTTAATTTGTAAAACTTTAAAAGATTCTTAGAGAATTAAGTTAAAGGGATGTGTTAAAAGTCTATTTTTTGTTTGTTTTATCAATGTAAGTGTTGAAGTGCTTAGCTTATTTTGTTAAAGGGATGTGTTAAAGTATCAAAATAAGTTGCATTAGTAGTTACAGCTCAGTATTGTTTATCTATGCCAATAAAGTTTGTTTTTAGTCTGTGGTATTCACACAAAACCAAAAGACGTGTTTTATTAATGTCGAAGACGACGCTCATTCACATACGCGTCAATCGTCAACGTGATTGAAAATCTAAAAATTGAAATGTTCTTTGACATGGATCACCTCTATGAAGAAGTATGCAAAGTCAAAGAAGTAGTGAAGGCAGCAATGCAAAACAAAGACTTGACGCCGGCGCCGCTCCTAAAATGGCACAATATTTTCAAAGTGTCTTTTTTTGTGTCCCGATGTACAACCCGACATCCCGATTTGTTTTACCTTCTGCCCCGAGTTAAAAGAAATTGGACCTGGCAACACTATCTGCTAGTCACATACTTACATTACGTACTGGTCTGCTTGACACATATCTACATTCAACAGGATACTTTACTTTACCTGCTGGTAACCTGTTAGAATATAAGTATGTGACTAGCAGAGTCACATACTTACATTCTATTAAGCTAGTCACATATCTACATTCAACAGGAAACTTTACATTACCTACTGGTAACCTGTTAGAATATAAGTATGTGACAGTCACATACTTACATTCTAACAGTTTACTTTACATTAAGTACTGGTCTGCTTGTCACATTATCTACTTTTCCCAACTATTTTAGTTTACGCGGCGTAACAACATTCCGTAGAAATAATACATGTTGGGAAAAGATCTCCCGGATCTATAGTAACAATGAGAGTCCCACAGGGCTCAATTCTTGGTCCTTTCTTGTTTCTTATTTATATTAATGACTTGCCTTACCTCATAAAGGATAATCATGAGATAGTGTTGTTTGCTGATGACACTTCGCTTTTGTTTAAACTTAAACGTCAGCAGCTGGTTACTGGCGATGTAAATAGCGCGATCGCAAAAGTAGTTCACTGGTTTAATGTTAACAATTTACTTCTTACAGAAAAAAAAAACCAAATGCATTACGTTTACGCTACCTCACGTTAGGCAGGTGAAAACTAATGTGTTGATAAAGGGCGAAGAATTGAATCCCGAAGATAGCACAGTATTCTTGGGCTTAACTTTGGATGCTAAGCTTCAGTGGGGCCCACATATAGATAAATTGTCAAAAAAACTAAGCTCCGCAGCATATGCTGTTAGAAAAATTCGTAATTTAACTGACATAGAGACAGCCCGTTTAGTGTACTTTAGTTATTTTCATAGTGTAATGTCGTACGGTATTCTGTTGTGGGGAAATGCCCCTGACATTCAGACTATCTTTGTTTTGCAGAAAAGAGCTGTTCGATCAATTTATAAACTAAGTCCGAGACACTCTCTCAGAGAGAAATTTAAGGAGATAAATGTAATGACTGTGCCTTCACAGTATATTTTTGAAAATCTTTTATATGCACATAAAAATATAAAATTGTTTCAAAAATACAGTGATATCCATAATATAAATACTAGGAACAAACACAAATTTGTTGTACCTACAACAAGGCTCAAGAAAATAGGTGGCTCGTTCAGATGTCAATGTATACGCTTTTACAATAAGCTTCCAAGCCACGTACAAGATCTTAGCCTTAATAAATTCAAAACATTCATTAAACGTAAGTTGTGCCAAAAAGCGTTTTATACCATTAAAGATTACATTGAGGACAAAAAGGCTTGGGATTGAGCTGCTCCAATTTCTACATTTTTTTATTTTTTTTATTGGTTTTAAATTACTTACGCGGTTTGTTATTTTTGGTAACTTTTTATTTTATTATATACCTACACAGTGACATGAATATTTACTTTGTGAAGTATAATATTATTATTATTTTAATTATTGTGAATTTGAGGACTATGTGGATCATATTTTTTATTTATCTGGCAGTTTGAGTACTATAGGCAGCCTACCCAAATGTCCTTTCTTTGGTATTGTTCGTCGAGTCGTTGAGCTCCTTAAGTTCTGAGTTGAGCTGCACGATTACTGACAAATGCGTGCACTGACTGGACAGGTCCACCCAATCTGTGTGGTTCTTTCCTCAAAAGACCATTTCAGACACCAATCTACATGGTCTTCTCATAATCTGACCAAGATTATGTCTGGACTTTAAAAGAGACTGTGATCTCTGAGTTTGTTTCGGCCTTTCTTCTCAGAGTAGTCAGATAGGAAACGCCGACCTCATCTCGTTTTAAAAATGTGATTGACGTGTAAAAGTGTTTGTACAAACCTACTTACAGAAATAAATCATTTATCATTTATTTATCATTTAAATCTACCCAATTGTTTTTCAATCAATAATACCCTCATTAGTTATTAGGTGACTAATTAATTCTTCATCACTATAAGTGTAAAACGACGTAACATTTCCCAAATTCACTTCGTCCAGTGGAGGACAGCAGGCGAACATAGCCGGCACAGGCGGCACACTAAGGCACAGGGGCACGACGGTACACTCCGGCACAAAGAGCTTCGCCATCCTTTGAAGTGTGCCCTCATTGCGGCGCGATTAATTCCCGCACGTTCCTCTCCGCAAATAGTTTACTTCAGACATTGAATTTGTGAACAATTACGACAAACTAGAACTATATTGCCTCTACCGTCGCGAGGGAGCCGGGCTAACAGTACGATGTAATCATGAACAGAAAGAAAAGTCTGGCGTCGAACACCAACACTTAAATCATTTGAAAGAATAGACACAACTAAGCAGTACCTAATCAGAAATATGCTCGTCAATCCTCAAAGAACAATACGTAATTAACTGCTGAATACACAGGGAGCTGAAAAATTATCGCTAACAAACCAAGGGAGAGCCCTTAAGTATGCCACTTGCAATTCAGTAAACGTTAGTAAGAACACTAGGAAGTCCTTCCTGCGACGAGATGCGCTGCCAGCTCTCGGAGAAGTGCAAACGTTCTCGCCGGACACAGCGCAGCGAGCAGCAACGTGAAGTGAGCCGGCTCAGTACATCACACACCCTCCACGTGTTGTTCCACAACAGCGCGTGCGATGACAAGGTCGCGCTCATACTTGTGCGTTGACGAACTACTCCACGGAGACGTCTCAACTAGATGTAAGTAAGACACAGAGCTGCTTTAATAACAGTCTAGCCCGTAACGGTGCGCGCCTCTATCTTTTGAATCTAGGTCAGTTCACGTGAAATAGGAAAGCTCTTTGATTTAGGAATCAATTCAGCTTTATACCTTTTAAAATGTATTTAGGATGATTTGCTTCTGAGTACGCAGTAATTCTCTTGGAGTTCGCTTTACAAACGAAATAAATTACCTAACGATAAGCAAATAAAGAAGAGATTACGAAGGATTGAACCCATCGTATCAGAGTGCTTCAGTCATAGTAGCTATATAACGACTGAACGGTTGCAAGACGCGCGTGTAATTAGACTCGGGCGAAACTCGGCATGGCAAGTCAAGAGAGTTAACCAGCACAAAACTACGAGCATTCGCTAAACATTCCAGAAACTCCATCTGGATGCCACAATAAAGTTAATCAGAAGAAAATAGACGAAGGGGGAAGCCATGTGGCCTAGAGAAACAATATCACAAGTTATATTAGTGCAAGCTCGGGTGTTATAAGACTTATAAGTTACAAATGACGTCTGCGGGTGGTCGGCGCAGCCCAGCACCTGGAGGCAAGCCGGGCACAGAAGGTTCAGTCGACACAATAACAACTGACGTGCACTACATTAACGTACTGCTAGGTAGGTGCCTAAGGAATCACTAAACGCAAGTGATCTATGATTGACCGGCAACGTAGATTTTTCTATTAGGATAGAGTAATAGTAAAGTTTGGCCAACGAAAATTGATCCTGAAAATAAGCGAAATTTAAAAAAATCAAGACTGTTTGTCCCTAAACATAGTCCGATAATTTGTGTTGATAATTGGGAATCAAACGAGCTCGAGCTTACCTGCTAAGCGAAGTTTTGATTCTAAGGCAACATTTTGGCAACATAGGAATGTCACTTACTTTAGAGATCCTTACGGTATGGAACAAGCTCTGTTTTCTGTACAGAGTAGTTCCACATATTACATTCACTAGGTTTCTTGAAAGGATAGGTGAATTAGGTAGGCTAATTATTGCAGCTTTGGGGCTGTTAGCTATAGTGGCGGGAGGGTAATTATATTTCACCGTTGCCGTTCCTAAAATTAGAATCAAGACTTTGCTTAGCAGGTAAGCTCGTTTAATTCCCAATTTAATTTCATTGAAACAAAATAAAATTTCAAGTATCAACACGTGTTATCGCACTATGTAAAGGGATTATCAGACATGTTTTTTTTTTAATTTCGCCCGTATTTTCTTGATCAACTTTCGTTGGCCAGACTCTATATCTGTAATTTGCAACCACCGAGATGTTAGTACCCAATCACTGAACATCACGAATGCTACTACACCGCAACACGTACCCCCCTAACAATACGAGGGTTACAGCCCATATAATTTCGTTATGCGTATCATTAGCTGTAGGCCTTCTGTGTCAGTTCATCGGTTCATCTCGTACACGCCAATGATATGTTGACCAAGAGGACGCTCACTCATTCATTGACCTCTATTCGCACTGTTCACTCCATCGGCGTGTGCACTCTGTGCGGTAACTACTCTGTGGCGCGACTCATTAGTATGCCAGACCATCGTGCGTTTTGTAAGTAAAATAAACTTTATTACACTGTATATTTGCATTGGTAATGAAACAATTTGCTGCGACGAAAACTTCGCTGATATTTCAGCTGTTGTAACCTGATTGAATATATTATGAGCTGAGCGTATTGCAAATTGTTACATTTTGTGAGCGTAGACAATGCGTGAGTTGCTCTGACTAATGATCAATATATCTGTTAGGATTAGTCTCTTTCTGAAGATCTTAGAGTGAGTATAATTATGAACATTATGGAATAAGATTTTTTATTTTCTTTGACTGTCTTATTATCAGAGCTTGTAATCGCACAGGTACATACGAGCACACCGTCACCGCATCAGCTCGCACAACACAACACTCAACGGAATTTACTTTGTCGGAGCTGTCATCGCCGTCATCGCACTTCACTCTATAACTATATAATTGACTCCATCAACTTATTCAAAATAGATATCCATATTATTTGAATATAAAGTAAATTATTAAAATAATAATTAATTGTAGGAGTATTACCACAAGACTAATTTATTCTGTGGTATTACTACAAGAACATTATAATTGTTCGAATAATAGTCAGAAATTGTTTTAGATATTTAGTTATAGGTACCGTTTATCATAACATTTTATTTTTACCCGTCTTCCCCTACAGGAACATGTTTTCATAGTATGAAATGAGGTACCTACCTAGCTCTATTTTTAAGATTTCATTTCACAATAGTGCTCCGACAATAAGTTTCTGACTCAAGTAACGCAGCTACACCGGTTGCTGTGGAAATTGTTCACACAGAAAGTTAGAAAAGAAAGAGTTATGATCCGAGCGAGTTATACAGCGCAGCGACTCCGCAAATAAGTAAAGCTGACAATGGTGCCGATTCTCTTGTACACCGAACTAAACTATGGCTAAAATTCCTTACTTTTAGCCAAAAGATATTTTTTTTGGCAGAATATCTTTAAGATTCTCATGGCTATGAGAATCTTAAAGCTATTCTGCCAAAAAAATATCTAAAAAATTATTTGGACACGACTAAAATCAAATTTGACAATCGCGACTCCACTGGGTAGGTACACATTTGGCCAACCCCGTGATTTTTTTTTGAGCCGGATGCACGCAGGAGGGCCGCCTCGACGTGTATATGGAACTTTTCACTTTTTATATGGAAAATGTGAAAAAAAAAATTATCTACATGTTGAGTATTAGGGGTTTATAGGTTTTTATAAAGGAGGTCGAAATTTTAATTATTTTTACGATAGGACACACCATATTCGAGATATAAGCAAAAGATGAAGTAGAGGTGTTGGTTTGAATTTTAGTTCATGACATCTAATTTTATTCCACACCTTTTTATCTCGATTAAAAATAGTCAGATTTAGTTATTAGAAGATCGTCTAATTCAGAATAGCAAAATTGCCATTTTAATTAAATTAATAACTCAGTGCCATCTTAGTGCTGTCAAACTAAAATAAAGTTAAGTTGTGTCACTATAGTCTATTTCAGAATGGGAAATCGTCGTTTGACAGGACTAAACTAAATTTTTGTGATTTTTATTAGACTAGTTTAGAGAATTTTGTGACAAGAGAATCGGCACTAATATCGTGCGCCGCTGCAGCGCTGCAGCTGCTGACCTCGCGCTCACCACTCAGCTCTCCGCTCACCGCAGATAGCTATCGCTAGAGCCGTGAGCTGGCCGGCCGCCATGTTGCCCGTATTTTTATTCCCTCATTTGTCAAATTTACGCGCGCGTCAGGAGCATTAAGCCGTGCTTCCTCAACCAGGCGCGCGAGCCGACGCGCACCAGAGTGCCGATTCAAATACCCTCACATTTTCCCGAGCGTAAAACTGAAATATTCCGCTCGTTCAGTGTA
This sequence comes from Lithophane semibrunnea, assembly GCA_947363905.1. Lineage (NCBI taxonomy): Eukaryota > Metazoa > Arthropoda > Insecta > Lepidoptera > Noctuidae > Lithophane > Lithophane semibrunnea. The sequence continues at coordinate 299,682 of OX376205.1, forward strand.
CACGGCTACGCTTACAGCCGATACCTCATAACCGTATCGTAACTTTAAGCTACGAGCCTGCAAATTATGCATATTTACCGTTCTCTAAGATTGGGAAGGGTATATTATTAACGTGTGCTAGCTGTAGGTACGAAGTGTACGTAGGTACGTACCACGTGGCCGTGGGAGCGTTCGCTTCAAGTCCTTATTGTCACAATTGCAATTCATCACGTAGCGCACCGCGCGCCCCCTACCGCTCGCTCCCTCGGCCTCCGTGATAAGTTCTGAGGATTTGGATCTTGACACATGATCGCAGTTGATGTAACTTAATCTGCTCATCACATGCGTAAAGGATGTTAAATAAGGTAGGTTTACCATTGTTGCAGTAAAGAGGTTTTTATTAAGACATTTTGTTGTTGTAAATCTTTAGGTCTGTATTAAAATATTGTTGATTCATATTATGGAGCGCCAAAATGAGCGCGACTAATGATATTTCAGTTGATGCATGGTTTTCATTTTTGCCTTGGACAAGTTTCGTTCAAAAAAATGTTTTCGTATACTCTACCTGTCAGATCCGCTCGTGTCACGCGAGCGTTTCAGCGCATTCTACAGCTAAGTGCAGTTCAAAGATTACAAGACTACGGTCCACAACTTCACCGCAAAATGATCGGTGCGTCATGCATGACACTCACGACATTACGTCAATCAGCTTACAGATACTTCGAGAACAGCTTGCAATTCATTAAAAAGTAAGTATTACAAGAATCAAGGCAAATTTTCCACGCGCCTGTGATTAGGGAATTCGTTATGCAGCAGAAGACATTATTATTTTCAAAAAAATGTAATTATAATTATATTTATTTGTTTTATTTATTTAACAGTTCATGTACACACATAGAAACAAACAGAGATATATAATAGTTTTTTATTTATATATTTTGTTTCTCTGCTACTCGTAAACACGTTGTCTACATATCTTTACCTACTTTCCTATCGCGGGTATTCTGGGAGCGATTTCTTGTGAAATAAGCATCACTTTCTTTGGTACGTATTTTCTGTTCCCTTGTTCTTGTCTGTTTATATGTGTGTGCATAAATGTTTAAATAAATAAGAGGAATTCATTATTGATGTGCAGCATGACGAGTGAGCTCGCACTCCGCATCCTCCCGTCACGTTCGTAAGCAACGTGCGCTACAAGATACAGTAAATTACGCGCAAATACGCGTAATTTGGTTACACCGCGCACGAACGACACTCGACTTCGCAGATGTCAAACAGCCCTTTAAAGTAACATCTACACTCATAAGGTAATAGCGACGCAGTCACCCACGAGGCGTTCAGACAATCAGTTCTGAGTGGTCCTCATGAGGCTGCAATTATTTGTACGTTATCGCACTACTTCACCGGAAATGTGGTAGTAGTCGAATGGCAAAGATATGTTCAGTAATACGTCTGCTGCTCGTAGGCGATATTGCCATAGGTCTATTATCTATGGGTATTGCACTTACTGCAGTCATTTACTGAACATAGTGCCGCTGTAAACTTTAAGTCATTGCATGGCGCCAACTGTTACTTACTGTTAGTAATATCGCTATACTCTCAGTTATGATAAAGTACTTACTAACGTTTATACAGTTAAACGTTAATTGCCTGATTTAAGAAAATATTATGTAAAGTTAGAGGCGTTCCCTCGCATGAAATGTGTGAGTAACGTTAATAAGTGTCCCGTTAGTCTCCGGCGCAGATTGGATTAGCTCAAGGTTAACGTACTAATAAATTACACGCTCTATGTATAAAACACTGAAATCTGTGTAACTGAGTAATGAAGAAATCCACGCGTAGTGAGGTGCGCGCAATAATGCCCCTAACACGAGCGCGCAAGCGCGGCGCGGCGCGCATCGGCTAAGGAACCAAAATAATGAACATTATAGACAGTTATACAGGGTGTAAGAAGACCCATCACATAGCCGTCAACTACGTACCTACATCAAATTAAGTAACATTGCACAAAAATAATTGCTGGGAAACGACTTTTATTTTTGGTGAGAAAAATCGCTGTTTACGATAGTGCGCAACGTAACGCATACAAAAAAATATGTATAATGGTGCATGCAACAGTTCAGAGTTCGTGGGGGTATTTAAAGTTAAGTTACATACATACATACATAATCAGCCTATAATGTTCCCACTGTTGGGACACAGGCCTCCTCTGTATGAGAGGGAGTGGGCCGTAATCTACCACGGGGGCCCAGTGCGGGTTGGTAGATGTCACATGTCTTCGAATTTTTGGTTCTAAGACATGCCGGTTTCCTCACGATGTTTTCCTTCACCGTTTTGAAAGCAGTGGTGATGAAATTATTTACACAAAGTAAAGCGCCTGTCGGGGTTCGAACCTACGACCTACAACTCGTAAGTCGCGGCCGTTACCACTGGGCCACCACTGCTCCAAGTTAAGTTATAACATTTAAAATTATTTCTGTAAAAAAAGTCTGAAAAACTTGGAACTTTCAATATCTCCGTAACCAGAAGGTATGGGCCAGAACAAAAAACAATTACAATGACGGGAACAACAAAGTGGCTTTCGGCTTTACAATACATATATTTTCATTCTTATGGTACCCAACAATATTATACAGACTTTATCGTTTACTAAATTAAAACAAGTAACGCAACGTAGCACTCGCCGAGCTATAGTTTTCTGACTTTACCGAAGATGAGAACTAAGTTTGGCAAAGGTAAGTACATCAAAATACCCTCATGTATAAAACGTTACACTCATCCATTCAAACCTCAATTAGCTGAATAAATCACCCTTCCTCAAAGATGGGTGTATCATAAATATTTGCTACCGTGACGCTGACGTCTGTGACGAACTTTTATTGATAATTTATTTTAAGCATTTTTCTCTTGTTTTTTTTGAGTTTTTTTTTTTTTTTTTTTTTTTTCCCTTTATAAAGTATCACGGTTGGTAATACTTTATTCACATTACAATCTAGCCTATTAGCTAATAAGTAATTTAAATATAACTTAAACTGCTAAGTAACTATAAGATTAAGAAATCGTCCAATAACGTCTTTCTTATTCACTATAAGTATAGGGGAAGACACTTGATTCACGTGTTCTTTATAAAAGTCAGCACTTGCACTACAGTCACTTACACTGCACTAAACTAACTCGAAAGGTTTTACCCTTTTTAGTCTTCGCACTAATTCAGTGTTGTCAAGGAGTTGAATTGCCTCAACATTCACGTGATGATGAAGTCTGTGTTCATGAGCTTCTGCGTATTTTTGTATAACTATGTTTACGACATCCATCTTGAGGTCCCGGTGAAGGTCACTATTTCTAATATACCAGGGAGCATTGACTATGTCCCTTAGTACTTTGTTTTGAAAACGTTGTACGATTTGACGATTGCTTTGGCTGGTGCAGCCCCACAGCTGAATACCGTAGGTCCATACAGGCTTTAAAACTTGTTTATATAACAACAACTTGTTAGTTATTGACAATGGCGACTGTCTACCAAGTAGCCAATACATTTTTTTGTATAGAATATCTAATTCTGCTCTTTTCTTCTTGACATGCTCTTTCCAGCGCGAATAAATAATTATTTATTTATTTCATTTTTATACATAATTATAAATTATGTTTTTAACCGACTTCAAAAAAGAGGAGGTTCTCAATAATTATTCTGAATGTGTTTTTAATGTATGTTTGTTACACGATTATTCCGCCAATTATGAATAGATTTTGATGATTCTTTTTTTGCTTGGTAGGTCATGCTTCAGAGTCGGTCCCATATAAATTTTATTAAGTTTGCTTACATAGTTTTTGAGTTAGCTTCAGTATAACGTATTTTTCCCACTTAGTCTATGTTTTAAGTTACTCCGTCGCTGCTATTTACATAGCAGGTAAAAAAGTAAAAACGTTTTACAAAAAAAAAAAAACTACCTACTTCCAAAAAACGAACGATGGCAAAAAACGAAAATTGGAAAAACCAAAGACACCGACTTCCGAAATTAAAGTTATTTTACTTTTTAGTGTTGTTTTTGGAAGTCGGTTGTTTTTAGGGATGACTAGAATCCGCTGTCTGTCTATCTGTCCGTCTGTCACCAGGCTGTATCTCATGAACCGTTATAGTTAGCCAGTTGAAAGTCACAGATGATGTATTTCTGTTGCCGCTATAACAACAAATACTAAAAAACAGAACATAATAAATATTTAAGAGGGCTCCCATACAACAAACGTGATTTTTTGCTCGTTTTTGCTTGATATTGATAACAGCAACAGGTAGACGCTTGAAATATTCACAGAATATTTAGATACATATTTACTTTTACTTCAAAAATTAATAATTAAATTAAATTAAAACAAATATTTAAGGGGAGCTCCCATACCACAGACATGATTTTTTTGCCGTTTTTATAGATAATGGTACGGAACCCGCGAGTCTGAGTCGCACTTGGCCGGTTTTTTTTAATACTTATAGAATAAAAAAACATTTTAAATTATAAATTACTTATTAATTTTATTATTTAATAGCTTATGCCCGCGTGGATGTCGGTGATTATATACTAAAACCTTTCTCGAGAACCAGTCTATCCAATGGTGAAAACAGCATGAAAATCGGTGCAGTAGTTTTTGAGTTTATCGAGAACATATAGACAGCTGTCTGTTCAGCATCATACACTCAATAGCATCAGTCATCCGCTGCGTCAAAACAAAGTCCTCCGCCGCGTCTGTCTGTACAGACAGACGCGGCGGAGGACTTTGTTTTATAATATGTAAGGATGTACCTACACACAGTAAAAAACATATTATAGATACGACATATAAATTATAATTTGAGTACAAAGGAAAGAACTGCTTATTTTAAGAATTTTTTTCCAGCAGACCTGCGAAAGGAGAATTGAGAAAGTTTAGGTAGACAATAGAGTGTGAGAACAAGAAGAGAACAATATGAATACTCAGGATAAGTTTTAAAGTAAAATATTAAATATACCTACACGTATATCCCAAAAAGGTAACATATACTTAAATAAATACAAAAAGCTAAAACAATACATACCTAGGTATATAAATATAAATAGAGTTGAGAGGATAGATAATGCTCTTTGCTCTTTTTACCCTACTGCCCCAGAAGGAGGGTTTGTATGCATTTATGTATGTGTATTTCTTTGGCACGCTCTGTAGCCTAAAATAAAAGGTAGTATGAGTTAATTCCAAATATTATATCTATAATAATAAAACGTGGATAAAATATAAAAAATATAATGTGGGCTACTATTTTTTATATTTTTAAATGTTTTATATAATTTTTTTATTCTAATATTTAAAAATATAATTTATAAGTATGGAAAATGAAATAAAGGAAAGAATAAACTAATGTCTGCCTCTCAAAATGGATGTAGGAATGGGTCCCGCGGTACTAAGGAGCTACTCCTCATTGATATGGCCATTAGCCAACAGGTTCGTCGTTCCCGAAAGGATCTGTCGACATGTTGGATAGATTATAAGAAGGCCTATGACTCGGTGCCACATACATGGCTCATGAGGGTGCTGGAGTTGTATAAAGTAGATGCATCTCTGCGCACCTTCCTGATGGCGTATATGGGGCAATGGAGGACAGTCCTTCGCTATCCAGGATGTCGAAATATCCAGAGGAATAGTGAGCCGATAAGGATCGAGCGACGCATATTTCAGGGCGATAGTCTGAGTCCACTTTGGTTTTGCTTGGCCCTGAATCCTCTAAGCACACTGCTGGAGGACTCAGGTCTAGGCTATCGGATGAGGAGAGGTGGACAGGTTATATCTCACCTCCTCTACATGGATGACCTAAAACTCTTTGCCCCCAATTTACAACTGATGGAGCTACTAAAAGTAACTGAAACTTTCAGTAGAGCCATCAGGATAGAATTTGGTGTGGACAAATGTGCGGTCGTGCATGTAAAGCGAGGGGAGATTGTGGAATCCGTGGGCACCCAACTCTCGGATTTCATATACCTAAGAGCCCTCTCCGCATCCGAAACCTATAAGTATTTGGGTAGGTATGTCGGAAGCGTTAGGCATCAATGTTACTGACATGAAGCAATCGTTGAAGGAGCGCTTCTTTGGCCGCCTGAAGAAAGTATTTAATAGTCTTTTATCAGGCGGGAACAAGGTGCGCGCCTTCAATGGTTGGGTCATGCCGGTTTTGATGTACTCCTTCAGCATACTCAAATGGACTCAGACCGAACTTGACGCCCTAGATAGGAGGGTCCGTACGCTGCTGACTGCATACCGAATGCATCCACGGTCATCGGTAATGAGACTGTATATCCCGCGAAAGTGTGGAGGTCGAGGCTTTTTAAATGCTAAGACCCTCCACAATCGGGAGATATGCAGTCTCAAGGAATATTTCCTAGAAGCCGACGTGGGAATGCATCGAGATGTGGTCGCGGTGGATAAGGGCCTCACCCCGCTCTCCTTGGCGAAAGAGAACTGGCGCAAGCCTGTAGTGCTTGGCACTAACGATCGCAAGGAGGTATGGCAGAGTAAGGAGCTTCACGTGCTTTTTCCGGGCCCTGCATGGACCCGATGTAGATTTACTAGCGTCCGTAGCCTGGCTGCGTTTCGGTGACCTCTTTGGGGAAACCGAAGGTTTTGTCTGTGCAATTATGGACGAAGTTATCATGACGAACAATTACCGGAGATTTATTGTGAAGGACGGCACGGTTGACATCTGTCGGGCATGCCACCGACCGGGAGAATCAATCCGTCACATTATATCCGGATGTTCTCATCTAGCTAACGGAGAGTACTTGCATAGACAAAACCTTGTACCCAGGATTATCCATCAGCAACTTGCTCTGAAATACAGCCTAGTGGAATCGGAAGTGCCGTACTACAGGTACGTGCCCGACCCAGTTCTCGAAAATGGAAATATCACATTGTACTGGGACCGATCCATCATCACTGACAGGACTATTGTTGCCAATAAGCCTGATATAGTGGTGGTGGATCGAACAGAGCGGCGCGCAATGATCATTGACATAACGGTCCCGCATGACGGGAACCTCGTGAAGGCCGAGAAAGATAAACAAATCAAGTATCTTGACTTGGCTCACGAGGTTGTCGACATGTGGGATGTGGACTCTGCGATCATTGTGCCGATAGTCGTATCAGCCAATGGCTTAATTACCAAGAGCCTCGACCAACACCTAAGGAGGCTCTCGTTGGGCAGCTGGATTAAGGGCTTGATTCAGAAAGCTGTACTCCTGGACACGGCTCGCTTCGTTAGGAGGTTCCTCTCTATGGAGCCCTGACCGCCGGTAGCTTGGACCCCGTTCCCGATATCGGTGGGCTACTATTTTTTATATTTTTAAATGTTTTATATAATTTTTTATTCTAATATTTAAAAATATAATTTATAAGTATGAAAAATGAAATAAAGGAAAACTAAAAAGCTTAAAATAAAACAAATTATTTAATAAACAAAAAACCCTACTGAAAAAACCTAAAAGAGAAAAAAAATCAAGTAACAAAAACTAAAACCCAACTACGACTTAAAAGATATAAACAAGGCACCACAGACAGACAAATTAAAAATCCGGAGTCACACGTGTTAGGGCATAAATCGAACAGATTACGTGTGACTCCGGATTTTTAATTTGTCTGTCTGTGGTGCCTTGTTTATATCTTTTAAGTCGTAGTTGGGTTTTAGTTTTTGTTACTTGATTTTTTTAAAATACTTTTGGGGTTATAATATATATATTTTTGAAATGTGCTCATTAAGCCCTTTCATTTGATACCCAACATGGTACGAGTAAACCATATTTTTTTTTAAGTTCCTCACTTTATGTCCTCTAGAGGGCGCCAGTTTTAATTTAATGTGACTTCACATAACCTATAACCAGCGGACAATCACGACGCTTCTAACGATACCTCATTTGTCAAATTGTGATAAGTGGTTTGGAAGATAGGAGGGAACAGATGAACATACATACATACATACATACATACATACCGGTCAAAATCATAACCCTCCTTTTTCTTCGCCGTAGTCGGGTAAAAACAAGAATTGAACTTTGTTTTTTGTAAGGGTATTGCAGGCCGGGATAAACCAATAACCTGAAATATGGTGTAACTTTTTTGCAGTCGGGAATGCTAGGCGGAAGTGAGTTCCACAATCTTACAGCATGCACAGAGAAGGAATATGAATAGTAGCTAGTTCTATGAGGATGAGACCGTGCGTCGCTAGGACGAGCGTTAGAAAAACGTTCACGCAGGTAGGACGGATAAGACGGGTATCTTTACGGACCTATTTAGTTAGACGGTAAAATTACACAAACGAAGCTACCTTGCGTATCGAATTAGTATTGAAATATAGCTAGGTATAATCAAGTCAGCTTATTCCACTTATTGAGCTACCTACAGTTTGTATGTCACTGTGACACCAATCTCTGTGGTTTTCGGTTGATATAATAATGTCTAGCAGCGTCGAGTTACAAAAACCGATATTGTGCCTGAAACATATTATTATAAACCTAATGTTCATTTGAGTAATATCAAAATGCATAAAGTATTTATTGTTTTAATGTTTCTGACGTGTTAAATATGAGGCATAATAAAGCTTAAACTAATTTAATTTGCAACTCAGTTCAAAAGTCTTCCAATTACGTTGCAACGCTGAATATCCAATCAAGTCGTTCATTTATTATTTATTCACTACTTTTTTTTTATTTTTTATTATTATTTTCTGTAACTTGGCGATCTGTGTTAAACACAATAAGCCATTCAGTTGAGGTGTCACGTTCTGTGTTTTATTAGCAGAAGGAGCTCTACGGAGCCCCTTTCATAAGGGGTGGAAGGTGCGATCAAATCTCGCGGTAAGCGAAGGGACACTGTGCCGCTTCAATCTAGAATGTGTGACACTTCCCGTGCCTACCAGTACTGATGCCAGTTCATTGACGTGAGTTGATATTCTCGTCTGATAGCTTTCACTATGTTTAGCAATCTCTTGTCTGACGGTGTTGATCTTATGATCCTCGTGTATGTATTTGTTGTTCACATAGTAGGGTATATCTAGCATGACTCTCAATGTCTTGCTCTGAAATCTTTCGAGGATCTCTATATTGCTATTGCTAGCAGTTCCCCATAGCTGGATTCCGTAAGTCCAGATTGGTTTGAGGATAGTCTTGTAAATAGCTACTTTGCTTTCATGTGACAGGCTTGATTTACGACCTATCAGCCTGTACATTGATCTGAATTTCGTATCCAGCTGTTTGCGTTTGGTCCAGATGTGCTTTCTCCAGGTGAGTCTTCGATCCAGATGCATACCCAAATATTTGGCATCATCAGCCTGGGGGATTTCCTCATTATGGAGTTTTATTGAGGGACAGGTCTGCCTTCTCAGGGTGAAGGTCACTTGGACAGATTTTCCCTGATTAGCCTTAATACGACATTTATCAAGCCACTTTTCCACTTCATGGACATGGACTTGTAATTTGGCTGATGCTGTAGTAGAATCCTCATGTACCGACAGAAGGGCTGTGTCATCCGCATAAGTGGCAGTTATAGTATCAGTGTGCGTTGGCAGGTCTGCAGCAAATAGTAAGTATAGTATGGGTCCCAATATACTTCCTTGTGGTACTCCTGAGAGGATTTCATTTAAAGGAGCGATTTCATTGTTAAATTTCACCTCAAAAAATCTCCTGTGTAGGTATGATCGCAAAATCGGAAAGAAGGAGTGGGGAAGGAGCTTTTTAAGTTTGAAGAGAAGTCCTTCATGCCACACTCTATCAAATGCCTGGCTAATATCTAGGAAGACAGCAGAGCAGAACTGTTTGCATTCCAGTGCACGACTTATTGTATCCGTAATACGGTGTATCTGTTCAATAGTTCCGTGTTGCTCTCGGAATCCAAACTGATGAAGAGGAATAACGTCCGGTAGGTAGGTGCGCATTCTGTTTAGGAATATTTTTTCCAGGAGTTTACCCAATACTGGAAGTAGGCTTATTGGTCTGTAGGAGCTTACTTCATGGAGCGGTTTGCCTGGTTTGGGTATCATTATAACCTGCGCAATTTTCCACTGACCGGGAAAAATTGCTAGTCTTAGGCAGGCATTGTAGATAGCCGTGATATGAATTACACCCTTTCTAGGAAGTTGCTTGAGTTGTTGTGCATCGATTAGGTCGTAGCCTGGTGATTTTCCCTTCCGTAGTTTTAAGATTTCTCTCCATAATTCTTTAGGGTTAGCACTTTTTAGTGGTAGGCTCATTTGCAGTGGTGCGTCCAGATATTCGTAGACTTCCTTGTCGTGTTCAGGATGTTTGCTAGGTAAAGGTCTGAAAATGGATTTTAGGTGTTCCGTGTATACCTGTGGGCCTTCTCGAGTTCTGTTTTTGCCCACTTGCCGTCACTGGCTTTTATGGGTGGTATATGTTCTTTTGGTCTTTTCAGCCTTTTTGTTATCTTCCACAGTGAGTAGTTGGTGTCTTTATTTGGGGTGAGGTTAGCTAGTTGATTTTGAAGGCGATCGTTTTCTGCTTGACAGATCATATGCTTAAGTTCCTGAGAGGCTTTGTTGAAAGCTTTTTTGTCACAGGGATATTTTGTGGAATGACATTTTTTCCGCAGCTGTCGTCTTTCATTTACCTTATCCTTTATCAGCTTGGGGTAGTGGGCATTTTGTGTGGTTTTCAGTCTCAGAGGAGGTGTTGACTCTTTGGCCGCTAGGTGAATAAGCTTGTTGAGTGATTCGATAGCTGTTTCGATGCTATCCGCACTATTTAGCGGGGAGTTCAGATTTATGAATTCTGATATTTTGGTTCTGTAGCTGTCCCAGTCTGTTCTGTGGTTATACAGTCTTTGTGGATACTCAATCAGAATGGCCTTGCAGTGTACATTGATTATCACCGGTGTATGGTCGGACGACAGGTCAGTACATTCTTCTACGTCTTTTTGGCTGAGTGGGACATTTTTGGTGATGAAGAAATCTAATAGACCTGGTACCTTCTTTGGGTCGGCAGGCCAATATGTGGGAACACCATGTGAAGCGCAGTGAAGATTTAGGTCATTCGTAGCTACATATAGTTGTCGACCTCGTGGTGAGGTTAGTCTGGAACCCCAGAAGACATGTTTTGCGTTCCAGTCACCACCGCAAATGTATCTGTTTCCTAGCGTATTGAAGTAAGTCTTGAATTCATCAATTGTAATAACGTGCCTAGGTGGACAATAGATTGCAGAGAGTGTTGTTTCTGTTTTGTTATCCTGTATTCTGACTGAGGTTGCTTGTATCTTTTCAGTTTTATGTTCCCCAAGGAGATAATGTTTGATGTTCTCTTTTATTATTCTTTATTTCATTTTTCATACTAATAAATTATATTTTTAAATATTAGAATAAAAAATTATATAAAACATTTAAAAATATAAAACATAGTAGCCCACCGGTATCGGGAACAGGGTCCAAGCTACCGGCGGTCAGGGCTCCAGAGAGAGGAACCTCCTAACGATGCGAGCCATGTCCAGGAGTACAGCCTTCTGAATCAAGCCCTTAATCCAGCTGCCCAACGAGAGCCTTCTTAGGTGTTGGTCGAGGCTCTTGGTAATTAAGCCATTGGCTGATACGACTATCGGCACAATGATCGCAGAGTCCACATCCCACATGTCGACAACCTCGTGAGCCAAGTCAAGATACTTGATTTGTTTATCTTTCTCGGCCTTCACGAGGTTCCCGTCATGCGGGACCGTTCTCTTTTATTATTATTGCAGTTCCTCCATGTGAGCTTCCAGAAGGGTGGTTAGTAGTGTACACCATATAGTTTTTGAGGCGGAAATGTGTTTTTGAAGTAAACCTTGTTTCTGAGATTAGAGCCGCGTCAACTCTTTCAGTTTTCAAGAAGACTTCAAGTTCCTGTCGACGTTCTGTCAGCCCATTGGTATTCCAAGTAATTATTCACTACTGAAGTTTTAATTTTTGTCGTTTTTCCAGTCACTATTCTTTTATTTCAATGTTAAATTACATTCTCTGTACGCAGCACTCGTGTATTTTAACATTTCTATTTATAATGTAAATTAATTTAAAATCTATTTGGTAAATTTAATTTTGCGATTAGTACCTAATTTATTAATTTGCACACCTCATTAGGTTATAAGTTATAATACAATGTACCTTTTATACCTGTAACATCTTTTTAACATGTATTATGCAAATAAATTATTTGAATTTGAATCATAACCCTCCTTTTTGCTTCGCCGTAGTCGGGTAAAAATGTTAAATAGGTAGAAACGGTGCGGTGGGATAAGCTCGTTGTAAAGCGTCTGTGGAACGGACAACGTTTATTTATACCTACATTTTATGCGTTCACTAACTTACTGCTTACGTCCACGTATAAGTCTATTTATTATATGCAATGAATTTCTCGATGGTATTATTTTCCAAGAATATAATGTAGCAATTGCGAACAAAATAAATACGTAATATGAAAATGGGCGTCATGGCTGACCCAGAAAATGTATCTTCAAATAGGCATTTATTTCCGAGCAGCGGCTGACCTTTAGCGTATATTTTGATAGTGCTCGCGAAAACTTCAGCTGTGACCTATACTTTATCGGACAATACTTCAGCTGTGACCTAGTCTCACTAGCTTTCTAGTTTATTATTAACTTTAATGCAACATCGACATTCTAGAAAATAGTAACAAAAGCAAGGGGGCCTCCGATCAATGCCACTGAATGTCACGGTGTTTAGTGGTTAAGTCGAAGTGCAGTTGAACCCGATAAAAACTTAACTAAACTATAACATATCCTACTCTGCTGTAATAATAATTATAAATATGCTGCTCTATGGCGTCTGTCAATGTCACCGCAAAATAAAATTTACGCTCAACATTTTTAACATAAAAGATAGAAATAATTTTACAGTCCAGATCCACATTACAAGTAAAAACCACAAAAAAAAAACCAGATGCAAATTAATATGAAAAACCCACCAAAACCGGACCCGACAAATATCCAAAGTAATAGACATAAAATGTGGGTACGTAAAATGCAAACCAGAGCCAGAGCACGACAGCAGGCACACCCACCATCTCCGGACTCGTCGCTCAGCTCCGCCTCGCAGCCGCCGGTACGCGCCACAACCGTGAGCGCCGTATCACCGGTCGCTGCAGTTGCGTCGAGCTCGAGCGACGAGTTTTTCTCCCCACCGTCATCACCACTACCACCACAACGGCGAGGAAGAGGACGGCCACCAGCGGGCTTGGGACCTCGAGGCCAACAGGCCCTGAACAGGGTCCCCGCTGCCGGTGGAAATGTGTCGCGCATGCGATGGACCCAGTCCATTAATGTTAATGTTATGCGCGCATATTATGGGGCTACCGAGGGAGGAATTAACCTTACAGCGTACCGAGGACGGATGCTCTCTCTGTTTCAGGTGCTTGAACCTGCCGTTAACGTCTCGGCCCAACGATTGTCGGATCAGGTGCGCGTCATTCAAAACAATCATAGATTGGATAACGCTACACTTGATCGGCTACGCTCGGAAATGCAGAGTAGCTCTGCTAGCAACCCTCCACCATCCCAGCATGTTATGCATGCTCCTGTCGAAGCCCCACTGCGGGAAAACCAACATGATGAGGAGGAGGATGCTGGGGCTATATCTGCAGATAACCTATGCAATGTGGAATTAAGGAGCGCACTGGAGGATACGATCCGTGAGTACCGGTTCACATCACCTGACCTTAGGCCACGGCTACCACGTTTGGTCATGAATAAAAGAAACAGGGCACTGGTGTGTGCCCTGGATGCACTGTAACCAAATTTTATTGAAGGCAGCGCAGACCTTTGCGATACACACTCAATCTTATATTGCACGGCTGTTGCGGCATGTCGTTTTGCTCGTGTCAAATTTCCAAACACTGACCGAGCTGTACGACCGAAACCTGCCCCACCAGCATGGCAGTGCAAGATTGAGCGTCGTATTAATGAGGCCAGGGTACTCGTCGGGAAGCTCATCTGCTTCAGGGAGGGCAACACACGCCCAAGGGTGATGCGCTTTGTGAGGCGGGCGTTCTCGGGAACTAGTATTAGTCCTCGAGAATATGTGTCCTGTGTCACAGTGCGCATCGACTTCCTGAAGCAGAAAGTTTATGCATGGGCAAACCGTATCCGTCGGTATAGGCGAAGAGTGAATCGGTACACTCAGAACCGCATGTTCCAGAGCGATGAAAGGTGGGTATACAGAGCATGGGGGCGGCCCATTCCCACCCAAGGTGTGACTGACGCGCGTCCGCCGGATAATGAGACCATGAGTGCTTTTTGGTGAAGCATCTGGTCGGTGCCCGTCAGTCACACTGAAGGTGATTGGATGCGTGTTGTTGAGCGGGCGTGTGATTCAATACCAGACATGGAGGCCATTACCATCAGTCCTCTGGATGTGGCCCGTGCGGTCCGTCCGTTGCCTAACTGGAAATCCCCAGGACCGGACGGACTGCACAATTTCTGGATTAAATGGCTACAAAGATCACACGCCTGCTTAGCTTCGCAATTCCAGTCGCTTCGCTACCACTGTTCTTTACGACAGGAGTTACCCACCTGCTCCATAAATCGGGTAGTACAGCGGAACCTAAAAACTATAGACCAATTACATGTTTACCGACGGTCTATAAAGTTCTTACATCCATTCTTAGAGCAAAAATTGAACAACATATTTATAGCAATTCAATTATGTCTGTGTCTCAGAATGGATGTAAGAATGGGTCCCGCGGTACTAAGGAGCTGCTCCTTATAGACATGGCCATAAGCCAACAGGTTCGTAGATCCCGGAAGGATTTGTCGACATGTTGGATAGATTATAAGAAGGCCTATGATTCGGTGCCACATACATGGCTCATTAGGGTGCTGGAGTTGTACAAGATAGACGCAACTGTACGCACCTTCTTGATGGCATGTATGGGGCAATGGAGAACAGCCCTTCTCTATCCAGGATGTCGACAGAAACGGAGGATCGATGAACCGATCAGGATTGAGCGGGGAATATTTCAGGGCGATAGTTTGAGTCCGCTTTGGTTTTGCTTAGCCTTGAATCCTCTAAGCACACTGCTGGAGGATTCAGGTCTAGGCTATCGGTTGAGAAGAGGTGGTCAGGTCATATCTCACCTCCTTTACATGGATGACCTAAAACTCTTCGCCCCCAACAATTTGCGACTGATGGAGCTACTGAAGGTAACAGAAACATTCAGTAGCGCCATCAGGATGGAATTTGGTGTGGACAATTGGCAGTCATGCATGTAAAGCGAGGGGGGATTATGGAATCCGTGGGAACCCAACTCTCGGATTCCATACACCTTAGATCCCTCTCCTCAACCGAAACCTACAAGTATTTGGGTATGTCGGAAGCATTAGGCATCAATGTTGCCGACATGAAACAATCGTTGAGGGAGCGCTTCTTTGGCCGCCTGAATAAAATATTAAATAGTCTTTTATCAGGCGGAAACAAGGTGCGAGCCGTCAACGGCTGGGTCATGCCGGTGTTATTCTTTCGGCATACTCAAATGAACTCAGACGGAACTTGACGCCCTGGATAGGAAGGTCCGTACACTGCTGACGGCAAATCGGATGCATCACCCACGGTCATCAGTGATGAGACTGTACATCCCGCGGAAGTGTGGGGGTCGAGGTTTCTTAAATGCCAAAACCCTCCACAACCGCGAGATTTGCAGTCTCAGGGAACATTTCTTTCAAACTGACGTGGGGATGCACCGAGATGTGGTTGCAGTCGACAGTCTCCTTGGCGAAAGAGAACTGGCGCAAACCTATAGTACTTGATACTAACGATCGTAAGGAAGTATGGCAAGGCAAAGAGCTACACGGACGCTTTTTCCGGGCCCTCCATGGGGCTGAAGTAGACTTTCTGGCTTCTGTATCCTTGCTACGTTTCGGTGACCTCTTCGGGGAAACCGAAGGTTTTGTCTGTGCGATTATGGACGAAGTCATCATGACGAATAATTACCGGAAATACATTGTCAAAGACGGTACGGTTGACATCTGTCGGGCATGCCACTGTCCCGGTGAATCGATCCGACATATTGTTTCCGGTTGTTCTCGTCTTGCTAATGGCGAGTACTTACACGGACACAATCTAGTAGCTAGGATTATCCACCAGCAACTTGCCTTGCAGTACAACTTTGTGGAGTATGAAGTACCATACTACAAGTATGTGCCCGACCCAGTTCTCGAAAATGGTGACGCCACATTGTACTGGGATCGATCTATCATCACTGACAGGACTATTGTAGCCAATAAGCCTGATATTGTGGTGATAGATCGACGAGAGCGCCGTGCAATGATTGTTGATATCTCTGTCCCTCATGACGAGAATCTCGTGAAAGCTGAGAAAGATAAAAAAATCAAGTATCTTGATTTAGCACACGAGGTTGTCGACATGTGGGACGTGGACTCTGCAATAATTGTACCGATAATCGTTACGGTCAATGGCCTAATAGCGAAAAGCCTCGACCAACATCTCAGGAGGCTCTCATTGCACGGCTGGGTCAAGGGCTTGATTCAGAAAGCAGTACTCCTGGACACGGCACGCATAGTGAGGAGGTTCCTTTCTCTAGAGCCCTGACCACCGGCAGCTTGGACCCTGATCCTGATGCCGATGGGCTACTATTTTTTATATTTTTAAATGTTTTGTTTTCATGTTTTTTATAAAAAATATTTAAAAATGTAACAAATGTGTATTTAAAAAGAAATAAAAAGATTATAAATATAAAATTTTACTTATGTTTAGATGTTTGTTACTCAATTCCCCAAAAAGGCTGTAGTTATTTGGATTTAATTCGGATGATACATAGGAGCAAGCATATGCAGAGCGAAAAGTCAAACTCAAACTCGCTAACTCAAACATTTATTTCAATTAAACCATTTACTGGCACTTTTGAATTGTCAAAGAGTCGGTAGTCAGCAAGTTGAAGCAAGTTGCCCATTCCAAAACGTAGGTCTCTATGGAGAAGAACGGGCAAAAAACTACAAGGACACTCTTTTAAATATTGATATAGATATTATTACAAAATCCTGGGTACAGTACTCTTGTTGGTTCTTTAGGTGAGAAAAATGTAAAACAAAAAATAATCTAAATATAAGATTAAAAATAAGAGGTGACCAGTCTCAACTGACGGCGCCCGTTCACGAACATGAACTGTATATACAGCGTGTAAGGAACAGCCCTCCGCAGACTGATGGACTGAATTCAGTATAACATACCAAGGAGACTGGTACATGAAATTATTTCAGGAACGTTATGGGAATCCAACTAACCTGATTTGTTTTATTACCTCACACGCAATGTATCGTTACGGTGGCAAAACGCACGCGGCGATCGGCAGCGCAGCGAGCCTTCAGTCGCGCACCGCACTCCCCGCTACGGGGCGGCGGCGGCGGCGGCGGAGGGGAGAGCGTGCTCGCACCACGTGATTGAAAATCACGTGGCGCGACTAGCCCAGTACCTATTTCGTCAACTCGTCCTACATACCTACGGCCCATTTAGGACGTTTTTTTTATTTTCTGCAAGTCGTCTTAGATGGGCCGTAGGCATGTAGGACGAGTTGACAAATTACCCAACGAGCGATAGCGACCAATTCAGCAGATAGCCGCGTGACGTACAAATAAAGAACACAAACCGTAAAAGGTTCACAAAGTCCTTCCGCGGGCGAGGGGCGAAGCCCCGACCCCGATCCCCACGGGCCCTGACCGGGGCATCGCGATATCCGAGTGTGCAGTAAAGAACATGTCACAAAGTTCACAGATAAAAAAAAAAGTTAATTTAATCCTACCTTAGAATCGCTCCGGACTAAGTCTAAAATTCTTTCTTGAGTTTCACCGCGTAGTGGTGATCCGGCGCCTTCCTGATTGGGAACTATGGGCCGATTTTCTAGTAAACGTTGATAGGCATTGGTAATTATCCGGGCGTCTGATGGATGCCGACGGTCAGAATACCTATCAATGTACAGTCGGAGCACTTCCCTAGCATTTCCCCGAGCTTCCCCCCACAACACGAGAGAGAAACGAGAAACGAGAACACCACAAAACACAAATCCAAAAGCGTACACTAACGAAGACGAGCGTAAGCGTAACTTCACAACGCGACTGCGCGAGCGAACCTTACCGACATGCGCTCGCGGTCAACAACAGCGACACTGCCGCACGGCGCCACAAACCCACTGCTGTTGCCAACTAAAATAAACATTTTGCACGAGATTTTGCACGAGATCTTGCACGAGATTTTGTGCAATGCATTAATAAATTAGGTACGTGTCACGAATACTTAACACATTATGTGCCTGTCCTTTAGAAATTAATTGCACAAAAAGATTTCTTAGTATCAATAATGGAGTTTTAGGTTTAAGGTGAATCATGTTAGTTCTAACATTTTCGTTCACAAATTGAGGTTTTATAAGTTTGCAATACTGTTGTGATTGTGCAAACGCCGACCATCCGAGCGAAAGGGACGCAGCTATACACAAATCGGAGCGTCTGTTTGGATTAGTTTGGGAATAGTACCTACGCGCTTAGTCCGATGAACTCTGTAGCTAGGCAGAAAGTGAACAGCTGATTTCATGCGTCGTTCGTTAGAGTATTTCAACATACAATGCTGTTTTTTTTATTTTAGCTGTTTTGTTTACATAAATGGAGTGCTACGTACAGAGAATGTAATTTTACATTAAAATAAAGGAATAGTAACGGAAAAACCGATAAAAAAAATGAAAATTTTCCTGAGAAAATTTCCAGTGGAATATGATTCAAAATAAGGAGCTGAATGCCCCCTGTTAATTTATGGAGGGCTGTCCCTTACACGCTGTATACAATTTAATAAATCTAATAATAATAAATACAATTTGAAACTTGACATACCAAAACTTAATGAAGTTACACAAACGAAATTTCTTGGAGTAATAATAGACTAGGACATTAATTGAAAAGCACAAGTGGATGATATATCGAAAAGAATAAATTTTGTATACGCACTCAGAAAGGTTAAAAATATAACAAACATCAAAACTGCTATCACTACCTATCATGCTTATGTTGAATCATTAATACGCTATGGGTTCATAATGTGGGGTAATAGCACCGACAAAAACAGAGTATTTGTTGCACAAAAAAAGTGTATTCGAGCAATATATGGGCTTCAACCTGATGAATCTTGCAGGCCAATATTTAAAGAACTTGGTTTATTACCGCTACCCTCTCTCTATATCTTTGAGGTATGCATGTTTGTTAAGAAACATAAAGACTTATTTAAAAAGGCAGATGAGGTATATCCTCGAAACCGGCGAGATCCTCACCGGCTTATATTAAATGACTTGCCAAGACTGGCTAAATATAATAAAAGCTGTTTAGCCATGTGTGTTCGGATATTATAATATAATTCCAATTGTTTTAAAAACGTTAGATCTTAAATTGTTAAAAAAAAAACTACTTAAATGGTTAATATCTAATAATTTTTACTCCATAACTGAATTTATTGACAGGAAACATTTTTTAATGTAACCTATAATATTTGCATGCTATGATATAAGCATAACATGTATGCTAGATAATGTCTTTTGAAAACAACTTTATATACCATGTTTTATGCAAATAAATATTATTTCTATTTTATTTCTATTTCTACCTACCTACCCTAAAAAGTTAGCAGGTTCAGCCGTTCTTGAGTAATAAATAGTCTACCTAATATTTCTATTTCTCTCAAATTTTTTTTTTCTTTCATCAATTTTCTATTTCATTCAAAAATATCAATAGTTTGGTCATCCATGGGCATATGGCGATATAAGTGGGGTAAATGATAGATGATAATCTGGCCAATCGACAGTTTCAGGGTTATCCATTATTTACGCCACACTCTGTATATTTATTTCCAAATAAATGCTGCAGTATCTTCGACATATTAACGGAGGATCATGCCAAGTAATTTGAGATATTATAGACTCTTAACGTACTTCCCGAGACACCGCAGGGTCTCGATATGTAATTAATGGTCACCCATCCACGAACCGCCCGCGGCAAGCGAGCTTAACCTTTGATCGACCCGTGCGGCTGTTATTATTTAGTCACGAGCCTAGATATTTAATTATTTTTCTATTTACAATTGTTTGGTATATGCAGGTATTTAGCTATACCTATTTGACACAAGCGTTTTAACACTGCAAAAATATTGAGATCAAAACCGAATGAGTGGCGTGCCGCGTGCCACACAGATCGTAGACACTACAGGCACAAGACAAAATAAGGAGCTACAGGCACACGATAACTGTAGCTAGTCCCTGAAGGACAATATTACCTCAGTTGATAGACAATACTTCACATAAGTGCTCGTAACGCACATAAAGATAACACGCTACGACTGTCATCGTAGCGTGTTATCTTTATGTTTACAAGCGACCTTATCGCCCGTTCATTTTCACATAAAAAACAACAATACTACTACAATTCGCCCGCACGGGATAATCCTGTGTTCTTGAAAAAAGGATTAATCGTCGGTTACCGGACCCTGTTAAACCACGGGTTTGTTCGGCGGTAAGTAACGAGCGCAGCGGCACGCGGTCCTGAGGCCCCAGGGCCCCGTGGCTCGATGAACGCGGCGGGGATCCGACCGACCAATTTATTAATTATGCAGTAAATACTGGCGTTTTCCGGGTTACGCCAACTAACTCAAGTCATCTGTCATTGAAAATCGCCGTTTATGAGCCATTTTCGACAATGCATGTGAACGGGCACCCGGGCGCGAGTGCGGGCGAGAGCGTAGCGATAGCGTGTCGCGAGCGGGGTGAGTGCGTGGCGACAGAGGGGTGAGTGCATGGCGACAGAGGGGTGAGTGCGTGGCGACAGAGGGGCGAGTGCGGGGCCGGGGCAGGCGCGAGCGGCCCGGTTGGTCGAGGGATGTTATCGCGTTGTTTATGTAGCACACCTCGCGATAACACCGCCTGCCCTTTACCCGCTACACCGACCATGTACGATAATCACTTACAAACACAAGTATTGAAACTATGCGATACAGGGAGCGCTCTCCTATCTGATTATAATAATTACGAATATAAGAATGCTTGGTAAAGAGTCTGGACAAAATCAAACTGGTTGCTAATTTAATTATTTGTATGTCACAGATTTTTACATTCTGTGATTATTAACTCACGCACTGACTTACTACTTTACTAGTATTACTTGTAAAATTTTTAGGAATATTGTGATCTAAGTATCGTATTTTATTACTTTTATTTTACAATGTTTGTAAATATGTGTGCAACATACAACTATCATCCATTTTTAATTTTTGAGGGTTCAAAAGTTACTCAAAGGTTAAAACGGGACCCTATTACTACGACTCCGCTGTCCGTCTATCTGTCTGTCTGTCTGTCCGTCTGTCAGTCTGTCACCAGGCTGTATCTCATGAAACGTGATAGTTAGACAGTTGAAATTTTCACAAATTATGTATTTCTGTTGCCGCTATAACAACTAAAAAAACAGAATAAAATAAATAGGGGGATCCCATACAACAAACGTGATTATTTTGCCGTTTTTATAGATAATGGTACGGAATCCTTTCGTGCGCGAGTCAGACTCGCATTTGGCCGGTTTATACCAATAGGTAAAAAAAAATGGAGCTTTGACAAATAAATTAATTCACATAAGTAGGTGTAATTATTTAACTGATTTATGCAAAATATTGTAAAACTGTTTTTAAAGCGTAACGGTGTAGTGTCTTGCCCATTCTTCTCCATACCAAAACTACCTTTTGGAAGGGATGACTAGAAGCAGTTCTATTTCTTTGTTTTTGACTTTCAAAAGTGCTTTTTATGTGCCTAATTGAAATAAATTATTTGACTTTGACTTTGAGCTCAGTTTTTATACTGCTATTATTCTGCTCAAATAATGAAATATATTTTTTAAATCGTAACGAATAGGTACCTACATTCTTTTATTTATAATCGAGTAGTATTTGCTTTGATATAATCATTACTTATGTATTTTATAAAATGATTTCTAAATTGTAAAGCTGCGAACTTCAAAAGGAATGCTTCAAGGGCAACAAAGTTTGGTATTGAACAACAATTTGAGTCGAGTGTTGTTTCGATAAAGTTGCTCTCCTGGGTCCTGAGGTGCTCGAATAACTGAGCATATCGGAGCTGAATAAAAGTGAAATCGTCAGATTCCAACATTCAACTTTGTGAACACAAATAGAGAATAATAAGTCAATTGTATTGTCTGGGGGCACCGGAGCGCCTGTCCTAATACAAAAGGAACTTTCCTGTTGAATTATAATGATGCATGTGTAATATGCAGGGCACGGTGCAGGGGGTTAGCAGGGATGGCAGGGGTGGCAGGGGGGGTGACGGCCTGCAGAACAATTAATGAATAGGCAATGCGCTGAGCCGCTGAGTGCAGCGACGCATGCTGCAGCGCCGCCGGTGCTCGCGTATTGTAATGAGAGCGACGGCGATACGCGACGTGCTCGCACTCGTCTCACACATACTTTATAGTCACTCATTTACATGAGCCGTTACATTTTATGGGCAATTCACGCGGGCAAATACGAAATTGTTTAGTCAAATAAAAGTCTGGACTCGCTTCAGCACGAATCGTTCGAACCCGAATTTCCGCCGATAAAAAGTTGTACAATTTGTTTTTATTATTATTCTTGCTCGGGCAGTCGGACCGGCCGGGCGGCCTCGCGCTTGCGGCTGGAGTAGGTAGCATGAGCAGACGTGTCGCTCCACTGCACCATCTCACGTTCCCTTCCCGGTCTATTTGTTACACCCCTGCCACACATTATGTGTCAAACATGTGATCAAACATGTGATCAAACATGTGATCAAATATTGTTGCTATGTCTGGTGCCGGCATTTATATGTGCACACCATATGGCATAGTTGAAATATGTGATCAAACTTTGATGAAATACCCAAACACCCCTGCCACACATGTGTTCATACATGTGATCAAACATGTGATCAAATATTGTTGCTATGTCTGGCGCCGGCATTAGGTAATACAGAGGTCTAAGTGTTAACCTAAAACGAAAAAGTGAAAAATAACTTTAATTTCGGAAGTCGGTGGCAGAAAACGAAAATTGAAAATATAGGTATCAGCGCCCACCCTCGTTATCATTAAGGAGATGTGTTTGTGCCCAAACTTATGGAATAGTTTTAAACGCACGGTTAGGCATGACGTGTATGTAACTGCGTTTGCACTGACGAATCATTCACAACAAAACATGTTGAAAACTCTAGTTCCTGTCAAAAATTGTATGGAACATTGACAGATTTACAAAAAAAAAAACAACCGACTTCACAAAAAAACACTAAAAAAGTGAAAAATAACTTTACTTACGGATGTCGGTGTCTTTGCTTTTAAAATTTTCGTTTTTTGCCACCGACTTCCGAAATTAAAATTATTTTTCACTTTTTTGGTGTTTTTTTGTGAAGTCGGTTGTTTTTTTTTTTTGTAAAAAGTTTTTATTGTTAAACGAAACGAGTCTTTTCTTTATCAGCTGTTTAAAATCAGTCAGACTTCTTAATCCGCTGTCAACCAACATCCGCCCTTAATACCTCAGGAAGGACACGTGAGCACAGGCACACAACGCTTGCAGCGGGTCACCGCCTGTTCTGTGGCCGGCCCATCGTCCCAATAACAAGTAAGTTTGCCCCTTTAGAGCAGATCGTCGATTACTCTGTATCTTTTAACGAGTACCCGACCGGTCCGGAGTCGCCCGGTCCGTCTGCCGACGACCGACACAATTTGTGAACATTCCACGAACTTAATAATCAATGCGTTTTCCTTGAACGGCTCGTTTTTTTTTTGCTCCTTACCGTCACTTACCGTTTTTAAAGTGGGTACCGATCATTTTGTTGGAATTCTGATTTGCATAAAGTTGGATTTTATTTATATGTATAAGTTCCATAAAATCAATCTGCCTTTTCCCAACTATGTTGGGGTCGGCTTCTAGTCCAACTGGATGCAGCTGAATAGGTACCAGTATTTTACATGGAGCGACTGGAAAATGTCAGTCAAAACAAATTTTATTTTTTTTAAATACGTAAGTACTTAAAAAGCTCTTTAGAATGTCAAAAAAATCACCCATTCCAAAATGTAGTTTCGTATGGAGAAGAATGGGCAGGAAACTCCACCGTAAAGCCTCGTGCAAACTGGCGAGATATCGCCCCTGTTTGTGGGAGCCTTTATTCTTGTATATGTTTAAAATATTTTCAGCCGACTTCAAGAAGGAGAGGTTCTCAATTCGACTGTATGTTTTTTTTTGTAGGTAGGTATGTTTTTTACGCGATTACTCCGCCAATTATGAATTGATTTTGATGATTCTTTTTTTGTTTGGTAGGTCATACTTCAGAGGTGGTCCGATATCCCATATTATTCTTTATTTTTCCCATTTAGTATACGTGGATAATATGATGTTAAGTTCCTGTCACTGTTATTTACACAGCATGTAGTGCAATTATATTATATTAATTTAATAATTTAATATAATATCATTGATGTAGTGGTATTCGAATTTGTGCGGGGTAGGTAGAGGTATAAGGAACAGGGTGTAAAGTCCCCTCATCCTTTATAGACCTCCGGCCTGGCGGGCAACTGCCCAACGATTGATGTCGGGACTTCGGGAGGTCGTATTACTCGTCGGTAAACCCTGGTTGCGCGATGCATGCAGGATTTGTGTGACGTCAGGTCGTTGATGCGGAGTCCGCATGGGGCGTTGCAGATGGCCGCCACAGTATCACAACTAAAAAGTGAAAAATAAAAATCTATTACTAAAAAAAAAACTACTTCCAAAAAAACACTATACAGTGAAAAATAACTTAATTTCGGAAGTCGGTAGCAAAAAGAAAAAAATCCAAACCAAATAACACCGACTTCCGAAATTATATAATTATACAGTATGCAAGGGTAAACACCGTTGTCACTGAAACCATGGAATACCCATGGTTAAAAATAAAAGACCCAGTAACAACCAAAAAAAAAACATTATTTTCATTAAAAGATTTTAAAAGTAAATATCCGACACTGTCCCGATACTCATGGATACGCGCTCGAGAGAGCTGCGAAACGAAGAGGGGCCGCGCGGCCATGTAACTTCCCGCTCCGCCCGACCCCATCAACCGCTACCCGCCGTGTTGAGACGGAAGTTCGTTGCCCTTGCGTATAGGGTGAAATATTCTTGTGGAAAAATGTAGATTTTCTTTTAAAAAAATAGTTGTTTTTTCCATTGACTTTACGTTCTATAAATGAAACCAAACCACTGGCTTCAAAGATAACGGTGTTTACACTAACACCCTATATTATGTGCATACGATGCACCTAGAATAAAATACTATACCTACCACAGTCAAAAGAACGAACGAATGAAGCAATGACAGATAAATTGAATATGTGATAGATACATGCTGCTTAGATACTAGTATTTACAATCATTATAAACGCACGTATACGATATAAAAAAAAAACTAAAACTTTATCAAGTACTTACCTAATGTAATACAAATAAGCCAGTGTGTGAGTTCAAGTAATCACAGAATGTAAAATAAATGTCATAAAAATAATAAATTAACCAGTTTGATTTTGTTTAGACTCCCGTTTCCACGCATTCCTTTCTTGGATATATAATCCTTTAATTTGTAATATGCTTGCTACAACCCAGTTACTGTGTAACACGATACCCCTTGGTACGACTAGTTTTGAGACACTTGGGCTTCTGAATACCCATAACGACTGTCAAAGATCTATGAATGACAGCCGCGCGGCACCAACGGCTTAACGTGCTTTCCGAGTTACAAAGTGGTCTTGATATGGAATGGATGGTCAGCCATCCACGAACCGACCGCGGCAATCGTAGCTTAACCTTAGATTAACCCGTGCGGCTGTTATTTAGCCCCCTTTCCATAAAATCTTGAATGAGAATATTATTTTATTTTATTTATTTAAAAAGGTACACAATAAGTAATAGTAATATTATATATAATATCTTAAGTACTACAGTAACAATGGCCTCCGACTTACAGTCGCCAATTACAGGATAACCAGCAATCTCAGAAATAGGCTGCTTTGTTATCGCTTTCAATAATCTTCTGTTCATTTTGTCCTTCAAATAGACATAATAAGTATGCATCTCCACAAATTCGCACAATTCAAAAACACTCCATCATGAATCGTGAACCTCATTACGCATACAAGAGCCTAGATCAAGTAGACAGACCGTTGTTAAAGTATAGTTGGCTCACGGAGCTTATACGGGGCCACTCTATTATGTAATGTTATTGGACAGGAACCGGAGTACCTATAGGTACTCGAGATATCTATACGAGCGGCGGACGGACAGCGAGCATCGGGCGGCGGCGTCGGTGCTGGTGTGTACATTATACTACATGAACCATGTCCGCGCATAATGACCTCGTGGGCTTCACGTACTACTTCCGAAATATCCGCGATTTATTCGAACATTTCTCCGCTTTACAAACGGCATTACAAAGACGTCAGCCGGCGGACGAGTGACATTATGAAAAAACTTTTTACAAAAAAAAAACAACCGACTTCTTCTTCTTCCCCTCGTCGAAATCGAAAATGCTTTAATAATAATCCATACTAATATTATAAATTCGAAAGTAACTCTGTCTGTCTGTATGTTACCTTTTCACGCCTTTTTTTTTTTTTTGAGGGTGGGAAATCATCCAATGACTTCTCCCGCTCTGGGTGGAGCGGAAGGGCGTGGCAGACTTTTACTGACTAAAACCCACCCGTGTTCCTTCAGTTGCCTGTTGCCAAGGTCCCGGTATCCCTTTCGGACTAACCCGCAACCCTGGCAGGCATCGGTCCTGGCGGACCCCGCCAATTGTGCTGACATCTCTTTGAGGCGCGCGTGGAACACGACGCGCCATCGACCCGGGCCTGGTCCTGATCGGACGGCGAGCTACCCATTGCTCGCCGTCCGCAAGCCCGCGCCTATGGTGGCCGGGAATCCGCCTGGGATTCCCGACGCCCAGGGCGTCTCCAGCGGCGGCGGCGGTTAGGGGCGTGAGGGCGCAAACTTTGCCTCTCCCTCACGCGTTCCGCTTCCTCCTTCGCGAGTATTACTGCTTCGCGAGCACTAATGCTAATGCGTATCATGGTTACGTAGCATCAATTCTTCGATACGGCATAATTATATGGGGAAATTCTGTTGATACTAATAAAGCGTTCCGAGCCCAAAAAAAATGTATTCGCTCAATGACTAAAGCACAACCATTACAAAGCTGTGTCCCAATCTTTAAAAAGCTCAAAATATTACCACTCCCATCTTTATATATATTTGAACTGTGTATCTTTGTACGTAAAAACATAGCTTTATTTCAAGTATATAACGATGTTTTTGTAAGAAAAAGCAGAAATACGTATAAAATTTGTGCACCTCAACAAAGAATTCAACTATTTTCTAATAATGTTTACTGCATGGCAATTAAAATATATAATAAAATACCCAATGCATTTAAGATTCTTAACTTTATGACATTTAAAAAGAAATTATTTAACTTCCTATTACAAAAGTGTTACTACTCAACGACTGAGTTTTTAAATGAAAGATTTGATTCTAAATTTAAATTAGATGAGTACTGACATTTGTGTGAATTGAATAGAATTTTATTATTTATTTGACATTGTATACCTCCTAACAAATAACTCCTAAAACGTGCATGTAACGGTAATTATTTTTTCCCTTTTTCTTGACATTTGTTTATTTGTTAATGTTTAATTTTGACATTGTCTTCTAATCCTTATCATTTAAATTATTTTCAATATTTGTACGCTGGAAACAGCAGAATATTATGGACATCATATTATAATTTGTAACACCTTATAAAACAATATTCTGACAAATAAATTATTACTTACTTACTACTTACTTCGCAGAAGGAGGTGACTGCTTCCCATGCCCTCTCGCTCCGTACCATGGCCTGGACCAGAGCCGGACGCGAGAGGTCACGGCCGCCAATCACCTCCAAGAGGACACGGCGGGGCTCCGCCCAAGCGGGGCAGACCTCCACCGTATGCTCCACCGTGTCCTCCGAGCGATCCACACAGTGGTGACACCCGGGCGTTTCCTCCCGCCTTATACGAAACAGGAACCTCCCGAAGCAACCGTGTCCGGTGAGGACCTGTGTCAGGCGGAAGGTGAGGACGCCGTGGCGCCTCTCTAGCCACTCCTCAAAGAGGGGACTTATCGCCGCAATTGTGGCGTGCCCAGCACTGGGTTGCGACAATCGCACTCTCCAAGCCGCCATGAGATCCTGCCGGAGCTCTATCCGCTGTGCCGCGATTTCTCGCGGCAGCGGAGTTATGCCCCGGCGCTTCATCTCCTCGCGCCACTCCTATATGTGCGCGAGAACTTTCGCCTCCAGATCCCATGGCGGTAATCCGGCAAGGAGGCTCGCCGCCTCACGGGAGACAGTGCGGTATCCCCGGGCCAGCCGAATGGCCATGACCCTTTGGGACGCGTTCAACTGGCGGGCTGGCCGCAGCCTAAGGGAACGCGCCCACACCGGTGCCCCGTAAAGGGCCATGGACCGCACGACCCCCGCGTAGAGCCTCCGGCAGGAGGCGTTTGGACCCCCCAGATTGGGCAGGAGACGCCCCAAGGCAGCTCCAGCCCGGTCCAGCCTGGGAGCCAAACGTCGGAAATACTCAACGAAGTTCCACCGGCTGTCGAGGACGAGTCCTAGGTACTTCATCGTCGACTCGACGCCGATGTGAACCCCTCCTACCGTAATTTGGGAACCCGACGGTGGCGCGTTCCGAGGGCCATGAAAACACATGACCTCGGACTTGTGCAAGGCCATCTCGGGTCCCAGCTGCCGGATTCTATCGACGATTGTCGCAACCCCGCGTGTCGCTAGTTCGGCCGCCGCCTGGTGCAACCTCCCCTGTGCCAGGACCAGCGTGTCGTCAGCGTAGCAACCTACACTGACGCCACTGGGGAGGTCGGCGCGCAGCACCCAGTCGTAACCGATGTCCCACAGATGCGGCCCCAGGACCGATCCCTGTGGGACACCGCACGACATCTTTCGCCGGTTCCACACTCCCTGGTGACCGGGGTAGATGACGGCCCTGTCCGTCAGATAGGCCTCGACCACACGACAGAGGTAGGTCGGCATCCGGTGGTACCGGAGTGCCTCCCTTATGCAACTCCAGGGCAGTGTGTTGAAGGCGTTGGCGATGTCTAGAGACACCGCCAAGACGACCCCACCCCGGGCCACAGCATCCCCCGTCGTGAGGGCCCGTACGCGCATGATGGCGTCCACCGTAGAGCGCCCTCTGCGGAAACCAAACTGGCTCTCCGCCAAGTCCGGCCCCACCCGCACCAGCCGCCCGACGAGGCGGTTTGCAATTACTCTTTCAAAGAGCTTGCCCACCTCGTCGAGCAGCACGATGGGCCGATAAGCGGACGGAGAGTCCGCAGGGCGCCCCGGCTTCTTTATGAGGACCAGTTTCCCCGTCTTCCAACGAAGTGGAAACTGGCCCCTCTCCATGCATGCGCTTAGGAGACCCCTTAGTCGAGGCCCGAGAGCCTCCATGGCCAGGACCCAGGCCTTCCCAGGTAGGCCGTCAGGTCCTGGGGCGGTGTTTTTGGCTTTCAGCCTTCGCACCGCCACTCTCATTTCTACCTCGGTCACCTCCGGAGCATCGTCGTCTTCGTCGGTGTTGTGGTCCGCATCAAGCACCGCAGTAGGCGGAGCTATGAGCGGGGAGGTATGTTCCCCTCTCGAAGGGAACAGAGCGCTCACCAC
Organism: Lithophane semibrunnea; assembly: GCA_947363905.1. Classification (NCBI taxonomy): domain Eukaryota; kingdom Metazoa; phylum Arthropoda; class Insecta; order Lepidoptera; family Noctuidae; genus Lithophane; species Lithophane semibrunnea. Next base: position 329,465 of record OX376205.1, read on the forward strand.
GTCCTCCACAAGCTGAGGCCGGAGACTCTGCGTCAGCGAGGGAGCCCATGGGCGGAGTTTCTCCCGCACCATCTTGTATGGGCGTCCCCACGGATCTCTGTTCAGAGTCTCCAGCATCTCCTCGCGGTCCACTGCCCTGGCCCGCAGGATCTCCGCCTGGAGGGCGGTCTTCGCCGCTCTCTACCCCTCATACAGCTCCGCCTCAATGGCTTCCGTATCCGGAGGGCGGATACGGAGCCTGCGGTGCCTGGTGTACTGGTGTCGCGCAGCAACACACGCATGGCGCAAAGCCGTCAGCTGCTGCGACCACCAGCTCACCTGGCGCGAAGCACGTCCGGGCTGGGCCCGGGGCATTGCCACGTCACAAATATTGGACATGGCCTCCCGGAACCACTCCGCCTCGTCGTTGATGTCGGCAGGCCTGTCCGGTGATGACACCCAGGCCTGCACGATCGAGGAGGAGCCCCCGGTTCAGCTGCTTCAGCGCCCACCGCGGACCACTCGGGGCCTGTCGGACCGGCGCGCTCGAGGACTGGGCGGAGACGTCAAACCGGATATACCGGTGGTCGGAATACGTCTCCACCCCCTCCATGACGCGCCAGTCAGTGACACGCGGTGACACAGCGGGGCTGGCGAACGAGATGTCCACCACCGACTCACCCCGCATTGACCAGGCCTGTCTCCAGAGCCCAATCCTCCGCCATCCTGCCCCGTGTGTCCGTATACCGGGAACCCCAAGCCACATTCTTGGCGTTGAAGTCCCCGAGGACGAGCACGGGGAGGGAACGGAACCCGACGACGACGACTTTCAACTCCGCAAGGGAGTTGTGGAACTCGGCGAGTGTTCGGTTCGGGGAGAGGTACACCCCTACCACGACAATCTCCCCGAACCGTGCTGCCACGCAACCCCGTCCTCTCTTGACAGCCTCGAGGGACGGGGTACCGGCGGCGGCCGACGAAATAAGGGTTACTGAGCCGCTCAGCTCCTCCACCCAGTCATCCCTGGGCGGGACAAAGTACGGCTCAGCGACCACGGCGATATTAATCGACCACTGCGCCATGCTCTGGAGCAAAAGATCCTGAGCGGTGGCGCAGTGGTTGATATTCGCCTGGAGGAGGCGAAATGGGGCCATTATTGGCACTCCATTTCAACCCCCTCCCGAGACCCATGCGAGGGCCCTGCCGCAGTGGCAGCGGTGACGACGACGGTGGTGGAGGCGGCAGCGGCTGTGGCGGTGGCGGCGGCTGCGGCGGTGACGGCGGTGGTGGCGGTGGTGGCGGAGGGCTTGCCCCTGCCCCTGGCTTTGCCAGGCTTCGGTGGAGCGCAGGGCTTACTCCCGATCCGGTGGTCGGCCGGCTTGCCGGCCTTGTGACCGGGCTCACCGCAGCGGTAGCAGGCATCGCTGCGGTCAACCTCGGAGGTGCATTTAGCTCCCACGTGGTCGCCCACATGGCAGCGGAAGCACCTCCGAGGTCTGGGTTCTAGCAGTTTGACCTGCGCGGACACCCAGCCCACCAGAAGCCTTTTGCCCTCCCCGGCAATTTTCTTGGCCGCCGCAACAGGGCAGCTCACCGTAATGGCTTGCATGCCCTTATAGTCAGGACCGATGGTGCCCGCCTTAACCTGCTCGGCTGAGCACCCCCCAGTCTTGACGACGGCGGCCACAACCTGTTCTTTTGTGACCGAGTCGTCCAGGCCCTGGATGCGCATTTCAGCGCACTTAGTCGGCCTGGATACTCGAGCCTCGTCCGCGTTAAGGGACGCCCTGAGCTTTTCAGCCAGGGCGTCAGCGGCCGTGCCACCAGCCGGACCGGGGAACTCTAGCATTCGGGCCCCGGTGGCAGCGATCCTCAGTCGGATACCTCCGGCAGCACCGAGCTCCCCTAGGTCCACCACCTCCGCCACTTTGGCAAATACGTCCTTATAGGACACGCCCTTCGTTGCCGCTTCCGGCTGTAGTGTGACCACTACAGCTGCGGACTTCGGGGCGTGGAGCCTAGCCGCAACGCTTCGCTCCTTGCGCCGCTGCCGCCTCGCCTTTTTCTTATTGGCCGCCCTTGCCTTCCTAGCCGCCTTCCGCTTCTCCCCGGCCACTTGCCATTCAGCATCGGCTTGGGGAGGTAGGGAAGATGCGGGTGCAGTCGGAGGTGGGGGCGGTCGTTTAGCCACCGGGGCCGGGGCCGGAGCCCGGGCCCTCGCCACCTTTTTGGCGGCTCCGGCCTTTTTAGCCGTCCCGCCCTTTTTTGCCAGCCCACCCTTATTCTGCCCCGGAGAGGCTGGTTTTGCCGCGGCAGATCCGGCGGCGACGACGGCATATGTTGTCGCCTCCTTAAGCTGGCCGGGGGCTGGCTGGCTTGCCGTCAAGGGGGGGCGCAGGACGATGGCTTCTAGGGCAAAGAATCGTCTCCGCATTTCGGCCATCTCCCGCTGCACCAGGGTCAGAACCCGGTCCCCAGCAGCATCAGGCACAGGCCGTCCCTGCCCATGCTGCTCCCCCCTCTGCGGGATCTCCCGGGGGCCGGCTCCTCGGAGCTTAGCCAGGTCCGCTCGGAGCTCCTCGTTCTCCTTATGGAGGAGCTCCATCGCGGCCGTCAGGCGTGCGACCTCCGCCCGCATCTCGGACAATCCGTCCGACGGAGTACCTCTGCGGGAGGCCTCCGCTGCCGCCACTATGGAGGCCGTGGCCTCTGCTATGGCTTTGTCTTTAGAGGTCTTCAACCTCTTCAAGGCCACATTGTTTATGGCAGAGACCACGATCTCTGCGAACCTAGCTGAGCCCTGCGTATTGGGGCCACCAGCGGTGCCCAGCTCACTCCCTGTCACCTCCCTGGGACTCACGGCTCGCTGAGCCGGCTCGGCTGGGCTATCTAGGCTCGCATCTCCGGCCTCCTTCTCCTTGGTGGCGACCCCTCTACCCACCCCCTTCACGCGGGTTCCGCCCCTGCGGCCGGAGTGGATCTTCCTCCGGCTCGTGGTCCCCTCGTCCGAGGATGACCCCGTCTTGGGGCGCTTCCGGAAGAACTTTCTCCCGAAAGGCCCCACAACCACCACTTCGCGCTCCAGGCTCGTGCACGAGCTAGAGCTCAATGCCGCGTCGGACTCCGACCGCGCATCACCTCCTTCCTCTCCCTTTCTCTCTCCCTGTCTCTCTTTCTTTTGGGTTTTTAAATTTTCCATATTAGTTCCCACGAGTACATAACATGTTTCACTTGCTCAAAATATAGTGGTTCGCACTAGCGACTGATTCCATAGCTACCCATCAGCCAAGCTATCAACCTCCCTCACGGTGCGCCGCCGCTTGGAGGTTTGGGGTAATTTTTTATAGAGGATTTCTTCCTCGCGGCCCGGGCGGTTAATCCAAGACCCTCGACCCCCGTCAAATGCCAGAGACATGACCTTGACACTCTTCGGGGCTACGAGACCAACGGTGGCAGAAGGAAGAACTTCCTCCTGCCTGCCCGACGGCAGGGTTAGTCCACGCCGAGCCCGCTCAAGACGCTACTAAACGTGTACTCCTCCGAGTACACATTAGAGCGTCCCACCGACAGGATATTAGCATACGGGCAATGCCTCTCCACTAGGTACTGTGTGTCTAACACACAGCACCCATTGGAGAAACATTGCCCGCACCCCAGGGTGCACCGTCCCAGAAACTGGCCTTCCCCACGGACGTATCCGTAAGGGAACTCCAGCCCCCGGGCACACGGGGAGGTTTCCTGTCCACGCACCCCACCTTTTCACGCCTAAACCGCTGAACCCTGATCGCTGAACGCTGCCTGTATGTTTGCATGCTATGTATGTATAGCAAAACATGTAAGCACTAATCTTAATGTAACATCTACAATACCATGTTTGAATGCAAATAAAAATAATTTGATTTGATTTGAACGGATTTCGATATTTGGCCAGGAGATAGATGGCATCCCGGGGGAGGACATAGGCTACTTTTTACCGACATATCCACGCTGGCGAAGCCGCGGGCGGAGGCTGGTAATAAATAATCCCACCGCCGCCCGCCGCCGCCGTATCTCAACGTTGACGTAGTGGTGGGGCTTGCGCGCTCCGAACTCTGGGTCTGTGTCGGTAGAGTTTCCTTTGCCGGGACAGGTCTAGGATGAGGACCCAGACTGAGAGAGATACAGAAACCCGCAGGGCAGCATGTGGCGAGCTATATTATTTTGGGCAGTAGCGACCCCACGGACCCACGGATCTCCCGGGAGAAGTCTTGTTCGTCACCTCTGGCTTGACGTAGACCCTCCATAGTTCCAGGTTACCAGTCCACTTTAGCCATCCAAACCCATAGTTCAACATCATTGTTTTATTTCCATAACCTGCAATAGTATTACACCAACCGAGGGTTGTCTTGGGGTGCCCTTGCATATTGCGCACAGGGATAATCGGCCGTTGGTGCCTGATTCCATTCAAACTTGTCTAAGGGGCCTCTGCGAGTTGGGTTTAGCCCCTCGTACGCCTGACCGGAACATGGGGTCCCGAGATATGTAAGCGTAAACAAAAATAATAATAAATAATAAATCAACATTTATTTCAGAATCACTTCCATATTTGTTAGTAACAATGTAAACTTGTAATAATAATAAATAAAATTCATTCATTTCACATAAATATCACTTAACTTATGAAACTAGCTCTACTGAAAGTTTCGGTTACCTTCAGTAGCCCCATCAGTTGCAAAAGTTTGAATTCGTGCATGTTGAACCACGCACAATGAAGGGTTCCGTAGTTGGGATGAATTTATCCAACAAACTTAACTTTGTAGTTGAAAAGCTTGTTCTCCCATACAGAATGTATGGGAGAACATGTTATTGTAACTGCAAATTAAGTTGGCCGATTATTACTTGGTAACTTGTGAAGCCTTCGTAGCGGTGATAGTTATCCTTTTAATTTCGTTTTAAATACTACTGCCGTGAATTTGTTCACATAGGTACCCAAAACCAACCATTTAGCTGGCAGGGGGGGGGGACACTTGACTCTAACAAAAATTTGCACTATAAGCTTAATATTTCGGAAACGGATTCCTGAATCCAAAAATGGTTTTACAAACTCACATTATTTTTAAACGACCTTTCCAACGATACCTACACCGGGTATTATGAGATGAGAAAAAAAAACTATCCCCACTTCAAGTGCAGGGGAGGTACGCTAAAGAAAAAAATGTACCACTTTGTCGGTGTGATTTACATGTATACCCATACCAAATTACAGCTTTCTAGTACCAACAGTCGCTGAGCTAAGCCTCGGACAGACGGACATGGCGAAACTAGAAGGGTTCCTTGTTGACTACAGAACCCCAAAAAGTGGTGACAAATTACCAGAGCACCTCTCCTCAATCGATAGCTTAGACCTGAATCCTCCAGCAGTGTGCTTAGAGGATTCAATCATTGATTGGTAGAGTTCGCGAAATGGTGATATTAAAATGATTATAATTTTGTTAATTTCCAGCAACAGTAGGTTCTAAAGGGTGTCTCAATAAGAGTGCACTTTGTAATTTTAAAATAAAAAAACACGTATTTTTGAGAGAGTTGTGATATTTTTATTGGATTGTAAAGAAGACATGTTCCAATTAAGTATGGAATAAAATATCTGGCAAATAGCCCCCATTTTACCGCTCTGATGCTATTTAGGCTATTTTACGGCTCTGATGACAGGCCATTACTTTTTTCATGAACTTTTCCATAACCTTTTCACAGAGATGTGGCTGTATCTCACCGATGACGCGTTGGATCTCGGATTTGAAGCTCAGCAATTATTTTTGGTTCATTCGCATAAACCCGAGATTTCACAAAACCCCAAAGAAAAAAAATGCACAACGTTAAATTGCATGATCTTGGTGGCCAGTTGAAAATCGTTGCTGCAATAAATCGATTGTTTCATGCACGGTGTGGCAAGCGGCGCCATCTTGCTGAAACCACATGTCGTCCAGATCCATGCCGTTCAGTTAAGACCACAAGAACTCTGTTATCATGTTCCTGTAACTAATGCCATTTACAGTCGAGCGGTCTCAGCATAACTTTCCAAATTGTTGTAATAAGTTTTCACATTTATAACGCGTTGTTCTTTCGTAAAGTGCTTCATTTTATTAATCGGAATAAACATAGGTCACAGCTGTGAAATTTCATAGTTGCCACTTGCACGAAAAATAAATGACACTTTTAAAAAGTGCACTCTTATTGGGACATCCTTTATCATTGGTTTGTTTTACGTAGATAGATAGTTGGGCTTTACAACGGCAGCGCGGATGAGACTCACAACTGTTTGTTATCATATCCATATCCCTGACAAGATCCCGATAGTTTCAGACTGAACATAGAGATTATAGTTATGAAAACAAAGTGATGGTTTCGCTGCGATAAATCTAATCTAAATAATATCTAATGTAACTAATATTATAAACGCGAAAATTTGTAAGTATGGATGGATGGATGATGAATGTTTGTTACTCTTTCACGTAAAAACTACTGAATGGATTTGGATGAAATTTGGCAAACAGATAGTTTATAACCTGGATTAACACATACTTTCTATCCCGATATTCCCACGGGATCGAGACTTACGCGGGTGAAACCGCGGGGCGCAGCTAGTACATAATACAAGAAGGTTGTGCGGAACATTCACGGCAACAGCAATATAAACGAATATATTGAATACGCTGCGCTACCGCCGCCGGACGGCCGGCCCTGGCTGCTGTCAGCACTCCACAATACATTTTATAAATAGCCTTCAATGGAGCAAGCCTCGCCCTATTCAATCTTATAATATTCCTGGTATAAATAGGTCACTCTGAGCAAAGGCCTCAATGATACGAAGGTTAAGAGTGAAAGAGTGAAGTCTTTTGTTCGTCCGTCACGTCTCGCGCAACAGCGTGTCTTTGTGAACGTCAGAAGACGTCACGGTACGTGTCGAGGCTACGTTTGAAGGTGCGCGACCAGTGTATGTGTATGATACACATTCTGTACGTACTCACAAAATGTCCCGCTTGCGTTGTTTTATTAACAATGCTACTTGTTTTTAGGAGTTTTCTGTTTTCATAAGCGTTAACGGAATAACTAATGACAGTATGTAATTTATAGGTACAGTCGAAGGTTAGGTAAGCTGTCAAGAAAACTGTAACTTTCTTAACGTACTAACTGTAACACATCGTATAGCCCTGTGTACCTAGGTGGTGTAGATACTACACAAATGTTCTACTAGAATCTAAACCTAATATCTGTGACTAGAATGTTGTACTAATGCACATATATTATAATACTACGGTAACTAATATTCCGGAATTGCACGGAATCGACGTCATGAAAACCTTTATTACGAACGATCAGATGAGAAAACTCTTTTAATTACTGAGCTGGGATAGTACATAGTGATTGTTGGAGAAGCACAATAGTGCGAGCTAAATATAAATGTAAACATAACTAATAACTATAATACCTATGTATAAGAGAAACTCTGAAGTGCAAAGCTCAAAAATAATATTGTAAACACAACTATACATAGGTTCGATTCCTGTCATAAGCATCTTTAAAGGTATTATATACATAATACATACGTTCGAAAGGAAGTTGAAAGGCAGCGTTCCACAAAATACATGTAAACTAGTCGTATAAAAACAAAAGTTGTATTAAATAAAGCACATAAGTGCCATGTCACAGTATTTATATAACAAAAAAACAAATGTAACGCGAGAACTTGAACAAAATAAATAAATTAAATAAAGTTGTTCCCCGAGCCTTACCACCGCCTAGAAAGAGCACGACTCTCTAATACTCTCTATCTCGCTCGCTCCCATTGTCTCACCTACTTATGGAGACCGCTCGCGAGATAAGAAAATCGCCCATTGGTTCGTTGGTCGGGTGGGGGATATTGGACATCACGTCGTCAGGCTACAACACCAAAAGTAACGAATCTGTGGAAGTACCTACTTTCGAGGCATTATAAAAGGCCCGTCACTGTTGCTAGCGGAAGTTTAAGTTCTGATCACCGACGGGAATAGACCTAAAGACGTGCCCACGTACTATATACCACGCATCCTCCGCGACTCTCGCGATGTTATAAGTTTGTTTGTGTATTTTTAGTACCTAAGTTTATTGTAATAAACGATATTTAATGTATCCGCATTAAACTGGCGCCCATACTTGTGGCTCGAACCGCGTAACGAGTGATAGTACGAACTGTAAACCGGTGTTTTCGTGACGAACTGTACGTATCTACCTTGCTCGAAAACCGCGGACATTCTACCTACCGTACCTACTCGTTATCATCACACGTGTGAATATGCCGATAACGAGGAGACAAGGAGAAGCGCTCCGTGAACAGCAAGAAGAGGATGACGACGTTACGTTCACCGAAGCGGAGGCCAGCGTTGTCGAGCGCGACCGCGCCGACAAACCTGCGAGTGTCGACTCGAGGTCGACACAACAACCAGCGTTCCCGCTCCCCACAGAACAGTTCCTGTCCACGCTGATCGAGACGATCACGCGCACGCAAGCAGAAGCGAACAGATGTCTTATAAATTCTCTGATGACGTCTAACGGTGATTTTGGTACTTCCACCCCAGTCAGGGTGCCTCCATCGACGAGCGCGAACAGTGGAAGTGCCGCTAGCGCTAGCTCGAGTGCAAACTTTATAAAGTGCACGGCGAGATTCAACGGGTCATCCCAGGACGCCGAGGTCCTGGAAGCTTTCCTGGATGCCGTCGAGATCTTCAAAGAGTGCGCATCCGTAAGAGACGAGCATGCCCTCCGAGGATTGCCAATGTTGCTGGAAGGTGACGCAGCAGTATGGTGGCGCGGCATCAAAGCGTCGGTGTCTACGTGGTCCGACGCGGTCGCCAGCCTCCGCGCAATGTACGGCAGGGCGCAGCCCGCCTACAAGGTTCTGCGTGAGATCTACGCCGCCGAGCAACGCGACGACGAACGTGCCGAGACATTTTTGTGTAAAGTGCGCGCATTAATAGCCAAGCTACCTTATAAGCTTGATGAAGTGTTACAAATCGACGTCTGTTACGGGTTGTTACACAGACGAGTGCTAAAAAGAGTGCCGCGTGATACCATTCGTAGTTTAGATGATCTAATGTGTAAAACAAGGATCGCAGAGGATGCATACAAAAAAAGTAAGGTAAAAAATTATTTTATCAATAATAATAACAATGTGATCAATGACGACAAACCCACACGATCAACTTCCCCTACCACGAGAGCGTCGACTACGGGGCGTAGTAATAATAAGAATAGACCGCGCTGTAGTTATTGTAAAATATTTGGGCATGTTAGCAACGAGTGTCGTAATCGCGATAAAGCCAGTAGTAATAGTAACGAAGGCGCGAAAATCGAAAATACGCAAAATGTTTTGCGATGTTACGGTTGTGGTAAAGAGGGCGTAGTGAGGTCGAAATGTGATGTTTGCGCGACGGCATCGTCGAAATCAGACGATAAGACTTCATTCAATAGTGTGCATTTAGGTTTAGATTTTTGTTGTAACGATAACATTAGTATGGGTGGTACTTCGTGCGTACGGGTAGCAAACATATGTACACGCGAATCCTACCCAATGGTAAATATTAATGTTATGGGCCGTAGCGGCGTGGCGATTGTAGATACCGGCGCGACGCATAGCATTGCGAGCCCGCTGGTGTACCGAGTCTTGGTAGACTCCGGAGTTAAGTTTAGTGAGACTAAACGTTTTATACACCTGGCTGATGGAACACAAGGTTGGAGAAACCTGTTGACAGCCGAGGTAGGTATTATTATTGAAAATCGTAAGGTGACGTGTCAGCTTTTAGTGTTACCTGGCAGTGATAATAGGACGCTTTTAGGTGTAGACTTTTTAGCACGAGCTGGAATGATAATAGATGTCGCCCAGGGAATCTGGACATTCTCGGATAGCCCCGAGCATTTTTATGATTTTGTGTACTCTTACACGCTTACCCCGATGGGTGCGAACATCATGCAAGCTGCATCCACGGAGTTACCGTTGCGTCCGGATGAAGGTACTAAATTAAACCCCGAGCAGCGTCGTACGCTCAACATTTTTATCGAAGAACGCGCGTCACAGTTCGCGCGCAGCGGACCGGCCACTGAGTACGCTACGCACCGAATAAAGGTCCTATTGCTACACTAGGAACCTATTGCTTGTCCACCATACAGGATGTCACAGAATAGGAGAGAAGCCTTGCAGAAGGAGCTCAATAAGCTGCTGCAAGATGACGTTATCGAGGAGTGCGAGTCCCCTTGGGCCTCCAACGTGGTACTTGTAGGTAAGAAAAACGGAAGTTTACGGCTATGTATTGATTACCGGAAGCTTAACGCGGTAACTGAGCCGGACCGGTATCCACTCCCACGCATTAAAGACATCCTACATGCAGCCAAAACTAGTGAGTACATGACCACATTAGACCTTCGATCAGGCTACCATCAGGTCAGCGTCTGCACAGAAGACCAAGACAAGACGGCGTTCACAACACCACTTGGTACCTTTAGATTTAAGCGAATGCCGATGGGATTGCGTAATTCCGGAGCCACTTTTCAAAGGTTGATGGATCGATTCCGTTCCAACCTGAAAGGAATGGAACTGTTGGCATACCTTGACGATCTGATCCTGCTGTCGCCAGGACCTCTCGAGAGGCACCTAGCCGATCTGGAAGCAGTCTTCGATCGCCTGGCCATGTTTAAACTGAGAGTCAATAGGGAAAAGAGTTTCTCCGCGAGGGAGTCTGTCAAATTTCTAGGCCATGTCATTATGCCAGGAGGAATCCAAGTGGACCCTGACAAGACTGCAGATATCGATAAGATGGACGTCCCTCAGAACGTGAAACATTTAAAGTGCTTCCTACAAACGTCGAGTTGGTTCCGACGTTTCATAGATAATTACGCGAATATCGCGAGACCCCTCACGAACCTCCTGAAGAAGTCGAGTGTTTGGCGATGGGACGCCGAGCAACAGGAGGCTTTCGATCGCATTAAGGCTCTTCTAGTGTCTGCTCCTATATTGCGTCAGGCAGATGAGTCGAAGCCGTTCGTTCTCTGCACTGACAGCAGCGCATATTGCCTCGGGGCTGTCCTTATGCAGGGGGAGGGCCACGACGAGAGGCCTATCGAATACGCGAGTCGACTTCTCACCAGTGCCGAGAAGAACTACTCCACGACCGAGCGAGAAGCCCTCGCTGTCGTGTGGGCACTAGGTAAGTTCCGCGGCTATGTAGAAGCCGCGAAGGTGATAATTAGGACGGACCACCAACCTCTGCGATGGCTGATGAGTCAGCGGTCACCCAGCGGTCGACTGGCAAGGTGGGCCCTAATATTACAAGAGTTTGACCTTAGCATAGAGTACACACCCGGCCGATCAAACGTCGTTGCAGACACGCTGTCGCGACCCGTTTACTCGCAGGACGAAGATAAATGTGAGTTATGTATGACGGTCATTGACATGCCGAAGAGGAATAGTGGTGAGATCCGCAGCAATCAGCTATTAGACCCAGAGGTCCGTAAGATCATTGAGGACATGGAGTCCGACGAACCCTCTAGGGGGAGATCTTGGTCTGACCGCGGATACACCATATCCGACGGTATTCTATACAGGTACAGCTTGGAGTCCGATGACGGCGAGGACTGCTGCTTAGTTGTGCCCAATCACGAACGGAGGCAGGTCATGGTTGACCTTCACGACGCACCAACAGCTGGCCATTTCGGCGTAGAGCGCACACTAAGCCGCGTTCGCGCCAGGTATTATTGGTCTGGCATGCGTACTTATGTTACGAATTATATAAAGGAGTGTGTGCCTTGTCAGAGGTACAAAGCTGACAACCTCAAGCCGGCAGGACTGCTGCAAACCCCTGCTGTGTCCAGGCGATTTGAGGTAATTTCCGTAGATTTATTCGGTCCTCTCATCGAGACCCCTAGGAAGAACAGGTGGGTACTCATCGTCGAAGACGTCTGCTCGCGCTGGGTGGAATTGTTCCCGTTAGAGAGTGCCACCAGCGTCGAATGTGACCAGACTCTGACCAACGAGGTTTTCCTCAGGTATGGTGTACCACGCCGCCTTATAAGCGATAATGGCGTGCAGTTCGTGAGCGAAGTGATGCAGCAAGTCTGTCATGTTTTGGGGATCAGCCAATCGCTCACACCTTATTACCATCCTGAAGCCAGTCCTATAGAGCGCAAAAACAGGGACCTTAAACCCCAATTGGCTATACTTGTAGGTAGTGACCATACCACCTGGGACTTACACCTCGCCGCAATTAGGTTTGCTATTTTAATTTTGTTATTATCATAATTATAATTCCATTTTAGTTTTTTATTATTGATTATACAAGTGCTGTGCACGCCTATAAGTGACGAATTCACCGCAAAACTGTCGAAATACAATATATTTTTAATGTAGTGATTTAGTGAATAAGTCGTTGGTGTGTCAATAAATAAATAAATAAATAAATAAACTCCGCGATTACCAGTAGCACAGGGTTTTCGCCGGCATATCTCACTTTTGGGAGAGAGCTGCGAGCTCCTTCCGATTCTGCGACAGATATGAGGGCTGTCGTAGAACACGATAACTTCGTGCCCAGCATTACTCCGTACTTGAAGAAGATGTCTGCAATCCTGGACGAGGCCAGAGACACTCATGAGAAGGCACAGGCTACTCAGAAAGGTAATGCTGATCAGAAACGGAGGACGCCACCAGAGTATAAGGTAGGTGACCTCGTCTTACTTCTTACTTACGTCTTACACAAGGACCGAACGACGCAGGACGCGGACAATCCGCGAAGTTTATCCCACGTCGCGACGGCCTATACAAAATAGGGAAGGTTATAAGCCCAACCACGTACGGTCTGGAGAATATACAGACTGATGGAAACGTAGGGAAATATCACGTTTCGCACCTCACGCCTTCCGCCGGTCAGGTAGAACCACCAGTTAGGGAGAAGCGTAAACGGGGTAGGCCACGTAGGTATTTAGACTAGCCAAACTGTGGGGACACTTAGTTAGGCTAGAGGGGGAGAATGTAACGCGAGAACTTGAACAAAATAAATAAATTAAATAAAGTTGTTCCCCGAGCCTTACCACCGCCTAGAAAGAGCACGACTCTCTAATACTCTCTATCTCGCTCGCTCCCATTGTCTCACCTACTTATGGAGACCGCTCGCGAGATAAGAAAATCGCCCATTGGTTCGTTGGTCGGGTGGGGGATGTTGGACATCACGTCGTCAGGCTACAACACCAAAAGTAACGAATCTGTGGAAGTACCTACTTTCGAGGCATTATAAAAGGCCCGTCACTGTTGCTAGCGGAACCCAATCCGATCAGACTTCTCCTCCCCGTCCCTTGCTCGACGACCCGACGCCAGCCCGGGCTGACGTAGTGCCGTCAGTAGTCTTAAACTCCCCGATCCAGCCTGTCCCGACTTGCTGCCCTCCCACCAGCGACGCCCTAAGCCGAGGTCCGTACCCCGCAGGGGGTGCCCTTAGCGAGTAGTCGCTTAGTTTTTAGTTAGTTTTAGTTTTTATGCCCCTGGCTGGAGGCTTTAAGTTAGCTTAGAGCATCTCCGCAGGACTGTCCGGTTAAGTAGTTAATACCTTAGTGGTAAAACTATGAGATGCCATTTCAAAAAAAAAAAAAAAAAAAAAAAGCTAGCGGAAGTTTAAGTTCTGATCACCGACGGGAATAGACCTAAAGACGTGCCCACGTACTATATACCACGCATCCTCCGCGACTCTCGCGATGTTATAAGTTTGTTTGTGTATTTTTAGTACCTAAGTTTATTGTAATAAACGATATTTAATGTATCCGCATTAAACAAATTATTTAACGTAGCGTTTTTGCAGGCGGGTTTTTTGTTTTTTAAATAATTTTGTTTTATTTCAAGGTTTTTTTTTTTTAATTTTCTTTTATTAATTTATATTTATTTGGAATCACTTAACTACTAGCTTTTATTTGTTATCAATATTGTAATTTATGTTAAAAAAAAACCTTACCCTCCCTTTTTTTTTGTTTGCAGATGAAATATACTAAAAAAATTATCTCTCTATCTATTACCTCAAATGTTAAAATCCATCAAGCCATTTAGGCTGCAGAGCGTGCCAAAGAAATAGACATACATACTCTCGAAAAACATTACCCTCCTTCTGGGGCAGTCGGGTAAAAAAATAGTAATTCAGCACGAAATTATAACAAAAGTACATAAAAACCTAATATATTAACAAAAAGGTTAATAACTTGTTACACGTTTGTAGATACATACTTTTAATTATTGGGAAACTGTTAGTTTCATAAAAATACATAAGAATGCACTTTTTACATAATGGAAATAGGACGCCATGTATAGTTTATAAAGAAATCCATTGTTCGTTTATGTCACAAAAATTTAAACATTGTTATGCCTCGCCGACGCCCGGTGCGCCAGCTGCGGGCCGGGTGAGTGGACGACATCTCCCTTAAATTTGTTTATTTTCACTTGTATTTTCTGGTGTACAATAAAGTATATATACATAAATAAATAAATTGGTCCGCTGCTCAAGTGCTCAGAACACTGCTGCATAAACTAGTTACCGTAAAAGCTGATAGTGCTGAGATTAATATTATTTTATGATGGCTCTTATCTGGTTAAACGACCCAAGTATACCTACCTACACGGTAGTAAAATCCAATTATCGGCTACCATACATCCCCGCGGTGCTGTACGCCCACGACACATTTGCTACCGCGTGGTTGTGCACTTGCACAGTGCACTGTGCAGGCGATGAGTAATCATTCGAGATCCGGCGCGGACTACTAAGACTGATCACTTGTCCGGTAAGCTTCGGTAGGACGCGAGGCGGGGGTGGGGCGGGGTGCCGGGGGCGGCCTTGTCAGTGGCCACATGTGACTGCCCGTCGACACAATGACACACTACCAAAGCAAGCAGACCGCTGCCACTAAATAGGAAACAAAAGAACTACATCTCACAAATACTAAATGATGACTGATGGTGTGGTACATAGCTGCTGGATGTACGTGTTTCTAAACAATTAAAATCACGATAAAGGATTACATCCGGATGAGATCTGCAGCTTCTTGGATGAAGTTCATGAAAGGGTCCTCTCATCAACACTGTTCTGTGTACGCGGCACTGTGTTCGGACTATATAATAATCGAGCCTTCTGAGCATACCTATGACAGCGCTGTAGTGTGCTTCCTAATTACACCTGTCGGAGTCACTTTACGGACTGTCGTACATTATATAGTAATATTGTTGGACAGTTTAACTTACCACATAAAATAGTAATATGACAGACAGGCGACCCGACAAACAGACACGTTCCCTCTAAGAAAAGCGCAAGTTAGTAAGTATAATCATCATAATTTCAGCCGAGAGACGTCCACTGCTGGACATAAAGATATCCATATTTTATCCAGACATCGACTGTGGCGCATCCCTACTAGACCACTATTACGCACTAATGGCAAGTCTAGTGGTGTACCTGGCGCGTGCAGCGGTTAATTAGCGCAAACTATCTGGGGCCAGGTGCCGCGGGCCCTGGGTGCGGCTCCGGCGCTGACGAAGGTCGCGTTGGGGGCCCAACGCGACCTTTGACACGACATTTGACATCTCCTTTGCTAACGAGTTGCGTGCGCTTATTCTGTTCGTGAGGCTGAACAGTCAGCGTGCGACATTATGTCAGATAAGACGTGGGTCGCAGCTAGAATAAGATGTTGTTGTTACATGATAGGACTATTGTAACCATTTGACACTGTCACCTAAATTAAAATGAATAGTAGACCCGGTTTTGATTGAAAATAATAAAACATTTAAAATGACAGACGATTTATGATGCATTTAATTTACCTGTCAGGTAATCTTTGCACGGTAATTAAGTAGGCCAAGACATAGGCCTCACCCAGGCTGCGCCACAACACCCACCATCTACCTTGGGGGCGTCTCACACACACACTACGCTTGCCGATACGCGGTCTACACTTTTTGAGGGTGGGAAATCATCAAATCACTTCTCCCTCTCTGGGCGGAGCGGGAGGGCGTGTCAGACTTTTACTGACTAAAACCCACCCGTGTTACTCCTGTTGCCAAGGTCCCGGTATCCTTTTCGGACTTTCCCGCAACCCTGGCAGACGCGGTCTACACTGAACATGATAAAAATAAAACATCTGCTACGATACTCCGATATTTCGAAATATTGTATAGCTACGCTACGTCGTAGCCAGCAAGCGCCACGAACTATACGCTATAGTCGGGTATTTAGTGTCGTGATTTGTACTAGAAACTTGCAAATCTTCAACAAAGGAAGCCGCTTGGCACAGGCATACCTAGTGGTCACCTGAGCTGATTTAGTCCTGTACCCACGTGGAACCACCCTGCAGGTAGGTGGGGGGGGGGGGAAACCATCTACCGCGTTGCACTCATACGTCGATATCTGCAAAAGTTTCGCAAATAGGTCGTGTTTGGTATCATTTTCGTATAATTCAAGGACGAGGAATTCATTTCTGGAACAACATTTTCACTCGTTCATAGAAAAAAAGAGAGTTCGGCGCAAAAATAGAAAAATAAAAAATAAAAATGGCACTTATTGTTTAATAATGACACTGATTAGTATATGTGCTTCATGTACTATTCTTAAAGAAATTCAAAATATTAAAAAAAAAAATCGCCAGTGAGATAATCACTATTCCAGCATATTTAAAAAAATGTGAGTTCGATTCGGCATTCCCATAATTTGACTTCAAAGGAACGTTTTGTTTACTAAAAATAATAATGAAATAAAGAATAATAGTACAGTTTTTTTTATAGTAAATAAGTGTAAAAAAAAATAACAAAATTTATTAACAGTTTCCGCTGCTACGCATTTTTGTTTGCATCCATGCAAGTGGGGCTGCTGGTGGTAGGGTTGTCCATACAGGGGGCCTAGACAAAATCCCTTTTCTGTAAGCGTTAGTGCCAACGGAAAGATCAAATTGTATGCAGTTGACAGCAGCAGTCACGTGACATCTCTAAAGCTAATGTCAACTCCATACAATTTGATGTTTCCGTTGGCGTTAACGCTTACAGAAAAGGGATTTTGTCTATAGCACCAGGTCCAATAAGCCATTATTTTTGGGCAACCCCAGTCAGTAGGACATGGCCGGTCTTGTAGGTACTGGTTCTAAAAGTTGACTCCATGTCCTCCCTGATAAATCGCTCGTAATATGGTTCGCAGGGCGTCTTTGGTCGGCGGTAAATTCTCCAGCTGTCTGTACTTTTTTGTAAATAGTAATTTTCTACACTGGTTGCTATCAGTGCAAGTGCACGATCTAAAATAAAACAAAAGTTATCACTTCAATTCACAAAAGCCAACCGCCACTTCACTTATATATCATACAAAGCAATGAAAAATCCTTAGCATAGTTATATCCCTCCATTGCACTTGAATAAGCGTCCCAAGCTTTAAAAGCGCTACGTAGTAAAGGAAGGTAAGTCCTGAAGGAAATTTCAGCAAGTGGTGATGGCAATTTAGGAGTATGAGGAACAGAGTGTAAAGTTCACTCATCCACCATAGAAAAGGGAGGATCCTCCGACCAGACGGTTGTTGTGTCTGGCGGGCATCTGCCCAATGATTGATATTGGGTTTTTTGTATATATGTTCACTGCACGGTAAACTCTAATTGCGCGATGCAGGATTTATGTGATGTCAGGATTTTTGTGTGACGTCAGGTCTTGGATACGTAGTTCGCATGTGGCGATGTAGATACCGCCACAGCAACTTTGGACCGGTCGGAGTCGCTGGAGGCAGATTGACGGTTTAAAGGGGTCCAGTGACAACGATCCTCAGTAGTGAGGGACCGATTGAAGAAGAAGATAAGAGGATTTTTCCATTTCCTAGCTCTCCAGTGCCAAGCTACAGAATTTACAGCTGGCAACGAATTTTATGCGACAGATGTACCGACAGTACAACAATTAACAACAGCAGCAGAGATAAACATGCACTGCAACCATGCAAACATCAGGTAGCATCTGGTTGGCATACACGCGGATAATGGTCTACATTGGTCATGCTGCAGCCTAAGGACACACATGGTTCGTACAGTGAACACCGATATTGTTGTCCTTGAGGTTTCATGTGTGTCACAATAATTGCCACAGCTTGAGGAACTGTGGGTTCATATAAAAATCACTAGTTTATCTCGTGCTTTGCTATTGCAGCTTCGTTAGGTAACCCAAATAAATATAATACCACGCCCTTCACTTATAAATAAGTGAAGTGGCGGTTGGCTTTTGTGAATTGAGGTGATAACTTTTCCTTTATTTTAGATCGTGCACATGCACTGATACCAGTTTAGAAAATTACTATTTACAACAAAGGACAGACAGCTGGAGAATTCACCACCGACCAATTTTTACACTTATTTACTATACAAAAACTGTACTATTATTCTTTATTTCATTATTATTTTTAGTAAACAAAACGTTCTTTTGAAGTCAAATTATGGGAATGCCGAATCGAACTCACATTTTTTTAAATAAGCTGGGAATAGTGATTATCTCACTAACTTTTTTTTTTAATATTTTGAATTATTTCTAGATATTTCTTTAAGAATACTACATGAAGAACATATACTAATCAGCGTCATTATTAAACAATAAGTGCCAAGTCCTATCCAAAATACGCACTTCTCCTATCGCAGCTCCGCTGCGCGACGCAAATGCTTTTTTTTGACACATTTATGATTTAAATCTATTAAGAAAGTTTATGGTTATATATTCTAGATAAACAGGGCTATTTACACCTATTTTTTTTATAGCAAGCAAAGATTTTGTAAGAATTTTTATTTTTTATTTTTCTATTTTTGCGCCGACCTCTCTTTTTTTCTATGAACGAGTGAAAATGTTGTTCCAGAAATGAATTTCTCATCCTTGAATTATACGAAAACGATACCAAACACGACCTATTTGCGAAACTTTTGCAGATATCGACGTAAGAGTGCAACGCGGTAGATGGGTTTTCAGCTCAGATGACCACTAGGTATGCCTGTGCCAAGCGGCTTCCTTTGTTGAAGATTTGCAAGGTTGACGACACTAAATACCCCACTACTACGTGTCGTCGGTACGACGTAGCCTGTACTCCACATTTATAATGAAGTAGTATCACTACGCCGCGCCGCCGCGCCGTAAGTAATACCTACATTTGCGGCTGACCACTTCGTAGCAAGAAAATCTCCATGTACGTGTTGCGGTACGGTTACGTCGTAACTAGTCGTAGCACCGTAATGCCGTAATGTTGTAACCGTAATTTATTCGCAGCCACTTGAGCCTCGTACAATACGTTCTCCACGTACTCGCTATACGACCGTATGGAAATGGTATTGCCTTCTAGGTGTGAGGCTGTGAGGTGGCGGAGCGAATACCTTGTAGAGTGTGAGCCTTTATACTTTTTAGGTTTAGGTTAGGTTAGGTTTAAAGAATCTTTATTTCTCATAAGAATAAGATTCAGTTCACATATATATGAGATTTAACTTTTAGCATAAATAACCTCTAAGGTACGAACTAATACATAGCTTTGTAACCGACTTCTTCAAAAATTCTCAATTAGTCTGTATGTTTTTTTTTTGTGTGTGTGTGTATGTCTGGTAGGTCATGCTTCAGAGGTGGACCCATATAAATGTTATTTACTTTGGTTGCGTAGTTTTGGAGTTAGCATTTTTTCCACTTAGTTTATGTAGACGACATTCTATGTGATTCCGGCACTATTATTTAAATAGCAGGTAGTGGTATCCGAATTTGTGTGAGGTAGGTACCACAACTAAAAAGTGAATAAAATATAAGTAAAAATCTTTTTAAAAACAAGCTTTTAATTAACTAAAAAGTACTAAATAAAAACTTACGTAAACATAGAACTTTAATATTTTCTTAAAAGCTTGAGGCTTATCTTCAAGTTTAGTGTAAGAAGGACATTTATAATGGAAAATTTGAGGCAATAATAAGCAGTGGACTATACATAAGTATATTTTGTGAATAGCATTTTCCCTTTTTACAAGTCAAGCAAGCAAGTCAAAATACAAAAACATATCGTAAACAGAATAATTTAAATCGGTGTCATGCGCAACATGCCAGTGCATATACCGACGGTTTGCGACTTCTTCCAACACGCCCCCTTATTTATTACACACTTGTTAATAAATTATATTTTAAAATTACTCATTACACAAAACAAGGCACCTAAAAAAATATCAAAACATCTAACACTAATCACACATCGCCCCCTTAATAGAATAATTTGACATGAGGGATAAATCCTTTAAAAATTCTCTAAGCTTCGGGCTGTGAACGCTTTTGGTTAAGATGTCCGCTATCATCTTATCAGTTGACATGTACCTTATTTCAACTTTGTTAGCCAGTACACATTCACGAATAAAATGATACTTGATATCTATATGCTTTGTTCTGTTATGCACCATTTTGTTAGCTGCAATTCTATGCGCCGACTGGTTATCATTATAAATTACTACCGGTTTACTATCCACAGTTGTCAAACTGTTCAGTAAACTACGTAAATAAAGAGCTTCCTTCGAAGCTTGACTTAATCCTACGTACTCTGCCTCTGTGGAGGACAAGGATACAGTCGCTTGCTTTCTACTCTCCCATGAGACTATATTTTTACCTATCTTGAAAATTAATCCTGTGAAAGACTTCCTATCAAGTGCCCCTCCCCAATCTGCATCGACGTAGCCTCGTAAGCCTAAATCTTCCTAAAAGTGAGACAAAGGTTAGACGTACCCTTCAAATACCTTAAGACCCGTTTCGCACATTTAAAGTGTATTTCGTCATACACGAATTAAATTGTGAAAGTACACTCACCGCATGTGCTATGTCTGGTCGCGTATTACAGGCCAAATAGTTTAAACACCCTATTATGCTTTGATATGGTAGATTGCAATGGGAATTTGTCGATCTTTGTAATTTCATACCGACTTCCATTGGGGTCGAAACTGGCTTAGCGTCTGTCATGTTAAAGTCATTCAAAATATCCGAAATGAACTGTTGCTGATCTAGATAAATAACATCTTTATCTCTTCTCAGCCTCATGCCTAAAACATGCCTAGCCGTGCCTAAATCTTTCACTTTAAACTTATCGAGCAAATCAGTTTTTAATTTTTGCTTTTCTCGTTCACAATTTCCAAATATAAAAAGATCATCTACGTAAATAACAACAATTAACCTCTTATTGTTTTTAAACTGCTTTTGATAAAAACACGGTTCTATTTTTGATTGTATAAAGCCTGAGTTCAACATCTCTTTGTCCAATTCCTTGAACCAAGCATTCGAAGCTTGTTTCAATCCATACAAAGAACGCTGCAGCTTACATACTTTGGTTTCTTGACCCTTAACTACTGCTCCTTTCGGTTGGAGCATGTAAATGTCCTCTTTAATCTTGCCATATAAAAAGGCAGTCGTGACATCCCACTGGTCAATAAACCAACCGTATTCAACAGCTAGTGAGAACAACAATCGCAGAGTAGAGCTTCTAACAACAGGAGAATAAGTCTCAGTATAGTCTACACCACATACCTGTGTGAAGCCTTTTGCTACTAGTCTAGCCTTGTACTTCGTTACCTTGCCGTCACAATCTCTCTTGATTTTGAATACCCATTTACACTGGATAGGCTTCTTATCAGCTGGAAGGTCCACCAACGTCCAAGTCTGGTTCTCCTTCAGTGACATAAGTTCATCATCTATCGCTTTTTGCCATAAGTCACCATCAGGTCTCGCCAACGCTTCATTAATAGTCAATGGATCGCCATCAAGATTGCTCTCCTTGGCATACATAACATTGCATCCGTACCGATCGACTTGTTTGCGTACTATTACAGGATACCTTCTTTCTGATTCAGGTATTATCACTTCCTCTTCAGTCAATTCGTCATCAGGTTCTCGCTCTGGTACTACAGGTTCAGGTTCTATCTCCTCTACGTTCTCGTCTACAGCATCACGGTACACACCATCGTGAGCCTCCAAGGGTTCAGATCTGCTTGTAGATTCATTGGGTAAACTGGAAGGAACAGAATCTGTATTCAGGTTTATGATAACTTCCGACTTTTCCACGTTTACTTTTTGGAGAAAGACGTTTTCGAGAAATTTAACATCTCTCGCAGTCGTCACTTCACCTGTCTTAGGATTCATCAGACGATAACCCTTCTGATTATCTGGGTACCCAATAAAAATCATCGGTTCCGTCTTCATGTCTAGTTTACGTCTCTTTTGTTTTGGTATCAATCTATACGCCAAACAACCAAAGATTTTAAGATGACTTACATCTACATCTTTTCCCGTCCAAAGCTTCTCTGGTACTGCATTGCTCAATGCTTTCGTGAAGCTTCTGTTCTTTAGGTATACAACAGTATTAACAGCTTCGGCCCAATACTTCTTGCTCAGATTCGATTCTGACAGTAATGTTCTTGCCTTCTCTATTATAGTCCGATTCGCTCTTTCTGCGACAGAATTTTGTTCCGGCGTGTATGGTATAGTCGTCTGGTGTTTTATACCTGCAGATTTCAAAAATGAGTTAAATTTATCATTACAGTACTCTGCGCCATTGTCAGATCTCAGACATTTAATAGATTTACTCGTCTCATTCTCAACTTCCGCCTTGTATTCACGGAACTTATCGAAAGTTTCACTTTTGTTCTTCAAAAAATAAACATGAGTCTTCCGAGTATAATCGTCGATAAATAGAAGAACATACCTCGAACCACCGAACGACGGCTCCTCGATTGGTCCACAAACATCGCTAAAAATCAACTGTAAGACTTCGTTCGCTCTCGTACCTTGGTCTTTAAAGGGACTTTTGCATGTCTTTCCTTCAATACATGGAATACATGGCTCGCATAAATCGGTACTCTTAAATTCCATACCGCTTACTAAAACTTTCATTTTATTCATATAATTACGTGATAAATGAGCTAATCTTTTATGCCAAATGTTCGAAATATTTTCATTTTGTTTTGACAATGTCACATTCACGACGTTATTTTTATTTTCTGTCAATTCATAAATTCCGTCGACCTCTTGACATCTTGCAACAATTCGATTTTTATTTTGAACCATGCAACCTCCATTGTCAAAATTCATGCAATAATTCTTCTTGGTCAAATCGCTCACCGAAATTAGGTTCATAAATAAATCAGGAACATGTAAAACGTTTTCTAAAATTAATTTTTCGTTTTCGCCGACTCTTGGTTCAGCATTTCCTCGTCCTTTCATCAATAATTTCTCGCCGTTTGCTACTGCGATCTTCATGTTGCCCTTTTCAGGTGTATAAGACAACAATTTGTTTCTATCGTGCGTCATATGATTTGAGCATCCACTGTCTAAATACCACTTATCTTTGTTTATCGCCTTCTTCGTATTCAGGCAGATATTCGCGGTTTTGATCCGCTCCTTGCATTCGGACGCCTTGTGTCTTCGCATATGGCACTTAAAACACTTGTAGACAAACTTTTGCTTACGATCGTTAGTTTTAGTGTTGGATCTCGCATCGTTCTGTACTTTACGTGTAACTAAGGCTTGTTCGTACTCTGTGTTCAACTTACTCTGTCTACTTCCTTCTTGTAACAATTTCATTTTAATTTGCTCTAACGTGATCTCTTGTCCACTATTATCTACAGCCATGATGAGAGGGCTGTACTCAGCGGTCAATCCACCCAGCAAAATCGATATGATCCAATCATCAGGGATTTTAGCATCGATATCGGACAATTGTTGTGTCAGGAACGTAATTTTGGATATGTAGCTTTCCATAGAATTGAAATTCTCTAATTTACAATTAAAAAGCTCTCGCTGAATGTGTATGCGTCTTCCCCAACCTTTATCTTCATACGCTTTCTGTAAACTGTTCCAAGCTTCTTTCGCAGTCTTTGCATTGTAAACATGGGTAAAGCACTCTGGTTCCAACAACAAACATATTGTCGTTCGTGCCTGCCGGTCTACGTCAGCATTCACTACATCTGTAGAAATTACTCCCCACCAGTTTTTATTTTCCAAGTAATTTCTCACCAAGAACTTCCAGTTCGGGTAGTCAGACGATCCTTTCAACTTCTTTATCCCACTTATGCCTACTTCAGCTGACATAATTGAAATATCGTAAGTTTCACAGCCACACAAATTTTACTATTTAAACCACTCAACTTACTGATTATGCTATAGCACCCCTGCGCCCATAACCTAATGGAAAATTTGAGGCAATAATAAGCAGTGGACTATACATAAGTATATTTCGTGAATAGCATTTTCCCTTTTTACAAGTCAAGCAAGCAAGTCAAAATACAAAAACATATCGTAAACAGAATAATTTAAATCGGTGTCATGCGCAACATGCCAGTACCGTACCATACACCGACGGATTGCGACCTCTTCCAACAATTTACGCCTCAAGCTTTTAAGAAAATATTAAAGTTCTATGTTTACGTAAGTTTTTATTTAGTACTTTTAGTTAATTAAAAGCTTGTTTTTAAAAAGATTTTTACTTATATTTTATTTTCTACTTTTTAGCAATAGGATTTGTTTAAATCAGGGCTTGAAAACGATACCAATTCACATTAAAAGTAACGTTAAGTAACGGTATTTCCGTAGAGATACTTCGATATCGGTACAATTTGGTAGCGTTACTTAGTAGCATAACATAATAATAACGTTAACATTTTTGGTAAAAAT
Organism: Lithophane semibrunnea; assembly: GCA_947363905.1. Classification (NCBI taxonomy): domain Eukaryota; kingdom Metazoa; phylum Arthropoda; class Insecta; order Lepidoptera; family Noctuidae; genus Lithophane; species Lithophane semibrunnea. The sequence continues at coordinate 354,144 of OX376205.1, forward strand.
TACCGGTATTTTTAACGTTATTGTAAAAATAGCGGTAAAAAATTATCGGTATTATTTTGTTATTTTAAGCGACGTTGCCAGCCCGTCTCAAAGGCGGCCGCGGCCGGCGTGCGCGCGCGCCCCTCTCACTCCCACACCCTGTCGGCGCTGTTGCCATTTCGTTTGTCGTCTTCATATCTCTCACCGCTCACGGCAGTCGTACGCGCTTACAGAACACGGTGGACCAACCAACCAAGTATATTCTCAAGTACAAGCACAACACAGAATAGCAATGATAAGATAATATCTATTAAACGCGCAAATAGTCGTATGGCAGTCTTAGCGTCGATGCAATCTGACATTCTTTTGCGATTGGACGAGAGCGACGGTAACAAAACTAATTATAACGATAAAATTATCGTTACCTTAGATTTTAACGTTACGTATGTTTAACGGTAAAATGTGCCAGATTTAACGGTAAATAATATAACGTTATTTATTAGTTAACGATACCCGCATCAGAAGGCTGTAACGATACCATATTTTTAACGGTATTTCAAGCCCTGGTTTAAATATCTGTTCTATCACAAATCTAACGAATAAGGTTTTCCCATGGCCACCTTCCGGCTCCGTCATCAGGCCCTGAACACCACCTAGTGTCAAAGCACTTGTCAATACATAACCAATGAGTCCAAACACGATGGTGCTATCTTGTTTGATTGAGCTTTTCCCATGGCCACCTTCCGGCTCCATCATCAGGCTCTGAACACTACCTAATGTCAAAGCACTTGTCAATGTCATAACCAACGAGCCGGAAGGTGGCCATTCCCATGGCCACCTTCCGGCTCCATCATCAGGCCCTGAACACCGCCTAGTGTCAAAGCACTTGTCAATACATAACCAGCGAGTCCAAACACGATGGTGCTATCTTGTTTGATTGAGGAGTTCCCATGGCCACCTTTCAGCTCCATCATCAGGCCCTGAAGACCACCTAGTGTCAAAGCACTTGTCAATACATAACCAACGAGTCCAAACACGATGAAGCTATCTTGTTTGATTGAGCTTTTCCCATGGCCACCTTCCGGCTCCATCATCAGACCCTAAACACTACCTAGTGTCGAAGCACTTGTTAATACATGACCAATGAGTCCACACACGATGGTGCTATCTTGTTTGATTGAGGAATTCCCATGGCCACCTTCCGGCTCCATCATCAGCCCCTTAACACTACCTAGTGTCGAAGCACTTGTTAATACATGACCAATGAGTCCACACACGATGGTGCTATCTTAATATAAAGCGAGCGATAATCACACGATCAAGCTTAATATAAAGCTTGTAAAAAGAAAAAGTTTTTACAAAAAAATAACACAAAAATAGTGAAATATATAACTTTAATTTCGGAAGTCGGTGGCAAAAAACAAAAACTGAAAAGCAAAGACACCGACTTCCGAAATTAAAGTTATTTTTCACTTTTTTGTGTTTGTTTTGGAAGTCGGTTTTTTTTGTTGTAAAAAGTTTTTTTATTAGTCCCTACCAAAATGTACGAACCTTAGAGTATAAAATCGTCTTAGAATAACGCGCTGCCTATGTGGCTGCATACATTGAACAAAGTCCACATTTGGATTGTATTACAAAGAATTTGAAACCAGTTACTAATACCTTCCTTTAGCCCTCAATAACAAAAGCGTTTCCTTTAAAACAACTCACGAAAATCTAGTTCTAATTAATTATCTAATTTTGAGTAAACAGAACAAAACAAGGCGATCCTCTCTCACCTAAGCTGTTCACAAGCGCACTGCAGGAGGTTTTTAACAAGTTGCCGGATTCGTGGCACTCACGAGACATGAAGGTTAGCGGCCACCAACTAACAAACCTCCGCTTTGATATTGTGCTATTCTCAGCATCACCTTCAGAACTTGAAGAAAATGCTTCAAGATCTGAGCACAGCAAGTCTTGAGGTTGGACTTCAGGTCATGACCAACAGCACAAAACGTAGCGTTGAGGTAGACGGGCATGTGTTGCAATATGTCGATGAGTATACGTATTGGGGCCAGATAGTGTCTTTCAAGAACAGGCAAGACAAAGAAGTCGAACAACGAGTCCAAAATGCTTGGAAGATCTACTGGGCCCTTAAAGAACATATGAAAGGAATTATTCCCCATATCATTGAAAAGAAAACTCATAGATATGTGCATCCTGCCCGTCCTAACCTATGGTGCACAATGTTGGTCACTTACTGAACAACTGGAGCGCAGCATATAAGATGTCAAGCGAACAGACCGCGTTAGAAACACCAACCTGCGCTCCATAACTCAAGTAGCGGATGTTGGAGATAAAACAGCCAGGCTGAAGTGGGAGGCCGGCCACGTGCACCGTGCACCCGGAGAGATGGGCAAGGATCGTCACTCACTGGACGCCTGAAGGAGGATATCGTCGTCGCAGTAGACCGCGGTGAAGGTGGTGTGACGATCTAATGTTGTTTGGTCATGTCTGGCCATGTTAGCGAGGCCAACATGGCCAGAAATCGCACACAAAAGAGAGATTTAGAAGGAAAAAATGGGAGGCCTTTGCCCAGCAGAGGACACAATAAAAATAAAAATTGAGTAAAGTTACGGCGCGTGCGGCGGGTCGTTTTAACCCGCGGGCGCGGGCACAATCATGAATGTAGTACGCCCAATCAACATGTTCCGTTCGCTCGCTCACTGAATATTAACGGATTTGTTTACGAGCCGCTTGTGATGCCTTGCGGCTAGAGGGTGCACCAGTACGAACGTATGTACGATATATTGGAAAACTTTTGTTAGAGAGCGGCATGTGAATACAAGCTCAAGGTATGTGCTCTCGACTTCACTGACTACTACTAATTAAGGCCGGCTTTTTTCAAGCTTCTTAGGTATCAAAGCAGTACCTCAGCCCCCGCAATCGTCAAGCCATCGTAACAAATGACGAAAACACTGCACAACACACACAACGTACTCATAAATCAGAACGTACCATACAATCAATAATAAACCTTATCCCATCAAAACAGCGTGCATTTACCATGCGCCGTACATACTCACACTTAAACATAGATACGGCACACTAGATGCATTTTCCGCGCTCACAAAAACATTTGATGCTACGTAATGCACACATGCTCAAAAGGGGCGGGCATTAAAAAGTATAGGTACAGCGACTGAACACTTGTGTGTGTTCATGATGAAAACTGGATATTATTATCTATGATGAAAACCGACTGCAAAAAAGAGAAGTATTTTTGGGGCGTATTTTGACATCATTAAAACCAAATTAAGTAAAATATAATTCAAAATTCAAAAGTCATTTATTAATAAAACTGAAATAAAATGCATATAAACTCTAAAAAAACTAGATCTATAGGTAACTATTATATACTAACGGCTGAAATAACTAGAACGAAGTGTGAAATATGTACCTACTATTTTTTTTTTTTTAAACATATCCGTGTTATTTATGAATAAAACAAGTGTTAACCTTCTATAAATTTCACTCCACATAAAATTTCCATACCAGGGGCCTTTTAGGAAAATCGATTCTTAATGAGTAAACTCCAATAATATTATTTAATATAAATAAGCAAATGTAAAAAAAAAAACACCGTAACAACGAGTAACAGTTATCGATATCCATATCTCAGCGCGGTTAACAAATTGCAGAATAAACTTTCATAGTAATATAAATTCATACGACAATCGACATTATTGTCGATAGCCTACGTTAGAATGTCTCACCACATCACTAACTTGTCAAATCAAATCAAATCAAATCAAATCATTTATTAAGTGTGTTTTTTGGTGAGGTTACATGGTCTTATAAAATACAAACATTGTGCTCAAAAAACTACCCATTGGGCTTACACTTTTTTAAGAAAATTCGTTCATTATTACTGAAGTATATTATATTATTATGCAAGGTACATGAAGCTATATAAAGTAATGTCAGATAAGTAAATAATCAAATTGTCAATTAAATATTTTTGTCATAAAGAAATTCAGTAATTGAATAATAGCATTTTTGGATTAATAAATTATATAATTAATGTCGCGCGCCGCCCGGCGTACTAAGCGAGCTAACGCTTACGTAAAGTATCGTTTTGTGAGTTTTACATTGCTTTTCCAGTCCCTTATCATAACACTTAGGTAGTAGTTAAGAAGCAATGTATTTACTACAAACATAGTACGGTCGCTATGATATTTGAAAACAAAAATAATGTAGTAAAGTATCGTTTTGTGATTGTTACATTGCTTGTCCAGTCACTTAGTGACACACTTAGGTAGTAGTTAAGAAGCAATGTATATACTGCATAAATAGTACAGTCGCTGTGATATTTGAAATGAAAAATAACGTAATAGAGGCAAGAACTCAACCGGCGGGGGTGGCGCAAAAATTGGCACACGTCCGACCTCCAACACGTTCCGCTCGGGACTAAAGGACGCGTGACGCGCGCATGAAAAGATGAAACCACTTAGTTTTGAAATTAGTGGTATAAATATTTTAATATTTCACATTATGTCAGCGCATATTTAACACATTTTTTACGACCTTTATTATGGTATAAGTTTTATTATTCAAAGCCTAATAAAACTCAAATAAAATAAGAAATTAGACCGAAATTAGACTTGTCTTTGCGATTTAATTGGATGCAGTAAAGTGCAAGTAATCGTGTATCGCATAGCCGAGATCTAAAGATCGAAGTATGAATTATGTAATATGTTTTTTTCAAAATTTAAATCCGAGCTATCTACGAATAAATCACAATAGAAATCGACGGTTTTTAGGGTAACATCGCCTTAACCGACGAAAAAAAGGAGGAGGTTCTCAAGTCGACGCATATTTTTATGTATGACGTAAATTATATTGCCGCCCGCCTGTTATACCAAAATTCTACAGACTGTAATGCTTGTTTTTCTCTTTTAAAGTTATGCGTTTTTGCATGCGGGTTTTTTGTTTTTTAATTAATTTGTTTTATTTCAAGCTTTTTAGTTTTATTAATTTATATATTTGGAATTAACTCATTACTAGCTTTTATTTGATACCAATATGGTAATTTATTTAAAAAAAAACCTTTCCCTCCCTTTTTTTTTGTTTGCAGATGGAATATATAAAAAAAATATAGCCTATGTCACTCCCACAATTAAGACGAACCTAACGACACCTTGTATGTTAAAATCCATCAAGCCGTTTAGGCTACAGAGCGTGCCAAAGAAATAGACATACATACATACAAACATACATACATACTGTTCGGTTTTTGACCAACCTTTTTAAGAAAATAATTGCTGGCGGCTTGTGAACCTTAGAATGTTGAAAGTAAAGTATTTGTGGGTGGAAATCGTTCGTTCCTACTATCTCCAAGAAGGCAATTGAACACCACCTACCTCGTCTCAGTTCCCGGGTCAGTAGGAGCTTGAGCGTGCACGGCACTTCACAGATAGGCAGTTCAAGTATTCTCTGGGTTCAAAAGTCTTGATGATCGTACACCACACGGTAGTGAGTCCACAAACACTACAGACGCTAAAACGTTTAGCTAGAAAACTCAATCACAACAAGAGAGGACGAAACGTTCATTCAACTCAAAGCGTAAAATCGTACTGCCCGTCACGGATATAGATGGCCGTGACGTTGGTAGCGGGTAGATTCAGTGATAATTTACCAACTACCCTCAATTGAACAATAAGAATCCAACACATACATACTCTAGAAAAACATTACCCTCCTTCTGGGGCAGTCGGGTAATAAAAAGTAGCCTATATTCTTCCCCAGGGTGCCATCTATCTCCTTGCCAAATTTTGTCGAAATCCATTCAGTGGTTTAGGCGTGAAAAGGTAACAGACAGACAGACAGACTTACTTTCGGATTTATAATATTAGTATGGAAGTATGGAGGAGCTCGTGGCTACGTAATAACAGTCGCACGGGTCGATCCATCAGGTTAAGCTACGCTTGCCGGTTTGATCCATGGATGGGTGACCATCTTTACATACCGAGACTCCTCCGTGCCTCGGAAAGCACGTTAAGCCGTTGGTCCCGGCTATAATTAGTGATTCTTTGACAGTCGTTACGGGTCGTCAGAAGCCCGAAAGTCTGACAACCAGTCTTACCAAGGGGTATCGTATTACCCAGTTACTGGGTTGTAGAGGTCAGATAGGCAGTCGCTCCATGTAAAATACTGGTATTCAGCTGCATCCGGTTAGACCGGAAGCCAACCCCAATATAGTTGGGAAAAGGCTAGAATGATGATGAGTATGGAAGTATGGATAGTTAGGATTGCTCATAAAAAATCTCGATGCTTCGTTAACGAATAACAAACTAACAAACACACTTTTACAAAAATTGTCGTCTTGTTATATTTTGTGATCTAAAATTTTTTTGAATAAAATCGGATTGAATTTTCAAACATGACATGTGTCAAAATAAAATGTAATTTAAATCAAAAGCACTAAGGAGTAAGTATTGATATCAACTTTGATGCAAATCACCCCCAAAATAACTTTCTACGCCTTTTTAACCCCGTTACGCGATGAGTTTCAATAAAATTCAAAACATGTACTCCATCAATTCTGTTAAAGAATGTTTAGGCATTTGAAGTAGATTGGACCAAGGAATCACGGTGTCCCATACAAACTTTGCCCACGTTTTTCATCCCCTTAGGGGTAGAATTTCGGAAAATTCTTTCTTATCGGATGCCTACGTCATATAGAGAACACACCGTCCAAGTTTCAGGTCTCTACGATCAGCGGTTTAGGCTGTGCGTTGATCCGTCAGTCAGTCATTCAGGACAAAGCATTTTATATATATAGATGACAAGATTATAGCAGTTAGTAGGATTAATGTCCTACGATCTGTACACATTCTCTGATGTATACATTATGTTCAGTTCCGGTTCCTCACGGCACACTTGTTGATAGCACGCCGCGGACAGACGTTACTGTCACTTATTTGGAAAATGTTTTGTTTGCTCTGTTTATTGCTTCAGTTGTTGCGTGAAGTTGTAGTTGAAAGGCAAGATATTATAATACGCCATCGGCTGACCGTTGAGACTAGTTTGAAGTTAACATAGGCTCACCATGACACTGAGTATTAAATAAAGATTAACGTTTATTTGGACACAGTTCGTGAAACACAAAATACAAATAACAACATTAAAAAAAATGAAAAGTTATGTTTTTACAACAATAGTGTGTGCCTCACGGCTGCGCCAAAAAGTTTCATTTCAGCATTCATGCCAGACAGATACTGTCTGACGCTGGTTTTCTAATGAACTTATGGACAAGTGACGGGAAGTACAAACAGTTTCAACATACATAATAAATAATTAGTCATTATATATAAATAAAGTAGTAATAATCATACACATATTTAAATATAATTACAAAAACAAAACAACAAGAACCGTCTCAGCAAAACCTATTTGATCTTAGATAGATAGATATTACCAGTACACACTACTCATTTGTTTATTTTAAGCCACATCGCCCCATGCGAACTAAGCTACGCATCAAAGACCTGACGTTACGCAAAATCCTGTATCGCACTATTAGAGTTTTCCGCTCAATCAATATATACAGGGCGTCCTACGGATATGCCACATGGAGGGACTCTTGAATATTGTAGATGGAACATTTTATTGAAAGAAGACATTATTTGCATTTAAAAAACAATTTAAATTGCATTCATAGATATTTAAATAATTAAATGGTTGAACCGGGAATCGAACCCGTTACATAAGACAAATAATCACCCTGTAGCTTTATCATACCGATCGCAAGGCTTCATCATAACGATTTTTTTTTTGCTAAATAACATAGTGTCACAAATAAACGGAAGAACATGAATTTAAACATTTTTAACTCGAAATGACTCCCTTCCTGTTGAATACAAAGTCGCACTCTTTTGATTATTTCGCTCCCTGTCGATTTTTTGATCTTGTTGTGGTGGATATTTAGAATAATACGTCTAAGTTCTGCTTGTAGCTCATGGACACTTTCATACTGATTCTTGTAAACTAAATTACGGCAATGTCAGCTTTTCATTTTTCTGAACAAAATTTCACATCAAATGTTATAATGTTATAATTCATGGTCTTCCTTTTATTTGTGACACTATGTTATTTAGCAATAAATAATCCTTATCATAAAGCCTTTCGATTGGAATGATAAAACTACAGGGTGATTATTTTTCTCATGTAACGGGTTCGATTCCCGCTTCAACCATGTAATTATTTAAATATCTTTGAATGCAGTTTAAATTGTTTTTTAAATTAAAATAATGTCTTCTTTCAGTAAAATGTTCCATCTACAATATTCAAGTTACTTTCCCACCATGTGGCATGTCCGTGGGACGCCCTGTTTACAAGATTCCAACATCAACCAGTGACAGTTGCCCGCCAAACACGACACCCATCTGGTCGGAGGATCCTTCCTTTTCTATAGAGGATTAGGAACTTTACAGCCGTTGGTCCCGGCTGTCATTTGTGGATTTTTGACAGTCGTTACGGTTCGTCAGAAGCTCGAAAGTCTGACAAACAGTCTTACCAAGGGGTATCGTATTACCCAGTTACTGAGTTGTGGAGGTCAGATAGGCAGTCGCTCCATGTAAAATACTGGTATTCAGCTGCATCCGGTTAGACTGGAAGCCGACCTCAACATAGTTGGGAAAAGGCTAGGCAGATGATGATGAGGAACTTTACACCCTGTTCCTCATACCCCTAAATTGGTGACTCTGAATATGAACGTGAACGCAGCCTTCGTGCACTTACTTCAGCGTGATGTCATCACCATCACTCCCGCAAGCTTTGGTGAGGCGAGTCACAAAGCCAGGCAGCACCCACGGTTTCAACGGGTATCCTGACCACCAGCATGCAGCGAACGCGCATTCCTGGTCATCACCCTCAGCAGCCTCATCAGCAACCTTGGCACAGCACCTACACTTTCGGCCGGTCACAAAACAGAGCTCTCCTATCCTCTTCTGGTCGACACCAGCAGTCAGCCACAACCCGGCGCTGTACCACATCCGACTCACTGGATCACCACGCAGCACCACCCCGACCCACTGGGGAATCACCGCAGAAAGTTCCGACACCGATAACTATGCGAAACCCGGTTCCAACTCACTGGAATCTCAACTGGCACTGTGAAGCATCGCAAGATACCGCAACTGGCACTGTGAAGCATCGCAAGATACCTCAACTGGCACTGTGAAGCATCGCAAGATACTTCAACTGGCACTGTGAAGCATCGCAAGATATCTCAACTGGCACTGTGAAGCATCGCAAGATATCTCAACTGGCACTGTGAAGCATCGCAAATTCGCAAGATACCTCAACTGGCACTGTGAAGCATCGCAAGATACCTCAATTGGCACTGTGAAGCACCGCAAGATACCTGAACTGGCACTGTGAAGCATCGCAAGATACCTCAACTGGCACTGTGAAGCATCGCAAGATACCTCAACTGGCACTGTGAAGCACCGCAAGATACCTCAACTGGCACTGTGAAGCATCGCAAGATACCTCAACTGGCACTGTGAAGCATCGCAAGATACCTCAACTGGCACTGTGAAGCACCGCAAGATACCTCAACTGGCACTGTGAAGCATCGCAAGATACTTCAACTGGCACTGTGAAGCATCGCAAGATACCGCAACTGGCACTGTGAAGCATCGCAAGATACCTCAACTGGCACTGTGAAGCATCGCAAGATACCTCAACTGGCACTGTGAAGCATCGCAAAATACCAAGTTCTAGTTCAAAGTAAATACCTTCGTTTTCTAAACTACACTTTTTTTAAGAAACTGTCTTCATATCATTCCTAGAAAAGTTCTCTTTCTCAACTCTTAAATCAAGGAGATTCAAAAAATATGCCCTCCGCGAGATCAAAAAAACTACAGATCTTAAAACTGCTCTAGTCACCTATTACGCGTATGCCTATGCCTGGCTCAAATATGGAGTCATCTTATGGGGAAATAGTACAGACGCGCCCACCTTGTTTGCTTTACAAAAGAAATTGATTAGAATTTTAGTAAATATTGAAGAAACCGTCAGCTGTAAACCTCACTTTCAAGAACTAAAATTACTAACCTTACCCTGTCTCTATATCTTTGAAATATGTAAATTTGTTCGCAAATACCCGGAATTATATACTAAACGAGAAAACATACAAACTAGAATCACACTTCGTTATAAAAATAGACTAAACATACCAATTTCGCGACTAAAAATGCACTCCTCTAGTACTTTTGTCATGTCTATAAAAATATACAACAAGTTACCAGAACCAATTAAAGAACTAGACAGAGATAACAGTTTTATTAATAAATTAAGACTCTTTCTATTGAACAAAAGCTATTATAGTATAAAAGAATATTTAGACGATAAATTCTAATTTACAAGTAATAAATAAATCAAAATGAACATCTAATACTACATTATTAAATCCATAATAAAACAAATAAAATAAGTAATATAAATAACTCAAAATTGAAACCTTAGTAAATACACATGCAATAATAAATTCTAGGCATCAATAAATAAAGAATCGAGCAACAAATTAAGTTTACGAACCAAATACCATAGTTTTAAACAAATAACTGACTTACTAATACTGACTTAATATAATTAAAATATTGACTTTAAATAATTATTATTTCGTAAAAATACTAGAAATTAGACATAAAAATAAAAGTAAAAATTAAATAAAAATACAATTATCACTTAATATTATAATATCATAAACAAACAAAGCGCTCTTCCTCCTCTCTCCTACTATGCTGTGCCCGACAGGGTCCATAATTGTACTATTAATTTTAAGCCTACCAACTGTTTTAACAACATTCTGGAATGCAATAAAGAATTGAGAATTGAGAATTGAGATTATCTTGATCAATCCTTTTTATATAAAGTCTATCGAAATGAATTTGATTGTATTAACTTCATAAACCAAATTTACATTCGCATACCTAGTCGTTCCCAACGTATTCGCGATACTTATACTCATAGTCTATTTGCCCCCAAGCTGTGCAGGACTAACGAAGGCGAACGAGCTTCTTTAATTTTCGCGCAGCGCGAGTTGCGGTGCGTCTTGCGGCAGAAACAAATGTATAGAAATGTACTAAGCATGCCACGGGCAGCGGCGGCAAGCGGGGCGATTCGCGAATTTTGCCGAGCGGATCGCACTGGCGGCAAAAACAAATACGAATCAGTACGGCGCATGTAGGGCTGCCAACTTTTTGTACAAGAAATAAAGTACGAAAGAGAAGGAAAATAAACAGTATTTTGAAAGATTATAAAGTATTTAATTTTTGGTAAATATTTATTACTTTAAGCATACAAATACAACTACTTACTGACTTATAATATCTACTTAATAATAATAATTATGTATAAGGGAAAATGATCAAAGGGCATCAAAAAATTGATTTGTCGCTGTCAACAGAAAAAGTGCCCAAAAGGCTGCCACGTTGTATGGCAATGCTGATTCTTTAGCCAGAAAATAGGCCAGCCCTCTGGGAGCCAAGTCTACTAATTTACAAACAAAATCAAAATCAAAAGTCATTTATTCAAACTAGGCTGAGAATCAGCACTTTTCGAACGTCAAAATCACATAAGACAGTCCCCCAAAAACGCCCACCCTTCACCACTTCCTAGTGCTTTAGCAACAAACTCCCCAGCAGCATAGCTGTCTGTTCAGTTAGAAAAAATTGATTCTATACAAAAGTATGCAAAATCATTTACATTATGCAACACAAAACATAAATCTATTATTAGCCATATGTCGGCTAGCACACGCTAATATACCAACCAAAAAAAACGAGAACTATATGTACTCAAGCAGAAATAAAAAGTAAATGTAAACATAAATTAACTAAATAAAAACCTCCAGGCACAAAGGGCGTGCCCGCCTACATATAGCTATTTTTAGATGTAACTGGAAGTTATAAATGATAAACTAGTACCATTGAAGTAAAATAAATAATATTTATCAATTTTCGAGGTCGCTAGCTAACCACATATTGCAATACAACTCATATAGTAAACATTGTAATGAGTAGATTATGTCAATAATCAATTAAATTAGAAAAACATTAAAAATATATTGATTATACAGTGGTCTCGCAATTATGAGTTTTTGTCAGATTTTGTATGGCATATCTGTGTGAAGGGTGGGTTTTGGGGGACTGTCTTATGTAATTTTGACGTTCGAAAAGTGCTGATTCTCAGCCTAGTTTAATAAATGACTTTTGATTTTGATTTTGGAAAACTGATCATTGTGAGACCACTGACACGATTGTAAATAAGTAGACTTGGCCCCCTGGTCACGTGAAGAGTCGACTAACCGGTTGGGGATGTCTTGAAAAACCAAGTGGGCACTAGGAACCCATGGCCCTTGGTTTCAAACTCAAACGGGATTAAAAAATGAACTTTGAGCTTCGACAATTTACTTTCTAGGCGTTTTTGTAAGAGAAGATGAAGGGAAATGATGTGAATCGTTTTCATTTTCTATTTTTTGTGCATTAACTAACTAACAAAATAATCACAATTATGATAATAGGTTGAATTGGAAAACTTGGAAACTAACAGGACAAAAGCAAAGCCCCGAAAAAATGATTAATTTTTGGATAGGTAGGTAGGTACTTTATTTTTCTTGAACAGTAAAAAATATTTTAAGTATGGTTGGCAACCCTAGCGCATGCCACGCCCCCGGATAGTATAGAAGCCAGGGACTTGAAAATTAACCCAAAATAGGGGTATGAGGTATGATAACGTTCCAGTAACCATTTACGAACTAATTTCTTGGCAATATTACGAAAATCTATCGAAACGACATCAACTATTAATTTAGTTACGATCCGGGTAGAACAATAGTAATTATCGCTTACACGATTGTAAATAAGTAGACTTGGCCCCCTGGTCACGTGAAGAGTCGACCAACCGGTTGGGGATGTCTTGAAAAACCAAGTGGGCACTAGGAACCCATGGCCCTTGGTTTCAAACTCAAACGGGATTAAAAAATGAACTTTGAGCTTCGACAATTTGACTTTCTAGGCGTTTTTGTAAGAGAAGATGAAGGGAAATGATGTGAATCGTTTTCATTTTCTATTTTTTGTGCATTAACTAACTAACAAAATAATCACAATTATGATAATAGGTTGAATTGGAAAACTTGGAAACTAACAGGACAAAAGCAAAGGCCCGAAAAAATGATTAATTTTTGGATAGGTAGGTAGGTACTTTATTTTTCTTGAACAGTAAAAAATATTTTAAGTATGGTTGGCAACCCTAGCGCATGCCACGCCCCCGGATAGTATAGAAGCCAGGGACTTGAAAATTTACCCAAAATAGGGGTATGAGGTATGATAACGTTACGTAATACGTTATGTATACATAACGTATTACGTTCCAGTAACCATTTACGAACTAATTTCTTGGCAATATTACGAAAATCTATCGAAACGACATCAACTATTAATTTAGTTACGATCCGGGTAGAACAATAGTAATTATCGCTACTGGAACGGATCGTAACGGTATTTTAACGTTATTTTATAACGTTTCAAATCCCTGATAGAAGCCCAACAAGTTTTTGTGAAATTCTCAGTCTATACCCCGTTATACCCCATATTTTTATTTATATAATGAACTCCACAATCTCTTCCAAATATTATACGTCTTGAACCAAAAAGCTACTACATAATCTCTTACAACAACTATCTTATATATTATCAACCTAATTCGATAGTGTGGCTACTAACTATTATTTAAAAATACCTACTTAATTAGATATCTAACTACTAAACATATGTGCATCATTCACCGCCTAGACTAACAAAACATAATGACATAACAACTAAACATAACAATTAAACATAAAGAGCTCTCTTTTTTAGTACATTAAAAAGTCAGAGTTTAATAGAACTTTTGCGATTTCACTGAAACTGCACGAAAATATATCTATTATCTCGTGGACATCGTTTACTATGTGGATTGTTCGGGTAAGGGGGGTTTTAGCCAGGAGATTTGTCCTGGCTACCGGCACGGCTAGCAGCTTTGGGCGCCTCCGCCTCCACAGGTATCGGTCCGGCACGCACGGGTTCAGATGACGCAGCACCCCCGGATTATGTGCTACACCACGCAGTAGCTTAACTACATACGCGGCGAGAGTAAAGTCCCGACGCACCTTAAGCTCATACCATACATATATTCCATTCATATTCTACCCATTGATGAACCCTACGCGTTTTGTACTAGACAAAACGCGTAGGGTTCATCAATGGGTAGAATGGATAAACCAACAGTTTAAAATACAAGTGTCTTGTGAATTTATTTTGGCGCTCCAACTTGACCGTGTATTTCGCTTCATGTGGAGCCCAAATCACTCCACTATGTTCTATGACTCCTGACTAAAGCGTCATACAACACTATAAGTGTGGCAATATTGGTGAACCCCTGCGACTGCCTCAGTACAAATCCTAAGTTCCTGTAGGCCTTCTTGCAGATCTTAATTATATGTTCACGAAAAATAAGGTCTGGAGTGACAAACACCCCTAGGTCCCGTAACTGTGATAATCGCTGCATCGGTGCTGCTTCAACCTTGTACTCGTAGCACATGGGGGTCCGCGCGCGAGTGAACGTTATCACTGAGCATTTTGGTTATATTAGATAAGATAAGATAAGATATTTTATTTCGCAAATATGGGTACAGTACATGGTGTAAAAAAAATATAATTAAGTTCAGCCACATTTTTCCATTAGGCATGCGAAAGGTACAAGACCAACAACAAATACAAAAATAGAAAGATTACAGGCACACACATTAAATTAAACATTTTTCTTCATTCCAACATAGATAGGCATATTCATAACAAAAACAATTACACAAATGCATTTTCCTTTTCTGCTAAAAACTCTGCAATATTGTAGTAGGCTTTATTCACTAGAAATGTTCGTAGCTTTTTTTTAAATAAAGGTAAATTTAAAGATTTCCAAGATTTAGGTAACTTATTATAAATGAATGGAGCCATGCAGAAGACACTTTTGCGCATGAGTGCTGTTTTTGCGGGTTGCATACATAATCTACTATTATCGCGCCTATTCCGAGGAACTATGTCTGCAAGGCGTGTAAAACGATTTGGGTTACTTTTTACAAATACAGCTACTTCAAGAATGTAAAGGCAGGGCAAGGTGAATATTTTGAATTCTTTGAAATACGGAACACAACTGTCGGTAGACTTTAATTTAAACATAGATCGTATGCACCTTTTTTGGGCTTTAAATATCGTTTCCTTCTCAGTTGAATTGCCCCAAAATATTAGACCATATCGTAAATGGGATTCTGCTATACCATAATAGGCAATGAGTAGTGCGTCTGTAGATATCATCGGTGATAGGGAACTTAAGGCAAATGCTGATTTATAAATTTTCTTACTTAAAATATCTAAATGTATTTTCCAATTTAACTTTTTGTCTATTTGGAGTCCTAAGAATTTAGTATTTTCAACTTCTTCTATGATATTGTTATTGTGGTGTATTTTAAATTGACTTTTCAAAGGGTGTCGTTGATTAAAATAAATTATTTTGGTTTTATTTAAATTAATGTTTAAATTGTTATCATCTAACCATTTTATAACTGAAGCTAATGTGTTGTTAATATCATTCTCATAAGTTTCTGTGTTTCTACAGGGTATAGTCACGGTGCTATCGTCAGCAAATAATGTTAGTGGATGTTGTATGCATTTTGGAAGGTCGTTTATGGTACAATATAAACAATAGAGGACCCAATACGCTGCCCTGCGGTACACCAAAAGTGACTTCACGTTCTGATGATCGATGAATTTCTTCTCGATTATTTGTTAAATTATTTTTTTTAATTTCTGTAATTTGTTTTCGTTTTGTCAAATAGGATTGAATTAGTTTTAATATATTGCCTCTAATGCCGTAAGCTTCGAGTTTGTTTAAAAGAGTAGGAAAATGTACGTAGTCGAAAGCCTGCGTCATATCGCAGAATATCCCACAAACAGGCTTCCGACTATCTACGCTTTTAGTGATATTGTACAGGAAATCGTATATGGCCATATTGATTGTATTATGTTGTCTAAAACCCTTCTGTTCCTCACATAATATGTGATTTTTTTCAACATAAGTATATATTTCTTGATTTATGTATTTTTCGAATATTTTTGAAATTATTGGGATTAACGCGATAGGTCGATATGATTGCATCAGCTCTCTATTATCTTTTTTAAATAGTGGCTTTATAATTGAAGTTTTTAGAGCATCTGGATAAATACCCGCGCTGATACTGAGATTGATTAAGTGGCTGAGGTGTCCGCAGATCTCCAATGATACGTGTTTTAGTATTTTTGTATTAAAACCGTCATGGCCTACGCTATTAGTGTTTTTTAAAGAAAGTATATGTTTGTGTATATCATGTGGACTGCAAGGAGACATGAACATTGAGTTACTAAGACTGTTTGTCACATAGGATTTAGGTTTGCTATTTGCAAGAAGTTTGGCCTGAATTTTATCAATGAAATAATTGTTGAAAGCTTCGGCAATTTCTAGAGGATTTGTTATAGTCTCATTCTCTACTTTGATTGTATTGATACTACATTTAGGTTTGTTGTGCTTTGTACGGTTTATGATCTGCCATGTAGTTTTGGATTTATTTTTCGAAGCTTTAATGTTAAAATTATTTTGTGATCTTTGTGTCAAGTAAATAATTTTTTTATACAATTTAGAGTAGTTTTTGAAAATAGTTTTATTTGATTTATTAGGGTTTAATCTTAGCTGCCACAACAGTTTTCGTTTTTTTCTATTGCATAATTTAGCCACTTTATTTTTTTTGTAGTATTTATTTTAATTAGTTTAGTAGGAAAACACAAATCGTATATCAATTTAAAATTAGAAAGAAATTCATTGTATGCTAAATTGGGATCATCTGTATTATATATGTCAGAAAAAGAAAGTTCGCTCAAGTGTTTCTTAAATTTTACAATATTTACCAAACTGTAATCTCTTGCAACTATAGACCAATAAGCAATACTACATATTTTCTTGACCGGACAGCGAAGTAACTGGGCCGTGTGATCAGACAGTGCAAACTCTAGAACATCCGTTTTACAAACTTTATTAAAATTATCTATGCATGTTTGGCTGGACATGCGTGTTGGTTGTTTTAATGCTAGTTTCATATTAAAGCTCAATAGAAGGTATGTAAATGCATTTGTTTGGGCATTCCGCTTAAGTATGTCTATATTAAAGTCTCCAGCAATTACAATATTCTTACTTTTGGTATATTTTAATGTTTGCATGAGAGATTCGAGTTTGTCCAGGCAGTCATTGAAATTGTTTACATTTGGTACCCTATAAATACATACGATAATTATCTCGTAATAAATCAGCTCTATAGCGCAGCATTCAAAAACACCTGGTATTGATAATTTAGCTATTCTAGGCAGGTCTTTCCATTGCAATTCCTTACGTACAAGTATACACGCTCCTCCCCTTTTTTTATCTTTACGACAATAATATGCAGCTAAACAGTAGTTTGGTATGTACAATTGACTTTCATATCCTTCCATAATGAAATGCTCTGTTATACACAAAATATCCACATCAATTAATTTTTCCTTTAGATCATCTAAACAAATAATGATATTATTAGATTTATTTATTAAGCCTGCGATATTTTGATGTAATACATTAATATATTTATTCGAGAAAAAACTGTCCATTAGTGTTGGTAGCTGCGCACGAATTGAATTCCAAGTCAGGGGAGTCGTACGTATATGGATACAGAAATTCGTTGATCATTAGTTTAAGGTTAACAAATATATTCGCGATTCCAATATTATTAACTGTGCCACTTTTGTAGCGAAACATTTTATAATCATATGTCAGATAGTAGTTGGAATCGAACAGATACGTGTAATTATAAGTACATGCATCCAAATATAACAAACTATTAAATGTCTCTATTCTTCTGTTGAAAACCATAGAATAGTTATCCATTTTAAACGTAGGGGCACATAAAACAACATTTGTGTGTTGTATTTTTAACAAAGTTTGACGTACATTTACAACCAGGTCGACGTAGTTATTTGTTCGTTTAAAATCCTCTTCGCCAATGAAAATTAGGCAGTAATCATCCATTGTGTAATGTTTTAATTTAGCTTCTATGTTGTTGATGAGATTTGTTAGACCGCAATCAGGTGTTAAAAAGTGGCATATTTGAGAGTCGGCGAAAGTGCTCTTTGCTATCGAATATATTTTGTTCTTGTTGTTACTGCTAATTATACATATTTTTTGTTCTTTTTTAAATTGAGAATTTTGTTGTTCTGTTTCATTATTTTGAAGCTCCGTTTGTTGGTTTTTTGTTTCGTTTGGTTGACCTGGTGTTTGTTGAGAATTTTGTTGTTCTGTTTGTTGACTCTTAATTTCATTATTTTGAAGCTCCGTTTGTTGGTTTTTTGTTTCGTTTGGTTGACCTGGTGTTTGTTGAGAATTTTGTTGTTCTGTTTGTTGACTCTTAATTTCATTATTTTGAAGCTCCGTTTGTTGGTTTTTTGATTCGTTTAGTTGACCTGGTGTTATTGAAGTGAATTGAATATTTGTAATTTTTCTTGGTGTGCGTTTTGTTGTATTTCTCTTCGGTGTCATAGAACGGTTCTGAACAATATCCGTACAGGTCACTTTTTTATACGTGCCAATAATTTTCTCATATTCATTGATTTTATTTTTCAAAGAGGCATTTTCTTCATTAAGGGTAGCTACTTCAGAGTGAGCTATCTCAAGCTGTCCTTTTAATTCTTCGATTTGTTGTCCACGACTATTGATTTATCACATAGACCAGCATTTGGTAAGCTAGACCCCGAGAGATCGTTGTAACTAGTGGAGTTAAATAAGTTGTCTTCGGTTGCAGATAGGTCACATAAATTATCGTCTGATTTGCTTCGTTGTGTTAAATCTTTTCTTGGTTTTCGTTGTGTGACATTACCAAATAAAGAAAGCATCGTTGTGAATTTGTTTATCTGTGGCGTATGCTAATGTTGTTGAATTCCGTGACATAAGCTCAATATGTTATAAAGCGAAGCGATGGCTGATTGGCTATACGTGATTCAAGCGAATACGCGTTGCGTTTGTGTGCGTAGAAGCGAGCGAGCTGCGGGTTGCCCTAGGTCAGGGACGACAGTCGTTGCAAATAATTTTGAAAATGTTTTTGATTATTACTCACTGTATTGCACGAGTCCAGTTGAGATGTATATATCACTAGTTAGGTCCTTTCCATAGCTTTACAATGATGTATAACACATATAAGATTATTCACTTTTAACTGCCTTTTTAGAATTTTTAAACGGAAAAAATAAATAACGATGTTCACTGTTAGAGTCTCCAAGGACGTTATTGAAGTAGAGTTTGTTGATATGGCTCCACTCTACCGCTCTGTTTATATCCTCCTGTAGGCGTTCACTATCCGACTTACCTTTAACCTCGAGCAGCAATTTAAGGCCATTAGCAAACAATAAACATAAACTATTTTTTACGACCTCCGGTAAGTCATTTATCATTAAGATAAATCCTAGAGGCTCCAAATTACTGCCCTGGCTCACGCCGGACCTGGTGTAGTTTGGTTCGGACATGCACCCATTGTAATCAACATACTGCTGCCTGTCTTTCATATAGCTAACGAAGAACTGTAACAGGTGTGGTGTACAGCCAATTCCTGCAAGCTTTCTTAATAACACATCATTATCGACGGTGTCGAATGCCTTTCTAAAATCAAAGTACGCCGCATCTACCTGCACACCATCATCAACTGCTGGTATCACCCGCGCCATAAAGTTGAGACATGTCGTCATGTGTTGTTGCTCATGTCGTGATGTAAACGTCAATTGTTACACGCTTGTTTATTTATTCTCTTTATTGACGCGACAGACGCCCCGCGGGTGCCGGAGTCGCGCGATAAGATGCAACTTTATCTCCGCTGAGTAATGGCGATCACGAGCCGACCCTCGCTTGTGACTACACTCCTCTGATCCCCGCTAATCTCCGGATTATCAGCTCACAGCGCCGTCAGCCCTGTGACAGCCGACTCTTGTTTCCTGGAAAACGCGAGCCTATCCCATAACCTGATACAGTCAACCCCACGTCCAGGGTAACAGTTTCACTTTGCCATCGCCTGTATTTCGTGACGGTAAAGGCACTTTTCGTAGTTCAAGTGTTATCTGACAATTTGTTGACCGTACGTTCCGAAGTCGTGCAGAGGATTGTTCGGATCAAAATGTATTTGAAACTTTGTTTTTTTTTTCTTTGTATGTTATGTTTAAACATTAGAAGTAACTCCTTAATACCTACTGTTTTAATCTAATGGATTAATCATTGTATTTGACATTATATACCTCCAATTAATTTCAACTCTTATTGGCTTTTATGGACAGGACTATAATTATTAAATTTATTACAGTTGTAATAGCAATCACGTCAATTGGTTTAAATAGGTTTTTATTTTTATTTGAATTTGAATTTTATTATTATTAGTCTTTTAGATAGATTATTTTCTATTTTGTGAATGTGAGAACGTAGTAGGCTTATTGGACTGTAGATTTATTGAACATCTTCTATTTTTGTTAAGTACCTGGTACTTACTTATTGAAAGGCTTACATTGTCCTCCCATGCCTACGAACACTGTAATTTGAAAGTATTGTTAATGCCAATTATTTTTAAAAGAGTAACCATGGAGTTTCTTGCCGGCTCTTCTCCATAGGAAACGACCAATTGGAACCGTGCACCTAGCTTCTGACGTTTCATAAGTGCCCATGTAGGTTTAGGTATATACACTGGCCGTCAAAACATAGTATCACACTTTTAAAATTGCAATAACTTTTAAATTACACAAGATTATATTTTCGAAATAAAAAGGATTGGAAAAAGAATTTATTTTTTTATATAAAAACTTTATAGCCGATAACCGTCTTTTAAGGAATGGCTAAAATAATATTATAAACAAAAACACTCTTTTTCAAATTGTTGCAACTTTTGACTCTTTTTGTTTCTGTTTTTGTTTTCACATTTATTTCTTGATCAATGAATTTTGATTCAAAAGCCAAGGAGTCAAAAAAAAAGTAAATAAGGCGTGAAACTGTAGATAAAAATGTGGTTTGAGTTTTTTGCCAGTAAGTTAAAAATGGCTATTTTTTGGTTTAGGTTAAAAACGTTACTTATGTATAATAAACTATAATTTCCTGCTGATATTTGCTATAAAGCTAATGAAATTTGCTATAAAACGTTTTTTATTTCAAAACTCCAGCTTCTACAGTTTAGGAGAAATTGCAATTTTAAAAGTGTAGTACTAAGTTTTGAAGACCAGTGTACTATATGTATATACTACTAGCTGTGCCCCGCGGTTTCACCCGCGAAGGTCTCGATCCCGTGGGAATGTAGGGATAAAACTTATCCTATGTCCTATTCCAGGTCATGATCTACCCGTGTTCCCATCCTCTCATCTCTAGAGTAGGGAACGTCGTGGAGGCGCGGCGCCGGCGCATTTTAATACTCGTAATAACTTCGAAATTAAATGTCTGATTCGAATTAATTAAAAAGTATTTTACTGCTAAATAAATACCCTTGGTGTTAATAGTACATTGTGATACAAGTGTGTTCTTTTGGATATTACAGTCGAGGCGGTATTATTTATTAGTTTTGAATAAGAAAAAAAAATTACTCATCGTATGGCGGGGTCAATTTATTTATTATTATTATTAATAATAAACGTCTAACGGGCCTCTGCGAGTTGGCTTCGGCCTCTCGTACGCCTTCTAAAAGACCGGGACCCCATGGTCCCGAGATGTGTAAACATAATAATAATATTTATTTGCAGAAAACACGGTATTAAAAGTTGTTACAGTACAAATTGAGTCCAATCATATTTTGCTTAATATTAAAGCATGCAAAATTATAGTATCAACATTACAGTTTATGTTCGAGAAATTCTTTAACACTATAGAAACTATTTTCATTCACACGTATTGATATTCTTCCCGACCTGAAATCGACATTTTAAATATGTAATAATCAACCACACAACGAAAACGATAACAAATATTTATGGGAAATGGCGTGTTGGTTTGGTTTTTACGCAGGTGTAAATATAGGCATTGGCTAACCCGCTAAACAGCCTATATTAAAAATTTAATAAACAGAAGATAGTGTTTTGAATAAGTTACAAAAAAAAATGTTTACAAGATGTCCCTGGCCCCTGGCACAGATATTATAATACCCAATCCCATACAAAGAAATGACACAACCTAAGTCTGGCTATTGACCTGGCTATTTTTCTTCCTCAATTTTTTTAACAGATGGCAGCGTCTTACTAATTGCCAGAGACTGTAGTTTTACAACGCCATCTAGGAGCCTTGTCTAGATATATAGAAAGTTTTTTATAAACCGGGTTCAGTAAAATTAAAAAAATAAAGTTAATTATGTACCAAAAACATGATAATAGAAAAGAAAGAAAAGAAAAAAAAATAGGTTTATTTGTCACAGAAACACGTGCATACAAAAAGATAACATTAACCTGCTTAAACTACTTACTTAATTAAACTACTTAAACCTACATTAACATACACTTTAACATAGACTTTTTTTTAATTCTTATATTTCTACGTAAGGTACTAGATTTAAAAAAAATGGTTTTGGCTGATGCCAATAAAAAAAATATTAAAACGCCATCTATTGCAAAGACGTCGCAACAAAATGATTAACAGATGGTTACTTCATTCTAAGGGTTCGAATTGAAGTAAAAGCCTTGATTTATGTTTTTTGTTGAAAATATGAAATTTATGAGTGTAAGTAAATACATAAATCAGCATTTAAACAAAGATGTTTTGATTTTTACAAATATTACTTCAGCCAAAATTTACCATATAACGATTTTTAGTAATTGATAATTTCATAACTGTTACTTATGCTGCCATCTATGATATTTTTTCAAGACTAATTATAATTTGTTCGAGTTGAGACCCCATGCCCCTGGTCAACACGCTCCTGGTTTGCCTATAGGTCAGACATTATAATACTACGTAAGCACAGATATTAAAATAACCAAAGCGAGCTGGGCTTGTATTTATTTGCCAGTTCATTGAAGTAAGCCAAAAATACGTTTTCCGATAATGACTGCCATTTTTGGTATTTTTCCACTGTATGAAAGTTTCGTAGGCCGTTAGGTATTCCTCTCTAGATTTTGGTGGCAACAGGCTATCACTCGCGTTTCGTGCCTCGATTAGTATTTCCGGCGGGGTCAAATCTACGTATTGTTCTTCTTCCAGTGAAGTCAACATTTTAGAAAATAACCACACAACGCAAAATGTTAACAAATATTCGTATCTATGGAAAATGGCTCTCTGGTTTTGTTTTTCGCGCGCCGCGCTAGCAATGCGCGCGCAGGTGTAAATAAACGCACTGGAAAATCCACTAAACAGCCTATGTAATAAACACAACTTAATGTACTGAATACTTGCGTATTCAAAACATTAATTAAGGTTAATAATATGTAGTGAAAAATATAAAACTACTTATGTAATTTCATTGAATATTAAGTACTTAAGTTCATTTTTATAATTTTATTTATTTACACAGAAGGCATAAAAAAGGCATTAACCGTATAGTTCGGAAGCGCCCCCGAAAGGACCCGAACACACGAGCCTCCGCCGGCTCGGTAGCGGGTCCTTTGGGACCCCAGAATTACCACATACGACACCCTATCTCGATTATGGAAATATTTAATATGCTACCCATCAAATCTTATGAATGTGCGTTAATTATGAGAGTTGGATAAAAACTCATTATGTTTACGCCATTAAATCTTTCATATTCAGCGCGCAAGTTAATTAATTCACCTATATAAAATTCAAGACTGTAAATACCATAATCGCCATTTTGATGACAGTGGTGGTCGAGGCTAAAAAACATAAAAATTGGTGATTTTGAACATCCATACCCCACCACAGGGGCAGTGAATAATACATCATTTAATTATTTGACGAATTCATCCATTGTTCAAGTTAAATAAATAGTGGTAATGAAGACGAAGTTTCGCGCCAATCGTGCGTGTTTTCATTTTTTCTTTTCACGAATATCACTCATTCACATGTAGATACGATCTAAAATGTGACAAATATTATTCAAAATATTATATACAACTAGAAAATGTCCAAATCTTAACATAATATACGAACACAGGTCCAATAACACGTATTATTCATTACCACTACGGAATTTGTTTTCAAAATCGCCGACCATTATACTTTTTTTTATTGTAATGATGTCCGAAAACGATTATGTCAAACGATTATTTTTTAAATTTCGTTCTTCTCGATTAATTAATATGTCGAATATAAGAAATCAATACTTGGAAATTAAAATAAAATTGTTTTACACAATAAATACATTAAGCACTGGTTAAATTAATAATTTATACTTTTCTAATGTTATTTTAATCATTTTTCGGTCATTATATTGAAACCTATAAATTCTATTAACTTAATAGACAGGACCTGATGGCCGGGCTAGGTACCTCATCTTTTGAATTTCGCGCCGGAATGTTTCTATAATTGAATTTAAAAACGGAATGCGCTCGCTGTTCAAAATTATTTTAATATATTGGACAATTATTTATAGCGGATTTTATTTTTTATACTCTTTTCTGATAGTTTGCTACAGAATGCCTAGTATACTTTTTAGGTAGGCGTAGGCTTAACAAAATTTTGTTTGGTAATGGTGATAAATTAATTCCGCAAACGCTTTTACATAACGTTAATTTTTTTTTTAGTTGTATGAGCTTGGTAGTTTTTGTTTTTATTAGGTTACTTTAGTAGGTACTAGAAATTGTTTTTTTTGTGCTAGTTTCCCAAAGAAAAAGAAACTGACCAAGTCTTTGTTGGACCACGCACAGAAGGGTTCCGTAGTTGGGATGAACATATACGCATGCACATTGCACCTCAGACACATTGCACTGCATTAATTTTTCGACTGCAAAAATAAGTTTGTATTTCTAGAAAAAACTACGAAAAACAAAGTTAATTCTGCAGTTGTAACCATAACTCATTGTTGAAATACGGGTTATTTTCGGTTACAATGGGTTATTCACTTTAAAAAGCAGTCACTTAGAAGGATCTTATCATTTTAATTATAAGATCCAACAATGCTACATGCTTATGTGCATAGATCTTTTTTTCATCCCTCGATTGCATGTATGGGGAATGACACCCCTAATTATATTTATGGTAATTTTATTAAACTATTTTTGGCGGTGTAAAGAATACACCTTCTTCCAAATTTTCAACGGTATAGTATAAATAGGTGTCCGAGTAAAATGCCTGTATGACATCCGAACCCATGGACGAACGGACGTGACGAAATAATTAAGAGGTCCTTTTTTTACGGATTTTGGCTATCGAGTTTACAAGCGACAGAGACTGATGTCTATGATAATTTATTTACAATATAATTATAATTTCATCTTATTGGGTCACTATCACCCGAAAACCACACGACACACATTACAAAAACTTATCGCAGCCGCCATCTTGGATTTAAATTTTGATTTCACTATTGACTTTAGCACTATCGCAAACTATGAAAACGAAAGATAAGACGAAAAATTAAAAAAAAAAATGCACCCACCTTCTTGGATTTTCATTTTGACTAAATTCCCACTTTCCCTCTCTTTCTCTCTTGCTATCAAATTAGAAGAAGACCGTCGCCGCGTCGCAGGTATGAACGCTTTTTCGAAAATATTTTTTTTAAATTTTCTGGTTTGGCCCCCCAAAAGTGACTATTTGCAAAATCCATTTATTTACGTTACACTTCCTTGTTTGGGTCACCAAAATGTATGTACCAAATCGGTCCAGTAGATTCGAAGCAAATTGCAGCAATGCAGAACAGACACAAGACTCGTGTGACACGAGTGATCCTATATGAGTTCCGTTTTTTCATTCGGTCGTACGGAACCCTAAAACGTTACACCTCTATCCACAGTGTACAGTCACGGACTTTAATTGATGAGCCACCTGGCACTGTTCGTATTTTAGCCGTGTAATGCAAATCGGGCTTATTCGGTTCCCGACACGCAAAGTCATATGTCTTCGTATTAGAAGAAGAAAATTATATTTCATATCTTTACCGGTTAGCTAACCTGCCTGAGAGCAGGACTACAAACTTGACAGCAGTGACTACTCAAAGTCAACCAATTGCAGGTCTAGCTACAGTAACCTAGCAACGATAAACAATTGTTGCTAGGTTACTGTTGCGATAGTAACGTTAGCGTACGGAGAAATTTTCTAACATCGATATTTCAACTGTCACTGTCTTCAGTTAAGTTTTCAGAATTATTGACTTAATGAGCTATGATTCAAAGGAGGTCAGTATCAAATAGATTAGATAAACTTAATGCAACATTGTATTTATTTTTATCATTAAGAACTTATTAGTCAACCTCTATGGATAAGACTATTTCCGATTAAAAGTAATTTATTTGTCATCTTGATATTTCAACTGTCACTGTCTTCAGTTATGTTTTCATAATTATCGAGTTAATGAGCTATGATTCAAAGGAGGTCGGTATCAAATAGATTGGATAAACTTAATGCAACATTGTATTTATTTTTATCATTGAGAACTTATTAGTCAACCTCTATGGATATTTCCGATTAAAAGTAATTTATTTGTCATCTCGATATTTCAACTGTCACTGTCTTCAGTTATGTTTTCATAATTATCGAGTTAATGAGCTATGATTCAAAGGAGGTCGGTATCAAATAGATTGGATAAACTTAATGCAACATTGTATTTATTTTTATCATTGAGAACTTATTAGTCAACCTCTATGGATATTTCCGATTAAAAGTAATTTATTTGTCATCTCGATATTTCAACTGTCACTGTCTTCAGTTATGTTTTCATAATTATCGAGTTAATGAGCTATGATTCAAAGGAGGTCGGTATCAAATAGATTGGATAAACTTAATGCAACATTGTATTTATGTTTATCATTAAGAACTTATCTATTTGAATCTACATCGGTCGATGAGCAAGTTCATATTTTTGCGGCTAAGCTTATAGTGCTATATGATCATCACGCACCTGTTCGAGCAGTTAAGGTTAGACATATGCCGGCGCCGTGGCTCACAGATGAGATTAAAACAATAATGCACAAAAAAGTGACGGCAAAGTCGAAGTTTAAGCGCAGGCCTAATGACGCTAACAGGGAAAGATATGTCTCAATACGTACTCATTGCAATAAGGTGTGTAGGAATGCTAATCGCCATCACATTCACACTTCTGTCCAAAGTGGGGACGCATCCAAAGTTTGGAAATTTCTTAGGTCACTGGGGGTCGGTAAAACCCGACAAGAGACAATCCCAAAAGATTTAGACATTGATGCAATGAATAATCATTTTACTGCTTCGTCCGATTTTGATAGGACAACAAAATGTAATACACTGAATTATCTTTCTTCACTTCCGACTCCCAGTTACTCTCCATTTGTTTTTGGTCAATTCTCCGCATGTGATGTTAAGAAGAGCATACTATCGATTACTTCCAATGCGGTAGCGACTGTATCAGCCGTAATATGTTAGTACCTGTGCTGGATGTTATCCTTCCCGTCATTTGTCATATCCTCAATTTTTCTGCATCTAGTGGTGTCTTTCCATGTTCATGGAAAGATGCCCAAATAATTCCGTTACCTAAAAAATGTAATCCCTCATCGTTTTCTGAATATCGTCCAATATCCGTCTTACCATTCCTATCCAAAGTCCTTGAACGATTAATCCACGATCAAATAAGCACTTTCCTCTCAAAAAATAATCTCCTCAATCCTTTCCAGTCTGGCTTCCGTCCTGGTCATAGCACCACCACAGCGCTTCTGAATATTACGGATGATATAAGGTCAGCCATGGAAAACGGTAATCTAACGGTCTTGGCATTGCTAGATTTCAGTAATGCTTTTAATACTGTTGATTTCGATGTTCTGCTTGGCATTCTATGCTCTCTTAATATATCTCCATCGGTAATTGACTGGTTTCGTACTTACCTGTTCGGTCGCCGGCAACGTATCTGCATCGGCGAGACCTTGTCTTCCTGGAGTAATACTTCTGCCGGTGTACCACAGGGAGGCGTTCTATCCCCTTTACTTTTCGCAGTGTTTATTAACTCAATCTCCGACGAACTAATTTCCTCCTACCATCTTTATGCAGATGATTTACAAATTTACTCGCGAGCTCCACTTGGTAATCTTTCCGAGGCTATCTTAGTGATTAATCACGATCTAGCCCGTATATGCGACTGGAGCAAGAGGTTTGGACTTATGGTCAACCCCATAAAGACACAGGTTCTTGTGGTTGGCAGTTCTAGGACGGTCTCAAGAATTGATTGGGTGACTCTTCCCCAAGTTTTTTTTGACAACTCTGTTATTCCCTTCAGCGAAAAAGTTAAAAACTTGGGGATATTCATTGACAAGAACTTCTCTTGGACTGCGCAGCTACAGGAAGTTAGCCGCAAGCTATTTGTATCCGCTGCATCTTTGAAGAGACTACGCAATTTTCTACCGACTGCCACTAAGATTGCGCTTGCACAGTCACTTCTTCTACCCATCCTTGATTATGCTGATGCCAGCTATCTTGACCTTACTCAAAACCAACTCGATAAACTTGAGCGGCTTCAAAATGTTTGTATAAGGTTCATATTCGGTTTGCGCAAATATGATCATGTTTCCGAATTTCGTGTGAAGCTCAAGTGGTTACCAATTCGCCTTCGCCGGAATGCTCATATTCTTTCCCTTTTGTATAATGTGTTCTTTTCCCCTTCCACCCCTGTCTATCTTAAGACACGTTTCGAGTATCTATGCGACTCCCATACGAAATTTTTGAGGTCATCAGATAACTTGAAGCTTAAAATGCCAATGCATTCCACAAATTTCTTCGACAAATCCTTCTCTGTCCAGGCCGCTCGTTTGTGGAATGCATTGCCAGTTCAAATAAAACGCGCTCAATCTTTACCTGTATTTAAGAGACTTGTGAAGGAGCATTACTTGTTGTTGTGATCTTGTTCTCATAGCTGTAATAATCTGTACTCGTCATTTATTTTTCGTTGCTTACTTATATATTCTTTTAAAGTCAGTATGTATGTATTTATGTATCTATTATATCGAGATAAGAGATCACAGAAAGTGATAAGGCCGCCCATTGTATGTTTTATAGTTTTAAATTTATTTATTTTCGCAATGTATTTTCTGGTGTACAATAAAGTATATATAAATAAATAAATAAATAACTTATTAGTCAACCTCTATGGATAAGACTATTTCCGATTAAAAGTAATTTATTTGTCATCTTGTTTACGAACTTGCGATTTGAGTTCGTGTTTAATCGTGTAATCTCGTGAATGTATGAAACTGCAAAATTGAAAAGTTTGAAGGTGGCTCATCAATTAAAGTCCGTGACTGTACGTGTATGTACTTATTACCTACTAAAATTAATTTTCAAAATAAAATAATTAATGAAAAATATACCAAAGAGTTTTTATTCAGTTTCTACAATTTTTAATCAAGTTTGATTATATCGAATATCGATTAGGCTGAGTGCAACATTTGAATCGAAATAGAAAAATTGGGTGAACGGTAAGCACTAAGAAGTGTTACGTCGCACCACAATTTTTGTTAATTTTTGTTCATATTTGATCGTGTTTTTTATCTAGTTTAAGTATGAATAATGGTAAAAGTAAGAATGCAGAAAGAATGATAATATCTGTATTTGGTCCTTTTGCATATTTTCAGCAAGAGAGAAGATTGTTTATGTACATATTTTCAGGGAATCTGAGTTGCCTACCTTTTGAATAGGTGTATTTATACCTATTTTAAACAACTTACGCAGTCGACTGACGTGGTTTGACCGACCTCAACATATAATTTATGATATTTGCAACAAACTTATTGTATAAAATAGATGCGGTAACATACTTTTTTAAATAAATTCGTATGCTGAAAGTTCATGTAAATTCCTGATTTTCATGACGGAATTCGCTACACCCTGTCGAGTTAGCTGATGTGTCACGTGTCAAAGTCTTGTCGAGCAGAGAGGTTAAGTCTCTTTGATGAGATTTAATTAACGAAGCACAAATCTCTGCTCTTGTGAAAATAGAAAATGCTTATATACATAGGATAGTTCATACTAATTCCATGTAATTATAATATCCCATTGACCTGCCCGTGGGATTTATTTTTCATAAATAAACGCCCATGATTTGCCTATGGTATTAAAAAGTTTCACCAAAGTCAATGTCTATATATGTATGGTAGGTATGGAATTAGTAAATACTATAATGGTAACATGGTATGTGATGTTGCCATGATAGTACTTACTAATTCCATACCTACTGCCATGTCATTACTCCGACTAGTAAATAGTTATCTGTGGTACACATTACCGCACTAGTGTGTTGAAAAACTATTTATTTGCATAAGAATTAATACTATGTTGATAAAACCCCTTCGCAAATATAATGCAATAATTTCGAACAAATTTGATAACCATAAAAACGGTTATAGTGACTCTTAAAACATAGACATGTGCTGTCCCGGACATTTTTTTAGAACTTTTAAAGAGGAACAATTCCATCATACATGATATTTGCGTAACTTTAACCGTTTACGCAGCGCAGGCAACGGAAGCTCTCAAAAAGGAATTACTCCCTTTTTTTTTTTCATTATGCTCCGCTCCTTTTGGTCGTAGCGTGATGTTATATAGCTTATAACCTTCCTCGATAAATGGACTATCTAACACGAAAAAATTTTCAATTCCAACCAGTAAGTTCCTGAGATTAGCGCGTTCAAACGTTCTGTCTGTCTGTGTTACGTTTTCACGCCTAAACCACGGATTCGACATCGGATTTCGAAAAAAGGCAAGGAGATAGATGGCATCCTGGGGAAGGGCTAGGACTTTTTATTTCAAAAAAAATCCTGTATGAGGATCACCCCATACAAGATTTTTTTTCAAACCTAACCTATACCAACTTTCATCTCCTATATCAATAGGAGATGAAAGTTTGTATAGGAAACCCAGCATTTCTTAAGTATCCCGGTAGTACGTTCCCGTGAGACGATATCCGACATCCACGCGGGCGAAGCCGCGGGCAAAAGCTAGTGCTGTATAAATAAATTAATCTAAACTCCGTGCCACTATGATCATAACTTGAAGACAATAATAAGAATGTCGTTCACGTCGGGACTTACATCAAATGGTCACAGAAACGTAAGCAACGAACGATCTGTGTATGTTTTTGCCAAACGGAGCGTGCGCCGTGTGCTGTCCCTGAAGCGAAATACGTCCCATTCACTTATATAAGTAGGTATAGGTACTTCAAGTACCTATAATAACGTTACGTTGTTCTAGTGTTCGCTAATTCGCTTTCGAGACTGCTGAGCGTGGGGTTGAGGGGTACCTCCAGGTCGGGCAAAGTGTCGGATGGGTTTTTACATCAGGAATAATTATCATTAGCAGCCCGTAGCCGGGCTAGTGCTCGGTTGACGACAACGGGCTCACCCCTATTACATGGGACTTGAATAAGAATACAGACGAGGACGTGACGCTTTGCCAGGTGTGTACGCTGTTATTATAAGTCCAAACAGAATGTAATATACATGGTTAATTAATGTGTATTTAAACCGTGAAAGCCGGCTGCCGGCGCTAATCCGCCAACATCGCGCAATCCACTCCGGAGATGGCCCCCCACCACCACCCCGGTGAGGGGTGAGAGGGGGCTACAGGATCAAAAAGCTCACCGCGCCATAGCGCCCCACCCTCCCCGCGCCATAGCGCCCCACCCTCCCCGCGACCACTTTTTTTATACCCAAGCAGAATTATTAAACGTTATTAAATATGCAGGCACGCACATGATATGATACCGTTTACAAATTCCCTTTTGATGCGCGGGAGAGCAACTTCGAAGGGCTCACTATAACTATCACAGGTGACTAAGGGCTGATTTTATCAAAGTCAGACATCTTTTATCCGTGGAATAAAATTGACGTCTGACAGTTTTTTTATGGAAAAACTGTAAAAAATTCAAAAAAAAATCTCAGGATAAGACTTATACTCGGTATAAAATTTGGTGAAATTCGCCCTTAGTAGTTTTACTTTCGAATGTAACTGCTGCTGCTGTTTATACTTCCATTCTGTTCCAAAAAAAACTGTAATATTGACATTCGTTTATATCTCGTCACTACCACCCGACGCCCGACGGTTCTGCATGCCACGCGGCATGTCTATTCAATACATTTGTTACTGCTCCCTTTTATGATCCGTTATTTGCCTGTCCACAGAGCACTAACAGTAAAACAAAATAAACATTTTAGCGGTTGATTGTTCCCGCAGAACTCCATTATTAAAATATCTCTATCGAACATCCGGGTAGATCGGATAGTTCCGCCGGCATCGAAGAGGTTATTCGCGGGGGTGCGGTGGGGAAGCGGCTGAGATCCGACCACTTCAAGATTTTTCTTTAAATTATTATTCTCGAGTGTCATTGCCCCGGACGCTTGCCAATGAACCAGGTCTCCGTGCGGGGCACTCCGGGCTCTGGCGCACAGATCGGAACGTGCGTTATTAGGGATCCTTTCTTTTCGCATAGTTTTTTTTCTTAATATTCTTTGGCATAATTATTTTGGTATATTTTATTTGGTATAAAATTATTCGTCATTGTTGTTTTTTCAACACACTTGCTCGTAAACTGGCTCTTGTTGAACCGCTTTTAGTTTCTTAATGCAGTGTATTATGGAAGCGTTCTTTTTACTTTATATAACCGCACTAGTGCGGTAATGTGCGCCACAGATTACTATTTACTAGTCGGAGTAATGACATGGCAGTATGGAATTAGTAAGTACTATCATGGCAGCATGGAATTTGTATCACACAGAAATTCTTTTTGGTGAAGCTTTTTACCAAAGACAAGCGCTCAAAAGCAAGTTTTTATTAAAAAAAAAGAACCATAACTTATGGTCATTGAATTAGTATGAACTATCCTACTAATAATTGAGCATTCTCTATTTACACCCGAGCAGAGACTTGCGCTTTTTTCCGGTAAGAC
The DNA here is from genome assembly GCA_947363905.1 of Lithophane semibrunnea. Taxonomy (NCBI): domain Eukaryota; kingdom Metazoa; phylum Arthropoda; class Insecta; order Lepidoptera; family Noctuidae; genus Lithophane; species Lithophane semibrunnea. The sequence continues at coordinate 387,280 of OX376205.1, forward strand.
CGCGGGTGGCACGCGCGCAGGCCACTTGACCCGCGACTGAGTTCGCGCGGAATAAAACTCTATCTGTACTATTTAATAAGGGTTTATATCGTCTGTGGCAATTTCAGTCTATATTGTTCACTACCCTAACCCCATTTGCGTAGTATGTATTATTAACATTATTATATTTTTATATGGGCTGTTCAGCGGTATTACCAGTGCCTTTGTTTACATCCGCGCGCGCATCGCTAGCGGTAAAAACAAAACCAGCAGCCTTTTTCCAAAACTTAACTTTGTTGTTAACTTTTTGTTGTGTGGTTAAAATCATTATTAAAAATATCGATTTCACGTAGGGGAGAAGAGCGTAAATAATAATAAATAGATTTGACTCCGCCATGGTACGTTTAGGTATAGTAAAAATAATTTGTAATTTTTTTTCTTATTCAAATCATTTTTTTTTTGTATAGGCTGTCTAACGGTTTTGCCAGTGCCTTTATTTACACCTAAATCACCTATGGAACAAAAACCAGCGCGCCCTTTTTCATATATATTTATTATTGTTTTCGTTGTGTGGTTAATTATTATCAAAATACAAAATTTCAAGTATTTTCACCAACCGACATAGAAGTTTTTAAAAGAAACTCCAGATAGTCAGTACCTACCTCGCAACAAAGGTTAGTTAAACTTTATAAATCTATCATCTCTAATTCTCTATAGTTAGGTACGTTATTGTAGCATAAGTTCTTACAACAAGTCTGTTGTTTTCCTCGCAAATGTGTTGAAAAACGTCGTATGAAACGCGTGTGCATTGATTATTACACTCTCGACTACCTTATCGCAGTCGCCTGCGCCTCGCGCGAATAATACCGCCTCGACTATAATATCCCATAGAGCACACTCGTATCACAATCTATAATCGTATCACACTATTGACATATAGTTTATGTTGACATAATTATCTTGTTGGATAATCTGTTTCGGCATAATTTTAATTCGCATAATGTTACTCGTAATATTATCCGGAACCGAACTAGTTTGATTAGGTTAAATATTGTTAGTCGCAAAAAAAAGGTTAGGTTAGGATAGAATTGTGACCCCTTACGCACGAGCCGAGCTAGCGAAGCGAGCGATGCCGCAGCAGCGGCCAGCGAGTGCCAAAAACGACTAGAATATAATAGAGAAAAAATACTTTAGTTAGAATTAGTTAGTTGGGGTTCTGAATACTGGAAGGGTTTCCACAAACGTGTCCATTATTAATGTCATTGTGCGTAAATATGAATCTGAATATGATCTGTTGAATGTTATGCTTATTTTCTGCTTATTATGATTACCTAGAGAAATTATGCTTAAAATAATTATGCGTAAATAATGTTAAGCGTAAATATAGTTCAGATAAACAAAAGATCATGTCTTAAAATTGTATATAAATGATAGGAAACCGCGTTATTAAGGCTGTACCCTACCTCAGATTTTATCTCGCTCGCACCATACTACTCGCGACCTGAGTGAGAGCGAAACGGAGTGGGGCGCCAGCGGCTCACAATCCTGGAAAAGTTTAGGTAATTGCTTTTTACGGCGAAAATAATGGTAATTAAAAAAAAAAACCTTAATACCTGCTTTATAGTTAGTTCAGTTATTATGCAAAGTTTCATGATCTAATTTGAAGTATTTTTTCTTTGGTTTTTTTTCTATAGAGAAAATTTTATGTAATCGTGTTTTCGCCAAAATAGGACCTAGCATTAATCCTCAACTTTAACATTATTATATTTATTTCAAAATTAATGCTGCAGTATTTTCGCAATAATGGAAGATCATGCTAAGCAATTTGAGGTAGGGTGCGCCCTTAAGACTCACACATTTTTAGTTACTTTCAATGTGCGTCATGTTTTTCATTTACTTACCTGGCACAAAATAAAATTAATTGTCTTTGATTTATTATTTTTTTAACACATTACGTTTAATAGCTAATTAAACGTAATGTGTTAGAATATTTATTTCCAAGTTTCATCTATCATCACAGTGTAACCTATTGCGAACTTAACTAACTCTTATCCCAACTAATTATTATAAAATAACAACTTACTAATTGTAATAAAATTTTGTATCTTAATACAAATAACGCATTATTATTATAATTTAAATGATAATATTGTATCATTTAAATTATAATATTTTAAAACGCGTACGTACTTCAGTAAATCTACGTATTATACAATACAGACTTAACTGATATGTAAGTACAACAGATATACACGTATTATTATGTAGTTACTGTTAAGGCCGGGTCGGAACCAAAATTGCCTGTCTTCAATTTGATTTTTCATAAAATTGATAAGACTTAGGTATAAAATAAAAATAGTATGAGTAACTACATGATATTTCCAAACTTTTTGTGGAACAGAAACACAAAATATTAAAATTTTCTCGATAAAAAAATATCACGAACTTACCTCTAATTTTCACGTATTTTCGATTTGTACTTAAAATGCTAATGCCTATTATGATAAAAATTAAATGATTATATGTATTAAAACAAGGCAAAAAAAATTGGGTAGGCTTTTTTTTTTATTCCTTTTATTTTTGGTTTTATTACGAATCAAAGCTTGTAGGACTTACGACGTTCTTAGTTCGTGGAAGAAGCCATCTTCCGTCGCACATTACGGGAACTTCAAGCATATTTTTGTTTCACAAATCAGTCGGCGTCGCTCTGGGCCTCAAGTCTGCTATTACAATAGTGTCAGAATGGTCTATCATTGATTTCATAATTGTTGATTTTGACAAGTTTGGTAATCTATTAATAGAGTGGCGTCATTATGACTTTCCAATGGTCAGCCACTGACACTCCATTGAGAGAAATGTTTTATAATGATAATCTCGTACATAATGACAAATGAATGACTGACTTATGCGGTAATCTGCTAAAATTTTGACAGTTCCTTTGATCAGTGACTTATCATTATAACGTCATTGTGCAATCATTGCTTTTAATTCGTTACGAGTCAGTAGTGGTGGTGTTTGTTGGAGACAATGTATTCACTACGAGCTAATATTCTTGAGCTAGCCAACGCAGTGGATGCAAGAGAAAGAAGATGGGTGGAATGCACAAGACGTCGTCGAGCCCGTCGTTTGTTGAGAATGAGTACGACCCCTTTATTTGTTCTCCCTTCACTTGGTATTTGTTTTCTCGCCTCTCGGGGCCCCACCCCGTGATTTTTTTTAGAGCCGGAGGACAGCACCTTCGACGTGTTTTTTATGTAATTTTTCACATTTTGTATGAAAAATATGCAAAAAAAAAATATATATATACCAACATGTTGAGCCTCAGGGGTTTCCTAAAGGGGGTCGAAATTTTCATTATTTTTACAATAGGACCCACCATTTTCGAGATATATGCAAAAGAAAATAAAAAAATACAGTACTGTTTTGCAACTGAAGTCGAGGTGTTGGTTTGAATTTTATTCCACACATTTTTAAACACTAAATGTCAGTAAGCAGTAATGTCACATTTGACTTTGACAGATAAAATAGTTGTGAGTTTTTTGGTATTCACGAACTTCCTACTACTTTAGATTGCATAAAACACGAATAAAAAATATGTAAAAATATTTAAAAATGAAATCTGGCACAAATAAATGTTCAAATTTTGTAGTAGTTTCTTGAAAATCATTTCTACTAACGGGTTTTATAATAATGGCAATACCACAATACCATTATAACACAATTATATTACGAGACCATTGACCGACCAATGATCGACCATTATGAATTAGCAGATTACGAACTTTTACCAAAATGACAATTGGATCGTGTTGGAATGACGGATTTTATAAAAATAGCAGACTTGAGGCCCTGTTGAGACGAGAGGACTAAGCTCAAATTTTTAGCTGCGCTGAGATATTATTTATTTTCGTAAATAATATTTTCGTAATTTATCACATTCCACAAAAGAAACTGAGACATAGAAAACATGAAATAAACACTAAAACCACTTCCAAAACGAATATTACAAGTGTTATTGATTGATAAATAAATAAATACCGAGTCTAAATAAACATATAAAATTCAATGTTGATATTTGAAAACTCAAGATGACATACATTTTATTTGACAGATTTTTGACTGATATAGTAGCACGGAGTATAGAAAGAAGTAGGTACAACTAGCGCCATTGCTCTGTATTGCGGTGAATTTTCTTGCGGAGAAAATTTACAACATAGCCAACGAGCTCATTCCACGTTCATTTGAAAGTTCGCACTGGAGATTAAATCTTATTGCGATTTACTCAGGATCCAAATTCGTTTACTCCCACTTTTTTTGACAAACTTCTTATAAGGTGACCCTTAACGAACAATTGGAGCGACTGACCGCCCCTAAATAAAACTTGTTTAGAATAATACCGTTATTCTTCGGTTATTGGTATAACGAACGAAGTCGAACAGATTACCTATGACTCCGGATTTTTAATTTGTCTGTCCGTGATGTCTTGTTTATATCTCTTTATTTGACTTTTTGTCGTAGTTGGGTTTTAGTTTTTACCTGACTACGGCGAAGCAAAAAGAAGGGTTATGATTTTGACCGGTGTCTATGTATTTATCTATGTCTGTTCCCTCATATTATGTTCTAAAAGACTCATCACAATTTGACAAATGAGGTATCGTTGGAAGCTTCTTGATCGTCCGCTGGTAACAGGCTATATGAAGACACATTAAATTGAAAATGGCGCCCTCTAGGTGACAAAAAATATTTTTTAATCATACCATGTTGGGTAACAAATGAAAGGTTTTAATTAGCACATTTAAAAAAATATATAATTATTATAACCCCAAAAAAAAGCAGCGACAATCAAGACGTATATTGCCATATGTTTATGTTAACGCGTGGGATGATAAGTGCCGCTTCACGTGCCGCCGCACCGTAAACAGAAAAAACGTCAGATGCGCCGCGTGACGCCACACTGCACGCGACGCGCCACGCCCCACGTCTCCGTAAATGAGGCCTAAAGTTATAATGCAACTTGGCATGTTTTCAAAGCTACAATTTCAACAGTTACAAAGAGGGACCATACAAACTTTCTATTAAGGGACTAGTTATAACAAGCGCCCGAGACGCGCAATTTGTACGCTGCGTTTCGGGCGCTCAATAAAATTGTATGAATTCCTATGTAACGAATTTGATCAAACGCTGCAGTCTAAGCGAGCGCCCATGCCGGGCGCAGTTAGGCCTGCACATGTCGCAACTTGTCACTCTCAACTTGCATCTCCGTTGTGCGATTTACAAATAAGACTGGGAGAAGGTATGCCGCGGGCATCGCTTCATCGAGAATTGCTGCTGCGTGCGCCGCCGTGATGAAACGCCGCATGTGACGCGGCTATGACATTCGCGGGCTCCGCCGCAAAAAACACTCCATTTCAAACAAACGCGTGTAAAATCGCGTCTCCGTAAACGCACTCATACAACGCCATATGTTTGAATTCAGTGCGGGCCGCGCCGCCCAAAGCCACGCGCGACTCCTCGCGTCTTCGTAAATGAAGCCTAACCGTGCCCTTAACGCTTGGACGCGAGTTCCTTATTCACTATTTTTCCTTGTCATTTTCTCCGCATTAGTAATAAACTTAATAGAAACACGGTTCAAAAGTTACAACAAAATGTGGAAATCTTGTTGCGTTTGACGAGCGTCCAAAACGCGCCGGGCGCGCGCCCAAAACACAGCGCAGGTACTGAGCGCGTACCTCGGGCCCTTGTTATAATTAGTCCCTTTGGTACTTTGGCACCCATTAACATAGATGAATAGATGTCAATTCTTTTAGTGGTGAAGCCGACAATCCTACATTTATTTCTTTTGTACAGAACTCGGCCTCTTTTTCACATGTTTCAAATGTTTTCGAAGGGGATTGTTCGCGTTTGGCGCAGGAAAGGTTTTCATGACACATGCCATATTCGTTGCACAATACAGTGCAAAATTCATTATACGAATATTATTTTTTACTTGGGTATCACTTTGCACGATCCTCCAAAGAGAGAAATCCACGATATAGCATTATATTTATTACTTGGTAACACAGTTTTCCACAAAGACGTCATTAGGTACAAATTGTACAAGGTCCTAAATAAAACGTGGTAACATTTAAATTTGAACTTTTTCACGTCAACATTGAGTTTCTAGTTCCAAAACATGAACATGATCTATAGTTCTGAATTCAAGCTTAGCGTATCGTATAAGCAAAATAAACTACAGAAGATTGAAATTCGAATTCTATAACGCCAGACGAAAAGTTTCTACTGGCGGGAAGGCATTGTGTTTTGTTTTCTTCGTGTTTAATGAGAGGGGTAGGTAAGGGTTGCGAGGGTGAAATATGATTTTTTGCTGTCAATACACGCCCCCTTAAGCAGATTACGAGATAAGCGCACCCGCACACGAGTACATTAGTGGAGAGGTTACTTATGTAGGCGCTTAGCCCAATCCATCGACTAAATGCTAGCTCAACTCAGCACAAGCTCGACGCGACGACGCCACCCACGCCACTCATCCCGGATTTTACAAATTGACTCGAGGCAAATCCGCGGCCTCCGGACCGGGCCTCCGGGCTTTTCTTAGGGTTTCCGGGACCGCTTAAAAAAAAACATTCCTGACAAATATGAAATGTTCCTGCGACCACCGGGAGCTGGGTGGGTTAGGGTACAGACTCGGTTCGTCGCAGACAATGTCGATTGCTTTGAATAAAGTCACCATGATGGACGACGGCTACATTTGAGAATTATATTTTTAAAAGTTCTTTGAAAGCCCGCTCTGCAATTTAACAGAATTTATTATCAGAAAATGCATAATAGAGTTGTCGCGTATAAGTTTGCAGGCATTATTAGTATTTGCAGAGTGACATTTCTTATACAGGCTGTAAGGGTAAACAGTCTTGTCATTCAAACCATGGGTAGTTGACTTAAATATAAAAATAAATGACCGAAAACAACAAAAAAAAAACGTTATTTTCATTAAAAGATTTTAAAAAGTTTCTATCCGACACCGTGTTCGCTAGCGAAACAGCTGACTAACTGAGGGAGTGGTCGCGCTCGCGGCCGGTCAGTTCGCTTCCCGCACCCCCCACCCGTGTTGAGACGCAAGTTCGTTGCCCTAGCACATAGGGCAACGAAGTCGCGTCTTTTGTGGAAAAATGTAGTTTAAAAAAAAAGTGTAATTTTCCATTGATTTTACGTTCTATAAATGAAACCAAACCACTGGTTACAAGGATAACGGTGTTTACCCTAACACCCTGTATTGTAGCGAGCGCGCGCCAGACACGCTTGATCTCCTCTCAATTTTTACCCGACTGCCCCAGCAGGCGTAGCATGGCGTTTTCTATCTCTACGAAGAATAGACATAGCTTTTTCTATACAAAGTGACAGTTCGTTTCTTCATTTTTGACATCCACCGTAGAAATGTTTCTACAATCTGTCATTTTGTCTTTCATTTCTAACGATCTTCGTCTAGGTCTTTTTATATGTAGACTATTTCGGAAGAAAGTTTTCTATCCTTACTGTCAAAATCATACTGACAACCGATAAATCCTATGATAAAACAAAGAATTCTTAGTCGAATTATGTAAAAGAGTGAATTTCGTAAAAAGTGCAGTTGACTCTTTCTATTTTGCTGCCGTCTCGTTCTGTTTACTGTCTACAGGAAACGTCATTTTTGTCTACTCTTCCGTCGACAAAACGGTGCTCATGCTACGCCTGCTGAAGGAACCCAATGTTTTTCGAGAGTATGTATCATACATACATACTCTCGAAAAACATTTATTTGTATGTATGTATGTATTGTATGTATATTTCTTTAGCACGCTCTGTTAGCCTAAACGGCTTGATAGATTTGAACATACGAGGTGTCGATAGGTTCGTCATAGTCTATAATATTTTTTTTATATATTTCATCTGCAACTACTTACAAAAAAAAGAAGGGAAGGTTTTTTTAAAAATAAATTACAACAATATTGGTACCTATCAAATAAAAGCTAGTAATGACTTAATTCCAAAAATATCTATATGCTTTAATCACTGATATATACTTATTTAATGTATACTTATTTTTTAATATTATAAAGCTGAAGAGTTTGTTTGTTTGTTTGAACGCGCTAATCTCAGGAGCAGGTTGAATTGAAAAAATATTTTTGTGTTGGATAGTCCATTTATCAAGGAAGGTTATAGGCTATGTAGCATCCTCTACGACCAATAGGAGCGGATCATAAACTCACTATAACCTTTTTTTATGGTAATCAAATTTGTTCGAAATTAATGCATTATTTGCGAAGGAGTTTTATCAACATCATTATTAATTCTTATTCAAATAAATAGTTTTAACATCTAGGGTATTTATGTAGCAGCAAAATACTTTTTAGTTCATTCGAATCGGACATTTAATTTCGAAGTTATCACGAGTATAAAAATGCAATACGCGAACCGTTTGACACCGGCGCCGCACCGCCGCCGCCGCCGCGACACATTCGCTACTCTAGAGACAGAGGAGAGGATGGGCACACGGGTAGATCATGACCTGGGATAGGATATAGGATAAGTTTTATCCCTATATTCCCACGGGATCGAGATCTACGCGGCTGAAACCGCGGGGCACAGCTAGTATATTAATAAAACTAAAAAGCTTGAAATAAAACAAATTAATAACCTGAAATATGTTGTTACTTTTGTTTGTCCGCGCCTGCAATACCTTACCAAAAACAAAGTTCAATGCTTGTTTAATTCTCTTTTCGGTTATAGGTTTTTGCAGTCGGGTTTTTTGTTTTTTAAATAATTTGTTTTACCGTTTTATATATTGGTTCTCGCTTCCACTTAGTTTAATCGCTTCGAGAAAATATTGGTTGTCTTTTTCATTTCCATCCCAATAACTTCAATAAATCTCATTTCTTGAAAAGAGCAATTCTTTCCCGCACCCTTTCTCACTTTCTCGGGCTCCACGGGCCCACGGGCCCCCGGGGACCCTGATGCGGGCCCCGCTCGTCCGCACAAAACTCGCTGTTTATTTGTTGTGTGTTTATCACAATATATCAGTTAGGTAACTCATTGTATACAATACTCCACTATCTAAACGTTTTATCATTTTTCTAATCATATTCAAATTAAAAAATCAGAAAAATTTATACATATAAAATGCTTTGGGCTGAATGATTGACGGATCAACGCACAGCCTAAACCGCTGATCGTAGAGACCTGAAACTTGAAGAGTGTGTTCTTTACATGACGTAGGCATCCGATAAGAAAGGATTTTCCGAAATTCTACCCCTAAGGGGGTGAAAAACGGGGGCAAAGTTTGTATGAAAAAATCTTATTCCTTAAGTAAACAGACTTGAAACTTGGCACGAATACGTATCTAAGTAAATGATAAAGTTTGTCATTTTTAGTTTTTCTAAACTATTCCGTAAACGGGGATTGGGGGGTGTCAAAGTTTGTATAGAATAATTTTAACGCGCGGTCCGATTAGATCAAAACTCAGTTATTTATACTTAAAACCAAAAATTAAGAATAATGTGTATCAGGGTGAAAAATCTTATTCCTTTTGGTTAATAAACTTGAAACATGGCAATACTTGCTTTAATAAATAATAAAGATTGTAATTTTTAGTTTTATAAGCAATCCCTCACATAGAGGAATTACGGGGTTGCCAAGTAAGTAAGTAAAAATTTTAACGCGCTGTCGGATGAACTCGAATCTTGGTACGGTGCTAATACTTAAAAACAAAAAATAAATTATTTCAGGGTTTTTCGGGGTAAAATCAATTGTTGAAGTTTAAGAGAAAAGTACGAAATCCAAGCGGACGAAGTCGCGGGCCTAGCGCTAGTTATAAAAACCGGTCAAGTGCGAGTCGGACTCGCGCACGAAGGGTTCCGTACCATTATCTATAAAAACGGCAAAAAAATCACGTTCGTTGTATGGGAGCCCCCCTTAAATATTTGTTTTATTTTAATTTAATTATGTAAATAATTATTCTGTGAATATTTCAAGCGTCTATGTCTGTTTTCGTTTTCAATATCGATATTTATCGTTTTTGCTCCCTTAAATATTTATTTTATTCTGTTTTTTAGTATTTGTTGCTAGACAGTTGAAATTTTCACAGATGATGTATATCTGTTGCCGCTATGGCAACAGATATACATCATCTGTGAAAATTTCAACTGTCTAGCTAGCACGGTTCATGAGCTACAGCCTGGTGACAGACGGACAGACAGACAGCGGAGCCTTAGTAATAGGGTCCCGTTTTACCCTTTGGGTACGGAACCCTAATAAAATGTTGAAGGCCATCTAGGAACCAAAAAGTTGTTACTGTTGTGCCTCTAGTCACGATGCAATATCTACAAAACTGGCTGGCATTTAACCACTACCAAACAACAACGTCGTATATCTTATAACACTTTTTAGACGCGGCATTGGCGACCTTTCGTACGGCGACGAACACAAATTACGTCTCATCGAATGACGTCTTAGTCTCACTGTTACGCCTTCACGTCGTCACGCGCGACCACCACTCAACATGTTTTCCTCTCCCATTGGTTTATCGACAGATTTATTGCGTGACAAAGTTTCACGCTCAAAGTTCGCTCGTCTCGTTCGCAAGCGATGTAAGAAGCGAACATTACCATACAAAGTGATCGACGTGCAAAACAAAAAAGTTTGCGTTGATTTACGGCCGCCAGGAACGGAGTCTATCAAACAATCCGCCGGTTGTTTGTGAGGCACTTCACTTTACTGCCAAGTACAACTTATAGTTTGTCCAAGCTTCAAAATACTGGAAACGATAAATAACCTAGTTTATTGTGGTGATTTTTTGTTACATTTCTTTTGTGAGTGGGGCAACCCACTAATTACTGTGGTGGTACTAAAACAGACTACGATGGGGGGGCGATACCATCCCCCCCCATCGCAGTCTGTTTTAGTACCACCACGGTCACTATAAGTCAAACTGACGAGGGGATTGATGACATGGCTACAAACGTAAGTACCCAGTGCAATAAGGAATTGATGAGTGCTTTGGAGGGTGCGATCCGGGAATATCGGTTTATGTCGCCCGAACGTAGGCCACGCTTACCTCGTTTGCCCATGCATAACAAAAATAGTGCGCTGGTGGCGGTTCTGGATTCGCAGTTGTCAAGCTATTTTGAGGACTGCGAAGACCTCACCGACACTCACTCGATTCTGTACTGCGCGGCTATAGCGGCATGTTGTGTAGCTCACGAGAAATTTAATGAGTCTAGAGCTACATGACCGAAATCAGCCGCACTAGCTTGGCAGTGAAGGATTGAACGTCGTGTTGGTGGGGCCAGAGCGCTTATCGGCAAACAAATCTGCTTCAGGGAGGGCAAGACTCGCCCTAGAGTGATGCGCTTTGTGAGGCGGGCGTTATCAGGTAGTGATATCAGTCCTCAGGACTATTTAATCCGTGTCACAGGTCGCATAGATTTCAGCAGAAAGTGTATGCCTGGGCAAACCGTATAAGTAGCGGAGAGTAGACCGATACACTCAGAACCGCACCTTCCAGAGTGATAAAAGGTGGGTATATAGGGCTTGGGAGCAACTGGACCAAGGTGTGGCTGACACGCGCCTGCCGGGTGATGATGCCATGTGCTTTTTCTGGCGCAGTATCTGATCGGTGTCTGTCCGTCACACTGAAGGGGATTGGACTTAGGGATGTCGAGCGAGCCTGCGATCCAATACCAGAAACCGGGGCTATTACCATTTGCCCCCAAGATATAGCTCATGCAGTCCGACCGTTGCCTAACTGGAAATATCCTTGGCCGGACGGGCTGCACAACTTCTGGATAAAATGGTTTATAAGGTCGCACACTCGCTTGGCGGCTCAATACTAGACTGCATTTAAGGCTTACATAGCGGCGCGATTTGTCGCGCGACGCGAATCTGCGATATTATATCTGTAGAACAATTTCTATGAAAACGCGCGCGACACTACACACAGGAGCGAAATTCCAGCCGCGAAACAGATCCGCGCGATTCGCAGCGCTACTGGCGTCAAGGATCTGGAGGCGAAAGTCCTCGCGCACATCTGGGAGTGGCGCGAGGAGATGAAGCGCCGGGGTGTAACACCGCTGCCGCGAGAAATTGCGGCACAGCGGACAGAGCTCCGGCAGGATTTCATGGCGGCATGGAGAGTGCGATTGTTGCAACCCAGTGCTGGGCACGCCACAATTGCGGCGATAAGTCCCCTCTTTGAGGAGTGGCTAGAGAGGCGCCACGGCGTCCTCACCTTCCGCCTGACGCAGGTCCTCACCGGACACGGTTGCTTCGGAAGGTTCCTGTTTCGGATAAGGCCGGAGGAAACGCCCGGGTGTCACCACTTCGTGGATCGCTCGGAGGACACGGTGGAGCATACGGTGGAGGCATGCCTTGTTTGGGCGGAGCCCCGCCGTGACCTCTTGGAGGCGATTGGCGGCGGTGACCTCTCGCGTCCGGCCCTGGTTCAGGCCATGGTACGGAGCGAGAGTGCATGGGAAGCAGTCACCTCCTTCTGCGAAACAGTAATGCTCGCGAAGGAGGAGGCGGAACGCGTGAGGGAGAGGCAAAGTTTGCGCCCTCACGCCCCTAACCGCCGCCGATAGAGACGCCCTCGGCATCGGGAATCCCAGGCAGATTCCCGGCCACCATAGGCGCGGGCTTGCGGACGGCGAGCAATGGGTAGCTCGCCGTCCGATTAGGACCAGGCCCGGGTCGATGGCGGGTCGTGTTACACGCGCGCCTCAAAGAGATATCAGCACAAGTGGCGGGGTCCGCTAGGACCGATGCCTGCCAGGGTTGCGGGTAAGTCCGAAAGGGATACCGGGACCTTGGCAGCAGGCAACTGAAGGAACACGGGTGGGTTTTAGTCAGTAAAACACCCACAAAAAAAAAGGCCCTGAATACCACCTAGTATCAAAGTGCTTGTTAATACATGACCAATGAGTCCAAAAACGATGGTGCTGTCTTGTTTGATTGAGGATTTCCCATGGCCACCTTCCGGCTCCATCATCAGACTCTGAACACCACCTAGTGTCAAAGCCTCAAAGCACTTTTTAATACATGACCAATGAGTCCAAGCACGATGGTGCTGTCTTGTTTGATTGAGGTTTTCCCATGGGCACCTTCCAGTTCCATCATCAGACCATGAACACCACCTAGTTTCAAAGCATTTGTTAATACATGACCAATGAGTTCAAAGACGTGTTTGATTGAGGAGTTCCTATGCCTAACTTCCGGCTCCATCATCAAACCAGCTCCATGGTATCATTTTTTCAATATGTTTCGGTGGTTGTATAAGTATGCCAAGTTACAGCACAATCAGATGCCAGGAAGTGCTTGATAAACAGATGACACTTGGAGTTACTAGAAACACATTATGGCCACTTTCCGGCTCCATCATCAGACCTTGAACAGCACCTAGTGTCAAAGAACTTGTTAATACATAACCAATGAGTCCAAACACGATGGTGTTATCTTGTTTGATTGAGGAGTTCCTATGCCTAACTTCCGGCTCCATCATCAGACCAGCTCCATGGTATAATTTTTTCAAATTTTTAATTTTTTTTGTTGTCTGTGGAGACTTCAACATCAATATATTAGAAAAATCTGGTACAGTAAATTTTATAATTATACCCCACTATTTAACCTCATCAATTATAAGTTTGGGAAGGTTTTCACCTCAAAAACATTGCCTGTTTGTGTGCGTTATATTTAGTGATTGGGCAACACCAGGAATTTACAAAAGTAGGCAAAGGTTATTTGAATTATATCATGAAAAAACGTATAACCATAATGAAACGTTCAAAGAATTTGTTATGAAATATTCTAAAACTTTTAAAAGAGCCTGTTCCTCAGCAAACACATTAAAAATAAAATCCTCTAGAAATAAAATTAAAACAACCTGGAATATTATTAATTCTGAAACGGGAAGAACGACAGTACGGAATCGTGACTTCCATCTAAAAATCAATGATGTAGATATTAAGGCAGACGTGGAGGTGGCAACTGAGTTCGAAAATTTCTTCACTAATATTCCAATTTTAACAACCAAAACTCTGTCATCGTCGTCCTCGACTTCTGCTTATTCAATAATAAAAGAATGTTTACCAGAATGTGACAAACTTTTTGAATTCACAATTGCTACTGCTGAAGACATTATAGAATCTTTTAAAGAACTCGATGTAAAAAAAACTGTTGACCTTTGGGGATTATCAGTACATACCATGTCTTCAATAATTGATGTTATTTTACCCTTTTTGGCAATTGTTTTTAACTCTTGTATTGCATCTCGTGTATTTCCTGATCTGATGAAACTTATCAAAGTGATTCCACTGTTCAAGTCTGGCAGCACAACTGATCCCACGAATTTTCGGCCTATTTCGATATTACCTACGTTGAGCAAAATCTTTGAAAAATTAATTTTTAAACAGATGTTAGGACATTTCAATGCACATAATTTACTCCATCTAAAACAGTTTGGTTTTACAAAGGATCGTTCAACTACAGATGCGGGCGTGGATTTACTGAAGAGCATTTTCGAGACCTGGGAGGACTCGCAGGATGCTCTTGGTATTTTCTGCGACTTGTCCAAGGCTTTCGATTGCGTACATCATGATACTCTCATCAGGAAACTGTACCACTATGGTATTAGGGACAAGGCTCTTTACCTTCTGACTTCTTATCTGAACAACAGAATTCAGAGGGTCGATGTTAATGGCAAGAGATCTGCAGGATCTTCGGTCACCATGGGCGTTCCGCAGGGTTCAATTCTAGGTCCTTTCTTATTTCTCATTTATATTAATGACTTGCCTTACCACATAAGGGATAATCATAAGATCGTATTATCCGCAGATGACACACCCCTTAATTTTTTAAATCAAACTTCAGTTAGTCAACTTTGAACAAGTTAACGATGCACTCTCTAAAGTTGTGCATTGGTTTAATGTAAATAATCTTCTCTTGAATGAAAAAAAGACTAAACTCATTAAATTTTTAACGCCAAATGTCAGGAAGCTATCTACCAATGTTAAAGTTAATGGAATAGAGTTGATCCCCGTTGAATCGACAGTTTTTCTTGGAATAACCATTGACGGTAAATTACAATGGGGCCCACACATAGAAAAATTGACAGGTAGGCTTAGTTCGGCCGCCTCTGCCATTAAAAAAATTAGACAGATAACTGACAGATACAGCCAGAATTGTTTATTTTAGTTATTTTCATAGTCTTCTGTCTTATGGGATTCTTCTCTGGGGAGCTTGTGCGGACATTAATGCTATCCTTGTTTTACAGAAAAGGGCTGTTCGAGCCATTTACAAGCTAGGTCCAAAAGATTCCCTTCGAGAAAAATTCAAAGAAATAGATATTCTGACTGTATATATTTACCTCACAATATATATTTGAAAACCTATTGTATGTACACAAAAACATATCAAAGTTTAAGAAAATGTCCGATATTCATAGTTTAAATACCAGGAATAAACACAATCTTGCTGTACATCGCACTTGTCTCCACAGCGTAGGCAACTCATTCATGGGTCAATGTATACGCTTTTATAACAAACTTCCCATTGACATTCGAAACTTACCCATTAAACGATTTAAAAGCTGTATTAAAACTAAACTTTGTAAAAAAGGGTACTATAAAATTTCAGATTATTTAGAAGACAAAAATGCATGGGATTGAGCTGCTCGCTCTGCTAAGCATTGTGACATTTTGAATATTATGGAAAACCATAAAAATATACCTACCAGTTTTATATACAAATTGACATTATTGAATATTATGTACAAAATGACATGATGATCACTTGTAAAGTATTTGTTTTATTGTGAATGTGAGGACTATGTCAACCAACTATCACGCCCTGTCGTAGCAGAGTTTACAACGGTACAAACCAAGCAAAACCTACTGATGGCTATCCGATCATACAACAAAACTAAAACTTCTAAAGAAGATAAACTCAACACGGAATTGATTGGTGTTCCAGGCAAACGCCAGGCCGTCTTTGTTGAAGAAAGAATGTCCGCCAGCTCAAAGAAGCTGTTCTACTTGGCGCGACAATTTGCAAATAATAATCATTATAGTTTCTGCTGGACCAGCAACGGAAATATTTTCCTCCGAAAGCAAGTAGGTGACAAGCAAATTCTGATCAACTCAGAAAAATGTATCCAAGACCTCAATGCCAACATACCTAAACTGAATATCTGACTACAAAAATGCATGATATTTAAGCCACTTAAACAAGAATATTCTTTAATATTTTTACAATTAGTTATCTCCTTAATTACACACACTTACGTCTTTCTTTTACATAAAACCAACACACATCAAAACATTGTTTCCAATAACATTTCACACACTCCTAGAATTGCTCACACATACTTACACATGTAATCACTTAAAGGCCCCAATCCCATTATTTTATTATTTAAAACCCATCGGGACTCTTGTACCCCCCGGACTCTTTCCAGTTTTTGCAAAATATTTTTATTGTTGTTATTTTTCTTCTCTTAATGGCTAACGTCATTAATGACCTCGATCAAATAACCCAGGGAAAATCCTTTATCTGTAGTCCAGAAGAATGTCTAAACTATATAGATACATCTAGAAATAATATAAATCTATTGCATATGAACATCCGAAGCGTAAACAAAAATTTTCCACACCTACAGGTACTGTTGAATCGGTTAAATGTGGATATTGATATTATTGTCCTAACCGAGTGCTGGCTCAGTAAAATCAACAATGTTCCATTTTTGGACGGTTATGAGTAACATTTCACAAATAAAAACTGTAACCAAAATGACGGAATAATTATTTATACAAAATCAACCTTGCAAACTACATTATCAGAGCCAGACTTTGCGGGTGGAAACTGTTTAGTGTGTCACCTAGACAAAAGAATATCGGTGGTAGCGATCTATCGCTCGCCCTCATTAAACTCTACGGAAAATTTTGACAATTTCTCAACAAGTCTGATAAATGTTTACGACAATATTAAATCTATATGCCCTAATATCGCGCTTGTAGGTGACCTAAACATAGACTTAAAACAAAATAACATGAATGAAAGAACCCTGGACTATCTCACGCTAAATGCGTCTCATGGTCTTATGCCAACACACTTATTCCCCACTCGAGATGAGAACTGTCTGGACCATATATTTTTGAAATCTTATCTAACCTCTACTACACTAGTGTTAGAGGCACATGTAACGGACCACAAACCACTACTCTTAAGTTTGAAAAATGCCAATCCCGCCCACAAATTATATACAACCACCACCCTAAACCACAAAGCTATTGTGGAGGAGTTAGGAAGTGTGGATTTTACGGTAATATATGAGGTCGAGAACATAAATGAGGCAATGAATAAATTCATCAGTATTATTAAAGTAGTAATATCAAATCATTCCAAAGAAGTCAAAATCCCAAGACAAAAGAGAATCATTAAACCCTGGATAACCCCGGGTCTTTTAAAATGTATAAAACATAGAGATAAAATGCACATAAAATCTAAAAAATCACCAGATAATATTATTCTAAAAACTACATATTCTCGCTATCGAAATTTTTGCAATAACTTACTCAGGAAACTAAAAAAGTCTTATGAAAACGGCCAGCTGGAAAAAGCCAAAAATAATCCCAAAGTCCTATGGAAAACAATAAAACAAATAACCAATACCCATAAATCAAAACTTAGCCAAGTGGAGCTACTCACAATACGAGACAGCCCAAAATCGGCGATTAATGAAGTAGGCGAATTTTTCGCCAACATTGGCAAAAAGTTGGCTTCAAAAATAATTAATAACACTGCATCGTCACCAGCCTGTGGCCATCCCCCACCCTCACCTTCGGACACCCGAAACTCACCTGTGAACTCTCTTACCATCCTGGAAGTAGACGAATCTGAGGTCGAATCCCTAATCCTACAACTGCGTTCTGACTGTGCAGTCGGCTGGGACGGCATATCATCGCTTATATTGAAAAGCTGTCGACATGTACTGGTTCCACCAATTACTTATCTTTTTAATCGTTGCCTTCAGGCGGGTGTCTTTCCGGAGGCCTTTAAAAAAGCTGTGGTCCATCCTATATACAAGGGAG
The DNA here is from genome assembly GCA_947363905.1 of Lithophane semibrunnea. Lineage (NCBI taxonomy): Eukaryota > Metazoa > Arthropoda > Insecta > Lepidoptera > Noctuidae > Lithophane > Lithophane semibrunnea. Next base: position 405,372 of record OX376205.1, read on the forward strand.
GGAACAGAGACTGTGTTAATAACTACAGACCGATATCGGTCCTACCTGCACTCTCTAAACTTCTCGAAAAATTCCTCAATAACTCGCTACGAAAATTTCTCGACAAACACCAACTCATTGCTAATAATCAATACGGATTTCGGACAAGTCTATCTACAGATGAGGTAGTACTGGATTTCACGCAACAGGTTGCCTCAAACCTAGATAAAAAATCGAAATGTCTAGGTATATTCCTGGACCTTTCGAAGGCTTTTGACACAGTCTCTGTTCCCAAGCTCATCACGAAGCTGGAAACTATCGGTGTGCGTGGAATGCCGCTAGAAATAATTAAGGATTACCTTAAAAACCGTAAGCAATGCATTAAAATTGATACTCACCTAAGTGATGAGTTTCTCGTGTCCTATGGTGTTCCCCAGGGAGGGATCCTCTCCCCCACCCTATTTCAGATCTACGTAAATGACCTCTGTAGACTGAGTCTCCCAAATGGAAGAATTTATGCTTACGCAGATGACACTGCAATTCTTGTAGACGGAATCACTTGGGACATTGTGAAAGCAAATGCGGAGGTGGCCATGGCTAAGGTTATGATGTGGTTAAACTCGAACCTTCTTACATTAAACCTACAAAAGACTACTTATATTCCCTTTGCTATACGTCGTAACGCTAAACCATCTCCTTCTTTTAGTATAACTCCCCATTCCTGCCCAAACTCGTCCACCCCTTGCACTTGTCCTCCGCTTGCAAGATCCGAAAGCGTTAAATACCTCGGAGTATACATAGACGACGGACTGAGAAGGGACAAATTGACGCTGTCACCACCAGAACTTTACGTCTTATACATATTTTTAAGTCTCTTAGAGAATCCGCCGGCCTAAAAACTTTTAAGATGGTGTACCTCGCACTATGCCAATCAGTGATTGGTTATTGCATAGTTACGTGGGGCGGTGCGGCTAAGACTAGATTTCTGAGGGTGGAAAGAGCACAGCGAGCTATTCTTAAAGTCATGACGAAAAAGCCCTACCGGTATCCAACAACTGAACTCTTCTCTGACTGTAAAGTACTTACGGTCCGTCAGCTTTATGTGCTTAAATCCACCCTTAGAAAGCACGCGGGCCTTCCTCCTCATATGACAAACAAACGCACATACGTTCCACCAAATATACAACATAAGACCACGTTCGCCAAACATCAATATTATATACTAAGTACCCATATCTATAAAAACATTAACAAACATTTCAATATCATAAATCTAAACTCAAATGCACTAAAATCTAAAGTAACAGAGTGGCTGCTCCTTAAGGATTACTTTTACACGGAGTCTTTACTCATCTTTCTTGTATAATACTCACACACCTACACACACACACATACACTCACACCTACACACACACACCACTCACATACACTAACACACAACATACAATTTTACTCTTATTACCATACAGTAGAATGACACAGTCCACTTGAGATATAAGTTTTTGTTGATTATTGACCGTAAACTACCTCTTATAATACAGGTATACCCTAGCTTAAGAGGTAGTGAATATTATTCTTGTACAGATTTTGCAACAAACTATAAATGTATTTTCTATACCAAATATCACACTGTATTTTCAAACTCTGTATGTTTTTGGATAAATAAAGATTATTATTATTTTCGGTGGTGTTCTTTTTCTCAGCTCTTAGGCTGGTTTTAGCTACATTTACGGGCCAAAGCCAAGTAAATGCAGCGTGTGGTGTGTATTTAAGATGAGGGTGTGTTTTCTTCGTCTAACTGCATGAATTTCCTAACTATTCTACAGGTGTTTAATATGGCAGCTTTGTGTAGGTTAATATAAGATGGTTGGGGATAACACTGGTCGTGGAGAGAACTATAGGGATAACGTACACTTTTTCTTGTCTCCAGATTCTTGTGACTTCTTCTTTAAGTTCAGCATATTTACTTATTTTTTCAGATATTGTTTTCTGTAGGTTATGGGTGTTAGGAACTGCAATGTCTATAAGGTAAGTGATTTTTCTAATTTTATTATTATTATTAAATTTTGCATATCTCGGGACCACTGGGGTCCCGGTCTTTTGAAAGGCGTACGAGGGGCCGAAGCTAACTCGCAGAGGCCCCTTAGACAATTTTAAATGGAATGAGCCACCAACCGACGATTATCCCTGTACACACTACGTTAGTGCACCCAAGGACCTGACTTGACCTGACTTGACCTGACTTGACCTGACTTGAGCTGACTTGAGCTGACCTGACTTGACCTGACTTGACCTGACTTGACCTGACTTGACCTGACTTGACCTGACTTGACCTGACTTGACCTGACTTGACCTGACTTGACCTGACTTGACCTGAGTTGACCTGACTTGACCTGAGTTGACCTGACTTGACCTGACTTGACCTGACTTGACCTGACTTGACCTGACTTGACCTGACTTGACCTGACTTGACCTGACTTGACCTGACTTGACCTGACTTGACCTGACTTGACCTGACTTGACCTGACTTGACCTGACTTGACCTGACTTGACCTGACTTGACCTGACTTGACCTGACTTGACCTGACTTGACCTGACTTGACCTGACTTGACCTGACTTGACCTGACTTGACCTGACTTGACCTGACTTGACCTGACTTGACCTGACTTGACCTGACTTGACCTGACTTGACCTGACTTGACCTGACTTGACCTGACTTGACCTGACTTGACCTGACTTGACCTGACTTGACCTGACTTGACCTGACTTGACCTGACTTGACCTGACTTGACCTGACTTGACCTGACTTGACTTGACTTGACCTGACTTGACCTGACTTGACATGACTTGACCTGATTTGACCCGACTTGACCAGACGACCTAACTTGACCTGACTTGACCTGTCTTGACCTGACTTGACCTGACTTGACCTGACTTGAGTTGAGTAAATTGGTAGTTGAAAGAAAAGTAGATTACGCACCTTGCTTAAAGTGAGTTATTGATGCACGAGGGTTATGTTGGTGCCCGAGGGTATGCGAGAGCACTAAATTAACACGAGTGCATCAATAACTCACTTGGCGCTCGATGCAGCAATCTACTATTACTGCCTTTTTTACGCACCTTGCTAAAAGTGAGTTATTGATGCACGAGGGTTATGTTGGTGCCCGAGCGTATGCGTGGGCACTAAATTAACACGAGTGCATCAATAACTCACTTGGCGCTCGATGCAGCAATCTACTATTACTGCCTTTTTTATTACCTCCTTCATCTAGATTTATTTTGCTTTAATGCAACTTGTGGAATATTAAAATCAATAGCCCACTTTTTTAATAGTCTCTGAAGTCATCATTGTTGGTTGAAGTGTCTTCTTTATCAACATTATCTTCATTTTCGGATGACTTCAACTTCGAAAAATCAACAAGAGTCCTGAACTTTGGAAAATGAACTGCGGGGCACACTTGAAGTATTTTGGTTAAATTGATTAGTTAAATTTGCATTTAAATGTGATACGGAACCTTTCTTATTTTCCTCACTCTCAGCTTGAGCTCTATTACTTTGAATTAAAGTACGCGAAAATTGTATACAAGGTTATTATAAACCTGTAATATGAGTATTAATTAAGTAGCGGGCGTATTATCATGTTTGTGATACTTTAGGATGTATACAGGTCGCACTCGTAATACTTATTCGACTTATATATAATGGTAACAAATACTACGTGTAAACAATTATTATCCGTTTAGCAGATGTTTAAAAGGTAATTATATGACAAAATGTACAGTTTTATGACGTTTATACTACGAAAACGTTTAGAGGATGAAAAGTTGTATAAGTAAGTTTTATAAATGTCGAAATAACGTCATATGACATTATTATACGACAAAAAATGTTTATGACTATTCGGACATATAATACATCAGTACATGACGAAGAGATAAAATAATGACTATAAAATAACTTTAAAAAGACTTAAGGTCATATAAAAGTTTGATTATATGACAAAAATGTTTGTTGGGCGGTCTTTTGGAAGGCGTACGAGGGGCCGAAGCCAACTCGCAGAGGCCCGTTAGACACTTCGAATGGAATGTGGCACCAACCGATGATTGTCCCTGTTCGCACTATACAAGTGCACCCAAGGACAATCCCCGGTTGGAGTAGGACTATTGCAGGATAGGGAAACAAAGATATTAGATTATGGGTTTGCGTGGCTAAAGTGGACGGGTAACCTGGAACTATTGAAGGACTATGGCCCCTGCCTGATCAATGTTTTATATATACACGGATAAAATGGCAGGGGGTGACTTGCACACTCAATAATGGGCCCCCAAAAACTGTCGCTAGCACATAGTGACGTAGCGACAAGGAGGCAACACTTCCTGAGGTGCTTAAGAGGAGTGGAGAGGCATTCCACGGCTATCAGGACAATCCCGGAAGTACGGTCAAGATCCCTACCAGCATCTTACTGGAATACTTCCTTCCTCCGAGCACGTTTGCTCTTGCGAATCTCCACTCAAGCCGGCCAATAAAGGCAAGAATGAGGTGGGATTATTATTATTTTTTGTCTTTGACATTTCTCGGGACCCTAGGGTCCCGGACCTTTGGAAGGCGTACGAGGGGCCGAAGCCAACTCGCAGAGGCCCCTTAGACAATTTTAAATGGAATGAGGCACCAACCGACGATTATCCCTGTATGCACTGTGCAAGTGCAACCAAGGACAACCCCCGGTTGGTGTAGGACTATTGCAAGCTATGGAAACAAAGATATTAGATTATGGATTTGGGTGGCTTAGTGAACTGGTTGTTTTGATCTATGGGGAGACTATGGCCCCTGCTGGACCAATGTTTTATATAAAATACACAGATAAAATGGCAGGGGGTGACTGGCACACTCAATAATGGGCCCCCGAAAACGGTCGCTAGCACAAAGTGTCGTAACGACAAGGGGGCAACATGTCCTGAGGTGCTTAAGAGGAGTGGAGAGGTATTCCACGGCTATCAGGACAATCCCGGAAGTACGGTCAAGATCCCTACCAGCATCTTACTGGAATACTTCCTTCCTTCGAGCACGTTTGCTCTTGCGAATCTCCACTCAAGCCGGCCAATCAAGGCAAGACTGAAGTGGGAGCTCTGTTCCTCGTCAGTGTTCACTCCAGCCGGCCAATAAAGGCAAGTCAGAGATGAGGAACAAGACTTCTCCCGGGAGGTAGGGTCCGTGGGGTCGCTACTGCCCAACAGCTCGCCACATGCTGCCCTGCGGGTTTTTGTATCTCTCTTGGTCTGGCTCCTCATCCTAGACTGTTCCGGCAAAGTAAACTTTACCGGCACAGACCTAGAGTTCAGAGCGCGTAAGCCCCACCACGACGTCAACGTAGAGATACGGCGGTGGGGTTATTATTATCGTTTATTTATTTATTTTCTTATTTGTTTACATTTTTAAATATTTCATAAATTCAAATAAAAATATAAAAAAACATTTAAAAATATAAAAAATAGATGGCCGCCGGTGTCGGGAGCAGGGTCCAAGCTACCGGTGGTTAGGGCTGCAGAGACAGGAACCTCCTCACAATGCGAGCCGTATCAAGGAGTACTGCCTTCTGAATCAGGCCCTTGATCCAACCGCCTAACGAGAGCCTCGAGAGATGTTGGTCGAGGCTTTCGGCTATCAGGCCATTGGCCGTTACGACAATCGGCACAACGATAGCCGAGCTCACATTCCACATGTCGACAACCTCGTGTGCTAAGTCGAGATATTTTATTTGTTTCTCTTTCTCAGCTTTCACGAGGTTCACGTCATGTGGGATGGTAACATCGACTATCATTGCGCGGCGCGCTAATCGGTCTATCACTACGATATCAGGTTTATGGGCAACAATAGTCCTGTCAGTAATGATAGACCGATCCCAGTACAACGTGACATGGTCATTTTCGAGAACTGGGTCGGGCACATACTTGTAGTACGGTACCTCAGAGTCCACAAGTTTATATTTCAACGCAAGTTGCTGGTGAATAATCCTGGCCACTTGATTATGCCTGTGCAAGTACTCGCCGTTAGCTAGACGAGAACAACCAGAGATAATATGTCTGATGGACTCACCCGAACGGTGGCATGCCCGACACACGTCAACCGTCCCGTCCTTCATAATATGTCTCCGGTAGTTATTCGTCAGGATAACTTCGTCCATAATTGCACAGACGAAACCTTCAGTTTCCCCGAAAAGGTCACCAAAACGTAGCCAGGATACGGACGCTAAGAAATCTACACCGGGCTCATGAAGAGCTCGATAGAAGCGCCCGTGAAGCTCCTTGCTTTGCCATACCTCCTTGCGGTCTTCCGTAGTAAGCACCACAGGTTTGCGCCAGTTCTCTTTAGCCATGGAGAGCGGGGTGAGTCCTTTGTCCACTGCCACCACATCGCGGTGCATACCCACTTCGGCTTTAAAAAAATATTCTCTGAGATTGCACACCTCGCGATTGTGGAGGGTCTTCGCATTTAAAAAGCCTCGACCCCTGCACTTCCGGGATGTACAATCTCATCACCGATGATCGTGGGTGATGCATCCGGTTTGCGGTCAACAGTGTACGAACCCTCCTATCCAGGGCGTCGAGTTCGGTCTGAGTCCATTTGAGTATGCCGAAAGAGTACATCAGAACCGGCATGACCCAACCGTTGAAGGCGCGCACCTTGTTTCCGCCTGAAAGAAGACTAATTAATACTCTTTTCAGGCGACCAAAGAAGCGCTCCTTCAACGATTGCTTCATGTCAGCAACGTTGATGCCTAACGCTTCCGACATACCCAAATACTTATAGTTTTCAGATGAGGATAGGGACCTGAGGTATATGGAATCCGAGAGTTGAATTCCCTCTGATTCCATAATCTCCCCTCGCTTTACATGCATGACTGCACATTTGTCCACACCAAATTCCATCCTGATGGTGTTACTGAAGGTTTCAGTTACCTTCAGTAGCTCCATCAGTCGCAATTCGTTGGGGGCAAAGAGTTTCAGATCATCCATGTAGAGAAGGTGAGATATGACCTGACCACCTCTCCTCAACCGATAGCCTAGACCTGAATCCTCTAGCAGTGTTCTTAGAGGGTTCAGGGCCAAGCAGAACCAAAGCGGACTCAAACTGTCACCCTCAAATATTCCCCGTTTAATCCGTACAGGTTCATCATTCCCTTGGATCTGTCGACACCCCGGGTAGCGAAGAACTGTCCTCCATTGCCCCATACACGACTCAAGGAAGGTGCGTAGAGTTGCATCAATCTTGTACAACTCCAGCACCCTCATGAGCCACGTATGTGGCACCGAGTCGTAGGCCTTCTTATAGTCTATCCAGCATGTCGAGAGGTCCTTACGGGATCAACGAACCTGTTGGCTTATGGCCATTTCGATGAGGAGTAGCTCCTTAGTACCGCGGGACCCGTTCCTACATCCATTTTAAGAGGCGGACATTATTAAATTGTTGTCAATGTGTGTGTTTAATTTCACTCTCAAAATGTATGTAAGAAGTTTATAGACCGTCGACAAACATGTGATCGGTCTATAATTCTTCGGTTCCGCGGGACTACCTGACTTATGGAGCAGGTGGGTAACGCCTGTTGTTAGAAACTGCGGTAGCGACCCAGACTCTAAGGATGACTGGAATTGAGATGCCAGGCGAGCGTGTGAACTAATCAGCCATTTTAACCAGAAGTTGTGCAGTCCGTCCGGTCCCGGTGATTTCCAATTCGGTAACGGACGCACTGCTGTGGCTACGTCTTGTGGAGAGATTAATACAGCTTCCATTTCTGGTATAGTTTCATACACTCGCTCGACATCCTGTATCCAGTCAGCCTCAGCGTGACAGACGGGCACCGACCATATACTGCCCCAGAATGCGCTCGTGGTGGCATCATCCGGGCGGCACACGTCCGCCACATTTTGTTCAGGTCGCTCCCAAGCTCTATATATCCACCTCTCATCGCTCTGGAATATGCAATTCTGCGTGTATCGGTCCACCCGCCGCTTATACCGCCGAATTCGGCTCGCCCATGCACAGACTTTTTGCTTCAGGAAGTCGATACGCTCTGTGACACGGGACATGTATTCTGGAGGACTGATTCCTGTCCCCGAGAACGCCCGTCTCACAAAGCGCATCACTCGTGGTCGTGTATTGCCCTCCCTGAAGCTGTATAGTTTGCCGATGAGTACCCTGGCTCCATCGATACGGCGCTCGATCCTGCATTGCCAGCCTGGTACAATACAGGATCGAGTGTGTATCAACGAGATCCTCGCTGCTCTCGAAAAAGTTTTTAAGCTGCGAGTCCAAGGCACACACCAGCGCCCTATTTTTTTTGTGCATAGGTAAGCGTGGTAGTCGGGGTCTAAGTTCGGTCGGGGTGTGCCTATAATCGCGAAACGCATCCTCCAGAGCGCTCCTCAATCGGGCGTTGCACTGGCTACTTACTGTGACAACCCTATCATTCTCTTCTTCAACATGATTGGACCGCGGCGGGATTGGGTCAGGAATTGACGGTTGTGCCGCGGTTTGTGCCGGAGTCGAGACGATACGGTTGCTCAGTGCCTCTGAGCGCAGCCTATCAAGTGCAGCATCGTCCAACCTGTGGTTGTGTTGGATGACCCGCACCTGATCCGACAGTCGTTGGGCCGAGACGTTGACGGTTGGTACTAGTTCCTGGAACAGAGACAGCATCCTATCGCGGTATGCAGTGAGGTTAGTTTATTATTATTTCTTTATTTCATTTTTCATACTTATAAATTATATTTTTAAATATTAGAATAAAAAATTATATAAAACATTTAAAAATATAAAAAATAGTAGCCCACCGGTATCGGGAACAGGGTCCAAGCTACCGGCGGTCAGGGCTCCAGAGAGAGGAACCTCCTAACGAAGCGAGCCGTGTCCAGGAGTACAGCTTTCTGAATCAAGCCCTTAATCCAGCTGCCCAACGAGAGCCTCCTTAGGTGTTGGTCGAGGCTCTTGGCAATTAAGCCATTGGCTGATACGACTATCGGCACAATGATCGCAGAGTTCACATCCCACATGTCGACAACCTCGTGAGCCAAGTCAAGATACTTGATTTGTTTATCTTTCTCGGCCTTCACGAGGTTCCCGTCATGCGGGACCGTTATGTCAATGATCATTGCGCGCCGCTCTGTTCGATCCACCACCACTATATCAGGCTTATTGGCAACAATAGTCCTGTCAGTGATGATGGATCGGTCCCAGTACAATGTGATATTTCCATTTTCGAGAACTGGGTCGGGCACGTACCTGTAGTACGGCACTTCCGATTCCACTAGGCTGTATTTCAGAGCAAGTTGCTGATGGATAATCCTGGCTACAAGGTTGTGTCTATGCAAGTACTCTCCGTTAGCTAGATGAGAACATCCGGAGATAATGTGACGGATTGATTCTCCCGGTCGGTGGCATGCCCGACAGATGTCAACCGTGCCGTCCTTCACAATAAATCTCCGGTAATTGTTCGTCATGATAACTTCGTCCATAATTGCACAGACAAAACCTTAGGCTTGCACCAGTTCTCTTTCGCCAAGGAGAGCGGGGTGAGGCCCTTGTCCACCGCGACCACATCTCGATGCATTCCCACGTCGGCTTCTAGGAAATATTCCCTGAGACTGCATATCTCGCGATTGTGGAGGGTCTTAGCGTTTAAAAAGCCTCGACCTCCACACTTTCGCGGGATATACAGTCTCATTACCGATGACCGTGGGTGATGCATTCGGTATGCAGTCAGCAGCGTACGGACCCTCCTATCCAGGGCGTCGAGTTCGGTCTGAGTCCATTTGAGTATGCCGAAGGAGTACATCAAAACCGGCATGACCCAACCGTTGAAGGCGCGCACCTTGTTCCCGCCTGATAAAAGACTATTAAATACTTTCTTCAGGCGGCCAAAGAAGCGCTCCTTCAACGATTGCTTCATGTCAGTAACATTGATGCCTAACGCTTCCGACATGCCCAAATACTTATAGGTTTCGGATGCGGAGAGGGCTCTCAGGTATATGGAATCCGAGAGTTAGTTGCCCACGGATTTCACAATCTCCCCTCGCTTTACATGCATGACCGCACATTTGTCCACACCAAATTCCATCCTGATGGCTCTACTGAAAGTTTCAGTTACTTTCAGTAGCTCCATCAGTTGTAAATTGTTGGGGGCAAAGAGTTTTAGGTCATCCATGTAGAGGAGGTGAGATATAACCTGTCCACCTCTCCTCAGCCGATAGCCTAGACCTGAGTCCTCCAGCAGTGTGCTTAGAGGATTTAGGGCCAAGCAGAACCAAAGTGGACTCAGACTATCGCCCTGAAATATGCCTCGCTCGATCCTTATCGGCTCACTATTCCTCTGGATATTTCGACATCCTGGATAGCGAAGGACTGTCCTCCATTGCCCCATACACGCCATCAGGAAGGTGCGCAGAGATGCATCTACTTTATACAACTCCAGCACCCTCATGAGCCATGTATGTGGCACCGAGTCATAGGCCTTCTTATAATCTATCCAACATGTCGACAGATCCTTTCGGGAACGACGAACCTGTTGGCTAATGGGGCCATATCAATGAGGAGTAGCTCCTTAGTACCGCGGGACCCATTCCTACATCCATTTTGAGAGGCAGACATGATGGAGTTCGTGACGATATGTTTGTTAATTTTAACTCTCAAAATGGATGTAAGAACTTTATAGACCGTCGGTAAACATGTGATCGGCCTATAATTTTTGGGTTCCGCGGTGCTACCGGATTCAAACTCAAACTCAAAGCATTTATTTCAATTAAACCATTTACAGGCACTTTTGAATTGTCAAGGAGTCGGTCAGTCAGAAATATGAAGCTAGTTGCCCATTCCAAAGCGTAGTAGGTACCTATGGAGAAGAACGGGCAAGAAACTCCACGGACACTCTTTTAAATCAAAATATTGTTACAAAATATTGGTTACATCATTTATGTTGAAATTATACATGTGAGAACAATGTAGAAAGCACGTTAAAAGCGTAACAAACAAATCAAAAATTAAAATAAGCCATGGCAGCTAAGAGATGACCAGTCACAACTGACGGCGCCCGTTCACGAAAATGACGCATGGATCAGCACCATTCAGCTCAACCATTTTGAAGGGAGCTAAATGATCCAACACACGCGCCACCATCAGCGAGACATTTGAGTGAGCATGACATTCCCAGCCGCCAGGGCACATTCAAGTCAATTAAAGACAAATTACCCGGTAAATGGCTCTATAGTACATAGTACTCACACCTGTGCTATGCAGTTATATAATACAAAGGAAATTGAGTTTATACAATGCAAAGATGGTCTTACAATCTTCAGCAGCTCCAACATTATTTTCGAATGTTAATTAGTTAGTTGTGGTTGTGGAGCAGGACCAGCATTAAGCCAAGCATTTTTATCAGAAATGTAATCCTCCAACTTATAATATGCCTGCCTGCATAGTGTGCGTTTTATACAAGTTTTTAATTTCGTCTCGTTCAGTTGAAGTATGTGGGGAGGAATTTTATTGTAACATTTTAAACAGTACCCCATGAAAGATGAGTCTACTTTAGCCAGTCTGAAACCTGGTTGAACTAATAGGTCCCTATTTCTAGTACTATAGTTATGTCTATCACTTGTACCAAAAAGATGTAATTTTTTTCTTACGTGCATGATGTTTTCATAGATATATTGGCAAGCTACCGTCATGATGTTAATATCCTTAAACAGTTCCCATAAAGAATCGCGCCTGCGGAGATTATAAATGGCTCTAATCGCTCTTTTCTGCAGAATAAAGATAGACTCGATGTCTGCAGCCCGTCCCCATATTAAAATACCGTAAGACATGATGCTATGAAAGTAACTAAAATAAACTAGCCTCGCGGTATCTACATCAGTAAATTGACGGATTTTTCTGACAGCATATGCTGCTGAACTTAGCCGTCCTGCAAGAGATGTTAAATGAGAACCCCATTGTAGCCTTGAGTCGAGCGTTATCCCTAGGAAAACAGTTTTATCGACGAATTCTAGTTTCTCTTGATTCAATATAATCACACAATCCCTACTTTTGACATTTGGTAAAGAAAATTTTATGCACTTAGTTTTTTTTCAATTTAATACTAAATTATTAGCAGTGAACCAATTTTGGACCTGCAGAAGGGCGTTATTTACTTCGTCAAAATTTGTATCACGTCCATCTACCTTAAAAATTAAGGAAGTATCGTCAGCAAATAACACCATGTGTGGCTGATTTTTTAATAAATGTAGTAGATCATTAATGTACACTAAAAAGAGGAAAGGACCCAAAATCGAGGCTTGTGGAACACCCATTTTTACTTTTAAACCTAGTGAGTTGATACCGTTTATTTGAACTTGCTGTTGTCTATCATTTAAATAAGATTTTACTAAACTGAGCGCAAGTTTTCCAAGTCCGTAATGCTCAAGTTTCAAGAGTAAGGTTTCGTGGTCAACGCAATCAAATGCCTTCGAGAGGTCACAAAAGATTCCTATGGCGTCTTGGGCCTCTTCCCACGCGTTAAAAATGTGTCTTAATAAGGTTACACCGGCGTCGGTCGTACAACGTCCTTTGGTGAAACCATACTGTTGGTCGTGAAGGATTTTATTTGTGTTAAAATGATTGAGCATTTGATTCAGCATTACCTTTTCAAACACCTTGCTGAAAACCGGCAGCACGGATACGGGTCTATAATTATTAGTGTCTTTACTGTCCCCGGATTTGAAAAGTGGTATTACCTTACTGTATTTCATTAAATCCGGGAAGACTCCTTGATCCACACACAAATTAAATATTAAGGCTAAGTAAGGCGCTATGGTTTCAATTATGGAGGTGCAGACTTTAATGGACATTCCCCAAAGATCCTCGGTCAGTTTGATCTTGATTTGCTTAAAAGCTTTTATAACTGTTACGGAGTTAATATGCTTAAAGTTAAATTCAATCGGGCAGGCTGAAACATTCGCCCTTACTAAATCAAAAGAGAGCGATGGCGAGGAGTTTAAGGTTTCAGTAGTTTTAAGTGGGATACTGGTAAAGAAATGTACAAATTCTTGATTAACAAAATGGAGCAGCAACAAACTTTACTACTACAAGTGAGAGATTTAGCTTCTGTCTGAACTACTTGTAATGGACCTTGTTGGGGAATCGAAACCTGAGCACTTCCTGACTGGTATGGGTCCTCTGTTGCTTCAGGTTGGTGAGTGCCAAGATTTGATTTCATCAGGTCCACTTTGTGGAGCAGGTGGGTAACTCCTGTAGTTAAGAACTGGGGTAGCAAACCAGAGTCCAATGCAGTCTGGTACTGAGCCGCTAAGCGAGCGTGCGACCCCATGAACCATTTTATCCAGAAGTTGTGCAGCCCGTCCGGCCCTGGAGACTTCCAGTTAGGTAACGGGCGGACTGCACGAGCTACATCTTGGGGGCAGATTATTATTATTTTCTTTATTTCATTTTCCATACTTATAAATTATATTTTTAAATATTAGAATAAAAAAATTATATAAAACATTTAAAAATATAAAAAATAGTAGCCCACCGGTATCGGGAACAGGGTCCAAGCTACCGGCGGTCAGGGCTCCAGAGAGAGGAACCTCCTAACGATGCGAGCCGTGTCCAGGAGTACAGCTTTCTGAATCAAGCCCTTAATCCAGCTGCCCAACGAGAGCCTCCTTAGGTGTTGGTCGAGGCTCTTGGCAATTAAGCCATTGGCTGATACGACTATCGGCACAATGATCGCAGAGTCCACATCCCACATGTCGACAACCTCGTGAGCCAAGTCAAGATACTTGATTTGTTTATCTTTCTCGGCCTTCACGAGGTTCCCGTCATGCGGGACTGTTATGTCAATGATCATTGCGCGCCGCTCTGTTCGATCCACCACCACTATATCAGGCTTATTGGCAACAATAGTCCTGTCAGTGATGATGGATCGATCCCAGTACAATGTGATATTTCCATTTTCGAGAACTGGGTCGGGCACGTACCTGTAGTACGGCACTTCCGATTCCACTAGGCTGTATTTCAGAGCAAGTTGCTGATGGATAATCCTGGCTACAAGGTTGTGTCTATGCAAGTACTCTCCGTTAGCTAGATGAGAACATCCGGAGATAATGTGACGGATCGATTCTCCCGGTCGGTGGCATGCCCGACAGATGTCAACCGTGCCGTCCTTCACAATAAATCTCCGGTAATTGTTCGTCATGATAACTTCGTCCATAATTGCACAGACAAAACCTTCGGTTTCCCCAAAGAGGTCACCGAAACGCAGCCAGGCTACGGACGCTAGTAAATCTACATCGGGTCCATGCAGGGCCCGGAAAAAGCGTCCGTGAAGCTCCTTACTCTGCCATACCTCCTTGCGATCGTTAGTGTCAAGCACTACAGGCTTGCGCCAGTTCTCTTTCGCCAAGGAGAGCGGGGTGAGGCCCTTGTCCACCGCGACCACATCTCGATGCATTCCCACGTCGGCTTCTAGGAAATATTCCCTGAGACTGCATATCTCCCGATTGTGGAGGGTCTTAGCGTTTAAAAAGCCTCGACCTCCACACTTTCGCGGGATATACAATCTCATTACCGATGACCGTGGGTGATGCATTCGGTATGCAGTCAGCAGCGTACGGACTCTCCTATCCAGGGCGTCAAGTTCGGTCTGAGTCCATTTGAGTATGCCGAAGGAGTACATCAAAACCGGCATGACCCAACCGTTGAAGGCGCGCACCTTGTTCCCGCCTGATAAAAGACTATTAAATACTTTCTTCAGGCGGCCAAAGAAGCGCTCCTTCAACGATTGCTTCATGTCAGTAACATTGATGCCTAACGCTTCCGACATACCCAAATACTTATAGGTTTCGGATGCGGAGAGGGCTCTTAGGTATATGGGATCCGAGAGTTGGGTGCCCACGGATTCCACAATCTCCCCTCGCTTTACATGCATGACCGCACATTTTTCCACACCAAATTCCATCCTGATGGCTCTACTGAAAGTTTCAGTTACTTTTAGTAGCTCCATCAGTTGTAAATTGTTGGGGGCAAAGAGTTTTAGGTCATCCATGTAGAGGAGGTGAGATATAACCTGTCCACCTCTCCTCAGCCGATAGCCTAGACCCGAGTCCTCCAGCAGTGTGCTTAGAGGATTCAGGGCCAAGCAGAACCAAAGTGGACTCAGACTATCGCCCTGAAATATGCCTCGCTCGATCCTTATCGGCTCACTATTCCTCTGGATATATCGACATCCTGGATAGCGAAGGACTGTCCTCCATTGCCCCATACACGCCATCAGGAAGGTGCGCAGAGATGCATCTACTTTATACAACTCCAGCACCCTCATGAGCCATGTATGTGGCACCGAGTCATAGGCCTTCTTATAATCTATCCAACATGTCGACAGATCCTTTCGGGAACGACGAACCTGTTGGCTAATGGCCATATCAATGAGGAGTAGCTCCTTAGTACCGCGGGACCCATTCCTACATCCATTTTGAGAGGCAGACATTATGGAGTTCGTGTCGATATGTTTGTTAATTTTAACTCTCAAAATGGATGTAAGAACTTTATAGACCGTCGGTAAACATGTGATCGGCCTATAATTTTTGGGTTCCGCGGTGCTACCGGATTTGTGGAGCAGGTGGGTAACTCCTGTAGTTAAGAACTGGAGTAGCAAACCAGAGTCCAATGCAGTCTGGTACTGAGCCGCTAAGCGAGCGTGCGACCCTATGAACCATTTTATCCAGAAGTTGTGCAGCCCGTCTGGGCCTGGAGACTTCCAGTTAGGTAACGGGCGGACTGCACGAGCTACATCTTGGGGGCAGATGGTAATAGCCCCCATTTCTGGTATAGGGTCGCAGGCTCGCTCGACTTCCCGAGTCCAGTCCCCTTCAGTGTGACTGACAGGCACCGACCAGATACTTCGCCAGAAAGAGCACATGGCATCATCATCCGGCAGGCGCGTGTCAGCCACACCTTGGTCCGGTTGCTCCCAGGCCCTATATACCCACCTTTCATCACTCTGGAAGGTGCGGTTCTGAGTGTATCGGTCTACTCGCCGCTTATACCTACGAATACGGTTTGCCCAGGCATACACTTTCTGCTTCAGGAAGTCTATGCGCTCTGCGACACGGGATATATAGTCCTCAGGACTGATATCAGTGCCTGAGAACGCCCGTCTCACAAAGCGCATCACTCTAGGGCGAGTATTGCCCTCCCTGAAGCAGATTAGTTTGCCGATGAGCGCTCTGGCCCCACCAATACGTCGTTCAATTCTGCACTGCCAAGCTGGTACGGCTGATTTCGGTCGTGTAGCTCTAGATTCATTATCAAATTTGACGTGAGCTACACGACATGCCGCTACAGCCGCACAGTACAGAATCGAGTGAGTATCGGTGAGGTCTTCGCAGTCGTCAAAATAGCTTGACAACTGCGAATCCAGAACCGCCACCAGCACCCTATTTTTGTTATGCATGGGCAAACGAGGTAAGCGTGGCCTAAGTTCGGGCGGCATGAGCCGATATTCCCGAATCGCACTCTCCAAAGCTCTCCTCAATTCATCATTGCACTGGGTACTTACGTTTGTAGCCCTGTCATCAATCGCGTCGTCGGCTTGACTGGTAGTGACCGGTAGTGGTACCATAACAGTCTGCGACGGCGGAGCGATGACATGGCTACTCTGCATTTCATTTCGCAAAGTCAAAGTCAAGTCAAAGTCAAATAATTTATTTCAAATAGGCACATATATGGCACTTTTGAACGTCAAACAAAGAAATAGAATTGATTCTAGTTGCCCCTTCCAAAAGGTAGTTTTCGTATGGAGAAGAATGGGCAAGAAACTCCATCGTTACTCTTTTAAAAATGTTTTACAATATTTTGTATACATTAATTATATAATTATATGTGAAGACGATGCACCTACAATAAGATTACTGTACTACGAAAGGTAAAAAGAATTATAAATGGAGCAATAATGAATAAATTAATTACCAGATACATGGTGCTCACATATTTACAAAGATTGTAAAAGTATACGATATTACAATAGTCCTAACATTGTTACAAGTAGTACTAATAAGTCAGTGCGTGAGTTTAAGTAATGACAGAGTGTAAAAGTCTATGACATACAAATAATAAATAAAAAAAAAAACTAAATTAGCTATCAGTTTGATTTTGTCCAGACACTAAATCGTCCTATGGAGCAAGACCAGCATGTTTCCAAGCATTCTTATCTTGGATATAATCCTCTAATTTGTAATAAGCTTGTTTACAAAGTGTACTTTTTATATGAGTTTTAAATTTTCTTTCATTTAATTGCAATATATCACAAGGTATTTTGTTATAGCATTTAACGCAGTACCCCATAAAAGATGTTTGTACTTTAGCTAATCTGAAAAATGGTTGATCTATTTTATCTTTATTTCTAGTATTAAAATTATGCCTATCACTTATTTTATTAAAAAGATTTAAGTTTTTTCTTACATACATAATATTCTCATAAATGAATTGGCAAGGTACCGTCATGATATTAATCTTTTTAAATAGTTCCCTGAGAGATTCGCGGTGACAAAGATTATAAATGGCTCTGACAGCTCTTTTTTGCAAAATAAAAATGGATTCAATATCAGCAGCCCGACCCCACAGTAAAATGCCATACGACATAATGCTGTGGAAGTAACTGAAATAGACCAAACGCGCGGTTTCTACATCTGTTAACTGTCTTATCTTTCTAACAGCATAAGCGGCCGAGCTTAACCGCCCCGCAAGAGATTTTATATGAGGTCCCCATTGTAATTTCTCGTCTAGCGTGATTCCCAAGAAAACTGTTTGATTAATAAACTCCAGTTTTTCTCCATTCAATATGATGTCACATTCGCTACTTCTAACATTAGGTAATTTAAATCGAATGCATTTGGTTTTTTTTTCATTTAGTACCAAATTATTTACCGTAAACCAATCTTGTACCTGAAGAATAGAGCTATTCACGTCGTCAAGATTTTGTGAACGTCGATTTATTTTAAAAATCAATGATGTGTCATCTGCAAATAACACCATCTTCGGTTGATTTAGAAGTAATTGGGGTAAATCATTAATATAAACTAAAAAGAGGAATGGACCTAATATCGAGCCTTGAGGAACGCCCATTGCCATTTCAGACCCCAATGAGTTTACGCCGTTTACTTGAACTTGAACTTTTCTTTCTTTCAGATATGATCTTAGTAAATCAAGAGCTGTATTCCTAACCCCATAGTGCTCTAGTTTCAACAGAAGTGTATCATGGTCGACGCAATCGAACGCCTTCGAGAGGTCGCAAAAGATTCCAATGGCATCTTGTGCTTCCTCCCAGGCGTTAAAAATGTTCTTTATTAGGGTGACACCGGCGTCAGTGGTACAACGCCCTTTGGTGAAACCGTACTGATGTTCATGAAAGATGGAATTTTTATTAAAGTGACGTAACATTTGATTGAGCATCAACTTTTCAAACACCTTACTGAGAACTGGCAGAATTGACACAGGCCTATAATTGTTGGGTTCCTTACTATCACCGGATTTAAACAAAGGAACTACTTTACTGTGTTTCATGAGATCCGGAAAGACTCCTTGGTCTACACTGGTGTTAAATATGAAAGCTAAATAGGGCGCAATGGTTTCTATGATAGATCTACAGACTTTTACAGACATTCCCCATAGATCTTCTGTTGATTTAATTTTAAGATCTTTAAAAGCTTTTATAACCGCTTGGGGGTTTGTATGCTGAAACCTAAACTCCAAAGGGCATGCCTTTACATTCTTTCTAAGTAAGGCAGCAGAAAGCGCGGGTGAGGAATTTAGAGCTTCAGTAGTTTTAACTGGAATATTTCCAAAAAAGTTTTCAAATTCCTGAGCTATTTCTACATTTGAGTTGATTGGGCCATGTGCAGTCTCTAAATTAAATTCAGTACTACGCTGTTTTTTCCTACCTGTTTCATTATTTATTATTTGCCAGGTAGTTTTTATTTTGTCATCAGCTGATTTTATTTTATTGCTAATGTAAAGAGCTTTAGCTATTTTGCACACATTTTTAAAAGTTTTAGAATATTTTGCAACATACTGATGAAAGGTTGAATTATTCATATGTTGCTTTAGGCCATAAAGTTCAAAAAGATTTTCCCTGCTTTTACGAATACCTGGAGTAGCCCAATCACTAAATAAGAACTTTGTGTAAATAGTTTTAGTCTTTAGTGGAAAAGTTTCATTTCATTTTCGCAGGCGATCAAGTACAGTATCATCCAACATATGATTACGCTGGATGACCCGCACCTGATCCGACAGTCGTTGTGCCGACACGTTGACAGCTGGCTCAAGCACCTGAAACAGAGAGAGCATCCGAACACGGTACGCGGTCAGGTGGCCTCCTCCTTCTGTAGCCCCATAGTATGAGCGCATGACGTTCTCATTAATGGATCGTGTCCATCTCATGCGCTGCACACTTCCGCCGGGAGCTGGGACCCTATCAGAGGCCGGTGGGCCTCGAGGTCCTAAACCGTCCGGCGGCCGGCGTCCTCCCCGTCGACGAGCAGGTGGTGGCGTCGTGGGCGGGGAGAAATACTCGTCGCTCGAGCTCGACGCAACTACCGCGGCCGGTGTCATCACAGCGCTCACAATTGCACTGGGTACCGGCGGCGGCGAGGCGGAGCTGAGCGAAGAGTCCGGAGGTGGTGGGCGTGCTCGTCGTGCAGCCGATCTCGTCAACATAGATAATATTCTTTCTTCATTTTCCTATTTTTCTGTTTATTGTTTTATCGGAGGTGACATCTGTCATGTCACCTCCGATTCGGCAGTTATAAAAGAATTCTATTACATTTTGTTGATGGTTTTTTTGGTCTCTTTGATGAGTTTTTATGGTTTTCCGGTTTAAAGTTTAGTTTATTTTTATTTTAAATATTTGGTTTTGATAAAATAAATAGTATTCTGAGGAAAAATTGTTGTTGACGTATCAGTGTTGCCAGCCGTTATTATTATTATTATTATTTATTTGTCTTTGACATTGCTCGGGACCCTAGGGTCCCGGACCTTTGGAAGGCGTACGAGGGGCCGAAGCCAACTCGCAGAGGCCCCTTAGACAATTTTAAATGGAATAAGGCACCAACCGACGATTATCCCTGTTCGCACTATGAAAGTGCAGCCAAGGACAACCCCCGGTTGGTGTAGGACTATTGCAGAACATGGAAACAAAGATATTGGGCTATGGGTTTGGGTGTCTAAGTGAAATGGTTATCTTGAACTATGGAAAGACTATGGCCCCTGCCTGACCAATGTTTCTAAATATAAAATACATAGATAAAATGGCAGGGGGTGACTTGCACACTCAATAATGGGCCCCCCAAAACGGTCGCTAGCACAAAGTGTCGTAGCGACAAGGGGGCAACATATCCTGAGGTGCTTAAGAGGAGTGGAGAGGTATTCCACGGCTATCAGGACAATCCCGGAAGTACGGTCAAGATCCCTACCAGCATCTTACTGGAATACTTCCTTCCTCCGAGCACGTTTGCTCTTGCGAATCTCCACTCAAGCCGGCCAATCAAGGCAAGAATGAGGTGGGAGGTCTGTTCCTCGTCAGTGTTCACTTCAGCCGGCCAATAAAGGCAAGCCAGAGATGAGGAACAAGACTTCTCCCGGGAGGTAGGATCCGTGGGGTCGCTACTGCCCAACAGCTCACCACAAGCTGCCCTGCGGGTTTCTGTATCTCTCTTAGTCTGGCTCCTCACCCTAGACCTGTTCCGGCAAAGTAAACTCTGCCGGCACAGACCCAGAGTTCCGAGCGCGCAAGCCCCACCACGACGTCAACGTAGAGATACGGCGGTGGGGAGATACGGCGGTGGGGTTATTATTATTATTATTATGTGGATATTTATTTTAGCGGCCAAATAAATTACTATGAAAACTCATAACTGCAGTGTTATTTAAAAAAGCAGCCAAGTGCGACTCGGAACCGGCCAAGTCGGACTCGCGCACGAAGGGTTCCGTACCATTATCTATAAAAACGGCAAAAAAATCATGTCTGTTGTATGGGAGCCCCCCTTAAATATTTGTTTAATTTTAATTTAATTATTTATTTTTAAAGTCAATATATAACTAAATATTCTGTGAATATTTCAACCGTCTACCTGTTGCCGTCAGCAATATAGAGCAAAAACGAGCAAAAAAATCACGTTTGTTGTATGGGAGCCCCCTTAAATAATTATTATATTCTTTTTTTTTGTGAAATTTTCACAGATGATGTATTTCTGTTGCCGCTATAACAACAAATACTAAAAAACAATAAAATAAATATTTAAGGGGGCTCCCATGCAACAAACGTTTTACCGTTTTTATAAAAAATGTGACGGAACCCTTCGTGCGCGAGTCCGACTTGGCCGGTTCCGAGTCGCACTTGGCTGGTTTTTTTAAATAACACTGCAGTTATGAGTTTTCATAGTAATTTATTTGGCCGCTAAACACGACAGATACGAGTATACACACACGGATTTTCATAGACCGCGATTCATCAAATATGTAGTTCCATTGCCGTAATGTTACATTTAATAAAAACCGGACCTATTAGGTAGCGCCGTAGCGCGTAGCGTATTGCACAAGACAAAATTATTTATTCTGTGCCTATTGGTCGTACAACAGTGGAGCCAATATCACGGCAATAGGTAGTATTTGATGGAACGCACTCTAGTTACATTGCCGGCCGCATCGTCACTTTGTTTTTGACCAGTAACAGAAAGCAGCAATTTCAATTTATCTCGAAGAAGGCTATCACAATAATGCTCGAATTTCCAAGCATGTTTGAGAAAAAGTAAAGTATGAGCATTCTGTAGGTACGAACTATCTATATTCAGTTAAAAACAAATTGGAATACTAGGAAGTATGCGGTAGTTAGGTGCTCCCAAGTTCACGAAATAAAACCAAATCACTGTGATCCACAGGTAATGTAGTTTAATAGTCAGGAAACATTAGCTAAATGGTTATGTACAGTATTTGTGTTAATACAATCACAGAGGACTCTTACAAGTCTGGAGAAAAGCTTTCCTAACCGTTTATTTTTTAGTGCCTGTCAAAAACCGTAGTGACACAGACTAAGTAATAACTAGTGATGTGTCACTCTCGTAGTGGTGTTACCTCATTCAGGTGGACGATTTAATCGCCACACCACCCCCCTACGGAGAGAACAAAACCAGGCTAAAATAACTAACATCATACCAGTGGCGAAGGGTGATTTTTCGGGGGTGGGAACCCGGAGCAAAAAAAAAAAGAAAAAAAAAAAAAAAAAAAAAAAAAACTATACTGACGAATTGAGAACCTCCTCGTTTTTGAAGAAGTCGGTTAATAATTCTTGTTATGATGTCACTTCGGACCTTCCTTGTGGCCGCGAAAACCTACTTCTTGTTTTGTTTACCTCACAAAAGAACGGTGTCAATAAACCGTTTCATTAAATTCCTATTTTGATGTACTTTTCTCAAACTTATTTATAAACTCACATTCAAAAAGCCCGCTTTCACAAACCACGCACACTCACACAGTTCAACAAGTGATTTCAACCGCACTACCGCAGATCTATACTAAGCTCCTAATAGCGCAACGCCATCTAACGAAAATATCAGAAAAGCAATGCATTTTGTCAGTACAAGAACGAGATATCTCCATTCAAAAAATTCACAAATAATTAAACAGAGGGCGCGTTTAACGAGAAATTTTTAGGGAGTGGCATTTTACAATTCAGAGTTTTCGCTCACGGCCACTAGAGGGAATTGGCCGCGCGGGTGTAGAGCTTCAAACGAATTAGCGAAAAATCGTCAGATTATGAATGTAAAAACCCCTTTATTACATAAACTACTAGAATCTGAGAAAAGTAAACAAGGGAAACAATACATTTTATTTTATTTACAACTGCCAGTCAGCTATTCATATTTATCGTAAAGGGAAACTTAGAATGTTTGAAAAAACTATCACGTCGTTTGTAATTTATACTTATATCCGAGCGAGCACGGCCTAACGTAATTGTGTTTCTTAATTTCAAAACTTAACCTTGGAAAGCATGTTTCCTCACAAAGAAAATAATCCTAAACAACAATGTATAGGCTACCACTAAGCTACCAGACGGGCCAAAATACATCGTAGTTAATTAGAAAGTCCTTGACGAATTATTGCCGCCATCCTATTCCTACTGATAGTATTAATAACTTTTCAAATCTATTAAGAAATTTCAACTTATTAACTATCTACTTACCCCAAATACATAATTACAACGTACACTTTCACTAAAGTCAAAACACTTTAATCACTGTTTTATACCAACAAACTAATACTACTACTACGATTCTCGTACTGATAAACTAATGTATTCAATAAATAATACGAACAAAATGCAAATTAACTGCAAGTGTAAACAAATTATAATGCGATTACGTCAAACAGCAACCACACCAATAGCGTCCTGTCCGAACTCCGAGCCGAACGCATTACGAAATTCAACGAAAACTACCGAACCGATATCGCGGCATCTCGTTCACGCGAACGCAAGTTTAGATCGCTTTAGGTACAATAACTCGTATTTGACCGGCTTGCTCGAAGCGTATAAAACCGGGGTGTCACGTGACCGAAGTGACGTCATGACGCCTTGATTTTTGAAGGAGCGATAAGCCAGCCGCGTCGCCGAGTTATTTTAGAGAATATTTTTTTGCTGTTGGGAGACAACAAAGACAAAACATTGAATGTAGGCGTTTTGTATAGTTTTAATTATATGGTGTATTAAATACCTATAGTGTGATTACTTAAAAGGCATTTTAAACACTATTGACTGTGTCATTTTTCAATGACGATAGAGTGGTTTTGTTTCGAATTCCAGAAGGGAAGCCGATAGGAATCGGGTTGTACGGTAGCTGCGGCCCTGCATCATACAGTTATAGCACATTATTAAACAATGAACAAACAATTAATCAAAATTCTTAAATCTAACGCGCCTACCCGAGCGTGTGGTATAGAGTGGTGGTATAGCAGTGTGGCTTTACTGGCAAATTAGCCCGTACTGACAGTTGAGGGATTGAGGGCTAGGGCGACTTATCTCTTACGACTCGCCGTTGAGGAGGATCAGTCGGGGCGGGCAATTGCATAGTGTGGGTCATTTGCAGATCGGAATGATCAATAAAGGCCGGTTTGAGTCTGTCGACGCTTACGACGGCCTTGTTGCCCTTTATAATTAGGGTGAATGTTTTCCCATCACACGAACGCTCCAGGACTTTGTGTGGACCCGTATAGGGTGGCTGCAACGCTCTTCGAATGGTATCGTCTCTAAGGTATACATGAGTCGCAGTCAACAAATCCTTGAATATAAATTATGCAGGGTCTCCGTGTCGACTAGCTGGTAGTGGTCGTACCAATGACATGTTGTATCGCAGCTGAACAACGAAATCAACTGGGTTTTCTATTCTTCCTGATGTTAAAGGTGGGAACAAAAATTCTCCAGGGAGCCTAAGAGGCTCTCCGTATACCAACTCTGCTACGGTGGCTTCGAGATCTTCTTTATACGCCGAATGCATTCCAAGCAAAACCATCGGAAGGGACTTCACCCATGAATCATTATGGCACATTAACGCCGCTTTAAGTTGTCGATGCACTCGCTCAATCATACCGTTTGCGCACGGGTGATATGATGTGGTTCTAATGCGCTTGGTACCGAATTGCTGCAGTAATCGGTGAAACAAACCAGACTCAAATTGAGAACCTTGATCTGTAGTAATAACCGACGGTACGCCAAAGCGAGATACCCATTCTTTGGTAAAAGTCTCGGCTACTTCCTCCACGGTAATGGATCGCATGGGCCAAACCTCGGGCCACCTGGAAACTCTGTCTATTGCAGTCAAACAATAACGGTATTCGTCGCAGACGGGCAATGGACCAACGATGTCGATGTGGACATGCATAAAACGACCGGATGCTATGTCGAAATTACCGATAGGGGCAGAATTGTGTCTTGAAATCTTGCTGCGCTGACATGCTTCACAAGATCGAGACCAGACTCGGCAATCTTTTCTAACCGAAGGCCAGACAAAACGCTCTGCGACCAAACGAGTCGTAGCTTGGGCACTGGGGTGACTCAAATTGTGTTACTTATTGAAAGCAGCGCGGCGGTAGGAAGGGGTCAGATAGAGACGTGGCTTACCAGTAGAGATGTCACAGTAAACCGGAGTGTTAGTCCCTGATGTACTAATTTTGGTGAGTTTTAGGCTGGAACCGCCTTGCAATAATTTATCAAGTTCTTGGTCTGATGCCTGTGACTTAGCCAAAGCTTCATAATCTTGGTCCAGAGTGATGGCGTCTATGTCAATGCGTGACATAGCGTCGGCCACGATATTGTCTTCGCCCTTAATGTACTGAATGTCGGTCGTGAATTGGCTTATGAATGATAGCTGGTTAAGTTGTGGAGGTGGGAGTTTCTCACGTCGCTGTAAAAAAGCGTACAAAAGGGGCTTATGGTCTGTGAAAATTGTTGCATGCTGGACTTCTAAAATAATAATAATAATAATAATAATAAGTTTATTCAAAAAATAAAAATTGGTAAAATATAGTATAAAGCTTAGAAATAATGTAGGTATTACAAAGTATGATGCCTGTACTAGGATAAACCTGTATCACAGGCGGCATTAGTTCATAAGATTACTATTAGGACAACTGATTTCTTAACAATATTTAACATACGTTTTAAGAATAATGAGATAGCTAGTTAATTTATTATGTTATAATTTACTTAAACACTAATAATTAAGGTAAATAGTTCTTTGCACTTAGTTACACGATTACGATTGCGTCTGCAGTATTATTAACTAGGTTAAAACAAATATTGCATAAATCACCTTCAAGGCTACATACATTAGATGTTGAAGAGGTCGGTTAATATGCTTAGACAGCGACAAATCACAAGTAGGACAGCGCAGTCGCCTGGGATATTGAGTCAGCAACAAAAGTTACGGAAGTCAGGCCTTGAATATGACGCACTAGGTGCCCTCATAATCGATGGAGTTAATGTATCTGTATTCTGCTATTTTCCTAGCAGGGCATTCAGCGTCTCCTGTTTTGTGATCACTAGGCTTTTTAAAGCGTGAGCAAGTTGCACATTTCGGAATGTCGGCTTTCTTCGCGCATTCGGACAACGAATGGCCTGCGTCACCGCAGTGACCACACGTAGATACGATCTCTCGGCAAGTTTTGGCTGCATGGCCATATTGTTGGCATTTATAACACCTTGTTACCAATGTAAAGTCCCTGACAGGACAGGATGTCCAATTTATAAAAAGCCTTGCTTGAGGGATTAGGGCTTTCCGTATATCGGCTGAAACTTCAACAACGTAGTTACAGGTCGTAGCATCTCTCTTCCCCGATTTGTGGCTTAATTTTATGTAGGTCATGAAGGATTCCAAGGACATCTCTGGTAACTTGTCGACTACGTTTTGTTCGAAAATGCATCTGAACACCTCATTTTCAGCTAAGGAAGTCGGCACTCCTACAATCACGATCCTAGGTTTGCGCTTGCTGGGCTCAGCGGTAGTAAGTCCAGATAGAGAGAGGTGGACTGCTTGCTTCACTTTATCAGTGTCATCTTTCGTCTCGGTACTGATAATTACGCCTCCATTTTTTGTATTCCGGACACCTCGAACGTGGAGTTTCATTTGCTCGGGCCGTATGATTGTTTGCACGAGTTCTTTTGTTTGGACACTTGTTTTTAATTTGTCATTGGGATAAATGGCAATAGAGCTTAGATTATTGGGTCGAACGAAATCATTTGCTCCTTTCTTCACCATATCGGCAAACGAACCATTTCTCGCAGATCCAGAATCCTTAAACGTCTGCTTGAGTTCCGAAATCTGTTCCATCAGGTCGCGTTTTTCTTGAAGGGCATCAACCGCGTTATACGCCTGAATGGCTTTTTGCTTGAGAGACTGGTATAGGACTGCCATTTGTGATGTGCCAGATCCTACTTTACGGCATAGGGTAGAAATTTTCATTTTCTGCTCCGAGTTGAGTTTGCCTTCCGCGGCAATAGCGCAAACTTCATTTAAGTTCTGTTCGATGCCTGACATCCATTTCTGAATCTCAGGCGTTGAAATAACTTCAACCGTCTCCGACTCAAGGGCTGGGTTTTGCGTCGTCGTCTTCGGCGGCGAGGTGGTGCGGTGCATTGGCCCCCTTGGATTAAAGGGGCTGTTATCCATTTTGTATTTTTACAATTTCACTATTTCGCGTCCATTATTCGCTGAAACTACACACTTAGCAAAATTATAGTTGCATTACGTCAGTAATGCACTAAAGGAGGTAACTATTTTTAAAGTAGGTAATTATTAAATATTGCTATCGAGCACGTCTGTACACTGCGAAATACTCTATAACTATCCTGTATAAAATGTACCGAAAATGTTGGACACTCTCATAGATTGCTAACAATTCGCGGTAATAGGTTGGCCACTGTGCCTGTTGCGGAGTCAACTTTTTACTGAAAAAAGATAGTGGATACCACTGGCCGTTTAGATTTTGCTGAACGCAGGACCCAATATGAACGCTAGATGCGTCAGTAAATAATCCCAACCTGGCGTTGCTAATTGGGTGTTGCAGCAGTGTTGCGTTGAACAGGCTCTTTTTACAAGCTTCAAATTGTTGCAAGAGTTCGGGTGACAAGATGATTCCAGCATATTTATGACCTCTGTGGTTCCATTAAAGTTGACAGCTGACGGTGATACCGTATGGGTGAATCCAAAACCCTGCTCACCTAGGTATTGCCGTCCAGTCCAGTTTAGTTTTGTGAAAGAAACCAAAGACGTTGCCATAAATGAAAAAACTGCAATGGATAACGAAATTGAAGCTCTCGTTCCCTCAAAATGTCAAGAAATTAGTCACAAATTAATGATGACGATGATTGACGGCAAAATTTGTACATATCTGTCTGAAGCTAAGTCAAATGCGGCCTGCTACCTGTGTTTGGCTAAGCCTACTGAAATGAATAAGTTAGATGTCATTGCGTCAAAAACCATTTCTTCTGGTGTGTATAAGTTCGGATTATCATCACTTCATGCCCGCATTAATGTGATGGAATGTCTTCTACACATAGCGTATCGTCTCGACTTCAGAAAGTGGTCTGCAAGAGGGGAAGGTCATCAAGAGTTATTGCATTCACGAAAAAAACTCATTCAAGATCGATTCAAAGATGATCTCAACCTTTTGATTGACATCGTTAAGCAAGGATCAGGCACAACTAACGACGGGAACACAGCAAGGCGGTTTTTTGAATTTCCTGATAAAACTGCAGCGATCACTGGATTAGATGAAGACCTAATACGCAGATTTGCTGTGATTCTGCAAGCTATCACATCTGGAGAGATTGTAGACGTGCCGAAATTTAAAGAATATGCTAGAACAACCGCTGAAAAATACGTGGAACTGTACGATTGGTACTACATGTCATCAAACGTCCACAAATTGTTGATTCACGGAGGGGACATAATTGCAGAAAATGCTATTGTACCAATTGGAAGTCTTTTTGAAGAAGCTTCAGAGGCCCAAAACAAAGACTTTAGGAGGTTCAGAGAACACCATTCGAGGAAAAAGAGTAGACAAGCATTAGCTAATGTGGACTTGAGGCATTAGACAAGATTACATATTATGTAATTCATAATTACCATGTCATTTCAAATAAGTAGGTAATACGACTTTGTGATTTCTTAGAATGTTTTGGTCTAAGCATAAAAAATGGCTCTACTGCGGAGGCCACAGAGTCATGGCAGTCAAGGTCATACACGGATACTGCACAGTATCAGCGGAAGCGGCGTGCACCCTCGTGGGTACACTCCCGTGGGATTTGGAGGCGCAGGTGGTCGCCATAGTCTACCGATGTGGGGCAGACCAACAGGCGGAGAGTGGCAGACGCTCGCCGCCTGAAGTGATTAAGAGATAGCGTAGGGAAGCTCAGCGTATGTGGTGTGGCTGGAGACGCCCAGTGCTGGTCACTGGACCGTGGGGGCCATCCAGCCGATCCTGGAAGAGTAGACACGGAAGCGACAAGGGTCGTTGTACTTCGGTGGCGACTTCCGTGTGTCACCAGTGCGGCTGCAGCGAGGACACGGCGCTTCACACCCTCGAGCATTGTCCTGCTTGGGTGGTGCAGCGCCGTGCTCTCGCAGCAGCAATCGGGGCAGAAATCTCCTTGCCGGCCATGGCCGACAGCAGGGGAGCATGAGAGCCGGTAGCGTCCTTCTGTGAGGACTTCATCTCGCAGAAGGAGGCGGCGGAGCGCGTCAAAGAGGAAGACTCCCTCGCTGACGCGATTCGTCGCAGGAGAACAGGGTGGCGGAGGAGGCGCCATGGCGATCTGATGCCGCCCTAGGAGGTGCCAGCGGGCGATAGATCGGGGAGTCTATCGTCGTCGCATTACACGGCCCTCATGAGAGGTGGCGATGTGTCAGGTGAGCCCGGACATCGCCAAAGGAGTTTGGTGCCCGGAGGCGGGCTGCGCTGGATGGGTCGCGAATTGGTACGCATAAATGGTTGATTAAAAAAGGTATATGCTAAAATTTGTTTTATTTGTAGATTTTGTGGGTATCTAAGAATATTATTTTCTTGCTAAAATTCTACTATACAAAAACTAAAAAAAATTAGCCAAAACCGGGGCTAGCACTGGTTTCCGGTTTTGGGCCTCGAAAACCGAAATTCAAAACCGGTTTTGAAGTATTTCCGGTTCTGCACGCCCTAAGTGTAAATCAAATCAAATTGTTTATTGCAATCCATAATGTACAAATTAGGTGGCAAATAAAAATTAAAGAAACAATTATGGACCCTGTCGGGCACAGCATATTTTTAAATAGGTAGAGAGCGGAAGAGAGCTTTACAAGTTTTTCTTGTTATTATGTTAGGGATTATTTATACGAGTATCTTACCTATGTATTTATATTTCCATTCATTCTCTTATTCTATTAATATTTTATATACGTCTACCCATTTATTAATTAATTATTTAATTATTATATTTATTTACTAGCTTAAAATTTGTTTATTGTTCTTAATGTAGTATAATTATTAAGTATTATGGTATAATTTATTTTTTACTATTTTACTTATTAAAATATATCTGGTTGTCATAATTATGCATTATTATTATTGAATTGAATTTATCTATTATAAATTATTCCATATCCTATTATCTCTGTATTTATGTATTTATATTTCCATTTGTTTACATATTCTATTAATATTTTATATACAGGTCTATCTATTCATTTATTATTTATTTAATTATATTTAGTTTGGTATTGCTATTTCATTACTCGCTTAAAAATTGTTCATTGTTTTTAATGTAATATAATTTTTAAGTATTTTAATACAATTTATTTTTGTTATTTTAATTCGTTTATTAATTTATTTTCTTATTTGTTTACATTTTTAAATATTTCATAAATTCAAATAAAAATATAAAAAACATTTAAAAATATAAAAAATAGATGGCCGCCGGTGTCGGGAGCAGGGTCCAAGCTACCGGTGGTTAGGGCTGCAGAGACAGGAACCTCCTCACAATGCGAGCCGTATCAAGGAGTATTGCCTTCTGAATCAGGCCCTTGATCCAACCGCCTAACGAGAGCCTCGAGAGATGTTGGTCGAGGCTTTCGGCTATCAGGCCATTGGCCGTTACGACAATCGGCACAACGATAGCCGAGCTCACATTCCACATGTCGACAACCTCGTGTGCTAAGTCGAGATATTTTATTTGTTTCTCTTTCTCAGCTTTCACGAGGTTCACGTCATGTGGGATGGTAACATCGACTATCATTGCGCGGCGCGCTAATCGGTCTATCACTACGATATCAGGTTTATGGGCAACAATAGTCCTGTCAGTAATGATAGACCGATCCCAGTACAACGTGACATGGTCATTTTCGAGAACTGGGTCGGGCACATACTTGTAGTACGGTACCTCAGAGTCCACAAGTTTATATTTCAACGCAAGTTGCTGGTGAATAATCCTGGCCACTTGATTATGCCTGTGCAAGTACTCGCCGTTAGCTAGACGAGAACAACCAGAGATAATATGTCTGATGGACTCACCCGGACGGTGGCATGCCCGACACACGTCAACCGTCCCGTCCTTCATAATATGTCTCCGGTAGTTATTCGTCAGGATAACTTCGTCCATAATTGCACAGACGAAACCTTCAGTTTCCCCGAAAAGGTCACCAAAACGTAGCCAGGATACGGACGCTAAGAAATCTACACCGGGCTCATGAAGAGCCCGATAGAAGCGCCCGTGAAGCTCCTTGCTTTGCCATACCTCCTTGCGGTCTTCCGTAGTAAGCACTACAGGTTTGCGCCAGTTCTCTTTAGCCATGGAGAGCGGGGTGAGTCCTTTGTCCACTGCCACCACATCGCGGTGCATACCCACTTCGGCTTTTAAAAAAATATTCTCTGAGATTGCACACCTCGCGATTGTGGAGGGTCTTCGCATTTAAAAAGCCTCGACCCCCGCACTTCCGCGGGATGTACAATCTCATCACCGATGATCGTGGGTGATGCATCCGGTTTGCGGCCAACAGTGTACGAACCCTCCTATCCAGGGCGTCGAGTTCGGTCTGAGTCCATTTGAGTATGCCGAAAGAGTACATCAGAACCGGCATGATCCAACCGTTGAAGGCGCGCACCTTGTTTCCGCCTGAAAGAAGACTAATTAATACTCTTTTCAGGCGACCAAAGAAGCGCTCCTTCAACGATTGCTTCATGTCAGCAACGTTGATGCCTAACGCTTCCGACATACCCAAATACTTATCGCTTTCAGATGAGGAGAGGGACCTGAGGTATATGGAATCCGAGAGTTGAATTCCCTCTGATTCCATAATCTCCCCTCGCTTTACATGCATGACTGCACATTTGTCCACACCAAATTCCATCCTGATGGTGTTACTGAAGGTTTCAGTTACCTTCAGTAGCTCCATCAGTCGCAATTCGTTGGGGGCAAAGAGTTTCAGATCATCCATGTAGAGAAGGTGAGATATGACCTGACCACCTCTCCTCAACCGATAGCCTAGACCTGAATCCTCTAGCAGTGTGCTTAGAGGGTTCAGGGCCAAGCAGAACCAAAGCGGACTCAAACTGTCGCCCTGAAATATTCCCCGTTTAATCCGTACAGGTTCATCATTCCCTTGGATCTGTCGACACCCCGGGTAGCGAAGAACTGTCCTCCATTGCCCCATACACGACTCAAGGAAGGTGCGTAGAGTTGCATCAATCTTGTACAACTCCAGCACCCTCATGAGCCACGTATGTGGCACCGAGTCGTAGGCCTTCTTATAGTCTATCCAGCATGTCGAGAGATTATTATAATTATTTTATATTAATTATTATTATCAATATTGGATTTATCCGTAAGATATTCTTGTACTGTGATACAAGATGTGTAATAGCTTTTTTTAATTAAGTATTGTTTTAGTTTATTTAAAAATATACTGGTTTTGTTTTGTTGTTTTATGTCTTCTGGTAATTTATTATATATTCTTATTGACATTGAATATGGACTAGATGAATGTAATTTAAGGCGGGAGGGGGGCAAATTTAGTCTATTTTTATGGCGCAACGAATAATTTGTTTGTATGTCTCCCCGTGTGTTGTAAGAATCTGGATATTTACGGACCAGTTTACATAGTTCTAAGACATAAATTCCAACCAAGGTGAGAATTTTGTGTTTCTGAAAGTAAGGCTTGCAACTATCTGTTGGTTCTATATTGGTAATAATTCGTATTAGCTTTTTTTGGAGGGTAAATAGGGAGGGAGCGTCTGTGCTATTTCCCCATAAGATGATGCCATAGCCAAACCAAGCGTGGGCATACGCGTAGTATGTGACTATTGCGGTTTTTAGGTTTGTAGCCTTTTTTATTTCGCGGAGAGCATATGAAAACTTTGAAATTTTTGATTTTACTGTCTGTATATGTGTTTTCCAGTTTATATGAGTGTCTATTGTTAAACCTAGGAGAGTGAAATTGTTAACTGTTTCTAATTTATGTTGATTAAAAGTAAAATCTATATTTATTTGCTTTTTCTGCCAGGGGTGAAACGCTATTAGTTTGGTTTTGGTAAAATTTATTTCGAGATTATGGTCGCTCATCCAGTTTACAGCTTTTCTAAGAATAGTTGCAAGTTCTACATTTAAATTAGCATTTGTTTGGCATGAAGTCAGGATCGAGATATCATACGCAAACAATACGCATGGCCCGTCTATGGTTTTGGGGAGGTCATTTATATAAATGAGGAAAAGGAAGCAACCTATAACACTTCCCTGGGGAATTGAAGCGTGTATTGATTTAACATCAGATCGAATGAGCTGTGCTTCTTTTGTTTTTTGATTGTAGTATTCAATCTCAACTAATTGCTCTCTATCCTTTAAATATGATGCGAACCAGTCATGGGCTTTCCCGCGTATTCCTATTCCGTATAGCTTATTTAATAATATTTTATATTGCACTTTGTCGTAGGCCTTGGTCATGTCGAGTAATATCCCTATTGCATATTGTTTATTATTTATAATATTTAATGCTTCTTGGATGTATTTATAAACAGCTAGCGTTGTAGATCTGTTTTTTGGAAATCCATTTTGGCAGTCATCGAATATTTCTCGCAAAAGGAATATACACGATCACACATTGCTCTTTCGAAGACTTTAGATGCTGTAGGAAGAAGGGAAATTGGTCTATAGTTACTTGGGTCTGTTTTTGCGTTCTTTTTATGGATAGGTTTTATCAAAGCTTTTTTTAGTTGATTGGGGAAAGTGCCCACTTCGAAGGATTGATTTATTAATTTATAGGACGGTAATGTAACTTCATCCGCGCACTGTCTGAACAGAGTAGGTGGGAGTTCATCTATGCCGTGACTATTTTTATTTTTTAGGTTCTTTAAGATCTGGTTTACTTCATATCCGTCAACTGGGGTAAGAAACATGGTATTTTCAGTAGGGTTAATCACTGATGGGTCTCTCTGTACACTGCCGGATATGTGGGTGGTATTTTCCCCAATAGACGCGAAAAAGTTATTGAAAACTTTAGCTACATGTTTAGGTTCACTTGTAACACTGTTTGTAACAATAAATCTAGTAAGTGAACCTAAACATGTAGCTAAAGTTTTCAATAACTTTTTCGCGTCTATCATATGTATTATTGTTCCGCAATGGTCTGAAAAACCTAATTCTTCTATCGTCGTGCACATTTTATTATCATTAAAGTTTGTAAAAATCAAATCTAAGCATGTTGACGTGGTTTGTGAGATACGCGTAGGTTCTTTTATATGTTGTACAAATTTAAACTCGAGCATGAGATCGATCAATTGGTTTGTTTTTACGCTATTTTCTAAGGTATTTATGTTAAGATCTCCTCCTATTATTACGTTAAGTTTTTGGTATTTATTGTTTATATATTTCAATATTTATTTTAGCTGACTTATAAAGATTTCTTCCTCTCTTCTATTCCAGTACACGGTGACTATTAGCAGATTTTGCTTTGGTAGCTTACATGCACATACTTCTATACAATATTCAATAGTCATATCTCTGATATCCCAACACTCTATACATTCTACACTATTCTCTAACGCGCGGAGACAAAACGCTATGAACGTTATTTATTTATTTATTTGTATTTGTAGAAACATGTGTTACAATAGCTGGTACAATATCTCATAAGTTTGGTATCAACAATTTTATACTTGTACAACCCGTTCGCTCTAAGTTTGCCGTTCTGTGGAATGCGCGTACCCTCCCCCACGTGACAACAAAACTTATAATGTGTCATAGTTTTACCCAAATATTACAATTTTTATTGTTACAATTAAATAAAAAATATTTTTATATTATGTTTTGCTGACGCTACTTTTCGAACGTCATACCTATCGCCAGCGGCAAACTTAAAACGAGCGGGTAGTATACATGTGAGCGCGTAGTCTATTTGATAAAAGCCGCCTCTGAATTAGACGCTATAGTTGTCAACAAGCGACTTTCGACTCTAATTTCAAAGGATAAAGTCGATATTGTTTACAACGCAATTTTTAAATTTCTGTTTTTATTTTTGCTTTTTGTTTATCACAGGTGCCGACTCGAGTATTTTCGAGAATATTTGAGATCGAGTCTTGGACTAAGTATAAAAAGCGTCGCCCGTCGTCAGTTGACGATTAGCGTTCGGAGCGATAAGTTACTGCCTACTTACAAGCTCGCTAGCGATAAACTAGTGTTCATTGTTTTACTGCCTGCTGTATTCTGTTGTCTCAGTTTTGTACATTTCTTCACCGTTGGTACTAAATTTAGTCTCTTATACGCAGTAACGATTGTGGATTATTTAAACCCCACTATCCTGACGTGTAACATTATAAATAAAGAAGAATGGAACGTTGGCTTAAAGGTGTTAAACGTGTTGCAACAACATCTTCTAATGACGCTGAATGTTCAAAAGCAGTGCGTGCGGAGAATATAGCAATCACCAATTCAGAAGATGATGCCACGACGTCAAGCTCGACGGTTTCAAAGACGAAAAGAAGGAAGTATGATGAATCTTATATCAGTTTCGGATTTGTTGATTCCAACGGCTCACCTCTCTGCATGCTCTGTAGTAAACTGCTTCCTAATAGTTCCATGGCACCTGCCAAATTGCGCCGACATTTAGAAACTGTACACCCCGAGTCTAAAGACAAGAATAAAGAATTTTTTGTTCGCAAAAAAGATCAGTTATTAGAAAGTCAAAAAAATATGATGCAAGTAACACAAACTATCAACGAAAAGGCCACGGAGGCATCATATTTAGTTAGCTATCGCATTGCACAAGCAGGTGAAGCGCATACTATCGCTGAGAAATTAATAAAACCATGTGTATTAGACATAACAAAATGTATGCTCGATGAAAAATCTGCAAAGCATCTTTCTACTGTTCCGCTATCAAACGATACTGTTTCACGACGAATCCATGATCTGGCAAGCTACGTCAAACAAGAACTAGTTACACGTCTACAAAATACACAATTCGCCTTGCAAATGGACGAGTCGAATGATGTCGCTGGTTTGGCTATCCTGCTGGTTATTGTGAGATATCCATATAAAAGTTCTTTTGAAGAAGACATGCTTATGTGTTCATCGCTGCTTACAAACACTACCGGGGAAGAAATTTTTAATAAAATAAATATATTTTTTGAAGAAAATAATCTCAGTTGGAACAATTGCATTGACATTTGTACAGATGGCGCCAAGGCGATGACAGGTAAAACAGCAGGAGCAGTGTCACGAATTAAAAATAAAGCGCGTAATTGTAGTTCCAGTCATTGTATTCTGCATAGACAAGCACTTGCGATGAAGCAAATGCCGTCAAATCTAAAATTAGTTATGGATGAAGCGGTATAAATAATTAATTTTATCAAATCACGACCACTACAATCCCGATTGTTCTCATTATTGTGTGAAGATTATGGCAGCAAACATAAAACACTGCTGCTCCATACAGAAGTGCGATGGCTGTCTCGGGGTAAAACTTTAACAAGGCTATTTGTACTTAGAGCCGAGTTACAAATGTTTTTTTCAGCAGATACTTCTTTTTTCTGAAAACATGTCAAACGAGATATATGAATCTCTTTTAGAAATGTCATCAGACACAAGTATGGAGTCACTGTTCAAAACGACGCCTCTCAATGATTTTTGGTGCAGAATCCAAGATGAATATGTAATGCTTGGCCAAATGGCTCTGGATATTCTGCTCCCGTTCCCAACTACATATTTGTGCGAAACAGGATTCTCTACCTACGCAGCCACGAAAACAAAATATCGCAATAGACTGGACGCCGAAGCTGATATGAGACTCCAACTTTCTTCCATCAAACCTGATATCAACCAATTGATAAAAAATAAAAAAACAGTTTCATACCCCCCACTAGTTAGATTTTTTCTTTTTTAATGTTTTCTATTGTTGTCCTTGCCAAGTGGTGAAGTAAATAATAATTAGTAACTGTTACATTGTACTTTTATTATGCTGATTAATAAAAAATACACTTATAAAAACAATTGTTTTATTGTAGGGTTCCATCAAGTATTTTGCTTCCCAAAAGGGTTCCGTCATTTAAAAAGTTTGAGAACCACTGCTCTAAAATAATACAGACTCCGCCACCAGTTCGAGAGCGGCGACAATAAGATGCTGCAGTTTTATATCCACTAAATTGCACAGATTCTAATTTATCTTTGGTGAGCCAGGTCTCGCACATGCATATTGCTTTGTAGGTGGGTTGATCATGAATGAAAGATTCTAAAAGGTGTTGTTTGTTATAAATGCTTTGAATATTTTGGAACAAAATTTTAAATTGTTGGCCTGGGGTTTCGAAAAGTACGATCATATCTATCTTCATTTATAATGTGTTGAGTTTGGTTCTGTTCATTATTTACTTGTTGATTGTTAATGTATTTGTTGGATTTCTCTTTCTGTATTTCTGTTTTTTTACCATCTATAAACAACTGGTTGTTTCTTATTATTGCATATAATCCGTTTTTCCTTGCTTTCAGCATTTCTTCACGTGTAAGTGGGTTTAGGTTGCGTTCGGTTATATTTGATGACTCTAAATTGGATATTTCTTGAGTGCGTTCGAAAAAAGTTGATTTACATTTTATTTAAATGCAATAACGGGAAAACCTGAGGTAATTCCGGGTTTGTCTATCAAACCCGGTTTTAAAAAATCGGTAAATTTTGTCCGGGTTTGCATGCCCTAGTCGGGACTGTGGTCGGGTCGGGCTTCGGCAGCGTCGTAATCAACGTCAGAATATGTGAGGTACTTATGTTCTCTCGTTTGTAACGCGACGACAGACGCAGGGAGTTGGCACTCCGGCGCCGGCGTTGGCACTTTTATTAGCTAAAGATCACTGTTGCTTGGTCAGACAGAAAGAAACGTGAGTTTTAGTCGGGGTCACCAATGCGGAAGTTAGGTGCTCCCAAGTTCACGAAATAAAACCAAATCACTGTGATCCACAGGTAATGTAGTTTAAAAGTCAGGAAACATTAGCTAAATGGTTATGTACAGTATTTGTGTTAATACAATCACAGAGGACTCTTACAAGTCTGGAGAAAAGTTTTCCTAACCGTTTATTTTTTAGTGCCTGTCAAAAACCGTAGTGACACAGACTAAGTAATAACTAGTGATGTGTCACTCTCGTAGTAGTGTTACCTCATTCTGGTGGACGATTTGTTAATCGCCACACCACCCCCCTACGGAGAGAACAAAACCAGGCTAAAATAACTAACATCATACAGTTATAGCACATTATTAAACAATGAACACAATGAAACTATTTCATGAAACCCAGCCGTCGATCTCTCTCGTGTGACGTGTCTTTAAGAAAACAGTTGGTTGAGGTTGCGGTGACAAAGGACGGCGAGGGGTGGGGCAGCACTCAGCAGACGGGGGACGGCTAGAAGTGCCAAATCCCGTTGATCTCGATCACCAGCTGTACGACGACTTCGTAAAAAATATACAACCTCGCAAATGCCCTGATATCAATAATTCAAGAAATAAGTCTCACAATAATGACACTTAACTTCAAAGCGCTCCCTCACTGCGCGCTATTTTCGCCGCTATATCTGAGGCATAAACGTCAGATTCGCGTAAAGCTGGATATTTTTACAATTCAAAGAAATGGCAGGTCTCGGGGGCCATTTCGCGCTCGTCTCGAGGTAATACGTTAAGCGCAGTACATGCGAGCGACAATAGCGCGGCGCGGCCCGACGCGACGCGGGGCAAGGTTCTATAATAATACTGAAGCGATGACATCAGTCTTGCGCACAGAGCACTATATAATACTGGTCTTGCGCCGCCGCGCCCGCCGCCGCCGTCCGCCGCCTCCGGTGGACGTTCGACCCTACTTTATCTGTGTCGGCACAAGTTCAACTGGAAGCTGCGCCAGCACACGGCTCG
The DNA here is from genome assembly GCA_947363905.1 of Lithophane semibrunnea. Lineage (NCBI taxonomy): Eukaryota > Metazoa > Arthropoda > Insecta > Lepidoptera > Noctuidae > Lithophane > Lithophane semibrunnea. Next base: position 444,325 of record OX376205.1, read on the forward strand.
CCTTTCTTGTAAACTTAATAAAAACACTGAAACAGGAAGTAAGTACTTATAGGAACACACGTTTGCATGAAGGGATAGATTAGCTTGAATTCAAAAAGTTTTAAGGATAAACTTAAAAAAAAAAAAAATCTTTTAATCGGAAATATCCATAGAGGTTGACTTTATTAGTCAACCTCTCTCTATGGATATTTCCGATTAAAAGTAATTTATTTGTCATCTAGTTTACTTTCATACAATGTTGCATTAAGTTCATCCAATCTATTTGATACCGACCTCCTTTGAATCATAGCTCATTAGCTCGATTATTCTGAAAACTTAACTGAACACATTGACAGTTGAAATATCGATGCCAGAGACGTTACTTTCGAACTTTTCGAAATGACTATTAATATTTCTCCGTACGCTAACGTTACTATCGCAACAGTAACCTAGCAACGATTGTTTATCTTTGCTAGGTTACTGTTGCTAGACCTGCAATTGGTTGACTTTGGGTAGTCACTCTGCTGTAAAGTTTGTAGTTCTGGCTCTCAGGTTAGCCAACCGGTAAAGGTATGAAATATAATTTTCTTCTTCTAATACGAAGACATATGACTTTGCGTGTCAGGAACCGAATAAACCCGATTTGCATTACACGGCTAAAATACGAACAGTGCCAGGTGGCTCATCAATTAAAGTCCGTGACTGTACATTGTGATACAAGTGTGCTCTTTTGGATATTACAGTCGAGGCGGTATTAGTCGATAAGGTAGCCGAGAGTGTAATGACCCATGCACACACGTTTCATACGACGTTTTTCAACACACTTGCGAGGAAAAACACAGACTTGTTGTAAGCACTTATGCTACAATAACGTAATTATAAAGATGACACATTTAGATTTATAAAGTTCAACTGGCCTTTGTTGCCAGGTACTGACTATCCGGAGCATCGATTAAAAACGTCAGTTGGTGACGATAATACTTTAAATTTTATATTTTTGATAAAACTTATTTAACCACACAAAGAAAATAATAACAACTTTATAGAAAATGGCGCGCTGGTTTAGTTTTTCCATAGGTGTAAATAAAGGCACTGGCAAAACCGCTAGACAGCCTGTAGTAAAATAAACAAAAAATAATGTTTCGAATAAGAAAACAAAAATTACTAAACGTATGGCGGGGTCAAATCTATTTATTATTATTTAAGTATTGATATTCTTCCCGACGTGAAATCGACATTTTAAATATGTAATAATTAACCACACAACGAAAACGATAACAAATATTTACGGAAAATGGCGCGTTGGCTTTATTTTTACGCAGGTGTAAATATAGGCATTGGCTAACCCGCTAAACAGCCTATACAGGCTGTAAGGGTAAACAGTCTTGTCATTCAAACCATGGGTAGTTGACTTAAATATAAAAATAAATGACCGAAAACAACAGCAAAAAAAGTTATTTTCTTTAAAAGATTTTAAATAGTTTCTTTCCGACACCGTGCTCGCTAGCGAAACAGCTGACAAACTGAGGGAGGGGTCGCGCTCGCAGCCGGTCAGGTCACGTCCCGCACCCCCCGCCCGTGTAGAGACGCAAGTTCGTTGCCCTAGCGCATAAAGCACCGAACTTGCGTCTCTTGTGGTAAAATGTAGTTTAAAAAAAAAAGAAAAAAGAGTCGTAATTTCCCATTGATTTTACGTTCTATAAATGACACCAAACCACTGGTTTCAAGGATAACGGTGTTTACCCTAACACCCTGTATTAAAAATTTAATAAACACAAGATAGTGCTTTGAATAAGCAAATTAAGTAAAGATTTTACAAAAAAAAAAAGTTTACAAAACGCCCCTGGCCACTGGCACAGATATTATAATACATAATCCCATACAAAGAAATGACACAACCTAAGTCTGGCTATTGACCTGGCTATTTTTCTTCCTCCATTTTTTTAACAGATGGTAGCTACTTACTATTCGCCAGAGAATGTAGTTTTACAACGCCATCTAGGAGCCTTGTCTAGATATATAGAAAGTTTTCTAAAAACCGGGTTCAGTAAAATTAAAAAATAAAAGTTAATTATGTACCAAAAACATGATAATAGACTTTTTTTAATTCTTATATTTCTACGTAAGGTACTAGATTAAAAAAAAATGTTTTTGGCTGATGCCAGTAAAAAATTATTAAAACGCCATCTATTGCAAAGAGGTCGCAACAAAATGATTAACAGATGGCTACTTCATTCTAAGGGTTCGAATTGAAGTAAAAGCCTTGATTTATGTTTTTTGTTGAAAATACGAAATTTATGAGTGTAAGTAAATACATAAATCAGCATTTATTTTCTTTATACGTGGAGACCTGTAATTGGCTTTCTGAATAATGTACTGTCCTTGATCTGTTTGTTTTAGCTGTAAGTCTCCCATGTTATTTAAATAAATAAATAAATTTAAACAAAGAGGTTTTGATTTTTACTAATATTACTTCAGCCAAAATTTGCCATATAACGATTTTTAGTAATTGATAATTTCATAATTGTCACTTATGCTGCCATCTATGATATTTTTTCAAGACTAATTATAATTTGTTCGAGTTGAGACCCCATGCCCCTGGTCAACACGCTCCTGGTTTGCCTATAGGTCAGATATTATAATACTACGTAGGCACAGATATTAAAATAACCAAAGCGAGCTGGGCTTGTATTTATTTGCCAGTTCATTGAAGTAAGCCAAAAATACGTTTTCCTGCCATTTTTAGTATTTTTCCACTGTATGAAAGTTTCGTAGGCCGCTAGGTATTTCTCTCTAGATTTTGGTGGCAACAGGCTATCACTCGCGTTTCGTGCCTCGATTAGTATTTCCGGCGGGGTCAAATCTACGTATTGTTCTTCTTCCAGTGAAGTCAACATTTTTGAAAATAACCACACAACGCAAAATGTTAACAAATATTCGTATCTATGGAAAATGGCTCTCTGGTTTTGTTTTTCGCGCGCCGCGCTAGCAATGCGCGCGCAGGTGTAAATAAACGCACTGGAAAATCCGCTAAACAGCCTATGTAATAAACACAACTTAATGTTCTGAATATTTACGTATTCAAAACATTAAGGTAAATATGTAGTGAAAAATATAAAAGTACTTATATAAAAGTACGAATATTAAGTACTTAAGTTCATTTTTATCATTTTATTTATTTACACAAAAGGCTCAGAAAAGGCATGAAGTCTCTTTGATGAGATTTAATTAACGAAGCGCAAATCTCTGCTCTTGTGAAAATAGAGAATGCTTATATACTATAGGATAGTTCATACTAATTCCATGTAATTATAATATCCCACTGACCTGCCCGTGGGATTATTTTTTCATAACTAAACGCCCATGATTTGCCTATGGTATTAAAAAGTTTCACCAATGTCAATTTCTTTATATGTATGGTAGGTATGGAATTAGTAAATACTATAATGGTAACATGGTATGTGATGTTGCCATGATAGTACTTACTAATTCCATATTACAGTAAATAGTTATCTGTGGTGCACATTACCGAACTAGTGCGGTACCTAATGTAAAGTAAAAAGCACGCTTCCATAATACACTGCATTATGAACCTAAAAGCGGGTCAATAAGAGCCACTTTACGAGCAAGTTTGTTGAAAAATAATTGATGATACCACTGAACGCTTTATTATTAATGTGACAGATAGTTCATCAGATTCAGATTCAGAATAGAGCCTTTTAATATGTGACTCTATATAATATGATTTTAACATTTGAAATAAAAAGTTTAGAGTCTATGAGTCACGTGGTTTTTTATGTTTACCCTTTTTTAACTACCTAAACCTATGGAGTTATAGTGTTAAACATACAAAATAATTATAAGACTGCAGTGAGTGAACCGGTAACGTGTACGAAAGTCGTACTCGTCGGTATGTCTCCACACCTGGTCAGTCAGTCGGTCAGTCGACCACACTTATTTATTTATATATACTTTATTGTACACCAGAAAATACATAGCGAAAATAAATAATTTAACCAGCCCACCAGGTTTGAACCAGCTCTGTGAGAAAGCAAAGCGCAGGGGTATGCCGTGTGCCAGCGGCAGTGAAATGTTAAGAAATAAATAAAAAAATTATTGTTAATTAATCATATTCTGTACTGAAATCTTTTAGACAACCCAATTGCAATATATTTGTTGACATATTTAATTGAATATAAAATACTTTTCATCCATTAATCAGCTCGGTGAAGGTCGTTTTATGGAGGGAATTTAGACTAAGAATGAAAGCTTCCTAACAGAGCTCAAAATTCTTACCTACTTTCATAGGGCTGTCACTCAGTTATTGAAAATAAAATAAAACCAGGCAAGTGGGACTCGGGATTCGGCAATGTGCACAGATGGACGGACGGATTGATGGCCGGACGGACGGACGGACAGACGGGTAGACGGACGGACGGACACGAACGACGGACAAGCACTGATAAGTTTTCCGTTTTCCAATTTTGGTAAGGAACATAAAAAAAATAGTGTATCTTTGAAAGGCTAAATGGTTAATTATGTTAAGCCCAGGTACGCACGAGGGTTTTTTCCGCGGCGATTTTTTTTTTGCGCACCGGTTTGTTGGAAAGTTAGTAGTTATTAAGTTAGTATTAGTAGTTATTTTGGATATTAGGTACCTAACTCGTAACTAAATAATTCTGTAATAAGCCTAGGCATTAAAAATGTGTTAGGTTTGTGTAGTATAGGTACAAAGGACAGGATCCTTTGGATATGAAAAAAAGAAACTTCTTTGGTGTTCCTACTATCTATCTTCTATACTTATACTTATATAATATTATAAAGCTGTAGAGTTTGTTTGTTTTGTTTGTTTGAACGCGCTAATCTCAGGAACTACTGGTTGGAATTGAAACATTCTTTTTGTGTTGGATAGTCCATTTATCGCGGAAGGTTATAGGCTATATAACATCACGCTACGACCAATAGGAGCGGGACATAAATGAAAAATGTTGCAAAAACGGGAAAAATATTCCTTTTTGAGAGCTTCCGTTGCGTGCACTGCGTAAACGGTTTAGTTACGCAAATATCATGTATGATGGAATTGTTTCTCTTTAAAAGTTCTAAAAAAAAGTCCGCGACAGCATGTCTATCTTTTAAAGATTGACTTACTAAGTATAACCTTTTTTATAGTAATCAAATTTGTTAGAAATTAATGCATTATTTGCGAAGGAGTTTTATCAACATATAATATTAATTCTTATTCAAATAAATAGTTTTAAAATCAAGGGTATTTATGAAGCAGTAAAATACTTTTTAATTCATTCGAATCGGACATTTAATTTCGAGTTTAAAAACGTAATACGCGAACAGTTCGAAGCCGGCGCCGCGACTTTCCCTATTCTAGAAGAGGATGGGCACACCCTATATTCCCACGGGATCGAAACCTACGTGGGTGAACCCGCGGGGCACAGCTAGTTATTAATAAGCATAGTACAGCAATTTGGCATTTTTTTAAATAAAAACGAAACTTCCGCGTCGGACGTATCGCTGCCGCTGGCACACGGCGTATCCCTGCGCTTTGCCCTCTCACAGGCTCAAACCGGTTTGCCCTCTAGCGGGCGCCGGTGCCATAGACTACTATTCCCGCGCGCCTTGTCCGTGACAGGCCACGCACACATCGCTGTGCGTGTAGTAGTGCTCCCGCGCGAGACGTTAGTATGAAGCTTACTGTCTGCTTCTTATTTAGTCTTGTGCTAATGCTACGGCTACACTTCGCGTTATCGCGAACTTTTCTTCGTGCGCTCTCTCTCGCACAACCCTCGATTACTCGCTGAGCAACAGAGAGCGCACGAAAGAAAAGTTCGCGATAACGCGAAGTGTAGCCGTAGCATGACAAATATTATAAATGCAAAAGTGAGTTTATTTGTTAGGTACGCTTTCACGCTAAAACGCCAAATGGATTAGGACATGGATACTTACTTTTTATCCCAATATTCCCACGGGCTCGAGAATTATGCGGGTGAAACCGCGGGGCGCAGCTAATATACATATAATAATAATATATCATAGGTACGTGCGATAGGTACATACGGCTGGTCGACATATCTTTGCACACATGACCGCGTAATGAGCCACTTTATATTCGGAGCCGGTTCAGTCTATTCCCCACTTTCTATTGTTGTCAGTTGATTTGGTCATGTTTGGCAAAGAGACAAAGGAATTAGTTATGCTCGAGTGACTTCATCTTCACTTACCGATTGCTACGCACAATATAACGCACTATTCAAACGGCGCGGCCCGCAAGAGCTGCGCCATAGTCCTTTGCAAGAAAAACGCTCAGGAAAAACGGCCGATTTTCATTTTTCTACATAGAGGTTTTAATAGTCAAACTAAGTTACTGGCACTTAATAAAGAGTCTGGGTATGAAAAAAGTCAATTCCAAATCCGAAACTTTTTTAATAATATAATAATAATCCCTTTTTCAGTTTGTGACTATTTAGGTACTTACTTTTCGCGGCTTTGCGGTTAAAAGGTCAGGCAACTAAAACTAACTCCTCGATATTTTTAGTAGAATAATTTATGTTTGTCGCATAATCCAGCCTTATTGTGACTTACACACATTAATAACATAGTGAACCAGGCTTCTAAAGCCTTGGGTTTTATTTTTAGGGTCTCTACAGATTTTAAGAATATTAAAACAATGTTAATTCTTAATTGTGCGTTTGCCCGTAGCCATCTTGAATTTCCCCCTAGGTTTGGAATCCAAATTATAATGTGTACATTAATCGGCTTGAAGGTATACAAAGGCGATTTTTGAGGTACACTCAATATCGCTCGAATACCTATGTTCCGAATTATATAAGTCGGTGTAAAAAAATTCATATTCTGCCTCTACACGAGCGAGGAAAATTGCAGATCTTGCTTTCTTATTTAGCGTTATGAATGGATCTACTGACGTCCCAGAGTTGGTGGGCAAGATTGGGCTTCGGGTACCAAATGTATTTCTTCGGAGACCTCGTCTTCTCCATGTGCCTCAAGTCAGAGCTATCTACAGACAGAACTCGTACGTGATAAGAGCTTGTCGTACTTTTAATGTGGTGTGTCAGGATGTCGAGTTAGATTTAGATTTATTTACTAGTAGCATTAGGGAAGTGAAGAAACGTTTGAACAATTGTTTTTTCAATGTATAGCCATTTTCGTTTTATAGTATATATTTTTTTCTTCTGTTTATCATTGTCGATTCGAGCGTGAGATAATTAATTTGCGTATCTCTTACGTCGCTATCTTCGCGTATTTGTTAAGTTTACTCACCTTATTTGTTAGTGGAAACTTGTAATTGGCCATAGTTTACACATTGTGCTAGACATTAAAATGTATTAGCTGTTAGTTTTCCTAAAATTAATAAAATAAAACATATATTTTGTTGCCGGCCGATTGTAAATATTGTAATGGCAGAAAAAGCAATCACAGCTAGTAAAATTATAGTGCTGCTGGAAGAGGGGTGTACCCAAAAAACGATGTTCTCATTGATAATAAGAAATTACTAGTCATTTATGCTATGGACATAGTAAAAATATTAATATTATCCATAGGAAAGCCAATGACTGTAAGGTGCCCATATTTTTTGCAAAGGAGTGTAACTGTATATTATACCCGTATATACAAGTTCAGTTTATAACGCGTTTAGTAGTTTCCTAGTAGAGTACTCACGGGCTGTTGTCCGGAAATACAGAGAATTATCTACACGAAACATTTGGCAGGTACGCTCACTGTGACAAATTTATTGCGCCGCAGCGCAGGGCACTAAATAACACCACATCGTAAACAACTCAACACTATAATTATTAAATAATAAATTTGAGGACGCGTTACGCGTTGAGCGTGGGATTCCTTAAAAAAGTGAGGTCTTCTTCGAGTCCTTTATCGAAGAAGCAGTTAGAGGGCGGTCCGTTGTGTCCGGCGAGGCAGCGGTGCTGGCGCAGGAGCAGGTACAGCAGCAGGTTGTACTCCGAGGTGGCGTTCTGCACCATCTTCAGCGTCACCTCCAACTGCTCCTGCTGCGCGTCCCACGCGCGCAGACGCTCCACGCTCGCACCCAGGTACTGGTTCAGCTGCACATAACAAGAGCGTCAGCACGTGGAGCACCCGCACACCTAGCAGCTACCACTCCGTTACCCCCTGTGGCACAAACCCGCAGACCTAATGGTTTACTAGTGTAGTAGATAGATAGAAGACTTCTGTGGTATAGGTACCTATAGCCAGGGCCGTAGATGTGCATCTGGACTGAGGGCCCGTTTTTTTTCTCTTTCAAAACAACTTGAAACTCACAGGGAATTTAGTTAAAAATAGTAAAAACTTAAAGCAAAGGTCCAAAAATTTCTTAAATGTGAATCAAAACTTTTATGAACAAAAGACTTGGGCTCTCAGTCCAGACGCTTGCATAAAGTGTCATAGAATAAATCTCAGAAAGTACTAACTCTGTGTTAATCATTTTTATTTTAGAATTTAGTTAAGAATTTCTTCAATCTTTTAAGAAATTTCCGACTCGCTAGAATATGTTATAGATTTATGGCGGTTTAACTGGGACCCTAAGTCTGTACTGAGGAATCTTCAAAACAAGAGTTTAACTGTGGAAATACATTAATATGCCTTCTGTCTTATATTTGAACAAAAAATAATTGTTTTTATTTTAATGAAAACAATACAAAATCGAAGTGTCTATTTACAAGCTTTGTATGTATTAGCTTGCTCTGTTCGTATGTGTTTCTGGTTACTCCAATTAACATCCATTTTTCAAGCAGTTTATGGCATCCGATTGAGCTGAAACTTGGCATACTTATACAACTACCGAGATATTTTGAAAACTTGATATCATGGAGCTGGTCTGATGATGGAGCCGGAAGTTGGACATAGGAACTCTTCAATCAAACAAGTAGCACCATCGTGATTGGACTCATCGGTTATGTCTTAACAAGTGCTTTGACACTAGGTGGTGTTCAGGGTCTGATGATGGAGCCGGAAAGTGGCCTCCAATTGTCATCCATTTTTCAAGCATTTCCTGGCATCTGATTGTACTGTAACTTGGCATACACAACTACCAAGACATTTTGAAAAAAATGATACCAAGTTGCTGGTCTGCTGATGGAGCTGGAAGGTGGCCATGGGAAAACCTCAATCAAACAAGATAGCACCATCGTTTTAGGACTCGTTGATTATGTATTGACAAGTGCTTTGGACACTATGTGGTGTTCAAGGTCTGATGATGGATCCGGAAGGTAGTCACGAGCACTCCTCAACCAAATAAGATAGCATTAACGTGGTTGGACTGATTGGATATGTTTTGACAAGTGTTATTAAAGTCCCTGAAGACTGATGATGGAGCCGGAAGGGGGACATACAAAAAAAATGAAGGGGGACGTTATTTAAGAAAGTTTGATAAAAACTCATGTTAACGCCATTAAATCTTGCTTAAGCTTTGCGCAAGTTAATTAATTTACCTTATAATAATTCAACACTGTCAACACGATAATCGCCATTTTGATAACAGTGGTGGTCGAGACTAAAAACCATAAAAAATAGACATTTGGAACATCCAAACTCCACCACAGGGGCAGTGAATAATACATCAATTATTTGACGAATTCATCCATTGTTCAAATAAATAAATAGTGGTAATGAAGTTTTGTATTATCCAAAGTCGAAGTTTCGCGCCAATCTTGCGTGTTTTCATTCAACTATACAACTCAATAAACAAAAATATTTATTTATACACAAAAACAAATCATGAATGTAAGAAAACAATAACCAATTGGATAAAGACACTTACATATGATGACACGGAAGCACTTTTGGAGCACATAAAGTAACAGGTACAATCACACATACAGTGTATGTGTGATTGTACCTGTTACTTTTAGAGTGTAAGTGAAAGTGTATGTCATCACTTTCACTTACACTCTCACATACACTCACTTACACACTCTCACATACTGACACACTACACGCGGAATTCACATTCGAATCATACTCTCACTAACATACTTATTATTATTTATTTTATATTTTAAGCACCTGCGGTTTTTTGTAATTTTAACAGATTAATTAATTATGCTGTACTATGGAAGAGCGGAGTCTCCTAACACAGGCATTGTTTGCTTAAAAGGAAGCTCCCAACACTTACCCCTTTTTGTAAACTGAAGCATAAATAAAAAGTTTTTGATTTTTTTTTTTGATTTTATCATTTTTACTTTTCACAAATACCTATCACTCATACACATGTAGATACAATTTAAAATGTGACAAATATTATAAACTACTAGACAATGCCCAGATTTTAACATAGTATTCGAACACAGGGCCAATAACACGTATTATTCATTACCACTATTCAATTTATGTTCAAAATCACCTACCACTATTCAATTTATGTTCAAAATCACCGACCATTTTTTTATTTTATTGATACGATGTCCGAAAGCTATTATGGCAAACGATTATTTTTTCAATTTCGTTCTTCTCGATTTATTGATATGTCGAATGTCGGAAATCGATACTTGGAAATTAAAATAAAATTGTTTTAGGCATTAAATACTATAAGCACTGTCTATAATAATGAATTATACTTTTCTAATGTAATTTTAATCGTTTTTCAGACATTTTATTTAAACCTTTATAATTATTCTATTGACTCAACAGACAGGACATAAATAACTGGGATAGGTAGGTATTATTGAATTTCGCGCCGGAATGTTTCTTTATTTGAATTTAAATTCGGAATGCGCTTACTGCTCAAAATTATTTTAATTTATAGGACAATTAAATAATGTGGATTTTATTTTTAATACTTTCTGATAGCTTGCTACAAAATGCCCAGTATACATTTTTTAGGTAGGCTTAACAAAATTTTGTTTGGGAATGACGATAAATGAATTCTTTTAATTTGTAGGTGTTCCGTGTTCCGCAAACACTTTTACTTAACGTCAATATTTTTTGTTAGTTGTATGAGCTTGGTAGTTTTTATTTTTACTAGGTTATTTGAATAAATAGAAAAAATCAATAGGTATATCTTTACTTTAGAAGCTGAATGCAAAAACAATTGAAAGTAAAAAATCGCATCTTGTGAAAAAAGTTTCACTCTGGAATCTCACATCATGATGCAAGTTTTCAAAGTGGCCAGGGGGCCTATTACGAACTTTTAAAAAACCTGGCAAGTTCCAGGCAATTCATAAATCCCTGCATGGTTAAATTTCGTATTATGACATTCATAATTCTGACCGACTTCACGCTGGGTAGTTTGTCTATGGCTGGTTTGTAATTCTCTGCCGTTTCATTCGGAAACACAATGACATAATTTATCGGTAAGTTACGATTTTCTTTAAATCACGTATTTTATGAAAAATAATAAATAAAAATAATTCTAGTTACTAAAAGTAGTTGAAAATATGAACGCAATGTATATTGTGCTACTTATATAATTAATTCTTTTAATGATTTTGTGTGTTTGCAAATTGTAACGCGAGATTATGTTTCCGAACGTGAAATTCAGCTGGGAATTTGACAACTTCCATCTTTCATCGACGTTTATTGTTGTCATTGTTGCACAAAGAAATTATTTTTATTTAATTTTAAGTACTTACTAGATTCGAAGTATAAACAAAAATATGGCTAGGGATGGATATGGTGGTGGATGAATATACTTACACCACACAACCATGTGGTGTAAGTCAATCAGTTTTCAAATCAGTTTTCATCATGATAATAGATGATAATATTATAATAGAGGCCGTTTGTTGACATGTGGAATATGAGCTCGGCTATCATTGCATTGTGCCGATTGTCGGAACGGCCAATGGCCTGGCTGATGGCTGGGCCGAAAGCCTCGGCCAGCAGCTCTGGAGGCTCTCGTTAGGCAGTTGGATCAAGGGCATGATTCAGAAGGCAGATAAGGCTCGCATTGTGAGGAGGTTCCTGTCTCTGCAAGTCTGCAACCCTAACTACTGGTAGCTTGGACCCTGCTCCCGATAACGGCGGACCTATTTTTTATATATTTTCAAATGATGTTTTTAATGACTTTTACAAAATATTTAAAAATGTATAAATATGTATGAAAATAAATAAACGAGATATTAAAAGGCAGTTGTAATTATTATACATACTTCAGTGGATGAGAGTTTTCGCCCTCGTCGGCGCCTAACTTATGTTCTGTTGGAAAAGTTGTGGGAGTTTTTTTCCATGTTTTTATCAGTCAGAAGTGCTACTTTCTAGTTTCCAGAAACTCAAACGGTACATATTCGTCACACCTGATATTTTTTTATGTTAACTGGATAACGCTCGAATAATTTCAACAAATAAATCTAAAACAATTCACAATCCATTCAATAAAAGCTGCTTCAGAGGAGCTTATATTGAATGGATTGAGAGGTTACTTATTAACAGTTTTAATACCTATGTCAAGAAATGTCAAACGAACGTTCGTAGTACGGTATTGCTAGGCAATATTCGGGCAGAAGGCGGCCAGGGTGTCACGTGACCGCTGACTGGCTGGTTTTGACGATTCATAATACGAAATTGCAAGGCAGTTCTCTTTACGCCGTAAACTGCCTGGAAATAAGAGTTCATAATAGGGCCCCAGTACGTTAAAATGACAGAACAAAGTGAAATTCAAATCTTTCGAATTTTGTGAATAGACCCATGACAACATGCTCTCGGCATTTAGAAAAAAAATAATTAAAAAGTTACTTTATACCATGCCCCCTCTAAAAAGCTTATTTTATTCACTGAAAACAGTGAATAAAGAGCACTTTTATTCACTGTTTTGGTGTTTGAATTTAGAACACCAATTTGTTCGAACTCCATCTCAATGATATACAAACTCCTATTTGATTTTATTTTCGAACATGAGTTTAGCATAAGAATTAAAACTGGTTTGTGTTCTTTGCTGTCATTAGTAAATGGGCGCTATTTTAAATAATATTGTAAGACGAACAAAAAGTTTAGGGTTAGGTACTTAATATTCAATCGATTGAAAATGTTTTCAAGTGATGAAGATGTGTTAACACCTGAGTTTATGAAAGAGAGGGCGGCCGATATAGTAGAAAGCTTGCTAACCAACAAATCACGGCTGGTTTACATCAAAGCCTACGATGAGTTTGAGTGTGAGTTTGTTTGTTTGAGTAAATGGAAAAATGAAAATCAAGCTGACCACATTTTCAGAGTCTGTTTTCCTAACTTATTTTAATGAGTTGTCGAAGAAAAAGAAGTCATCGACCTTATGGAGTATGTATTCTATGCTACTCACTTTTTTTTTTTTTTTCGTGGGAATTCATCCAATGACTTCTCAATACTCAATACTTTATTGCAATCCATAATGTGTACATAATAAGTTGGTATGTTAAGACATCGAATCAATTATGGACCCTGTCGGGCACAGCAAAAGTTAATTTTTAACAGGATTGAGGACCCAACAAACATTTACGACGTTGAGTAGACGTTTTGGTGGCAACTTAATGTTATTTAGTATAATCGTATAAATGGCATAAGGACGTTTACTCGACGGCATTAGGGCCCATTTTATTCAACTTAAGTTGCTAAGAGTTTCGTGTAACAGTCATATAAATACCTACTTAGTCACATAGTAGTCATATACACGTCGGCGATTTGACTAAATATCATGTAATGATAGCTGTCGCGGCGTGTCCACTGGCGTGACTTCGGGTCGAGTTATGGTACATAATATGACTTTTATATAATGTAATCGTTGTGTTATTGTCATTTAAAGATGATGCTCATATTGAACGAAATTATATTGTAACAGATTATATCACGTTAATTTAATATGGCGGTGTTTTTGACAGCTGAGTTAATATTGCATTTTTTCTTTGTTATTTGAGGTGATAAAACCATTTCATCAGTTGTAAACCATTGTGCAATCAAGTTTACTGATTAATGTGAGGTAGGTTTGAAACAAATTTTTTATACGCTTTTAAAATTTTAATGTTTTCACATATTTTATTAATAATTTTATTAAGTGACTGCGTTATATGACAACTACATAACTTCCCGACCTATAAACTGCGTGTTCATTGTAAATGTTTACGCCATTACAGTTGATTTAGGGATCAGTAATAAAATTACAACCGCTTAGCTAACTTAGTTCAAAGAATTTATATTAAAAAAATAGAATATTTGTTTGCGTGACTTATAACTTAGTTAAGTCTAAATAATATTTTTGTTTTAGGTAAACCTCATGATGAATGACGAATGATCTCTAATTATGCGGATGTTGATAAGTTTTTATCAAAGATGGACCTCATTGAAATGATACGCGCAAATTTGAAATGGAAAACTTGAAATGTTAATTACGTTCCTGGGATAATTAAAAAAATGAAACAATTTTTTCTTTCAACTACATAGTAATGTTATCATTAATCACTACAAAACCGATCCCAAAGGACGTATTTTTTGCTAAGAACTAAACCAGTGCAGTAAAGTTGTATGAAATTTATTTCATACAACTTTACTGCACTGTTTTTAGGGTTCCATACCAAAAGGGTAAAACGGGACCCTGTTACTAAGGCTCGTCTCTCCAGCTCTGTTTCAGTGAGTAGAGTTGAGTTGTCTTGAGTTGACCTGACTTGACCTGACTAGACCTGACTTGACCTGACTGGTTAATACAAATGGATAACAACCGTTTAAAATGACCTGACTTGACCTGACTTGACCTGACTTGACCTGACTTGACCTGACTTGACCTGACTTGACCTGACTTGACCTGACTTGACCTGACTTGACCTGACTTGACCTGACTTGACCTGACTTGACCTGACTTGACCTGACTTGACCTGACTTGACCTGACTTGACCTGACTTGACCTGACTTGACCTGACTTGACCTGACTTGACCTGACTTGACCTGACTTGACCTGACTTGACCTGACTTGACCTGACTTGACCTGACTTGACCTGACTTGACCTGACTTGACCTGACTTGACCTGACTTGACCTGACTTGACCTGACTTGACCTGACTTGACCTGACTTGACCTGACTTGACCTGACTTGACCTGACTTGACCTGACTTGACCTGACTTGACCTGACTTGACCTGACTTGACCTGACTTGACCTGACTTGACCTGACTTGACCTGACTTGACCTGACTTGACCTGACTTGACCCGACTTGACCTGACTTGACCTGACTTGACCTGACTTGACCTGACTTGTCCTGACTTGTCCTGACTTGACCTGACTTGACCTGACTTGAGTTGAGTAAATTGGTAGTTGAAAGAAAAGTAGATTACGCACCTTGCTAAAAATGAGTAATTGATGCACTCGTGTTAATTTAGTGCCCTCGCGTACGCTCGGGCACCAACATAACCCTCGTGCATCAATAACTCACTTGGCGCTCGATGCAGCAATCTACTATTACTGCCTTTTTTATTACCTCCTTCATATAGATTTATTTTGCTTTAATGCAACTTGTGGAATATTAAAATCAATAGCCCACTTTTTTAATAGTCTCTGAAGTCATCATTGTTGGTTGAAGTGTCTTCTTTATCAACATTATCTTCATTTTCGGATGACTTCAACTTCGAAAAATGAACAAGAGTCCTGAACTTTGGAAAATGAACTGCGGGGCACACTTGTAGTATTTTGGTTTAATTGATTAGTTAAATTTGCATTTAAATGTGATACGGAACCTTTCTCATTTTCCTCACTCTCAGCTTGAGCTCTATTACTTTGTATTAAAGTACGCGAAAATTGTATACAAGGTTATTATAAACCTTTAATATGAGTATTAATTAAGTAGCGGTCGTATTATCATGTTTGTGATACTTTAGGATGTATACAGGTCGCACTCGTAATACTTATTCGACTTATATATAATGGTTACAAATACTACGTGTAAACAATTATTATCCGTTTAGCAGATGTTTAAAAGGTAATTATATGACAAAATGTACAGTTCTATGACGTTTATACTACGAAAACGTTTACAGGACGAAAAGTTGTATAAGTAAGTTTTATAAATGTCGAATTAACGTCTCTATGACATTATTATACGACAAAAAAAAATTATGACTATTCGGACATATAATACACCAGTACATGACGAAGAGTTAAAATAATGACTATAAAATAACTTTAAAAAGACTTAAGGTCATATAAAAGTTTGATTATATGACAAAAATGTTTGTTGGGGATGAAGGCGCTTTTTTTATATTCATAGTGAAATGTAGGTATTAGGTAACAGTGATTTTTATTGTTTTTGAAATTTATAGTATAGTAGCTTTTGAATAATAGAAATTGTTTTAATTTATTAATAAAGATATTATTTTTATTTATGTCTTTGATGTAACCTGGTAACTTATTGTAGACTTAAATGGACATTACAAATGCACCAGAAGAGTGCATGTTTAATCGTGAAGTGGGTATGTTTAACCTGTTTTCATTTCTGAGTGCAATTTTAGTTTGGAAATCTCCCCTTTTAGTAAAGAATTGCGGATATTTTCGTACAAATTTACAAATTTCAAGTATATAGAGAACGAGAGTATATAGAACGGGTGATATCGATGACCTAAACAACTACAGGCCCATTTCTCTGGCAACAGTGATCGCGAAAGTGCTTGACAGCCTGCTTAACAGACAACTTAATAACTTTGTTCAGGTGCACGACAATCAGTTCGGGTTTCGATCCGGACTGTCGACTGAAAGTGCCATCTTGTGTCTAAAGTGGGCTGTGAGGTACTACTCGGATAGGAAAACTCCTACGTATGCTTGCTTCCTCGACGTCTCCAAAGGTTTGGATCTGGTCGCATACAGTGTCCTCTGGAGGAGGTTAGTGGAAGCTGGAGTTCCTCCAGAGTTAATAAATACTTTTAAATGCTGGTATGGAGGCCAGATCAATCAGGTACACTGGGCCGGATGTTTTTCGGAGCCGTATAGGTTGGAGTGCGGGGTGAGGCAGGGGGGGTTGACTTCACCCACGGTCTTCAATCTGTATGTCAATGAGCTGATCGAGGTGATCAGCAGAGAGCGTGCCGGCTGTTACATTGACGGAGTATGTGTGAACAACATTAGTTACGCCGATGATATGGCGCTGCTGAGCGCCTCGGTTTGTGGTCTTAGAAGGTTGGTGGCTATCTGTGAAGAATATGCTTTACTTCATGGATTGGTCTACAACGTCACTAAAAGTGAAGTCATGGTCTTTGGTGTCAGTGGTCGATGTCTAGATGCTATTCCTCCGGTCAAGTTGAACGGAATATCGCTTACGAGGGTATATAAAGTGAAGTACTTGGGACATCTTTTGACCGCTGACCTCAAAGACGATGATGATATTGAAAGAGAACGGAGGGCGCTGTCGGTTTGAGCTAATATGATCGCTCGCAGGTTTTCACGTTGTTCTAGAAAAGTAAAAAGAACCTTGTTTCGTGGATATTGCACCTCATTTTACACGTGCAGCCTGTGGGTAGATTACACTCAAAAATCGTACAGCGCCCTTCGAGTGCAATATAATAATGCGTTCCGGGTATTGATGGGGCTGTTCCGCTTCTGTAGCGCATCAGGGATATTTGCTGATGCGCGTGTCGATTGCTTCTACACTATCATGCGGAAAAGATGCGCGTTCCTGGTGCGCCGGGTGCGGGCCAGCCCCAACATTATACTGCAGTGTGCTGCGAGCAGACTGGACTGTTTGTGTGTGAAGCGCTGCTGCAAGCTTTCTACATCGGTTTTAAGATTGTAGCAGGGATTCTCATACCTTTAAGGCAGTGTTAGGTTAAATGTGTAGGTTAGTGTACTAATATAGTTGATAAGATAGATTGTCACTAACTTTTTGAGTCCTGTTACTTGTTAATTAAATATTAATAAAATAAATAAAAATAGAGGCAGGGCAGGGTTAATATTTTTAGGTCTTTAAAGTGGGGTTTACAAGAGTTTGTATCTTTGATATTTATTAAAATTCTAATTATTTTTTTCTGTAGAGTGAATAATGTAGAAGTGTCTGTACTATTTCCCCATAAGATAACTCCATGCGCATGCGTACGCGTAATATGTCACTAGTGCTGTTTTGAGGTCTGTTGTTTTCTTGATTTCTCGGAGGGCGTATGAAAACTTGGATAATTTCGTTCTTACTTTTTGGATATGTGATTTCCAATCTATGTGTGAATCTATGTCAAGGCCTAAATGGGTGAATTTATTAACTATTTCTAATTTTGATCCGTTGTATTTGAAATTTATATTTATAGGTATTTTTTTTCGGGGTTGGAAAGTTATTATTTTTGTCTTATTGAAGTTAATTTCAAGGTTGTGTTCGTTCATACAGTGTGTGGCAGTGTCAAGTACAGAACTCAATTTTTGGTTTAGATTTATATTATTGTCACATAAAGTCAAGATAGAGATATCATCGGCAAACAGTACGCTTGACTCATTGATGTGGTTAGGGAGATCGTTTATGTAAACAAGGAATAACAGGCACCCTATTACACTTCCTTGTGGTATAGAAGCGTTTACAGGAATTTTTTGGGACCGAATTAATTCAATTTGTTTTGATTTATGATTGTAATGTTCTACTTCTACAACTAGTTCTCTATTTTTTAAATAAGATGTGAACCATTCGTAACTGTTTCCCCGGATACCGATGTTATATAGTTTATTTAATAGAAAGAAAGAAAGAGCTAAAGGCTAAGAATTCTAATTTCAAATTAATTTTATTTAAAAAACATGGAATTCTTTTTTCAAAAGAAGTCATTTGTTTAATGATTAGTGTTACATTTTCCTCGCATTTCAATCTTTTTCGTCATCATGGATACGTTAAAAATTCGAGTAATTATGGAATATGAGTACCGTCGTGGCAGCAACGCGGCACAAGCGGCACGCAACATCAACGACGTTTACGGAGCTAACACTACAAACCAACGCACCACCTGTTATTGGTTTGCTCGCTTCCGTTCTGGAAATTTCGACCTGAAAAATGAACCTCGCGGTCGTTCGAAGACTTTGGTCGACAATGACGAATTAAAGGCGATTGTGGAAGCTGATGATAGACAATCTACGGCTGAATTAGCAGCAGCTTTCGACGTTAGCGTCAAAACAATATTGGTTCATTTGCGTCAAATTGGCAAGGTAAAAAAGCTTGACAAATGGGTGCCCCACGAACTCAATGATCGCCAGCGCGAAGTACGCGTCGAGGCGTGCCTTGCACTGCTCAACAGACACACAAATGAAGGAATTTTGAACCGCATTGTTACCTGCGATGAAAAATGGATTCTGTTTGATAACCGCAAGCGCTCAGCAAGTTGGTTGGATCCTGGTTCAGTACCTAAACAATGCTCTAAACGAAAACTTACCCCTAGAAAAGTGATGGTCACTGTTTGGTGGTCTAGCGCCGGTGTGATTCATCACAGCTTCTTACCAAACGGGGTGAGCATTACTGCAGATGTGTACTGTGAAGAACTGAACACAATGATGGAGAAGCTGGCACATCTCCAACCAGCATTGGTCAATCGCTCGTCTCCGCTGCTCCTGCACGACAACGCGCGACCTCATACTGCACAGCAGACGGTTTCCAAGTTGCAAGAACTGGGGTTGGAAGCTCTCCGTCATCCGCCCTACTCACCAGACCTTGCGCCTACAGACTACTACTTTTTCCAGAATTTGGATAACTTCTTGGCGGGAAAAAAATTCAATACCCGAGAGGCAGTACAAAATGCCTTTGAAGAATTTGTTGCCTCCCGTCCAGCTGATTTCTTTAAGAAGGGCATCAATAAACTGCCACTGCGTTGGCAAAGATGCATTGATTGCATGGGTGATTACTTCGATTAATACAAATAAAAAATACATGAAAAAAAATTGTTTAAATTTTTTCATACAAAACGGCAATTTCATAGGTAAAGACCTAATATATTAAATTGTACCTTATCATAAGCCTTTGTCATGTCCAATAATAATCCTACAGCGTACTTTTTATTATTAATTATATTTAGGGCTTCTTGTATATATTTATAAACAGCCAAAACTGTAGATCGGTTTTTACGAAAACCATTCTGACTATCATTGAATATATTATATTTTTCACAAAATGCGTAAACACGATTGCACATGGCTTTCTCAAATATTTTTGAGGCTGTTGGTAAGAGAGCAATGGGACGGTAGTTGTTAGGGTCGGTTTTAACATTTTTCTTGTGGATCGGTTTTATTAGAGCTTATTTTAATAAGTCGGGAAACACCCCTTCTTCAAAAGATTGGATAATTGGCTCGCTCTGGGCGGAGCGGAAGGGCGTGTCAGACTTTTACTGACTAAAACCCACCCGTGTTCCTTCAGTTGCCTGTTGCCAAGGTCCCGGTATCCCTTTCGGACTAACCCGCAACCCTGGCAGGCATCGGTCCTAGCGGACCCCGCCAATTGTGCTGACATCTCTTTGAGGCGCGCGTGGAACACGACGCGCCATCGACCCGGGCCTGGTTCTAATCGGACGGCGAGCTACCCATTGCTCGCCGTCCGCAAGCCCGCGCCTATAGTGGCTGGGAACCCGCCTGGGATTCCCGACGCCCAGGGCGTCTCCAACGGCGGCGGTTAGGGGCGTGAGGGCGCAAACTTTGCCTCTCCCTCACGCGTTCCGCCTCCTCCTTCGCGAGCATTACTGCTTCGCAGAAGGAGGTGACAGCTTCCCATGCCCTCTCGCTCCGTACCATGGCCTGGACCAGAGCCGGACGCGAGAGGTCACCGCCGCCAATCACCTCCAAGAGGACACGGCGGGGCTCCGCCCAAGCAGGGCAGACCTCCACCGTATGCTCCACCGTGTCCTCCGGGCGATCCACCCAGTGGTGACACCCGGGCGTTTCCTCCCGCCTAATCCGAAACAGGAACCTCCCGAAGCAACCGTGTCTGGTGAGGACCTGCGTCAGGTGGAAGGTGAGGACGCCGTGGCGCCTCTCTAGCCACTCCTCAAAGAGGGGACTTATCGCCGCAATTGTGGCGTGCCCAGCACTGGGTTGCGACAATCGCACTCTCCATGCCGCCATGAGATCCTGCCGGAGCTCTGTCCGCTGTGCCGCGATTTCTCGCGGCAGCGGAGTTACGCCCCGGCGCTTCATCTCCTCGCGCCACTCCCATATGTGCGCATGAATCACTCCCTACGGTCGTGATTCAGTCGTTAGAATCCTTCACTTGCTCATGATTCACCTATGGCCCTCGCTTTAAATCCATCCTTTATTCACTAATTGCATAATATACTATTGTCTCACGCTCGCAGCAAAATCGAATTTTGCTCACTGTCTGTAGACAGCAAAACCTTCTTGTTTGAGGTGCTGAGATGAAAACAATAATAAGCATCAGCTGTTTTATTCCATGGATTCAAAGCCAACTTCAGAATGAATATCGATATCGATAAAAACAAAAATCGATGGTACTGACTTCTCTTTCCGGGCGAGCACTCTATTGTGTATATTTCCTAGAAGCTATTCCGGGCGAGCATTTCATTGTTCATTTTTCGTAGAAGCTACCGCGCCCCCAGAAATTCCGCCAAAAGTGACAGACTTTTTTGTTCCGAATATTGCGCTTATGCGTTCTCCAGTGTTATATACTCTAAGCGTAAAACACTCATAAAAGGGAAAAAGAAAAAAAAATTGAATTCTGACAATTTTGCTCTATAAAAATACAAATGACAACGTCGCATTTTCTTAGCTTTAATTATGAATGATTGGTTTGAATGAAAAATATTTACTCATAAGTACCTATCAATGAAAGTTGGTTTAAACACATCGAGAGTTTAATGTTACGATATCTTAAAAAAAAAAACAAATTGGCAAAATAATTTATAAGCCAGTTGATTTTTTGACATGGCCTCATTAAAATAATTGTAGTATGTAGTTATGGGATTTAGAAAGAAACACGCAGTATAGACGAAGACGATCGTCTTACGATGTTTCAGTCGCGTGACTGTAACTTATCTTCTTAAAGTAGTTAAGGGGGAGTAGTTTGACAGCAAAAAATCATATTTCACCCGCGCAACCCTTACCTACCCCTCTCATTAAACACGACGAAAACAAAACACAATGCCTTCCCGCCAGCAGAAACTTTTCGTCTGGCGTTTATAGAATTCGAATTTCAATCTTCTGTAGTTTATTTTGCATATACGATACGCTAAGCTTGAATTCAGAACTATAGATCATGTTCATGTTTTGGAACTAGAAACTCAATGTTGACGTGAAAAAGTTCAAATTTAAATGATACCAAATTTTATTTAGGACCTTGTACAAATTGTACCTAATGACGTCTTTGTGGAAAACTGTGTTACCAAGTAATAAATATAATGCTATATCGTGGATTTCTCTCTTTGGAGGATCGTGCAAAGTGATACCCAAGTAAAAAATAATATTCGTATAATGAATTTTGCACTGTATTGTGCAACGAATATGGCATGTGTCATGAAAACCTTTCCTGCGCCAAACGCGAACAATCCCCTTCGAAAATATTTGAAACATGTGAAAAAGAGGCCGTGTTCTGTACAAAAGAAATAAATGTAGGATTGTCGGATTCACCACTAAAAGAATTGACATCTATTCATCTATGTAAATGGGAGCCAAAGTACCAAAGGGACTAATTATAACAAGGGCCCGAGGTACGCGCTCAGTACCTGCGCTGTGTTTTGGGCGCGCGCCCGGCGCGTTTTGGACGCTCGTCAAACGCAACAAGATTTCCACATTTTGTTGTAACTTTTGAACCGTGTTTCTTTTAAGTTTATTACTAATGCGGAGAAAATGACAAGGAAAAATAGTGAAAAAGGAACTCGCGTCCAAGCGTCAAGGGCACGGTTAGGCTTCATTTACGGAGACGCGAGGAGTCGCGCGTGGCTTTGGGCGGCGCGGCTCGCACTGAATTCAAACATATAGCGTTGTATGAGTGCGTTTACGGAGACGCGATTTTACACGCGTTTGTTTGAAATGGAGCGTTTTTTGCGGCGGAGCCCGCGAATGGCATAGCCGCGTCACACGCGGCGTTTCATCACGGCGGCGCACGCAGCAGCAATGCCCGCGGCATACCTTCTCCCAGTCTTATTTGTAAATCGCACAAAGGAGATGCAAGTTGAGAGTGGCAAGTTGCGACATGTGCAGGCCTAACGGCGCACTATGGAAAATATAGGTCGGTATCGGATCAAAAATCTGTAACTTCATGAATTTTTGTCGTATCGTAATGAAATTTGGCACAAATATGCAGTAAGGTTCGGAGATTCGAACGATGTGTAGTTTATAGTGTTTTCTTGTATATCTATGTATGTTTTTTTGCATAGAATGAAAGAAATGGGAATAAATCACGAAAAAAATAGTTAAAAATTTATTTCAAGTGAAATACAAGTTTATAATGACTAAAAAGATTAAACCATGGTTAATTACAACAAGCAAAGTAAACAAAATATATATATATGAAATAAAAAATACTAAATTAAAATCATATTACTAATAGGTACATCCTATACTCTGGCTTCAGGAAATGATGTAGCTAGGTACAAATATAAGTAATAACTAAATATAAATATTATTTTTAACTTATACCACTTCAGGATCAGGGTCAGTAAATGTGGGTTCACTTTCAGGTGCCACGTTTAAAAGACTTAGTGCCTCTTCTTCAAGTTCTTTCACATTTCTTACGTACGGTTTTCTCAAACTTGTTATATATGGATCTGACGTGTATAAAAGCGTTTTAAAGACATCTTCATTTGTAGCAGATCGGGAACATTTTCTGGCATGATGAAGTCGTATGTTTCTGTAGTCTTTGTTGCGAGACTCTTGTGCGTCTTCCGATAGCTGTCCAATAGGAAGCACCGCAAAATGTTTGATAACGTTTTCCCCGTGTATGAGTATTTTATGAACGGAGGATGGCATATAATACCAATCGTAATTACTTACATAGATTCTTGCAGTTTCTATTGCATATTCCCCAAATTTTTCAGGGTCGATCATCATTCCAGAAGAAAGAACTTGCAAGATAATGTATAGGCGTTTAATCAATGCCTCATCTACACCTGTTATTTCCGATGAGCAAGTGCTATTATAGAAGAATCTTCGTGCGGTATTGCCATCGTTCGTATTCCCGCTAACTTGCCGAGGTTTGTCGACGATTAATCCCAACTCCTCCCTGAAACGTTTTTGAACAACTTCTTTCTTTTCTTTTTTTAATCTCTTATTTTCCTCAGTTGAAGCAGACCAAGTCTTAAACGAAAGATTATAGGAAATATGCAATATCATTTCCATGCAGCGAATCCAGGCGTGTAAGGTGGACAATCCGTATTGGTAGGCGTTTTCGTTTTCGGGTCTGGCAGTTACTTTCGATAGGTCATCATTAGTCGTGGAGTAGCCCCACATATCGTGCATGTGGAACCAGATGGAGTATCTGTAAGGACCTGAGCCACCTTTCCATCGATCATCGTTAGAAATAGTTCATGCTTCACATTTACTACAACACCATCTTTGTTTATAAGTGATGCTTGTGCAGCCCTAATTTGTTTTTTAATATCATCAACAACTGCCTTGGTTTTTTCTGGAGTTTCCTTACAAAACTCAAGAGAAATGGGTCTGCAAAAACGGACAGATGAAGGTACCGGATTTTGCCAAACAACGGATCCCGATTGCACATCAACTAATCTGATGGGAACTAATGAAGTGATGAACAAATTGGCATCTGAAATTGTTTCCGACTCTTCTGCAAGTATTTGCTTGTATTGGCTTTGACCAGATGAACCATCACATCCCCATTTAGAATAAAGGATCAATGTTCTATGTTGTTTTTGGAAAACAGAATCGATTTTTAAAATTCTAGCAGCAGTATGATCCAATAAATCTTGGATATTAATCACTTTAGCATAAGTATTCGTGATTTCGATTGTAGAAGATGGTGGATAACAGGATCTTTTTATTTCTTGTATTTTGTAGTAAGGCGGGAATATACAACACTTTCGTTCGTTGGTTAAGTTTTTCAGGTACATATATTGTGCTTTTGTTAGATCTAAATCTATAAAAGCACTCAATGCTTCCGTATCGGAAAGAATCTTCATCTGGTCTGAGTCGTTCCACTTACTTGAGATATCTAATTTCTTTTGAGTGTCAGCGGTTCTTAATTCTTCGACAAGATGAGCTTCTGTGTACTCACGTAAAGCCCGTAGTCCCTGCAGATAGGCGTTTTTTATATGCTCGAAGCCATATTCTTGGAGTAGAAGAGTGTTTTTCCTCTTCTTGGTAGATTCTGAGGAGTCTCCATAAGCCACGCATGCTCGTCCTCGCTGGCCAGATGTTGATGGCGTAGAATATTGTTCAGAATCCGGTAAATTTAACGAATACCTTGAGTCCAACCAAGTAAAATTCTTCTGTAAAAATGTTTCTTTTTTCCGAGATGCCAGGGCCCAGCGCTTGTTGAAAATAGGAAGAATGTGCCTTTGTATGTCACTAATTATAAAACACAAGTTGTTTTCAGAAACATTCAGCTTTTCCACTAAAACTTTGGATAATGATGCCATGGTCTTGCCGCCCTCGATATAGGGGATTATGAAGTCTCGTTTGGTACAGCTGAAGGAAGACATTTTAACACTTCACAATCTGCAGAAATAATAGGCGTAGATGAGATTTGCTTCACTTGAAGTTACACTGATGTAGATGGTTCGAATAGTTTTTGCTTCCCTTTAAATACTCATTTTACAATATCGAATTGGTACCTACATCATTATTATCTTGTAATTTCCCACGCAAACCGAGTGCAAATTTGATAAGGTCCCTTTGTTATCACGAAATAATGAAGAAAATATCCAAAAAGTTCTATATTGTTCATGTGAATGGTGTCAGTGGTAAACCGCAAAAGATACTAATTTTCGGGTTCTGACTTTTATCAGTTTTTTTCTCATATCTTCTAAAACCGCAAATATCCGCAGCTGATTTTTTTTGCATTCTATTTATGAATAGTTAGACGACTAGTCGACATAAAAAGTAGCGCTTGGGCAAACGTGGGTAATACTGAAAACCTTCGACGAAAAAAAATACAAGTGAAAAAAAAGGTATGTCACTTTTTAAGTAATTACTGAAATATTTTTCTTTACTTTTAAAATCATTAAGCTGTATCGCAAAAAGCATAAAATAACCTTTCTAAAAATGTATAATACTGCATATCTGTACCAAGTATTTTTTTCACAATATGGTATTGAAACATGTATACGCAAAGACTTGAGTTTGGCACTTCTGTCTTCTATGTATTTCTATCTAAGAAAAAAAAAATAATTTCGCGTATTAAGAAAAAAAATCGTAATGAATATTATAATTTGACTATTAGAGAACCTAAACGAATAGCCATATTAGCCAAATTATGATATTCGTAAAAAGCATTTTTGATATGCGCTTGTTCTACCATTTTCCATAGTGCGGCGCCCGGCATGGACGCTCGCTTAGACTGCAGCGCTTGATATAATTCGTTACATAGGAATTCATACAATTTTATTGAGCGCCCGAAACGCAGCGTACAAAATACGCGTCTCGGGCGCTTGTTATAACTAGTCCCTTAGTAGAAAGTTTAGTATGGTCCCTCTTTGTAAAGAACTGTTGAAATTGTAGCTTTGAAAACATGCCAAGTTGCTTTAGGCCTCATTTACGGAGACGCGGGGCGTGTCACGTCGCGTGCAGTGTGGCGTCACGCGGCGCGTCTGACGTTTTTTCTGTTTACGGTGCGGCAGCGCGTGTTGCGGCAGTTATCATCCCACGCGTTAACATAAACATACGGCAATATACGTCTTGATTGTCGCTGCTCTTTTTTGGGGTTATAATATATATTTTTGAAATGTGCTAATTAAAACCTTTCATTTGATACCCAACATGGTATGATTAAAAAATATTTTTTGTTGTTCATGATATGTCACCTAGAGGGCGCAATTTTCAATTTAATGTGTCTTCATATAGCCTTTGACCAGCGGACGATCAAGAAGCTTCCAACGATACCTCATTTGTCAAATTGTGATGAGTCTTTTAGAAGATAATATGTGGGAACAGACATAGATAAATACATAGAAACCGGTCAAAATTACAACCCTCCTTTTTGCTTCGCCGTAGTCAGGTAAAAACTAAAACCCAACTACGACAAAAAAGTCAACTAAAGAGATATAAACAAGACATCACGGACAGACAAATTAAAAATCCGGAGTCATACGGAATCTGTTCCGAGTTCGTTCGTTATACCAATAACCGAAGAATAAAGGTATTATTCTAAACAAGTTTTATTTAGGGGCGGTCAGTCGCTCCAATTGTTCGTCTAAGGGTCACCTTACAAGAAGTTTGTCAAAAAAAATGGGAGTAAACGAATTTGGATCCTGAGTAAATCGCAATAAGATTTAATCTCCAGTGCGAACTTTCAAATGAACGTAGAATGGGCTCGTTGGCTATGTTGTAAATTTTCTCCGCAAGAAAATTCACCGCAATACAGAGCAATGGCGCTAGTTTTACCTACTTCTTTCTATACTCCGTGCTACTATACCAGTCAAAAATCTGTCAAATAAAATGTATGTCATCTTGAGTTTTCAAATATCAACATTGAATTTTATATGTTTATTTAGACTCGGTATTTATTTATTTATCAATCAATAACACTTGTAATATTCGTTTTGGAAGTGGTTTTAGTGTTTTTTTCATGTTTTGTATGTCTCAGTTTCTTTTGTGGAATGTGATAAATTACGAAAATATTATTTACGAAAATAAATAATATCTCAGCGCAGCTAAAAATTTGAGCGTAGTCCTCTCGTCTCAACAGAGCGGACGCCGACTGATTTGTGAAACAAAAATATGCTTGAAGTTCCCGTAACGTGCGACGGAAGATGGCTTCTTCCACGAACTAAGAACGTCGTAAGTCCTACAAGCTTTGATTCGTAATAAAACCAAAAATAAAAGGAATAAAAAAAAAAGCCTACACAATTTTTTTTGCCTTGTTTTAATACATATAATCATCTAATTTTTATCATAATAGGCATTAGCATTTTAAGTACAAATCGAAAATAGCTGAAAATTAGAGGTAACTTCGTGATATTTTTTTATCGAGAAAATTTTAATATTTTGTGTTTCTGTTCCACAAAAAGTTTGGAAATATCATGTAGTCACTCATACTATTTTTATTTTACACCTAAGTCTTATCAATTTCATGAAAAATCAAATTGAAGACAGGCAATTTTGCTTACTACCCGCCCTTAAGTAAACGTTTTAGGACTAACTTATACAACGTCGTACAAAGTGTCAGTGCGTAATGTTGAGTAAACGTTTTCCAACGTTTCAGGACTAACTTAGGGTCAGTTTACACCGAGGCGTGACGTGAACCGACGCTGTGCGCACTTTTTAAATATAAATAATATTTAATATAATATAATATATTTTATAATATAATATTTTGTACGAATTTTTCTGTTCCTTTCTTCTTTTCTGTATTTATATGTGTCTGCATAGATATTTAAATAAATAAATAAATAAAAATAAAACTTATATTTTGTATCTTATCTTATAAATTTACTACACAAAAAGACACACATTTAATTGAGATCATTCGAAAATGCCTTGTGGCGTCGCGCCACTCCGCGCTGCGTCTCGAGACGTCTCGTCTCTGACACACATCACGACACAGCGGTACTTCGCCAGTAGGCGCGGCGTGCAATAGCGGCGGCGGCGCTGCGCCTCGCCAAGCCGCATGACGCAGGGGGACGCCGCGAAGCGCAGTCTGAAGCCGTTGTGGCGAATTGTCACTACTATTTCCGTATAGATTTCGCGTAGAGTTGACGCAGCTCAGTCAGTGCTCGCGTATAAAATATAATGATTGACTGGGATCTTGTTATAATCGGACTTCTTGCAGAGGAGAAGAATAGATTTCACTGAAGCTAGTGAAAAAACGAAAAGGAGGCGCGTGGACGACCTTCTTCAATCACGGGACGTGATGGCAGCTGCAATGCAAGACCAATGGCAGCTGAAATATCGGCACGATTGTCCGGACATCAGAACTT
Organism: Lithophane semibrunnea; assembly: GCA_947363905.1. Taxonomy (NCBI): domain Eukaryota; kingdom Metazoa; phylum Arthropoda; class Insecta; order Lepidoptera; family Noctuidae; genus Lithophane; species Lithophane semibrunnea. Next base: position 473,286 of record OX376205.1, read on the forward strand.
GGCTTCAGTGATCAAAGAAGCAAGTCACAGTCCTGAAAAGTGCCAAGTAATGAAAAGAAGTGTGGGTGTTTACGTAGAACGAAGATGTTTGTCAAAAGGCTTTGCATTTTACGTAGATGCCAAATCTACAACCATTCCTTTAAACAAACAAGGAAGTGTAGCATCACAGCAGGACATCAGGTATTTCCATCATTGTATAGTGTTAGGCAGGTAAAAATTGAGTGTTACCCTCCCGAGGAACAGATTTTTATAATTCGTTTACAAAAATCTGTTCCTCGGGAGGATTAGAATAGATTTCTAAGCTGTGTAGGTATCCTACTAACTTTATTATTACTTAGTTGAATCATATTGATTTTTTTAATACTAAGTTAGTTGTATGATCTGCATGTTGTTTATGTTAAAAAAAATAGTTAATGAGTAGTAATGATGTCCCATTATGTGGCTTTGTGTGATTAGTAGCTCTATTCATTTATTGCCATCATGTCTACCGAAATGCTCTCCATAGCAACAAGGAACTCCTCATGACGCGTACCGAGCGACCCCGCATTAAATAATCCAACTTTTAGATTTCTCGTGTTATTCATTTTTGTAAATAGTAGTTGTATAATAGTGTATAATAGTGGTATGTTCATTGTAGATAGTATCGGAAGTAGTATAGTGTAATGTTTTGTATAATAATGCGAGATGTAAATGTACTTGAATATGTACAGTTAAAACCCGTTTTTCGTTAGAACTCGTTTTCCCTAGTTAAAACTGGTTTTTACTAAATACCTTTGTTAAAACTAGAAATACCTAGTCAAAACTAGAATTTACCACATATATATTTGATTTTCAGATACAACTACTTGTCACTCCGAGCTTTAGTTAAAACTAGCCTAGAGAAAGTAATTTGGGATTGAAAACAAGATATAGTTTTAAAAATATTTATTAAAAGGATCTAGGACACAGAGTCATGTACTTACCTAATAAAAATAATAATTTTACACTAAAAGGATATTTTAGGGAACATCGACATCAGAATCAGAATAAGGGATCTCCCTTGTTTCATCGAAAAGAAATTGCCAAATTATCACTTCCCAAACAATTTTCCGCATAGTTTCATTTGCCAAATTATTACTTAGCAAAAAATCTCTTCACAAATAATTGTAACGCAAACCTAATGTTTTAATAATTTGTTTACCAAATTTACGCAAACATAATTTGTTTACCAAATAGTACTTTTACCAATTTTTATGTAATCAAATATTTCAGTTAGAATAATTCATTTTACGCAAAATAAAATTTGCCAAATATTTATTGTCGTCAGTTTCGGATAGCCTGTTTTTTTTCATATTTTTTTTTCTATATAATCTAGTCGTTTCTGGCACTCGCCGGCCGCTGCCGCGGCACCACTCGCTTCGCTCGCTCGGCTCGTGCGTAAGAGGTCACAGTTTTAACCTAACCTAACCTCATAAATCATTTTGACAAAACGTTTATTGTCTAAAGATTGTTTGCTGTAATAAATCATTCGACTAAAGACCAAATGCCTAAATGATATTATCCTTGATAATATTCTGCCAATAAAAAAAATTACCAAATGAAAATGTGCGTACTAAAATCATTCCAAACATTGCATTTTGGTATAAAAAAGATTGTTATTTGTTTGGGTAGTGAAATTTTGGCAAAATCTTTTCGGCAAAACGCCAGGATCCCCAGAATAAGGTACGATAAACTTTAATCTCGGTCGGAACAGTTTTAACTGACTCGCTTCGGAAAAACGCGTTTTGTCTAGTAAGAACTAGATTTAACTGATATTCAATTTTGAGCATTAGTTAATTCTAGTTTTAACAAAGGCATTTAGTAAAAACTAGTTCTAACTAAGGAAAACGCGTTCTTCCTAAAAACTGGTTTTAACTGTAACAAATATACCGGATGACATTTTTTACCGTCTCGAGCATAATCAGGTGTGTTGTGTAAGTGAAACAGAATCCATACCCAAGAATATTTGCTTGGTACCATTGAGATTGTACAGGTTCGGAATTTCCTTCAAAAATCATGAAAACTATCCATCCTACGGCCCGTGCGTAAAAACTAATAATAGCCAAAATAGGAGATAGTAAACGGCGTAGGCTGCGATCGCGCATGAATGAAAGTTGTACGTGTGTGCGAGCGAGACGCACGCACATTTCTTTTGCGTAGAAACCTAGTAAGCGGCCGCCCCTCGCATGGTACAGTCGTGCTGAAAACGTTTCCAAAATCAACGCAATAACATTTATACTCCACTTACTAATAAACTAAGACTCAAAAATTCTCAAACAAAAATTCTCAAACATACAATACAAATACCCAATTGACTAAATAAGCCTCACACCAAAAGAATAAGTAGTAGGAAATAGGTAATAACTTAACACAAGTAAGAAAACTTAACCTACCTAAAATAATAAAACACAACAAATACTTAAGTACAAATAAAAACCCCACCAATTTACCAATTAAAAAGATAAAATAATAAGAAAACCTATCCTTACAAATAAAACGAAAACAGTAACAAAGACTCGGAACGAACTTTTAAAACAATCTAACTAAGTAATCTTTTTTAAATAATTCGAAACAATAAATACTTGAATAAGCAAGAATACTCGACTGTACTTCATTCAAAATGAAAAGGACGTGCATACATGCGGGAGCGAGAACATTGACAGAAGGTTGTTTGGTCGACCCGTTGCTAAGGAACGTCGGCGCGCATACGCACACACACGTACATAGAAACTTGATGTGTGCGTGAGAGTTCACTTACCGGGGTTCACGTACGAGAGCCGAGCAGATGAGCGGTACTCGCGCGCGGGCGACACGAACGACCGACGCGCACGCGCATTGCGCGCATTTTACAAAAAATGCACTTAGGTCTGTACCTACCTTTTTAGCGATATCGCAGTAGGTAATTATTGTTCCAAATGTTTTGTTCTAAACATAAACTAGCACGTCTTTGCATATTGTTTGGTAAACTTCGAGGCGTGTCTCTATCACTTTTCAAAACATTAAAAGCGTTTTAAATTATTCGCTGTTTTAAATCACTAACGCTTTGAGCTTCTTCGGTATACACTAAACGTCAGACTAAACATTTTAGGTCGGCCCACAAATAAAAGTCAAGGGGTGTTATGTAGGTCTGGTGACCTCGGCCGCCAGTTCACAGGTGCACCGCGACCTATCCACTTATCACCAAATTGACCATCGAAATACGCGCGCACAGATCGTTTGTAGTGAGCTGGACATCCGTCATGCTGGAAGTACATGTCTTGCAGATAGGGATCAGGAACGTCTTGCAACATGGTGTCAATGACAGAACGGTTCTGCACCCAGTGACAAAACTCCATGCGGGGTCCGGGGGGGAATTTGAGGAGAAGGGGTACCGTTCCTTCGCAGCGACTGAAGATTTTCTTCTTCTGCGTACATTCGCCTTGCACTGGCTGTTTTCACCAAACAAGATACTCTACGTTAGAATATTCGTACATGTTTAGATACGACAAATATGACCGGGTGCACGATGCATACGCGGAAACAAACAGCGCGACGTCACACCGCCGTGACTAATCGGTGACTGAAGCTCGGGACGCGGGCGGGCGGGGGGATGCGCGAGCGAGCAGCTCCGGCGCGGCGGCGGCTCAAGCGCCTGATGATATCAAAGAAGCCGACGGCAAGTGCGGCGAGTACCTATCGGCCGCAAAGAAACGTATCTAATTCATTGATAAATTCCGTGCATTTAGTAGGGTGCGTATGATTTGAATTTCGATATTTTTTCATCGATTTATTCAATTTTTTTTTAATTTCTGTTTTTATTGTTTTTGTATTAAAAGTTTACTTCAAATGGGTAGTATTTTTGGATAGATCAATTTGTTTAAAGGGTATAAAAAAATAAAAAATAATTAATTAACTATGCCATTGGCTTCTACTCCGTTCACCTACTACACCCTATGTTTGTCGAGACGGTAAAAAAAATCATCCGGTATATAGTGTTAGGTGTAATACGTAAAATTATAAAATTAAGTAGGTATTGTAAATATTGCAGAAATAAATGTAGTCAGCCCATCATATAGAAAGGCCGTAAAACAAAGCAAAATATATCATAATAAAATATGTTGAAGGCTTGAAAATAGTGAGTGGAAGTGTGATACATATAGGATGTACAGTCACGGACTTTAATTGATGAGCCACCTGGTACTGTTCGCATTTTAGCCGTGTAATGCAAATCGGGTTTATTCGGTTCCCGACACGCAAAGTCATATGTCTTCGTATTAGAAGAAGAAAATTATATTTCATATCTTTACCGGTTGGCTAACCTGAGAGCAGAACTACAAACTTGACAGCAGTGACTACTCAAAGTCAACCAATTGCAGGTCTAGCAACAGTAACCTAGCAACGATAAACAATTGTTGCTAGGTTACTGCTGCATAGTAACGTTAGCGTACGGAGAAATTCTCTGACATCGATATTTCAACTGTCACTGTCTTCAGTTAAGTTTTCAGAATTATTGACTTAATGAGCTATGATTCAAAGGAGGTCAGTATCAAATAGATTGGATAAACTTAATGCAACATTGTATTTATTTTTATCATTAAGAACTTATTAGTCAACCTCTATGGATAAGACTATTTCCGATTAAAAGTAATTTATTTGTCATCTTGATATTTCAACTGTCACCGTCTTCAGTTATATTTTCATAATTATCAAGTTAATGAGCTATGATTCAAAGGAGGTCGGTATCAAATAGATTGGATAAACTTAACGCAACATTGTATTTATTTTTATCATTGAGAACTTATTAGTCAACCTCTATGGATATTTCCGATTAAAAGTAATTTATTTGTCATCTTGATATTTCAACTGTCACTGTCTTCAGTTATGTTTTCATAATTATCGAGTTAATGAGCTATGATTCAAAGGAGGTCGGTATCAAATAGATTGGATAAACTTAATGCAACATTGTATTTATTTTTATCATTGAGAACTTATTAGTCAACCTCTATGGATATTTCCGATTAAAAGTAATTTATTTGTCATCTTGTTTACGAGCTTGTGATTTGAGTTCGTGTTTAATCGTGTAATCTCGTGAATGTATGAAAGTAAACAAGATGACAAATAAATTACTTTTAATCGGAAATATCCATAGAGGTTAACTAATAAAGTCAACCTCTATGAATATATCCGATTAAAAGTAATTTATTTGTCATCTTGTTTACGAGCGTGCGATTTGAGTTCGTGTTTAATCGTGTAATCTCGTGAATGTATGAAACTGCAAAATTGAAAAGTTTGAAGGTGGCTCATCAATTAAAGTCCGTGACTGTACATAGATATTCATCCGTCGAGCAGCTGGGCCACTATAAGAAACCAAAGTATAAGAAGAGGTGAGACAATAGAACATAGCCGGCCTCGCACGAGACAAACTTAAACACTTAATTATAAACAGAACAGATATAAAAAGGTAAGATGTAAGAAGAACATTAACTAAATTGAGATGCTTGCTATGAATATGGTATTAGACTTTCTTTTTAGAGGGAAGCTCGCAACCAAAAACATGCGCTAAGTCTGCCTCTGAGCGGATGCAGTGGGTAGGCTTGCCGTCACTCTGCTTAGCCAGAATGCGGCCGAATTTCGTCCACGTTTACCTCCATCCTAGACGGCTGACGGCTTCACGCACCCGGTAAAACAATTGTTTATTTGTTCTAGTGAGCCTCTCGTTGAAAAAGAACCGACGCGGAGGTGAGTCCCAGGTCCGCGGTGGAGCAGGTCGTCACGCAGTGCGCCCGCTATGCTTGTCTGCACCTCACGCTCCGCTCGCAGGCCCACTCGTTGCGCGAACACGGTGTCCCGTTCGTCGAGAGTCACCCCCAGCTTTGTCGCCACCAGTCCGACGGTGTGCATCACATTTTCACCAGGAACCTCGGGGATGTTGGTGATCTCTAGATCGGAGCCTAATAAGTCCTGCTCGCGGTCGTTGAGGAGAGAGTCGTTGTTCTTTTTGCACTCGGGGCACAGCCATTCCCTACTTACCGGCTCGGGCAACAACAAGCATGCGAGGTGATACCGGTTATGGCAAAATAGTTGTTACACGTGGCGCCCCCTTTTGTAGACAGGAACTTTCCGCAAGCTGCACACTTGACAATCTTGGTATGGCTAGGAACAGCTAGATGGCGCACACCTCTGTTAAGCCTCTTGGTCCAAGATTGGTTTACGGTAAATAATTTGGTACTAAATAAAAAAAAAACCAAATGCATTCGATTTAAATTACCTAATGTTAGAAGTAGCGAATGTGACATCATATTGAATGGAGAAAAACTGGAATTTATTAATCAAACAGTTATCCTGGGAATCACGCTAGACGAGAAATTACAATGGGGACGCGCTCGTTTGGTCTATTTCAGTTACTTCCACAGCATTATGTCGTATGGCATTTTACTGTGGGGTCGGGCTGCTGACATTGAATCCATCTTTGTTTTGCAAAAGAGAGCTGTCAGAGCCTTTTATAATATATGTCGCCGCGAATCTCTCAGGGAACTATTTAAAAGGATTAATATTATGACGGTACCTTGCCAATTCATTTATGAGAATATTATGTATGTAAGAAAAAATCTAAATCTTTTTAATAAAATAAGTGATAGACATAATTTTAACACTAGAAATAAAGATAAAATAGATCAACCATTTTTCAGATTAGCTAAAGTACAAACATCTTTTATGGGGTACTGCGTTAAATGCTATAATAAAATACCTAGTGATATACCGGATGATTTTTTTTACCGTCTCGACAAACATAGGGTGTAGTAGGTGAACGGAGTAGAAGCCAATGGCATATTCAATTTAATTTTTTTTATTTTTTTATTCCCTTTAAACAAATTGATCTATCTAAAAATACTACCCATTTGAAGTAAACTTTTAATACAAAAACAATAAAAACAGAAATTTAAAATAAAAAAAAAATCGATGAAAAAATATCGAAATTCAAATCATACGCACCCTACTAAATGCACGGAATTTATCAATGAATTAGATACGTTCCTTTGCGGCCGATAGGTACTCGCCGCACTTGCCGTCGGCTTCTTTGATATCATCAGGCGCTTGAGCCGCCGCCGCGCTAGAGCTGCTCGCTCGCGCATCCCCCCGCCCGCCCGCGTCCCGAGCTTCAGTCACCTGCGATTAGTCACGGCGGCGTGACGTTGCGCTGTTTGTTTCCGCGTATGCATCGTGCACCCGGTCATATTTGTCGTATCTAAACATGTACGAATATTCTAACGTAGAGTATCTTGTTTGGTGAAAACAGCCAATGCAAGGCGAATGTACGCAGAAGAAGAAAATCTTCAGTCGCTGCGAAGGAACGGTATCTCTCTCCTCAAATTCTCCCCCGGACCCCGCATGGAGTTTTGTCACTGGGTGCAGAACCGTTCCGTCAATGACACCATGTTGCAAGACGTTCCTGATCCCTATCTGCAAGACATGTACTTCCAGCATGACGGATGTCCAGCTCAATACAATCTGTGCGCGCGTATCTCGATGGTCAATTTGGTGATAAGTGGATAGGTCGCGGTGCACCTGTGAACTGGCGGCCGAGGTCACCAGACCTACATAACACCCCTTGACTTTTATTTGTGGGCCGAACTAAAACGTTTAGTCTGACGTTTAGTGTATACCGAAGAAGCTCAAAGCGTTAGTGATTTAAAACAGCGAATAATTTAAAACGCTTTTAATGTTTTGAAAAGTGATAGAGACACCACGCCTCGAAGTTTACCAAACAATATGCAAAGACGTGCTAGTTTATGTTTAGTACGAAACATTTTGAACAATAATTACCTACTGCGATATCGCTAAAAAGGTAGGTACAGAGCTAAGTTATTTTTTTGTAAAATGCGCGCAATGCGCGTGCGCGTCTGTCGGTCGTGTCGCCCGCGCGCGAGTACCGCTCAGCTGCTCGGCTCTCGTACGTGAACCCCGGTAAGTGAACTCTCACGCACACATCAAGTTTCTATGTAAGTGTGTGTGCGTAGGCGCGCCGACGTTACTTAGCAACGGGTCGACCGAACGACCTTCTGTCAATGTTCTCGCTCCCGCATGTATGCACGTCCTTTTCATTTTGAATGAAGTACAGTCAAGTATTTATTGTTTCGAATTATTTAAAAAAGATTACTTAGATTGTTTTAAAAGTTCGTTCCGAGTCTTTGTTACTGTTTTCGTTTTATTTGTAAGGATAGTTTTTCTTATTATTTTATCTTTTTAATTGGTAAATTGGTGGGGTTTTTATTTGTACTTACGTAAGTATTTGTTGTGTTTTATTATTTTAGGTAGGTTAAGTTTTCTTACTTGTGTTAAGTTATTACCTATTTACTACTTATTCTTTTGGTGTGAGGCTTATTTAGTCAATTGGGTACCTATTTGTAATGTATGTTTGAGAATTTTTGGGTATTGTGTTAATTTTATTTGTAGATCAGGTTTGACTTAGTTTATTAGTAAGTGGAGTATAAATGTTATTGCGTTGATTTTGGAAACGTTTTCAACACGACTGTACCATGCGAGGGGCGGCCGCTTACTAGGTTTCTACGCAAAAGAAATGTGCGTGCGTTTCGCTCGCACACACGTACAACTTTCATTCATGCGCGATCGCAGCCTACGCCGTTTAGTATCTCCTATTTTGGCTATTATTAGTTTTTACGCACGGGCCGTAGGATGGATAGTTTTCATGATTTTTGAAGGAAATTCCGAACCTGTACAATCTCAATGGTACTAAGCAAATATTCTCGGGTATGGCTTCTGTTTCACTTACACAACACACCTTATTATGCTCGAGACGGTAAAAAATGTCATCCGGTATTGCAATTAAATGAAAGAAAATTTAAAACTCATATTAAAAGTACACTTTGTAAACAAGCATGTTACAAATTAGAGGATTATATCCAAGATAAGAATGCTTGGAAACATGCTGGTCTTGCTCCATAGGACAAATTCGAGGCTGGACAAAATCAAACTGGTTGCTAATCTAGTTGTAAAATTTATTATTTTTATATCATCGATTTTTTTTACATTTTATGATAATTAATCTCACACACTGTCCTATTAGTATTACTTGCAAGTTTGTTGGAATATTGTGATATCGTATACTTTAATGTTTGTAAATATGTGAGCACCATGTATCTATCACATACTTAATTTATTTATTTGTCATTGCTCCATTTTTAATTTTTAATTCTTTTTACCTATTGTAATTGTATTCTCGGTGCATCGTCTTCACATGTAATTATATAATTGATGTATACCAAATATTGTAAAACACTTTTTTTTAAAGAGTAACGGTGGAGTTTCTTGCCCATTCTTCTCCATACGAAAACTACCTTTTGGAAGGGGCAACTAGAATCAGTTCTATTTCTATGTATTTGACGTTCAAAAGTGCCTTTAATGTGCCTACTTGAAATAAATTATTTGACTTTGACTTTGACTTTGGCGGCGCTAGAAGGCGCCGACTAAACAAATTTTTGTTGATTTTGGTATGCAGATCTGTGGTATTGACCCTGGTCAAAAATATCAAAAGTGATACTTTTGGGGTACCAGGACCAGGAGCACCAAAAAACTTCCAAGTCACTTCAACAGTCAGAAAAGTAGGGTTTTTTTCTTTTTGTATTTTTAAATTGTTTTTTACGGATTTACACTACCGAAATGTTGTGTTTACACTACTGTGATAACGTAAACACGAATTTCACGCGATATAGACTGGTGTTTTTATTTTATAATAGTGTAGACACGAACAGCTGATGCGTACCGTAACACGTCCGTGATGTCGCTCTTAAAATTGTTACTTACATTTTAATAAGAAGAAAATATAACTAGGTACAATAATTCAATAAAATGAACTAAACTTGTAATAATCTCAATATTAAAATAGGTTAAATTAAAAAAAAAACAAATTATCAAAATAAAACCATTTGACTGGAAATATAAAACATTGAATGTTAAAAAAAAAATTAAAAAAATACTAAGTACTTAATTCTTTTAATGAAATTATCGACATGTAAAATTTGGTTTCACACATGACCTCAATCCTACGGTAGTCTATCATTTCTACTAAATGACATAATCGCTTGTCAAGTGCATGTAAATTACTGATTTGTCGTACATTTTCGTAATGCAAAATAAAAATATTTTGATCTTTACGAACATAAAAAGTGACTCGGTGACGTCATAAAAGCAATGCGAGAAAAATACTCAATTCATGCCATGTTTTATGTTGAATCGAATGAAAAATCGAAATGTATTATGAGGTTTGGATTTTGAATTTCAATAAAAACATGACTAAATGATTATAGTTTTACGTATTTGAACGCTTTATAACGAATTTAACAGCATAGTTAGTCAGACATTTTCACGGAACTCCACGCGTCTCGAAAACGATTAACGATATGCGTTAGTAGAATCGATTTGAAAGTAGTTTTTATGACCGTGCTGGACCAGTTTTTTTTGGTCCATTACAGAGGGGAAGTGCAGTGATATACCTATACTCTAAGAAAATACCCCAATAAATAATTTTGTCTAGCTCGCATGTTCTAATCGAATCGTCGTGAGATGATGTATATCGGTTGCCGCTATAACAACAGATACTAAAAACCAGAACAAAATAAATATTTAATTTATATTTTATACAACAAACGTGATTTTTTTGCCCTTTTTAGGGTTCCGTAGTCAACAAGGAACCCTTATAGTTTCGCCATGTCCGTCTGTCTGTCCGTCTGTCCGCGGCTTAGGTCAGAGACTGTTAGTACTAGAAAGCTGTAATTTGGTATAGGTATACATATAAATCACGCCGACAAAGTGGTAAAATAAAATCGTGAAAAATATTTTTTTTAGGATACCTCTCCTACACGTAAAGTGGGGATGATTTTTTTTTTTCTCAATCCCATGGTGTGAGGTATTGTTCGAAAGGTCGTTTAAAAATAATCTGAAAACGATTTTTGGATTCAGGGATCCGTTTGCGAAATATCAAGCTTTAAAGTGCAAATTTTTGTTAGAATCAAGTGTCCCCCCCCCCTGCCAGCTAAATGGTTGGTTTCGGATATGTGAAAAAAATCACGGCAGTAGCATATACAGGGCGTCTCACGGATATGCCACATGGAGGGAAAGTACCTTGAATATTGTAGATGGGACATTTAACTGAACGAAGTCATTATTTGAATTTAAAAACCATTTAAACTGTATTCATAGACATTTAAATAATTATATGGTTGAACCGTGAATCGACCGTTACATGAGAAAAATAATCATCCTGTAGCTTTATCATACCGATCGAAAGGCTTTATCATAAGGAGTAATTTTTGCTAAATAACATAGTGTCACAAATAAAAGGAAGTAAGGCGGCGCTCACATCGAGCGACTCGGCTCGCTGCACTGACTACTGTGTAACGCGTTATAAAAACTCGATACATTACAAACAAACATTGCAATGCAAATCGGTCTCCGTTTGACCACTACAAAAAAATGCTTTATAATCAAATCAGAATAGTTCGCACCTTTACTATTCTTCTTTCCATCAGCTTTCTCTGTATCCACTCGCAAAGATATGTTGACATTCCTAATATCAGTAACGTTACTGTCACAAACAGGTCAAGCGGTGGCAACTGAACGAACGCGAAATCGAACCATCCGAAGGCGCTGGGTGGACTCTCCGGCTGCTCCAGCAGCGGGTCCTCTACACCCAAGTACAGGTCCGGCACGTAGTACTGTGCAGGCAGCAGCAACAGCGCCACCACCGCCGTCACTACCAGCCCGCTCGAACAACCATTTAGCGCCATTCGTTACCCACATCCGTCCACCAAAATAAATAATGATCACTGTACAGTATTATGAACATAAAATTGCCCGTTCATTTGTATTTTGTGAGTGCTAATTTTAATCATTTATTTATAGTCCTATTCCTATTATTGAGTCTATGACACATCCAAATTTTTCTTCAGGATTAAACATGACATCCGCTACTTGTATGCTTAAAAAAGATACTAAACGTAATTTTTAAACGGCATCTCAAAAAATATTAATTTGTATAATCAAACAGCTGGCTGAAATACTTGGTGCCATAGAATAATAGAATTAGTTAATCATTAGTATTATAAATACAAGCAGCATTATTGTCTCCTACCAAATCGGTTGTTACACTGAAGCACTTACAAAACGTAACTCTCTTGTCAATAGCAAAAGTAATGTCAGTTGTTGACACTTGTCACAATTTTGACAGCTTGTTTTGAGTTTTTACCATTGACTTATAAATCATATGGACTTGAAATGTTTGACTATAGAAAAAACAGTTATACAAATATGAGGCATATCGACGCCAAAATCATAAAAATATTGCCATCTCTTTTTAACTTTCATAATTTTGCGTAAGTGAAAAAGGACAATAGTGTTTTTGACAGTTACTTTATTGGCAACCCTACATTTCTAGAGTCATTGAGAATACCTATTTGCGGCCGAGTCGCCATTTTATCCTCTCGCTGTTTGGTACCAAACTTGAGTACGTCAACTGTCAAATGCTCTTGAGCTGTGGTTATAATTGTAAATTTTGGAGTAATTTGCAGTGATAATGCGTTTAAACTCGGTCCTCTAGTAGAAATCGTCAATAGCAAGATGCCCAATTGCAATATAATCGGATGTGGCATCAAAAGAAGTGGAAATCTCCCGAACATAACTTTGCACCAGTACGTACATAATTTCAGCTGAAATATCTTAAGATTTATATGATAAACAAAAGATTCTGCATTTGTTGAAGAGCTTTAACAGTAGAGCATTCTTATTTTCCCTTTTGCCTTTAGGTAATAGGTAATACGGGCTGGTATCCGCAACTCCACGTCAAAGCGCGTATTTTGCGTACGGCCCCCCCTTTTGCCTTTATTTTTAATAGTTTTTCAACATGAAATGATTTTCTTGTTATTGAAGGGATAGAGTAGTGCATTTAGACATTTTTATATTTATCGATAATGCTATTTTATGATTCTTTATTGGTTTTATGTTTTATTTTCAAGGCTGCCTGATGAACGAAAAAGAAAATTTGGCTGGAAACAATCACTGTTCAAAATTTAAAGATGTCAACAAAAACAATTCACATATTTTGTTCTCTTCACTTTGAAGAATCATGTTTTAGACACTGAATAAAGTAACATTACGTGACGATGCTTTACTATCACGAACCTTATTGGTAAGTAACATTCCATGTTATAAATTTTTCCAACATGATTGTGTAGTGGCTGATAAATTATGGTGATGTCCTCAATTGCAACAGTTGTCTAATGTCCACAAAGAGTGATGTAAAGAATGTGTTGGAAGAATTAATATTAATTAAAAATCCTATTAATAAAATCAAGAAACATCAAGAATACTCATCATTTTATTGCTTGTTTACAGCGTAAGATTCGAACAAATATGTCTGGCATTTTAATTGAGAATGATCAAAATCAGACAAACTCACAATCAATATCTGGATGTGGAATATCTGGTAGTGGTGCTCCCAATACGGTAATTGATTTTTGTAATTATAAACAGTAGGATCATTACTGTTTTGAAAAGTCATAAAATTTTGAAGAGTTTACTGTTCAATTTTTATTAATATTTATGTTAATGATAAAGAGTGGTTTTCAGGTCCAAGCTGTTTGTGTGCCTACCACTCAAAATCAACCTGGAGAAATTTCAAAGAGGAGTGGTATAGATTTAGCCCCTAGCACATCCGCTACACTAGATTTAGTCTCCGTTGCGCTACATTTAGCTGCTAGCACCTACGTTGCGCCAGATTTAGCTGCTAGCACCTCCACTACGCCAGATTTACCGGTATGACTAGTTCCGTTTTTTTTTATTTAATTGATAACATCTCATTGATTGAATTGAGACTGGCTGGGAGATATCGCTTCTTGTCTTCAATATCTATTAAAACTTAATTTTATTTGATTTCAGGTACACATATTTAAAATGATAAAGAAATTAAAGGACAAATGTCAAAAACCGTCCAAGAAGATAAAGAGACGGAGAAAGTTAGAAGACAAACGAAAGAAATTGCTCATTTTAGTAATATTATCAAAGATTTTAAAGGATATAATAATATTTATTATTTAAAAGTGTAATAGAGGTATACATGAATTTGAGATACAAATATTATGGGAAGAAATCTACTGAGAGAATATCCCATAGAAATTACCCAAACTAAATTGTATTGTTCAGAAATGAATAAAATTGATTTCTTTAATATAACTTTATTATAATTATTGTTGATTTTTAATTAAACATTTTCCTTTTAGAAACTTACCATCAAAAATATGAATTATGGTGAATAAAACCATTAAAAAAAATGTTTTTCACTGGTTATCCGTGAAATTCAAATTTTCATACATTTTTTGCAAATTGCAGCTCTGTATTAGGTCGATTGTACTATTATAACGGATTTCACTCCATTGTATACACAATGGAGTGAAATCCGTTATAGAATACTACGTCGATATAAAGCAGCGTATATCTGTCCTCCAGTTCTACGGTTTAGCCTTGAAAGAAGGACGATCCAACAAACAACTTAACGGCGTGGTACTCTTTGACGACACGGTTGGCGCAGTGGCTGAGCGATGGACTGCTGCGCAACGTGTCGCGGGTTCGATCCCCGCACGGAACAAATATTTGTATGATCTGCAAGTAGTTGTTCCGGGTCTGGGTGTTAGTGTATGTGAGTTTCTATGTTTGTAAACGCACCCACGATACAGGAAGAAATTCTTAGTGTGGGGCAACGTTTTTCAAAAAAAAAAAAAAAAAAAAAAAAAAAAAAAAAAAAAAAAAAACTCTATCGGTTAAATGAAAGACTCATGCATGTTAAAGAACTTGGGGTACCCGTACATATTGTACCGTGACATTATGAAAACATTTCACAATCTTTTATCGATGTTATTTTAAAGAAGTATCGATAAGGGCTGCTCTAGTAACCGCCATTTTATCCTCTCAGTAGAGCGTAGGTATACACGTTTTTCTTGTAGGTATGCCAAGTCCAACCTCGGTGAAGTTAGCCGCACGATTTCATTATTATGAACTTTTGTTAATGCTAATCGTTAGAGAGGGTTAGAGAGAAAAGAAAAATCGTTAGAGAGTAATTAGTTTTTATGTAAAAACAATTTTAATTTTTCGTGTGAAGTTGGCCCCCCTTCCCGCAAAAATGGACTTAGACGTAATTTTATTTTTTTAATCGTTTGCGAATCGTTAGAGAGAGATTGAGAGTTACACAAAATCGTTAGAGAGTTAATATTTTATTTAATATTAAATAATTTCTAAGGGCGTGACGTTAGCCCACCTCTGTGAATTTTGCCCCCGATATAATTATTCTCAACTTTTGTTAATGCTAATCGTTAGAGAATCGTTAGAGAGAGTTATAGAGAAAATAAAAATCGTTAGAGAGTAATTAGTTTTATTTATCAACGATTTTAATTACTTTTGTGACATTGGCCCCCATTCCCGCAAAAATGGACGAAGACGTAATTTAAAAAAAAATATATTTTGAGAATCGTTAGAGAGAGATAGAGAGTTAAAAAAATCATTAGAGTGTTAATATTTAAAAAAAAAAAAAAAATCTGAGAACGCGTTTTACCCTAGGACCTGAGCAGGTTAAAATTATGAAACGTGCCGCCTCGATAGGGGATAGGGGAGGGAGGAGAGGGGGGAAGGGTTAGTAGATCCCCTCACTCCCCCCTGCCGGAGGTACAAAGTTTCTTTTAAATGATTTTTAAATATGACAAATCTCTTATATGCTGGGGCCACACCAACGGATTATCGCGGTAGACGTTAACCGTGGGTGTACTTCATCACGACTTACTTCGAGAATTTGTCAACGGCATTTACATTGGCGTTTGACGTTGGGTGATTGATAACTCTGGTGGCGGCATTTTAGGCAGATCAAAGAGATTTACCGCGAGATTTATTGCATTGAATGAAGCGGCCACACTTACGTTTCTCATTGTGTACCGTGAGCGCGAGTAGTAGGTACTACTGATACATGACATGATGCAGAGGGACGTTATAGTTATGAGTGGTAAAGTTGTGTATTTGATCAACGATCATTTAACAGTGATACCTGATAAGAATACGAAATATTGTTGGTAGTTTCAATTTGATTCGGTACTTATAGTGCATCATTTATGCTCAAAACACACAAAAGGTGGGTGCGTGTCGGGAGCTGGTCGGGTCATTTTTAACCCACCGACGGAAAAAGAGGGGTGTTATAAGTTTATCGTGTGTGTCTGTATGTTTCATCGTAGCTGCCAAACGGCTGAACCGATTCTGATATTTTTTATTTTGTTTGAAAGGTGACTTTATAGAGTGTTCTTAGCTATGATTCAAGAAAATCGGTTCAGCTGTTTGAAGATTATCAGCTCTTTTCAAGTTGATGAATGGATGTGAGCATCTTCCACAGGTCACATCGATTCGAAAGGACATGACCAAAAATGTTTTTTTATTATTCAATCATTCGCTAGAGGGCGCTCTTCTAGTAAGCACGTCTTTATGTTATCTCCGTAATTCGTAATTCATAAAAATAGTTTAGTTCTGTAAAGTACTGTTTATTATGCATATAAGTGTTAAAGAACTTCGATTCTCTTAGTGACATTGTGGGAAAATCTATAAGTGTAGCGTGGAAGTAAATAAAGTGTGAAGAACATTATCACCTATGAAAAAACTATTTGAGCAAAACCAGTGAGTACTGTGCTATAACTACTAATTAAAACTATTACGATAGAGTGTTGGTGAATAATTTCCAGGAAGTACAGGAAAGAATACTGAAATAAGACTCATTTCAGAGTATTGAACATTTAAAAGTTCGTTTTTTATTCAAAGTGAACGCACACATACGCCATCTAGTAGTGAATAGCGATATTAATAGCAACCAATATATTGAAAATAACCAGTACATTTCTACTACTGCCCGATAGGTGTCTCTGTAACCAAAAACCTTTATTATTTTTGGAAGAATCCTGATAGGTTTGAGAGATGTCTAATTTGAAGAAGAAAGTAACTGAAAAAACAGATCAGTTTATTTCACAAGATAATAAAAATCCTATCACAATATCTTCTCCGAGCTCAGAATGGAACAATGTTACAGTTCGTAGATTTTTAACTAACATTCCAACAAATAATTCTTTCGATGGCCTCACTGATGTGTACTCAGATAACGATGAAAATGAAAATGATGATTTCTCATCCATAAAGTCGACACCATCCCGGCAGCTGAATAGAAGTATACCTGCTACTAACACAAACATAATAGATGATATGAACGAAATGAGAAACAAAATATACACACTTCAGGAGAAGTTATTAAGCGCAGAAAATGAGATAGAAAACCTACTTCTTGAAAATAACAAACAGGCGAAGCAAATCAGTGAGTACAAATTGAAAATTAATCAGCTAACACATATATGTAAGCAACCATCGACGAGGAAATCCAGTAAGCAGCTGAGAAGCAGTCTAACAAGATCCAAATTGGATTTCTCTGATACTGAAAAGGACCTAAGGCAGGATGAAAGTTCTAACAAAAAATCGATGGAAGCCGCGCCATCTCTTGGAAAACCTGATAAACTAAATGACCAATTGTCACACAATATAGATTGTGTCACAAATAATACCTTTTGCCTGAACTATTCCAAGACAGATGGCGTGACCAGTACTAGTGCAAACCCAAGAATTGCAGGGGAACAAAGGCAAAAGCAAAATTCAAATGGCTCCCAAGCGTCTCACTGCCATAAGGAAAGCGGTAGAAAACCAAAACTATGCATTTTAACTAATGGTGTTTGCGGTACATTACAGTCTGTAGAGACGACTTTCAATCAATTTGAGTATATTCGATATGTATCACCAAATTGTTACATAAGGCGTTTACTAGAAAATTTGGACTACAAGTTACGTAATTATAGCATGATTGACTATTGTATCATTATGCTAGGAGAAATGGATTTTAAAACTTCTAATCCTAACTTTGCAGAATTGGTAATGTGTATTAGGGAAGCTGTACAGCATATTTCTAATACAAACATAATTATATGTGCACCTATCTATGTATGCGGTGCTCCTATTTATAATTACAAAATAGAATTATTTAATAATCTTTTATATTTAGAGCTTCAAAATAGCACCTATGCATATTTTTATGACTCAAATTTTGTAGTGTCTTTCGATATGTTCTCATTAAAAACAGGCAAGCTTACTAATGTAGGATTAAGACATATCTACAATGATATACTATGTAACATTGTAACTGATTATAGTTATTATGGATATACGGTACTTATTCCTCAAAATGTGGAACTGGAGAATAGGTGTCCTAAGTTTTTTCTCGCATAAGCATAATTGGAGAAATGTGTGTAGATCAAATAAAGCAGCTGTTCACAAAACGGAAGAAAACTGTAACAAATATAAGCAGACCAAGAAATTATTGTTATATTATCAAAATGTAAGAGGTCTCCGAACAAAAACTACTTTATTTTATAATAATACTAGTACAATATCTAGCGATCTTATCATCCTCACTGAAACTTTTCTCAATAGCTCTGTTAATGACGCGGAACTGTTCCCGCATGAGTATGTTGTTCTACGGAAGGACCGTCCGGGTGATGTCGGGTGGGGCGGTGTTCTATTGGCAACTAGGAACTGCTATACTATGAAAAGAGTTACAAATGTAGATGACTTAACAGAAGATAAGGAATTATTGTTCGCTCTTGTTAGTGGGAAAAATATTAACCTAATGGTCTGTGTCGTCTACCTGCCACCCAGTTACAGCAGTAAACAATATCTGGACGTTTTAACATGCATGGAAAATGCAATTAACATGTATGCTGAATATCCATTTCTGATAGTTGGTGACTTCAATTTAAATTCGTGCAATAAAGCTGTTAGATCTCAATTTAATAATTTTCTGGAGTATTCTACGTT
This sequence comes from Lithophane semibrunnea, assembly GCA_947363905.1. NCBI lineage: Eukaryota > Metazoa > Arthropoda > Insecta > Lepidoptera > Noctuidae > Lithophane > Lithophane semibrunnea. Next base: position 492,231 of record OX376205.1, read on the forward strand.
GCAACAATGCAATAACATTAGCAATAAATATGGATGCATCCTGGATTTAGTATTAACTACTCTTGATTCCAATAGTATCAATGTTTCATCCGATACTGAACACTTAGTCCCTATGGATGCATACCACCCACCATTAGAGATACTACTTACACTTCCTAGAAGAACAAGCAATCCGCCTTCTTGGGTTCCAGGAAAGTATTTAAGTATGGAATGGAACTTCCGTGAATCAGATTTACATAGCTTGTACACTGATATCGCTAATATTGACTGGACCGAATTACTTGAGCAGCAGAACTTAAATATAAACCTAGCTGTTGATATACTGTATAATAAGCTTAATGACGTCATCAGTAGACATGTTCCTTTAAAAAGAATAGCCCAAAACAATAAATATGTATATCCAAAATGGTATACCAAAGAAATTATTCATTACATAAAATTAAAATATTTTAATTTAAAGAAATTTAAATGTCATGGTTTAGAGTTTAACAAGGAACTTTTTAAATATTATAGAGCTAAAGTGAAAGAGCTCATTAGTACAGCATTTAAAAAATATATTGTAAATATTGAAAACAATATAAGTTTAGATCCCTCCAGTTTTTGGCAATATGTGAAGGAAAAACGTAAAAGTAGGCAAAATATAAAAACATATACTTATAATGGTAAGTCCGTAGAAGGACAGAATGCCATTGACTCGTTTGCTGAATATTTTAGCTCAGTGTTCCACGATACCCCTCCGTCATTAGATGTGAAGGCGGCGGAGGACGAGGCTAATCGTTCAGGCTGCCAGCTGTCTACAGTGGTTATTGAACAAGTTACAGCTACGAATCTTAGGCGTGCAGTGCGCCGACTAAAAGCGTTAAAAGCTTGTGGTCCTGATAACATACCGGGTTTCTTAATAAAGGATTGCTTGTCGGCTTTAGAAGTGCCCTTACTATGTATATATAATCTTTCGCTTAGACAATGTTTATACCCTGATAAGTGGAAAGTGTCCAGAGTGACTCCAATACCTAAGGGTGGGTCGTCCACAGATATAACAAACTTTAGACCTATTGCTATATTGTGTGTGTTTGGGAAGATATTTGAATCTATTCTTAATAACGCCATTTGTAAACAAATCAAAGGACAATTGAGCGATTGCCAGCATGGGTTTCGTCCTGGGCGCTCCACGGTGAGTAATCATATAGAATTTGTTGATTATGTAAATAGTAGAGTTAAGTCTGGTTGTCAGGTGGACGCCGCATACTTTGATTTCAAAAAAGCCTTCGATCTTGTAGATAATGATGTGCTTTTAAATAAATTTGCACTACTAGGATTCTCAACTTCTCTCTTAAAATTCATGGCCCACTACTTAAAAGATCGTAAACAGTTTGTTAAGGTAGAAGGATATAAGTCGGAAGAGTATTTTACTAGATCAGGGGTAAGTCAAGGTAGTACCATTGGTCCTACACAATTTATAATAGTGATCAATGATTTACCCACTGTTATCTCTAACGCAAAATGCCTTATGTTTGCTGATGATTTAAAATTGTACCTGTCTGTAACCGACGCTAAGGATTGTGAGGCTCTACAACATGATATTGACGCTGTGGTTGAATGGAGTATTAAAAATAAATTATCATTTAATAATTCGAAGTGTAAAACAATAACTTTCTCCCGATCCCGTAATCCGATTAGAAATGACTATAATCTTGCTGGCGCGTCAATGGACCGTGTTATATCGATCCGGGATTTGGGAGTAATGATGGATAGCAAATTAAATTTTCACGAGCATATTCTTAAAATTTGCAAAGATGCTAATAAATGTCTTGGTTTCATCATTAGGTTATCATTTCAATTTAAGAACACTCAAGTTGTAAAACAAATATACAATGCCTATGTCCGTAGTAAATTAGAATATAATGCAATCGTTTGGAGTCCTCAAGAGTCATTGTACACTAATATGATAGAAAAAATCCAACGTAAATTCTGTAGATACCTATACAAACGTCAATATGGATACTACCCCTTTCTATATCCTTCTTTGTTCGTGTCAGGAATGGCGGGCTTAGACACACTCAAATTCAGGCGAGAATCCACAATTATAATTAATTATTATTTAATATTAGTAGGCAAGATAGATAGTCCCGTTTTACGAGAGTCAATAAATTTTTATGTGCCTGACCAGTACATGCGTGGCGTTGTAAGACGTCAACATAGACTCTTCCACTACCCGCCTACATGGCGTGCTCCCCGAACCAACACCACTCCTACTGCTAGAGCAATAAAGTTAATAAATGACTTTCTAAAATATATTCCTGAATCAGATTTATTTTTTGACTCTCAATGGACAATCGCTAAACATGTGTATATTTATTTAAATATGAAGAAATATTTTTTTTTTGTTTTTTGTTTTTTAGTTTACAAATTTTATGTTACTCCATTTTTATTGTTTTATTTTATTAGTTTATTTTTTAGCCTAAGAAGTTTTTAATTAAAAAATTTAATGTTTTGTAGAATTAGCATAAATATAAGCGATTTGGTGTAAACTGTTAGCTTATATTTGATGATTAAATGAATATGAATAACAACAAATATTCTAACCAGGATAAGTTAAATATATTTGGATAGACATCCCAAAAAGTAGTAGCTCTAACTGTGTCATGCATTTTTAAGGATTACCAATTTTGAGAAAAATCGTTTTTTTAATTAATTTATTTATTCTAATCTTATGTACACACAGTAAAATACAAAATAGATATGATACATAGGTACTGCTTATTTCTTAAGAAATAATCAATTTAGTGTTAATTTACTCCTAAAACGAACAAACTTTTCTAATTATTTAGGCTAATAAAGTGAACACACCCCAGAAAATAACAAACTTTTCAAAATTGACACATGGTACTGTCATTACAGTCAATCAATCATTCTTTTTCAATTGCCTTATAGAAAGTAAAAAAAAATATTTTGTTGTAAAGAATATGACAATGCAAACAAAAATTCTAATCAAGTTATTTACTTTATGTACCATATTCTGAAATAAGATGAAATGGGATATTTTCAGATGTGTAGCATAATTCTTTTAGACCTCTCTTTAGATTATAGCTAATAAGAATCTATAAGTGCAAGAAGTGCATGTTTCAGCATAGTCCACAGGCTTAGCAGGAGTAAAATGATAATAGTACCTACTGATCAAGAACATTTTTTTAATTACGATGGAGAATTCCTGTTTTATGACTTAGAATCGAGATCGGAAGTGGATGAAAAGCCTTTCGAAAATTATTATATTTAAAAACTGAATAATATGCTTTGAATGCAAGTCTTACAGATTTTTTATGAAATAAGACTTTGTTTTTTAATTTTAAATAATGATTTATTGATTTTCTTCATTTTCAATGTCTTCTCTTATTAAAATACTGTCGAGAAACTGAGCAGGTGGAGATATATAATTTTGATGCCGGCCCATCCAAGATACCAGACAATAATGTAATACACTCTATAACTATAGTGGTGTGAGTCCTCTGATCAAAGCTGTCTCATGTGATGACGAAATGCCTGGTATCTTCACTAACTTCTAGGTACAGTAAAAGTACCGTTCGGCTGAATATGTTGCCCATAATAAGAGCGAGCCTGTTTAATCTAAAACGCGTTCTCAGAAATAATTTAATATCAATTAAAATATTAACTCTCTAATGATTTTTTTTAACTCTCTATCTCTCTCTAACGATTCTCAAATTATAAAAATAAAAAAATTACATCTATGTCAATTTTTGCGGGAATGGGGGCCAATTTCACAAAAGTAATTAAAATCGTTGATAAATAAAACTAATTACTCTCTAACGATTTTTCTTTTCTCTCTAACTCTCTCTAACGATTAGCATTAACAAAAGTTGAGAATAATTATATCGGGGGCAAAATTCACAGAGGTAGGCTAACGTCACGCTCTTAGAAATTATTTAATATGAAATAAAATATTAACTCTCTAACGATTTTGTGTTCCTCTCAATCTCTCTCTAACGATTCGCAAACGATTAAAAAAATAAAATTACGTCTAAGTCCATTTTTGCGGGAAGGGGGGCCAACTTCACACGAAAAATTAAAATTGTTTTTACATAAAAACTAATTACTCTCTAACGATTTTTCTTTTCTCTCTAACCCTCTCTAACGATTCTCTAACGATTAGCATTAACAAAAGTTCATAATAATGAAATCGTTCGGCTAAATTCACGGAGGTATTATATAGTGCTCTGTGACGTTGACGTTGTCAGATCAAAATCAAAATGTACTCTGTGGTTGTCATCAGTATGAAGCAGTATCTCTAAGTAGTCTGTGGTATGAAGGTATAAAGTTACGCCGTTGGTGAATATTTATGTCCTCTTGAGTATTAATGTTCTGTGATATATGTTCCTTGGTCTGTGCTCACTGTGCTGTACTTGTAGTACATAATGTACATATAGTATAGTTTATTGTACTTTCTGGTTGTCAGTTTTCGTTCATAATGTCAAGAAAAGAATCAAGTTTTATGAAATCAAGTTCTAAAACTACATTTGAACAAACAAATTGTCGTGCGTAGGAAATATTAATAAAGGAATTATTACAAAGGCATGTTATATTTATTTTATAATGCTTAAATAAAGCATGGTATAGGTTGCAATCCTCTCTTAATTTAATTCACCTACTTTCACACTTGTTCTGCATAATCTTTTGTAAGTGGTTCCTCTATGTGTTACTTCTATTTTAGGGCCAGCTGTTATATGGTGGTGAACGACAAACCAAGGAGTTGATGGACATCTAGTTTAAATCTTGCTACTTACATATCATGAAGAAAGTTGTTTTGTTCAAGAGCGAGTCAGAAGATTACGTGAAAGCTTTCCTCAACCACAACTACAGGACAGTGTTCGTGGAGCCGCTGCAGTTCGAGTTCACCAACAAACAACAGCTCTCTGAGAAACTTCTACAAGATTACACTGGGATCATACTCACCAGCCCCCGAGCTATAGAAGCTGTCTCCAAGTGCTGGGATCCCACACGATTCGTGATATGGAACACAAAGAAAGTTTACACAGTGGGTGATGCAAGCTGTCACAAAATCAAACTACTGCTAGGCTTAGAAGCTCTAGGCATGTCATCGGGAAATGCTGAAAATCTTGCGAAAATTATAGTTAAAGATACCTGTTCAGAGTCAAAGTTTTTATTTCCATGTGGTAGTTTGAGATCAGAGAGTCTTCCAAATATGCTTCAATCCTCGCATATCATGGTGGATGCTCTGACTGTGTATGAGACAAAAGAAAATAAAAACTTAAAGACAGATCTGATGGAACTCAATGATGCTGACAGTCCATGTTGCATGGTATTCTTCAGCCCCTCCGGATGTGAGTACATACACCGGCAGCTACAGACTTTTAGCAATAGCCTCTCAGAACTGCCGCACTTTGCTATTGGCAACTCAACAGCATACAAGATTGAGAATCTTGGGGTTGAGGTCGCTGGAGTAGCAGCCAGACCCAAGGCTGACAGTCTGGTGGAGTCAGTACAGAACTACTTCACAAGTGCACAGAGCAGTTCATTCCTGTGAGAGTTACTCATAGATACTTGTAATTCAAAAGTAATTAGTTAGGTTAGGCATAAAATGTTTACAAATGATGTTGGATGTACAAAATATTTGTTGTTTTTATTATATTATGTGCGATAATTATTATGAATGCAGTCATTTAATTAAATAAGTAATTTAACTTAAGCAATTTAACTTGCATGGCACTTAATGAACATTGTTATCATGTCAGTAGACTTGCCTTGCAGGACATAATGCAAGAAACCGCGTGGTTGGTCACACATCGTGCTCAGAGGGCGGCGGTTGGGGCTTGCTGGACGCGTCCCACAGTCTCATCACTGCCACGTACGTGATCACCGCACTTGCTATCACCATACCTGCGTTCAGCACGGCTAGTGCCTGGAATTCATCGTATCCATTTCATTTTATGAGTAATGATGACTTTTTCTTTATTTAATATGGAATATTTTGCTCATCATCAGCCTATTATAGTCCACTGTGGAATATAGGCATCATAGGCCCCTTCAGATGCATGCCATTTAACTCAGACAAAATCAGCTAATTTAGTTGTATAGTTTATTATTTGTATGTCATAGATTTTTACACTCTGTGATTACTTAAACTCACGCACTGACTTATTAGTATTACTTGTAAAAATGTGAGGAATATTGTCATATTGTATACTTTTACAATGTTTGTAAATATGTGAGCACCATATATATCTATCACATAATTAATTTATTTATCATTGCTCCATTTTTAATTCTTTTTACCCAGTGGCGTATTAACCCTAAGGCAAACTAGGCACGTGCCTAGGGGCGCGAGGAATAAAAGGGCGCAAAAGAAGAAGAATGGAAGATTTTTAACAAAAAAAAATGAAAATAAAACAAATTATTTAAAAAACAAAAAACCCGCCTGCAAAAACGCAGAATTTTGGTATAACAAGCGGGGAACAAACAAAAGTCCCCCGCCTTTAATACCAAAATTCTACATTATTATAATGCTTGTTTTTCTCTTCTTAAGTTATGCGTTTTTGCAGACGGGTTTTTTGTTTTGTAAATAATTTGTTTTATTTCAAGCTTTTTAGTTTTATTAATTCATATATTTAGAATTAACTCATTACTAGCTTTTATTTAAAACTAGCTGTGCCCGCGACTTCGTTCGCATGGATGTCGGAAAACAATAATATGTCGCTTAGAAAAGTTGTACCTTCATTTAAAAAGGGGGAATCTTTCGACCAGGCCTGGTGATTATTCCTAGTAAGAAACTACCAAAAAACTTGTGTTTTTATTTAAGAAAATGCTTCTTTATATAAAATATTCGCGGTGGAACCACCTGGAGCGTACACAAAAAAGTTGCTAGGGTTGCTCACACGCGAAAGAGTTAAATAAAGTTGGCCGTGGGAAAAGCAACCAATACTAAGATCCACCCCCGCAACGGATAATGTCTGGCCCTGAGCTTTGTTAATGGTCATGGCGTAACACAGGCTGACGGGGAATTGCACACGCTTAAAACTAAACGGGAAATTATTGGGAATGAGAGGAATTTTTGGAATAAAAACAACATCACCGGCGCCGCAACCTGTTAAGATTTCGGCTTCGATGACGTTTTGTTGGTGATTGGTGACTATGAGCCGAGTGCCGTTGCAAAGTTTGGGAGTGTAGTGTATCTATTTAACCCTTACATGCATGATTTTTTTTTTTTTGTGGAAAAAATATTATTAGGTACGTTATTATGTACAGATATCGGGAAAAATAATAAAAAAAATCATAGTCAAACTTATTAGTATATTAAAATTAAAAAAACACTATGTTGCCATTTGGCTACAATATGTATATAATAATACCTAACTACTACTATATACTTATTTATGATGAATGGAATGCAGCAAAGCAATTTCTATCATATGTATGACAAAGAGCAACTTTGCATTTTGTGCATTCTGTGCGTGAGTAGCCTTTGCATCCTGGCAGTTTGCATCTATTTTTAGAAGCACATCTTCGTTCGTTATGGGCAATTCCATCAGTCCTAACATCTTTAGATGGGACGGCTTTCATAGGTCCACGATGTTTCTTTTTTTCCAGTTCTTTATCAATACTACTTGAGGAAGGTCGTCCTCTTTTGTTTTCGGTACTTTTTTTATAATTACATAAAGTCTCTCCCAACTCGGATCTGTAGTCACCCAAACTAAGGGTTTTGTAGTTCCCTCTTTGGATATTGGCTTTTTTATATAAAACCCATGAGTTTATAATAGCCATATCAGTCATGTGGTAAAATAAACGAATATACCATTTTCGACTTTTTATCCTAATCCTATACCTTCCTAAAAAACTATCCATTAGGTCAACACCTCCCATATGCGCGTTATAATCTTTGATTATTTTCGGGCAGAGGATATTGATCGTCTTCTTTTCTTTTTTGTCGTATCTGTTGACAGAACCTACTGGCTGCAGATGTCGTTTCTTCCATATAAGATCCCTACTTCGTGATCTCCAAGCTGCAACACCGAGAATACCAGCAACTGGTTGACTAGACGAAGGTCCTGGTACAGGTTCTGTGGAAGGGACTTCATGATGCTCTTCGGCAACTAGGGGAGGGTCATCTGAGATATTTTCATCTTCATGGTAGTCGAAATCATCATTCTCCAGCTCGTGCAATAATTCCCTTTGGCTCATATAGTAGTCGATTTCATTATCATCGCCTATGTCATTTTCGTCTTCGGAAACATAGCCGTCCTCTAAGGCTGATAGCATTTCCTCAATATCCTTATCTCGCATTTTGCCAAGCAAGCTGAAAAATATTGCAAGATTACCCAAAACCCGCCACCACCAAAATACTCAAAACCGGGTAAAATCATAAGCGCTAAACGCATAATGTAGACTTTTGGCAACATAGCAATTTAGCAAGATATCGCATAATTCCAAATAAATACCAAAGAAACTCTATAATATATCGATAACTAACCTTTTTTCTAAGTCGATAACAATTTTTCCGCTCAAATTAGCAGCAACAGTAATCCGAAATAAAAAAATGAATTAGTTACAAATCGTAATCTACTAACTTTTTCACCTCTGTTGACAATATATACTAACTGTCAAAAAATTCGCGCCAAAACCGAGTGTTTTTGTTATTTCATTCCATAATCTGTGGTTTCATGATAGTTGTTACGTTTCGTTCAGAAGCACATAACTTTCACTCTTTCTAATAAAAATTAAAAAAAGGTATGATTACATATGGCAACAATATGCATGTAAGGGTTAATAGATATGTAAACACTATCTCATGCACGCCAGCAGTGAGGTCGCTGTCACTAATGTCAACTGTCAGTTCACTACGAATGGCGGGAAATGGTGGAAGAGACAGCGTACCTGCACGAGAGGCTGGGTCGTGGTGATGAGCCAGTGTAGTGATATAATCAGCTTAAATACGGGATCAACAGGATTCTACAAGTGGCGACGAGGATAAAGGTCAGACAAAATAAAAAAATACTTAGGAAAATGGTACGTCGTGTTGATCAAGTAAAATTGTAAAATACATGATACCTACCTGCAAAATCTAATGTGAATTGTTATATTCCGTACTTACTGGCGTCAAGTATTTCATGCAGAAGGAAGGATTCTATCATAGCTTTATTGTTATTAAAATTATGGGATAATGTTTACATTTAAACGCCGAAGCTGACGAGATGGACAGATGGATCACTTAGGAAATGCACACCATTGTAATAAGGTAAGTACCTACATAAATTAGAATATGAACCACAGTCATTAAGTTATGTGGAATTGCTAAGTACTTATTTATTTGGAAACAATTACCATATTACCTGCAGAATAAACTGCTGCCTCTACCTACTTAACCACAGGACAGAGTTGGGTTAGAATCATGATAAACTTTGCATTTCATACATCTAATGACCTAAGTATAATATTTAGTAAATATTTAAATTGTTGTTTCATTTTACTGTCAGCAGCGGGTTGGGAAATGGCAAAAATATTCTAAGTTGCTATAGGAGTCCCTTGTGATTTTAAGTAATCTAAGGTACATGAACTTAGTAATGACTCCTTTAACTCTGACTGTGGGATGTACTGACAACCTGCCTACACATTTAATAAGAACTATTATTTATTCACCTGTAAAACTATGGATACCTGTGGGTTTAAAAAATTATACAAATGTTAGCTGAAATACAAGCAGTGATTTTGATTGTGCTGCAGAGCAGATACAAACTTGAAAAAAGAAGGGAACGTAATGCACTAAAAAAGCAATTTACTGTTATTGAAATGATTAATTAGAATAATACAGTTATGTGACAATGACTAGGCATGTTGTTGGTAAACTACTGTTTGATAAGGTATCCCACTTCAAGGGATCAGGAAGAAGTAGCCTTCTTGTGTTTGAGTAAACCCCTTTTATTGTGGCAATACTACAAAGGGCACTAAGTTCCAGGTGCCATTATACAATGTAGAAGTAATGCCTATTCAAACAATTTTATAAATAAAATAAAAATACATAACTATATAATATGCTGCTGCGAGCGTTTTAATTTAAGATTAATACATTTTACATAATATTATTAGTAACCGATTATTATATTTGTTGGTCTAGTGGCCACAAGTGTTACTGAGTACAGCTGCTGAGCTGGGTTTGTGTTAAGGGTGGGGCAAAGTGTTGTAGGGTTTATTCTCTCAGGAGTTCCTCTGTGGAGTCCCGGATTTTGAGTGTGGCCGGTTGATGGCTGTGGACTCAATCACTGTATCATGAGACTTGGACGGGACCCTCAGAATGTAAGTTAACTACTCTAATACTATATATAATCTTTGCCTAATTGTGTGATTATAATTCTTATTTATGATCTGGAAAACACTGCTCTCTGTGAGTTCTTGTAGAACTATTACAATGGCTCTGTGAGAAAGTATTGATTCCTTTATTATGAGATCAGTATTAAAGTAAATGCAGTGGAATTGGGTTTTTATATATTGTGTGCAATATCAAAAGGACATAGAATAACAAGTGTAGCCTAGCAACCACCACATAGATGATATATAAATCTAGAGAGGAAGACTTCATAGAGTAACGCTGGAAGTGCTTTCCTAACAATCAGCACCATCTTTTGGATTGTTTGTCACATTAGCAGTCACCATGTATTGCTGGAAGATTAGTTATTAAACTGATTTCGATGTTTTAGTTAATAACTATCTATGGTTAAATTGAACGATTATGAGTTTTGGGTTTTAGACATAAATAACAACTGCACAGTTGTTATTGTAGCTATGTTGGTTGGGATGCGGTGTTACCCAATATTCTGGAAAATACCTAATGCAATTAAGTATAGGTACCTAAGTATGATTATTGATGATTCGATTTAAAATTAGAATTAAGTAATTTAGTTTCTAACATAAATCACAAACTTATATAATAACTAGATTATTACATGAGGACTTATAAACATAAAACCATAATTGGGTAATTAAACCCTTTTGAACTAGGTACTAGGATTGCTGTCAAGCCTAATAGGTATTGAAGTTGTAAAAGTAATGAAGTTGTAAAAGTAATGAAGTTATAGTATTGAAGTTCTAAAATACCTTTGCATTTCTGAATATTAGCATTGTTCGCATTGACTCCTACAATATGTTCTTCTATACCGATTATTGTTTAGTATGGAATAAATTTAAAGAAAGGAAGAACAAATTGTTAACCAGGAATACGCGCATGTAAAAAAGATAACATAATAAGTACAAGAATACCTACACGGTTCGAGTGGTAGGTCTGTACTCAGCTATATCAAAATATGGAAAGCTCTTTAATATTGTTTGGAAGTTTTATTCAACCAAGTAATTAAGAGTTTTTGCATATTTGAATTCTGAATCTTGGATAATTGTCAAGTTTTAGGAACACAAACTTAATGTCATAGGTACCTTAGTACAAGTAGATACATGCAGTCAATCAAAAATTAATTGAGACTGGTATTGGGTATAAGGTGGAAGGCTGATTAAGTGGAAATGTGTGTGTACATGTAAATTATCTAAGATTGAGTATTCAAAGTACTTGGATATGGAAAGAAAGAAAGACATTTATTTGGTAAGAAGTGTTTAACACAACAACAATAAAAAGAAGGAAAGAATAGAATATATAATGAAAACGTTCGCGTGCATTCTGCGCGGTGAGATTGGCTACGTGTGAATTGGAAGTTGTGTTAAAAATATTATTAATATTTATTATTTTTTATAGCACAACAGTGGTGGTGGCCTAGCTCGACTTAGGTCGTGGGTTCGAAACCAGGCAGGCATTTTGTGTATTTCATACTCATCACCACTGTTCATCAACGGTGAAGGAAAACATCGTGAGGAAACCGGCATGTCTGAGAACCAATACTTCGAAGACATGTGACATCTGCCAGTACGCACTGTTTCCGCGTGGTAGATGAGCTTCCATAAAATTGGATGCATTGGCTTCCATTGAATTGGATGCAGGGGCTTCCATTAAATTGGATGCATTGGCTTCCATTAAATTGGATGCATGGGCTTCCATTAAATTGGATGCATGGGCTTCCATTGAATTGGATGCATGGGCTTCCATTAAATTGGATGCATGGGCTTCCATTAAATTGGATGCATGGGCTTCCATTAAATTGGATGCATGGGCTTCCATTAAATTGGATGCATGGGCTTCCATTAAATTGGATGCATAGGCTTCCATTAAATTGGATGCATGGGCTTCCATTAAATTGGATGCATTTAAACGGTAAAGGAAAACATCGTGAGGAAACCAGATGTAACACTCCATTAAATTGGATGTATCAAAATGGTGAAGGAAAACATCGTGAGGAAACCAAATGTAACACACCAATAAATCGGATGTATCAAAGCGATGAAGGAGAGCATCGTGGGGGCGTGTCCTGGAGCCGATGCTTCGCTGCGTGGACATCCGCCGACCCGCGCTGGGCCCGCGTGGTGGCTAGCGGTCCATCATTAAATTTTACTTTAACATGGTTTCATGTCCCTCATGGAAAGGAGGTTAGTATCTATGTTATAGGCAAACTCCGAAGCTCCGGCGCTCCTAGGTTGGACTGGTCAATCCTCAGGTCAGACTGAATGACTTAGTCAAAGCCCAAACAAATGTAAATTTTCGGCCTTTGACTAAACAATTTTTGTCAAACCTGGGAGAGACTAATTTGGTCAGGCAAACGTCAAAACACAATTTTATTAAATCGGGGTTTGACGAGTCAAACTCCGATATAGGTATGAAGTGTCTTATCTTCGTATATTTGGAAGCATTTTATCATTTAAGCAGCTTTCAAGTCTTAAGAACCGCTTAACTCTGCCAGTTCTGACACCTTCAGCTTACGTGATTTTCAACGTAGTATTGTATATTTTTTGTATCTGACAATGGCTTAATCAATTTTTTTTCGTCCCCAAAACAAACAACGTCGTAGCGTTTGAGACGGCGATACTGCAAAGACGTTTTCTTTTCACCTAATTTAGCGGATTCTACCTCACTGATAATCTGCTCATACAACTGTTTGTTTTTTATGTGAAATGAACACTTATTTTTATTCAAATTAGAAATTTTCTCTTTAAACTTTACTTTTAAAGCTTCTTTATCCACGTTTTTAGTAACAACAACACCGTTTGATTCACTCATCTTCAATTTTACACAATTACACGCCCGCACGCTCAATGAACGAACATGAAATGACAAAACAATCGGTCGGAACACCGCGAGAGACATTATGAACCTGTTTAAACATGTTCAGATCAACGTTTGACCGAGTTTTGCAGTCGCTTCTAGGATTGACTAGGCCAAAACCGAAACAGAATAATTTACTTTCGACGTTTGACTGAAAAGTTAGGAGCTCCTGGGTTTGACTAAAAATACTTCAGGCAAAGGGCGAAATTGAAATGTATTTCGGGGATTGCCTGATGGCTTTGGCCAAACCTAGGATAAACCAGTCCTTCCGCGAAGAGACTGTGTATCGGACTTTGACTATAACATCTATACATGTTATGGATTGGAGTCGTTTTCATGTGTGCGTTGTTCTTCTGGGCCGCGCGACGGATTTTGATGGGGTTTTCGCCGTCGTTTGGAGGTTTTGTTTCGGGGGGTTTGTGTGTGTGGTGCGTATATTAAAGTTAATTATTAGAGTTGATTAAAGCTGAGAAGTCTCGATGTTTTGTCGGGACGTGTGAGGCCGTGCGAAGTGAAAGCGAATCGCTAGTGGGATATATATATATAATAAGATAAGTATTGGATATTTACCAAGGGGATGTTATAGGATGACTAAATTTTCTATAGGTCTTGTCATGGACGTAACTGATTTTATTCAACCGCTCAACTGTCGATTGGCCTTTCGAGGGCGGTGGCAGTTGGGGTTCTGTTGTCTCGTTGGTGACAGTTGGAGGCTTATGATTACTTTATTGCTTGATTCTTTACGTTTCTTCTCTTTAAGAGAGGTTAAGAAACCAACCTTACACACGGGTCGGGACCAAGTATGTAAGGTGAAATTTAGATAGAAAAGTTGGATGACAATATTGAAGAAGTCAGGAACTTATTTGTGATACGATGATGTTAAGGATGGTGGCTTTTTAGAGCATGTAAAGTGTGTGAGTAGGCATCTGAGGGTGTTAAGGCTTTGTGTGAGAGATTTTGGTATGACACAAGTAGATAAAAGAACAATGAGGACAATATGAACGGTTTGTGCGTTCCATTAGGTTTTAATTTCTATGGCGAGGTCTTGATACTTACTGAGCTTTTCGGATATGGTGGTTTGAATAATATTGTGTGAGTTAGGTATTGCTATATCTATTAGATAATAATATTATTATGAGGTCTGTTTTATTGATTTATTATTATTATTATGAGATAGTGATTAATGTGGCATTAGCATCTGAAAAATCCTAAAACACTTTGATAAAGTACCTAATAGCTGATATTAAAAAATAAAAAATTGATAGCCAGATTTAAATAAATAAATGATCGTTTATTCGCTAAGAAAGAAAGATTACCATCATACTATATCAATTAATCATAGAAATAGATTAATCTTCTGAGTTGCGAAATTAAATTTTTGGGCGATAGTTGAAACAAAAAGTTTTTAATATTTTTAAATGAAAGGGAAGAGGTTGTAGGAGCAAGGAAACTGGACAAAGGATAAGAACACATGTTAATAAGGTCATATCTACAGATGACCAGACTTCATTAGTTTAGTTTAACTGCCTTTAATTATTGCTTTAAATTAATTGTTGAAGTACTTGTTTGCAGAAATGTATAGTTGAAATAAATATGTTTATGATTTTGATTTTACACGGTTATTTGGTAACGTGTTTTAAGTTGAACAAATAAAAATATAATAAGAAAGGGATGTAGTGTATCTATTTAATAGATATGTAAACACTATCTCATGCACGCCAGCAGTGAGGTCGCTGTCACTAATGTCAACTGTCAGTTCACTACGAATGGCGGGAAATGGTGGAAGAGACAGCGTACCTGCACGAGAGGCTGGGTCGTGGTGATGAGCCAGTGTAGTGATATAATCAGCTTAAATACGGGATCAACAGGATTCTACAGGGAGGACTTAAATTTCTGAGAAGAATTATTGGCACTCCGACTTTTGAACAAATTTTGTGTGCTGAAAGACCGGGTGTGTTAAGGGATTCTAAGAACTCTACTGGATAGTGTGTGGCATCTTCTTCTTCGGGAACCGTATTTATCGATGTATATTGTTGACTTTCCCCAGAAACATGTGCCAATATTTGTGTATTTATTGCTGTCCGATAGTCGAACAAATCAACCATAAGGCCTCTGCCTCGAATCTTGCGGGCAGCGGGGCGGCGGCGGCGGCGGCGCGGGCGCGGCAGGATCTTATGCGTAAATTCAAATGGACCGGTTCTCGAAAACAGCGGCGCGGCAGCGGCGAGGCGGCGGGCAGCGAGCGGTGCACTCCATTCAAGCGGTGACCGCCCGCGCGTCTGCATTGCAGTGTTGTTGCCCACAATAAATTGAGCGTTAGGAATAAATTTGAATCAAAAAGATGTTGCCGCCATTGTTCAGCCATTTCTTTCGCGAATAAAAACAAATATCTCGACGACACAATCGTGAACACAACACTACGCGGCTATAGTGACGCGCGATCTGCCCGCTAGTTTCGAGAACGGGTCTTCGACGCCCGCCCCGCTCCCGCGCCGCCGCCGCCGCCGCCCCGCTGCTCGCAAGATTCGAGGCAGAGGCCTTACACACGCCAACAACGATCGAATCGAATGAGCGGCGGTCACGAATCATACGAACAAATTACGAAGTATAGTATAGTATAGTACAGTTCGATTCAAACTTAATGGCGGCTCGGAACATGAGGCGAGTCGCTGCGCAGTAACAATTTCATGTGACAGCGGGGGTGAGGGGTGGGGTACTGCGCAGCTAAAAGCTAACTTCCGAGCCGCCATTAAGTTTGAATCGATCTGTAACGACTCGTTTCTTGACTTCTTAATTTGAACCTAATGAACGAAACCAACCAAAATACCGAATCAAAACCAATCAGATCAATTAGGAGTGAGGCGTATTTATCGTCACAGATAGAAATCACAGATATTATAAAATAGCAGATAGCAATTGCTCCTAACGATAAAAAATATCTGTTACTTAAAATCACAGATCCTCAAGACTGTTACTGTTAAAACTTCGGATACGATTTTCGACTTTAACGAAAAGAAATAAAGAAGATATTCAATTGAGTCAATACGTATTTATCGTCTGTACAAAAATCACAGGCTGTGATTTTATAACAGATAGATACGATTTTCGACTTTAAATCAAAAGAAATAAAGATGATATTCGATTGAGATACGTATTTATCAAAAATCACAGGCTGTGATTTAATAACAGATATTTGGATCTGTTATTTTTTTGTCACAGTCACAGTGATCACAGATATCGTGTTTCACCTGTTACAACCCATCTCTAGATCAATACTTTCTACGAATGACAACCCAACCAACAATTTATTATTTATTTATTGTACGAGCAATTGATTGCTAATACATGTGATAAGTTGAGATGGAAGAAAACTATTCTTGCTGACTTCTTGATAAAATATTTAATTGATTTGTACGTGTTTACAATAAGACGGTCGAAAGTGTACTTAACAGTGTTAGTAAGAATGACGATTTACATTAGGTAAAAATGCTTATGCTAGCGTGCTAAATAAATGTGCGATGTAATCGTACATATTCCCGGACGAGATAGGAAGGATGAAAAGCATCTAGAATTCTAGATTAACAAAAATAGTTTAAAGTTTAAAACATGACAATTTAAATGTAGAGTTAATTAAGGGGAAGTTCCTACATGGACGCGAGGGTTGCTAGGAACATGGACGCGCACGCAGTCGAGGTGTCCACTTGTTTCACTTGTATCGCTGTTGCGGCGCAGCACGGCACTCCTTGTTCTTGATTCCTCAGCAACGGACGGTGGTGGTGATGATGGAACTCGCCATCGACATCGCGTACGGCGAGCTATAATGATGATTACAGTGGTGCCCAATATTCCAACTAGAGTGTAGATCACAGCGTAGTGATGAATATCATGATAAGATAGATCATTAGGTAACATCACATCTGCCGCTTTCATAGACTGTATCCTTTTATCTACTTCGTTGATTTCTTGTTCTAAATCTTGAGTTTTGTTGTCCAAAACTAGTTTAGGTATGCTGATGTTGATGATGTGGTTGATAGGGGCAATCACTGGTGCATAAATATCTGCGTTCGTCCTTAATTCACTTATGTGAGGTTTGTGTGAATACAGAGTAAAGTTGTTTGTTTTGACGATGCATCCTTGGCCTATATTGAATAGTCCGGCTTGTGCCAGCTGATGAGCGGTTATTTGATCGCCGCATATTGTTCGAACGTGACACTTATCACAGCAAAAATAAAAGTATCTATTCAACGTGTATGTTTCTTGCAATTTATCTTTACAGAAGCTTGATGTTGTCTTGCATTCAGAATTTTCTGTTTCACAGAAATTCTTGTCTCCTTTAATTTGGTATATGGGTCGCAAGATGTGGCAATAATAAACTCCTGAAACGGTTAGACATGATCTCAAGTCTTCTTCATACATGTTAATATAGGTATCTTTTTTCATGTTGATAGATATGAACTCAGATACTGAGTTTATGCTGATCATGTTACTTTGGCCCATTGTCTTGGGGATCGGAATTATCTTGAGGATTTCGTATGAATCTCGACTGATTAGAGGTAGTTTGATCTCAAAGATGATAATGTCTTCCAGAAGTCTTGTTTTTATTTCCAGCAGATCATATATCTTCCGAAGGTCCGAGTGTATGTTGTCAATTGGCAGGGAGACGTCCTTGGGTAACTTGCTAGAAATCGTGCTTAACTCGTTCATGAGTTGTTCGGGCGTAATCAAGTGTAAGTTGAAACGACCATTGTAGATATCAGTAACGGTGTCTAATAACGTATTCTGAATGCTCTTTAAATTATACATCATATTACTTGCTATTATAGCTCCCATGTTGAAGTCATTAATGACGCTGTTAGTTTCAATGTTGTTTTTCAATTGGTCCACTGCTGCGTGTAACTTATTCATGTGACGGTTTATCATTTTAAGTTGCTGGTTCATATCATGTTCTGTGCGCTTAAGGAGGTTGTTTTCTGCTTCCATGAGTGAAGTCTGATTTTTCCAGAGAGAAACTATGTGCTGCTCGTTCTCTCGAATGAGAGAAATATCCTTGCGATATTTTTCAGCGAAACTTTCGTCGAGCACTCCGAATAGGCTGTTTGCGATATATCCCACGCCATTGATAAGTCCTCGGCGCTGACGCAGTGTCCCGGGTCGCGTGCCGGAATGCTGACTTTGCAAAACTTTGTTGTAGTGCTCGAGTTCTGAGAACGCATGACGTAGCTGCTGTATGATAACGTCACAGTGAACTTGATCTTGTATGATGTCACATGTTTGTTTGAGCGATTGGATGTATTCATTGAACCTTGCAGTTGATTGCCAGTACGTATCCATGCTGTAGTAAACTACAATATTCCAATCGTCTCTGATAAGCATCATGTCGGATACTTTGTCAAAATACAAGCTTCGACTTGTTTGAAATGGGGTTATCTTCATGTTACATTCTGCACTTGTAATGAATGTGAAAAATAACATCAGAGCAGTGACCATGGTTGTCAAGTTGAACTTGCTTTTCGTTGACCTCCTTGTTGAGGATCCTTTGGCTTGCTGGTGTTCCACGTCTTGGTTCTTGTTTCGTGCCGTGTCGCACTGTGTGGCAACTTCTTTATGTTCTAAAAGTATGGATACCCTTATGACGGGGCGTTTAATAATACCGCTTTTCGTTTTTAAGGTCACGACACGCACGTGGCCGTCCTTGCCCGGATGTAGTTCTACGACTCTTCCCATAGCCCACTTGCCGGGTGGGAGGTTGTCGTCATGGATGAGAACTATATCGTCCAACTTGATGTTGGATTGAGTTTTCCTCCACTTGCTTCTTGCAGTTAATTGGGCAAGATACTCTGTGCGCCATCTTTTCCACAGATCTTGTAGTATTTTCTGTGTTAACTGCCAGCGTGTTCGCAGATCTCTTTCGGTTTCAACTAACGTTAACGTAGGTCCGCCAGTTATAAAGTGAGAAGGTGTCAAGAAATCTAGGTCTTCAGGATCTTCTGAGATTGCACACAGTGGCCTTGAGTTTAGGCAGGCTTCTATTTGTGTTAGTAGTGTGGTGAACTCTTCATAAGTCAACTTTTGTTCACCGATCACTTTCTTGAGGTGCTGCTTGAAACTCTTCACTGCAGCTTCCCATAGGCCTCCTGCTGATGGCCATGAAAGGGCGTTAAAATGCCATGTGATCTCCATATCCGATATCTCAGACATTAGCTTATCATCAATAATTCTCTGCAATTCTTGATATTCGTTTTGTAGAACCTTGCTGGCTCCTACGAAGTTGCGACCGTTGTCACTATACAAGTGACAAGGTGTGCCTCTTCTAGCTGCCATCCTTCGTAAGGCAGCGATAAATGCCGACGTTGTGAGGTCGGAAACTAGTTCCAAATGCACGGCCTTCGTCACCATGCAAACAAATACTGACACATATCCTTTGGTGGTCTTGACACCACGACCCTTGTTGGTTTTGATATAGACATGTCCAGTAAAATCCACGCCGGTGTGCATAAAGGGTCGAGATGGATTGATTCTTGCTGCAGGCAGGTCTCCCATCAGGGGTTGTAGTTTCGCAAGATTTTGTTTTCTACACGTAATACATTGACGTATTTGTTTTTTCGTTGCATTATTTCCCCCGATTATCCAATATTTTTGCCTGATACATGCTAATGTAACCCGAGCTCCGCCGTGAAATGTGAGTTTATGTGCGTGATCTATTATTAGTTCCGTCAGACGATGTTGATGAGGTAAAATTATAGGATGTTTGAGTTCAGGATTGATCGCAGCATGATGCAGCCTCCCACCCACACGTAGTATTCCCTCTTCATCTAGGAACGGAATCAAATTCATAATCTTGCTTGTCGCAGAAACTTTGTTATTTTTCTTCAGGTCATGTAATTCTTGCTGAAACTCCACACACTGAACTTCTTTGATTATTACGATCTTGGCCTTGCGTAGCTCCGCTAAGGTAATGTAGGGTTTTGTTGTGTTTTTTGATTTTCTGATTACCAAGCGCCGTAAACGTGCTAGTACGTGCAAAATCATTGTAAATGAGGTCAGTCTGCTAAGAAGCTTTTTGATAAAGCTGTTTTCTTGTGACGTTTCTTGTGTCACAATATGTACTTGCTTGTTAAGGGATTCTTCATCAGTGGAATAAGTTTGGCGACTTGCTTGGACTTCCGGCGTACATTGAGGTAGCCAGGTGGGTCCATTCCACCACAGATTGTCTTCCTTTAGTTTCAGACTTGTTAATCCCCTGCTCGCGCAATCTGCAGGATTATCCGCGGATTTCACATATTGCCAACATTGAGATGGCATCTCCTTAGTTATTTGTCGCACCCTGTTGGCAACAAACACTTTCCAGCGATTGGGATCGCCTTGTATCCATCCCAGAACCGCCATAGAATCGGTCCACCCGTAAACTTTGATGTCATAACCGATTAAACTTTCCTTTACTTTGACCATTAGTTTAGATAGCAGATGAGCTCCACTTAATTCCAATTTGGGTAAGGAGATATTCTTGTTGTACGGTACCAATCTTGATTTCGCAACCATTAAAGTTATTTTTGTTTGACCTAGATTTGTAATTTTGCAATATACGACACATGCATACGCCTTCTGCGATGCATCGCAAAATCCGTGTAACTCGATATTGTTTCCGGCCGACTCCGTACCTATCCATCGAGGTATTTGACACCGATTTATGTTTTCTATATCTTGTTTAATTTTTGTCCATTCTCGGTTAATTTGTTCGGGAATCTTGTCATCCCAATTCAAGTTCTTATCTTTCCAGATGTCTTGAAATAGTATTTTCATCTTGGTAGAAACTGGAGTGAGCCAACCGAGGGGATCAAAAAGTTTGGATATCTCAGACAGTAACTTCCGCTTCGTGAGTTGCGTACCGGTAGTGGTTTCAATCCTGGATTGAAATGTGAAAATGTCTTGTTGAGGATTCCAGTGAAGGCCTAATGTTTTTGTCGATTCAGCTTGTTTGAAGTCGTAACGCTCATGGTCGCAGCCCTTGCTGGTGCTGTCTTGCAATTCTTGATAATTGGACCTCCTACGAAAAACTGTAACAACATGACTTTATTACGAGTATGTTGATATCGTCGCAACCGGATTTTTTTGTAATTACTTTACCTTAATTATTTGTTTTATGCATGCCCTAATCTTAATATTTTTTATGTCTTACTGTTACACAAACGAAGAACATTATATATACATTCATTTTTTATTCTATTACACTACACCTCTAAATTATACTAAAAGCCACATTATTTATCCATCACACACAACAACACTAGAAACAACATCACTACTCAACACTTACAAAAACACAACAACAACTATCTACAGAACATTAAACCTTAAACACACAAGTGCTTTCCATAATCTGAGTTTTAACCAAGTATACTATTCTCGAAAACATTTATTTTCATTTTATCATTTAGTGACTTAATTACTTTATCGAATGACATAGATCAGTTTTCTGTATCCCAGTCACACACAGCAAACTTAGAAGAATGTCATAAGATTATTACTTCCGCGTCTGATCGCCTACTTATTATGACACAAAATGTACGAAGTATTAGCTGTAATATGACTGGGTTAGAAGTAATACTACACAGACTAAAACTAAAATGTGACATACTGATTCTGACTGAATGTTGGCTCCAAAAAGCATCAGTTATCCCTCACCTGGCAGGCTACTCTCATGCTGAAACTAAAACAAATCCCAAACAAAACGATGGCGTAGTTATTTACTACAAAGATAACCTAAACTTATCTATCATGGAACCAGAATTTACCAACAGTAATTGTTTGGTTGCCATTATAGAAAATCGTATTGCGGTAATTGCACTGTACAGATCTCCATCCTATACAAACTTAGACCCATTCATCTCTTCTTTGGACAATACACTGCAAAAGGTTTCATCATTCAAATACATCGTGGTTATGGGAGACTTAAATATAGCAATCAACCCTAGTAAAATTGGCATAGAGGGAGAACGCTACTTAAACTTAGCGGCTTCACATGGCCTGTTACCTACCCATACCCTTGTAACGCGAAGTGCTAGCCAAACATGCTTAGACCATGCCCTAATAAAGACAAAAGGCCCCTCCATAACTATAGTCCCACATGCAACCCTTACTGACCACCATCCAGTTGTACTAAGTATGTATTTGAAGAGATCTCGACAGTATGCAATTACAACAAAGACTAAAATAGATGAAAAAGGCTTAGCAAAAGATCTTTTAGAAATCGATTTCAACCCACTTTATCAGACAATAGACCCAAATACTAATATAAATTACCTAACGAAATGCCTTCAAAAGGCCATATCAAAAAATACCCAAGTATTAAAATTACCTAGACGTCAAAAAATAATAAAACCTTGGATAACACCAGGATTACTGCGCTGTATACAAAATAGGGACCAACTACACTTGCAATCAAACTCAGCACCGGATAACGAAGTCTTAAAGATCACTTATAAACGTTACAGAAACTTTTGTAATGACCTATTGAGAAAAATAAAGATAGCATACGATAAAAAACAAATTAGTGATGCCCAAAATAACAATAAAAAATTATGGAAAGTCATTAAAAATATAACTAACACAAGAAACTCAACCCAACACCCAAAAGAAATTCTGTCTCTATCATCCTCTCCTCAACAATCGCTTAATGATGCAAACAGTTACTTCATAAATGTTGGAAGCTCCCTAGCGGACAAAATTCAACAGTCCAATACACATCTACAAAACATACACTTACAAAATCATCTTGATCAAACAAACACACTAAATTCATTTGCCCTAATTGAAACTAATGAGATGGAAGTGGATCAACTCATCACGGGTTTAAAGACTGACAGTGCACCTGGATGTGATAACATCAGCAGTAGATTTGTAAAGCAGTTTAAGTCTATTCTTATTTCTCCTCTAACTAAAATCTTTAACGACAGCTTAATGTCGGGTGTGTTCCCAGATTTGCTGAAAAGGTCCATTGTGTGCCCAATATACAAGAGCGGAGACAGAAATCGTATAAACAACTACAGGCCAATATCCATACTACCCGCGATATCTAAAATTCTGGAAAAAATTATAAATACTCGACTTATTAAATATCTGGAAAAAAATAACTTGCTTTCAGAAAATCAATACGGGTTTAGACAAGGCAAATCCACCGAACAAGCAGTAAACAAATTTGCTGACTTTGTCAGTTCTAATTTGGATAGAGGAAAAAAGTGTCTCTCCATTTTCCTGGATCTTGCAAAGGCATTTGATACGATTTCTGTTTCCCTGCTACTCAATAAGCTAGAAAGACTTGGAATCAGGGCCACACAGCTTCAACTTTTTACAAGTTACCTCTCTGGACGTACCCAGTGTGTTCGAGTGGGTGAATATATGAGTGCTTACTTCCCTGTCACACATGGTGTTCCACAGGGTAGTATACTGGGACCGACATTATTTCTCGTGTACATAAACGGGCTTACGAATCTCAACCTTGAATTGGGTAAAATCATCTCTTTTGCCGATGACACGGCTTTGGTGTTCGCCGGTGATACTTGGGAAGAGGTTTTCGGGGCAGCACAGGATGGTTTTGATAGGACAAGAAGCTGGCTACAGAGAAATATCCTAACCTTAAATATTGATAAAACCAAATATGTCTGTTTCAGTATAAAACAAGCAGCCCGATCCCAATGTGGACTAAATATTAAATCGCACGATTGCCCTTCGGGAAATAACTGTGATTGTCCATTAATAGAACGCGTGAACTCTATCAAGTACCTAGGTATTATTATTGACAGGAACCATAACTTCAAGGAACACGTAAAACTTCTCAGCTCTAGAGTACGCAAACTAATTTTTATATTTAAGAACTTGCGTCATGTTGCGGATGCCGTACTATTGAAACAGATATATTACGCTCTCTGTCAGTCGCTTCTTACATACTGTGTCACTTCCTGGGGCGGTATCTGTAAAACTACGCTAAAGGCAGTGGAGATAGCCCAGCGAGCTGTTCTGAAGGTTAGCACCTTCAATCCAATCGACTTCCCAACCGAAAAGCTTTACAGGTTGTGTGATGTTTTAACTGTTAGACAACTATTTATACTTAAAGTTATCCTCCAACAGCACACCAAACAGTCATTTAACCCACTACTACTTCAGAGACGTCGTAAACATAACATATGTAATATGCCACCTACATGTAAAACAAGATTCTGTCAAAGATTTATCGGATTTCTGGGTCCATTCCTTTATAATAAAATAAACAAAATAATTAATATATACCCCCTGACATTAAAGGAATGTAGATTAAAAACTTGTTGTTTCCTACAGAAACTTAGTTATGAGGAGACGGAACAGCTATTGGTAAAATCACAGTAAATATATATATATTTATATTATATACAGTATAAAGATAGCACTCACACACACTCACGCATACACATTCACCCACACACATTCACCCACGCACTCTCACCCACGCACATTCACCCACACACATTCACCCACACACACACACACACACACACACACACACACACACACACACAAACATCATACTACACCTCAATCACACATACATAATTACTTTACAATTGAAAATTATAATATGTAAAATATACTTACCTACCAAATTCATTATAAGATAGCACAACCGATCATATCTTGTACTTGGACTTGATGATGATTACCTACTGTTTTGTATAACTTGGGGGGAAAGGCGCTGATAACCGAAATACAGGCTCTGCCTAGTTCGGTTACAGATGCTAAACTCTTTTTGTTATAATAATATTGTTGCCAAGTTGTTATGTAACCTAGTATTAAGTTGTTTGAGAAATAAACATTTATTTATTTATTTATTTATTTATTTATTTTCGTAAATTGAAACCACCTGTCTTGAGGATTGCCATCAAATCTTGCTGTAATTGTTTTGCTGATCCTACAGAGTCTGAACCGTGTAACAAATCATCCATGTAAAAACATTCTTCGACGACTTGAGCAGCATATGGGTAATTTGATCTCTCGTCATCTGCTAATTGCCTTAGGGTCATCATTGCCAAGAATGGAGCGGCCTTGGTGCCATAGGTGACCGTAGTAAGTAGGTACTCTTGTACGTATTGATCAGAAGAATCTCGCCAAACGATTTTTTGGAGGTTTTGGTCGTCTTCATGTGCCCAAATTTGACGAAACATTTTTTCAATGTCCGCGATAAAAGCTATGCGATGTTGTCTCCACTTCAGTATAAGTGTCATAAGATCTTTTTGAAGATTGGGTCCCGTATGCATACAATCATTTAAACTAGTCCCAGTAGAAGTTTTTGATGATGCATTGAATACTACACGGAGTGACGTAGTTGTGGACTCGCTACGTAGTACGCAGTGATGCGGTAGAAAATACTCTGGTTTCTTGTTACTGTGCGCCGGTTTCATGTGACCGAGAGATAAATATTCATCAATAAATGTTTTGTATTGTTTTGCTATACATTTATTTTTTGCAAGCTTTCTTTCTATCTGATACAGCTGAGCGACTGCCTTATGTTTAGATTCCCCAATATCCTTGTTGAAAGTTGACTTTAGTGGCAGTCTCACTTGATATCTTCCGTCTTCCAACCTTGTCGTGGTCGACTTGTAAAATTGAATGCATTCATCGTCTTCATATGATATTTGATCATCTTCGGGAATATCTTCAATCTGCCAAAATTGTTGAATGTCTTGTATGTTATTCAGGACTAGGTTGCATTGAAGACTTTGGACCCCGCCGAACAAAATCCACCCAATGCGTGTTTGCTGCGCAATAAAGCTACCTGAATCTTCTCGGTGAATCTTGTTCATGATGATCTTAGCATAAATATCCGCACCCAATAATATGTCAATTGGGTTGCTGATGTAGAACTGAGGGTCGGCTAAGTCAATTTCTTCTAAAAATACCCATGATGGTTTAGAAAATGTTGAATTCGGCAGGTTTCTTGTTATGTTGTTCATTATGAGAACATTAGTGCTGAACTTGTAGTTGTCGTCCAATGATGCACAGTTGATACTGAACATTCCTTTGCAGGTCTTGTTATTTATACCAACGCCAGTTATAACTCCCTTGCAGTTCTGTCGTGGCAACCTAAGCTCTTGCGCTGCGTTTTCAGTGATCAAGGAAACTTGGGATCCTTGGTCAATAAGGGCTCGCATCGTTCTTTTAATTCCATCAGCTCCTGTCACCTTGATAATTGCAGTTGCTAAAAGAACAGTTGAAGCAAGTTTTTGTTGGGCAACATGAGCTCCGGGGCTTGATTCTTGCTCAGGGTGCACGAGGCCCGAAACGTTCGATGACGTCGTGTTTTCATTGGCATAGGCATCATGTAACACCGTATTATGTTGTCCGCTGCATTTCCGGCAGCGTTTGCTTGAAGTGCATTTTTTTTCGTTGTGATTGTACAGGCAATTTGTACAAAAATTGAGTCGACTTATTGTTTTTCTCTTTAGGGCTGGTGTCATTTCTTTGAATTGATTGCAATAATATATGCCATGATGATCTTTGCAGATTGGGCAGGAGATGGATGGGGACTTCTTGGACGTAGCCTTGTTGCTGACGTAGTATTGTTTTCCCTGATTTGATCTAGAGTTCCCTGAACTTGAAGGAGGACTTGTTGATTTTTGTATCGCATCTTGTTTGCGACGTGCTGACTCCATGGAAGTGAACTTGTTTTCCAGAAATTCTAAAAATTCTTTCAGGGATGGCAGTTCTCTTGGCTGTTTGAGAGAAGTGAAATATTCGTTGAGTGTTTCAGAATCCATTTTTTGAGTGAGCAGGTGTACTACCATTGGATCCCAGGTGTCAATGTTGACTCCTAAATTCTTGATACCATTAAGGCACTCGGTTGTTACGTCATGAATACGTTTAATGTGATTCGATGTCGCTTGTTGCGTAACTGGGATATTCATCAAGGTGTTAATATGAGTAGTAAATATAAGTTTCTTGTTATTATAACGGTGGTTTAATATATCCCAGCTAGTGATGTAATTGTCTGCGCTGATCGGAAGATGTTGTATTAGGCGTTCTGGTTCACCTTTAATCTTGCTCTTCAGGAATTGCATTTTCTGTGCCGCTGATAAATATGGGTTACCGTGTATTGCTTCCGTGAACAAGTCCTTGAATGATACCCAATTCTGGTAATTTCCGTTGAATATAGGAATATCCAGTTGCGGCGTAGACTTTTCTCGATGGGATGCAGAGAATAATCTACGATTTATTTCTTTCTTGATATTGAAATACATCTGCTCATGGTGCGTGTATGAAGTCTCGTAATTTTCGTCTACCTCATCAAATTCGCTGTCTATTTTCCAGTGGAGACCGTCAACCGCATTCCAACGGGTTTCTAGAGTTTTCAAAATGTCTTCAAACTCCCATTTTTCTTCTATGGTTGACAGATCTATGTTAGTCACGAAGCGAGAAAAGGCTTTGAAGTTGCTAGTCTGTTTGCGCAACTTTTCATCTAACTTGCTATCAGTTCCCCGAGTAGTATACTCCGGAGTTGGCATTGGACTCACCGGAGTAGTTCTGCCCTCTGCGGTCGAGGCACCTGGCTGCTGACGGCCGAACAGAGTTGGCTTGATCAGACCTGCTCTCTGAATCGAATCTCTAACTTCTATGTAGAACGCCTTAGTTTCTTCGTAGTGGTTTCCGATAAAATATTCTTGTGTTTTATCTTCGTATATGCACAATTTTTCATGATTTTTCTGAAACTCGTTCCAATAGCTGTTCAGAATCTCCGTTTTCTTCTTGATATATTCTGAAGTTTTGCGATCTTGACCATCTTTCTTGAAATTTGACCAGAGTTGTCGCATGCCATTGATGGCAACTTGCTGCTTGTGAAATAGTTCCTCCATCTTGATACTTGTAAAATAGGAAATTCAAATAAATCGGTTGTTTTTCCCTGCTGATTGTGAAGTTCTTTCGCCGTTAATTTGCTTGAAACTTGCTGAAGATCGATCTGTTTTGGGTTGCTATATAGCTTTTTCTTGATGTATTTGTCTTGTCTTGTATGAAGCCTTGATGCTAAAATTCTTACTTGCTGGTTGCCTTGATGCTGTTGTGGATCTAGGACTGCTAGCCCACTGTCACCTGGTCTGTGTAAGTGCTCTGATATTCCTCCGTGCGACCTTATGCGCCTTCTCAATTCGCGTTAGGGATTCCCGCTTGTGGGAGGCCAACGGAACCGATTCGCAGCCACACGAGAGAACACAAATCACCAACACAATAGCTCGAAGGACCAAAATGTACGAGCAATTGATTGCTAATACATGTGATAAGTTGAGATGGAAGAAAACTATTCTTGCTGACTTCTTGATAAAATATTTAATTGATTTGTACGTGTTTACAATAAGACGGTCGAAAGTGTACTTAACAGTGTTAGTAAGAATGACGATTTACATTAGGTAAAAATGCTTATGCTAGCGTGCTAAATAAATGTGCGATGTAATCGTACATTTATTATTATTATTATATTATTATTATTATTTATTATCGACACTTAAGAAGTCAAAAACAAAGAACCTACTCTAAAATTATTTGGAATATCTGGGCGAAAGTCATTCTTCGACAGAGACTCTTAACACCGCGATTCAGAACAAACAACGCCATTTATCGAGCACGAAGTGATACTGTCAAAATATATGGGAAAACGTTCGAACACTCTGTAAGCTAAATAAACTATGTAGAAAAGTGAGTAATTAAAGAATAAATACCTATATTTTTTAAGAAATTAACATTTGTCACTATTCTTTCATGATTATCAAGATTTGAAAGATAGGTAGCGCCGCCTGTCGCACTAATACTAAACTAATAAATAAACAACGCATCTGGAAAATTTTAATTAACCTAACTTTAGAGTTATATTCTATACACAATGTATCGCGTTAAGTTTCCGCGCAAAGAAAATGACGGTCATATAACAACACACGATCTCACAAACCTAGTAATTAAGAAGTAAGTATCATTTCGCGTCAATAGATGTCGTTACGTGTATGTACATTACGTAATGAAAATTCCTTCTTGAACATTCATATATCTTTTGATATTTTGAAGCGATTGCGATGAAACAAAAATTAAATGAAACATCGAGTTACACACAATATTTGAGTATAAAAGTTAACCATATTGATTTCGTACTTTTTACGTGATAGTGGAACAATCAAACTAAAGAACATACAAACAGACAGACAAACAGACAAAAATTCCAAAAAAGGTAGAAATGGAATCTGTTGGTTATTCTTGGACAACCCACAATCTTTTTTTTTTTTTTTTTTTTTTTTTCATTGTACTGAAACGCCTCGTCTACAGATTTATTATATGTATAGATATAGAAAAAACCTTCCCCTACCTTTTTTTTTTGTTTTCCGATGAAATTTAAAAAAAATATAGCCTATGTCACTCCCACAAGTAAGACGAACCCAACGACACCTCGTATGTTAAAATCTATCAAGCCGTTTAGGCTGCAGATCGTGCCAAAGAAATAGACATACATACATACTCTCGAAAAACATTACCCTCCTTCTGGGGCAGTCGGGTAATTAATATAAAATTAATTGTGTAAGTAAGTACGCACCCACTTTACCCACTTACACAAAGTAAAAGATTGTTTAAGATGTAGATGTACTCCCTGGCGTACCTAATTATCCCTACTAATATTATAATCGCGAAAGTGTGTGTGTGTATAGGTATATCTTACTTCTTCATATGCAATAACCTACAGAACCGATTGTGATGAAACTTGGTATGTAGGGAGAGACACAGAATATTTATTTTTATGGCAGCGATTGGACACGCCACAATTGCGGCGATCAATCCCCTCTGTGGAGTGGCTAGAGGCGCCACGGCATCCTCACCACCTTCCGCCTCACGCAGGTCTTCACCGGACACGGTTTCTTCGGGAGGTTCCTGTGTAGGATTAGGCTGGAGGAAACGCCCGGGTGTCACCACTGTGTGGATCGCCCGGAGGACACGGTAGAGCGTCCGGCCCTGGTCAAGCCATGGCACGGAGCGAGAGGGTATGGAAGTCGTCACCTCCTTCTGCGAAGCAGTAATACTCGCGAAGGAGGAGGTGGAACGCATGAGGGAGAGGCAAAATTCGCGGCCTCGCGCCCCTACTTGCCGCCGCAGGAGACGCCCTGGGCGTCGGGAATCCCAGGCGGATTCCCGGCCACCGTAGACGCGGGCTTGCGGACGGCGAGCAACGGGTAGCTCCCCGTCCGATAAGGACCAGGCCCGGGTCGACGGCGCGTTGTGTTCCATGCGCGCCTCAAAGAAATATCAGCACAATTGGCGGGGTCCGCTAGGACCGATGCCTGCCAGGGTTGCGGGAAAGTCCGAAAGGGATACCGGGGCCCTTGGCTCTTGGCAACAGGCAAGTGAAGGATCATGTGTGGGTTTTAGTCAGTAAAAGTCTGACTCGTCCTTCCGCTCCGCCCAGAGTGGCAGAAGTCATTTGATGATACCCAACCTCAAAAAAAAAAGGGGGCATCGATGAGTTGCTTGCCTAGGCGCTCTCGACATTTAATCCGCCACTGTTTTTACCTATTGTGGTAGATACAGTAATCTTATTCTAGGTGAATCGTCTTCACATATAATTATATTATAATGATGTATACAAAAATACAAAATATTGTAAAACATTTTTAAAAGAGTAACGCTGGAGTTTCTTGGCCAATCTTCTCCATATACAAACTACCTTTTGGAAGGGGCAACTAGAATTAATTATATTTCTTTGTTTTTGAAGTAGTGCCTTTTATGTGCCGAATTGAAATAAATTATTTGACTTTGACTCGATCCTTGGCTACTAATGACTATATAGCCTCTTGACTGCTCATGCGGGCGACTCGGGCTCACGACACATCAGTTTAATTGAACAGATACTAGATGACGATAAAATGGTACGATAAAATGTAACCACTGGTCAAAACTAAAATGGCCATTTTAGTTTTGACCAGTGGTTGGAACTCTGCACACGCGGTAATTTTGATCTTAAAAAACATAATAATAACGTCTTGCTAATGGCGAGTACTTGCACAGACACGTCTTGCTAATGGCGAGTACTTGCACAGACACAATCTAGTAGCTAAGATTATCCACCAGCAACTTGCCTTGCAGTACAACCTTGTAGAGTATGAAGTACCATACTACAGGTATGTGCCCGACCCAGTTCTCGAAAATGGTCACGCCACATTGTACTGGGATCGATCTATCATCACTGACAGGACTATTGTAGCCAATAAGCCTGATATTGTGGTGGTAGATCGACGAGAGCGCCGTGCAATGATTGTTGATATCTCTGTCCCTCATGACGAGAATCTCGTGAAAGCTGAGAAAGATAAAAAATCAAGTATCTCGACTTAGCACACGAGGTTGTCGACATGTGGGATGTGGACTCTGCAATCATTGTACCGATAGTCGTTACGGTCAATGGTCTAATAGCGAAGAGCCTCGACCAACATCTCAGGAGGCTCTCATTGCGCGGCTGGGTCAAGGGCTTGATTCAGAAAGCAGTACTTCTGGACACGGCACGCATTGTGAGGAGGTTCCTCTCCCTAGAGCCCTGACCACCGGCAGCCTGGATCCTGAACCTGATGCCGATGGGCTACTAGTTTTTTTATATTTTTAAATGTTTTTTTTTTTTTTGTTTGTTATAAAAATATTTAAAAATGTAAAGATTATGTATTTAAAATGAAATAAAGGATAAATAACTATTATGAGTTATTGTTCGGTTAATTGGTGTGGAAAATCCTCTAGAACATCCACCTATAAAAAGATAGCATTACTTTTCATCGGTAAGTAGAATATATTTGTAATTTAATAATATTATGAATTTATTGCAGGGCTCAAGATAAACTGGTTGATACGTAAAGGGTCACAAAAAAAGTACACCGCGTTGATGTCTTTTTGAAAAGTCCCTTTTCTCTCACTAGGGTATTGCAATACGTCTGTCCCTTTCTATCTGCACTTATACTGGAGAGTGTTGTGATAACTTCATAATAAAGCAACTATACAGCGTGTAACTATACAGCCCTCCATAAATTAACAGGGGGCATTCAGCTCCTTATTTTGAATCATATTCCACTGGAAATTTTCTCAGGAAAATTTTCATTTTTTTTATCGGTTTTTCAGTTACTATTCCTTTATTTTAATGTAAAATTACATTCTCTGTACGTAGCACTCCATTTATGTAAACAAAACAGCTAAAATAAAAAAAAACAGCAATGTATGTTGAAATACTCTAACGAACGACGCATGAAATCAGCTGTTCACTTTCTGCCTAGCTACTGAGTTCATCGGACTAAGCGCGTAGGTACTATTCCCAAACTACTCCAAACAGGCGCTCCGATTTGTGTATAACTGCGTCCCTTTCGCTGGGATGGTCGGCGTTTGCACAATCACAACAGTATTGCAAACTTATAAAACCTCAATTTGTGAACGAAAATGTTAGAACTAACATGATTCACCTTAAACCTAAAACTCCAATCAATCAATCAATATTCTTTATTTGTAAACATAGGTTACAGTAGTGTGCAAGATGTTACAGCTGTTTTATAATAGTTTCTCTTATCTCTCTCCGTTATTGATAATAGGAAATCTTTTTGTGCAATTAATTTCTAAAGGAAAAAGGCACATAATGTGTTAAGTATTCGTGACACGTACCTAATTTATTAATGCATTGCACAAAATCTCGTGAAAAATGTTTATTTTAGTTGGCAACAGCAGTTGGTTTGCGGCGCGGCGCCGTGCGGCAGTGTCGCTGTTGTTGACAGCGTTGCCAACTTGACGGATTTTCCGTCAAATCTGGCGGATTCAGGCATGAGTAAAACGGAACAAAACATATGTTAACGGCTGACGGATTTTTTAGCGGAATCTTATGAATATTACTACTATAACTATTAATACTAACTATTCAGCCTTCAATCGATTAATTTATTTATGATTAAAAACCGTGGCATGTTTAAACTACATTTAAATGTAATTTTATCATCACGTTGGCAGCACCAACTAATGAAATGAACTTATCTGTTAGGAAACGGGGACTTCCCCTTGGCATAAAGAATCAAACATAGTCAGAAGCTAAGAACAAATCATTACGGGTATTGTTATTTAAAAATAATTTCTACAAAGAACTTAGATTTTATTTGTATGTTTTTTTAAATTAAAAAATGAATCTACCTAGTTGTAATTGTCTTTTAATTTGTCGCATGTATATTCATCATCTATCATTATTTGGACGAAATATTCTAGCGGATTTTATTGGCGGAAAATAGAAGGAACAACGGATTTCTATCGGATTTTTTTAATAGAGTCGGCGGAATTTCAATATTATTGTTGGCAACACTGGTTGTTGAGCCGCGAGCGCATGTCGGTAAGGTTCGCTCGCGCAGTCGCGTTGTGAAGTTACGCTTACGCTCGTCTTCATTAGTGTACGCTTTTGGATTTGTGTTTTGTGGTGTTCTAGTGTTCGAAATGGTTTTATTTAGTGCTCTTGAGTATGGACCGATGATTATGTGTTACGGGGCATACGGGGAAGCTCGGAGAAATGCTAGGGAAGCGCTCCGACTGTACATTGATAGGTATCCTGACCGTCGGCATCCATCAGACGCCCGGATAATTACCAATGCCTATCAACGTTTACTAGAAAATCAGCCCATAGTTCCCAATCAGGAAGGCGCCGGATCACCACTACGCGGTGAAACTCAAGAAAGAATTTTAGACTTAGTCCAGAGCGATTCTAAGATAGGATTAAATTAACTTTTTTTTTTATCTGTGAACTTTGTGACATGTTCTTTACTGCACACTCGGATATCGCGATGCCCCGTCAGGGCCCGTGGGGATCGGGGTCTTGGCTTCTCCCCTCGCCCGCGGAAGGACTTTGTGAACCTTTTACGGTTTGTGTTCTTTATTTGTACGTCACGCGGCTATCTGCTGAATTGGTCGCTATCGCTCGTTGGGTAATTCGTCAACTCGTCCTACATGCCTACGGCCCATCTAAGGCGACTTGCAGAAAATCAAAAAAACGTCCTAAATGGGCCGTAGGCATGTAGGACGAGTTGACGAAATAGGTACTGGGCTAGTCACGCCACGTGATTATGAATCACGTGGTGCGAGCACGCTCTCCCCTCCGCCGCCGCACAATGGAACGAATGTATGGGAGAGGTTGGACTTACGCACTTCCGAGAAAAAAGAGTCTAATTTTGAAAAACGAATAATGCCATCGTGTTTAGTTATCAAATGCCTTCAATACTTGTGCTGACAAATTTCTTTCTACGTCTCGTATTTCGGGAGTTAATTGAGAAAATGAGAAATTTTACTATGAAAATGACTGTATCGAGCTCTCTGCCGTCTGATTCCGGTCTCGTTTCAAGTTGTGGGCTTTACTATCGTATTACGCATAGCAAAAGCTACATTTACTGCTAAGACACATGGTGCGCCAAACGTGCACCTTCTGACATATAGGGTGATCTATTTTTTAACTGAATCGAGCTTTCTACCTCCTAAATCTGATCCTATTTTAAGTTGTAGTTTTTACTATCATAATACACATACCAAGAGCTGCATTTAGTGCTTAGACACCTGGTGCGCCAAACGTACACCTTCTGACTTATAGGGTGATGTATTATTTTACTGAATCGAGCTTTCTGCCTCCTAAATCTGGGTCCTGTTTCAAGTTGTACTGTTGTAGTTGATACTGCTAAACTTTACGCAGATTTGTACCCATGATATTGCCTTCTTCTCTTAATAAACTTGGTATACACGGGCCAGACATACAAGCATTCGTTCGACAATTCTTCTTCTACTTTTTATGACCTAACGGATTCCGAAAATAATGACCCCGAATTTGTCTTCTTCTTCTCGAATTTGTTTATGTCAATGATTTAGCAAATATAATTCCGAATCTGAATCGAATATTGATGACAAAGATGATGATGAGGAGGATGATTAAAATTTGATTTTGAAATGTTCTTAAATCATCCCTTGCTTAGTTATCAAATGCCTTCAATACTTGTGCTGACAAATTTCTTTCTACCTCTCGTATTTCGGGAGTTAATTGAGAAAATGAGAAATTTTACTATGAAAATGACTGTATCGAGCTCTCTGCCGTCTGATTCCGGTCTCGTTTCAAGTTGTGGTCCTCACTATCATAATACACATACCAAGAGCTGCATTTAGTGCTAAGACACATGATGCGCCAAACGTGCACCTTCTGAGATACAGGTTGTCATCAATATTCGATTCAGATTCTGAATTATATTTGCTAAATCAGTAGCATCAACTACAACAGTACAACTTGAAACAGGACCCAGATTTAGGAGGCAGAAAGCTCGATTCAGTAAAATAATACATCACCCTATAATTCAGAAGGTGTACGTTTGGCGCACCAGATGTCTTAACACTAAATGCAGCTCTTGGTATGTGTATTATTATAGTAAAGACTACAACTTAAAATAGGATCAGATTTAGGAGGTAGAAAGCTCGATACAATTAAAAAATAGATCACCCATTATGTCAGAAGGTGCACGTTTGGCGCACCATGTGTCTTAGCAGTAAATGTAGCTTTTGCTATGCGTAATACGATAGTAAATCCCACAACTTGAAACGAGACCGGAATCAGACGGCAGAGAGCTCGATACAGTCATTTTCATAGTAAAATTTCACATTTTCTCAATTAACTCCCGTAATACGAGAGGTAGAAAGAAATTTGTTAGCACAAGTATTGAAGGCATTTGATAACTTAATACGATGGCATTATTCGTTTACCAAAATTAGACTTTTTTTCTCAGAAATGCCTAAGTCCAACCTCTCCCATACATTCGTTCCACTGTGCGCCGCCGCCGCGGCCCCGTAGCGGGGAGTGCGGTGCGCGACTGAAGGCTCGCTGCGCTGCCGATCGCCGCGTGCGTTTTGCCACCGTAACGATACATTGCGTGTGAGGTAATAAAACAAATCAGGTTAATTGGATTCCCATAACGTTCCTGAAATAATTTCATGTAGGTACCAGTCTACTTGGTATGTTATACTGAATTCAGTCCATCAGTCTGCGGAGGGCTGTTCCTTACACGCTGTATTATTGACGATAAAAATTACGATGTTTCCTAATGGTAAAAAAATAACATTAAGTACTTAATGTTTACATTTAAGATTTCAAAATATTCCGTAACCTTAAGAAAAGTGGATTAATGCAGTTCACAGAGAAAATTTTATTCCCAATAAATATAGCGTTGTTTGTTCAAGGTATTTCACAGCAGATAATAGCAATGTCATTTCCTTTCGGATAGAACAATAAATTCTCATAAGTGAAATTCAAATTAATTATTGTTCAAGGAAATCGTCGAATCGATGTCGAGTTTATCGATATCGATATTATTGTTGCAAAACTGACTTGTGCCTCACTATGTTTGGGACTTTCGTCCTGACATTGTTGCATCGGCCAATCACAACCGCTGTAATGTCTTCGTCCCCCGGCCCGCAGTGGTGAGTCGTGTGCCTAGACGAAATCGGTCTATCAGCTCTCAAGTGGTTTAATACTCTTTGTTGGCTACTCTCATCCAGCTCCAAGCTCCTTCTGAACCTTGTCCCTCCACCTAGCCTGCGGGCGTCCTACAGACCGCGCATTCAGATATAGCAGCTCTGCAAAGCGGGGCTCCGTCGAATACGCCTTACTTCAAGTACCATACCTATAAATTTGTTTTTTACCTTCCCCTTGGAGAAGTTTGATATTTGTATTGAACTAGAAAATGTGTGTTCTATCAACTTGTGGATGGGGAAATGACTAGCCCTCTTTCTCTCTCCCTTCCAGGGGCCTTATTATGACGTGTTAATGCCACCATTTTTCCAGTTTGAGTGAGAGACGGAGGATACAAGGCCGATAGCACCATCCTTTTTTCGCAGTGGAATAACGATGGCATTAATACTTCATAATACGGCCCCAGCTCCCTCTAAATTTCATCTATCAATATTTTCTATTAGATTTATCGTTTAAAAAAAAACTATGGGTTTTTACCCTCCCCCCTCCCCACCTACCCCTAACTACCCCCTACCCCTTATTTGCGATCTCAAGAAAACCGTTATAGCTGGGCGATGACATGTCAGTCGTAATACTTACCTATACATAATTTTATATATATTGAGTATATGATCTGTAATCTGTGGTAGGTACTGACCCCGTGCAAGTAGCTGACGAGGCTATAGAACTCGCAGACAGTCATGCTGAGTACCGCCGTCAGCAGCAGCAGCAAGCCCATTACCGTCGACACTATGATGTCCTGCGCACAAAGCACAACGTAGGTACATTAGCTGATGTCTCGTAGCTGATTGAGCGCACACCTAGTAGATATTATGTACTAACAGTGAGTAGGTAGGACTGCGGCGCCTTGAGTGGCAGGTCGAGCACGACGCCACCGTACAGCAGCGCGGAGGCGGCGCCGCACGCAAACGCCGCGCCAGCCGCGCTCGGCGCCAGCGCGGGCGCGCCCGGGCACGCCGCCCAACCCAGGAACAGCACCGCCGACACCATGCACACTATCTGTCGACACGCGTCGTGCACACGTCATGTCACCTGCACATAGCCGTGGTTGTTACAGGCTGCCCGATAATATCACAAAGGGCACGGTTGAGTTTATGACACAAAATAATAAATATCTATTTTGTGGTTATGATGATTTGATTTGACCGATTCAAAAAGAAATATCTTGTTTCATGCTTTTTAGCAGATATTTTTCGTATTTAGCTTAGTTTTTTTTTTCCTATTTATTTATTTCAAACTTTTAAGTTCTGTTTTCGTTACTTACTAGGCTTCCGCGCATCGGGTTCGCTCCTCAGGTCTGAAAAACTGGTATTGAGACTCGCCCCCGTATTAGGTACCTACTTACCTACATGGTGAAGTGTGTGCACATGTGAGTGTGCTATGTCTTACACATATGTCTATCCTTTCTGGGAATACCTACAAGCGTGACAATACCTATTTCTGTAGATATGAGGCACATGCACATCACTACTGATTAGGCGAAGTCTTCATTATGAGTAGGTACATCGCTATCAGTAGATCTGTCGATTGGATCCACGGTATATAGATTGGATCTGATTAAGTATTACTTTAAAAAAATCAACTAATAAAAACTAAAACCCAACTACGACTTAAAAGGTATAAACAAGACACCACAGACAGACAAATTAAAAATCCGGAGTCACACGTGTTAGGGCATAAATCGAACAGATTACGTGTGACTCCGGATTTTTAATTTGTATGTCTGTGGTGTCTTGTTTATACCTTTTAAGTCGTAGTTGGGTTTTAGTTTTTATTACTTGATTTTTTTTAATTCTTTTGTGGTTATAATATATATTTTTGAAATGTGCTCATTAAGCCCTTTCATTTGATACCCAACAAGGTACGATTAAACCATTTTTTTTTTTAAGTTCCTCACTTTATGTCCTCTAGAGGGCGCCATTTTTAATTTTATGTGACTTCACATAGCCTATAACCAGCGGACAATCACGACGCTTCTAACGATACCTCATTTGTCAAATTGTGATAAGTGGTTTGGAAGATAGGAGGGAACAGATGAACATACATACATACATACATACATACATACATACCGGTCAAAATCATAACCCTCCTTTTTTCTTCGCCGTAGTCGGGTAAAAAGTAGATAATAACTACGCCGAAGCAAAAAGGAGTGTTATGATTTTGACCGTTACGAAAGAAAGAAGAAAGATATTAGATGTATCGTAGGTATTTATCATATGTCTGTAGGTATACCGGAGGTAAACTATCCTAAGTCACATTTAGCTAATTATTCAAATACCTACACATGTTTTAAGTCTCAATTTGAACACTAGTCACTTAAATCACTCTACTACAGAATTGTGTGTAATTCTAAGTAAAATTTTATTTGTTGTTTAAAAGTAGGTTAAAGGTAGTTTTTTATTACAAAAAGATTTAATAAAAATGTCATTCATTAATTAAATAATGGACTTGGGATATGCTACCTCTAAACATAAAAGATGAATTTTCATTATTGGACATTTTTCACATGGACGTAACCTAAGTCCAGATTATAAATTGTAAAATGTATTTCAAATATTATAAAGCCATAGCCAAAGGAATAGTATTATGAAGCCATCTAGGCCATTGTTTTACTTTTTGACTAGAATTTCAGAAACAAACTACCTATCCTATTTGGACTTAGGATGCGTTCGTTTTTTATATTGAGCGACACAAAAGCATAAGTCCAGATGAGATCGTATGCATCTCTGGAGTGATATAATACCGAATTCGAAAGTTTGTAGTTTTTTTTTATTGGACTTAAAATAGTATACCACTAAGTAGATCTTTAAATGTTTGTTTCAATGACATTAAAAAGTGAATTTCGAAAAAATGGACTTAGGATAGTTTACCTCCGGTATACAGATGTATACATAATGTTCAATTATGTTCATCTGTTCCGTCATATCTTAACGACTCATCACAATTTAACAAATGAGTTATATCGTTGGAAGCGTCTTGATCGTCCGCTGGATATAGGCTATGTAACTCACATTAAATTGAAAATGGCGCCCTCTACATGCCAAAAAGTCATGAACTAAAAAAAAACATTTTTTTAATCATACCATGTTTGGTATCAAATGAAAGGGCTTGATTAGCAAATTCCAAAAATATATAATATATATTATAAAAATAAAAGTTATAAAACTAAAACCCAACTAACCCAACCCAAAAAAGTCGATCAGCTAAAAAGGTATAGACATACAAGACATCACTAGCCTCCGAAGCCTCCGTAATCCGTAATTAACGGTTTTTATGAGAATTACTGACACTTTCTTGTTGTTTGAATAACTTTTATTCTATCCAGGATTTTAAGCTGGAACTTTCAGGGATGTTTTATAACAAAATGAACAAATTTGTTCACTATAGTCCATCGTTTTGTATTCAGAGGGAGCTGTGTATTCGATCGCCAAAGAAACACCGCTTGAAATTTGATGAAATCTCTTTATATCTTCATATCGCGTAAAGTTGATTTGTACCTACACAAGCCTGTGGTAGGTATATGATAGGTATAGGTATGTAACTGCTTTTTATTGGTTTGTAAATGTACTAGTTTACGAGTAAATCGATTTTTTCTGATTCTTAAAAACAATTAATTACATCGATATTTGTTGATGAATCGAAATACTTATGTTTGAACAAATCATGGCCTATAACTGGTATTTTTTTCTAACTTCTGCGATTGTTATTGGTAGGTATACTAGGTATACATTTACAACTCAAAAAATCAATCTGCCTAGCCTTTTCCCAACTATGTTGGGGTCGGCTTCCAGTCTAACCGGATGCAGCTGAATACCAGTATTTTACATGGAGCGACTGCCTATCTGACCTCCACAACCCAGTAACTAGGTAATACGATACCCCTTGGTTAGACTGGTTGTCAGACTTTCGTGCTTCTGACGACTCGTAACGACTGTCAAAGATCCACAAATGACATCCGGGACCAACGGCTTAACGTGCTTTCCGAAGCACGGAGGAGTCATATACTTACAACTATTAACTATAATAATGCCGGCGCCAGACATAGCAACAATATTTGATCACATGTATGAACACATGTGTGGCAGGGGTGTTTGGGTATTTCATCAAAGTTTGATCATTTATATCAACTTTTCCATTCGTAGTCGGTTTTTCGAGCGCACATCAAAGCGTTTAAAGTTCAAATGTTTGCGTAGCCTGCAAGCCCAGTGCCTCGTAAATAACTGACCGGAACGGTCGCTTTGCTCAATCGCAAGATGGAATGGAGCAACGAGTGCCCTAGAATTTATTGAGTTGCTTGAAGGAGAACCATGTATTTATGGAACCCTAAAAGTAAAAAACAACATAAAAATAGGAATTTGGTAAATAGCACCTGGATAAATGATAAATTCTCAGTACATTGCACTATCGAGGAATTAAAAAAGAAGAGAAACATTTTATTGACCCATTAATTAAAGGGAATGTATAAAAAATAATAAGCAGTCTACAAGGACAGGATCTGGTGCTGAAGAAATGTACAGACCTTCATGGTTTGCATTCGATGCCATGCCCAACTACATGGGTACTGTTACTGTTTATGATTAGTGATTACCGTCCGACATTGGTGCCGATTCTCTTGTACACCGAACTAAAATTCCTTTCTTTTTACTATGAGAATCATAGAGCTATTCTGCCAAAAAAAATCTCTAAATTTAAAAATTATTTTGACTCAACTAAAATCGAATTTGACAATCGCGACTAGGGCGTGCAAAATCGGAAGGTCTTCAAAACCGGTTTTGAATATCGGTTTTCACGGCCCAAAACCGGAAACCGGTGCTAGCACCGGTTTCGGCTACAATTTTATAGTTTTTGTATAGTAGAATTTTAACAAGAAAACAATATTCTTAGATACCCACAAAATATACAAATAAAACAAATTTTAGTATATACCTTTTTTAATCAACCATTTATGCCTGCCAATTCGCGACCCATCCAGCGCAGCCCGCCTCCGGGCACCAAACTCCTTTGGCGATGTCCGGGCTCACCTGAGACATCGCGTAAGAAAACAAATCGCGTGACAAATGTATCAAAAACGATATATTTTCAATAGCAACACCGTTGTCGACGCTGACTAAAACCGCTGGAATTCAGAGCCGTAAAAATTATTTGTACTTTTTTTCCTAGTTTGGTATTTAAATGATTAAAAAACTTGAACTACAAAAAGTAATTTTTTTTTTTTTTTAATTTTACCGATATATCGATATTTTTCTTCGATATATCGAAATCGATATTGATATTTTTTTTAAATATCGATACGATATACCGGATGACATTTTTTACCGTCTCGAGCATAATCAGGTGTGTTGTGTAAGTGGAACAGAAGCCATACCCGAGAATATTTGCTTAGTACCATTGAGATTGTACAGGTTCGGAATTTCCTTCAAAAATCATGAAAACTATCCATCCTACGGCCCGTGCGTAAAAACGAATAATAGCCAAAATAGGAGATAGTAAACGGCGTAGGCTGCGATGGCGCATGAATGATAGTTGTACGTGTGTGCGAGCGAAACGCACGCACATTTCTTTTGCGTAGAAACCTAGTAAGCGGCCGCCCCTGTGTCCGTTACCTCAGCCAGATGTGGTCGAAAATGGTCATTTGAATCTTATAGATAATTAGTTTTGCGGCTTCTGTAATTGTTGCGCACATTTTTAAATTTGTTGCGCTTATAGTTTTTTAATTATTTCACAAAAACATTTCCTGCTGGGGTAACGTTACCCCAGCCAGACCTTTTTCTTTCTAATGGGAATATTTAAATAAATACTAGCTATAAAATTAGTTGTCTAAATGAAGTAAATGTTGTGCCTTATTTTGTATTTGTTCTTTCTTCGGTTGCGAAGTTATTCGAGATTTTGCTGGGGTAACGTTTTTGGTTTTGCTAGATCTTTGAAACGGTTAAGCGGATTCTTATCATATTTTGTACAAGACTTCTTTGGAATTAGTTTAAATTTGTTCTGCAATAAAAATACCAAAATAATACATATCTTAAAGGTTATTTCATTAAATAGAAAACACTTCAATTGGTCCCAGCACTCTCAATAAGAGGTCTAAAGACTTACTTTAAACATTATTTTGAAGCTTGTAACTGCCTTCAAATGTATGTGATGTTTCATTAGTATCCTGTAAGTATTTAACAAGTTATGATGATAATCAGTTCTTCACGAGCACGGTCATGATGCACGCGGTGTTATTTGGCAACTGATAAGCCTGTATATGGATATATGAACTGAATGTTATGTTAATTATTAGTTGTGTAGTTCAGTTGTATATCAGTAAAATTTCAGCGTAGTACATTGGATAATTAATGAGATAATACGATTATAGTCATTAGGAAGTGAATGACCGTGGTAACCCGACCAAGTTTAAGTGGTTACGAAAAAGCGAAAACGTAGAACATTATGCTATCTTTTGAAATGTTTAGTATAATACACTTTACAATTTCGGTACAGACGCGTACACTGTTAAATACATAATAATATAATAATATCTGTACTATGAAAACATTATTATTATCTTCCAGTTGCACATACTTATCAAAAATCACCGATAACACGTCGTTCGACGGGACGCGGGAGGGGTGGGGTGAAGGGGTAATTCATTGTTTGCATAACGCACCAAACATGCTCCATAATTACATAATTCATCTTGTAGAGTGCGCGTGCGCTTCGGCAGTTCCGTTTCCTGTTTTTGAAAATATTTATCGAGTGCGTGAGAGCTATTATAATAATAAGTGTGGCAAATTACTGTTAATGTGGAGTGCTTCTATTGATGATCATAATTATGGTGCGTGTTGCTTGATGAATTCACGAACAAGGTAAGCTTGCATAATGTAACTACAGAAATAGTAGCAAAATTATTATTAATATGTACATGTTGTTAGGTACCTACTTATCTAAAACTGTATTTTTTTAAGGCTTAAATATTTGAATTTAGGAACTTACTTATTATTTTCTTTTTTTTCGTACTTAGTTATTACCTAGACTGGAATTCTCGACAGTGATGACGACATATTTATCCTTCGATACATAGTACTTATAAAACAAAGTCGCTTCCCGTTGTCTGTCCCTGTTTGCCTGGATCTTTAAAACTACGCAACGGAATCTGAAGCAGTTTTTGAGCATTTCACTACATTGTGATGTCATTTAGTATTACCATTGATCTGTGATTTTAATTGATATAAGTGGGTATTAGTAGTCATACGTAAGTTTAGTGTTAACTGAAAAAAAAACATTGTATAATTATTTATTGTCTGTGATCATTACACATTCCAATATTGCGTATACCTATTTAAATAAAAACTGTAACTGTGTACTGTGTTTACTGAAATCTATC
The DNA here is from genome assembly GCA_947363905.1 of Lithophane semibrunnea. NCBI lineage: Eukaryota > Metazoa > Arthropoda > Insecta > Lepidoptera > Noctuidae > Lithophane > Lithophane semibrunnea. The sequence goes on from OX376205.1 coordinate 536,367, forward strand.
ATTTAAAAAAAAAGTAATAGAAAATTCAAAAAAGCAAAATTACTATCTGCAATTTTAATCTGTGATTGTTTTTAAGTATAAGTTTATTAATACTTTAAAAGTTCAATTGAAATGATTATTTTACCTGTTAATAAAAATTCTTTAATAAACATGTAGTTTTTTTTAACACTTGTGTAAATGTCTGTACTAAATTTGTAACACTATCCTACATATTTTAGAAGGTAGCATAATGTTCTGCGTTTTCGCTTTTTCGTAACCACCTAAATTTGGTCGGGTTACCACGGTCATTCACTTCCTAATGACTATAATCGTATTATCTCATTAATTATCCAATGTACTACGCTGAAATTTTACTGATATACAACTGAACTACACAACTAATAATTGACATAACATTCAGTTCATATATCCATATACAGGCTTATCAGTTGCCAAATAACACCGCGTGCATCATGACCGTGCTCGTGAAGAACTGATTATCATCATAACTTGTTAAATACTTACAGGATACTAATGAAACATCACATACATTTGAAGGCAGTTACAAGCTTCAAAATAATGTTTAAAGTAAGTCTTTAGACCTCTTATTGAGAGTGCTGGGACCAATTGAAGTGTTTTCTATTTAATGAAATAACCTTTAAGATATGTATTATTTTGGTATTTTTATTGCAGAACAAATTTAAACTAATTCCAAAGAAGTCTTGTACAAAATATGATAAGAATCCGCTTAACCGTTTCAAAGATCTAGCAAAACCAAAAACGTTACCCCAGCAAAATCTCGAATAACTTCGCAACCGAAGAAAGAACAAATACAAAATAAGGCACAACATTTACTTCATTTAGACAACTAATTTTATAGCTAGTATTTATTTAAATATTCCCATTAGAAAGAAAAAGGTCTGGCTGGGGTAACGTTACCCCAGCAGGAAATGTTTTTGTGAAATAATTAAAAAACTATAAGCGCAACAAATTTAAAAATGTGCGCAACAATTACAGAAGCCGCAAAACTAATTATCTATAAGATTCAAATGACCATTTTCGACCACATCTGGCTGAGGTAACGGACACGCCGCCCCTCGCATGCTACAGTCGTGTTGAAAACGTTTCCAAAATCAACGCAATAACATTTATAGTCCACTTACTAATAAACTAAGACAAACCTGATCTATAAATAAAAAACACAATACCCAAAAATTCTCAAACATACAATACAAATACCCAATTGACCAAATAAGCCTCACACCAAAAGAATAAGTAGTAAATAGGTAATAACTTAACACAAGTAAGAAAACTTAACCTACCTAAAATAATAAAACACAACAAATACTTACGTAAGTACAAATACCCCACCAATTTACCAATTAAAAAGATAAAATAATAAGTAAACCTATCCTTACAAATAAAACGAAAACAGTAACAAAGACTCGAACGAACTTTTAAAACAATCTAAGTAATCTTTTTTAAATAATTCGAAACAATAAATACTTGAATAAGCAAGAATACTCGACTGTACTTCATTCAAAATGAAAAGGACGTGCATACATGCGGGAGCGAGAACATTGACAGAATGTTGTTCGGTCGACCCGTTGCTAAGTAACGTCGGCGCGCCTACGCACACACACGTACATAGAAACTTGATGTGTGCGTGAGAGTTCACTTACCGGGGTTCACGTACGAGAGCCGAGCAGCTGAGCGGTACTCGCGCGCGGGCGACACGACCGACAGACGCGCACGCGCATTGCGCGCATTTTACAAAAAATTAACTTAGGTCTGTACCTACCTTTTTAGCGATATCGCAGTAGGTAATTATTGTTCAAAATGTTTCGTTCTAAACATAAACTAGCACGTCTTTGCATATTGTTCGGTAAACTTCGAGGCGTGTCTCTATCACTTTTCAAAACATTAAAAGCGTTTTAAATTATTCGCTGTCTTAAATCACTAACGCTTTGAGCTTCTTCGGTATACACTAAACGTCAGACTAAACGTTTTAGGTCGGCCCACAAATAAAAGTCAAGGGGTGTTATGTAGGTCTGGTGACCTCGGCCGCCAGTTCACAGGTGCACCGCGACCTATCCACTTGTCACCAAATTGACCATCGAGATACGCGCGCACAGATCGTTTGTAGTGAGCTGGACATCCGTCATGCTGGAAGTACATGTCTTGCAGATAGGGATCAGGAACGTCTTGCAACATGGTGTCAATGACAGAACGGTTCTGCACCTAGTGACAAAACTCCATGCGGGGTCCGAGGGCAGGGGGAATTTGAGGAGAACGGATACCGTTCCTTCGCAGCGACTGAAGATTTTCTTTTTCTGCGTACATTCGCCTTGCACTGGCTGTTTTCACCAAACAAGATACTCTACGTTAGAATATTCGTACATGTTTAGATACGACAAATATGACCGGGTGCACGATGCATACGTGGAAACAAACAGCGCGACGTCACGCCGCCGTGACTAATCGCAGGTGACTGAAGCTCGGGACGCGGGCGGGCGGGGGGATGCGCGAGCGAGCAGCTCCGGCGCGGCGGCGGCGGCTCAAGCGCCTGGTGATATCAAAGAAGCCGACGGCAAGTGCGGCGAGTACCTATCGGCCGCAAAGGAACGTATCTAATTCATTGATAAATTCCGTGCATTTAGTAGGGTGCGTATGATTTGAATTTCGATATTTTTTCATGGATTTATTTAAAAAAAAAATAATTTCTGGTTTTATTGTTTTTGTATTAAAAGTTTACTTCAAATGGGTAGTATTTTTAGATAAATCAATTTGTTTAAAGGGTATAAAAAAAAAAAAAAAAATTTGTTGACTATGCCATTGGCTTCTACTCCGTTCACCTACTACACCCTATGTTTGTCGAGACGGTAAAAAAAATCATCCGGTATATCGATACTTTTTTACACTTCTTGCATCCCTAGCCCAGTAGTCGTAGCTTATGTGCGGGGGTCACGGAGGGAGGAGTGTAAGACCTCCGTGAATTTAGCCGAACGATTTCATTATTATGCTAATCGTTAGAGAGGGTTAGAGAGAAAAGAAAAATCGTTAGAGAGTAATTAGTTTTTATGTAAAAACAATTTTAATTTTTCGTGTGAAGTTGGCCCCCCTTCCCGCAAAAATGGACTCAGACGTAATTTTATTTTTTTAATCGTTAGAGAGAGATTGAGAGTTACACAAAATCGTTAGAGAGTTAATATTTTATTTGATATTAAATAATTTCTGAGAGCGTGACATTAGTCCACCTCTGTGAATTTTGCCCCCGATATAATTATTCTCAACTTTTGTTAATGCTAATGGTTAGAGAATTGTTAGAGAGAGTTAGAGAGAAAAGAAAAATCGTTAGAGAGTAATTAGTTTTATTTATCAACGATTTTAATTACTTTTGTGAAATTGGCCCCCATTCCCGCAAAAATGGACGTAGCTGTAATTTTTTTTTTTTTATAATTTGAGAATCGTTAGAGAGAGATAGAGAGTTAAAAAAAAATCATTAGACTTAATATTTTAATTGATATTTAATTATTTCTGAGAACGCGTTTTAGATTTAACAGGCTCGCTCTTATTATGGGCAACATATTCAGCCGAACGGTACTTTTACTGTACCTAGAAGTTAGTGAAGATACCAGGCATTTCGTCATCACATGAGACAGCTTTGATCAGAGGACTCACACCACTATAGTTATAGAGTGTATACATTATTGTCTGGTATCTTGGATGGGCCGGCATCAAAAGTATATATCTCCACCTGCTCAGTTTCTCGACAGTATTTTAATAAGAGAAGACATTGAAAATGAAGAAAATCAATAAATCATTATTTAAAACAAAAAAAAAAGGTTTTATTTCATAAAAAATCTGTAACACTTGCATTCAAAGCATATTATTCAGTTTTAAATATCATAATTGTCGAAAGGCTTTTCATCCACTTCCGATCTCGATTCTAAGTCATAAAACAGGAATTCTCCATTGTAATTAAAAAAATGTTCTTGATCAGTAGGTAGGGCTATCGGAAGTAGTAGCTATATTCTAAAGAGAGGTCTCAAAGAATTATGCTACACGTTTTTGACTGAAAATATCCCATTTCATTTTATTTCAGAATATGGTACATAAAGTAAATAACTTGATTAGAATTTTTGTTTGCATTGTCATATTCTTTACAACAAAATATTGATTGACTGTAATGACAGTACCATGTGTCAATCTTGAAAAGTTTGTTATTTTCTGGGGTGTGTTCACTTTATTAGCCTAGATAATTAGAAAAGTTTGTTCGTTTTAGGAGTAAACTAACACTAAATTAATTATTTCCTAAGAAATAAGCAGTACCTTTGTACTCATATTTTAACTATGTCGTATCTATTTTGTATTTTACTGTGTGTACATAAGAATAAAATAAATAAATTAATTAAAAAACGATTTTTCTCAAAATTGGTAATCCTTAAAAATGCATGATACAGTTAGAGCTACTACTTTTTGGGATGTCTATCCAAATATATTTAACTTATCCTGATTAGAATTATTGAATAATAAAAAACCACTTTTGTACTTGTCCTTTCGAATCGATGTGACCTGTGGAAGATGCTCACATCCATTCATCAACTTGAAAAGAGCTGATAATCATCAAACGGCTGAACCGATTTCCTTGAATCATAGCTAAGAACAATCTGTCAAGTCACCTTTCAAACCAAATAAAAAATATCAGAATCGGTTCAGCCGTTAGCCGTCATACAGACACACACGTTCAACTTATAACACTCTTCTTTTTCCGTCGGTGGGTTAAAAACGACCCGACCAGCTCCCGACAAGCACCCACCTTTTGTGTGTTTTGAGCATAAATGATGCACTATAAGTACCGAATCAAATTGAAACTACCAACAATATTTCGTATTCTTATCAGGTATCACTGTTAAATGATCGTTAATCAAATACACAACCTTACCACTCATAACTATAACGTCTCTCTGCATCATGTCATGTACCAGTAGTACCTACTACTCACGGTACTACTAGCGCTCACGGTGCACAATGAGAAACGTAAGTGTGGCCGCTTCATTCAATGCAATAATTCTCGCGGTAAATCTCTTTGATCTGCCTAAAATGCCGCCACCAGAGTTATCAATCACCCAACGTCAAACGCCAATGTAAATGCCGTTGACAAATTCTCGAGGTAAGTCGTGGTGTAGTACACAAACGGTTAACGTCTATCGCGATAATCAGTTTGTGTGGCCCCAGCATATAAGAGATTTGTCATATTTAAAAAAACTTTGTATCTCCGGCAGGGGGTAGTGAAGGGATCTCCTAACCCTTCCCCCCTCTCCTCCCTCCCCTGTCTTCAATCGAGGCGGCACGTTTCTAAATTTGAACCTGCTCAGGTCCTAGGGTAAAACGCGTTCTCAGAAATAATTTAATTTGAATTAAAATATTAACTCTCTAATGATTTGTTTTAACTCTCTATCTCTAACGATTCTCAAACTATAAAAAAAATACGTCTACGTCAGAACGTACTACGTAAGAACATTTTTTTAATTACGATGGAGAATTCCTGTTTTATGACTTAGAATCGAGACGAGATCGGAAGTGGATGAAAAGCCTTTCGACAATTATGATATTTAAAACTGAATAATATGCTTTGAATGCAAGTGTTACAGATTTTTAATGAAATAAAACCTTTTTTTTTAGTTTTAAATAATGATTTATTGATTTTCTTCATTTTCAATGTCTTTTATTAAAATACTGTCGAGAAACTGAGCAGGTGGAGATATATACTTTTGATGCCGGCCCATCCAAGATACCAGACAATAATGTATACACTCTATAACTATAGTGGTGTGAGTCCTCTTATCAAAGCTGTCTCATGTGATGACGAAATGCCTGGTATCTTCACTAACTTCTAGGTACAGTAAAAGTACCGTTCGGCTGAATATGTTGCCCATAATAAGAGCGAGCCTGTTTAATCTAAAACGCGTTCTCAGAAATAATTAAATATCAATTAAAATATTAACTCTCTAATGATTTTTTTTAACTCTCTATCGCTCTCTAACGAATCCCAAATTATAAAAATAAAAAAATTACTTCAACATTCATTTTTGCGGGAAAGGGGGCCAATTTCACAAAAGTAATTAAAATCGTTGATAAATAAAACTTATTACTCTCTAACGATTTTTCTTTTCTCTCTAACGATTCTCTAACCATTAGCATTAACAAAAGTTGAGAATAATTATATCGGGGGAAAAATTCACAGAGGTGGGCTAACGTCACGCTCTTAGAAATTATTTAATAACATATAAAATATTAACTCTCTAACGATTTTGTGTAACTCTCAATCTCTCTCTAACGATTAAAAAAATAAAATTACGTCTGAGTCCATTTTTGCGGGAAGGGGGGCCAACTTCACACGAAAAATTAAAATTGTTTTTACATAAAAACTAATTACTCTCTAACGATTTTTCTTTTCTCTCTAACCCTCTCTAACGATTAGCACTAACAAAAGTTCATAATAATGAAATCGTGCGGCTAACTTCACCGAGGTGAGTGTAACTATGCGTTTGCACCAGAAAACATCTAACATGTAGATGTTTCGAAACTTGTCACATGAAACAAATCTCATTACTTGTTTTGTTGAACTTGCGTTCGCACTGTACGAAACATGAGTAAGTCTTAAGACAGATCTCAAGATTTGTTGTAAACTGCGTTCGCACTGTCTAGAAACATACACAATAGACATGTTTTGTATAAAGATTTGTCACGTTTGCGTTCGCACTGTTGTTTGTTTATGTCAAATTATGTCTCGCAACTTGTCTATTGCTTGATGTTTAGTATAACACTAAACATCAAGCAATAGACAAGTTGCGAGACATAATTTAGCATTAACAAAAGTTGAGAATAATTATATCGGGGGCAAAATTCACAGAGGTGGGCTAACGTCACGCTCTTAGAAATTATTTAATAACATATAAAATATTAACTCTCTAACGATTTTGTGTAACTCTCAATCTCTCTCTAACGATTAAAAAAATAAAATTACGTCTGAGTCCATTTTTGCGGGAAGGGGGGCCAACTTCACACGAAAAATTAAAATTGTTTTTACATAAAAACTAATTACTCTCTAACGATTTTTCTTTTCTCTCTAACCCTCTCTAACGATTAGCACTAACAAAAGTTCATAATAATGAAATCGTGCGGCTAACTTCACCGAGGTGAGTGTAACTATGCGTTTGCACCAGAAAACATCTAACATGTAGATTTTTCGAAACTTGTCACATGAAACAAATCTCATTACTTGTTTTGTTGAACTTGCGTTCGCACTGTACGAAACATGAGTAAGTCTTAAGACAGATCTCAAGATTTGTTGTAAACTGCGTTCGCACTGTCTAGAAACATACACAATAGACATGTTTTGTATAAAGATTTGTCACGTTTGCGTTCGCACTGTTGTTTGTTTATGTCAAATTATGTCTCGCAACTTGTCTATTGCTTGATGTTTAGTGTTATCCGAGTATGGTGGTAAACATCCCGTGTTTATATCGAAACATAGAGTGGTCCAAAGTAGACACGATGAAGTTTATAGAGCTTTGGCGAGGTTTTCCATGTTTGTGGAATACAACATTTGTGGACTATAAAAACGCACCAAAATGTCAAAACAAATCTTACAACATGTTACTAGTTTCATACAGATACATTTTGATACGAAATTGGTTTGTAAAGACATGTGGCAAAACACGTCGAGGGATATGAAACGTCAAACATGTTTCGCGACAACAAGTTGCGTGACAATGCGAACGCGAGTCGATACATTGACAGAAAACAGAGATTTCAACATGTTTTTATGTGAATGTTTCGCCAGTGCAAACGCACGGTAAGTGGGTTTAGGTTGCGTTCGGTTATATTTGATGACTCTAAATTTGAATATTTCTTGAGTGCGTTCGAAAAAAGTTGATTTAAATAAAATGTAATTCAATAACAAACAAATTGATACTTGTTATTTTTTAATATCTGTTATTTTTATCTGGTACGTCTTACGATATATGTACGCCTCACCCCTAGACTGTGGTGAAATGTGTGAGCAAAGTCTATCAAAGTGTTTGATCAAATAAATATGACTATGTCTGGCCGGTCTCTGCAAACAAGTGTTCATATGTGAGTGCAAAGTCTATCGAATATGTTTGATCAAATATGTGACTATGTCTGGCGCCGGCTTAAAGCTATCTTTTCATGTACTTGGTTCCAGGCTAAATGCCTTTTTTGAAAAACATTTTGCTAGGGCAACGTTACTACATCAAAATCAGTTTTTCTCGAATAACTTCGAAAATACAACTTGAACTAATTTTGCTTTAATTGAACAAATTGTAACATTTGTAACTAACTATGAACTCTAATTATCTGTAATACTCTCATTTCTCAAAGGCGCAACATTTTGCTGGGGTTACGCATACCTACATTTATAAATGAAATTTGGTAGGTACACAGTTATTCTAGTGCCTGAAAAAGGCATAGGCTACTTTTTATCGACATACCATGCGGGTGAAGCCGCGGGCGGAAGCTAGTTTATTATATTAGAGAAATTTACGTTATTCCTTAGGTAGGCGTAATTCGCCAGACCTATCTATATTAGGTAACTGCACCAACAGTGTTTATTTATTATTCATCCAGTTAAAATTAAATTAGCGAATGTTAGAGATTCCTTATTATGTATAACAAAAATACTCACAGCTGACAAAACTTTCAAGACTCCCTCTAGCGACGAAATGTAATCTTTGTCGGTGTAATATTTACGAAAGATCTGATCTGCCGGCTCGGCGGCGTCAACGGCGAAGCGCGCCTGCTCCCGCGGCCGCGTAGCATCCATCGTCTTTTGAAATCAATCACCAGCCACTAGGTGTAAATAGGTACCTAATTAATTTGTTTATCGGATCTATAATAATACCTATTATCTCTGTCAAAATAAATCACATTAGCCGATAGTGACGAGTTTGAAGAAGCACAATATATTGGAGACTGAATTATCTGCTATATAATAGCTAAGATAAGAGCAATAATTATGACAAGCATTGAAGATAATCTGCTCATTTCATTGATAAAAAACTTTACCTATACCGGATACCCTAAGTATCACCTGTATTAGGACGTAGGTAACCGACTGGATAGGTGATGCTTACCTGCATTTTGTTTTTGATAATTTTGATAATGAGTTTGTTTTGCCATTTCCTCTCGGGGGTAGTCTCCATCTAGTTTATTTTATTTCCTACTAGCTGTTGCCCGCGTGACTTTGTCTGCGACTAGGAATGCGATTCTTGGGAATTTTATTTTTACCCGACTACGGCGAAGAAAAAAGGAAGGTTATGATTTTGACCGGTATGTATGCAGGTATGTTCATCTGTTCCCTCCTATCTTCTAAATCACAATTTGACAAATGAGGTATCGTTGGAATGTACGGAACAGCTGTTTTTTGCTTACTGATATACACTGAGATTTCGAGCGCCGTTTTGGCTGTTTTCTATGAAGACATAATACTGTTATTTATTTTTATAGTGTGCTTTCGCCGTGCAACCTAACCAAACATGTTATCAAAATAAATTAAAGTAAGATTATGGATGCTTATCGTATGAAATGAGTAAAAGAGAAACAAAAGCATATATTTGTATAAAACCATATAATAATTATCATTAAAATTTTTAAAGTAAAAATGACTTGTACATTATTTGATCGAGATCGTAGAGTAGGTACACAATAAACGTCCGTGTTACGTCACATGTTCCTGTGGCAACGAGTGTGTCACAGTGTGAGTTGCATGTCGCAGAGCACCGAGCGCCGCGCGACACGAGGCGGGAGGCACTCGTCACACGCGACGGGACCAAACAATACTTACATGTGATATGTATAAGACATACAAAGGAATATTAATCGAAAATTGTAACAGAGGTGCGGAGAGGGACCGCGAGGACACGCACTCGGTAAGCTCGTGGCGAGACCACACTTCGGACAGTATAAAATTATTTCCTATTAACAACTTGTATTACATGTTGAACTTTCCCTTAATACTAACTATAATGTACGCTTACTATTGTATGAACAATAATTATATCATATCATATATCATGCAAACGATTTGATCCATTACAAGCTTACGAAGAAATAAAGTGCGCGTACACGGGGTACGCGCCGTTTATACAACAATTATATGGCTATTAACATAATAATAAATACTTCGCTTACAATTAAAACATTACCTTTCGCATACATTTCGTGTATAGTTAATTAATTACATGATCCTTTTCAATATCCCGAATGACGAATATAACTATAGTAAACAATGCATATTGGACGAAGAGAAAACCAGGACAACACACGGACACGGTCGAAACGAACGCCAAGTAATGGACAACGACTGCTCCCGAACAACCAGACATCGGTATAAAACACGACTAGATCACTAGAAATATTTGTGCAAAAACTAACCGAGGAACCGTCGTCGCTCGTCAAACTCACAAATGATCCATCGCTAACCTATAACGGACTAGAATAAAAATCAGACTTGCGGAAATCATAAAGAGATCATGCCGGCGCGGGCGCGGGGACGCGGCCGGCGTACTAAACTATAAAACGGGCCTTCGTCCGACCCGGCCGCCTAGAAGTCGCTGGCGGGCGGCCTTCACTATAACGGGTCGTCGCGCGACGTCGACGCCACGGGCGCAGCCGGAGCGGCCGGCACCGCGCGGTACGCGGCGCGCGGCGAGCCCGACGACGAGCGCGCGCTCCACGACGCCCGCGCGTGCGCTCGCCGCGCGGCCGCTCGGCGCCGCAGCCAGCCGCGCGCGCCGCCCAGCGCCATGCCCAGCGCCGCGCACGCGCCGCCCAGCCCCAGCCCCTGCAACGTGACCGGCGGGTCAGTGTGCGCTCGCCGGCGGGCCGACGGGCCGGCGACGGACACTCACGGCGGCAGAACACAGGAGGTGCGCCAGGTGCGCGGGCGCCCAGCGGTACTCGGGCGCGGCCAGCACGGCGTGCAGCGTGAGCGCGCCGCCCGCCGCCAGCGACGCGGCGCTCCACGCGCTCGTCCACGCCCCCTGCGGAACACGGCGCAGAGCATTAGTCCCGGTCGGCGCGCGGCATGCGACACGATGCGGTACTTTACCAATTTGTTCCAGTCGAGCGGCAGCAGCGCGGCCAGGCGCGTGACGTGCAGCACCAGCAGCGCCGAGTGAAGCAGCAGCGACGACAGCGCCGCCAGCAGCAGCAGGCGCACGCGCGCCGCCAGCGGCACGCGGCCCAGGCGCAGCCCCACGCCCGCCCACACGCACGCGCACGCGCCCAGCGAGCACAGCTGTCGGCACGCACACGCGTCAGGTGGTCTACTCTAAGCACGCAATCTGTAGTTACAGGCCTTTCTTACTCGGTATCACTACATTATTATGATTTACGGACATTATGATGATTTCGGAGCCCGAACTAAAAATGAATGACAACACGATTTGACAGTTGTCCCTTAGTACCGATGCCGAAAAATTGAATTTGTTACTTGTCACCCGTTTTTTGCAGGCCAGTGTCAGGTTGTATTGAGCTGAGCCCAAACCGGTTGTATCTTGATTGAAATATGATTTGTGACCGTAACAAAATTATGGCTTTACAGAATTATAATCATTAGATTCTAATTCTGTACTTACGATTGTAGGTATAGAAATTGCCAAGATTTTGTGGCAAATTTGTGCAGAAATCGTAAGAAAATTTGAATTTAGCGGGCAACCCTGACGCTTTCGCCAGTCCATAATATCAGCTCAAATTCACTCTTTATCTCGCTCGCACGGTACTGCTCGAGTGAGTGAGACCGAGGCTGAGCGGCGGGGGGAAAGCTCCAAGGCACCCATAGTTTAGGTAATTTCTTTTTAGAGGGCGAAAATATTTGTAATTATAAAGAAAAACATAGTAGCTGCTCTCTAATTAGTTCAGATAATACAAAGTTTCATGATCTAAATTGAAGTATTATATATATTATATTATAATAGGTATGACAATACCAGCAGTTTATTGTTCGGTTTGGAGGTAACTTTAGAATTGTTTTCTGACGAGAAAATTTTATGGAATCATTGTTTTCGTCAAACAGTCCTCAAGTTTACCATATATTTATTTCAAAATTAATGCTGCAGTATATTCGATATACTTAGCGGATTACGCTAAGCCAGTTGAGGTATTATACGGTCTTAACCACACGTTGCAACGCGGTCGGTCTGTACGCGGCTAAAGACGAGCCGAAATGAACGGCCATAACCAGGCTACTTAGCCACGGGAGGTATATACGTCAGTTACCACGAGCAGCAGCGTGGCGGCGCCGCGCGGCGTGAGCAGGTGGCGCAGGCGGCAGTAGAGCGGCGCGAGCGGGCGCGGGCGCGGCGGCGGCGCGCGCCGGTACTGCGCGTGCGAGTCCCAGCTGCGCTCCGTGAGCTCCGTGCCGGCCGGCGAGCGCCCGCCCGCGCCCGCACCGCACCCGCTGCCCGCTATCTCGAAGTCCTGATCCCACACCCGTAGTACATGTTTAGTATTGCGATTGATCACGAGTAGAAGCAAAAGACACTGACAACAGTTAGACAATATTTTGTCCACATTTGAGTTATCCATTATCACTCACAGGCTTCACATTATCCTTACTCCTTACTAATATTATAAATGCGAAAGTAACTCTGTCTGTCGCGCTTTCACGCCAAAGCTACTGAACCGATTTAAAGGAAATTTGGTACACAAATAGTCTAGAGCCTGAGAAAGGACATAGGCTACTTTTTATCGACATACCACGCGGGCGGAAGCTAGTTTTTTATTTTTTGTTTTAAACATAAAGGGGAAGCTTGGCCTGCATCTCAACCACTGAGGAACTGGTTATCTTATCTCTAACTGCTGAAACACGATAATGCTGTTAACATTGTTATGGCTACAGATTTAGATAAGATGGTGGTAACTAGCCAGGAAGACTTAAAATAACCAAACCGAGCAGAAAATTTTGCCGCCACTGGGAATCAAACCCGGTATTATCATAGGCTGGATTTTTGAAATTGGTAGTCAGGGCAAAAAACTAAACTAAAATAAATAGGGATGAACATAGATCTTGAGTTTGATTTCAGAAAATACTACTTTTGTTTTAAGAAAAAGCTACACCAAAACAAACCTTAATGACAGTGTTATTCTAAAGGTGATCATCTAAAAATTGAATACTGAGTTAAAAGTGATTTAAGTTATTATAATAATCAAAAAGTCTGATTAAAAATTGCTCCAAGCCAACAAATCATAATGAAAAACATTTCTTTTGTTTTTGTTCAACCACACTTGATTCAACCACAGTTGAATAAAACATATGTTTTTGATCAAGCTGAAACAATATTTTCCACCACTATATAGGGCACTGGTGCAAAATATTGTAAACGGCCATTGAACAGATTTTTTTGTATCACAAAAACATTTAATTCGATTTATAATAATTATAAACATACGGGAAGAATCTCTCCCATAGTTTCTCCATAGATTTTATAATCTTTCTACCCAAGACAATCACATTTCAGATTACAGTGAATGTATCTCTGTTACTGTTTTTTGATTAATAATTTTATTATTGATGAAACAATGCATGAAATACTCAACTAAACTGTTATTTTTGCAAGAAATAACATCTTTAGTTTCAGGTATTAATCAAAGTAGGTATGTTCTCCAAGAATTGTTAAATTTCTGTGCATGTTCATAGCTGACAGGCAACACATCTACTGTTTACCTGTCCCGTTATATTTTACACCAAGAATTAGTTCAACATTTTTGTGCATGACAGAACATCTATAACATAAATATTTTGATAAACTACACAAAAACATAAAAACTTGCTAAGAGAGGTTTATCAGCAAAAGATGTGTAAATAATATGCTCTTACTCCAGGGCAAAAATAAATAAATGTTCTGTGCAATGCAAGAATAGAATAGAATAGAGAGGTAATACAGTGTCAAAGCGCAACATCAGGAGTGCGAAGATCACCTGCCGCAGTGCTAGTACCTGCACGTCTTCGCCGCGGCAACTCGTCGGCTCCAGCTCCCTAATCTCGTCCAGCAGCAGCTCCACTTCGTCCGTCGAGTACAGTTCGCTCACTGACACGTAGCGCGCCGGCGCCGCTTGCATATCACCCGCCGAGTCGCCTACCGCCGAGCGCCTTCGCCCCGGCACTTCCTGTAACCACTAACCACGCTCACGTTATCCGCTCGACTCATCTAACTGCTACACGCACAACGCATTGTTACAAACCTTTTCCGCACGTTGACATTGAGGCTCCGTCCCCTTGTATGTGACCACATAATCCGAAGGCGTGATACAGTTTAGTACAAAATCGTTGACCTAATAAACAAAATTCAATGACGCTCTGTGGCCCGCCATGTTTGTTATCATATTTTTTTCTTACCGTCAAATCAAGCTTTCAAAGCTTTGTCTATCATATTTCGTTCGGAATCGCTCAAATAAAAAAAAAATGTACACTTTTCTGTAATCATGATTCAAATTTAATTTTAAATTATTAATTAATTTTTAAATAAACAAACGCCGTATATGTGGTGCCGAACTTAAATAGCAACATTTCTTCTTGTAATAAGTTACTACGAACTACCTACGAACGTTCGTTTTTCATTTATTTTCTTAATAGAACTGTCAAAATGTCATTCAACCATGCAGCCATGGTTGCCAGTATTCTATAGTGCTCTGTGATGGTTGCCCCAACTCTCTGTCTAGGCCCCAACCCTCGCCGTAGGTGAGTATACCTATGTGCCTTGCCCCAACCATACAATTTAGGGGCTACCATGCACTACCAAAGTTGCCGGACGTTTGGGTTGGGAACTCTATAAAGTGTCTGTAAGTTCGCGACCTTACTCGGCTCGCCGTCGGTGATACACGTGAAGCTTTCTCAGAATTCTTGGCTTGCGGCTCACGGCGATGACAGACGGGCGTACCATAAGTACGCGTACTTGCTCGCACGTCTATCACCCGTTTAAGGTGAGTGATAAACATTTGTAACGAAATTATTAAAATAACATAAAAGGATATTGACCAATTTGGACCAAATACTGCCCAGCCAGTGGGAGTGTTTCCAAGTGGTTCCTTGCATCAATTAATACATACAAAAACTAAAAAAAAAAAAATCGGTCCCAGGGTTAAAAAGTTATTGCCTTTATACGGAGTCGGCAGGTATCCATAGGAACTCCTCAACCAAACAAGACAGCACCATCGAGTTTGGACTCGTTGAATATGCAATGACAAGTGCTTTACACTAGGCAGTGTCCAGGGTCTGATGATGGAGCCGGAAGGTGGCTATAGGAACTCCTCAACCAAACAAGATAGCACAATCGTATTTGAACTCGTTGGTTTTGTCTTGATAAGTACCTAGTATAGCCCAAGGTTGCATCTAGGGTCTGGTGATGGAGCCGGAAGGTACTGATAGGAACTCCTCAACCATACAAGACAGCACCGTCGGGTTTGGACTCGTTGAATATGCACTGACAAGTGCCTTATACTAGGCAGTGTCCAGGGTCTCATGATGGAGCCGGAAGGTGGCTATAGGAACTCGTCAACCAAACAAGATAGCACCATCGTGTTTGAACTCGTTGGCTTTGTCTTGATAATTACCTAGTATAGCCCAAGGTTGCATCAGGGTCTGGTGATGGAGCCGGAAGGTACCGATAGGAACTCTTCAACCAAACAAGACAGCACCGTCGTGTTTGAACTCGTTGAATATGCATTGACAAGTACTTAGTATAGTCCAAGGTAGTATCCAGAGTCTGGTGATAGAGCCGGAAAGTACCCATAGGAACTCCTCAACCAAACAAGACAGCACCATCGTGTTTGGACTCGTTGAATATGCATTGACAAGTGCTTTACACTACAATGTAAATGATATGCATAAAAATGGAATAAGAATGTGTTGTTTAACATATTTACTGTCATTATTTAATAAAAATGCGCATTGGTTGGTTGGTGCTCATCAATTAAAAATACTCAACTAAAAATAGTTTTTTTCAAAACTCCGCGGATAGATTTTATTGAGCTTTGGTGTACAGACTTGTATAAGCCCAAGGTACGTAACGCACTATATGTCCATTCTGAGCAGCACTTGACCCAACTGCCATAAATGGATGGTCAGTAAAAAGTATTTAACATGTAAATAATATGCAAACAAATGAAATAATAATGTGTTGTTTAACATAATTACTGTCATTATTTAATCAAATGCGCCACCGGTTAGTTGGTATTCATCAATAAAAAATGCTCAACAAAAATTCGTTTTTCTCAAAACTCCTCGGATAGATTTTATTGAGCTTTGGTGTACAGAGTAGTATAAGCCCAAGGAACATAATGCACTATGTGTCCATTCTGGGCAGCACTTGGTCCAACTCCCATATATCGATGGTCAATGTCCTTTGTAGACTTATTATAAACTAGCTGTGCCCCGCGGTTTTACCCGCGTAGGTCTCGATCCCGTGGGAATATAGGGATAAAAACGTATCCTATGTCCTATTCCATGTCATGGTCTACCCGTGTGCCCATCCTCTCCTCTCTAGAGTAGGGAACGTCTGTATCTCACCGAGGACGCGTTGCATCTCGGATTTGAAGCTCAGGAATTGTTTCTGGTTCATTCGCATAAGCCCGAGATTTCACAAAACCCCAAATTGCACGGCGTTAAATCGCATGATCTTGGTGGCCAGTTGAAAATCGTTGCTGCAATCGATTGTTTCATGCGCGGTGTGGCAAGCGGCGCCATCTTGCTGAAACCACATGTCGCGCAGATCCATACCTACCGTTCAATTGAGGCCACAAGAACTCTGTTACCATGTTCCTGTAATTAATCCCATTTACAGTCGAGCGGTCTCAGCATAACTTTCCAAATTTTTGTAATAAGTTTTCACATTTATAACGCGTTGTTCTTTCGTAAAGTGCTTCATTTTATTAATCGGAATAAACATAGGTTCATTTCATAGGTTCATTTCATAGGTGACACCTGTGAAATTTCAGAGTTGCCACTTGCAGTCTTGCACGAAAAAGAAATGACACTAAAGGATATTGACCAATTTGGACCAAATGCTGCCCAGCCCTGGGAGTGCTTCAAATGGTTCCTTGCATCAATTTATACACACAAAAATTAAAAAAAAAATCGGTCCCAGGGTTAAAAAGTTATTGCCTTTATACGGAGCCAGCAGGTATCCATAGGAACTCCTCAACCAAACAAGACAGCACCATCGACTTTGGACTCGTTGAATATGCATTGACAATTGCGTTATACTAGGCAGTGTCCAGGGTCTGATGATGGAGCCGGAAGGTGGCCATAGGAACTCCTCAACCAAACAAGATAGCACCATCGTGTTTGGACTCGTTGGCTTTGTCTTGACAAGTACTTAGTATAGTCCAAGGTAGTATCCAGAGTCTGGTGATGGAGCCGAAAAGTACCCATAGGAACTCCTCAACCAAACAAGACAGCACCATCGTGTTTGGACTCGTTGAATATGCATTGACAAGTGCTTTACACTACAATGTAAATTATATGCATAAAAATGGAATAAGAATGTGTTGTTTAACATAATTACTGTCATTATTTAATAAAATGCGCCATTGGTTGGTTGGTGTTCATCAATAAAAAATACTCAACAAAAAATAGTTTTTCTCAAAACTCCGCGGATAGATTTTATTGGGCTTTGGTGTACAGACTAGTACAAGCCCAAGGAACACAATGCACTATATGTCCATTCTGGGCAGCACTTGGCCCAGCTCCCATATATGTATGGTCAGTAAAAAATATTGAACATGTAAATGATAAGCATACAAATGAAATAATAATATGTTGTTTAACATAATTATTGTCATTATTTTTAATAAAATGCGCCACCGCTTAGTTGGTATTCATCAATAAAAAATACTCAACACAAAATAGTTTTTCACAAAACTCCTCGGATAGATTTTATTGAGCTTTGGTGTACAGACTAGTACAAGCCCAAGGCACATAATGCACTATGTGTCCATTCTGGGCAGCACTTGGCCCAACTCCCATAAATGGATAATCAGTAAAAAATATTTAACATGTAAATGATATGCATACAAATGAAATAATAATGTGTTTTTTAACATAATTGCTGTCATTATTTAATCAAATGCGCCACCAGTTGGTTGTGTATTTGAACTCGTTGGTTTTGTCTTGATAAGTACCTAGTATAGCCCAAGGTTGCATCTAGGGTCTGGTGATGGAGCCGGAAGGTACTGATAGGAACTCCTCAACCATACAAGACAGCACCGTCGGGTTTGGACTCGTTGAATATGCACTGACAAGTGCCTTATACTAGGCAGTGTCCAGGGTCTCATGATGGAGCCGGAAGGTGGCTATAGGAACTCGTCAACCAAACAAGATAGCACCATCGTGTTTGAACTCGTTGGCTTTGTCTTGATAATTACCTAGTATAGCCCAAGGTTCATTATATGGATATGCATAAAAATGGAATAAGAATGTGTTGTTTAACATATTTACTGTCATTATTTAATAAAAATGCGCATTGGTTGGTTGGTGTTCATCAATTAAAAATACTCAACTAAAAATAGTTTTTTTCAAAACTCCGCGGATAGATTTTATTGAGCTTTGGTGTACAGACTTGTATAAGCCCAAGGTACGTAACGCACTATATGTCCATTCTGAGCAGCACTTGACCCAACTGCCATAAATGGATGGTCAGTAAAAAGTATTTAACATGTAAATAATATGCAAACAAATGAAATAATAATGTGTTGTTTAACATAATTACTGTCATTATTTAATCAAATGCGCCACCGGTTAGTTGGTATTCATCAATAAAAAATGCTCAACAAAAATTCGTTTTTCTCAAAACTCCTCGGATAGATTTTATTGAGCTTTGGTGTACAGAGTAGTATAAGCCCAAGGAACATAATGCACTATGTGTCCATTCTGGGCAGCACTTGGTCCAACTCCCATATATCGATGGTCAATGTCCTTTGTAGACTTATTATAAACTAGCTGTGCCCCGCGGTTTTACCCGCGTAGGTCTCGATCGCGTGGGAATATAGGGATAAAAACGTATCCTATGTCCTATTCCATGTCATGGTCTACCCGTGTGCCCATCCTCTCCTCTCTAGAGTAGGGAACGTCTGTATCTCACCGATGACGCGTTGCATCTCGGATTTGAAGCTCAGGAATTGTTTCTGGTTCATTCGCATAAGCCCGAGATTTCACAAAACCCCAAATTGCACGGCGTTAAATCGCATGATCTTGGTGGCCAGTTGAAAATCGTTGCTGCAATCGATTGTTTCATGCGCGGTGTGGCAAGCGGCGCCATCTTGCTGAAACCACATGTCGCGCAGATCCATACCTACCGTTCAATTGAGGCCACAAGAACTCTGTTACCATGTTCCTGTAACTAATCCCATTTACAGTCGAGCGGTCTCAGCATAACTTTCCAAATTTTTGTAATAAGTTTTCACATTTATAACGCGTTGTTCTTTCGTAAAGTGCTTCATTTTATTAATCGGAATAAACATAGGTTCATTTCATAGGTGACACCTGTGAAATTTCAGAGTTGCCACTTGCAGTCTTGCACGAAAAAGAAATGACACTAAAGGATATTGACCAATTTGGACCAAATGCTGCCCAGCCCTGGGAGTGCTTCAAATGGTTCCTTGCATCAATTTATACACACAAAAATTAAAAAAAAAAATCGGTCCCAGGGTTAAAAAGTTATTGCCTTTATACGGAGCCAGCAGGTATCCATAGGAACTCCTCAACCAAACAAGACAGCACCATCGACTTTGGACTCGTTGAATATGCATTGACAATTGCGTTATACTAGGCAGTGTCCAGGGTCTGATGATGGAGCCGGAAGGTGGCCATAGGAACTCCTCAACCAAACAAGATAGCACCATCGTGTTTGGACTCGTTGGCTTTGTCTTGACAAGTACTTAGTATAGTCCAAGGTAGTATCCAGAGTCTGGTGATGGAGCCGAAAAGTACCCATAGGAACTCCTCAACCAAACAAGACAGCACCATCGTGTTTGGACTCGTTGAATATGCATTGACAAGTGCTTTACACTACAATGTAAATTATATGCATAAAAATGGAATAAGAATGTGTTGTTTAACATAATTACTGTCATTATTTAATAAAATGCGCCATTGGTTGGTTGGTGTTCATCAATAAAAAATACTCAACAAAAAATAGTTTTTCTCAAAACTCCGCGGATAGATTTTATTGAGCTTTGGTGTACAGACTAGTACAAGCCCAAGGAACACAATGCACTATATGTCCATTCTGGGCAGCACTTGGCCCAGCTCCCATATATGTATGGTCAGTAAAAAATATTGAACATGTAAATGATAAGCATACAAATGAAATAATAATATGTTGTTTAACATAATTATTGTCATTATTTTTAATAAAATGCGCCACCGCTTAGTTGGTATTCATCAATAAAAAATACTCAACACAAAATAGTTTTTCACAAAACTCCTCGGATAGATTTTATTGAGCTTTGGTGTACAGACTAGTACAAGCCCAAGGCACATAATGCACTATGTGTCCATTCTGGGCAGCACTTGGCCCAACTCCCATAAATGGATAATCAGTAAAAAATATTTAACATGTAAATGATATGCATACAAATGAAATAATAATGTGTTTTTTAACATAATTGCTGTCATTATTTAATCAAATGCGCCACCAGTTGGTTGGTATTCATCAATAAAAAATACTCAACAAAAAATCGTTTTTCTCAAAACTCCAAAGATAGATTTTATTGAGCTTTGGTGTACAGACTAGTATAAGCCCAAGGAACATAATCCACTATGTGTCCATTCTTGGCAGCACTTGGTCCAACTCCCATATATGGATGGTCAATGTCCTTTAAAAAGTGTACTTTTATTGAGACACCCTTTACAAATAATCTATACTACCTATATTTATATTTATATCTATACTAATATTATAAAGCTGAAGAGTTTGTTTGTTTGAACGCGCTAATCTCAGGAACTACTGGTTGGAATTGACAAATTCTTTTTGTGTTGGATAGTTCATTTATCGAGGAAGGCTATATTATGCGTGGCTGAGCTACGGCATCATTATGTGGGGATACAGTACAGATGCCCCAACACTATTCACCGTTCAAAAGAAAATTATCCGTATCCTGGTAAATATACAACAGACAGATAGCTGCAAACCCCATTTTATAGAACAAAATATCTTAACTCTGCCTTGTATGTACATACTTGAAATATGCAAATTTGCTCACAAACACCAAGACTTTTACACTAAAAGAGAAGACATACAAACAAGGTACACACTCAGACACAAAACACAACTTAACCTACCATCATCCCGCTTGAAAATACATTCTACAAGTCCTCTGGTAATGTCAGTAAAAACATATAATGTGCTACCTACCAGAAACAATAAGAAAAGAAAAAAAACTCCATTTATTCGTAAATACATTAAAAAAGTTATTACTTAAAAAATCTTACTATAGTGTCGATGAATATTTAAGTGATAAGTCTCTAAAACTTGAAAAATAAAGTCTTTTGCAATTTTAATTCTAATGTTAATGTTATGTCTATGTTTTTAGAATAAGTTGTATTGTAATAATGATAAGTCCTCTCCACATTTATTTATTATATCTTTTGCTGTGCCCGACAGGGTCCACGATTGTTACCTACCAAATAAATGTTTACCACCTAAGCCTACATTGTGGAATGCAATAAAAAATTGAGTATTGAGTATATAACATCACGCTACGACCAATAGGAGCGGAGCATAAATGAAAAATGTTGCAAAAACGGGAAAAAATATTCCTTTTTGAGAGCTTCCGTTGCGTGCGCTGCGTAAACTGTTGTTACGCAAATATCATGTATGATGGAGTTATTCCTCTTTAAAAGTTCAAAAAAAAAAGTCCGCGACAGCATAATTATGTCTATCTTTTAAGATTGACTCACTATAACCTTTTTTATGGTAATCAAATTTGTTAGAAATTAATGCATTATTTGCGAAGGAATTTTATCAACATTATATTAATTCTTATTCAAATAAATAACATCAAGGGTATTTATGTAGCAGTAAAATACTTTTTAATTCATTCGAATCGGACATTTAATTTCGAAGTTATCACGAGTTTAAAAATACGCGAACCGTTCGACGCCGGGCGCAGCGCCGCTGCGCCGCGACGTTCCCTACTGTAGACAAGAGAGGATGGGCACACGGGTAGACCATGACTTGGAATAGGACATAGGATACTTTTTATCCCTATATCCCCACGGGATAGAGACCTACGCGGGTGAAACCGCGCACTATTTTGGAAGTAAATGTACTTAGATCTTACCTATGTAGGTACCTACACATACACACGTTATTTGAAAATTCATGGGTGCTTATGTTGCCATGGTATTTTTGTCATGCTATTGTATTTTCTTGGATTTTCACCGCATCAAATAGTGACGAATGGAAGGCTCTGGAGGAGGCCTTTACCCATAGAGGGGTTCATGCAACTTAATTTAATTAGTTAATTACTTAATTATTTAGAAACTAAAAATTATTTATTGTTAAGTGTAATGTTAGTGGAATTATTTATTGATTATTATAATACGAATCCTAATGAGTTATCTAGTACTATTACTAAGAAGCATTTTACTTGCTAAATTAACATTATTATTAGCATTATGTAAAAAAGAGATATGTTTGCATGAAATAAAGAGGCTTTTTTATTTTTATTTATTGTATTTTCTTATGATAAAACGAAAATCGATTATATCTCAGAAAGTGCACCATTGGGGCACCAAGGGTCTTTGGACAAAATGTGGCACTTAGTAGATAGATAGGTACCAAATAAAGAAATGACTTCTCGAAACATGGCGAAACTCAGGCGGTGGGGGAGTGTCCATTTTCATACAAAGAAAACACTTTTTATCGTTTTTCTCCTGCAGGCGTAGCATGAGCATCGTTTTGTCGACGGAAGAGTAGACAAAAATGACGTTTCCTGTAGACAGTAGACAGTACGAGACGGCAACAAAATAGAAAGAGTCAACTGCACTTTTTACGAAATTCACTCTTTTACATAATTCGACTAAGAATTCTTTGTTTTATCATAGGATTTATCGGTTGTCAGTGTGATTTTGACAGTAAGGATAGAAAACTTTCTTCCGAAATAGTCTACATATAACAAGACCTAGACAAGGATCATTAGAAATGAAAGACAAAATGACTGATTGTAGAAAGATTTCTACGGTGGATGTCAAATATGAAGAAACGAACTGTCACTTTGTATAGAAAAAGCTATGTCTATTCTTCGTAGAGATAGAAAGCGCCATGCTACGCCTGCTGAAATAAGAGTCCAATCCGAAAAAGTCTCAGAACAATATTTGTAGGTTTTTGATATAGGAATACGATTTTTTTTATAAATATCTATTTTGATTTCACAAGCTGCCTACGACGATCCAGTGTGCCGGCGAGGAAGCGACTAACTATCGACTATTTTCTCGCTCAAGAAACGTAGTTACAATAGATACCTATACATTCCGTGTAAACAAAAGAGATGCATATTTTTAATAGTTGATCGCTGACTGTTCACACCGCCAGCGAGTACTCGCTCCACTAATTTGTCGCTGAACGACAAGAGCTATCATAGCTCCTTGCTCAGCTATGCTTGCTTGGCGGTCAGAACTCAAGCCACGCCGACAGACCAAGCAGAGGTCGAGCGAGTGTTGCGAGTAAGCGCCCATCGCACTCAGACACTCGCTGAAAGCCCAGCGACAAAACTATCGGAACTATACACTCGCTGCCCGCCAGCTCGTTTTCAATTGCTAGCTCTTCGCGCTACTCGTTAATCGCCGGCGGTGGGACAACTGCCGTAACCGCATCCCATCACACCGTGCTTGCCCATCTAACGTATTTCCTAAGAAAGAAAGGGTAAGAAAGGGTTAGGTAGATGAGCCGGTATTTTATACACAACACGAATGCTACTGCTACTTAAAGAACAAGCAGTACCTAAGTTAAACTGATATATTATAATAAAAACCATGGTTAATTTCGAAAAATACTTTTAATTGAAAGAAAGTGTTGACTTGATTCATCATCTTTATCACAGAAACAATCAAAATATACTATACTTAATTCTAAGTAAGAGTGGAGTGCTGGTCTAAGATTTCATACACAACTGTTGGCATAACATTCGAGGATAAAAATTGACTACCATCTTTTATTACAGCTGTCGGACGAGCATACAGCTAATTGCTATATGTTTCATACAAAAACGTAAAGTTATTGTCGTTGTCACACATGTCCTTAATAATTAAGTACTCAAAAACACAGAATATTTATAATATCTGATTTTTGAGCACCTTTCACATTATCAGTAGAAAGATACAAAACAATTTAGGACAATAAATGATCGAAAATTAAATCTAGATGTCAAAAATCACATCGACACACCAGAGTTTTAAGAAAAAACATAACACTTACCAATATAATAATAATAAATGCTACCTATTTAATCACCGAAGTATTCTTATATCCAAAGTCAAATTTTCCTTATGTCAACTTTTCTTATAACTAACGTAGAAAAATTAGAATAAAAATGCTTTTGGCAGTAGCTGTCAAGATCTAAAAATTCAGAGGTAAGAGTTGTTATATGCTAATAGCAAGGCACTGGGCTAGAGGAACTGTACGTACGGGTGGGACTAGGCACCGAAGCCGGGCGGCGAGCGCATGGGTCCCATGGCAGCCCGGGGCCCCACGGCGGGGGGGGGGCCCATCACACGGGCCAGCGTGCCCGCCATGTACAAGTGCGCCGCGTCCGGGTTGACGCGCGTCAGTTGACGGTACGTGTCGCACTCGGCCATGCTGAGCGTCACCACGCCGGGCGCAGGGTAAGGCCCGAACCACAGGCCGGTCGGCAGCAGGCCCGGCGGCGGCGGCAGGCCCGGCGGCGGCGGCAGGCCCGGCGGCGGCGGCAGGCCCGGCGACAGCGGGAACAGCGCCGGCGGCGGGAACGGGCCGCACTGGCGGGGCGGCGCGGCGGGGTGGGCCACCGGGTGACGGTGAAAGGGTTGTCGGGGAGTAAAGACTTGGGCTTCAGGGACAATCGGTCGAGGGTATAAGATTTTTCGGGGAGTAAAGACCTGGGCTTCAGGGTTAATGGCAGACCGTGGGTTGACGGAAGCCTCGACCCTTACGGCGGGCGGCCGGGGTTCCCTCAGAGGTGTCATCGGAGTTTGTTTCACTACCGGCGTGCGAAGTGTGTGCGCAGGCGGGAGCGGCGGGGCGGGAGGGGCAGACGGGGGGGGCGCCGGCGGCTCTTCTCGGGTGGGACCAGGAGCCGCAGGACACGTGCCGGGCCACAGAAGCGGGATGCGCGTGGCGAGCTCGGAGAGCTCGGGGCTGGGCGATGCGGGCGGCGAGGCCACATAGAACTCTTGTAGCGCGTCAACGGGGCCGGGCGTGACAGGCGGCGACGCCACGTAGAGCTCGTGGCGCATGTGTTTGGGGCCGGGCGAAGCGGGCGGCAAGGCCACGTAGAGCTCGTGCAGCGTGTGTTCGGAGTCGGGCGAAGGGGGCGGCGACGCCACGTAGGGCTCGTGCAGCGTGTGCTCGGGGCCGGTTGAAGCGGGCGGCGAGGCCACGTAGGGCTCGTGCAGCGTGTGCTCGGGGCCGGTTGAAGCGGGCGGCGAGGCCACGTAGGGCTCGTGCAGCGTGTGCTCGGGGCCGGTTGAAGCGGGCGGCGAGGCCACGTAGGGCTCGTGCAGCGTGTGCTCGGGGCCGGTTGAAGCGGGCGGCGAGGCCACGTAGGGCTCGTGCAGCGTGTGCTCGGGGCCGGGCGGCGTCGCGGGCAGGCACGCGGGCACGTGCCGGCGGTACGCGTCCACGTAGTCGAGCGCGATGCCGTCGCGCAGGTAGGCGTGTATCTCGGCCATGTTGGGCGTGTCGCCGCTCTCGAGCGCCTCGAACCTCGGGTACAGGTAGCACTCCGCCGTCTGCAACGAGCGAGGTGGCGGTGAGCGACTGTGACTGTGCGCGAATCTCGAGGACGCGTCCGACACTCGTGTTGTAACCGATTTTACCGAACCCTTCCCCGAGGTTCGAGCGCAGCGCCTTTTACACAAAGCAATACATCTACTACTAGCGTGATATAAATTACTTGTTAATAAAAATATTATCATCATCATCATCGGCCGCCTTGTTCCACCCACTGCTGAGTCTACACCTGCTCCCTTTTGTGCCTTTCGTCGTTGGTATTATACGTAACCCATCGCGAACCCGTCATCCACGGATTCTGTACATTAAACTAAGTAACTGCGTGCAAATATAATTACTGGAAAACAACTTTTATTTTTCATGTGAAAATTCGCTCTTAACGGTAATGCGCAATGTTGAGTTGAAAAACCCATACAGAATGTATGGGAGAACAAGTTTTTCAACTACAATGTTTTTGTAACTGCAAATGTAAGTTAGTCGATTATTACTCGGTAACTTGTGGAGCCTACTTAGCTGTGATAGTTTTCCTTTTAAGGCGAGGTTACCCTAAAAAACGGCGTTTTCTATTGTGATTTATTCGTAGATAACACGGATTTAAATTTTGAAAAAAATATATTACATAATTCATACTTCGATCTTTAGATCTCGGCTATGCGATACACGATTACTTGCACTTTACTGCATCCAATTAAATCGCAAAGACAAGTCTAAATTGCGGTCTAATTTATTATTTTATTTGAGTTTTATTAGGCTTTGAATAATAAAACTTGTACCATAATAAAGATCGTAAAAAATGTGTTAAATATGGGCCGACATCAAAACCAAGTGGTTTCATCTTTTCATGCGCTCGTCATGCGTCGTTTAGTCCCGAGCGGAACGTGTTGGAGGTCGGACGTGTGCTAATTTTTGCGAGCCCGCCACCCCCGCCGGTTGAGTTCTTGCCTTCACTACGTTATTTTTTATTTCAAATATCACAGCGATTGTACTATTTTTGCAGTAAATACATTGCTTCTTAACTACTAACTAAGTGTTTCGCTAAGGGACTGGACAAGCAATGTAAAACTCACAAAACGATACTTTACGTAAGCGTTAGCTCGCTTAGTACAGGGCGCCGCGATAGTAATGTGCTGGTGAGACCTTCTAACGTAGGCTATCGACAATAATGTCGATTGTCGTATGAACTTATATTACTATTAAAGTTTATTCTGCAATTTGTCAACCGCGCTGAGATATGGATATCGATAATTGGTACTAGTTGTTACGGTTTTTTTTTTTACATTTGCTTATTAATCTAATCTAACTAATCTTATAAACGCGAAAGTTTGTCAGTATGGATGGATGGATGGATGAACATATTCTTGATAAGACACTTTTGAAATTGTATGGTTTATGTTGGTCATGTTACTTCTGCCGTATAACGAATCTGCCAAAAAAAGAATCTGCCGTAACAAGAATCTGCCCAAACCAGAATCTGTCCTAAACGGAATAACCCGTAACCCGTAACATCAAATGTTTTTGTGAGCGCGGAAAATGCATCTAGTGTGTCGTATCTATGTTTCAGTGTGAGTATGTACGGCGCATGGTAAATGCACGCTGTGTTTGATGGACTATGGTTTATTATTGTTTTATGTGTTTGCGATCTACGTTGTTGTGACCTTCGGGTCGTGAACTCAGTCGCCGGCGCTTGATTTCGTAAATTGTTACGATGGCTAACCGTTTCGGGGGCTGAGGTAAGGTTTCATACCTACGGAGCTCAAAATAAGACGGCCTTAATTTCGTTATACAATGTGTAACGTTAAATGCGCAACCTCAGACACCCCAACTGATTTTTAAATCAATTGACCTATATCAGAGAGAAAAAAATCATTAAAAAAATTGTAAGGGTCTAACCACAAAAACTTAGACACTTGTTAAACTCGTGTCTACTGTCAGCTTTATGTCAAACTCCATACAGAAATGTCGTGTTTAAAATGTGTTTAGGCTAAACAACTGGTAAACACGGTTTTGTAGTAATGGTTAAGGTTTTATGTGCTGATTTAGTTTTACTGGCAAATCTGATCGTTTCTTGCGTCTGCGACGACGCTCTATCGAGGGAGGGGTCGTCCCCGGGCCGCTGCGCCGCGCTGATAGGTTTGCGCATGTGATGGCTTGACTTATTAATAAATAGACACGGCAACGTTTTTAATGAAGATTTTTTGAAAATGTGACCTTTATTAAAAAGTGGTTTAATTCATTCTGCTCGTTATTCTGATCAAACTATTTTCAGGTTTTGCCCATTTAACGTTACAGGATGTAAGGGTAAACACTCTTGTCATCCAAACCATGGGTAGTTGACTTAAATATAAAAATAAATGACCGAACACAACAAAAAAAAAAAAACGTTAGTTTCATTAAAAGATTTTAAAAAGTTTCTATCTGACACCGTGCTTGCTAGCGAAACAGCTGACTGACTAAGGGAGGGATCGTGCTCGCTGCCGCTCAGGTCACATCCTGTACGCCCCGCCCGTGTTCAGACGCAAGTTCGTTGCCCTAGCGCATAGGGCAACGAACTTGCGTCTCTTGTGGTAAAATTTAGATCTAAAAAATGTTTAGAAAAAGTTGTAATTTTCCATTGATTTTACTTTCTATAAATGAAACCCAACCATTGGTTGCAAGGATAACGGTGTTTACCCTAACACCCTGTATACTACTGTCGTGAACACATAATATACAAAATCAACCATTGAGCTGGCAGGGGGGGGGACACTTGACTCTAACAAATACTTCGCAAACGGATCCCTGAGTCCAAAAATGATTTTCAAAAACTCGCAATATTTTTAAATGACCTTTCCAACGATACACCACACCGTGGGTTGACGAGAAAAAAATAAAACATCACCACTTTACGAGTAGGGGAGGGACCAAAAAAATAAAACATCACCACTTTACGAGTAGGGGAGGGACCAAAAAAATAAAACATCACCACTTTACGAGTAGGGGAGGGACCAAAAAAATAAAACATCACCACTTTACGAGTAGGGGAGGGACCAAAAAAATAAAACATCACCACTTTACGAGTAGGGGAGGGACCAAAAAAATAAAACATCACCACTTTACGAGTAGGGGAGGGACCAAAAAAATAAAACATCACCACTTTACGAGTAGGGGAGGGACCAAAAAAATAAAACATCACCACTTTACGAGTAGGGGAGGGACCAAAAAAATAAAACATCACCACTTTACGAGTAGGGGAGGGACCAAAAAAATAAAACATCACCACTTTACGAGTAGGGGAGGGACCAAAAAAAATTTTTTTTTTGCTCTTTGTCCTCGTGATTTATTTGTATGCCCTTACCAAATTACAGTTTTCTAGTACTAAGAGTCTCTGAGCTAAGCCACGGACAGACATACAGACATGGCGAAACTATAAGCGTTTCATTATTGACTACGAAACCGGAACACTAAAAACGTTAAAAAAGTTGGAACTTTGACCTTCAATAACTCCGTACCAGTTCTCACAGGTACGGTCCAATAAAAATCATCATAAAAATGGGTAGAATAAGAGGCTCTCGGCTTCGTTAGTGGTATTTACCTATAGACCCGTTATATTTATAGTACAATACATACTGTGTGCAAAGTTATGCGCCTCAGCAATATTCGTGCTTATGATTAGTATGAATAGGCTACCTATGTACGGAAGTCGCACCTAATCCCGTACGTCACCTGTCGAAACTTTTATTTAATTTGCCGAACTATTATTGTAAGGCAAACATTCTATATTGCATCTTTGATATTAATATCGTGCCTTCGTATTTTCGAAGATGTACAATGATGATTTCCGAGGCGCATAACTTTAACTTACAGCGTTCTTTAACGCGCTACAAACGCAACTACTGCTGGTTTTTCAAGGCAGAAAACCCTCCGCCGACCCACGTTTCTTGGAACGCGCGTTTAAAAAGCGCCGTGTTATAGACCCTTAGTACTGTTGAGTCGAACGCGCGACTACATATCGTAGGAGTAAGTAGGTACAGCGTTCGTAACACAAGTGTAGCGTGCGGTTGACTGTACAATCATTTAATTATTGTTTAATAACAAGTCGTATCCCGGCAAATCTAATCTAGATATAACTTTTTACAAACAAAAAACAGCCAACTTCCAAAAAAATACTAAAAAGTGAAAAACAAATTTAATTTCGGAAGACGGTCTTCGGTGTTCAATTTTCGTTTTTTGCGACCTTCGAAATTAAAGTTATTTTTCACATTTTAGTGTTTTTTTGGAACTCGTTTGTTTTTTTTTAACCGACTTCTAAAAGGACCTCTTGCTTTACATGGGACCACCTCTGAAGACCTACCAAACAATAAAAGAATCATCAAAATCAATTCATAATTGGCGGACTAATCGCTTAACAAACAAAAAAAAAATAACGTCGAATTGAGAACCTCCTTCTTCTTGAAGAAGTCAGTTAAAAATAGCTTTATCATCAAGCTATTTTTAACTGAGTTCTTCTTCTGCCTATGATTTTAAATGAGTAATATTATTATAGTTACTGCCGCCGGCCGCAGATCACATTTTGATCAACCTATGACCTACGAATACATAGCTGCTAATTGTAAAAATAAAAAAAGTGTTTGTGTGTCAGCTCCGAGTCACGACTGGAGTTTACTCCTTAAGTGCGATTGTCTTTGAATATGCTATAGAGAAAGAGGGTAAATAAACGCATCTCATAAAAAAATTAAAACAAAATGGAACAATAAGTAAATCATAATTTAGAATTGTATTTACGTGTGTAAAGTTCAAGTAATCGTGTATCGCACGGCCGAAATATCTAGATCGAAGTGTGAAATATGTACTTACTTAATGTTTTTTTTTAACTTGACTGACTTGAGCTAAAATATGAGTGTGTTTATACGACGGCATTAAAACATCATTTTATTGGCAAAACACAACATTCAGAACAGCAGTTTGCGTTTTACTTGATAATTTTCGAGCCGTATAGGTATTTCGAGAGCCGTTGATCCACTGATTATCTTTTCTAGGCCTGTTTTATCCAGAATTCAATAAGGAAGAACTTGTGATAATAAGTAATTGACGCAAAACTAATAGATTACGAAGTATTCCCAAAAAACCGACTTTCGGGACTTTTAGGCTGACTGTCCACTGAAGCGGAGGGGAGCGGAGCAGAAAAACCGGCCGCCGACCGCTCAAATTACTCGTCGCGTGAACTCGGTTTAGCTCCGCACAGTCCGCAATTCGGCCGCTTGTACACGCCAAGAAAAGTCGCCGGGCCTATGCATGCTGCTCCTGCTTCGGCGCTGACCAAGAAAAAATCTTATCTGCGCTAGACCCGACGCGCGAAGTTGCTGCGGTGCGGAAGGGGGGCGGGGAAGGGGGCGGGGGGATGTCGTGCCTAGATCCGACAAGTCTTGTCGTGTACTTGATGAATTGGTCCTATCTGCAGCAGACACGGTGAAATTTCTTAGCGCGCACTTACGCTACGCACTACCTCGCTCTGCATCAATGGACAGACACAGACCGCAACTCCATTCCGCATTACTCCCGACAGTGAACAGGCGGCCTGTCGATATTATGTCTTTATTGACTTTTCACACCGTATTTCTTATGCCTGAATAAAGATAATCCCGGTGATAAATCTTCATTAGGATTTATTTCCCAGATTTAACAAATTAAGTGTCGTATTGAATGTTGAATGTTTTGTTGTGTGAATACTATCTTTGAACACATACTTGTTTTTGATTTTTATCGTTTTTGAACCAATATTGTAACAAATAACAAAAAATACTTTTTGAATTTTGTGTTTATATAAAAACATAGCAATACATATTTCTTAATTGTCAGTAAATATATTTGTGTATTGATTAATCTATGCTATGCTACATTTTGAACGAATAAAATGATTTTTTATTAATTAATTAATATATTACCGTTGCCGCTGCCAACTAACACATATTTTATTATTTTCAAAGCTGCACCGTAACATAATATATATGGCTTCGCCTTACGTGGACGAGAGGCAAAGAAGAAAGAAATGTGGCAAGCTGAGCAGTTTGTAACTTAATCGCGATATTTGTCATTTAAGGCGAGTCGACGGCGCAAAATAGGATCGGTGATAGATGATCGATGCTCCGGCGGCGACGTCTGTGCTACCGACTCGTGTACGACGGGCTCGTGCAAGCGGTCGTGCAGGCGCTCGTGCAGGCGCTCGTGCAGGCGCTCGTGCAGGTCGGCGTGCCGGCGCAGGCGCTCGCTGCGCGGCGCGGCGTCGGCGTCCCACGTGCGCAGGCGGCGCGGCCCGGCGCCCACCAGCTCGGACGCCGACGCGCTCACGTCGCTGAGGCTGGCGGACTCACTCACCCGCAGCGCGGAGTCGGCGCGCGCGTCCGCGTGGCCGGCGCGGATCAGCTCGGCGCTCAGGCACACGTCCTCCGCGCCGCGCGTGTCGATCAGCAGCGTCTCCAGCACGTCGTTCTGCGCCAGGGAGGAGGGAATATCAAACGATGCTATGTAAAGTCACGTCGCACGTTCGCAGCGATGAATAAACATTTCTGGGCGGCAACAATACGGACGGATCGGCGAAAGACACATCCAGAGAGGGGACCGACGCCGAGACCGAGGCTAACGCGCGAATAGGAAAGGACTCACCTCGGCGTCAACGGCGACGACGTTGGCGTAGAGGCGCGCGTCGTGCACGTGGCGCAGGAAGTGCGCGGCGGCGGCGTGCGGCCAGCGCCGGCCGGCGGCGCAGGGCCGCACGCCGGCCAGGCGCGCGCGCGCCGCCTGCGCCGGCAGCGCGGCCCAGGCGCGGCGCAGCGCGCGCAGGCCGCGCACGGGCACCGTGTCCACCGTGCCGTAGTCCACGTGCCGCACCTGAAGCGCCGACCGAACACGTTATACGCGCGCGACCACGCCGGAGGTGTATTCGTGCGGGACGCCGGCGCTCGTCGGCGCCGTCGAGCTCTGTTCGTCGACGCCGGTCGGCGCAGACAGTTTTCATACTTTAAAACCGGCGCCCACCGATCAGATAGGAACTTGTTGACGATTATCGGCGACGGTTTGCGGTCACAGCGGCGAACAAATTTTTTAAAAATTCCATAATAAAATAAAATAAAATTAAAAAACAGTTTTTTTTTAATATTTTTGCCGCCGATAAAATTAAACATAGATTTCCTCATTTCGTTAGATGCACATAATAAAGAATCACACTGTATAAAGCTAATGATTACTTGGACGACAAAAAGGCTTGGAATTAATCAAGCGACTCCAATGTACCGCCAAGCAACAAACTATAATAAACCAACATTAATATTTTAACATTAATATTGTCATTTTAATGTATTTAGAAGACTGTTTTAATAAATTACCCACTGATCCACTAAAAAGCGAAAAATAAAACTTTTTTCCAAAAACAAAAAAAACACTACAAAGTGAATTATATTATAAAACTAAAATCCAACTACGACAGCATAAGTCAACTAAAAAGATATAAACAAGACATCACAGCCAGACAAATAAAAAATCCGGAGTCACACGTATCTGTTTGATTTATGCTAACATGTGTGATTCCGGATTTTTTTATGTCAAAAAATGGCTTTCACAAAACTCACAATATTTTTGAATGACCTTTCCAAGAACGCCCCACACCATAGGATAGACGAGAAAAAAAAAATCTCCATTTTACACAAAACCTTTATGAAATTATACACCAAAACTTTTCCTTGAATCACTCAGTCCATTGGTGAAACCGTTTGGAAATCCGTTCGATAGCTTTTGAGTTTATCGCCTGACGGATACGGTGGGGAACTTTGTTTTATAATTAAGGATGTTTGAGTTTTTTAATTCAACTGCTAACTCTCATAAAGTACAGACCACAAACTGAAACGATTTCCGATCTTGATAATTTTTATTCAAATCTCTAAATACGGGGGGTATTTAGAGATTAGAGACCTGTTCGATTTCATATCAAATGTTAACTCTTTACTAATTCTTTATCTATGTTTTATATGCCTATGTGCTTTATGGTATTAAAGATATTCATTCGTTTTTGGAAAGTCATCCATGCGTTTCATTATAGGTTATGGGCGCAGACCAGAAAAACCCGTAAAATATTAGTTTGTTAGTCTTTTTCGTGTTAAGTGCTAAAATATGAGTTCTGATTTTCTGATGAACGTTCCAAAACTCAAAGGTCGCGAGAATTATGATGATTGGGCGTTCGCAGTTGAAAATTTGCTGATACTTGAAGGCGTAGACAAGTATCTGAAGCAAGAAACTCCTGCTACTGCTGGAGAATCAGTAGACGTAGCAGATGCAAAAACACGAGCAAAAGTAATTTTGACGATTGACGCGTCGTTTCGTTTCGTTGTCGCGCGACGATTCACTCTGACATCTGTGGTCCCATGGAACGCAAGTCTATTGGTGGAGCTAGATACTTCCTACTGTTCATCGATGATTATAGCAAAATGACTTTCATCTATTTCTTAAAGGTCAAAAGTGAAGCAATGAGCTATTTTAAAGAATTCAAGTCGATGGTAGAAAATATCCAAAACAAGAAAATCAAAATCTTGAGGACTGACAATGGAAGTGAGTACTGCAGTAAAGTTTTTGAAGATTTCTTGAAGAGTGAGGGCATAGTACACCAAAAAACTAACCCATATACACCAGAACAAAATGGTCTTAGCGAAAGGTCAAACCGAACCATTGTGGAGCGAGCCAGATGTTTACTTTTCGATGCTGGTTTAGAGAAGCATTTTTGGGCAGAAGCTGCTAATACTGCCGTTTATTTGAAGAACAGATCAGCAACTTCAGGCCTTGAGAAGACGCCATATGAGATGTGGACTACTAAAAAACCAAATTTAGAACACATACGCATATTTGGTAGTTCAGTCATGGTGCATGTTCCCAAAGAAAAAAGGGCCAAGTGGGACAAAAAATCCAAGAAACATATACTGGTTTCAGTGAAAATGTCAAGGGTTATAGAATTTATGATCCTGTGAGGAGAACAGTCACAACTAGTAGAGATGTAGTGATTCTAGAAGAGAAAAAGGATCAAGACGAGGTAACTGTCTGTATAGAAAACACAGATTCAGTGGGGGAATTGATGGAAGAATCTGTGGTTAAATTGGAACCTCTCGACCAGTCAGTCTCAAGTGAATCAGATTATTTAGATGTTGAAGATATCAATGATGCACAGGCAGAAGTGAGCAAAGAGCAACAAAAAACTTCTAAAAATGGAGAGCAACAACAACCGTCGGAAGCTGCTGATACACTTGTGACAGTCAATGAAGAGAGACCAAAGCGACAGAGGAAGAAGCCAGAAAGGTATGGTTTTATTTCTATGTGCACCAGCTCCATAGGAGAAGATGAAATGACATATGCAGAGACTATCAGAGGTCCTGAGAAACAGCAATGGTTGAAGGCAATGGCCGAGGAGCTGCAGTCATTTGAAGACAACCAAGTGTGGGATGTCGTCAATGCTCCAGATAATGCAAGTGTTGTAAAGTGCAAATGGGTGTATAAGAAGAAATTCGATTGTAACAATAAAGTGAGATATCGTGCGAGACTTGTAGCAAAAGGTTTCACACAGAAGTTTGGTGTAGACTATCAAGAAACCTTTTCACCAGTTATCAGACATTCAACTCTGCGATTACTATTTGCTTTGAGTGTACAGTTGGATATGGATATTACTCACTTAGATGTCACAACATTCCTTAACGGCTATTTAAAAGAGAGCATTTATATGCATTTACCAGAAAGTTTCCCTGACAAAGGTTCTAATAAAGTTCTGAAATTAAAGAAGGCTGTTTATGGCTTGAAACAGTCATCACTTGCTTGGTATCAAAGAGTAGAAGAAACATTATGTAAACTGGGATACAGTAAGAGCAAACTAGAGCCTTGTGTGTTTTTAAAGAATCATAGTGATAATAAGAAAACTATTGTTGGAATTTATGTCGATGATTTTTTAATATTTTCAAATAACAAGTATGAAACTGATTGTTTGATAGAAGCTTTAAATCAAAGTTTTAAAATAAAAAATTTGGGTCAAGTTAAGCAATATTTATGTATGAGAGTTAACATTAACAGGAATTCTAATGTAATTACAGTAGATCAGCAGCATTATATTGAACAACTATTAACAAAGTTTGATATGTCTGATTGTAATATAGCTGAAACACCGCTAGAATGTAAACTAAATATTGAAAAGTCAAATACTTGTGATGAAAAATTACCTTATCAAAAGCTAATAGGTAGCTTAATGTACTTGGCTGTAATGACCCGACTAGACATTGCTTATTCAGTTAGTTATTTAAGTCAGTTTAACAATTCTTACTCTCACGTTCATTGGAACTATGCAAAAAGAATTCTAAAATATTTGTTGAAAACAAAAGATTTTTGTCTTAAATATGCCAAAGGGAATGCGGAACTAGAACTAGTAGGATTTGTAGACGCCGACTGGGCTAGTGATGCCATTGACAGGCGCTCATACACAGGATTTTGTTTTATAAAATCTGGATCTGCTATTTCTTGGGAGAGTAAGAAGCAA
The DNA here is from genome assembly GCA_947363905.1 of Lithophane semibrunnea. Classification (NCBI taxonomy): domain Eukaryota; kingdom Metazoa; phylum Arthropoda; class Insecta; order Lepidoptera; family Noctuidae; genus Lithophane; species Lithophane semibrunnea. The sequence goes on from OX376205.1 coordinate 572,895, forward strand.
AAAACTGTAGCTTTAAGTAGTTGTGAAGCAGAATACATGGCTCTGTCAGAAGCATGTCGCGAAGCTATTTATTTACAGAACTTAGAAATTGAATTAGTAGGTTCTTGTGATAAAATTGTGATGTATAGCGATAGTCAGAGTGCATTGAAGCTGGCAAATAATCATCAGTCTCACAAACGTTCTAAGCACATTGATGTGCGATACAACTTCATTAGAGATGTAATAAATAATGATATTGTTGAAACATTGTATTTGCCAACAGCCAACATGCCCGCTGACTTGTTAACCAAAGGGTTGTCTGCTGCCAAACATTACAAGTTTATGAAAACACTTGGTGTCGTTAAAAAAAAATTGAAAGTTTATTTGATATAGGGGTGTTCGATTTCATATCAAATGTTAACTCTTTACTAATTCTTTATCTATGTTTTATATGCCTATGTGCTTTATGGTATTAAAGATATTCATTCGTTTTTGGAAAGTCATCCATGCGTTTCATTATAAGACTCCATTTTTTTTTTTGTATTTCTTGGTTACCTTGACGGTGTCGCTGTCGACGATCTTGACGATGACGGAGCGGTGCCAGTCGTTCTCGTAGAGCGTGGAGCAGTAGTGGCCCACGCGCACGGCGCCGCGGGCCAGCGCGCGGCCGCGGCCCTCGCCGTTGTAGTACAGCCTGCAAGGGGGGGCCGTCAGGGGACGTGCGGCAGGAGACAGATACTTACATCGGCTATGTTGTGAAGCCTCGTATTCAATGTTAGAAACAGTTGCTATTCATTATCACCCCCCCAACTCAAAATACATTGCTACAAACAGTGCTGTTTTGCGGGGTGCGAGGCTGCGTGCTATGTTTCGATAGCACGCAGCCTCGCACCCCGCAAAGGAGATGTTGTTTTGTACTTATCACACTACGTTTATATGTAGAATGTTAATGTTACGAATGCACCCTGACCGCTCAGCGTCCAGAAATGCACTGAAGCTACGGAAGGTATTAATACAATATTATCGCGTTGGCAATTGTTCGGTTGCGTTGGACCCAACAGTTGTACAACTAACCAGCGCCAGCATCATATATCCCAAAGCACAAAGATATTAGGTCTTTACCTATGAAATTGCCGTTTTGTATGAAAAAATTTAAACGAATTTTTTTCATGTATTTTTTATTTGTATTAATCGAAGTAATCACCCATGCAATCAATGCACCTTTTCCAACGCAGTGGCAGTTTATTGATGCCCTTCTTAAAGAAATCAGCTGGACGGGAGCCTGCAAATTCTTCAAAGGCATTTTGTACTGCCTCTCGGGTATTGAATGTTTTTCCCGCCAAGAAGTTATCCAAATTCTGGAAAAGTAGTAGTGTGTAGGCGCAAGGTCTGGTGAGTAAGGCGGATGACGGAGAGCTTCCAACCCCAGTTCTTGCAACTTGGACACCGTCTGCTGTGCAGTATGAGGTCGCGCCAACCAACTTGCTGAGCGCTTGCGGTTATCAAACAGAATCCATTTTTCATCGCAGGTAACAATGCGGTTCAAAATTCCTTCATTTGTTGCCTTGCCAATTTGAAGCAAATGGACCAATATTGTTTTGACGCTAACGTCGAAAGCTGCTGCTAATTCAGCCGTAGATTGTGTATCATCAGCTTCCACAATCGCCTTTAATTCGTCATTGTCGACCAAAGTCTTCGGACGACCGCGAGGTTCATTTTTCAGGTCGAAATTTCCAGAACGGAAGCGAGCAAACCAATAACAGGTGGTGCGTTGGTTTGTAGTGTTAGCTCCGTAAACGTCGTTGATGTTGCGTGCCGCTTGTGCCGCGTTGCTGCCACGACGGTACTCATATTCCATAATTACTCGAATTTTTAACGTATCCATGATGACGAAAAAGATTGAAATGCGAGGAAAATGTAACACTAATCATTAAACAAATGACTTCTTTTGAAAAAAGAATTCCATGTTTTTAAAGTAAAATTAATTTGAAATTAGAATTCTTAGCCAAACAAAAATTATTTTGATTTGAAATGGCCAGTACTGCAGAACGGCAATTTCATAGGTAAAGACCTATTATAATGCTGAAACTTTCCAATGAATTTGGGGTTTTATTACAGCAAGCAAGGCTAGTGTACAACAAGTACACATTTATATGATTTTTTCAGGTGGAAGCAAAGGCATCGTAAACATGTCCTAGATTAAGCCAATCGTATGTAAAGATGAGTGTGGTGTGCGCTCACGTCATCTCGTCCATGATCTCCTCCATGGCCAGGTTGTAGCGCTCCCCGAGGCGGATGAGCCAGAAGTGCGAGGGCGAGTACACCTCGCCCACCATGACCTCCAGCATGGCGCCAGGCCGGCAGTCGGCCAGCGACAGCGCCGGGATGCTCTCCATGAAGCGCACGCAGTCGGCCGGGAACACGTCCGGGTCCTGCGCGCCACCCGCCACGACCATGAATATAAAGATACCAAATACCGATTCCAGATAGCAACATATAAATGTGTAAAGGTCATTTTAATATCCTATTCACATTTAATAGTAAATAATGTTATTTCCAGGAAACCGTGAGAGTTAGTGATCAGTAGTTGCATTTCATCTTTCCACTTCGCCATTTCTTCTTCCCAGCTAAAGCACAAGGAATTAGTTTTGGGAGACTGTCCAAATTTGACGTTTGTGTTGTGTGTGATGATGATGAGTGCTGATTGTCAGCCAAATTTGAATAAACGACTTTTGATTTAGATTTTCACTAGTCCAATTAACGCCTTTTAACCTATTTAGCGATATACCTATAGGTACTTGACGTAAGATGGATGTGACTCACGAATTGGATCCCGGGCAGTGCGTCGTCGGGATCGGGCGACGCGGGGCGCGCGGCTCGCGCTGCGCCCGCGACACGGCTCGCGCGCGGCACGCGCAGCGCCGCCGGCGCGGGCGCAGCGCGGCGCCGCTCCGTCAGCAGCCAGTCGCCCGTGTCCACGGGCCGCGTGATCTGCACGCGCGCCTCCAGCACGTACGCCAGGCTGACGATGCTCGTGTATCCGAAGCGCGTGAAGTTCAGCTCGCGGTTGTAGCGCTCTCTGTGCACACCACACGCCCACTGTCACTAGTGCTACCCGAGTCTGATGCCGCGTTGGCCTGCTCGCTTATCTGACTCGTGCTAGTGGATCACTTATCACAATTAAAATCGATTTGACTCACCAGAATAATCTGTATTATCAGTATACACAAAGCTTGTGCTTACAGTGCACTAAAACCTTAAGATGCAAAACAATCAGATAAACGGCAGCTACGAGAACTTGAACTAGTTGAACCAACAGGCGTAGCATGGCGCTTTCTATCTCTACGAAGAATAGACATAGCTTTTTAACCGACTTCTTCAAAAAGGAGGAGGTTCTCAATTAGTCTGTATGTTTTTTTTTTTTTTTTGTATGTATGTTACGCGGTTACTCCGCCAATTATGAATAGATTTTGATGATTCTTTTTTTATTTGATAGGTCATTGCTTCAGAGGTGGTCCCATATAAATTTTATTAATTTTGCTTGCGTAGTTTTTGAGTTAGCTTCAATAATTACGTATTTTTTCCACTTTGCGTATGTAGACGATATCTTAATTTTCCTTCACTGTTATTTACATAGCAGGTAGTGGTATTCGAATTTGTGTGGGGTAGGTACTACAACCAAAAAGTGAAAAATAAAAACTGACTTCCAACAAAAACAATAAAAAACGTGAAAAATAACTTTTATTTCGGAAGTCGGTGTCTTTGCTTTTCAATTTTCGTTTTTTGCCACCGACTTCCAAAATATAAGTTATTTTTCGTTTTTTATTGTTTTTGTTGGAAGTCGGTTTTTTTTTAACCGACTTCTTCAAAAAGGTGGAGGTTCTCAATTCGTCGGTTTTTTTTTTTTTTTTTTGTATTTATTTTACGCGATTACTCCGCCAATTATGAATCGATTTTGATGATTCTTTTTTTGGTTGGTAGGTCATGCTTCAGAGGTGGTCCCATATAAATGTTATTAATTTTGCTTGCGTAGTTTTTGATTTAGCTTCAATAATTACGTATTTTTCCCACTTTGCTATGTAGACGATATAATTATTTCACTCCGTCACTGTTATTTACATAGCAGATAACGGTATACGAATTTGTGTGAGATAGGTACCACAGCTAAAAAAAATCAAATCACACTGACTACCGATGAATCCTATGACAAAACAAAGCATTCTGAGTCGAATTATGTAAAAGAGTGAATTTCGTAAAAAGTGCAGTTGACTCTTTCTACTTTGCTGCCGTCTCGTACTGTCTACTGTCTAAAGGAAACGTCATTTTTGTCTACTCTTCCGTCGACAAAACGGTGCTCATGCTACGCCTGCTGATCAGTTTTCTGTTCATTGGTAAATAATATAATTATAATACCGAAAAAAATAAGTATACTTTTGTGTACACTATTTGCACAAGACATAGCCAACATTGAGTTCCTCAGCAACTACATTCCAAACAGCTTGCCCTTGCCCGTTTTTTACCCGACTGCGGCGAAGTGAATAAAGCAGGTTATTTATGGCCTGTACTCATTATACTGTCTTCAACATTCAAATTGATTTGAGTATAGTAGCTAATATTTGAGTATAGTAGCTAATATTTTATATGAATTATAGCTGCTGCCCGCGGCTTCGCCAGCGTGGACCCTAATTCTTTTCCCAAATAAAAGCCTAAGTACAACCTGGTGTAGTGCCATATAACATCAGCAGCCAGTGAAAGTCCCGTCAAAATCTGTCCAAACGGTTTCGGAGATAGGCCGGAACAAACAGAGAGACTGTTTGTGAGAGACTGTGAAAATGTTTTTAAATTTAATAAAGTTGTTATTTTTAGAATTCAAACAGCTACTTAAATTTTATTTATTTGTAAGTAGGTTTGTTTTTTACAATTCAAACCTAGTCTGCATACAACACTACAGGTTTGGTCCAGCCACTGACAGGCAATGTATGCTCATATGAGGTCAGGTGGCTGTATGAAGAACTCACCTATAAAGCCTTATGAGATCTGTGCACCACACTCCCCCCGAAGCTGCAGTGATGAGCTCCATTATCTCAGACTTTAGCTCCTCAAACTGACGAGCCTTTGTACTGCTGCTACCTGAAGAGAGAAGCATTACCTCTTAAGTACCTATTACATTCTTATACTACAGGAGTTCATAGCCATTCTATCAAGATAATTCATTTTGTTACAGTGACACGCGAACTTAGTCTCCGGGATTTCATTCCGAATAACAGTTAACATGTCCAAATTTACTGTCGAAACATTCAACGATTTGATGAAGAAAGTTGCACCATTGACAGCACAAATTGCGGCGATTGAGAACAGAAACAGCGAGTCGCAAAACAAGAAAGTTTGACATCAGCAGCAGACGATCGGTAATTATTTTGTCACAATCACGGGACAGACGAAGGTACTTGCAGATTTGTCCACTAAAATTGAGAAGATCGAAGTTAATGGATACGTCGTAGAGCGAGATGGATAAACTAGTCGAAATACCTTCTACGCAGCGTGCGAGTGAGATAAACGTTGGAAGTGTTGCTAAGGAACCGCACGAAAAAAGTGAAGGAACGTACGCGCTGAGCGGCCGAGCGAGCCATGAATAAGGCTGCCTACATACTACAGAAAACCAACGAGAGTTTATCGGAAATCGCCGAGATAGACATTGATTAATGCGATACAAAAAAACAGGTTATTGGTTTGCCCCGCCTGCCGCCTGCAATACCTTACAAAAAACAAAGTTCAATGCTTGTTTTTCTCTTTTCGGTTATAGGTTTTTGCAGTTGGGTTTTTTAAATAATTTGTGTTATTTCAAGCTTTTAGTTTTATTCATATATACAGGGCGTCCCACGGTTATGCCACATGGAGGGAAAGCACCTTGAATATTGTAGATGGAACATTTTACTGAAAGAAGACATTATTTGAATTTAAAAAACAATTTAAACTGCATTCATAGATATTTAAATTATTACATGGTTGAACCGGGAATCGAACCCGTTACATGAGAAAAATAATCGAAAGGCTTCATCATAAGGATTATTTTTGCTAAATAACATAGTGTCACAAATAAAAGGAAGACCATGAATTTTAACATTTTTAATACAAAATTAATCAATTTGTCGGATTAATCAATTCGGCAATTGTCGGAACCCGAAACAGGAAATAATTAAAAAAAAAAAATATTTAAATTGTACTTTAAAATAGATTTAATTAAGTGTTTAGAATATCGCTAGTCCATGTCAGACACACTGTATATTATTACCTTTATATTAAGCCTTTCTATGATTTAGTTATAAGGATATCAATAAGGGCTTTCGGCGAAAAGAAAATATACATACTTGGTGTACAGCAAGATGCGATCGGTGTTGGACCTGGTAGCCGCGGAGCATGTTTACATCTCTCTTACTACTGAACTCCTACTTACTCTTTTATTAATTACTGAATAATAATCTATACTAATATTATAAAGCTGAAGAGTTTGTTTGTTTGTTTGAACGCGCTAATCTCAGGAACTACTGGTTGGAATTGAAAAATTATTTTTGTGTTGGATAGTCCATTTATCGAGGAAGGCTATAGGCTATATAACATCACGCTACGACTATAGAAGGAGCGGAGCATAAATGAAATGTGTTGCAAAAACGGGAAAAAATGTTCCTTTTTGAGAGCTGTCGATGCGTGCGCTGCGTAAACGGTTTATGTTACGTAAATATCATGTATGATGGAATTGTTCCTCTTTAAAAGTTCTAAAAAAAAGTCCGCGACAGCATATGTCTATCTTTTAAGATTGACTCACTATAACCTTTTTTATGGTAATCAAATCAAATTTGTTCGAAATTAATGCATTATTTGCGAAGGAGTTTTATCAAAATAATATTAATTCTTATTCAAATAAATAGTTTTAACATCAAGGGTATATAAGTAGCAGTAAAATACTTTTTAATTCATTCGTATCAACATTTAATTTCGAAGTTATCACGAGTATGAAAATGCAATACGCGAGCCGTTCGACGCCGGCGGCGGCGCCGCGTCGCCGCGACATTCCCTACTCTAGAGAGGAGAGGATGGGCACACGGGTAGATCATGACCTGGAATAGGACAATGATAAGTTTCATCCCTATATTCCCACGGGATCGAGACCTACGCGGGTGAAACCGCGGGGCACAGCTAGTTCAATATAATATGTGTATGTACTTAGATGTAAACCTATAATCAGAATAAAAACGAACTCACTTGATGATGTATGTCTCCCTGAATCGTAATCCTGGATCAGAGACAGAGATCCTTCTTTTTCAGAAACAGTCTCATCAAAATTATGTAAACTATTGTACTGTGGAAGGCGTTTCTTAAGGAAATTCTTGACATCATTACTAGTGACTGTTGTGTTTGTGTGGTGGTCAATATTCTCTTTGTTCTGGCTGGTTCTTTTCGGTATGATGTCCGGAGCTTTCACCTCTGCCTCTTTCATGTCTTCAATGACAGGTGGTTTGTGTTTCACAAATGAATTGTACATGAGATCTTGTTTAGGCGGGTTCACTTTAGCTTCTTGTATACTTCTCCTTTTTGTTTTACTGTTAGTGTACAAAGAATTCATTTTACATTTAAACACACAATACAAATCTTTGACATACATTTAAAATTGAGTACACAAATAAGTTATAGTTGGAAGGCTGCAGGAATCCGCTGGATGCAAGAAGCACAGAACCAGCCAAAGTGGCAGTGCTTGGGGGAGGTCTATATCCAGCAGTGGACGTCTTTTGGCTGATGATAGGTTAAACTTGTTCAAAGTAGTATTTTATATGCTTACACTTTTGCAGTAGAAGGTACTCTTGATCTCTGTACGAAACTATCAATGTGCTTTGATGACTCTGGTACAATCACAGTGAGTATTGGATTTGATGATGGGCCAGATAACTGAAAACAAACAAATAACTTATTTGAGCATCATACAGAAACAACTGAACACCAACACAAGCTCACATTTTAATGCTTTAAGTTGAATTGTTGTAAAGTTGGTAATTACAGTATGCAACGGGCAGAAGTAAGTAGGTAACCAAATATGTGTGCACGTCTTAAAATCCTAACATTATAAATTGTGGTGGAAAAAATACCAGAGAGACTGAAAAATACAAGTTAAGTACATGAAGGTTTTATTATTAAATACTTTATTGTTCCACATAAAACAAAAAGGACATAGATTGTCCTTAAAATGGCATACTCAGGCATAGTTATATTTTATGAAAGAGAACATAAAACTGGCCAAGTGTGTGTTGGTCCACGCACAATGAAGGGTTCCGTAGTCGGGATGAATTTATCCCAAGAACAAACCTTAATATTGTAGTTGAAAAACATGTTCTCTCATACGAGATGTATAGGAGAACATGTTTGTGCAACTGCAAATTTAAGTTGATTGATTATTACTAATTACTTGTTAACTTGTAGAGCCTACTGAGCTGTGATAGTTTTTCTTTTAATTTCGTTATATTAGATACTGCTGAGAATTTTTTCACATACAAAAAACAACCATTTAGCTTGTAGGGGGGGAGATACTTGACTCTAACAAAAATTAGCACACCACTTTTTCTAAGGGTCGACTACGGAACCCTAAAAATTGGGTCTGATTGAAATCGGCACTATCGGCAGAGCGCCATTACTCACCAGGAAGCTATCGCTGCACCGCTCCCTGAGGAAGGTGACGAAGTCCTTGTATCCCATCCTGGCCAATGGAATATATGAACCCAACAGCTTCGAGTAATCGCGCATCAACAGGCGCGAATCCATCTGCGTTGGGCTCGACACCACCAGGGAGCGCAGCCTCATTTTCACCTCTTTTATTAATTCTTCTTCCATCTTTACTAACACTTACGAAACGAAGTGTTCACTCACTCTAGTCTGTGTACTGTATAAACCAAATGAAAAAGGTACGATTTATTGTTTTTCACCAAATTGAATGGTAATCAGCCGATTATCTTATTGCATCGACCCTTAAAAACGACATCTAGTAGAGTAAAGCAATATAATGTGGAATTTTGCAAGTTTAGATCAATGTTGAAATAGCAGAAGAATAATAATGAATAATAAATGATTCTTGTTAGGCTTGCAGAAAAATATCGATATTTTTTGTTCGATATATCGATATTTTCAGGCAATATTTATTATTTCGATATATCAATGTATCGATATAAAATATCAAGTATCGAAAATGTATCAAAAACGATATATTTTCAATAGCAACACCGTTGTCGCGGCTGACTAAAACCGCTGGAATTCAGAGCAGTAAAAATAATTAGTACTTTTTTTCCTAGTTTGGTATTTATATGATTATAAAACTTGAACTAAATAAAGTATTTTTTTTTTTGAAAATTCCACCGATATATCGATATATTTTATTCGATATATCGAAATCAATATCGATTTTGTTTTAATATCGATACGATATATATCGATACTTTTTTACACTTCTTGCATCCCTAGTTCCCTAGTTCTTGTCTTGAAGGGAAATTCATGACGTCTCTCACAGATTCACATTCACAGAAGGCTTTATATATTCTTTTAAATTCTTTTCCAAACCACCAACTGCTTGAACTACAACTGCTGCTTATTTGTAATCTGTGCCGTTGACCGACCGCCTCTAAACTTGTAAAGTGCGTGATCGACGTACCTCCGTGAATTTAGCCGAACGATTTCATTATTATGAACTTTTGTTAATGCTCATCGTTAGAGAATCGTTAGAGAGGGTTAGAGAGAAAAGAAAAATCGTTAGAGAGTAATTAGTTTTTATGTAAAAACAATTTTAATTTTTCGTGTGAAGTTGGCCCCCCTTCCCGCAAAAATGGACTTAGACGTAATTTTATTTTTTAAATCGTTTGCGAATCGTTAGCGAGAGATTGAGAGTTACACAAAATCGTTAGAGAGTTAATATTTTATTTGATATTAAATAATTTCTAAGAGCGTGACGTTAGCCTACCTCTGTGAATTTTGCCCCCGATATAATTATTCTCAACTTTTGTTAATGCTACTCGTTAGAGGATCGTTAGAGAGAGTAAGAGACAAAAGAAAAATCGTTAGAGAGTAATTAGTTTTATTTATCAACGATTTTAATTACTTTTGTGAAATTGGCCCCCATTCCCGCAAAAATTGACGTAGATGTAATTTTTTTATTTTTATAGTTTGAGAATCGTTAGAGAGAAATAGAGAGTTAAAAAAAATCATTAGAGAGTTAATATTTTAATTGATATTAAATTATTTCTGAGAACGCGTTTTAGATTAAACAGGCTCGCTCTTATTATGGGCAACATATTCAGCCGAACGGTACTTTTACTGTACCTATACTCCATTTATTATAGCATTAGAAAAAAGAGGCTTGTAGAAGCAGGAATGCAAAACCTTTTATTTCAAAGTTAATTTATAACTTTTTTAGATAAATCTAAGACAGTCTACTAAATAATTAGATAAACGAAATCAAAGTCATTTTATTTTTAATCATTCTTTATTGCATCTTCATACATTACAACAAAACGAATAAATGTAACAACCAATCACATGGTCATTTAAGTTTTAATTAAGAATAAAGGAAATAAATGCGTCCATTTCGGAGTGGTTGGTAATCTCCATCACCTTTCTTTGTATCAAATATTAATGCAGCATCCGTTAAAAACCTTTCAGTTGATCCTGTGAAATACAATAATTACAAGTCAATTTTTCCGTACCCATATAATTTCACTGCTAGAAATAGGTCTTATATATAATATAATACAACGCAACATTTATAACTTTTAGTTCGCTTTGCATGTGTTACTTCCTAATACAATAATATCACTAAATATAATAGTCAATGACAATGGTTGTTCATTTGTTAATGGTGAGGACAGTCAACAAAATGTATTAAAAGCAAAAGAAAGTAAATCAAGTACATACCAATATGAACAATGATACCGCCGCCGCCGCCTTCCTTTTCCCGTTGTATTCTTTAAACCAGTGGATAGACCTGCCAGATGTGCTTCTTTTGAGAACTTTATAGTAGTGTCATGCCATATTAAACTTGTTGTGTGACCTGTATGTATGATTAAAGGTTATTAATTTAAATACAATATTCACAAAACAAATTAATGAAATTATGTTGTACTTTTTTATTTAACTGTACTAAATCATAATACTACTGAATGCACGAGGGGCATTCACTGCTTGGTGCATAAAAAAATGTTAAGAAATATTAGAAGTGCTGTACCTTCATTTAAAGTCTCATCTGAATAATATATTTTTCTTCATTAATTCCTTAGCCTTTTTATTTAATGAAGATATTTTAGTCTCCATAGGACGATCTTGTGCTTGTCTATGAGTACACTTTTTCTGCTCCATTTGATTTATGTAAACTTTAATGTTTCTTTACAAACTGCTTCTCTTGAAATCTGGCAGAGACTCATCACATCACTACTAACTGCTACTAATACTAATGTTTTATCACAATGCACGTTACTTTCGAACATTTGTATAGTAATAATTTTAGTAATCATCCTTACCGGCAACTTCTGCGGTTTACTTTATCATCTCAGTCTTATAACAAGGAGTTCCTGCTGGCCAGGACTCCTTAAATTGCTTAAAAATATTGATGACAGTTTGCTTCTTTCTATTTTTCTTGGGAGACATTAAGATCGAACATAGGAAAAACAGTACCTAACAAATAACAACGAAATCACGAAAATTCGACAATAACAAAACACAAGGCGTAGCATTCACAACTATTCACAAGGGAATGACATTAATGACATGACAATCACAGAACATTTACGTCAATTTCACAGACGAGATAAACCGGTAAAATTAAAAACACCCGGCTGTCACAGCTTATGAAGGGATTATGTGACCTTTTAGATTTGGTAGAATTATAGTGAAACGAAAAACGTTCACGGTATTGTTCACTCCTGCTTCTTTTAGGTTTTTAGCATTGACACTTTCATTTTAAATTGGAATGAAATAATATATTTAAATGAAAGCCTCTTAATTTCATAAGATAAATAGTTAAAATGATTACAATGAAGTGTGACAGCTGGTATACGAAGAGATTTGAATTAATTTGGCGTCAATTGTAACTGTAACAAGTTTATTGTACTTTTTTTACAAAGTGTACATTAAAAATAACCTTTTTTAACTTCTGTCTAATGCTATTGTAAATGGAGTATAGAAGTTAGTGAAGATACCAGGCATTTCGTCATCACATGAGACAGCTTTGATCAGAGGACTCACACCGCTATAGTTATAGAGTGTATTACATTATTTTCTGGTATCTTGGATGGGCCGGCATGAAAATTATATATCTCCACCTGCTCAGTTTCTCGACAGTATTTTAATAAGAGAAGACATTGAAAATGAAGAAAATCAATAAATCATTATTTAATACTAAAAAAAAAGGTTTATTTCATAAAAAATCTGTAAGACTTGCATTCAAAGCATATTATTCAGTTTTTAAATATCATAATTTTCGAAAGGCTTTTCATCCACTTCCGATCTCGATTCTACGTCATAAAACAGGAATTCTCCATCGTAATTAAAAAAATGTTCTTGATCAGTAGGTACTATTATCATTTTACTCCTGCTAAGCCTGTGGACTATGCTGAAACATGCACTTCTTGCACTTATAGATTCTTATTAGCTATAATCTAAAGAGAGGTCTAAAAGAATTATGCTACACATTTTTGACTGAAAATATCCCATTTCATCTTATTTCAGAATATGGTACTTAAAGTAAATAACTTGATTAGAATTTTTGTTTGCATTGTCATATTCTTTACAACAAAATATTTTTTTTTTCTTTCTATAAGGCAATTGAAAAAGAATGATTGATTGACTGTAATGACAGTACCATGTGTCAATTATGAAAAGTTTGTTATTTTCTGGGGTGTGTTCACTTTATTAGCCTAGATAATTAGAAAAGTTTGGAAGTTTTAGGAGTAAATTAACACTAAATGAATTAAGTATTTCTTAAGAAATAAGCAGTACCTTTGTACTCATATTTTAACTATGTCGTATCTATTTTGTATTTTACTGTGTGTACATAAGATTAGAATAAATAAATAAATTAAAAAAACGATTTTTCTCAAAATTGGTAATCCTTAAAAATGCATGATACAGTTAGAGCTACTACTTTCTGGGATGTCTATCCAAATATATTTAACTTATCCTGGTTATTGATATTGGAATTATTGAATAATAAAAAACCATTTTTGGACATGTCCTTTCGAATCGATGTAACCTATGGAAGATGCTCACATCCATTCATCAACTTGAAAAGAGCTGATAATCTTCAAACGGCTGAACCGATTTTCTTGAATCATAGCTAAGAACATTCTATCAAGTCACCTTTCAAACAAAATAAAAAATATCAGAATCGGTTCAGCCGTTTGGCAGCTACGATGTCACATACAGACACACACGTTAAACTTATAAGACCCCTCTTTTTCCGTCGGTGGGTTAAAAACGACCCGACCAGCTCCCGACAAGCACCCACCTTTTGTATGTTTTGAGCATAAATGATGCACTATAAGTACCGAATCAAATTGAAACTACCAACAATATTTCGTATTCTTATCAGGTATCACTGTGAAATGATCGTTGATCAAATACACAACTTTACCACTCATAACTATAACGTTCCTCTGCATCATGTCATGTATCAGTAGGTAGTACCTACTACTCGCGGTACTACTCGCGCTCACGGTGCACAGTGAGAAAAGTAAGTGTGGCCGCTTCATTCAATGCAATCATTCTCGCGGTAAATCTCTTTGATCTGCCTAAAATGCTGCCACCAGAGTTATCAATCACCCAACGTCAAACGCCAATGTAAATGCCGTTGACAAATTCTTGAGGTAAGTCGTGGTGAAATACACCCACGGTTAACGTCTACCGCGATAATCCGTTGGTGTGGCCCCAGCATATAAGAGATTTGTCATATTTAAAAATCATTTAAAAAAAACTTTGTACCTCCGGCAGGGGGGAGTGAGGGGATCTACTAACCCTTCCCCCCTCTCCTCCCTCCCCTATCCCCTATCGAGGCGGCACGTTTCATAATTTTAACCTGCTCAGGTCCTAGGGTAAAACGCGTTCTCAGAATTTTTTTTTTTTTTTAAATATTAACACTCTAATGATTTTTTTAACTCTCTATCTCTCTCTAACGATTCTCAAAATATATTTTTTTTTAAATTACGTCTTCGTCCATTTTTGCGGGAATGGGGGCCAATGTCACAAAAGTAATTAAAATCGTTGATAAATAAAACTAATTACTCTCTAACGATTTTTCTTTTCTCTCTAACTCTCTCTAACGATTCTCTTACGATTAGCATTAACAAAAGTTGAGAATAATTATATAGGGGGCAAAATTCACAGAGGTGGGCTAACGTCACGCCCTTAGAAATGATTTAATATCAAATAAAATATTAACTCTCTAACGATTTTGTGTAACTCTCAATCTCTCTCTAACGATTCGCAAACGATTAAAAAAATAAAATTACGTCTAAGTCCATTTTTGCGGGAAGGGGGGCCAACTTCACACGAAAAATTAAAATTGTTTTTACATAAAAACGAATTACTCTCTAACGATTTTTCTTTTCTCTCTAACCCTCTCTAACGATTCTCTAACGATGAGCATTAACAAAAGTTCATAATAATGAAATCGTGCGGCTAACTTCACCGAGGTGCATTTGACCACGGACTAAAAACGGCATTTGACACTTGACACTGACAATTAAACTGACTGTCTGTCTGCTGTCAGTCTGTCTTGTTTTGGTGGAATAAAATTGAAGAGTGGTCGGATTGTTCAATACTCGCATTACGTAAGTTTATTTTGGAAATACAGAACGAACGAGATGTCGTTCCTACTAAAGCGGACCGTCGGTGCTGGTTGCAGCTTAGGGCGTAACATTCTAAACAATGTGAAGACTCCAGTTGTCCTGCGTGTGGCTACAAAAGCCGACCAAGCTACTCCGCAAACGGAGACTCGACCAACAGTAGCTAAAGTGGATCAGCTTCAGAAGACTCATTTGGTTGATTTTGGAAAATACATCGCTGAATGTTTGCCTAAATACGTACAAAAAGTGCAACTGACTGCGGGTAATGAACTGGAAGTTCTTATTCCTCCTGAAGGAGTTATTCCAGTGCTGCAGTTTTTGAAGGATAACCATAGCGCACAGTTTACGAACCTCGTGGATATCGCCGGCATGGACGTGCCCAACCGTCTCAACAGGTTCGAGATCATATACAACTTGCTGTCACTGCGTTACAATGCTAGAATCAGAGTCAAGACATACACTGATGAGTTGACCCCTGTAGACTCTGCCAATGACGTGTTTAAAGCTGCAAACTGGTACGAAAGAGAAATATGGGATATGTATGGTGTCTTCTTTGCCAACCATCCTGATTTGAGAAGAATTTTGACTGATTATGGTTTTGAGGGTCATCCCTTCAGGAAGGACTTCCCACTCAGTGGCTACGTGGAAGTGCGCTATGATGATGAACAGAAGCGTGTAGTGGTAGAGCCTTTAGAGCTGGCTCAAGAGTTCCGGCGCTTTGAGCTTAGTGCTCCATGGGAACAGTTTCCGAACTTCCGCAGTAACCCTGCTTCAGAGGAAGTTGTGAACCCGGCCGAAGATAAACCAAAACAATAAAACAATTGAATATATTCACAACAAATAGGTCATTTATGTAATTGATGTAAATAAAAAATTACAAAAGCTTGAGTTGTTGAATTAGATTAGCAAATATTGTACTTGCAATCATAAGCATTCATCAGGACTGTACCACTACCAAGTAATGTGGGAAATCGTCTTTATGTACTCAATGACATAGAATAGTTTTAATTTGTATACATTATAACCAGCAGCTTACAATTTTAATTTATTATGAACTAGCTGTGTCCCGTGGTTTCACCCGCGTAATTCTTGATCCCATGGGAATATCGGTATAAAAAGTATTCTATGTCCTATTCCAGGTCGCCTACCACTGTGCCAAATTTCATCCAAATCCGTTCAGCCGTTTTAGCGTGGAAGTGTAACAAACAAACAAACTCACTTTCGTATTTATAATATTAATCCAACATTGCACTGACAGTTAATCTACATGATAATTACACCTTTGTCTGCACAAACCTTTTAGAAATAGTAAACATATATTTCTTGTACGTATTTGTGATTTGTTGAATCCAAAGAAAGCATAATGTTATGGCCTCAATGGGCTGTTGTAATGTTTCGTCTAGCTAGGATACAGGGGGCCAAATCTACTAATTTACAAATGTGTCAGTGGTCTCGCAATGATGAGTTTTTGACAGATTTTGTATGGCATATCTGTCAAAAACTGATCATTGTGAGACCACTGTTATGTTTGTAAATTAGTAGACTTAGCCGCCAGGTGTTGAGGTGGAGATGTAAACTAATTACCACTGGTTAACAGTTTCCAGTGATCTCTTCAATTAATATATATCTTTGCAGTCGTAGTTGGGTTTTAGTTTTTATTACTTAATTTTTTTTTAAATTATTTTGGGGTTATAATATATCAATCTGCCTAGCCTTTTCCCAACTATGTTGGGGTCGGCTTCCAGTCTAACCGGATGCAGCTGAATACCAGTATTTTACATGGAGCGACTGCCTATCTGACCTCCACAACCCAGTAACTGGGTAATACGATACGATTTTGGGGTTACAATATATATATTTTTGAAATGTGCTCATTAAGCCCTTTCATTTGATACCCAACATAGTACGATTAAACAATATTTTTTTTAGTTCCTGACTTTATTTCCTCTAGAGGGCGCCATTTTTAATGTAATGTGACGTCACATATCCTATAACCAGCGGACAATCAAGACGCTTCTAACGATACCTTATTTGTCAAATTGTGATGAGTGGTTTAGAAGATAGGAGGGAACAGATGAACATACATACATACCGGTCAAAATCATAACCCTCCTTTTTGCTTCGCCGTAGTCGGGTAAAAACTAGTAGCTCATACATGTGAAAGAATGTCATAGGGCATTACCAATGAGTTTGCTACTACACCTCATGTTTTACCCGACTACGGCGAAGAAAAAGGAGGGTTATGATTTTGCCCGGTATGTATGTATGTATGTTCATCTGTTCCCTCCTATCTTCTAAACCACTCATCACAATTTGACAAATGAGGAATCACATTAATTTGAATATTGCGCCCTCTAGCGGTCATAAAGTCACGACATTAAAAAAAAACACTTAAATTATGCCGTGTTGGGTATCAAATGAAAGGGCTTGACAAGTACATTACAAATATGTATATATATCGTGTTGTCTAGGTACAGTCACGGACTTTAATTGATGAGCCACCTGGCACTGTTCGTATTTTAGCCGTGTAATGCAAATCGGGTTTATTCGGTTCCCGACACGCAAAGTCATATTTCTTCGTATAAGAAGAAGAAAATTATATTTCATATCTTTACCGGTTGGCTAACCTGAGAGCCAGAACTACAAACTTGACAGCAGAGTGACTACTCAAAGTCAACCAATTGCAGGTCTAGCAATAGTAACCTGGCAACGATAAACAATTGCTGCTAGGTTACTGTTGCGATAGTAACGTTAGCGTACGGAGAAATTCTCTGACATCGATATTTCAACTGTCACTGTCTTCAGTTAAGTTTTCAGAATTATTGAGTTAATGAGCTATGATTCAAAGGAGGTCAGTATGAAATAGATTGGATAAACTTAATGCAACATTGTATTTATTTTTATCATTGAGAACTTATTAGTCAACCTCTATGGATATTTCCGATTAAAAGTAATTTATTTGTCATCTTGTTTACGAGCTTGCGCTTTGAGTTCGTGTTTAATCGTGTAATCTCGTGACTGTACATAAATATGTTTAAATTGTTAATTAAAGCAAAAGTGAGGCTGCGCTACGTATGGCGCGGTTGTAAAATTAATACCTAATAAACAATAATGATTATAAAATGATAACAACATGCAGTTCATAAAATCTTAATAATAAATAAATAGCAGCAATTGGATTTTTCCTGTGTAGGTACTTGCTATTAGCACTAGGTATTGCGTGAAACAGCGCCATCTATTGAGATGGCGCTGTTTTAATGGATATTTTAGTGCAGTAACCAGTAACCGTCCTCTATTATAAGCACTCCCTAGACTATAAGGGTCAGTTCACACCGAGACGTGACGCGACGCGACGCGACGATGCTTGAAGAGGCCAGTGGTTTCGAACTGCACCACAGATTACTAATTGAACTGCACAGCGCATCGCAGCGAAACGCCGCGCGGTGCAGCGGAGCGTGTCTACCAGTGTTTCCACTTTTAGAAACTCGTAATTAATGTAATACTTCTAATTTTAGTTTACCATGTTAATATTATGCTATTACCGTGGCTAAAGACGAAATTGGAACTAAGTCGTACATAATTTAAAAAAAAACGGGTACTCTTTGCTCCGTTGAGTTGAGACGGGTCGGGCGGGGGTCAGTCGAGCTTAGACCGCAGTAGCAGTGGACTTTATTACCCTAAAATACCCTAAAAAAAATTAGTACCCCAAAACTTACCCTGCTGTAATAGTTTTACTCTAAATCTAGAGTAAATTAAGTAAGTTGTTAAGTAAGTTGTTGTTGTCTCAGTGATGCCCTAAGTTGGCATCACTGAGAGAACAGTCACCACAGAGCGGCTTTAGGCTGCGCCTCGCGGCGCAGTTCGGCATGGCGCGACGCAGCGAGGCATTTTCGAATTATCTGAATTAAGGCGAGCGTTTTTCACGCTCCGTAGGTATCAAAGCAGTACCTCAGTCCCAGACAAATGCATAACCATCGTAACAAATTACGAAAACGCTGGCGATGTGCGCGTCTAGCACACGCGCACCGCTCCTGAGTCAGATCGCAACACATAAATCAGAACATACTACACAATCAATAATAAACCTAATCCCATCAAACACAGCGTGCATTTACCATGCGCCGTACATACTCACACTTAAACATAGATACGGCACACTAGATGCATTTTCAGCGCCCACAAAAACATTTGATGCTACGTAATGCACACATGCTCAAAAGGGGCGGGCATTAGAAAGTATAGGTACAGCGACTGAACACTTGTGTGTGTTCAGTCACTGTATCTATACTTTCTAATGCCCGCCCGTTTTGAGCATGTGTGTAACTCTAGGGAAGAGGGATTGATATATTTATAAATATTTGATCGATAAAAATATCGATGAAAACTGGATACCTATGATGAAAACCGACTGCAAAAAAGTGAAATATTTTTGGGGCGTATTTTGCCATCATTAAAACCAAATTTAAGGAAAATATAATTCAAAAGTCATTTATTAATAAAACTGAAATAAAATGCATAAGTATAAACTCTAAAAAAACTAGATCTATAACTATTATAATAGTAACGGCTGAAATAACTAGATAGAAGTGTACGTACCTACTATGTTTTTTCAAAAAAATTATCCGTGTTATTTAGAAGTGTTACACTTCTATAAATTTCACTCCACATAAAATTTCCATACCGGGGGCCATATGAAAATCGATTCTTGAGTAAACTAAACTCCAATAATATTATTTTATATTAATCAAATGTAAAAAAAACCGTAATAACAAGTAACGATTACCTACCGATATCCATATCTCAGCGCGGTGGACAAATTGCAGAATAAACTTTCATAGTCATATAAATTCATACGACAATGGACATTATTATCGATAGCCTACGTTAGAAGGTCTCACCAGGACATCACTACCTTACTCCAAGCGGCGCGCCGCACAGTGGTCTGAAAATCAAGCTCAAAAAACTACTACAAAAAAGTATTTAATCAATATCGTTTTTAATTATTCTCATCTAAATAGTAATTAGCAGGCTATAAACTAACGATAGTATAAGTAAATCGATCGGCAACTTCATTTAATCACATCAAAGATTTGAAAAATCACATACAGAAAATTCAAAATTTCAAAAATTTGCTACGCGCAAATCGGCAACTGACTGCGCATGAATTGGCTGTCATCCTGATCGTCGTGGACGGTGCAATAGCTCGTGTGAGTACCAGCTCTTCAGTTCCATTCTATTCTATTAAAAAAATCTACTTTAAGTGTTTTCTCCCATACAAAAAAACACAAAACTTTTTTTCTCACGCGTGAATCTACTAATACCATCCATATTTTAATATCACGTAAAGTACCCCCCTTTACGTGATATTAAAATATGGATGGTACCAGAGACATTACAATTTTTTTTTTAATTTCGTGGCTTATAGTTTCTATGAGTACGGAGCTCCATTTTCAGACCACTGTGCGCTGCCGCAGGGCGTCCTGTACTATGCGAGCTCACGCTTACGTAAAGTATCGTTTTGTGAGTTTTACATTGCTGGTTCAGTCCCTTAGCGAAACATTTAGGTAGTAGTTAAGAAGCAATGTATTTTCTGCAAAAATAATACAGTCGCTGTGATATTTGAAAACGAAAATAATGTAGTAAAGTATTGTTTTGTGATTGTTACATTGCTTGTCCAGTCACTTAGTGACACACTTAGGTAGTAGTTAAGAAGCAATGTATATACTGCATAAATAGTACAGTCGCTGTGATATTTGAAATAAAAAAATAACGTAGTAAAGGCAAGAACTCAACCGGCGGGGGTGGCGGGCTCGCAAAAATTGGCACACGTCCGACCTCCAACACGTTCCGCTCGGGACTAAAGGACGCATGACGCGCGCATGAAATGATGAAATCACTTTGTTTTGAAATTAGTGGTATAAATATTTTAATATTTCATATTATGTCGGCACACTTTTATCACATTTTTTACGACCTTTATTATGGTATAAGTTTTATTATTCAAAGCCTTATAAAACTCAAATAAAATAATAAATTAGACCGCAATTTAGACTTGTCTTTGCGATTTAATTGGATGCAGTAAAGTGCAAGTAATCGTGTATCGCATAGCCGAGATCTAAAGATCGAAGTATGAATTATGTAATATGTTTTTTTTCAAAATTTAAATCCGTGTTATCGACGAATAAATCATAATAGAAAACGACGTTTTTCAGGGTAACATCGCCTTAATTGTGTATCTTTTTGTGTAGTAAATAAAGTTATATTTTGTATAACTATCTTAAAAAGCGCGTGCAGCGTCGCGTCGCGTCTCGTCTCGGTATGAACTGACCCTAATGCGGAATGCCTGATAATGGCATGCGACGACGGCTTGTCCTTGACCATTTTCACTGTCTTGATTTCTGTCTGAAATATTTTCTTGTTTCATACTTTTTATTAGAACGTGGTTTTTAAGTAGTCGGGTTTTAGTTTTTTAACTTTTTTTTCATACTGTTTTGTTACAGCCAATTTGATTGTCAAAATGAGTTTAATGCATTTCAGGTGAGAGGTTCTTTATTCCACCTCAGTATTGTCAAAAGAAAAATGTAAATTGATTGGTGAGAAGCGAGTCGCGTCGCAGCTAGCGGCGGTATCTGTATCTCTTGAAGTGGAACCACAGCTGGAAGATGTTGTTGTGGAAGTGGCACCGGAAGCCGCGCTTGTAGGAGTACTCCCACTCGCGGTTCACGATCTTGAACGCGATGTCCTCGTAGGGCGGGCCCGCGTGGAATCGCAGCACGGCGAAGTCGGGGTTCTCGGGACACGCTTTCTGAAAACGACATAATAATAATATGACAAACTTATCAATTAACAAAAACTGAATCGCAATAATACACTTGATTCTGATCAAGTGTATTATTGCGATTGAGTTTTTCTGTCGACAATCAATACCCAGTTAAAACGGTGTGACTGACACTGGCATGGATACCATCAGGGAATTTTATTTTGATACTTAACACAAAAAAATAGTAGTTTATCGCCAAATATCAGAATTTGTCGGTCACTGGTTCAAAAGTTATAAGGGTTTATTATTTTGTTTTCTTTTTCTTACCTATTTACATTTTTAAATATTACTTAAGATAAAAATTATAAAAAAAACACCGGCCAAGTGCGAGTCGGACTCGCGCACGAAGGGTTCCGTACCATCCATACTAATATTATAAATTCGAAAGTAACTGTCTGTCCGTCTGTATGTTTTCTTTTCACGCCTAAACCACTGAACGGATTTCGATTAAATTTGGCAAAGAGATAGATGGCATCCCGGGGAAGAACATAGGGTACTTCTTATCGTCATACCACGCAGGCGAAGCCGCGGGCGGTAGTTAGTTATCTATAAAAACGGCAAAAAAGTCATTGTATGGGGGGCTCCCATAAAAAAACAACCGACTTCTAAAACAAACACTAAAAAGTGAAAAATAACTTCAATTTCGGTTGTCGGTGTCTGCTTTTCAATTTTCGTTTTTTGCCAACGACTTCCGGAATTAAAGTTAATTTTTCACTTTTTAGTGTTTTTTTTAGAACTCGGTTGTTTTTTTTTTGTTATAAAAACATTAACGGCATTAGGATCAGGGTCCAAGCTGCCGGTGGTCAGGGCGAGTCTAGAGAGGAACCTCCTCACTATGCGTGCCGTGTCCAGGAGTGCTGCTTGCTGCTACTGCTTTCTGAATCAAGCCCTTGACCCAGCCGCGCAATGAGTGCCTCCTGAGATGTTGGTCGAGGCTCTCCGGTATTAAGCCATTGACCGTAACGGATATCGGTACAATGATTGCAGAGTCCACGTCCGACATGTCGACAACCTCGTGTGCTAAGTCAATTATTTGTTTTGTTATTATTATTATTTATTTTATTTCAATCAACTTTGGGTCATAAAATTAAAAGTAAGTTAAAAAATTCCAATCACATTACAGAATTACATTTGAATTATAAATTATTATTAAAAAAAATTGAATTTAAGTTAAATAAACAAAATTTAATTAAATTAAAATAATATCGTAACAATATTCAGTACGTGAATCATACAGCAGTGGTTCACGTAGAGAACGTTCGTCGAAGTTTCGTTCAGAAAAAGCGTTCTGGATACTGTTGCGGCTGGCCCGCACCCTGCGCATCAGGGATGTGCACCGCTTGCGCATGATTGTGTGGGAACAATCCACACGCGCCCAGGGATGTGCACCGCTTGCGCATGATTGTGTGGGAACAATCCACACGCGCCCAGGGATGTGCACCGCTTGCGCATGATTGTGTGGGAACAATCCACACGCGCCCAGGGATGTGCACCGCTTGCGCATGATTGTGTGGGAACAATCCACACGCGCCCAGGGATGTGCACCGCTTGCGCATGATTGTGTGGGAACAATCCACACGCGCCCAGGGATGTGCACCGCTTGCGCATGATTGTGTGGGAACAATCCACACGCGCCTCGGCAAACATCCCCGACGCGCTACAGAAGCGAGGCAGCCCCAAGAGCACCCTAAATATTGCTATTTTTAAAGTCCCTCGAACTCCGAGCAAATCTGCGGGCTATCATATTCGCACGAACAGACAGCATCCTGCGTCCCTTTTGATGTCTGCATCGTCTTCCAAGTCAGAGGTTTAATACATGTTAAACGTATCAACTCTTGGTATCCGATAATCAGGACACCTCTTGGCCCGAAAGACCATGCAGTCGCTAAACGCGTAAACTCTGCGATCTAGCTGTTGGATGGACTATGATATCGTATTGAACTCATTATATCTTCTAAACTAAGACCCAACTAAATCTGTGACTTGGCGAAAAATTGCGACTAATTAGCGACAAAATTTGGGAGAAAACAGATCTTCGCTAGGTGCCGTAGCTTATTTGGGCCAAGCTGGGGAGATGCTCTCCAGATCGGCCACCGATAAACCATAACTTTTGAACCAGTGACCGACAAATTCTGATATTTGGCGACAAATTTCGACAAATTTGCGATTTTTTTTTTGTTATCAAAATTAAAATCCCTGGTGGTGGCCATGGCAGTGTCAGACACACGTTGAAACGAGATACAGACTTTTTTCCTGAAAATATAATATCAAATTGAATTCAGAATCTTAATTTACGTTCAATACTTAACTATAATATACCATTATGCTTATGTAGTCAAAGTTGACATTTTTGTAATCATTAGTAATACGCAAAATTGGTTGCAATGGATTTTGAACTTTGTCTAGTGAAATATTAAGTTTGTTTTTCTAAAACTTGTTAATCTTCTGATATTCTGAATTAAAGAATACAGAGGTGCGTTGGTGGCGGTACTCCTACGCTTGGCTTTCACACACATAAACATCGTAGAGTTAGCACAGTACTGACCAGGGAGAACTCGGGCGTGGCGTTCTTGTCGATGAGGTCCGGGTAGAAGATGTTGAACTTGTAGCCCTGCACGATCTTGGGCGGCGGGTTGTCCATGTCGTAGTGCGTCTGATTGTACTTGTTCCACTCGAAGCCCGTGTGCACTCTGTGAGCAGGAGACGCCATCATCAACAGATATTAACATCAAATAAAGGTGGATATAGCTCGTTTACTAGTAGATATTCAGCTATTCAGTGAATCTTCACGAAAGGATCGGTATCAATATCTATTTACCAATTTACATACAGTATACGACTACTAGAGGAGTATGGGAGAAGACACGTTAGCGAGAATCACGATGTGCAGTGTTGGGTCTCGCGCAAGGTATGAAACACAAGTATAACCTGTTGAAGTATCGCGGCTTCCTGGGCCGGTACTTGTCGGCCCACAGGCACGGCTGCTCGGGCAGCGCGTGCTCCACGCTGAACTGCGCCTCGTCGGGCGCCGCGCCCATCGCGCGCCGCGCCTGGCGCTCCAGCGCCTCCGCCGGGGGCTCCGTCTGAGGGGGCGTTTGTTTGTTTATTTATTTATTTAAATGAAGAGTTCCGTAGTTGGGATGAATTTATCCAACAAACCTAACATTGTAGTTGAAAAACATGTCACATCCCATACAGAATGTATTGGAGAACATGTTTTTGCAATTGGAAATTTAAGTTGGTCGATTATTACTCGGCAACTTGTGGAGCCTACTTAGCTGTGATAGTTTTCCTTTTAATTTCGTCATATATACTACTACCGTGAATTTTTTGACATATCCAAAACCAACCATTTAGCTGGCAGGGGGGGGGGGGGGGGACAACACTTGACTCAAACAAAAATTTGCACTTCAAAGCTTAATATTTCGCATACGGATCCCTGAATCCAAAAATCAATCAATCTTTATTTGTGGACACAGGTATTACATTATAGGTCTTATGTATACATTTTAGTCGAGCTCTATGTCCTACCAATGAAATTGGTGTACAAATATAATATATTAGTTTCATATAATGAAAGTGGTGAAGCGTATTAGCGGCTCCTCCCCTCGGGCATGAGACACAAAACCGATTTCAGACACTGAGGGACCGAGTGGAGACCTGACTTTTGGAAATATGCTTTAAATAAATTAGCAATATCCCCGTCCTCAGTAACCCCTCCTACTTCCGCCGCGACACCAGGCCTGGCCTCCAACTTACCCGTAGACTTCCAAAATGCACTGAAATATTTTTAGCTCGTTGTTCTGCTAATACGTCCATTTTAATTTGATCCTGCCTATTTTGACAGTACTTTAGCCGGCTTTTGAAAATTTTATGTGTCTCGTACATTTGATCGTAAACAGTCCCAGAGGTAGGTCGGTCAGCCAATACCCAGGCTTGGAAACTAAGCCTGGCCTCTCGGTGCGCGTCTCGAACATGTTTGTTCCACCCACATACCGGACTACCCTGCTTAGGTCCATTGTGCGCTACATTAGATTCCCTCGCTGCCTCACAAAGGACGTCTACAATATTTTTGTACAGCTTATCAAGGACAAGTTTGTGTTCCTCCAAGTTGCACGAACCATGACTGCACACCGCAAACTCTTGTGAGAAGTCTATCACCCGCAGTTTATCAGAACACATCTCATGATAATATTCGATCTCAGTTTTATTTCTGACGCCCCAAACAACAGCACTGCGGGGCGCAGCCCCGGTCGACAACTTTGGCCTAACTACATCTAAGTTATTACATATAATACATATAGGTAAGTGATCAGACACAAAAACATCTTCATCAATACCTACACTAACAACTGTCTGCCAGGCTGACAAAGAGACCACACAATGGTCTAACCACCTCCTACAGCCGTGAGCCTCACTAATGAAGGTGTAGTATTTAGGATCGTAACCCAACTTCTTTGTATCAGCACAGACCCAGGATTGATCATTACAAAAACTTAATAACTCAAAATAAAATAATTCTTGCGGATGTGCATTAAAATCGCCCATTATATATATGTTTTCAACATCGTATGTCACAATTATTGCACTTACCTTGCTTAGGACCTCGGTAAACAAAGGCAGGTTTTCCTTTCATGAGACAGATCATATCGTCTAAATCCCGTGACATTTTCTTCTTTCCCTCCTTTCAGCGAACTGGCATCTTTTTTCCGCTGGGGATAGACTCAAACAGCAAAGTCTTTGCCCACACAATGTCCTCAGCAGAGAAAGACGAACAACACACTTGATGCACACTCTCTTCATCCATCACATCCAATACATTTCGGAGAAATGCTAACAGTTCGTTGATGACAACATTGCAATTAGCACACTTCACAGTATGAGACGACATTATTTTCGATTAGTCACCGCACCGGTTACAGCGGCATCGCATATATGTATACCCATACCAAATTAGAGCTTTCTAGCACTAACAGTCAGACATGCCGAAACTATAAGGGTTCTTTCTTGAAGGAACCCTAAAAAGCACAAGTTACGGTTTCTTTTTTTAAATCAGCTCCTAACGGGGTCTAAAAGGGTAATCAAGTTTAACGGGTAAACATCGTTACTAAATTTTAAAGATGACTTCAAGAAAACTATCTTTTAAAGGGGGTGGAGGGGTTGTTGAAGTTTTTAGGTGAAAATGCGAAATGCATGCCGACGAATTCGCGGGCAAAGTGCTAGTTATTTGTATATACAGTACAACGCTTTGGCATTTTTTAAAACAAGAACTAAATGTCCGCGTCGTATCGCTGCCGCTGCAAACTCAGGCAGCCCCCCCCTGAAGTTTGTCCCCGAACTGAGCTGGCTCAAATCGGTTTGTACCCTTCGATCGTCGAGCACGCCCGCGCACACTCGCGCACCTTGTCGGTGACAGGTCACGCACACATAGCCGTGCGTGTAGTAGTGTTCCCGCGTACGGCGTTATTAGCGTATGTTTCATCAAATAGTTCCTATGCCGTAATATTGGCTCCCCTGTTGTACGTGGTGGTATCGTATTCGTATACCAATACAAATACGACATGCTGCTACGGCGCTACCAAATAGGTCCGTTTTTTTTTTAATTTAACAGTGTCGCCAACGTTTCAGCAAAGGAACTATTTGATGAAACGCTGTCTATGAAGCTTATAGTCTGTTTCTTATTTAGTCATGGATCACAGGAGGGTCGTAATTCGCTAAAAGTGTCAGCGTCATGCCAAGTCACTTGGCATATAATTCAAAGTCACTCGACTCGAGTGACTGAATTATATGCCGTGCAGTTATCCGACTTCGTGCCAAAATAGGTTACCGAAACCACATCAGAGCGCACATTCGTAATTTATAGCCTTTACAAACAGAAACAGTCACCGTACGCGAAATCGGCATAGAATCACACACACACAGTCCCCGCCGCCCGCTCACCTGGCCCGACAACAGGCGCGCGGCGGCGCGCAGGTAGGCGCGCAGGTCGGCCAGGCGAGTAGCGCCCCGCGCGGTACAGCGCCACGCTGGCCGCGCACTGCGAGTCGTCTGCTCACCTGTCCCGGAGGGCGGCGGCCGGCGCGCAGGTCGGCCAGGCGAGTAGCGCCCCGCGCGGTACAGCGCCACGCTGGCCGCGCACTGCGAGTCGTCTGCTCACCTGTCCCGGAGGGCGGCGGCCGGCGCGCAGGTCGGCCAGGCGAGTAGCGCCCCGCGCGGTACAGCGCCACGCTGGCCGCGCACTGCGAGTCGTCTGCTCACCTGTCCCGGAGGGCGGCGGCCGGCGCGCAGGTCGGCCAGGCGAGTAGCGCCCCGCGCGGTACAGCGCCACGCTGGCCGCGCACTGCGAGTCGTCTGCTCACCTGTCCCGGAGGGCGGCGGCCGGCGCGCAGGTAGGCCAGGCGCGCCGCGTCCAGCGCCGGCGCCGTCAGCAGCGTGGCCGGCTCCAGCGCGCCCGCCGCCAGCGGTGCCGGCGAGTAACGCCCCGCGTGGTACAGCGCTACGCTGGCCGCGCACTGCGAGTCGTCGTCGGAGCCCGCGCCGGCCTCGTCGCCCGCGTCGGCCTCGTCTCCCTCGTCGCCCTCGTCTCCCTCGTCGCCCTCGTCGCCCGCGTCGCCCTCGTCGCCCGCGTCGCCCTCGTCGCCCGCGCCCGCCTCCGGCCGCCGCTGGCCCGCGGCGGTCGACGCGGACGACGAGGCCGACGGCTCCGCAGGCCGCTCCGCCTCGGGACTCTGCGACCTGAGGATGAAACAGCTGTTAGCTTTGTTTCTAACATTGTCAGTTTTGGACGCAAACGTTAGTTACAAAACGTATACAACTAATATAGTGTTAATTCCATTGATAACAGTAATTGATCCAGAGTTATGCATCCCGCCGCCAAAAATCAATCATAATCATGCAAAAAGAGCAAATGACCAAACTAACAAATACATCGTACAGCTGAACCGACCGAACCTTCGTCATTCTTCCATGTTGATGTGTTTCTGTTGTACCTGTCATTATTATGATAATAAGGACATCTTTCACAGCCTAATAAGTATTCCCTACAACTTATTATAATGTAAGTATTATAAATGTTATGTCACAGTCAAATCATTTATTTGAATTCGGCACACAAAAAGTACTTCTGAATGTTAAAATTTACAAGAAAATAGAATTAAGCCTAGTTGTCCCCTCTTCCAAAAGGTACTTTCGTATGGAGAAAAATGAACAAGAAGATGGTTACACTTTTTAAAAAGTGTAACCATCACATCACATCATCACCACCATATATCATATGAAGACGATGTACAGTCACGGACTTTAATTGATGAGCCACCTGGCACTGTTCGTATTTTAGCCGTGTAATGCAAATCGGGTTTAGTCGGTTCCCGACACGCAAAGTCATATGTCTTCGTATTAGAAGAAGAAAATTATATTTCATACCTTTACCGGTTGGCTAACCTGAGAGCCAGAACTCCAAACTTGACAGCAGAGTGACTACCCAAAGTCAACCAATTGCAGGTCTAGCAACAGTAACCTAGCAAAGATAAACAATCGTTGCTAGGTTACTGTTGCGATAGTAACGTTAGCGTACGGAGAAATATTAATAGTCATTTCGAAAAGTTCGAAAGTAACGTCTCTGACATCGATATTTCAACTGTCACTGTGTTCAGTTAAGTTTTCAGAATTATCGAGCTAATGAGCTATGATTCAAAGGAGGTCGGTATCAAATAGATTGGATAAACTTACACCCGGTTTCTGATTTGAGAAAAGTAGCAAATCTCAACTGATTATTCTCAAATACATAAGTATGCGGTTTTAAAATCGAATTTCGTTAAACCATAATCAACTGATCATTTACTTGAGTATTCCTGATCAATGCAAACACGTTCCAGTCTTGATTAGAGTAAAAAAAATCTTAATTCAGAAACGAAATTCGATTTTAAAAGCGCATACTTATGTATTTGAGAATAATCAGTTAAGTTTTGCTACTTTTCTCAAATCAGAAACCGGGGGTAAATGCAACATTGTATTTATTTTTATCATTAAGAACTTATTAGTCAACCTCTATGGATAAGACTATTTCCGATTAAAAGTAATTTATTTGTCATCTTGTTTACGAGCGTGCGGTTTGAGTTCGTGTTTAATCGTGTAATCTCGTGAATGTATGAAACTGCAAAATTGAAAAGTTTGAAGGTGGCTCATCAATTAAAGTACGTGACTGTACCTAGAATAAAATTACTATACTACAATAGATACAAACAATTAAGCAATCCTAAGTTTGTTACGCTTTATAATAATAATAATAATTTATCATTTATTCTCTCTTCACAAAGCTGACTTAAAGTTAATGTTTAGAAGAAATTTCTCAGCTGTATTCCACCTTTGTGAGAGACTGGTGCCTGATATAGGTTTTGGGAAAAACCTGTGTTACAGGTCACCAGGCCCCCTCCAGAGCTAGAATTAGCTTTTACAGAGGTACTGTGCAAGAGTTAGAGTTAAACAATATGCATAACAGGAATACAAACTAAGTAATAGTTAAACAATATATGCTTAACACAATTATAAAAAGAAGTAAACATTTTAAAATACCTACCTATGATTCTGCAGAGTGAGTGAGTGTTTATCTTGTGTGAAGTGTTAGAGTAGTAGATGTATGCGAGTAATTCAGATGAGTAGTGTATGGTTGAAGGTGACTTTTGTGGAGTGAGTGTAGCGAGAGTTGTTTTTCGAGGAGATGAGGAACTATGTATGTGGGGGGTTAGGTCAAAATTAGGTTTATTTCAGAACGGTCAAAAGATTCTCAGTTTTATTATAATCTAGGGTTTTTAAGTATTTTTTTATTTCTTTGGTACAGCTTGATCGAGTTTTTGGATATAGGTTTAGGAATTTATTCAATTTATTGTAAAGATGATGTCCAAGGAAGCAGTAGAATCTTTTAGGGAGCGTGGATTTGAATTGAGCCGTGAAACATACCCTACCCCTTCGTCGGCTGTCTTTGAGTAGCTTAACGTCAAGCTGCATTTGAGAATGTTTTTTAAGTAGTATTCGTAGTATGAACGTTTGTCTGACAGTGAGAATGTCCCATTCTTTATATAATTCAGTAGTCGGAAAACGAAAGGGTAGACCAGCTCCAACCTTGAGTATGGCACGCTGTGCCCTTTCAACTTCGATGAGGTGTGTCTTTGCGGCACCTCCCCATGATATGATGCAGTAATCAATAAGTGATTGGCATAATGCGTAGTATACCATCTTAATAGCTTTCACGCTAAAACGGCTGAACTAATTTAGATAAAATTTGGCAGATGGTTAGACCATGAACTGGTGTTGAGGTGATAGGGTTGACTTTTATTGGCACTGTGTCAATGTATTTTTAAAATGAAATGCGTCTATCCTTTACAAGTGTATGTAACCCACACATGCAGACGAACTTGTGAACTCAAGTGCCTGTGACGTCACACGACTCACACGTCCCTTATTTCGAACTCAGGGTTCAGTATTCGGTCAATAGCCGTCAACAAAGTAGAACATGTTCACTAACCACCAATCGCATCACTTGTGCGTCAAATTATAATCATCATAATCTTACTTATTGTACCGTGTTTAGTTATAGTACCTTTATTAAACTCATTGTGAACTAACCAATGAAAATTTAATTTAATTACACTATAGAACCCGTAATCACATCACAACAAAAGTTCTATATTGGTGACCCAAACGTGATTTGATACCCGACGTGATTTAAAAAATACGGTTCTATACTGTACTATAACCCGCGAGTGCAATTGCGTTAATACAGACTTAGACTCTCTTTAGTGTTTACTGTGAAGTATTTTACGAAATGCCGAGATGACCAACCCTAACACTGCTGCTGCCGCCGCACCTGACAACGTCTACGCACCTCAGCAAGCTGCTCCGAGTTACATCGTAGACCAGCACCAGCCGCCAGAGACGGGGGCAATCACCATCAACTCCCGCATCGCCGACTTTTGGTCAGCGCGCCCGCGACTATGGTTCCACCAGTTTGAGGCCGTAATCGGTGCACAAAAAGCAGGTGACTTACAAAAATATCAATTTTTTTTTTTTTTTTTTTAAGTTTTGGCTAAGTTAGGTCGAGACGAATTGGGTCAAATTAGCGACATTCTCCAGAACCCGTCTGAGCACAATAAATATGAAACTTTAAAAGTCAGGTTAATTTCGGCATATAGCTACACACGTAAGTCGAGTTAGGGGATCAACGACCCACTCAACTCTTACGTAAAATGCGCGAGCTCGGAAGGAACAAAATTCCCGAGGACACTATTAAAATTTTGTGGTTAGATCGCCTGCCTCAAACAGTCCGCGCAGTAGTCACTGTCTGCGATGTTCCATTGGACAATGTCGCAGCAATAGCTGATAAAATAATGGAAACTTCACGGCTATCCGAAGTCTGTACATTAAATCCTGTCGCTATCTCCAAACAACCAATGGACCAACAATTTATTAAATTGCATCAAGAAATTGCCGCGTTAAACACTAAAATTAATTATTTGCAAATCACGCGTCAAAGTAATAATAGGAGTCGTGGCAATTATCAGACGCGATCACGGTCACGATCACGATCTCGGTATTTTGATAATCAAAATAAATACAGGCGTCAAACAGCGCAACCGGGAGACAAAGATTTCAAGTGTTTCTACCATTATATTTATGGAGAGAACGCCAAGAAATGCGGCGACCAACAATGCGTCAAAAAGCGTTAAACTAAAAACCGACACCTGCTGTGGCAAGCGTAGGTGTCGAAGGAACACATCGCTTGAGCGTCACCGATTGGAAAAGTGGTACGCATTTTCTCATAGACACCGGCGCTGATATTTCAGTTATTGCCTACAAAAACGCGAATCGTCAACTAGCTGATTTTACGTTATTTGCTGCCAATGGTACAACAATCAAAACATATGGGTCTCAGAAAATGACTTTAGATCTTGGCTTACGTCGAGCTTTTACCTGGGAATTTGTCCTGGCCGATGTACAGCGGTCCATTATAGGGGCAGATTTCCTAGCCAAACATCAATTGCTTGTGGATCTTCACTCAAAAAAGTTAATAGACAAAGTCACTTGGCTCTCTAGGAACGCCAACGTAGAAGATGCCTCAAATATTCCTACTATTAAGGTCATCGACTCGGATAATAAATATCACCGCATTTTAAAAGAGTTTCCAGACATCACTATGAGCGAGTGTTACAAGGATCCACCCAAACGCAATGTCATGCATCATATTTGTACCCGTGGCCCACCCGTTTACGAAAAAGCACGTCCACTTAACGCTGCAAAATACAAAGCGGCGAAGGATAAATTCCAGCGCATGGTTTAACTAGGAATATGCAGGCCGTCAGCCAGCCCATGGGCAAATGCTTTACACGTCGTT
Source organism: Lithophane semibrunnea (assembly GCA_947363905.1). Lineage (NCBI taxonomy): Eukaryota > Metazoa > Arthropoda > Insecta > Lepidoptera > Noctuidae > Lithophane > Lithophane semibrunnea. The sequence continues at coordinate 605,947 of OX376205.1, forward strand.
CAAAAGAAAAACGGTGAATTACGTCCGTGCGGAGATTATCGTCGTTTAAATGCAATCACCGAGCCCGATCGCTACCCGATTTCTCGTTTAACGGATTTCACATATATCCTCAAAAATAAAAAGGTACTATCTAAAATTGATATTCGACGTGCTTACTATAACATAAGTGTTGCACCTGAGGACATACCGAAAACCGCAATAATAACTCCATTTGGTTTGTTCGAGTTTACGAAAATGAGCTTCGGTCTGAGAAACGCTGCGCAAACGTTTCAAAGATTTATCAATGAAGTTTTGAAAAATACTCGCAATACATTCTGTTACCTAGATGATATACTTATCGCATCAGAATCAGAAGAGTGTCACATTCACGATCTCAAAGAGGTGTTCAAGCGACTTAATGAATTTGGCGTCACAATCAATACGTCTAAATGCGAATTCGGAAAATCCGAACTTGCATTTCTCGGTTACTGCGTTAGCTGTGATGGCATACGGCCGGACGAAGAAAAGGTCAAGTTAATCATAAACTATCCGCAACCCGAAACCATCAAAGAACTGAGGCGCTTCCTCGGTATTATAAATTTTTACCGAATGAGCATTCCTAAAGCAGCCAACACTCAAACTATTTTAGACAAATATAATATTTGCACAATGCTAAGAAAAAAGAAAAACAAAAATCGCTTGGACCGAAAAAGCAATCATCGCATTTAATCAGTGCAAACATCATGTAAGTGATGCCGTCACCCTCGTGCATCCAGACCCGTCATCGAAACTAATCTTAATGACCGACGCAGCGAATATCTGCGTCGGCGCAGCACTCCATCAACTAGTTAACGAACGGTTAGAGCCACTAGGATTTTATTAAAAAAAACTAAGTACCGCCCAAACAAAATACAGTACCTACGACAGGGAATTATTGGCTATTTACATGGCTACTACACAAGGTTTATTGGCAACTAACTCGATATAGTTTCATGCGTCTCTTTACATAGCTTGAATTGGCGTTAACATAAGCCGCCCACCAAAGGACTATGATATTCCTTTAAATCAATAATTTATTAAGTTAATTTACATGCAAAATAAAGCTAAGTTCTATTAAACAATCATCATCTGGTACTGTATCGATTGGTAAAGCACATAAATTTGTTACACATCGCTTGGTTATACTGTCACCGCTCTTTACGCTGTACACTCTGGTTAACCGTCGGGGCCGGGGTGCTTGTCGGTAATGCGTCCCATGGACCATTTTCCCGGCGGGAGGTTGTCTTGCTTGATCAGCACTATATCTCCCTTCTTAAACTCTTCTTCGCGTTTTAACCATTTTGGTCTCCGCTGGAGTCTCGTTAGGTACTCCTTCTGCCATCTCGACCAGAAGTCACTCAACAATTTCTGAGTATATTGCCAGCGTGTCAAATTGCTTATTTTAGCGTCCTTTATGTTTGGGTTTGGGACGGTGACTGGTGATTCCGTTATTAAAAAATGACCAGGTGTCAGTGCTTGCATGGTGTCGTCGTCCATTGGACACAACGGCCGCGAGTTCAGGCATGCTTCTATTTCGCAGAGAACCGTCGTCATCTCTTCGAATGTCAAGTTTGTAGTGAGAACTCTCTTCATGTGATATTTTACTCTGGCCTCCCATAGTCCTCCGAAGTTAGGTGAATGTATAAAATGCCACTGAGTCCCGTCGTTAGCAAGTAATTCAGCGAATTTTCTATCAAATTGCAAACCAGCTTCCTTCCAGGCTTCAAATAGTTGTTTGTTAGCGCCAACATAATTTCGCCCTTGGTCGCTCCACAGATTTATGCATTTTCCTCTGCGTGCGCAAAACCTTTTAAAGGCGCCTATGAATGCTGCGGTACTTAGGTCACCAACCAATTCCAAATGTAGTGCCTTGGTGGACATGCAAATAAATATGGCTATATAGGCCTTGCTAGTTCTAGCTCATCTGCCCTTACTCAGCAATATTTGGAATGGTCCCGCAAAGTCGACACCTGAATTGAGGAATGCTCGTGCTGGTTTCACCCGTATGCTTGGTAAGTTACCCATTATTTGTGTTCTCACTTTTGCATTTAGTTTGGCGCATACCAAACAACGATGGATGTATTGTTTGACCAGCATTTTTGCTCGCAGTATCCAATACTTGGATCTGAGGAAGTAAGCATCAACTGTCTGCCTCCATGCAACGTCTTCGAGTGGGCTTCTGCTATCATAAGATGGGTAAGTTTACTGTTATGACCCAGAATGATTGGATGCTTACATTCGTCACTCAACTCTGCGTTCCTGAGCCGGCCGCCCACCTTGAGGACGCCCTTCTCATCAAGGTAAGGATTTAATGATTTTATTTTGCTTGACCTTTTTACTCTTTTCTTTCTCTTTAAGCTTTCTATCTCTTCTGTAAAGTGTTCCTCTTGTTCTCTTTTTATACAGGTTTGCAGTGAACGTTGGAGTTCTTCAGTTGTGATTGTTTTCTTTTAATTTCTTTTGTTTCAGGAATCTTCGGCAGTAGGTGATTACTCTCAGTAGTTCAGACAGTGTATCCAAGTCGTCAAGTTGTGCGGATAGTTTATTACTTTCGTTCGTTTTCGTTTTTTGTTATTTTCAGAGCTCGTATTGTGTTTTTCTTTCTTTCTAGGTCTATTGGTGTTATGTTTAGTCTAGTGAACTGTATCTTCTGGTGTAATAAACACTGTGGTCCGTTCCACCATAGGTCGCTACCTTTCAAGTTGGCCACTGACATACCCCTTGACGCAATGTCAGCTGGATTTTCGTGAGATTGGACATGGTGCCACTGACTGCAACTTTCCGCCGCAACTTTCAACGCGGTTTGCCACAAACGCCTTCCATTTGTTCGGATCTCCATGTAACCAGGAGACAGTGGCGAAGGGTGATTTTTCGGGGGTGGAAAGCCGTAGCAAAAAAAAAAACTATACTGACGAATTGAGAACCTCCTCCTTTTTGAAGAAGTCGGTTAATAATACAATAATACTTGTTATGATGTCACTTCGGACCTTCCTTGTGGCCGCGAAAAGCTACTTCTTGTTTGTTTACCTAACAAAAGAACGGTGTCAACATTCAAAAAGCCCGCTTCCGCAAACCACGCACACTCACACAGTTCAACAAGTGATTTCAACCGCACTACCGCAAAGCTCCTACGCTCCTAATAGCGCAACGCCATCTAACGAAAATATTTATTTATTTCACAACAACACGTTTCCTTTGCCATTACAGCAATATATGAAATGCAATGCATTTTGTCAGTAGAAGAACGAGATATCTCCATTCAAAACATTCCCAAAATAATTAAACAGAGGGCGCGTTTAACGAGAAATTTTTAGGGAGTGGCATTTTACAATTCAGAGTTTTCGCTCACGGCCACTAGAGGGAATTGGCCGCGCGGGTGTAGAGCTTCAAACGAATTAGCAAAAAATCGTCAGATTATGAATGTAAAAACCCCTTTATAACATAAACTACTAGAATCTGAGAAAAGTAAACAAGGGAAACTATACATTTTATTTTATTTACAACGGCCAGTCAGCCATTCATATTTATCGTAAAGGGAAACATTAGAATGTTTGAAAAAACTATCACGTCGTTTGTAATTTATACTTATATCTGAGCGAGCACAGCCTAACGTAATTATGTGTTTCTTATTTTCAAAACTTAACCTTGGAAAGCATGTTTCCTCACAAAGAAAATAATCCTAAACAACAATGTATAGGCTACCACTAAGCTATCAGACGGGCCGCAAGCGGGCCAAAAGACATTGTAAGTCCTTGACGAATTATTGCCGCCATCCTAATCCTACTGATCGTACTAATAACTTTTCAAATCTATTAAGAAATTTCAACTTATTAACTATCTATTTACCCCAAATACATAATTACAACGTACACTTTCACTAAAGTCAAAACACTTTAATCACTGTTTTATACCAACAAACTAATACTACTACTACGATTCTCGTACTGATAAACTAACGAATTCAATAAATAATACGAACAAAATGCAAATTAACTGCAAGTGTAAACAAATTATAATGCGATTACGTCAAACAGCAACCACACAATAGCGTCGTCCTGTCCGAACTCCGAGCCGAACGCATTACGAAATTCAACGAAAACTACCGAACCGATATCGCTGCATCTCGTTCACGCGCACGCAATTTTAGATCGCTTTAGGTACCATAACTCGTATTTGACCGGCTTGCTCTAAGCGTATGAAACCGGGGTGTCACGTGACCGAAGTGACGTCATGACGCCTTGATTTTTGAAGGAGCGATAAGCCAGCCGCGCCGCCGAGTTATTTTAGAGTATTTTTTTTTGCTGTTGGGAGATAACAAAGACAAAACATTGAATGTAGGCGTTTTGTATAGTTTTGATTATATGGTGTATTAAATACCTATAGTGTGATTATTGAACAGGCATTTTAAACACTACTGACTGTGTCATTTTTCAATGACGATAGAGTGGTTTTGTTTCGAATTCCAGAAGGGAAGCCGATAGGAATCGGCTTGTAGGGTAGCTTCGTCCCTGCCAGGAGATAACAATAGAAGAATCTGTCCAAGCATACATTTGTGTTGCAGGTATCCTCATTGCTTGCATTATTTGCTTAAGTAGCTTGGATAGAAGCAAAGCTCCACACAGATCTAGTCGAGGCAATGAAATGGTTTTCAAAGGAGCTACTCTTGTTCTTGCAGCAATGATTGTGCTTTTTACGGTGCCATCTGAGTTTATGACTCGGCAGTATACGACAGCACCATATGCTTGTACAGAGGCATCGCAGAATCCGTGGATTTCTATAGAATCTTTTCTTATGCAAGACGTTCCCAACCATTTATTTATGTGGATTCTATTTACATGTTCGAGGTCAGATCGTATTGTAGCCCATTTTTCAGCCAGTATCGTATTCAAGACTTCATCCCAATCAATCTTTTCTTGCCAGAGTTGTTGAATTAAAATCTTCGCCATTACAAGGCAAGGTGCAATCCATCCGAGCGGGTCGAATAACTTTTGAATGTCGGATAGAATGCTTCGCTTCGTGATTGCTTTGCCGATAACAGGTAAGTTCAGATTATATTCGAATTGGTCTTTACCCAAATTCCATTGTATGCCCAGGGCTTTAATTGTTCCATCAATTTTTAGTTCTAGATGTGCATGGGATGATCTTTCGCTTGGTTCAATAGTCTCCATAAAATCACGGTTGTTAGAAGACCATTTTTTCAGTTCGAAGCCACCTAGACGCAGTAGCTTTTTGAGATCTTGACTGATTCTTATGGCTTGTTCCAGATCATCGTGTCCAGACATAACATCGTCGACGTAAAAGTCTTCGCGCAATATCTTTGCAGCTTCGGGATATTTGTCACCTTCGTCATCAGCCAATTGCATGAGTGTCTTTACGGCGAGATAGGGTGCGGAAGCCGTTCCGAATGTCACAGTCTGTAGTCTTTAATGTCTTCCGATGTATTATCTCTCCATAAAATTCGTTGATAATCAATGTCTTCTTTGTTTGTCCAAATCATTCTGTACATCTTATGAATGTCAGAAACGTAGCAAACAGCATGAATTCTCCATCTAATGATAATGGTTCTCAAGTCATCTTGTAAAATTGGACCCAACAAGAGTTCATCGTTTAGTGAAGTACCGTTGGAGCCCTTGCACGAGTCGTCGAATACAACACGAGTCTTTGTTGTTTCCTTGTCACTACGGATCACCGCGTGGTGAGGTAAGTATACTGATTTATAATTTATTTCATCTTTAGGTATTTCTTCTATATGTTTTAATTCTTTATATTCGTTGATCACCTTTGTGTATTCTTGCTTCAATTCTGTGTATTGATTAAATCTTTTTTCTATTTGAAGGAGTCTTCTTTTTGCTATTTCTCTTGTGTTGCCTTCTACTGATTTTGGTTGTTCTGTTTTAAACGGTAGCTTGACTATGTATTTTCCATCATTATCTCGCTTGTGTGTCTTCTCGTATATGTTTTCACATAGTTGTTCAGTTAGGGTAAGTTTTCTTTTCGTGTCCGTATCAACTTCCCATATTGTGGTCAGTAAATCTTCCATGTTAATTTCTGGCTTCATGGCCGTCAAGGATTTTTCTCGTGCGTTTAGTTTAATTGATATTCCACCCATTAATATCCATCCCAGGTAGGTATTTTGGGCGCATGGTGTATCTGGTGGACCTTTAATAAGTCCTTGCTTGAGAATTGTTGCATATTCATTTACACCCAACAACAGATCAATAGGTATCTGCTAGTTGGAGGTTTGCTATATGCGGCCAATCGGTCCCCATCGTGGTGGTTCTAGGTATGTTGGAGGTCAAGTGCTTGGACATCACGTAGGCTCTGATAGGTAAATTGAATTGGTTTTCCCATCGTGACAATACTTGTAACTTGACCTCATGCTTGACTCTGATTTTCATGGATTCCATTCCGGAGACGATTAGATTTACTGGTGATTTTTCTAGGTTCAGGATCTGAGTTGCCTTCTCACTTATAAAACATGCTTGAGATCCTGAGTCTATCAGCGCTCTTAGAACAGTAGTGTGTCCATGTTCACTCTTCAAAATAACTACTGCGGTAGCCAATAGAGATATCTTCTGCCCCCCTATACTCGTAATGAGACGCAATCATTGTGTGAACTTTCTTCTCTTCTACATCTGCTTGGCTGGATGAAGTCGGTTGTTTAGTTTCTACATTTGGAGCCACTTCATCAATCTTCTTGGGTTGATGTAAAAGTTTGTGATGTCGTCTCTTACAGATGCGGCAAGACATTGGCATACGGCACTTAAACACCGCATGTCCCGCCCCAAGGCAGTTGAAACATAGTTTGTTTGCTTTGACATGTTCGCTTCTTTCATTAATCGTCATTTTATTGAATATGCTGCAATGACACAGTGTATGCGTTTCTTTACACAAAGCGCATGGTTTTTGTTTATCATTTTCTGTTGCTGTTACATGAAGAACACGCTCTTTAGTAGGTTTAGGGGTAGACGTCGGGGAACCATTTCAAGCGTCCGGAATTTGGCTTCTAAAAACTCGCGCAATTCCTTCCATGGGAACAGTTCCCATTCTTTGTGTGACTCCGAGTACAACTTCTGCTCAACCAGAAATATAATTACTGGATCCCAGGAATCGGTAGGCACTTCTACGTTTTTTAGGCTGTTAATAACCTCAGTGGTACAATCCAGGAGGGCTTTCAGCTGTGCTGCAGTTTGATTGGTACATTTTTTCTGATAAAATAATCGCTTCATCAATGCATTTACTATTATGCGCCTAATATCGTATCGGTGATTCAACGTTTTCCAAGCTTGAACATAATTAGCACCCGTCACCTGAATGTACTTCAGTAATGATGCCGCTTCGCCCGTGACACTGGTCTTCAAATAGTGTAACTTTTCAACTTCACTTAGCGTAGTGCATTCATGAATTAATGACACATACAAGTCCTTAAATGTGGGCCATTCTTCGTAGTTACCGGAAAACGGAGGAAGTTGTATATTAGGTAGCATCACTTTAGCCCGTAATTTTCCATCACACGACGTATTACTGCATGAAGGTTGGTCAGTCGTCTTCAAAGTGCACGAAGTCAACATGTCTCTAAGATCTCCTAACATACTTAGGTATAAGTCTTCATGAAGGAGAAATTCTTCATTCACGTAGTACGGAATAAGTCCACGTTGTTCCCGAGTTGTACTTTTCAACAGATCATTGTGTGCTTTCTTAAAAGCTACCCAGTATTCTTCAATAGTTTGAATACGAGTTTGTAAATATCCAGGTTTCGATAACCGTTATTTTGGGCACTTTTTAAGGTTTGTCCGAGTCTTTTTGAGTATTGACGCCAAATCTTCTAGTACACTCAACGCTTGGTCTGCTTGATTTGTCATTGTTTATGCGTAAATCACAAGAATCTTCAAAATGTTGTCTAAGTATTTGCTAAGTTATTAATGTACAAATGATACACCGATACACTTTACACACACACTAATTGACCAATTCTAAGAAATCCGTGCAAAACAACACCAGCTTATCGCTCAGTGGAATGCGGTTCTTTTGTTCTCACGGCGGCGCTCCGTCAATGTTTAGTGAGCTTTAATCCGGCTCGTATTCGACCATATGTTGAGGTGATAGGGTTGACTTTTATTAGCACTGTGTCAATGTATTTTTAAAATGAAATGCGTTTATCCTTTACAAGGTTTATTGGCAACTAACTCGATATAGTTTCATGCGTCTCTTTACATAGCTTAAATTGGCGTTAACAACTGGAATTGGACATAGGATACGATATTCCCACGGGATCGAGATTAATGCGAGTAAAACCGCGGGGCGCAGCTAGTCAAATAATACCTTTCAGTACTTTTGTTTTAAGTATTAAGTACCCGTTCGAGGTAGATTTTTGAAAAACCCTGATACACATTATTATTTATTTTTGGTTTTAAGTATAACCGCGCGATAAAATTCTTTTATACAAACTTTGACACCCCCAATACCCGTTATGGGGGTAGATTAGAAAAACAAAAAATGATAACCTTATCATTTACTTAGATAAGTATTCGTGCCAATTTTCAAGTTTATCAACTAAAGGAATAAGATTTTTCATACAAACGAAATCCCCCCCTTTCACCCCTTTAAAGGTCGAATTTCCAAAAACCCTTAGTGGACGCCTAGGTTTTAATAACTATTTGTGTGCCAAACAGCTCAATCCGTTCAGTGGTTTGAGCTGTGGCGTAGACTACCCATTTTCACTCCATTAGGGGTAGATTTTTGAAAACCCCTGATACACATTATTCTTGGTTTTAAGTATAAATACTGAGTTTCGAGTTAATCGGACAGCGCGTTAAAATTCTTCTATACAAACTTTGACACCCCCCAATAACCCCGTTTAGGGGGTAGTTTATAAACCCTGAAAATGACAAACTTTATAATTTACTTAGAAACTCGAGGAATAAGATTTTTCATACAAACGAAATACCCCCATTTCACCCTCTTAGGGGTGGAATTTCGAAAAATCGTTTCTTAGTGGAAACTTACTCTTCATAAAGAACACATCCAAATTTCATGTCTCTAGGATCAGCGGTTTAGGCTGTGCGTTGATATCTGTCACCCTTGCCTTGTATAGATAGATAGATGTTTTTATTGTAGAATGCAATTTTTATTAAGGAATTCAACTGATAATAAACTACTGAAAACATTTTTACATGAGGAGTATTAAAGGAGGAGTCATGTTGCGGAGCAGTGGTGGCCCAGTGGTAATGGCTGCTACTTACGATTTGTAGGTCATAGGTTTGAACCCTTCGGTCGCTTGTACACGCTAAGACATTTCACAGTGTCTGCTGCAGATCGAACCAAATTCATCATGACAAGAATTTTGTCAGACAAGATTTTAGGTCAGCGCCGAAGCAGTGAACGCAGTTCGTGTGTAGAAAAGACACGAATTCTCGCATAGGCCCGGCGACTTTTGTTAGCGTGTACAAGCAGCCTTAGGCGCATTACTTTGCCTAAATTATTTCATTACCACTGCTCTCAAAACAATGAAGGACAACATCGTGAGGAAATAACGGCATGTCAAGAACCAAAACTTCGAAGACATTGTAAAATCTACCAAACCGAACTCGGCCCACGTGGTAAATTACGGCCCACCTCTCACCTAGAAGCTTGATGAAATTTGGCAGATGGGTAGACCATGAAGTGGAATAGGACATAGGACATTTTTTATCCTGTTAGTACGTTCCCGTGGGATAATATCTGACCTCCACGCGAGCGAAGCCGCGGGCAAAAGATGTTTATAAATACGGTATGTTTTTTAACCGACTTCCAAAAAGGAGAAAGTTCTATGTTCGACGTTACGTATTTAAATCGTATGTTCATCGGTATTTTCTTCAATAGGGAATATGCATGTGATTCAAATATGGGTCAAATATTTTTTTTTATAAACTATGTTACTTCAGAATGATGCCTCCATCAATATTTTTGAATAAAATTTCTTTTTGAGCGAGAAATTAATTTTTAAAAAGTCCCAACAAACAGTGGGTAATTCAAATACTTGAAAAGGCTAAGAGCGGATGTGACGTAACAATCTGGGATAACAATCAAAATGTCAATGTCAAGTCAATCAACAAGTGTCAAGTCAATGTCAAACGCTCATAGAAAAAGGAGTGTTTGACGTTGACTTGACAGTTGCTTGTCTGTTTTCACGGTCTGTGACGTCACCACACCAAGCGCGCCAAATGGAGGGCGTTTAAATAGCCCGGATCGGTTGGATATTTTTAAACATTTTTTTTACTTTAAATTTCTTTTTTGCCGTCAAATTTCTTTTTACTATTATTTGACGATGTAAACTATCGAATAAAAATATTAAAAAAATACATGCATATTCCCTATTGTGGACCGATTTTGAAAATTCTTTTTTCACTTGGCAGAGGAAGCATGCGCGCCCATAGTAATTATTATTAACTTTGCTTGGGTAGTTTTTGAGTTAGCTTCAATAATACAATTTTTTTCCACTGAGTATATCTGGATGATATTATAATAAGTTCCTCTCACTGTTATTTACATAGCAGGTAGTGGTATCGAATGTTTGTGTGGGGTAGCTACTACAACTAAAAAGAGAAAAATAAAAACTAAATAGGCAAAAAAAAAAAAACCTGTGGTTTTTTTTTGGAAGTCGTTTGAATTATTAATTTCTGTTTGAAGTCTGTGTACCTGTGCGTGCACCCCTCTTGCTTGTCAGTAGTAGCGGGCTGCACGCCCTGCTCCTGCTTGCCAGTAGCAGCTGGCACGCCCTGCTCCTGCTTGCCAGTAGCAGCTGGCACGCCCTGCTCCTGCTTGCCGGTAACAGCCGACACGCCCTGCTCCAGCTTCACAGTAGCAGCTGGCATGCCCTGCTCCTGCTTGCCAGTAGCAGCGGGCTGCACGCCCTGCTCCTGCTTCAGCAGCTGCAACTTGCGGCGCAGGTTGCTCTGGTGCCGGTCGCGCAGCCGCGCGCGCGACATGTGCGCTGCGAACGTGACACGTTGACATCAGCGAACGTGACCAAATGCGACGACCACAATGGCTACCGAATGCGTTTCTCTAAATAAACCTTTAACACGAAAATAGAAACTGAAAACCGGAATAATATTTAAACAAAATACTTTTAGAGCTAGCGCGCACGAGTGACTTTTGTCACCGTGACTGTGGATATGTATTGAGATGCGCGCACGTAACGGCGTGACAACCTGGTGACACTTTATTCCGCCGACACTCGAACAAGTCCGTGACCTAAAGGTCACCGCGCCCGCCGCTAGGTTTCAATAGACGCGTGCACACGGATGATAAAATTGTGAGTCTCCGCGCATCCCTTACGTTCCCGTTCCCCATTCGCTTTCCAACTATCGACAAGGTAACACGCAAACATGGCGTCAGGTTGTAAAAGGCGCAGTGATTCATCAAAACTTCCAACACTCATTCGAAAATATTGAAAAAATTCTTAGGCGTTGTCGAAGTTTATGAAACATAGTGTTAAACTTTCCATTTTATATTTCTAACCTAAATAACAACACTTAAAAACTTTATTCTTGAAGAACTCACAATCTGTATAAATAAATGTATGAAGTCAGGAACATTTCCAAGTAGTCTTAAAATTGCAAAAGTCATGCCTATTTATAAATCTGGAGTTAAATCATCCCATTTCAGTTCTCCACGTGCAAAATATTTGAAAGGGTTTTGTACAATCGCCTAGAAAAATACCTGACCCCACGAAATGTTCTACGATAAATAATACGGTTTTCGGCCGAAGTCGAATACACTTTCAGGGACCATAGACCTGGTGACAACTATAAATCTCAATATTGATAACAAACAAATCGATCTGGGTGACTTTATTGACCTAAAAATAGCGTTTAACACAGTCAGCCACGAATTGTTATCAAATAAACTCAATCAAATTTACATAGAAGGCCCTGCCCGTGCCATATTTACGTCCTTCCTGCCCGAACCATTACCAAGTAGTGAAGATAGAGGAAAGAAAAGAAAAAAAGAAAATACATTTATTCAGCACCGACTGAAAGGCACACAATATACATGCAGATACCAAAATAAAATATAGAAACAAAAAATCAAAAAGTTTAAAAGTGCGATACAGGACATTATCAGGGGAGTGTGCCTCACGGCTGCACCAAAAAGGTCCAGTTCAGCAAAAATGCCAGACAACTATAAGTGCCTGACGCTGGTTTTCAACTGGATCCGAGGACACTCAGAGTAATAACAAAATTATAACATACGGTGTGCCCCAAGGCTCAATTTTTATTCCTTTTTTAACCTCGTTTACATAAATTAATAGTGGTCCACCAAATTGGTCTAAAAGGGAACCTAACCCTTTACGCAGACCCTTTACGACGACACATGTATATTTTACTTTGGTCACTCCATTGACACAATTATAAATGCAGTAGTTGGGATGAATTTATCCCAAGAACAAACTTAACATTGTAGTTGAAAAACTTTTTGCAACTGCAAATGTAAGTTGGCCGATTATTGTGGCTTTTGTGGATATTTTAATTATTCAGATTTGTTCAGTTGTAATGGCAATCATGTCATTTGGTTTAAATAGGTTTTTATTTTTAATATCTTATTTATTTTACATAGATTCTTTTCTACCTTGTGAATGTGAGAACGTTGTAGGCTTTGTGGACTGTAGACTTTTTTTAAACATTTTCAATTTTATTTTTTTTAAAGTACCTACCTGAAACTTTTTGAAAGGCCTACACTGTCCTCCCATAACTATTAACACCGTAATTCGAAAATATTGTAAAAGCCTATTATCTTTTAAAAGAGTAACCATGGAGTTTCTTGCCGGCTCTTCTCCATAGGAAACGACCAATTGGAACCGTGCACATAGCTTCTGACGTTTCATAAGTGCCCATGTAGGCTGTTATGTGAAATAAAATATTTTGATTTTTAATTTTGAGTCGGTAACTTGTAGAGCCTACTTAGCTGTGATAGTTTTCCTTTTAATTTCGTTATATACTTATATACTACTGCCATGATTTTTTTCACGGACCAACCCCGGCAAGCGTAGCTTAACCTGATCGATCGACCCATGAGATTCATATTCGGGGTCCCCAATTTAGGGGTATGAGGAACAGGGTGTAAAGTTCACTCATCCACCATAGAAAAGGGAGGATCCTCCGACTCAAACAGTACATCATTTATAATTTATGCATACTGAAACGAAAAATCTAATCTAATCTAACTAATATTATAAACGCGAAAGTTTGTAAGTATGAATGGATGGATGGATGTTTGTTACTCTTTCACGTAAAAACGGCTGAATGGATTTGGATGAAATTTGGCAAATAGATCGTACGCGGGTGAAATGAAATTGTTTATTCTATAAATAGGATATTGGAATCACTTTTACACGTCATATTAAAAAGTTGTAAAAATAAGCTAGATGAGGTCGGCGTTTCCTATCTGACTACTCTGAGAAGAAAGGCCGAAACAAACTCAGAGGTCACCGTCTCCTTTAAAGTCCAGACATAATCTTGGTCAGGCCATATGAGGACCATGTAGATAAGAGTCTGAAATGGTCTTTTGAGGAAAGAACCACACAGATTTGAGTGGACCTGTCCAGTCAGTGCAAGCATTTGTCAGTAATAGTGGAGCTCAACTCAGAACTAAAGGAGCTCAACGACTCGACGAACAATACCAAAGAAAGGACGTTTGGGTAGGTCGCATAAAGTTCTCAAATTGCCAGACCTTCCCTAAAACTAACAGAACGAAAAATAAATATCCACATAGTCCTCACATTCACAATAAAACATTACTTATAAGTAATCATCATGTCATTTTGTATATAATATTCAATAATGTCAATTTGTATATAAAACTGGTAGGTATATTTTTATGGCTTTCCATAATATTCAAAATGTCACAATGCTTAGCAGAGCGAGCAGCTCAATCCCATGCATTTTTGTCTTCTAAATAATCTGTGATTTTATAGTACCCTTTTTTACAAAGTTTGGTTTTAATACAGCTTTTAAATCGTTTAATGGGTAAGTTTCGAATGTCAATGGGAAGTTTGTTATAAAAGCGTATACATTGACCCATGAACGAGTTGCCTACTCTGTGGAGACGAGTGCGATGTACAGCAAGATTGTGTTTATTCCTGGTATTTAAGGGGGAGTAGTTTGACAGCAAAAAATCATATTTCACCCGCGCAACCCTTACCTACCCCTCTCATTAAACACGACGAAAACAAAACACAATGCCTTCCCGCCAGCAGAAACTTTTCGTCTGGCGTTTATAGAATTCGAATTTCAATCTTCTGTAGTTTATTTTGCTTATACGATACGCTAAGCTTGAATTCAGAACTATAGATCATGTTCATGTTTTGGAACTAGAAACTCAATGTTGACGTGAAAAAGTTCAAATTTAAATGTTACCAAATTTTATTTAGGACCTTGTACAATTTGTACCTAATGACGTCTTTGTGGAAAACTGTGTTACCAAGTAATACCCAAGCAAAGAGATCGTGCAAAGTGATACCCAAGTAAAAAATAATATTCGTATAATGAATTTTGCAGTGTATTGTGCAACGAATATGGCATGTGTCATGAAAACCTTTCCTGCGCCAAACGCGAACAATCCCCTTCGAAAACATTTGAAACATGTGAAAAAGAGGCCGAGTTCTGACAATCCTACATTTATTTCTTTTGTACACAAAAGAAATAAATGTAGGATTGTCGGCTTCACCACTAAAAGAATTGACATCTATTCATCTATGTAAATGGGTGCCAAAGTACCAAAGGGACTAATTATAACAAGGGCCCGAGGTACGCGCTCAGTACCGGCGCTGTGTTTCGGGCGCGCGCCCGGCGCGTTTTGGACTCGTCAAACGCAACAAGATTTCCACATTTTGTTGTAACTTTTGAACCGTGTTTCTTTTAAGTTTATTACTAATGCGGAGAAAATGACAAGGAAAAATAGTGAAAAAGGAACTCGCGTCCAAGCGTCAAGGGCACGGTTAGGCTTCATTTTACGGAGACGCGAGGAGTCGCGCGTGGCTTTGGGCGGCGCGGCTCGCACTGAATTCAAACATATGGCGTTGTATGAGTGCGTTTACGGAGACGCGATTTTACACGCGTTTGTTTGAAATGGAGCGTTTTTGCGGCGGAGCCCGCGAATGGCATAGCCGCGTCACACGCGGCGTTTCATCACGGTGGCGCACGTAGCAGCAATGCCCGCGGCATATTTTCTCCCAGTCTTATTTGTAAATCGCACAACGGAGATGCAAGTTGAGAGTGGCAAGTTGCCACATGTGCAGGCCTAACGGCGCCCGGCATGGGCGCTCGCTTAGACTTGTTAAAATTCGTTACATAGGAATTCATACAATTTTATTGAGCGCCCGAAACGCAGCGTACAAAATGCGCGTCTCGGGCGCTTGTTATAACTAGTCCCTTAGTAGAAAGTTTAGTATGGTCCCTCTTTGTAACTGTTGAAATTGTAGCTTTGAAAACATGGCAAGTTGCATTATAACTTCAGGCCTCATTTACGGAGACGCGGGGCGTGGCGCGTCGCGTGCAGTGTGGCGTCACGCGGCGCGTCTGACGTTTTTTCTGTTTACGGTGCGGCGGCGCGTGAAGTGGCAGTTATCATCCCACGCGTTAACATAAACATATGGCAATATACGTCTTGATTGTCGCGGTTTTTTTTTGGGGTTATAATATATATTTTTGAAATGTGCTAATTAAAACCTTTCATTTGATACCCAACATGGTATGATTCAAAAATATTTTTTGTTGTTCATGATATGTCACCTAGAGGGCGCCATTTTCAATTTAATGTGTCTTCATATAGCCTATGACCAGCGGACGATCAAGAAGCTTCCAACGATACCTCATTTGTCAAATTGTGATGAGTCTTTTAGAAGATAATATGTGGGAACAGACATAGATAAATACATAGAAACCGGTCAAAATTATAACCCTCCTTTTTGCTTCGCCGTAGTCAGGTAAAAACTTAAACCCAACTACGACAAAAAAGTCAACTAAAGAGATATAAACAAGACATCACGGACAGACAAATTAAAAATCCGGAGTCATACGGAATCTGTTCGAGTTCGTTCGTTATACCAATAACCGAAGAATAAAGGTATTATTCTAAACAAGTTTTATTTAGGGGCGGTCAGTCGCTTCAATTGTTCGTCTAAGGGTCACCTTACAAGAAGTTTGTCAAAAAAAGGGGAGTAAACGAATTTGGATCCTGAGTATATCGCAATAAGATTTAATCTCCAGTGCGAACTTTCAAATGAACGTGGAATGGGCTCGTTGGCTATGTTGTAAATTTTCTCCGCAAGAAAATTCACCGCAATACAGAGCAATGGCGCTAGTTTTACCTACTTCTTTCTATACTCCGTGCTACTATATCAGTCAAAAATCTGTCAAATAAAATGTATGTCATCTTGAGTTTTCAAATATCAACATTGAATTTTATATGTTTATTTAGACTCGATATTTATTTATTTATCAATCAATAACACTTGTAATATTCGTTTTGGAAGTGGTTTTAGTGTTTTTTTCATGTTTTCTATGTCTCAGTTTCTTTTGTGGAATGTGATAAATTACGAAAATATTATTTACGAAAATAAATAATATCTCAGTGCAGCTAAAACTTGAGCGTAGTCCTCTCGTCTCAACAGAGCGACGCCGACTGATTTGTGAAACAAAAATATGCTTGAAGTTCCCGTAATGTGCGACGGAAGATGGCTTCTTCCACGAACTAAGAACGTCGTAAGTCCTACAAGCTTTGATTCGTGATAAAACCAAAAATAAAAGGAATAAAAAAAAAAGCCTACACAATTTTTTTTGCCTTGTTTTAATACATATAATCATCTAATTTTTATTGTAATAGGCATTAGCATTTTAAGTACAAATCGAAAATACGTGAAAATTAGAGGTAAGTTCGTGTTTTTTTTTTATCGAGAAAATTTTAATATTTTGTGTTTCTGTTCCACAAATAGTTTGGAAATACCATGTAGTTACTCATACTATTTTTATTTTACACCTAAGTCTTATCAATTTCATGAAAAATCAAATTGAAGACAGGCAATTTTGCTTCCTACCGGCCCTTAAACTATGAATATCGGACATTTTCTTAAACTTTGATATGTTTTTGTGTACATACAATGAAAATGGTGAAATCAACACAGGTGAAATCGTGGGGCGCAGCTAGTACTAAATAATAGTAGATTTTTGCATCGAGCGCAAAGTGAGTTATGAATGCACGAGGGTTATGTGCGCTCGGGCACTAAATTAACACGCGTGCATTAATTACTCACTTTAGCAAGGTGCGTAATCTACTTTTCTTTCATTTACCAATCTACCTACCGTGATAAAATATACCTACTCAAAATAAAAACTCGAAGTTAATGAATACAAAGTTATCCCGCGACGTTTGCGGCAAAAGGTTAACAACTTCATTTGCATCGAAAACTTTGATACTTCGTATTTAGAAAGAAGTTTTAAAAATGGAATTGTCTAGTATCAAAGTTTTATAAAGGTACAATTTTTTTTTTTTTTTTTTATCTGTTTCCTTACAATCTGTCTCTTTTTATTAGGACATTCAGTAATTTGTATGAAGTGTTTTATGTCACGCTTGGTATGCGTCCTATGACACATCCATCCCTCTTTTACTTATCTCTTTGGGCACAACCTAGAATATATGAAGCAACAAGCTACATAGGTTGTCCGACTAAATCCTGTGGAATTCTGTGTTTTAGCCTGCGTATTCCTTTTTTATCCATTAGGTGGTTTGCCAGGATATTTGGATGCCGAGTTATTCTTTCTTTATACGATTTGATATAGCTTTTTATTTCCTCTTTGACCGTTGGTATTTTTAGATCATGGTGTAGAGCTTCATTTGGTACAAACCATGGGGCGTTTGTGATTGTTCTTAGAAACTTGTTTTGAAATCGCTGAATGATCTCTACGTTAGAGTGTGCTGCTGTTCCCCATAGCTGAATGCCATAGGTCCATATAGGCTTGATTATAGCTTTATATAGTAGGTTTTTATTTTCTAGGTGTAATTGTGACTTTCGACCGATTATCCAGTAGTACTTTCTTAGTGTCAGTCCAAGTTGCTTCCGTTTTGTAAAAATGTGTTTTTTCCAAGTAAGACGTCTGTCGAGGTATAAACCCAGGTATTTGACATGTTCTGCTTGAGGCACTTGTACTCTATTTAACTGCACTGGTGGGCAGGTATCCTTCCTCCTAGTGAATGTGACATTTACCGACTTGGTCTCGTTGGCCTTTATCCTCCACTTTTTGAGCCAGAGGGCTATGTCGTCCAAACATGTTTGTAGCATAGCTGATGCCACTCTATGATCAGTATGGGACACCAGCACAGCTGTGTCATCCGCAAAAGTTCCTGTAGTCGCTAAATTTGATATCGGGAGGTACAAAATGAGCGCCAATTGTTTTTTTTTTTCATAAATTCGGTTATTCAGCCGATTTTTATTTTCAGCCAGTATCTTTTTAATCTACTGCATATATTTTATATTAAACTTAATGGGAGACATTATACCTCTGTGGTAAAATAATAAACAGTGCATTAATGTAAAACTGTGCAACAATGAGATTTCATACAACATTTCTGCACTGTTTTGGTTCTAAGCAAAAAATACGTCTTTTGTGATCGGTTTAGTAGTGATTAAAGATAACATTACTACTTAGTTGAAAGAAAAAATATATACAGGGTGTTAGGGGTAAACACCGTTATCCTTGCAACCAGTGGTTTGGTTTCATTAATAGAACGTAAAATCAATGGAAAATGACAACTTTTTTTTATATTTTTTTAAATCTACATTTTAGGGCAACGAACTTGTGTCTCAACACGGGCGGGGGGTGCGGTGATGTGACCTGACCGGCCGCGAGCGCGACCTCTCCCTCAGTCAGTCAGTTGTTTCGCTAGCGAGCACAGTGTCGCATAGAAACTTTTTAAAATATTTTAATGAAAATAACGTTTTTTTTTTGTTGTGTTCGGTCATTTATTTTTATATTTAAGTCAACCCATGGTTTGAATGACAAGAGTGTTTACCCTTACATCCTGTATTAAGTACATACAAACATTACTTCACGAAAAGAAAAAAAATGCAGATAACGAAATTGATACATGAACAAGACTTACTACAACTACATAACCCACCCCGCACAAACTATGGAAGGAAAACTATCATGTATGAAAGATCTAAACTATTTATTAAAAATACCGAAATGCAGCAGAGAATCCAAATCCATGAGCAATTTTAAAAAACGACTCAAACAGTACATCATAAAAATTCAAATTCCCTACAATAATTTCGAGCTACATCCAGCTACGCTCATCTGTGTTGGATGGAAACTTGTTTACGTTTTAACCGACTTCCAAAAAGGAGGAGGTTCTATGTTCATCTGTAGTATTTTTTTTTGTTTGTTCATCGATATTTTCGTCAGTTGTGGACCGATATTGAACATTCTTTTTTAATTTGGTAAAAGAAGCTGACGCGGTGGTCGCTTATAAATTATTATTTTATTACCTTTGCTTGGGTAGTTTTTGAGTTAGCTGGTGACTGTCATCCTTTGTGCCCGCACTCTACTTTGATGACATGACGTGCTAATGACATATTTGTCACAGTGCCGGCGTCAAAACTCAATTTTTTTAACGAAATAAGTTTTAACTTTAAATATGCCATTATGGGTGCATGCAATGGCCCTGTACCATGCCATAAGAATTATTGTTTTGCGTGCGTTACATTGCGCACTACTGTAAACAGCGATTATCAATCAGCGAATACCAAAAACAAAAGTTGTTTCCCAGCAATAATGTTTGGTCAATATTACTTAGTTTTATGTACAGAATGCGTAGATGACGGCTATGTATGCGTCCCTTCACGCCGTGTGCCTTACCCTTGAGCTGGCTGAGCAGGCTCTCCCAGTAGCCCACGTCCACGCCGTCGTGGCGGCCGCTGATCTTCTGCTCGATCTGCGTCTGCAGCGCCTCCAGCTGCGCGCCCGTCTTACCCTTGAATATCTACACCAACAAACACACACACATTACATTATTACAAGAGAAGTGGTGTCATTGAAACAGGGCAGCTGTAAGGATGCAACTCACCGCGGTTGATCGACGTGGAACGTCACCTCAAAAACTACCATGTTGTCGCCGGTCGACCGCATATACCTAGCAGGTAATCGCAGGATGGTGCTTATTATTATTAACTACTACTACACTTGCCATAATCGTACGTTTCATGTTGGAGGGTTTGGTTTCCGCACTTAGTCCTTCAGGTGGAACATGGCGGCTGTCGGTGGCTATTCGAACCAGCCACCTCTCTCCAGAAGTTTATTAGGTATCCTGGTCTGTCTAAAACATCTACAAAAGATCTGGGCGACCCGAGGGTTGCTGTTCTAATCTGGGTGACGCCGCCTGTGCATTCAAAGAGCACATGCGCAACGGTTTCGTCAGCCTCCATGCATGCCCTGCACAGAGACACTGATGAATACAGATGGGACTCTCCGCAATTTAGGTATGGAGCTACATGTACGCGGCTCGACTTGTTGGGCCAAGTCAGTAGGGCCGCCGCGCGTCGGACGGCTCGCACGTTAATTCAATACTCCCGCGTCGCGTCGTCCGTTCGTCGCAAGATATTAAAACTAAAAATAAAGCAAGCTAATATTAAGCTTGTAATGAAGGCAAAAGTATATTAAGGCTTCGAACACACGTTTGTCAAACTTCCAAAGGACAGCGAAAGGTAAAGAAATGCACGTCTACAAGTAATTAGCAGTGGCGTGGCTAGGGATCAAAATCAGGGCAAGCCGACAGATTTTTAACGATTTAAAAAAACAGACAAGTGAGCGATTTACGGATGAAGAAGAGTTCTACATATTTCAGGCATCAGTACGGAATTGTCGTAAGCGCCATCTATTAACGAATGCGCGTAACCACACCGCTTCGCAGGACCTTTTCACCATAATAACTTTGTCAACGCATGTCACATAAAAATTATTCTATCAAAAGCCGCTAGATGGCCCCAAATTATCGATTTGTTGTTCTATTACCGTACGCATATTTAGTTTTATGAAATTTAAGTTTAAAGTCGATTGAAAATGTTAAATAAGATATAACATTGGGTATATAACATTTTATAATTAATCATAATGACAATAGCCCACTCTAATCTTTATTTCAAAACGCCTTTATTTCAAAGAATATCTTCGATACGAAAATTATTGTGTTTTGTGATCCTGATGAGATGTATTATAATAAGTGGTTTGTTTTTGTTATGTATGTGTGCAAGGCGCGCGCTGCACGCGCGCCACCTACTGTATCGGCGAGTCCAACTCTCGAATAAAGCACGCCAGTGCGTTACTAGCCAGCCTGCGTTTCACTTGTGTACCTCTGTCCCCGAACCCGCGGCCGCGTACTTAACAGTGGCGACGAGAATTTTACCTTCCACGTGTTGAAAATGTCTAGTTCTGTGCAATTTGGTATTCTACATACGTTCGACCATAACACACAGACATGGAAAACGTACAAAGGGCGTATAACACAATATTTTGTGGCAAATGGCATCAACGAGAAGACCGATGCCGCGGGTGAAAAACGAAAGGCGATTTTGCTCAGCGCACTCACTGAAGGTACCTACAAACTATCCACGGATTTAGTTTTACCTAAAGCCGTTGAAGATGTTCCCTACGAAGACCTTTTATCACTACTGGACAACCATTTTACCCCCAAATGTGTCGGGTTTGCTGAACGTCACACCTTCTACGCGGCGTCTCAACAAGCAGGGGAATCTCATTCTCAATGGGCAGCGAGATTACGAGGGCTGACAGAGAAATGCGGCTTTCTCAATGTGGAGGAGGCACTTCGCGACAAGTTCATCATGGGGATGCAGCCAGGACGAGAGAAGGAGAAGCTGTACACGAAAGACCTGGCCGACCTCACGCTGGCCAAGGTCGTGGAGATGGCAGAAAACCTCCGATGTTCGCGCGCTGCTGCCGCGGCCAGTACGGGAGCGCTGGCACAGGCGTCTGTAGGAGACCAGCAGCTCTTCAAGATAGCGGATAAAGAAAAAAGTGGTAGTAGTGTAGTGAAGGTGAAATGTAGTGTATGTGGTTATACGAATCATAAATCGGCAGACTGTAGATTTGCAAATTATACTTGCAAAAAGTGTCACGTAAAAGGCCACTTGCGTAAAATGTGTTCAAAAGTGAATTACGTACAGGTGGATTGTGGTGACAAGGGTGAGGATGACGATGATGGTAAGCTGTATTATATCCGTTCATTCAGGGGAGAACCCATGGTAGAAACTGTTTGGATTGATAACGTGCCATTCAAATTCGAAATTGATAGCGGGTCCGCGGTAACAGTTGTTTCGGAGGGGTTTTACAAAAGTAATTTCAAAAAGGTGCCATTATCAAGTACATGTAAACAGCTCATAACGTATAACGGCGGAAAAATTGTGTGCCTAGGTACGTTGCGTCTACCGATACGCTATGCGGATCAAACGAATATTATGTACTTGTATGTGGTCCGTGACGGCGGGCCGCCCATTCTCGGTCGAGATTTTTTATCATTGTTTCGCTTACAGTTAATACCGGTCAATTTTTGTGCAATTTCTGAATTGCAACTGCAATACCCAAAGTTATTTTCAGATGAATTGGGAAAATTCAACAAGTACAAAATAAAACTCTCGTTGAAGGAAGGATCAAAACCGGTGTTTTGTAAAGCACGCCCCGTAGCGTTTGCGTTGCGTGCAATGGTCGATAAAGAAATCGACAGATTGGTCGGGTTAGGTATTCTTGAATCCGTAGAATATTCCGAATACGCTTCACCGATAGTTCCAGTTCTAAAGCGAAACGGGACGGTCAGACTGTGTGCCGACTATTCAGTTAGTATAAATAAACAGTTACTAGTAGAACAATATCCGTTACCCACGACTAACGAACTATTTTCAAAGATCCATGGGGGTCAACAGTTTAGCAAACTTGATTTATCTATGGCCTATAACCAATTTGTTTTGGACGATGACTCAAAAAACTTAACCTGCATCAATACAAACCGCGGGCTTTATAGATTTACACGTTTAGTGTTTGGGTTAGCCAGCGCGCCGTCAATTTTTCAGCGCGCTATCGAGGGTTTGTTATCCGGTATAGACGGAGTTTTATGCCTGCTAGACGATATTTTAATAACGGGAAAGGATAGGCAGGAGCATTTACAAAAACTAAATCTCGTTTTGAAGCGCTTAGAAGAAGCAGGGTTAACATTACAAAAAGGAAAATGTAGTTTTTTTCAGGACGAAATCAGTTATCTTGGCTATATTATCACTAAAGATGGTCTAAAAAAAGCGCCGGAAAAAATTAAAGCAATGTTGGAAGCACCGGTGCCTACAAATGTTAATCAGCTTCAATCGTTTTTGGGACTAATTAACTATTACAGGAATTTCGTACCTAACGCATCCACTATTCTCAGTCCGTTGTACGATCTGTTAAAAAAGGGTTGTGAGTGGATATGGACTGATATTCATGACTCGGCTTTTAGGTCCATAAAAGAGCTCATGACATCGGAACAGGTTCTCGCACATTTTGACCCGTACGCGATGATAATATTAACGGTAGACGCTTCTCCAAGTGGGTTAGGAGCAGTCCTCTCACAAGTAGGTTCAGACGGTGTGGAAAAACCTATTTCATTTGTTTCGCGTACCTTAAACTCTGCTGAAAAGCGTTATGCTCAGATACAAAAGGAAGCAACCGCCATTATTTACGGTGTGCGTCGGTTTCATCAATATTTGTATGGCAGATCAGAACCGTTTATTCTTCGAACGGACCACAAGCCCCTATTGGCAATTTTTGGGCCCCATAAGGGCATACCAGAAATATCGGCAAATAGGTTACAGCGGTACGCCTTGTTCTTAAGTAGCTATAACTATAAAATAGAGTATGTCCGCAGCGCTGATAACAGCGCGGATTATTTTTCCCGCGCGAGCTTGCCGCGCGCGGTTCACGAGTGTGCGTGCACCGAACAGTGTAAGTGTTGTGATTGCGAGGTATCATACGATCGAGCGACTTATGTTTCTTTTGTTGTAGACGGAAGCATGCCCGTGACATTAGAGAAATTGCGCGAGGAGACAAATAGTGACGTAATTTTAAGGCTAGTTAAAGACTTTATTTTGAATGGTTGGCCACCGAAGATAAATGATATAAGGTTAAAACCGTACTACTTATGTAGATCACAATTGTCCTATGAAAACGGTTGTGTCATGAGAGGCCACAAAGTGGTTATTCCTTCGAGCTTACACAAAATCATTCTGAAAGAATTACATTCTTCCCATTTAGGCGTAGTAAAAACTAAGGCCGAAGCGCGATCAAGATTTTGGTTCCCGGGAATTGACCAGGCTATAGAAACAATGATAGGTTCATGCGATGTGTGTATTCAGTTGCGCCCCTCCCCGCCGCGCGCGCCGCCGGCTCACTGGGAATTTCCACCTCGTCCCTTCTACAGAGTACACATAGACTTCCTAGGTCCGATTAAAGGTTGCGTTTATTTGGTAGCGGTAGATGCACATACCAAATGGGTTGAAGCTTACAACATGAACACGGCTACTTCTTCGACCGCGGTGATTGAGAAACTGTGTGATTTTATGTCAAGGTTTGGAGTTCCGAAAACTATAGTAAGTGATAATGGCACAGCTTTTTGTTCGCGGGAATTTGAATTGTTTTGCGCGGCAAACGGGATTTCGCATATGACGTCACCGGTCTATCACCCACCTAGTAACGGCCAGGCCGAAAGTTTTGTTAAAGTAATTAAAAAGGGAATAAAGTCTTGTATTATGTCTACTCATAGCGCGAAAGAAACATCATTGAAATTACTAAAATATCTTATGGATTATCGTAATTCAGTTCACTCTACTACTGGTTTGTCCCCTGCGCAATTGGTGTTTGGTCATAAGTTGAGGTCGCGATTAGATCTAATGGATCCAAAAGAGTCATCGGCACCCTTGTCACCGACTGGATCTAACGTTGTAAAAAATCAACAGTACATGCAAAGTAAGCAACAGGAAAAAAATAAAACAAAATATTTTGGAAAAAACGATGTTGTATTATACAAAAAGTTTGTTAATAAAGCAAGTTATACATGGTGTAAGGGCATCATACTTAAAAGAATAGGGAAAGTTTTGTATTTAGTTAAAGACAGTAATAGTTCAGAAAGTTACAAAAGGCACATAAATCAGCTGATGCTTTATAAAGGAATAAGTAACAATAATGAGGATGATGTACTAAATTCGAAAGTGAACTTACCTGGGTCGTCTGGTCCTCCTGTACCGCAACCGTTACCGCCGCACTCGCCGTCGTCATCGCCTACGTCAACACCGCCGCCTTCCCCGTCCCCAGCTGTTCCAGAAACGCACATACTCCAGCCGGAACTTCACTTACCAGATCCCTTGCCGGGTAGTTCGGCCAGAGGGAGGAGAGCAGAATTGTGCGCACGAAGTACTCCTTCGTCGTTGACAGAGGACGAGTCTGAGAAGGCTCCACTACAGGCCCATGATGATGAACAACAAGAGGGTACGGACGACGTAGATGTTGAAAGAACAGAGAGACTTTCGAACTCCGAGGACGTTGCTCACAAAGCAGGGACTGAACTCGATACCCAGGCCACACAACACGATGAGTCAATATTTGTTACACCAAAGAGATCGTTACGTAATCGCCCCGTTGTTTGTTTTAAAAAGTACTTCTAGCGTAAGATGTTATGTACTAGAGTATACTATGTTTATGGATACCTATTTAGGATGTTAATTTT
The DNA here is from genome assembly GCA_947363905.1 of Lithophane semibrunnea. NCBI lineage: Eukaryota > Metazoa > Arthropoda > Insecta > Lepidoptera > Noctuidae > Lithophane > Lithophane semibrunnea. Next base: position 631,762 of record OX376205.1, read on the forward strand.
GTAATAATTTGTATTCGGTGTTTTGGACTAGAGGGAGGAATTGTTATGTATGTGTGCAAGGCGCGCGCTGCACGCGCGCCACCTACTGTATCGGCGAGTCCAACTCTCGAATAAAGCACGCCAGTGCGTTACTAGCCAGCCTGCGTTTCACTTGTGTACCTCTGTCCCCGAACCCGCGGCCGCGTACTTAACAGTTTTTTAGTGGTTTACCAAAACTACAATTTCCATACAAACAACACTATACAAATTTTGATTTCTTTCATGGCACCAGCTAGGGCTACCCAAGTTTGGTCATACTTTTATCTTTATACATACTAAACAATCGAATTCCAATTTCAATATATTCTTCGACTGACAAAAATACCTACCTAATTGTTTATATTTCCGAGTTATAGTAATTTGGGGTTGATTACGGTCAAGCAAAGAGTTACCTACTTACTGTCAGAAAACTCAATGTATTTACATACCTTTTCGAACACAGTTTCCAAATTCACATTTTGATGATAAAAACACTACTAAGCATAAGGAATGACATAGCCGCAATAACTATCACATCATTTTAAATAATAAAACTAGGTAATTCATTACCTCAATTGAAAAATAAAATACTGATCTCAAAATATTATTTCAAAACAATAACAAATTGAGTCGCTTCGCGGACTTGCAACTCACTTTACGCGGGTCAACATCGCGGCTAGTGCATTTGCGCGAACTTCAAACACACGATTCGTTCCATTCATAAAAACGCAAAAGCCTGGCAAACGCAAAAAGGCTTAAATATTAGAACATTTTGCAAAATAAGTGCATTCTAATAGTATCGACACCGTACGCACTTTCTATGCAAAAAATGAGAGGTCTAGAAGCTGGCTTCTGCACCGTTGCCGCAAGCCTGTGTGAGCGAGAAAGATGCAATGTACTACAGAATTGACGTCTTCATTCATGGATGCGATCTCGCCTAACGCTATAGTGGCAGTTTGGCAACGGTGCATTGTTTGTACTTATAGCGCGCGGCTGGTGCAGCGCGAAGTTTTTATGTTATTATTCTTATCAATTCTTGCGACATGAATCTTGTTGTTTTTCTTGGAAGTTTATAGGGGTAGTTTTTTTTTTTTTAATTGTTTGGCTCAGTTTTGAAGGCAAGCCGGGCTTTTCAGCTTGTAGGGCAGTACCGCCACTGGTAATTAGTAATTAGGTAAGTACCTACCTACCTATAGGTATTACGCAGTTAGAATATTAGTTATTAGTAACTATTATAGTATGCTTAGGTGCTTATAAGTTCTGTTTACAAGGTCAGGTTTAGCTTTGATAATTATAGGTAGGAAACTACCTATTTGAATGTATTTTTGTTTTGGTGGGTACCTATCATGGACCACCATAACTGTTGCGGCTGACGCCGCTGTGTTATACAGTATGTTATCTAACGAATCGGGCGTTCCCGTTAACCTGCTTTTAACTAACTATTTTAACTAGGCTAGACTTAAACAAAAAAATTGCCAAATCTCTATTGTTAGTGGTAGTTAAAAAAATATATGTTAATCTTGAACATATTTCTCAGAACTTGGTTGTTACCAAAACACGTTTTGAAAAAAAAAACTCGATTTTAACGGAAATAACGGAAATTAACGGTACACTAACCTTTTGCCTTAAGTTCTAATCCAAAATATCTGTATCAAAGTACGTTTATATTTTAATTAATAAGAAGAACGTCTTATTTTACTGCAGAACTTGGTTGTTTTTCTTTATATTCTATGCAATCCGACAGTGATAGCGGTTTATCTGTTGTCAGCGTCTCAAGCTGCAATTCCGTAGCCGGCCGCAGGCGGCAGCAGCAGGCGACGACGTGACGCTGCGACACTCTGGTTTCTATTGTATTTCTAATAAATCGAATCAAATTTCTATGAAGTAGCCCTACGGTCGGCTACATACGCGTAACTTCAACAATGAAAATTAAAAATAAAAAAACACCGTGGACAACAAAAAAAATTAAAAATGTGCAACATTGTTTCTTCGCGCGATCAGTTAGCAGAGCATGAGAACCGGCTCCTAAAAAAATTTGGTCAAAATATCTGAAAATTAAGATCTTAATGCTTCGAAACGCTTTTTTTAAGTCTCAATACAACCATTTTTTATCAAAAAACACAAGATTTTTTTGCTGTCCTAGTTATTTTGAGTAGTTTATTTACTGCTTACATTGATAGGTGTAGGCAAGCCAACATTTTTGTTCTTTACTATCGAAACCAGATAAATCGTGGACCCGCACGTAAGAAATTAAAAGAAATTGCGGCGAAATTGCTTTATTACAACAGAAAAAACGGCTGAACCGTGAACGATTTGGATTAAATTTGGCACACTGATATTAATAACTTGGATTAACACATAGGATACTTGATACTTTAATCCTGGCGTAGTAGGCTCCTATGGAGAAGAACGGGAAAGAAACTCCACGGACACTCTTTTAAATCAAAATATTGTTACATACACGTTGATAGATTGAATGATGTATTCATTCATATTGAAATAACAACATCTGCAATCATAACAATACCTATGCAGTTTTGAGCTCCAGGAAGGCCGTAATGCCGTACAACACAGAGCTCAGTAGGCAAGTGTGGAGTTGATCAAGATGGTGTGATGTCCTGATGAGCAGCACGCTGACGCTGTTACCTGTGTGACGTCATCGGCCACGGCCTGGTGCACGCCGTCGCGGCGCGCGTCGGGCGCGGCCAGGCGGCGCAGCTTGTTGAGCTCGTCGAGCACGATAGTCTGCACGTCCTCCCAGTACGCCTGGTTGGCGTTGTTCTCCAGTTCCTTGTACACCTGTAACAACAATCGCCATAATGGGGTCAATCGCCTCGAGGGAAGCCAGTAATCGTCAAGCTGGTCTAAATTGACGATCATTCAGAAGTACCTAACCCGTCAGGGCGGTAAATACGGAATATGAAATGTGCATTTACGGATCATAAACGAATACGGTAAAGAAACAACATTACGTTCTAACCACACTTCTGTGGCGACATCTATCGCACTACGTTGGAACTACGCAAACAGCTAGCCACTTAAAAGTTGCAAATGTCAAACATAATTGACGTCACAGTCACAGCGTCCTACATCGCGCAAGCAAGATATTTCCGAGAAAACACTTGTTTGATTGCAGGAACTTCCCTTATTTCCAATGAAGGAACTGCAGACCTTGTTCCTACAACGCCAAACTTCCCGTACCTTGATATCCTCGAGCAGATCCTCGAGGTCCTGCGTCTGCAGCCCGTTGAGGTAGGTGTAGGGTTCGTGCATCTCCAGCGCGTCCACGCACTCCTCCGAGCTCACGTACCACGCCAGCAAGTCTATGGGCTTGGCTGCAAATAAATATTATTTGTTTAATGTACTTTGCACTATCTCGGGCATTTAAAACACTTTTTGCGTTTTTTCAACGTGGATTACATTTTTTTAATAGAAATAATTCAATAAACTTAAAAAAAAATTAGTAGGCTTACTAATATACTATATGCCCAGTATTAAGGATTTTTCTCAGATTGATATTAATTGCTACCCGTAAGCTATAAAAGCAATTGAAAAACCAGGTGTTTCGCGCTTACGTAAACACTTGTGTTAGATTTTTATTTCTCGTAATTTTTATATTGAGTAGAGTCCAGGAATCAAAAAAATAACAACATTTCTTACAGAACTTTAGGGGTATGAGGAACAGGGTTTAAAGTTCATTCATTCTCAGCCCAGTGGTTCATACGTTCTGGATTATTTCTTACCCAACCAAAGTAATATATTACTGTTGTCATGACATGGGCACTTACTCCCATTGTCCTGCGCCCATGTATGGATGAACAACAATACAAATGTTTCTCCCTTCAAGTTCTCTGTTATAGTACACTTTTCTTCGAACGTGTCGTGATTGGATCCTGCACCTTATGAGTACATTATTTTCCAGATCATTAATTTATACCCTAAACACCTTTTATACATGACATTTCTGTATGGAGTTTGATATAAAACTGACAGTAGACACGCGTTTAACAAACGTCTAAGTTTTTGTGGTTAGACCCTTAATGTTTTAATGGTGCTCGAACCTGGTCTTTGACACTACAGCAGAGGTCCAAGCGCGCGGTTTGCCAGCCAGCCATGGAGCGCAGTATCCTAGGGGTTCGAATTTCGTACCGCTTATGGAACACAGCACTCCTACCGAAAGGACTGGCCGACACTAGCAATTGACAGAATTGTGTGGAAAAGGGAGAGTGAGGCCTTGGCCCTGCAGTGGACACTAGACTAGTTGGATAGGTTAGATAAAGGTTCCATACTACTATAATATAAATTCGAAAGTTTGTCTGTCTGTATGTTACCTTTTCACGCCTAAACCACTGAACGGATTTCGATAAAATTTGGCAAGGAGATATATGGCACCCTGGGGAAGGATATAGGCTACTTTTTATTGACATACCGCGCGGGCGAAGCCGCGGACGGAAGCAAGTTTTTTTATATATGAGACTGTAAGGATCGTGTTCGGAAGTATGCCATCTTTTTATACACATATTCATAATTTTTTTGAGATACTTCTCTTTGCTGTGGGCAGTGGCGGATTAAATGTCGAGAGCGGCCCAGGCAAGCAACTCTTCGAGGACCCCCTTTTTTTTTTTTGTTTTTGGGTATCCTCGAATGACTTCTACCGCTCTGGGCGCAGCGGAAGGGCCAGACTTTAACTGACTAAAACCCACCCATGTTCCTTCAGTTGCCTGTTGCCAAGGGCCAAGGGCCCCGGTATTCCTTTAGGACTTTCCCGCAACCCTGGCAGGCCTCGGTCCTAGCGGAGCCCGCCAATTGTGCTGAGATGTCTTTGAGACGCGAATGGAACACAACGCACCGTCGACCCGGGCCTGGTCCTTATCGGACGGCGAGCTACCCACTGCTCATCGTCCGCAAGCCCGCGCCTACGGTAGCCGGGAATCCGCCTGGGATTCCCGACACCCAGGGCGTCTCCTGCGGCGGCGCGGCGGTTAGGGGCGCGAGGGTGCGAATTTTGCCTCTCCCTCACGCGTTCCGCCTCCTCCTTCGCGAGCATTACTGCTTCGCAGAAGGAGGTGACGGCTTCCCATGCCCTCTCGCTCCGTACCATGGCCTGGACCAGGGCCGGACGCGAAAGGTCATCGCCGACAATCGCCTCCACGAGGACACGGCGGTGCTCCACCCAAGCAGGGCAGACTTCCACCGTATGCTCCACCGTGTCCTCCGGGGGATCCACACAGTGGTGACACCCGGGCGTTTCCTCCCGGCTAATCCTAATTCGGGAGGTTCCTATACAGGAACCTCCCGAAGCTACCGTGTCCGGTGAGGACCTGCGTCAGGCGGAAGGTGAGGACGCCGTTGCGCCTCTCTAGCCACTCCTCAAAGAGGGGACTGATCACCGCAATTGTGGCGTGCCCAATCGATGCCCCATAGCTGACATATATTAAAAAAAAAAACTCTCTATCTACATACCAAGTTTCATCACAATCGGTTCAGTAGTTTATTGCATAAAGAAGTAAGATATAGGTACCTATACACGCACACACACACTTTCGCAGTTATAATATTAGTAGGGATAATTAGGTACGCCAGGGAATACATCTAAATCTTAAATAATCTTTTACATTGTGTAAGTAGGTGCATACTTACTTACAAAATTAATTTTATATTAATTTTATTTTATTTTTTGTTAAAAATCTTCCGCGCTGCGCCCCTTTATTCCTCGCGCCCCTAGGCACGTGCCTAGTTTGCCTTAGGGTTAATACGCCACTGGCTGTAGGACGTGGTTGAATTTTGATCCTTCTTCTTTATTGAAGCTAACTCACAAATTACTCAAACAAAGTTAACAAAGTATGGGACCACCCACCGCTCGAGTTTCCTCTACCAAAACAAATAAGAATCAAGTAAATCTGGCAGTATCACGGAGAAATCGGTGTACACACCTTCTTTTTCTTTTTAACCGACTTCTTCAAAAAGGAGGAGGTTCTATGTTCGTCTGTATGTATTTTTTTTTTGTGTATATTCATCGATATTTTCGCCAATTGTGAACCGATTTCAAAAATTCTTTTTTTAGTTCGAAAGGGTATACTCCCGATCCCGAGGTGGTCCCATATAAATTTTATTAACTTTGCTTGCGTAGTTTTTGATTTAGCTTCAATATTACGTATTTTTCCCACTTAGTCTATGTAGATGATATAATTATATGACTCTGTCACTGTTATTTGCATAGCAGGTAGTGGTATTCGAATTTGTGCGGGGTAGGTACCACAACTAAAAAGTGAAAAATAAAAACTTAACCTAAAGTTATTTTTCACTATTTTTGTGTTTTTTTTGGAAGTTGTTTGTTTTTTTTTTGTTTAAAGTTTTTAAGTCTGTTCATAAGACAGCATCTATATAGTTCAAAATGTTATCATAATTTCATTAGCCAAATAGTTTCATCCCATTTTGGAAGAAAGATATTATTCGCTCCGTACCTCGTCCGTCGCGGATGCGTATCTGCGAGCGCAGGCGCGCCTGATGCAGATGGAAGGCGTCCTCCTGGCGCGCCCACGTGTGGAACTGCTGCGCCTCGCGAGCGCGCGCAGCCGCCGCCGCCTCAGACTCGCGCGCCGCGCGCTCCGCCTCGCGCTCCAGCCGACGCTGCTTCACCTGCACACCGACGCGAACCACTCTACTCTCGAACTTATGCAAAATACTTAGCAAAACATAACATCACGCCTATAATTCCTCAAGGCTTAGGCGGAGGTCTACCTATAGTACACCCACATTTCGCCAGTTCTGTTGAAGTCCCACGTAATAGGGGGCGAGGCTATTGCCATCAATGGAGCATAAATCCAGACTCTGTGCTGCTACAGAGAAATTCCTGATGTAAAAACCCAAAAACACTACTCAATCTGGGAATCAAACCCAGGACCTCAAACAGTAGTGCTTGCAACCCCTAGATCAATGAGGCAGTCAATATAATTAACATAGAAAAAAAAAATGCCAATCAGAACCTGAAATCTTTACTTTTGATTCTAGAATTCCAGCTCAACAGCTTTGAAAGTTGTCTTAAGGAGATAGGAAGGGCTCCACCCTAGACTTCTATAATCTAAACATTACCTTCTCCAGCTCTATTTTGTTTTCCAACTGCTTCTGTCTGTTGAGTGCCTCCAACTCGTCTCGGGACACAGTCTTGACCCCCTCCTTGGCAAGTTTCTTAGTCCATACAAAGGTGTTGGTGAGTGCTGAGTCTCCAAAGGGGTTGTCTTGGTTGGTATAGCATTGGTACTCATTGTCCCAGCCCATGCGCTCGCGACGCTTGCGTTCCTTCTCTTGTTTTTCTCTGAGACGTCGAGCCCTGAATAATGTAACATGTAAGATCTCTATGTACAAACTTTAACATTGGGAAGCAGTAAAAGTTGGTTATTTTAGGAGGCTGTTGTATGTTATATAACGCTTAAAAAGTACGGCTTCCCAGTATAATTTGAATTTAATTAAAGTTTGTTTTTTACTACCACAGACTAATTTGACAGGTGATAATGTCAAACTCCAAATTGAAAAATCAAACAACAATCATTAGAAGTGTCAAATTAGTGTAACGATGGGAATCAAAAATCAATCTGCCTAGCCTTTTCCCAACTATATTGGGGTAGGCTTCCAGTCTAACTGGATGCAGCTGAATTTGACATGGAGCGACTGACCTCCACAACCCAGTAACTGGGTAATACGATACCCCTTGGTAAGACTGGTTGTCAGACTTTCGGCCTTCTGACGACCCGTAACGACTGTCAAAGATCCACGAATGACAGCCGGGACCAACGGCTTAACGTGCTTTCCGAGGCACGGAGGAGTCTCGATATGTAAAGATGGTCACCCATCCACCGACCAACCCCGGCAAGCGTAACGATGGGAATAAAAAACGAATTTTAGTGAAGATTTTGATTAAACAACAACAAAACCAAAATCCACTATAATTGTAATTTCTTTTCTCTTCTCTGGATCACATGTATTATATCTTCAAATAAAACACCAAATATCGTAATTTGTGTATTGAGCTAAGTAGCCTCGAAAATACAAGTGGGTAAATCATAAGTGTAGGGTAGGAACAATAATATGATGGAGGGTAGACTTAAAACTAATAAACACACAACCCATGAACCATGAAGTATGTAGGTAATGATATACAACATACCTTTCCCCCAAGTAAGTATACAAAATATATTTAAACTTTAACTTATACTTAAAGTCAACAATTTTGTATTAATTTAAATATCTAACATTAACAATAAGTCTATTCGATATACATTGAATCAGGCCTTTCATAAGGGCCTTTTGCATGAGATAACACTTTACTTTTAATCTTACCCGCAGAATAGCCAGACTCATAATCACTGGGTATACCTAACATCTCCGCCCATTTGTCCGAACTCGGTATTTCAATTATTTCCTCACTGGAGCCCGTACCTCCCATTTCCACATCTCGATTTTCCACTTCCAAACTGGCCTCTTCATTATTTACTTCTTCCCTCTCTTCTCGGTCTGCATTTTCTGTGAATTTCTTTTTAACCAGTTGGTCTATGTGTCGGTTGACAACATTACCATCACCGGTTGCAACTTGATAATTGGATGGCCCTTGCTTTTTAACCACCGTACCAGGCAACCAACGAGGTCCACCGCTATAGTTTCTATACATCACACTTTGGCCCACCTTCGTTTCTCGAGTTACATTATGAGCATTATTGGTAATCTGTTGATCAGTTTTATTTTGAACACGATTATCCGGATGTATAACATCTAACAAAGTACGTAGGCGCCTGTTCATCAAGAGTTCAGAGGGGCTCTTGTTAGTTATAGTGCAAGGAGTTACCCGCAATCCTAGTAGCATTCGAGGAATCTTAACATCCCAAGAGATGTCATCCATTTTACGCAACTTGTCTTTAACAGTTTGCACCATTCTTTCGGCCAACCCGTTTGTTGCAGGATGATAAGGCGCTGTCTTGATGTGTTTTATTTTATTCGCGTCCAAAAATTGCTTAACTTCAGCTGACACAAAGGACGTTCCATTGTCGGACACCAATGTCTCACACAAACCATGGATAGCAAATAAATTTCTGAGGTGTCTAATGACCGTTCCCGCTGTCATATTGTTTACCAAGATCACCTCAGGCCATCTGGAATATGCGTCTACAACGGTTAAAATATATTTACCTTGGAAAGGTCCCGCAAAGTCCACATTTATTCGAGACCACGGCTTTGTAGGCGTGATCCATTCAGATTTAGTTTTCGGAGGCATGTGCCGATGTTCAAGACATTTGTCGCATCCGCCTACTAATGCCTCAACATCTTCGTTCAGTTTTGGCCACCAAACATAACTCCTGGCAAGTGATTTAGTTTGAACGATGCCGTTATGAGTTTTATGTAAAGCACGTAGTATTGTTTCACGCAATGATGACGGTACCACCACTCGACAACCCAGTAAGATACAATCTTCATGCATAGACAGTTCCGAACGATGTAACCAGTATGGACGCAGTTCATCATCGGTAACTCTAGCTGGCCAACCGCTTAATAGATGATGACTGACACGAGATAATAGTTTATCTCGCTTCGTTGCTAATGCTATTTGGTCAGCATCCACAGGGAAGTCGGTAGGTATCTCTGCCATCAGCAACACGTCACATAACTGCTGTTCAGGTTGGTCGGGAACCGGCTGCGGCCATCGGCTCAATCCATCAGCGTGACCAATCTGTTGTCCCGGTTTGTACACAATTTCGTAATTGTGCGACGTTAACATAATTGCGATCCTCGTTAGGCGAGGCGACAAGACTGTGGGCATAGGTCGCTTCGGATCGAATATGCCCAATAACGGTTTATGGTCCGTGACTATAGTGAAGGATCTTCCCATTACATAGTTATGAAACTTGCTAACTCCAAATGAAATGGCAGTGGCCTCTTTATCTAATTGTGAGTAACGGCGTTCGTGAATATGTAGAGTTCTGGAACTCATAGCTACGGGGCGCTCCTGTCCGTCTTCCATAACGTGGGATAATACAGCGCCGACACCGTATTCTGAGCTGTCGCAGGTGAGTAACAACGGCTTATTTAAATCGTAATGAACGAGCGTCAAGTCAGATGACAATAACCTTTTAGCCGTGTCAAAACTACTTTGCTCTCTGTCTGTCCATTGCCAAGATTGTGCTTTGTCGAGCAACCTATGTAGGGGCTCGAGCATGGTGGCTTTGTGAGGTACGAACCTCTCATAGAAATTATATAATCCCAAAAACGCTTGTAGCTGTTGAACGTTCTTTGGTCCAGGAGTGTTGACGATAGATTCAACTTTACTAGGTGCAGGATGAATACCCTCAGCGTCTATGACAAAACCTAGAAACTCAACACGTTCTTTGGCAAACTCACATTTGTTCCGATTGAGCCGCAAACCTGCCTTACCGATGCGCTCCAGTACAGTGTCGAGGCGCTGCGTCATCTCCGACATCGTCCGGCCACTGACGATGACGTCATCGATCAGTACCGCGACGCCGGGAACGCCCGCCAGCAACGCCGTCATCAAGCGCTGGAAAATTCCGGGGCAGGCTTTAACACCAAAAGCCAATCTGTGTACTGAAAACAAACCTTTGCATGTGTTTAAGGTTAACAGCTGTGCTGTGGCGTCTGTGACGACTACCTGTGTATATGCTCGGTCAAGGTCGAGTGTCGTGTAAAATTTGCCACCAGCGACCGTAGCAAACACTTCACTTGCAGTCGGCATAGGGTAGGTATCAGATTCGGTAGCCTGATTAACCGTACTACGGTAGTCACCGCAAAGACGGATATCCCCGTTTCGTTTGGGTATTGGAACAACCGGAGTCGCCCATTCTGAAAAAGCCACAGGGCGAAGTACCCCTTCTCCCACTAAACGATCTATCTCATTTTCAACTTTGTTTTTAATAGCATAGGGTACGGGACGTGCCTTCAAAAACCTAGGAGTCGCACCTGGTTTCAAATGTATAGCTACAGGGTCCCCCTTGTAAGGACCGAGTCCGTCTCTGAAGACTGCACTGTGCTTACTTACAATCTGATCGTTCGCAGACATGTCAAGTTCAGATATCATATTAACATATAGAGTAATACCTAGTGCCTCGAACCAGTTACGTCCCAACAGATTCGGTCCTGAGCCCTTAGCTACAATTACATTCAAAACACACTTAATGTCTTTATATTGTAATTGCACTTGAACTTGTCCCATCACTGTGACCGGCGAGCTATTCCACGTGCACAGGCGGTTGGATACCGCGCGCATTGCGCTGCGCGAACGCACGCGCGCCCACCTCTGCTGGTTCACCAAGGAGAAAGCGGCACCGGAGTCCACTTCCATCGCTACCTGCGCGCCGTCCAGTAACAGCTTCACCTCGTATGCTGGAACGCGAGAGCTCGTCGTGCTCTCCATTTTATAAATACCATTAAGGTGCACGTCAGTCTCGTTGTCGGCTAAGTTAATTTTTTCAGAACGACTTTTCTTTTTAGCGGTGCATATTCTCTCGATGTGACCTTTCTTCTTACAGAAATGGCACACTGCGTTAACGAAGCGACATTCGCCCGTGTGTCGGTCTCCACATCGGTAACACAGTCGAACATTTGCTTTGGATTGCACGGCGTTGACGTCCATAGGTTCACTTGACGGCGGCGACGTCGCCGAGGCGTCCACTGCCGTCGCGTCGTAGCTAACGGCGGCGCCGGTGACGGAGGCGCTCTGCATCATACGGGCGTCCCTGCCCGCACTTTCGGCCGATAGCATAGCATCCACTACGTCATGGTATAGCAAATTATCTCTGTTTAGCAGTTCGTACTGCAAATTGTGATTGTTCATACCGCATACCAATCTGTCACGAAGCATCCTTTCCATGTCCGTAAAGTTACAACCGGCACTGATTTTTCTGAGTTGCGCTATGTATTCCGCGGCGGATTCGTTATGTAGTTGATCGCGCTTATAAAATTTGAACGACACAGAAATCTCATTAGGTTTTGGACTGTAATGTTTTGTTAGGATCGCTTCAACTTCACTGAATGTTACTTCACTAGACTTTTTAGGTGTAATCAACGCCAGAAGAGTCTCGAACACTTGTATGCCGCACACTGTATAGAAATTCGCCCTTTTAGCAGAATCTGTGGCGACACCATTCGCCTCAAAACAATATTTAAGTCTGTCGATGTAATTGTCCCAACTATCACATTTCACATTGAACTCCTGAAATTTCACTGATGATGTCATGTTTTCTACTCGTCGCCAATATTATATCTTCAAATAAAACACCAAATATCGTAATTTGTGTATTGAGCTAAGTAGCCTCGAAAATACAAGTGGGTAAATCATAAGTGTAGGGTAGGAACAATAATATGATGGAGGGTAGACTTAAAACTAATAAACACACAACCCATGAACCATGAAGTATGTAGGTAATGATATACAACAACATGGAAGTTGCTTCACTGCACAATTGCTTGAAGAAGATTGACAAAGAAGATCACCAGTACTTAATTATTAAATCTGCTATCCTGAAAACCATCTGCACTGTATAGTTATAATGTCAACATACCTTTTTTCCTCTGGTGTTTCATTGGCCTTTAGTTGTTCTTTCTGATTTTTCTTCTCATCCTTCAGTCGAAGTCGCTCGGCCTCCAGCCTCTGCAACAGCTTCAGCTCCTCCTCACCACTGTCACTGCTGGAGCTGCTGCTGGATGAATGTCTTTTCTTTTTTTTACTCTTCTTATGCTTGGACTCTCTTCTTTCTCTACTTGGGGACCTATGCCTTGAAGATCTTGGTGATTGAGACCGTGTTCTGTCGTGGCTTTTTTTATGTTTCCAGTCCCTGCGATGTTCAACTGATCTGCTTTTGGAACGCTCGCGTCGTTTTACTTCGTGACGAGATGACCTGACGGAAAATAGGGAAACTTTTAATGAAGCGCTAATAAATTAATTTACACAGTTTTGTTTAAGATAGATACTGTTTTAGAAAAAGTCGAGTTTTGAGCGTGGCAATTTCGCAGAAATTATTGTGAACTACGGAGAAGTATTTTATGATTTTACGAATCACAATATTGCTTGGGACTCACATTTCTTCTAAGAATTCTTTCAACCACACTACAAGTAACTTGCTCAGATTTCTAAGAGTATAGTTTTTCAGTATAGTATAATGTACTCTGTGGTATAGTTAGTGTAACATTGCTGAAAACGTTGGATTCACGAGTATTTTTTCGATAATATGTAAAGTTTTGTAAAAGCGAAAAGAAGCACCTGAGGCACTCACTGAAGTGACACTGACAGTGACAGCCAGTGACAGATTGTGAGCTTGTCACTGTCAATTTTGATAATTTCGTCAAAAAACTTCGAATCAACGTGACCCACATTTTTCTGTTGTTCTAACAATTATAAAAAATGTAATTTTATCTTTTTGTTTGTTCCAGTCCAGTACTAACTGCATAAGATCAACTATAGATCAACAATACCTATACCATCGAAGATTTTTATCATTCTAACTTTTTTTTTTTTATGTCGATACACTTGTTTTTCCAACTCACTTTAGACATTGGCAGAATGGTCGACATCGGCTTTGGTTGCCTTATCGAAAAATAGAATAGAATACGTCATTATTCTATCGTCCGTCAATAGGATCCTTAATTTTATTGACTTTGACATTAGAATCAGCAATAAAACTCTTTAAGGTTGATGCGCTAGGGTAGCCCGCGTAATTCAAATTTTCTTACGTTTTTTGCAATTTGCAGGTCAGTATCAGGTTGTATGTTGATCTAAATATTATTAGCGCTCGTAACAAATATGGATTTACAGAATTATAAACATTAGAATCAGCAATACAACTCTCTAAGCTCATGAATGTGTATTGAATGACTATTTCAAGAAATCATGACATTTGGCACTTTTATAATTCTGTAAATCCATATTTGTTACGAGCGCTAATAATATTTAGATCAACATACAACCTGATATTGACCTGCAAATTGCAAAAACATAAGAAAATTTGAATTGATTTTGACTTTGAAGAAAAGTATATTTTTAACCGACTTCTAAAACGAGGAGGTTATCAATTTAGATATTTATATATACATTTTTTTTTTTATTATTTCCTATGGCAAAAATACAAAACTAAAGACACCGACTAGAGTCTGGCCAATGAAAGTCTGTCTTTAAAAACGCGCGAAATTAAAAAAAAATAAGACTGTTTATCCCTATACATAGTGCGATAACACGTGTTGAGTTACACATGTGTCTATTCATGAGAACAATAAATTGTTCTGAGGAAAAATAACTAGTCCTAGTTAGTTTTTTAAACTCCGGTAAAGGTGAGGTCATCCTCAAGGTTGACGTCAAGAACGCCTTCAACTCCGTTAACAGGGTCACCCTGTTGGTCGAAGCAAAAAAAGTGTTACCGGATATTTATTGGCTTTTTGTGGCAGTGCTAATAGGCACCCATCAAAATTACTCTATAAAGACAACGTTTTGGAATCTGCATCGTCGGATGCCAACAAGGTGATCCCCTCGGGCCGGTCATTTTCAGTTTAGCTATTCACCCCATAATACAACAACTAAATTCAAAATTTAATGTATGGTATTTAGATGATGGGACTCTAGGAGGTGACGTAGATACTGTCCTAAAAGATCTCCAATTCCTTAAGCAGCAGTTCCAATCCATTGGCCTTGACCTCAACTACTCAAAATGCGAAATGTACCCTTGTGACAATACTGACAGACAATTGACTATTCAGAAATTTAATTCAATAGCTCCAGATATAAAAGTTTTGGAAAAAAGTTCACTGCACCTCCTAGGTTCCCCAATTTTAGAAGACAGTTTCTCACCTTTCATTGATGAAAAAATTAAACATTTCAATGACATTTCGGATAGACTTTCTAAAATTAACCTACATTCGGCATTCACCCTCATCAGATACTGCTGTTTCGGTCCAAATTTTATGTATTTTCTCCGCTCTTCACCTTTATGGAAAAAGCCACACCTTTTAGACAAAATTGATCAAATCATTCGGAGCACTCTAACATCAATCATAAATGTGGCATTGGACGACCGTGCGTGGCTGCAAGCTACACTACCCATTCGCTTCGGTGGGCTCGGCGTCCGCAAAATTTCCAGTGTAAGCTTACCGGCGTTCCTGTCCTCGGTCCACAGCACCGAAAAGTTAACCACAAGAATCTTAACTGCTTCTCAGGTTGACTTTGAAGTGCCGTGTTTGACTGATGCAATGAACGCCTGGAAAGTGGCCTGTCCGGATACGGAGCAGCCCGAGAACCCGTTCTCCCAGAGACAGTGGGATGAGCCGCTCTGCAGGTTGGTACGGAATAACCTCATTAATACGTCCACCAATACTACTGAGCGTGCCCGCCTACTGGCTGTGGGGGAATGGGAGTCGGGCCTCTGGCTTCAGGCGCTACCGTCACCCAACATGGGCACTATGCTGGGTGATACCACTTTCCGGCTCGCTATAAGTCTGCGTTTGGGCGCTCCTTGTGGGGCCCCACATCGCCGTCAGTGCGGTGAAGCAGTTGACCGCCTCGGACACCATGGCCTTTCCTGCAGCAAGAGCGCTGGTCGGTTGGCACGGCACGCAAGCATTAATGACATCATCCGTCGGGCTCTTGTCACCGCCGGGGTGCCAGCTGTTTTAGAACCCAATGGCTTTTCTACGCGACGATGGGAAGAGACCAGACGGAATGACCATAATGCCTTGGAAGTTGGGTAGGCCTTTGGTGTGGGATGCAACCTGTGTCGACACCCTCGCGCCATCCCATCTTCCTAGCACGGCGGGCTGTGCTGGGGCGGCTGCTGCAGGTGCAGAAAACCTCAAACGGCGCAAATATAACAACCTTATTGGTATTATAGAACTTTTGTTGTGATGTGATTACGGGTTCTATAGTGTAATTAAATTAAATGTTCATTGGTTAGTTCACAATGAGTTTAATAAATGTACTATAACTAAACACGGTACAATAAGTAAGATTATGATGATTATAATTTGACGCACAAGTGATGCGATTGGTAGTTAGTGAACGTGTCCTACTTTGCTGACGGCTAGTGACCGAATACTGAACCCTGAGTTCGAAGTAAGGGACGTGTGAGTCGTGTGACGTCATAGGTACTTGAGTTCACAAGTTCGTCTGCATGTGTGGGTTACATACCACTACATGTCCTCCCCCCTTTGATAAAACAAAAATAATTACTATCAAAATAACAATGAGTAAGGTTCAAAAATAATTGTAAAAACATTGCAAATACCTACTTAATATAAACATGCGGTGTAAAAGTTTTTAACTATACTTAACTTTGAAACTATACAATAAGACCTTACGCTAACAAGAGGCATTTAAAATGTATATAAAAACAAAACCACACTCAGAATGCTTAAACTAAAGACACATTTTGGTAAAAAATTAAAATACATTGGTCATAAATTTGGTTACAAAAAGTTTTAAACTTATGAGTTAACTTAAACATTTCTACAAGTGGTATAAGTATGAATAAATACGTTATAAGTTGACATATTAGTGTGAGAACGCTCCATAATTGCTTGTTAAGTTGGTCTATTTTAAAACACACAACACTTCACTGCACTTTAAATTTCACATTGATGAATTTATTGCTTTGGGACTGGCGATAAAAAAATGTTTTAAATGTCAAATCTCACAGTCTTTTTTACGACGCGACCCGATCTTGTTGTGACAAATGGCTCAGTTTTGTCAAGTGGGGTCGTTTGGGTCCCAACCGGTGTTATGGTTGTGGTTTCAGGCGAAACAAAAGTTGTAACATAAGCAGGTTTGAGACGATCGAGAGAAATAGCGACTTTTCGAGAACCTACTTGAACGACATAATGTTTATTGCTTCGTTTGATGATTTTATAGGGACCTTCGTACGGCGGTGTTAACGAGCGTTTAACTTCGTTTTTAACGAAAACGTAGTCCGATCTTGTTAAATCTTTATGTACGAAAATGTTTCTGTTATCAGATTGATTTCTTGTGGTCGGTTGAAGGTTCGCTAGTGTTTCCATGAGTTTGCAGGTATAATCGGTGTTGTTGATGTTTACTTCGGTGGGAACAAAAAAATCTCCCGGTAGACGCATAGATTTACCGTAGGTCATTTGAGCGGGGCTGTATCCTGAGTCTTCTTTAATTGTATTGCGCATTCCTAATAACACGATAGGTAATTGTTGTGCCCATTGACTGTTACCATCGCAACGTGCCATGATGGAAGCTTTTAGCGTTCGGTGCATCCTTTCGACGTGTCCATTCGCTTTTGGATTGTACGCTGTTGTTCTAATCTTTTCTATGCCAAGTAGTTTGGTCAGCTGTGCGAAAAGGTTGGATTCGAATTGACGACCTTGATCCGAAGTTATTCTTGCAGGGCAACCAAAACGTGCTATCCAATGCTCGAGCAGAGCTTTCGCGACGGTTTCAGCGCTTATATCCTTTACAGGAACGACTTCGGGCCATTTTGTATGACGATCAATCATTGTGACACAGTATGTATATCCATCGGAAGGTGGTAATGGTCCAATAATATCTATATGAACATGCTCGAAACGGTCTGACCTTTCGAACTCTCCTAGAGGTGTAATTGTATGTCTTTGCACTTTACATTTCTGGCATTGTATGTAACTTCTTACAAAGTTTGCTACGTCAGTATTCATGTTAGGCCAAAAATAGCGCTGCGCGATAAGGCGACGCGTAGCGGCTACCCCAGGGTGGTTAAGTGCATGGACACTTGAAATCGCTTTTTCTCGAAATTCCGACGGTAAATAAAGTCGCGCTGTTGAAGTTGATGTTTCGAATGTAAGCTCATGATTTGAATATGGCATGCGGAACAATTTAAATTCCAGATTAGGTTTTTGTTTTAACATGGTTAATTGCGTATCTTCGACTTGGCTTTTATATAATTGTTCATAATCGAAAATATTGAAAGAGCGTCTGCGGCGTTATTGAGCTCGCCTTGAACGTACTCAATTTTGTTGCAAAACTGAGAAATAAAATCCAATTGACGAAGACGTCTTGGTGGATCTGATTTAGATTCTTTCTTCGATAATGCAAATATTAACGGTTTGTGATCGGTTAACACTGTGAGATCACGCCCTTCAATCATATACCGAAAGTGTTTTATTGCCATGTAAATAGCCAATAATTCCCTGTCGTAGGTACTGTATTTTGTTTGGGCGCTACTTAGTTTTTTGGAATAAAATCCTAGAGACTCTAACCGTTCGTTGACTAGTTGATGCAGTGCTGCGCCGACGCAGGTATTCGCTGCGTCGGTCATTAATATTAGTTTCGATGACGGGTCTGGATGCACGAGGGTGACGGCATCACTTACATGATGTTTGCACTGATTAAATGCGTTGATTGCTTCTTCGGTCCAAGCGATTTTTGTTTTGTCTTTTTTCTTAGCATTGTGCAAATATTTGTCTAAAATAGTTTGAGTGTTGGCTGCTTTAGGAATGCTCATTCGGTAAAAATTTATAAGACCGAGGAAGCGCCTCAGTTCTTCGATGGTTTCTGGTTGCGGATAGTTTATGATTGACTTGACCTTTTCTTTGTCCGGCCGTATGCCATCACAGCTAACGCGGTAACCGAGAAATGTAAGTTCGGATTTTCCGAATTCGCATTTAGACGTATTGATTGTGACGCCAAATTCATTAAGTCGCTTGAACACCTCTTTGAGATCGTGAATGTGACACTCTTCTGATTCTGATGCGATAAGTATATCGTCTAGGTAACAGAATGTATTGCGAGTATTTTTCAAAACTTCATTGATAAATCTTTGAAACGTTTGCGCAGCGTTTCTCAGACCGAAGCTCATTTTTGTAAACTCGAACAGACCAAATGGAGTTATTATTGCGGTTTTCGGTATGTCCTCAGGTGCAACACTTATGTTATGGTAAGCACGTCGAATATCAATTTTAGATAGTATTTTTTTATTTTTGAGGATGTATGTGAAATCCGTTAAACGAGGAATCGGGTAGCGATCGGGCTCGGTGATTGCGTTTAAACGACGATAATCTCCGCACGGGCGTAATTCACCGTTTTTCTTTTGAACGACGTGTAAAGCATTTGCCCATGGGCTGGCTGACGGCCTGCATATTCCTAGTTCTACCATGCGTTGGAATTCATTTTTCGCCGCTTTGTATTTTGCAGCGTTAAGTGGACGTGCTTTTTCATAAACGGGTGGGCCACGGGTACAAATATGATGCATGACATTGTGTTTGGGTGGATCCTTGTAACACTCGCTCATAGTGATGTCTGGAAACTCTGTTAAAATGCGGTGATATTTATTATCCGAGTCGATGACCTTAATAGTAGGAATATTTGAGGCATCTTCTACGTTAGCGTTCCTAGAGAGCAGAGTGACTTTGTCGATTAACCTTTTTGAGTGAAGATCCACAAGCAATTGATGTTTGGCTAGGAAATCTGCCCCTATAATAGACCGCTGTACATCGGCCAGGACAAATTCCCAGGTAAAAGCTCGACGTAAGCCAAGATCTAAAGTCATTTTCTGAGACCCATATGTTTTGATTGTTGTACCATTGGCAGCAAATAACGTAAAATCAGCTGGTTGACGATTCGCGTTTTTGTAGGCAATAACTGAAATATCAGCGCCGGTGTCTATGAGAAAATGCGTACCACTTTTCCAGTCGGTGACGCTCAAGCGATGAGTTCCTTCGACACCTACGCTCGCCACAGTAGGTGTCGGTTTTAGTTTAACGCTTTTTTGACGCATTGTTGGTCGCCGCATTTCTTGGCGTTATCTCCATAAATATAGTGGTAAAAACAATTGAAATCTTTGTCTCCCGGTTGCGCTGTTTGACGCCTGTATTTATTTTGACTATCAAAATACCGAGAGCGTGATTGTGACCGCGATCGCGTCTGATAATTGCCACGTCTCCTATTATTACTTTGACGCGTGATTTGCAAATCATGAAATTTAGTGTTTAACGCGGCAATTTCTTGATGCAATTTAATAAATTGTTGGTCCATTGGTTGTTTGGAGATAGCGACAGGATTTAGTGTACAGACTTCGGATAGCCGTGAAGTTTCCATTATTTTATCAGCTATTGCTGCGACATTGTCCAATGGAACATCGCAGACAGTGACTACTGCGCGGACTGTTTGAGGCAGGCGATCTAACCACAAAATTCTGATAGTGTCCTCGGGAATTTTGTTCCTTCCGAGCTCGTGCATTTTACGTAAGAGTTGAGTGGGTCGTTGATCCCCTAACTCGACTTTCGTAAGCAACGTATGTAGTTGTTTGGACTCAGACTCTTCATATGCCGAAATTAACCTGACTTTTAAAGTTTCGTATTTATTGTGCTCAGGCGGGTTCTCGAGAATGTTGCTAATTTGACCCAATTCATCTCGACCTAACTTAGCTATAACTAATTGGTATTTTTGTAAGTCACCTGCTTTTTGTGCACCGATTATGGCCTCAAACTGGTGGAACCATAATCGCGGGCGCGCTGACCAGAAGTCGGCGATGCGGGAGTTGATGGTGATTGCCCCCGTCTCTGGCGGCTGGTGCTGGTCTACGATGTAACTCGGAGCAGCTTGCTGAGGTGCGTAGACGTTGTCAGGTGCGGCGCCAGCCGTGGCCGCAGCAGCAGTGTTAGGGTTGGTCATCTCGGAATTTCGTAAAATACTTCACAGTAAACACTAAAGAGAGTCTAAGTCCGTATTAACGCAATTGCACTCGCGGGTTACAGAATGGAACCGTATTTTAAATCACGTCGGGTATCAAATCACGTCGGGTATCAAATCACGTCGGGGTCACCAATATAGAACTTTTGTTGTGATGTGATTACGGGTTCTATAGTGTAATTAAATTAAATGTTCATTGGTTAGTTCACAATGAGTTTAATAAATGTACTATAACTAAACACGGTACAATAAGTAAGATTATGATGATTATAATTTGACGCACAAGTGATGCGATTGGTAGTTAGTGAACGTGTCCTACTTTGCTGACGGCTAGTGACCGAATACTGAACCCTGAGTTCGAAGTAAGGGACGTGTGAGTCGTGTGACGTCATAGGTACTTGAGTTCACAAGTTCGTCTGCATGTGTGGGTTACATACCACTACAGTATAGCTATATTTTTGAGCCGTTTGGGGTTGAAACACTAGGGCCTTGGGGTCCGAGTGCTCATCGAGTATTTCGGGACATCGCCAAGCGGTTGGTCGACTTTTCACGTGACCAGAGGGCTGGTCAATTTCTAGGTCAAAGAATCAGCATTGCCATCCAACGTGGCAATGCTGCCAGCCTTTTGGGCAGTTTTCCCACTGACAGCGATGCGGAAGAATTTTTTGACGCCCTATGAGCCCTAATTTCTATAATAATTTTTATTTCGCTTTGTATATAATTTTAGTGTTAGATTGTTTATAAAAACATATGATTATTAAATATGTAAATTAGAAAAATAAAAATACTAGTCCTAGTTATTTTTCTTTTCTGAGTATTTTTCACTATTTTTCATTATGTAGTGTTTTTTGGAAGTCGGTTGTTTATTTTTGTAAAAAAGTTTTTTTACAATAATATTTGTACATTTCGGGTAAGCACAAAGTAACTTTATTTAGTCTTCATATTCACCAACGGTTTTACTATTTTATTCACAAAGAATGAAATATTGCATTTCCGTAGACAGACAGAGCGGACCTTTTGCGTTTAGTTATTGTAAAAAAAGCTGTCATTTTCGACACTGACATTTGTCTGTCTGTCACACTCAATAACCAATAGTCTAGTCTGCTTGCTGTGCTCCTGTGCTCTGATAACTGTTTGTTGACGACACCGACAGACGATGGGAAGATGGGAAGTTGAAAGTGAACGTGAAGTATTTTATTTTAATTATTTCATGACTAGAGTAAGTTTAAATAATATCTGTAATTACAAGGTGGTTAATGATTAGTTGGCTTAAAAATCTGTGTAGAAAAAACGTCAACAATCGACTTGGTGTTCTAGCTCTGTGAAACAAAGGTAACTGTATAATTACACAAGAAAGAAACTTTCCAAAATGTCCTTCCTCCGGGGCTCCGAGAACTATGTGTGGTGTACGACTAGCGTCCTGGGAAAGGGTGCTACGGGTGCGGTGTTCCAGGGTGTCAACAAGAACAACGGAGAGCCCGTCGCTGTGAAGACATTCAACCAGCTGAGTCACATGCGACCGCACGATGTGCAGATGAGGGAGTTTGAAGTGCTCAAGAAGGTGAAGCACGAGAACATCGTGAAACTGCTCGCCATCGAGGAGGAGCAGGAGGGACGCGGGAAAGTCATTGTCATGGAGCTGTGCACCGGAGGTAGTTTGTTCAATATACTCGACGACCCTGAGAATACGTACGGCCTTCAAGAACACGAGTTTCTATTAGTTTTAGAGCACTTAACAGCGGGCATGAAGCATTTGCGTGATAATAACTTAGTACATAGAGATCTCAAGCCTGGCAACATAATGAAATATATAAATGAGGATGGAACTACCACATACAAACTCACGGATTTTGGAGCTGCAAGAGAATTGCAGGAGGAGGAACAATTTGTTTCTTTGTATGGCACTGAAGAGTACCTGCACCCTGACATGTACGAGCGAGCAGTGTTACGCAAGCCTGTGGGGAAGAGTTTTGGGGCAACAGTGGACCTGTGGTCCATAGGTGTCACACTGTACCATGTGGCTACAGGACAGTTGCCATTCAGGCCATATGGAGGAAGGAGAAACAAAGAAACCATGTTCTATATCACTACAAAAAAGGCATCCGGAGTCATTGCAGTAAGTATCAAATTCATTCATTGGATTGCAATTTATAGACCATTCAAAAGCCATAACTCAGTAGTCCCTAGTACAACAACTTGGCAACATAACTCAGTAGTCTCCAGTGCAACAACTTGGCAACATAACTCAGTAGTCCCCAGTACAACAACTGGGCAACATAACTCAGTAGTCCCCAGTGCAACAACTTGGCAACATAACTGAGTAGTCCCCAGTGCAACAACTTGGCAACATAACTCAGTAGTCCACAGTACATCAACTTGGCAACATAACTCAGTAGTCCCCAGTGCAACAACTTGGCAACATAACTGAGTAGTCCCCAGTGCAACAACTTGGCAACATAACTCAGTAGTCCCCAGTGCAACAACTTGGCAACATAACTCAGTAGTCCCCAGTACAACAACTTGGCAACATAACTCAGTAGTCCCCAGTGCAACAACTTGGCAATATAACTCAGTAGTCCCTAGTGCAACAATTTGGCAACATAACTCAGTAGTCCCCAGTACAATAACTTGGCAACATAACTCAGTAGTCCCCAGTGCAACAACTTGGCAACATAACTCAGTAGTCCCCAGTGCAACAACTTGGCAACATTACTCAGTAGTCCCCAGTGCAACAACTTGGCAACATTACTCAGTAGTCCCCAGTACAACAACTTGGCAACATAACTCAGTAGTCCCCAGTGCAACAACTTGGCAACATAACTCAGTAGTCCCCAGTGCAACAACTTGGCAACATAACTCAGTAGTTCCCAGTACAACAACTTGGCAACATAACTCAGTAGTCCCCAGTGCAACAACTTGGCAACATAACTCAGTAGTCCCTAGTGCAACAATTTGGCAACAAAACTCTATAGAAAAGTAAAATAAATCTTACATTAAAAACAATATTATTTTATCAGGGAACACAAACAACAGAGAATGGTCCAATAGACTGGGCTCGTGATCTGCCTTCCCACTGTCAGCTGAGCGTGGGCTTACGTAAGCTAGTAACACCACTCCTGGCGGGTCTGCTAGAAGTGGACCCTCATAGGATCTGGACATTTGACAGGTTCTTCTCTGAGGTTCAAGTTGCCACATCCACAACCCCTGTACATGTGTTTCATGTTAATAAAGCAGCTAGCATAAAGGTAAGAAAGATACTCTCTACATAATTATCTACTAATAAATATTTCCCCATGGGTAAAGAATGGTCATTTCAAATGCAAGGTGTAACAAACAACCATAATAACTTGAAACTTACTCCTTGTACTTTGTTTTGCCAAAGTCATGGCCAATGCAGTAATTTAGCCTAAATATTTAATTGTAGTAATTATTCTAAATTCTTAAAAGTCAATTACGATTTACGAAGTTCCTAGCTTTTTACCCGGACTGCCAAGGGCGGGTTATTTTACGACATGATTTACGCACTTCGGAAGTAAGTAGGGGTGATTGAAACGTCTATTATCTAAACCAAATTACGGTGATGTTGGCTGCGCTTTCGCAACACTCGTCATGCTTCTACAGCCGCGCCGACGTCGCCGCCGCTGCCCGCGCTGCGGCCCGGATTCGCTCGTGAAACTACCTTCAAGCAACCACCATTGTCCAAGCACTTATTGCCGTTCAGCCGCATTTTTATTATGGAATGTTAATATACTCTTCTGGCATATAGTGGGTGGCGCACAGAAATCGCTATACTTCTGAATTTACCCCTATAGGCGCTTTTCCTAAGACGTATAACTTAATATATCATACATTATAACTTAAAACTATTTATTTTAAAATTATAAAAAAGTATAGTTGAGATCCTCACAGTAAGTTCTTGAATTTGATATTATTATGACACACGGTACATTGTGCAACTCTTTTTTAGAGTTCTGTACCCGAAGGGTGCCAAACGGAACCCTATTACTAAGCCTCCGCTGTCCGTCAGTTCGTCCGTCTGTCTGTCTGTCAGCGGGTTGTATCTCACGAACCGTAATAGGTAGACAGTTGTGGAAATCACAGATTGTGTATTTCCATTGCCTCTATAACAAAATAGTAGATTATACACTAAGGAGATAGTGTCTTATGTAGCGGGCGCCGTATTGAATCCCGAGCAAAATGAAGGATTGCAGCGATAACTCCCGAGCGGAGCGAGGGAGTTTCACGGACTTAATGAACTCATTATTAACCGACTTCTTCAAAAAGGTGGAGGTTCTCAATTCGTCTTCGTTTTCTTTTTTTCGCACAATTTGTTTTGTTTGTGTGTATTTTAAGCGATTACTCCGCCAGTTATGAATCGATTTTGATGATTCTTTTTTTCTTTGGTAGGTCATGCTTCAGAGGTGGTCCAATATAAATTTTATTTCCTTTGCTTGTGTAGTATTTGAGTTAGCTTCAATATTACGTATTTTTAACCCCCGACGGAAAAAGAGGGGTGTTATAAGTTTAACGTGTGTAACTGTGTATCTGTGTGTGCCATCGTAGCTGCCAAACGGCTGAACCGATTTTGATTTTTTTGGTTTTGTTTGAAAGGTGACTTAATCGAGAGTGTTCTTAGCTATGATTCAAGAAAATCGGTTCAGCCGTTTGAAAATTATCAGCTCTTTTCTAGTTGATGAATGGATGTGAGCATCTTCCACAGGTCTAATCGATTGGAAATTTAGAATTCTCTTATTTCAATGATATGAAAAGAATATATGTAGTAACCTTGAGCTGATGCTGCAGCATCACCTGGAATTTGCAGGATACCCAACTCCCTCAAGAACTTACAGCAGAGGTATCGTGTTTGGACTCACTGGAAAGGTCTCAACAAATAGGTTACAGATAGATGGTGATCAAAGTCTGATGATGGAGTAGGAAAGATAAATGAGAGTGAATTAGTAGGTAACAAGCTTCACTGTGGCAAAAAACGTACAGCTACGCAGATTTTGGCGAGCTACGTCTTGATCGTAGCGTTTCTACTAGTGATATAATATAAAAAAAAAAGCTGGAAATAAAAATTAAATTACAAATTTTAAAAACCCCCGACAAAAACAAAGTGTCTAAAAAGTAAAAAAATAATATCATAAAAGTTGTAGGTAATATTTTGATCCAAGCGTCGTCGTGTCGGGGGACGGCTAATGAAAATAGGAAGTTAACAGCAGCTATCCTTTCTACAACAGCATACATTCATTATGCCTAGTGTGTGTTGGCGTTTGCATGAAGGTTTGTTGCAGCTACGAAAGCCGACGCCCAATATCAATGCAGGTCTATTTTTTAAATTGCGGCGCTTTCCGCCCCTTTTCATGTGCCGCTCAGGGCCTTCGCGCCCCCCCACGTTTCGCTACTGTTCTTACCCTGGCATGTGGGTGGGGTGTCATTGTCTAGAGCTCATCGAGTAGAGTACCTATATTTTTTTGTGTTCAAAAATGAATAAATAGGTTGCCATAAAAGTTGTCTATTTCTGTTGTTAAATATTTATTTTATTCTGGTTTTTAGTATTAATTTGTTGTTATAGCGGCAACGGAAATACATCATTGTCTAACTATCACGGTTCATGAGATACAGCCTGGTGACAGACGGACAGACAGACAGCGGAGCCTTAGTAATAGGGTCCCGTTTTTACCCGACTACGGCGAAAAAAAAAGGAGGGTTATGATTTTGACTGGTATGTCTGTATGTATGAATGTTCATCTGTTCCCTCCTATCTTCTAAACCACTCATCACAATTTGGCAAATGAGGTACCATTGGAAGCGTCTTGATCGTCCGCTGGTCATAGGCTATATGACGTCACATTAAATTAAAAATGGCGCCCTCTAGAGGAAATAAAGTCAGGAACTAAAAAAAAAAATGTCGTTTAGTCGTACCATGTTGGGTATCAATTGAAAGGGCTTAATGAGCACATTTCAAAAAAATATATATTATAACCTTAAAATAATTTAAAAAAAATTAAAGTAATAAAAACTAAAACCCAAATACGACTAAAAAGGTATAAACAAGACACCACAGACAGACAAATTAAAAATCCGGAGTCAGACGTAATCTGTTCGATTTATGCCCTAACACGTGTGACTCCGGATTTTTAATTTGTCTGTCTGTGGTGTGTTGTTTATACCTTTTTAGTCGTAGTTGAGTTTTAGTTTTTATTACTTTAATTTTTTACTCTTTGGGTACGGAATCCTAAAAATGGCGCCCTCTAGAGGACATAAAGTCGGAAACTAAAAAAAAAAAATTGTTTAATCGTACCATGTTGTATATCAAATGAAAAGGCATAATGAGCACATTTCAAAAATATCAATATTATAACCCCAAAAAATAAAAATCCGGAGTCACACGTAATCTGTTCGATTTATGCCCTAACACTTGTGACTCCGGATTTTTAATTTGTCTGTCTCTGGTGTCTTGTTTATACCTTTTTAGTTGTAGGTGTAGGGTTTTAGTTTTTCTGTATTTTCAGTAATCTTACTTAAAACTGAAGCAACAAAAATAATGTACCCGGGATATTGTAAAATCTTCATTTTAAAAGAGTGTTCACTGTTCTTGGAGTTTTTTGTCCGTTCCTCTCCATAGAGATCTTCATTTTGGAATGGGCAACTAGCTGCAACTTTTTAACTAACTGTCCTTGACAGTTCAAAACTGCCTGTAGTGGCATATTCGTTTTAACATTATGTGAACCCACCTTAACATGATACAATGTTACGTATAGGTGTTCCTGAAGCCGGACGAAAAGTACGAACACCTGCAGACGTACATCTGCGAGCAGACCAGTGTGGTGGCCGAGTCGCAGATACTGCTGCATCAGGACAAGCTCATGCTGACCGTCGTCGACGAAAACACGCTCGGTACCTACACAGCATCACTAATATCATGACCCTATAGCAGTCCACTGCTGCACGCGTAGCATGACCACAGTAGAAACGGGTTTCGTCGACGGAAGAATAGACAAAATGACGGATAGTGATTGTTTATCTGTCATACTGGACATAGGCCTCTCCAATCGCACACTATTTCACTCGATCATCGTCACGCAATGCATGGCATCATTCAATATTATAGCATACCTCTTTGTCCATCCTGTAATAACAAATTACGCTGGAAACTAAAGAGACAAAGAATTTAAGTGTCTCGTGCACATTTGTGATTGCTCGACTTGAAACAATCATGATCATTGACGTGATTCGCGAAACTTATAAAAATGTGTGTTAGAAAGAGTACGTTTTAGTACTACTAGCGAGCCGTTTTAGTACTACTAGCGAGCCGTTTTAGTACTACTAGCGAGCCGCTCGTGCTTCGCACGGTTTTTACGACTTGACAAAAAACCGAGATTTCTTAGTTACCTATCTGTAACTATAATATTAACGTATTATACAGTGCGTTTCATCTCATAGTTCCTATGCCGTAATGTTGGCTCTACTATTAAAATAGTTAATTGATTCAGGCGTGACTTTGCGGCAATCCATAATAAAATACAATAGACGTAGATATATTTAGTAACCTATTCCGGTTGCAAGCGGAATAGGTTACTAAATATATCTACGTCTATCGTATTTTCTACTATTAAACTTCAAAAACAGACCTATTAAGGAGTGCAACAAGAGTGCCAACATTACGGTATAGCAACTATTTGATGAAACGCACTCTACACATAACCTTCCGGAATAAATTCTGTTATCGATGGTGAAAACCTTATCAACATCTGTTACATGGTTTAAAAGAACAACGCAGTCATACAGACAAACATGAAAAGCGACTTTAATTTTATTATGTTTATACATAAATTATGCCATTAGTTATTTTTTGACTTTGGAGAAGATATGCCTGTCTCACCACGCATCCTAAAGTACCTACCGTTCGAGAAAGCCCCATCCCGTTTTACATAATTAATCTGACTATTGTACTTATACTCAGAACATAAAACATCGTCCAGATATACTTAGTGGGAAAAAATATGGGACCACCTCTGAAGCATGACCTACCAAACAACAAAAGAGTCATCAAAATCAATTTAAAATTGGCGGAGTAATCGCGTAAACATACAAAAAAAAGCATAGACGAATTGAGAACCTCCTCCTTTTTGAAGTCGGATAATAAAACTTTTTTTCCCGGGCATTTCCAGGTCATCATTTTCATGGCAGCAATTATACGCGATAACTTAGTATAACGATATTTTCGAGGTTAACTGAGCGACGTTGGTACAGGCGCGGAGTACCCGGAGACGACGGCCGAGGAGCCGCTGATGCTGTTCAACAAGAACAACAACAACGTCAGCATGGCGCCCGAGCCCGACATCCCCAAGTTCCCCGTCTTCCCCAACATCGTGTCCGTTGAGAACGACGCCAGCCAGGCCAAGGTGAGTGCTCAAACACTTGAACTGTGAATACCGCTCTTACTGCTAGGAAATAATGGCGCTGTCAAATTCACATTGTTACGGAATCTAGACACGCGGCCGCGTGTCAAGCCAAGTTCAAGAAAAGAACTGGCGACGCCGCGCCGCAGCCGTGTGTTATATTACACGATGTTATATTACACGAACCATTTGTAGCTACTTTTCACCCCTCAATAACTCAAAATCTATTTAACATACACACATGAAACTTGGTGTATTTATTAATACCCTCTTGATTAACTAGAATCCCAAATTTCATAAATACAGCTCAAACTGTTGTTGAGATATCAACGTCCAAAAATCGTCATTTTTATCACTGACTGACATACCTATAGATCAAAAACCTAACCCACTTCCAGATGACCTAGAAAGTTGAAATTTGACGTCCAGCTTGGTAATTGTGTGTATACAAAGGAAAAAATCAGAAAACAGAATTTTTTTAAGATTAAAAAAAAATTAGAGTAATCGATTTATAACACCTAGCGCCTTTCGAAATTATAATAGCAAAAATATTTTCTTTTGTAGGAGAATTGGTTCCACTATGAAAGGTCGCTTTTATCGTTTTGATTGATTTTGATTGATTGATTACCAGATTATTTTATATAACTTAGACAACCAATAATTAACAATAATTGCTAATCATTGGCTGTTTAAGTTTTCCGCGAGGCGGGCAACAGGAGTGCGGCGCGTCCGGTGTCACGGGGATTTAAGGGTTTGGAAATATAGTCATAGTCCGTATCTTGAGGTGACATTTAAGCTTCCTGTGCATGATGTTGGAGCCGCACCAGAACCGGACCACAAGACGAAAAATATAGCGGCGCGGCGCCGCCCGCACTGGTGAGATTCCGGTGCATATCGCCCTTGCGCCATGTAGGCGATATTCATTCGTATACAGGGCGTCACACGGATATGCCACATGGAGGGAAAGTACCTTGAATATTGTAGATGGAACATTTTACTGAAAGAAGACATTATTTGAATTTAAAAAACAATTTAAACTGCATTCATAGATATTTAAATAATTACATAGTTGAACCGGAAACCGAACCCGTTACATGAGAAAAATAATCAACCTGTAGCTCCATGTGGCATATCCGTGGGACGCTCTGTATATGTTACCGGTAATCTGTATAATTCAGGTATTCTGTACAATACCTAGGCAATCTATAGAATACATTTTCCGCAGTAGCTAGAAGCCCATAAATAAAAAAAATATATAAAAATTCGTACTTATACCGATACGTTACGTATGTTTTTGAGTGTGTCAAAGCGAATAGTGAGGTCAAAATGTAAATGCAAAATAGTGGCTGCGAAAATTAATTAATTAAAGCATACGTGGGGAAGGAACCGACGGGGTCCATGTGAACTTTGTAACTATCATTTTAAGAGTTTGTACACACATGACGTATGCAATAAAGATTTGAATTCAATTGAATTGAACTTGTTCCTGACGGACTTTCCCCGACGGCACACGTTTTTTTTCAACGCCGGGCTCAGCGATCTGACATCACTGCGGACAAGTGTAACTAAATATGTTACGAAAGAAATACATTCTAACACAATCTTGCTACTTATATTTGAAAATAGATTTCACGGATCACTTTTAGTTGACGAATAATAATAATTTATTTACAAAAAGAAATAATATCCAATCAAAACATAAATGTGAAATGGGAGCCAAATTCAAAGTGTGGTTATCGACTTCGCCGACAAAAGAATTGAGATCTAAATGGGTGCCAAGTTCTATAGATAATCCTGAAATTTATAAAGAACATAAAACATTCTAAAATAAATTTAAAAC
The DNA here is from genome assembly GCA_947363905.1 of Lithophane semibrunnea. NCBI lineage: Eukaryota > Metazoa > Arthropoda > Insecta > Lepidoptera > Noctuidae > Lithophane > Lithophane semibrunnea. The sequence goes on from OX376205.1 coordinate 662,693, forward strand.
AAAATTTCTTGTTTTTTCTGTTATAACAATGTTTGCTATTTAAAAATATAACTTTATTGAATAGTCGAATTATTTACACAAAGCACTTAGGATGAATTCAAGCTGAAAATTTTACTTGGCTAGTTTTTATCAGCAAGCACACATTTTAGTGGAGTGAGATTTGTTGGCCTAACAATAAAGAAACGGTAAAGATGGAAATATGCCTAAATAGACGGTCAAAACTGCGAATTCGTCGAAAATAAAAGAAAATAGCCCAACTGTTAGCCGCTAAATGTACGCACAATAACAACAGCTAGAAAAGTACAATAACAGCACAATGACGTGGTGCGAGTGTAAGATGTAGCTGTCACGCACACCAGCATAGAAAAGTTACCCTGTTTGTTTTAGTTCTTTTGCAGCGCGATACTATAGACATAGAAATTATCAAAGATAAAGAAGATAAGTTGATTAGCCAAATATAAGAGAACTTGTACGTAAAAACTAGCCAAGTAAAATTTTCAGCTTGAATTCATCCTAAGTGCTTTGTGTAAATAATTCGACTATTCAATGAAGTTATATTTTTAAATAGCAAACATTGTTATAACAGAAAAAACGAGAAATTTTGTTTTAAATTTATTTTAGAATGTTTTATGTTCTTTATAAATTTCAGGATTATCTATAGAACTTGGCACCCATTTAGATCTCAATTCTTTTGTCGGCGAAGTCGATAACCACACTTTGAATTTGGCTCCCATTTCACATTTATGTTTTGATTGGATTATTGTTACATAACTGCCCAAAAAAGTAGTAGGTAAGTGTTGTGTTTCAGGTTTCATGTATGAGTGTGCTTCTTTATTCGACCATAACTTCGAAACGTCTGGACTGATTTAGATGTATGTTGTATCGTTAGAATCCTTGCATTATCCTAGGTAAAAAAGGATCTTTAACTTTTTTTAGGGATCCGTACCTCAAAAGGAAAAACCGAAACCCTTATAGGATCACTTCGTTGTCAGTCTGTCAAGACCCCCTCAGGAACGCGTGGAAGTATCAAGTTGAAATTCATGTCAAATACGTAGGTCTGCGCTCCCTTAGAGCTCTAACACAAGCAAGCATTTAAGTCAACGCAATAAAAACAAACTGGCCATTTATGCGATATAATTTTGATACTCGCAAATAAATCAAATCCTATAGAGTAATTCCTGTTGACCTAGTATCATGAAATTTTGCAAGAAAGTAAGGTATTTATTTCTTTATGTTTTATATGTATACTAGCTGTGCCCCGCGGTTTCACCCGCGTAGGTCTCGATCCCGTGGGAATATAGGGATAAAACGTGTCCTATGTCCTATTCCAGGTCATGGTCTACCCGTGTGCCCATCCTCTCCTCTCTAGAGTAGGGAAAGTTTTACGCGACGCGGCGCCGGCGTCGAACGGTTAGCGTATTACATTTTTAAACTCGTGATAACTTCGAAATTAAAGGTCCGATTCGAATGAATTAAAAAGTATTTTGCTGCTACATAAATACCCTTGATGTTACAACTATTTATTTGAATAAGAATTAATATTATGTTGATAAAACTCCTTCGCAAATAATGCATTAGTTTCGAACAAATTTGATTACCATAAAAAATGCTTATAGTTAGTCAATCTTAAAAGATAGACATATGCTGTCGCGAACTTTTTTTTAGAACTTTTAAAGAGGAACAATTCCATCATACATGATATTTGCGTATCTTAAACCGGTTACGCAGCGCACGCAACAGAAGCTCTCAAAAAGGAATAATTTTTCCCGATTTTGCAACATTTTTCATTTCTGCTCCACTCCTATTGATCGTAGCGTGATGTTATATAGCCTATAGCCTTCCTCGATAAATGGACTATCCAACACAAAAAGAATTTTTCAATTCCAACCAGTAGTTCCTGAGATTAGCGCGTTCAAACAAACAAACAAACTCTTCAGCTTTATAATATTAGTATAGATATATTAGTATAGATTCGGTAGATCTGAGAATCGGTCGTAATCTATTTTTCATACCCCTAAGTGATAGGTAGAAGCGAACATATATGAAGAAAGACAAAGCTTATAGAACTTCTGCATTACGCTTTAAGGTTAACAGAATTATAAACATTAGAATCAGCAATACAACTCTCTAAGTTCATGAAAGTGCCAAATATCATGATTTCATGAAATAGTCATTCAATGCACTTACATGAGCTTAGACAGTTGTATTGCTGAGTTGTATTGTTGATTTGAAGCTCCTTGCTTTGCCATACCTCTTTGCGGTCTTCTGTAGTGAGCATTACAGGTTTGCGCCAGTTCTCTTTAGCTATGGAGAGCGGGGCGAGTCCCTTGTCCACTGCCACCAAATCGCGGTGCATACCCACTTCGGCTTTAAAAAAATCTTCTCTGAGTTTGCACACCTCGCGATTGTGGAGGGTCTTAGCATTTAAAAAGCCTCGACCCCCGCACTTCCGCGGGATGTACAATCTCATCACCGATGATCGTGGGTGATGCATCCGGTTTGCGGTCAGCAGTGTACGGACCCTCCTATCCAGGGCGTCGAGTTCGGTCGAGTCCATTTGAGTATGCCGAAAGAGTACATCAGAACCGGCATGAACCAACCGTTGAAGGCGCGCACCTTGTTTCCGCCTGAAAGAAGACTAATTAATACTTTCTTCAGGCGACCAAAGAAGCGCTCCTTCAACGATTGCTTCATGTCAGCAACGTTGATACCTAACGCTTCCGACATACCCAAATACTTATAGCTTTCGGATTATTATTAGCTTATTATTATTTAGTGATAGGTAGGGTAGGTACTTATTGCTACCGTGCGTGTGAAGCCGGGACGGACAGCTAGTGAATAATATAATGGGAGAACATGTTTTTTTTTTTGGGATAATTTCATCCCAGCTACGGAACCCTTCATTGTGCGTGGTCCGACACGCACTTAGCTGATTTATTTCTACTTCTTACTAGGTATGGTACGTAATGAAAACCATTTTTTTTAATTACTTTTGTTGACTGCTTATATTTTATTTTATTTTTATGGTGTGTCAGACGGCGTGTAGTGTGGGCCACGTGATCAAGCGGCGCGTAGAGGCCGTATGCGCGGCGTCCGTGCTGTGCGGCTTGTGCGTGTCGCGCTGGGGCGCGTTACTGGGCGCGCGCCTGGCCCGCGTGGCGGCGCGCGCCGACGCGCTGCATGCGCACGCGCACCTCACGCACACGGCTGCGCGAGCGCTCGACTTGGCCGTGCACGCAGCCAGCAACGCACAGGTCAGTGGCATGAAGCGTATCGTTATATTAATTACCACTTGAATGTCCGTGGATATCAAAATATATAAATGGTAAAGTCTATTAATGTTTATTATTGTCCATCTTAAAGGATCGTTTTTACATGTTAGCAAATAAAAGCTATGTAGTAGCTACACCTAATCTAGGTTATACTTGAAAAATAAAGGAGGATCGGCAATAATGTATGGAAGCTGGTCTCAGTACCAATAACAACATATGCCATTAGATAGGTATTTTAATATAATACAATAACTACTATGTCGGCTCATTCGAAATCGCTGTGTGAAAAAAGTTGTGGCCATGTTTCGCAGGACTGACGTGGACGCTAGATAATGGAACCTTTGAATAGTTAATCACATCTGGTGATCATAGTTTGAATGTTTGCAAATGCATATGCTTTCCGATGATAATATGGAACCACTGAGCTGATCTGAATATGGATCTGGACGCTTCGATAACGGAACTCTTGAATAGCCACTAATAAGCAAATCGAGTTTGGGCTTATTAGATGTGTCTCAGCAAGTTCTACCCATTTTACATGATGACGAGGACGTGATGGCTGACCTGGACGCTAGATAACGGAACTCTTGAATAGCTACTAGTAAACCCGTCGAGTTTGCGCTCGTTAGATGTGTATCAACGAGTCCTGGGGGCCTAGACAACATCCCCTTTCTGTAAGCGTTAACGCCAACGGAAAGATCAAATTGTATGGAGTTGACAGTAGCAGTCACGTGACATCTCTAAAGCTATTAACAAAGCGTCAAAAGTCCGCACTCACGGGTTCAGCCAGCGAGCAATGGGACGAACTATATGTATTCTGGGAGTCGAAACTTAGTGACCGTATAAGAAGCAGGTCATCGTCATCAGGTAAAGTGAACAGGACTCATTGAGACACTTCTAATGAGCCCACACTCGCTGGGTATACTAGAAGCTATTCAAGAGTTCTGTTGTCTAGCGTCCAGATCAGTCATCAGGTCCTCGTCATCTGGTAAAATGAACAGGACTCGTTGAGACACATCTAATAAGCCCACACTCGATGGGTATACCAGAAGCTAATCAAGAGTTCTGTTATCTAAGGACCAGGTCAGTCATCAGGTCCTATCGTCATCAGGTAAAATGAACAGGACTCGTTGAGACACATCTAATGAGCCCACACTCGATGGGTATACTAGAAGCTGTTCAAGAGTTCCATTATCTAGCATCCAGGTCCATCATCAGATCAGCTCGATGGTACCATATTATTGAAATTATTGTATTATCATCGCATACATTTGAAAATATTCAAAGTAGACCACTAGAAACTATTAATATTCAAGTATTCCGATAACATAATGTCTAGTTCCGTTCTGCGAAACATCGCCACAACTTTTTTCACACAGCGATTTCAAAAGTGCCGCCATAGTAGTTGTAGCTCGTATATTAAAATGCCTATCTAATGACATAGGTCTGGTTGCTATTGGTCGTGGGGACCATTTTTTCCGGTCCTCCTTTAGAGGGAAAGTCACGGTCGTCGTCTGGAATGATATGGTACGGTAGCCATTTAGCCAATGACGACAAAACTCACATCACTACATAAAACAAAGTCTACTCGCCGCGTCTGTCTGAATAAGCGCGAGAAACTCAAAAACTACCAAACGGATTTTCATACGGTTTTCATCAATGGACGGATTGATTCATGAGGAAGGTTATGGTGTATAATTTATAGAGGTTTTTTGTAAATTGGCTGAAATATGACGATGATTCTTGAAGAAGTCGGAAAAAAATATGCTGACTGCATAGGAGCTTTACTGGTATAGGCCGCGTAAATCAACAGAATTATATGAAAATCCCGGTAAAAATCCTGGTAGGGATATTTTCCGACAACCGCGCCAGCGAAGCCGCGGGAATAATGTGCCTTTAAAGAAAGATAGGTCGCGGCAAGAAACCAGCGGCGAGGAGCGACGGCCGAGCGGGGCGGTGACAATGGCAATGTTGTACCGTCACCGCCGCCTCGCTCGACCGTCGCTCCTCGCAGCTGGTCTCGTGTCCGCCGCCTTAGCCCAGCAAGCCGCGCTCGCGCAGGGCGCAGGCGCGGGCCCGTGGGCGCAGCTGGCGGCGCTGGTGGCGGGCGAGGCGGGCTCGCTGCGCGCGGCGGCGGGCGCGCTGGTGGCGCGGCACGCGGCGCCCGCGCTGCGCGCCGAGTTCGACGCGGCGGCGCACCACGCGCCGTGCCCCAGCGATCTGCGCCTGCACGTCAAGGCCAAGACTCTCGTCGAGAGGTCAGTGCGAGCACGTTTTTTATTTCACGAGCCGTAAGGGGCATACTAGGTTTCTTAACATTATTTTCACTTTTTTAAATTTTTATGTATATTGTGTTTCACGAACTGTGTCCAAATAAATGTTATTATTTCTTTATACCATTCCCCCTCTAAAAAGCTTATTTTATTCACGGAAAACAGTGAATAAAAAGCACTTTTAATCACTGTTTTGGTCTTTGAATTTAGAACACACCAATATATTCGAACTCCATCTCAATGCTATACAAACTCCTATTTGATTTTCGAACAGGAGTTTAGCATTAGAATAAAAACTATTTTGTGTTCTTTGCTGTCATTAGTAAATTGACGCTATTTTAAATATTGTAAGTTGTACGAACAAAAAGTTTAGTGTGACTTAATAAATCGATTGAAAATGTATTCAAGTGATGAAGATGTGTTAACACCTGAGTTTATGAAAGAGAGGGCGGCCGATATAGTAGAAAGCTTGCTACCCAACAAATCACGGCTGGTTTACATCAAAGCCTACGATGAGTTTTGCAAATGGAAAAATGAAAATCAAACTGAGCACATTTTCAGAATCTGTTTTACCAACTTATTTTAATGAGTTGTCGAAGAAAAAGAAGTCATCGACATTATGGAGTATGTATTCTATGCTTCGGTGTAGTTAATATAAAAACAAGGCATAACATTGACATAACAGCATACTCGAAGTTGCATGTTCTTTTTCTCGTGGTCATGGTATAAAGTATAGTATGCAACTCTTGAATAAAACGGATTTATATCGAGCGCCATGAATCGCTCGCGTCGTTCAGGATTCTAAATCTTGAATCTTACGGTCGTGATTCAGTCGTTAGAATCCTTCACTTACTCGTGATTCACCTATGGCCCTCGCTTTAAATCCGTCCTTTATTCACTAATTGCATAATATACTATTCTTTTTCCTGTCAACTAAAATAACGAACTTCCATACAAACTTTCATTCTTTATGTAACCCCTGTAGGGGATGAATTAAAAATCATAATAATAATAAACCCACGGCCGTATCTCTACGTTTACGTCGTGGTGGGGTTTGCGCGCTTCGAACTCTGGGTCTGTGCCGGTAGAGTTTACTTTGCCGAAACAGATCTAGGGTGAGGAGCCAGACCAAGAGAGATACAGAAACCCGCAGAGCAGCTTGTGGCGAGCTATTGGGCAGTAGCGACACCACGGAACCTATCTCCCGGAGAAGTCTTGTTGCTCATCTCTGGCTTGCGTTTATTGACCAGCTGGAGTGCAGATTCGCAAGAGCAAAGGTGCTCGGAGGAAGGAAGTATTACAGAAAGTACTCTTAGGGATCTTGACCATCTTCCGGGCTGTAAGATTGTTCTGAAAGCGTGCTACCCATTGTTGAGTGTACAAGTCACACCCTGCCATTTTATCTGTGTATGTTTTATAAAACATTGGTCAGACAGGGGCCATAGTCATTCCATAGTTCAATATAACCAGTTCACTAAGCCACCCAAATCCATAATCCATTATCTTTGATTCCATATCCTGCAATAGTCCTACACCAACCGGGGATTGTCCTTGGCTGCACTTGTATGGTGCGAACAGAGATAATCGTCGGTTGATGCCTCATTTCAATAAAAACGTCTAACAGGCCTCTGCTAGTTGGCTTCGGCCCCTCGTACGCCTTTCAAAAGACCGGGACCCCATGGTCCCGAAATATGTAAACATATTAACAGAAAAATAGGAAAATGAAGAAAATACTATGTTTACAAGATCGGCCGCACGTCGAGCACGCCCACCACGTCCGGACTCTTCGCTCAGCTCCGCCTCGCCGCCGCCGACACCGGCCGCACGGAGCGCCCACACAGGCATCTGCCCTCAAGATATAGCTCGTGCAGTCCGCCCGTTGCCTAACAAAATATCCTTGGCTGGACGGGCTGCACAACTTCTGCATAAAATGGTTTATAAGGTCGCACGCTCGCTTGGCGGCTCAATACCAGACTGCATTAGAGTCTGGTTCGCTACCCTAGTTCTTAACGGCAGGAGTTACCCACCTGCTCCATAAATCTGGTAGCACCACGGAACCCAAAATTTATAGGCCGATCACATGTTTACCGACAGTCTATAAAGTTCTTAATATATAGACACGAATTCCATCACGTCTGTCTCTCTCAAAATGGATGTAGGAACGGGCCCCGCGGTTTTAAGGAGCTACTCCTCATAGATATGGCCAATTGGCCATTAGCCAACAGGTTCGTCGTTCCCGAAAGGATCTGTCGACGTGTTGGATAGATTATAAGAAGGCCTATGACTCGGTGCCACATACATGGCTCATGAGTGTGCTGGAGTTGTATAAAGTAGATGCAACTCTGCGCATCGTGTATGGGGCAATGGAGGACGGTTCTTCGGCAGGATGTCGAAATATCCAGATAGGGAGAGCCGATAAGGATTGAGCGAGGCATATTTCCAGGCGATAGTTTGAGTCCACTTTGGTTCTGCTTGGCCCTGAATCCTCTAAGCACACTGCTGGAGGACTCGGGTCTAGGCTATCGGCTGAGGAGGGGTGGTCAGGTTATATCTCACCTCCTCTACATGGATGACCTAAAACTCTTTGCCCCCAACAATTAACAACTGATGGAGCTACTGAAAGTAACTGAAACTTTCAGTAGAGTCATCAGGATGGAATTTGATGTGGATAAATGTGCGGTCATGCATGTAAAGCGAGGGGAGATTGTGGAATCCGTGGGAACCCAACTCTCGGATTGCATATACCTTAGAGCCCTTTTCGCATCCGAAACCTATAAGTATTTGGGTATATCGGAAGCGTTAGGCATCAATGTTACTGACATGAAGCAATCATTGAAGGAGCGCTTCTTTGGTCGCCTGAAGAAAGTATTTAATAGTATTCTATTAGGCGGAAACAAGGTGCGCGCCTTCAACGGCTGGGTCATGCCGGTTTTGATGTACTGTTTCGGCATACTGTGATAGATTCAGACCGAATTTGACGCCCTGGATAGGAGGATCCGTACGCTGCTGATTGCATACCGAATTGATCACCCACGGTTATCGGTAATGAGACTGTATATCCCGCGAAAGTGATACATATAGACAGTCGAGGCTTTTTAAACGCTAAGACCCTCCACAATCGCGAGATATGCAGTCTCCGGGAATATTCCCTAGAAGCCGACGTGGGGATGCATCGAGATGTGGTCGCGGTGGACAAGGGCCTCACCGCGCTCTCCTTGGCGAAAGAGAACTGGTGCAAGCCTGTAGTGCTTGACACTAACGATCGCAGGGAGATATGGCAAAGTAAGAAGCTTCACGGACGCTTTTTCGGGCCCTGCATGGACCCGATGTAGATGAAGTTATCATGACGAACAATTACCGCAGATTTATTGTGCAGGACGGCACGGTTGACATTGTCGGGCATGCCACCGACCGGGAGAATCAATCCGACACATTATCTCCGGGTGTTCTTGTCTACCTAACGAAGAGTACTTGCATAGACACAACCTTGTAGTCAGGATTATCCATCAGCAACTTGCTCTGTAATACAACCTTGTGGAATCGGAAGTGCCGTACTACAGGTATGTGCCCGAACCAGTTCTCGAAAATGGAAATATCACATTGTACTGGGATCGATCCATCATCGCTGACAGGACTATTGTTGCCAATAAGCCTGATATAGTGGTGGTGGATCGAACAGAGCGGCGCGCAATGATCATTGACATAACGGTCCCGCATGACGGGAACCTCGTGAAGGCCGAAAAAGATAAACAAATCAAGTATTTTGACTTGGCTCGCGAGTTTGTCGATATGTGGGATGTGGACTCTGCGATCATTGTGCCGATAGTCGTATCAGCCAATGGCTTAATAATGGCAAGAGCCTCGACCAACACCTATGGAGGCTCTCGTTGGGCAGCTGGGTTAAGGGCCTGATTCAGAAAGCGGCACTCCTGGACACGGCCCGTATTGTTAGGAGGTTCCTCTCCCTGGAGCCCTGACAGCCGGTAGCTTGGACCCTGTTCCTGATACCGGTGGGCTACTATTTTTTTATATTTTTAAATGTTTTTATATTCTAATATTTAAAAATGAATATAAGTGTCTATAAGTATGAAATAAAGGTTTTTTTTTTTTCATTTTAAATGCTTCTATACCCAGCGGTTCAAGCTGTGCGTTGTCTGTCAGTAAATTTGTGATTTATTACGTATTTACTACGTTATGTTCTAGACTGCGCGACTCGTGGCAGCACCTGGTGCGCGACCGCGCCACGCGCTCGCTGACGTACAACGACGAGCAGTTCCACGTGCTGGAGCGCATCACGGTGGCCGAGACGGGCCGCCGCGCGCGCGGGCTCCTGCAGCGGGCCGCGCCCCTGGCTCGCGCGCGGGCCGACGCCATCGCTGACTGGTGAGGCATCACACTAGTACGTACAGTTCCACAGACGGGCCGCCGCGCGTGCGGGCTCCTGCAGCGGGCCGCGCCCCTGGCTCGCGCGCGGGCCGACGCCATCGCTGACTGGTGAGGCATCACACGAGTACGTACAGTTCCACAGACGACGCCATCACTGACTGGTGAGGCATCACACTAGTACGTACAGTACACATTTATGATGTTTATTTATTAATAAACTAACTTCAACTAGAAACAAATGACCGGAATAAGCTCACACACTCACATGCAAAGCGTTTACACGAATTCTAAGCTGCTTCAGGTAACAGGCCTTTAGTGTGGGACGCAACGTGTGTCTTACTCTTGCGCCATCCCATCTGGTGGCGCGGCATGCTGTGCTGGCGCTGCAGATGCGGCTGTGGAAACCTCAAGAGGCGAAAGTATAATTTTGATCTTCAACATTCACGACCAAATTTTGGATGGTCAGTATATCACGCCATTTGACGAGATGGACTGACCGTGAATGCTCTAGTAGAAAGTAAACAAAAATGAAGTGATTTATCTATTTCTGTTCTCAGATTAAAGTTTTACTCGTCAAATCTCACGAAATTACCCGACTGCCCCAGAATAGGTAATGTTTTTCGAGAGTATGAATGTTTGTATGTATGTATGTCTATTTCTTTGGCACGCTCTGTAGCCGGCTAACCGGTTTGATGGATTTTAACATACGATGTCGTTACGTTCGTCTTAATTGTAAAAGTGACATAGGCTGCATAATTTTTATTGAATTCCTATGTAAATACAATTATTTAAAAAACTAAATACCCGTCTGCAAAAACCGAAAAGAGAAAAACAAGCTCAATCCTTGTTTTTCTCTTTTCGGTTAAAGGTTTTTGCAGTCGGGTACTTTGTTTTTTGCAAGGTATCGCAGGCCGGACAAACAATGGGCACGCCACAATTGCGGCGATAAGTCCCCTCTTTGAGGAGTGGCTAGAGAGGCGCCACGGCGTCCTCACCTTCCGCCTGACGCAGGTCCTCACCGGACACGGTTGCTTCGGGAGGTTCCTGTTTCGTATAAGGCGGGAGGAAACGCCCGGGTGTCACCACTGTGTGGATCGCCCGGAGGACACGGTGGAGCATACGGTGGAGGTCTGCCCCGCTTGGGTGGAGCCCCGCCGTGTCCTCTTGGAGGCGATTGGCGGCGATGACCTCTCGCGTCCGGCTCTGGTCCAGGCCATGGTACGGAGCGAGAGGGCATGGGAAGCAGTCAGCAGTCACCTCCTTCTGCGAAGCAGTAATACTCGCGAAGGAGGAGGCGGAACGCGTGAGGGAGAGGCAAAGTTTGCGCCCTCACGCCCCTAACCGCCGCCGCCGCTGGAGACGCCCTGAGCGTCGGGAATCCCAGGCGGATTCCCGGCCACCATAGGCGCGGGCTTGCGGACGGCGAGCAATGGGTAGCTCGCCGTCCGATCAGGACCAGGCCCGGGTCGATGGCGCGTCGTGTTCCACGCGCGCCTCAAAGAGATGTCAGCACAATTGGCGGGGTCCGCTAGGACCGATGCCTGCCAGGGTTGCGGGTTAGTCCGAAAGGGATACCGGGACCTTGGCAACAGGCAACTGAAGGAACACGGGTGGGTTTTAGTCAGTAAAAGTCTGACACGCCCTTCCGCTCCACCCAGAGCGGGAGAAGTCATTGGATGATTTCCCACCATCAAAAAAAAAAGTTACACCATATTTCAGGTTTTTGTCCCCGCCTGCAATAGCTTACAAAAACAATTGCACCCCTTATCTCCAAAACTTTGAAAAAAATACAGAAACTACTGAGCCGAAAAACTTTGAAAAAAATACAGAAAATAGTTCTATACTTATATGATTACAGGAACCTATATGAAGTCTATGGTCTTAAAAAAACGTGGTAAATTCATCCCAACTACGGAATCCTTTATTGTGCGTGGTCCAACACGCACTTGGCCGGTTTTTATTTTTTATATTACTGGACGAATTGCTTTTAAAATAATAGGTCTTTACCTATGAAATTGCCGTTCTGCAGTACTGGCCATTTCAAATCAAAATAATTTTTGTTTGGCTAAGAATTCTAATTTCAAATTAATTTTATTTTAAAAACATGGAATTCTTTTTCAAAAGAAGTCATTTGTTTAATGATTAGTGTTACATTTTCATCGCATTTCAATCTTTTTCGTCATCATGGATACTTTAAAAATTCGAGTAATTATGGAATATGAGTACCGTCGTGGCAGCAACGCGGCACAAGCGGCACGCAACATCAACGACGTTTACGGAGCTAACACTACAAACCAACGCACCACCTGTTATTGGTTTGCTCGCTCCCGTTCTGGAAATTTCGACCTGAAAAATGAACCTCGCGGTCGTCCGAAGACTTTGGTTGACAATGACGAATTAAAGGCGATTGTGAAAGCTGATGATACACAATCTACGGCTGAATTAGCAGCAGCTTTCGACGTTAGCGTCAAAACAATATTGGTCCATTTGCGTCAAATTGGCAAGGTAAAAAAGCTTGACAAATGGGTGCCCCACGAACTCAATGATCGCCAGCACGAAGTACACGTCGAGGCGTGCCTTGCACTGCTCAACAGACACACAAATGAAGGAATTTTGAACCGCATTGTTACCTGCGATGAAAAATGGATTCTGTTTGATAACCGCAAGCGCTCAGCAAGTTGGTTGGATCCTGGTTCAGTACCTAAACAATGCTCTAAACAAAAACTTACCCCTAGAAAAGTGATGGTCACTGTTTGGTGGTCTAGCGCCGGTGTGATTCATCACAGCTTCTTCCCAAACGGGGTGAGCATTACTGCAGATGTGTACTGTGAAGAACTGAACACAATGATGGAGAAGCTGGCACATCTCCAACCAGCATTGGTCAATCGCTCGTCTCCGCTGCTCCTGCACGACAACGCGCGACCTCATACTGCACAGCAGACGGTCTCCAAGTTGCAAGAACTGGGGTTGGAAGCTCTCCGTCATCCGCCCTACTCACCAGACCTTGCGCCTACAGACTACTACTTTTTCCAGAATTTGGATAACTTCTTGGCGGGAAAAAAATTCAATACCCGAGAGGCAGTACAAAATGCCTTTGAAGAATTTGTTGCCTCCCGTCCAGCTGATTTCTTTAAGAAGGGCATCAATAAACTGCCACTGCGTTGGCAAATATGCATTGATTGCATGGGTGATTACTTCGATTAATACAAATAAAAAATACATGAAAAAAAATCGTTTAAATTTTTTCATACAAAACGACAATTTCATAGGTAAAGACCTAATATTAAAAAGATAATTTCAGATTAAACTTATAGCTAAATATCATAATACAGTGCACATCAATAATAATGTTCGTTCTGTGGTCAGGTACAAGGTAGCCCAGACGGTGTACCTGCAGACGCAGATCCTGGACAAGGACGTGTCGAGCGCCGAGCTCAAGCTGCTGACGCTGGCGGCGCGCCTGCAGGACGCCGAGCACGGGCTGCGTGCGCAGGCGCAGGTCGAGGGCTATTATAATTACATTCCAATTTTTTTTTTCCTAGTAAGCTAGGAAAAATTATAAATATATATAATAAATACAAGCTATTTTATAAACTGAATAAGAAGGATATTTACTGTGTCCCTATGTTTTCAGTTTTAATGATACATTATCTGTAGAAGCACTAGAACCCTCAGAAAATGCTCAAAATTGCCTGTTCAGACCGCTGTCATCAGAGGCTTATTGTACAAATTTGACAACTATTAATGAAAAAAGAAAAACTTAGGGCACAGTAAATATCCTTCTTATTCAATTTATAAAATATCTTTCACATTGGTCCAATATTGGAGGAGGAAATAGACGAGAGTCGAACCTCGAATTATGACTTTTTGTATGGAGAAAAGACGTCGCCCTATTTCCTCTTAAGCGCTTCTGATTTTTTTTATTCTAAAGCACCTCAAATCAAATCAAATCAAAATATTTTATTTCACATAAACCTACATGGGCACTTATAAAACGTCAGAAGCTAGGTGCACGGTTCCAATTGGTCGTTTCCTATGGAGAAGAGCCGGCAAGAAACTCCATGCTTACTGTTTTAAAAGATAATAGGCTTTTACAATATTTTCGAATTACAGTGTTAATAGTAATGAGAGGACAGTGTAGTGTTATGGTAGTGTGTTGAGATATTGCACTAATAATAATACAAGGAATATGGCAAAGTGTAAAGGAATAACGTTCCACCGATAATTCACTAAATATAATCGTTTTAAAATGAATTACGAACAAAATATTTTTCGGGCGCCATTCGCACAAATAGGTAGGTACAAATAGCTGCCGTTTCTCTAAATTGCGGAAAATAATGGTGTTTTTGTCATCAAATAATTATTGCAATGTTGCTATTTGTGGCATTTTTGTATTGAAGGTTTTCACGTCCGAGCCAGGAAACACCGGAAAAATGGATAAGTTTTGTGAAAAAAAATCTTTATAATGACAAAAAATGTTTATCATTAATACAATGGAATATATCTTGCAGTTAAGACTGCGTTAGATATCAAGTCGGCAAAATAAGCAGACTGTCTCGCATATTACTCGGGATTACTCTAAGAGAACCTTTTTGCACCGCGCATACACCGCTGTTGTCACATTTGACATCTACGGGATACATTTTTAGTTAGTAATAGCTGCTCTAGTTTACATTGAACCTCAATGGTCATATCATTTGTGCGTGATAAAGGTCAAATTTTTACTTTACAGCTGAACTCGTCAAAGGCGGAGCCAGGCGCCGAGAAAGCCAAAGATGCGGGAGTGCGCGCGCACCAGACGAACGGAGCGCGCGCACCACCCGGCGTGCCCAGCGAGCCCGCCGTGCCCAGCGTGCCCAACGTGCCCAGCGTGCCCGGCGTGCCCGGCGTGCCCGGCGTGCCCGGCGTGGCCGGCGTGCCGGGCGGCGTGTGCGCGCGCGGCGCCGGCGTGCGCGCGCTGCTCGCGGCGCACGACGAGCTGTCGGGCGCGCTGCGCGGGAACTCGGCTCTGCTCAGCAAGCTCAACAAGCTCACGCACTCGCTCGCCCCCTAGCGCGCGCCGCCCGCGGCCCGCGCCGGCGCCGGCTCGCCCGACGCCGCCGCCGGCTCGCCCGACGCCGCCGCCGGCTCGCCCGACGCCGCCGCCGGCTCGCCCGACGCCGCCGCCGGCTCGCCCGACGCCGCCGCCGGCTCGCCCGACGCCAGCGGGCGCTCGGACTCGGACGCGACGTCGGACACGTCGCCGTCTGTCGGCCGCTCTGCGGGGTCGGGCGACACGTGCGACGGTCGCGCTGCGTCGTGCGACAGTCGCTCGGCGTCGTGCGACAGTCGCTCGGCGTCGAGCGCGGGCTCTTGCGGCTTTGCGTCGGGCGCGCGCACCGTCCTGTACGCGCCCGCGTGTGACGTGCCCGATGACGCACCGCGCGTGCGCAGCGGAAACACCTCGTGCGCCATTGGGTAACGCCCCTTCACAATATGCCAGACTTATTATATTTACAATCGTGGCAAAAGAATTAGCCGATCGACAGAAGTCGCTTACCCAGGTTCCACCGAACGTATCGGAAGGTCAGAAAGTACGCCCTTCAAAGAGGCGCCTGTCATGCACCTCCCACGATAAGAAGATGAATGCCATATTTACCAGAAAAAACCATACAGTTCATTGTAAATATCATATTCGATAGCAGAGTAAAATATTGTAAGAAATAAATGATATTTCATAATAACAACTATTTCTGCCAAACTAATATTACCTTCCGAAAATGAATCGAAGAGTTTTTCGAATTCCTTCCATTCAATAATTAACGACGGTCAAATTTTTTCCATTCAATAATTAACGACGGTCAAAAATTTCACGAATGACAGCCGGGACCAACAGCTTAAAGGGTCATACCGATTCAAATAAATAACCAGGGGTCGTTGATTTCCACATCATGTTTATTCAAAATATGTGTAATGCAATAATGCAATCACCAAGTAAAAAAGCCTACAGAGGCCAGTGATTTGAACTGAAGAAACTCACTCCGATCTCAGAATATTATTTCTTGTATGTTATCAAAACTTTGTTTTGGTTTATTAAGACTGCAAATAACACAGCATTCCTGATAGATTATAATTATGTTATTTAACAAAAGTATTTTTAGGGAATCTTTGTTATTTTAAGTACATCTTAGGAAGTACTTGTTCTCTTAAAATTGGTCTAATTACTACTAATAATGGTTGCCTGTACAGTGTACTAAAGATTTTATTGATTATCTGCAAAATAGCTAATATAGAACAGTATCAAGAAATACAATGGTTGCGCTGTTATTTACCTCTGACAGTACCCTGTTATGAACCTTATAGCAACTTCAATAAAGATCAGTGATGCAAAAGGAGAGGTATAATTACTGCGAAAAGGACTGTAGTTCACATTTCTGTGACTAGGTCTGGTTATACTGGTATATTATGGATTTGGAAATCTAGCAATATGGTATATTCGTAAAAGTGGAAATAATAATGTAAGTATAGTGTAGGAAACATAGCTAGAATAATTAATGTTGATTCTATCTTTACAATGTATACATAGCAATAATTACTATAGACAATCACTGTTACTAAATAAAAATGAAACTATACAGAGTGTAAGGGACAGCCCTCCGCAAATTACCACGGGACATTCAGCTCCTTATTTTGAATCATATTCCACCGAAAATTTTCTCAGGATTATTTTTTTTCTGTTACTATTCCTTTATTTCAATGTAAAGTTACATTATCTGTACGCAGCACTCGATTTATGTAAATAGCTAAAATAAAAAAATCTGCAATGGATGTTGACATGCTATAGTGAACGACGCGTGAAGCTCAGAATTTACATTGATGAGTGCGGCCTAATGCGTTGTGCCACAGTAACGTTACATTGCGTGTGAGGTAATAATAGACATTAGGTTTATTGGATTCCCATAACGTTCCTGAAATAATTTCCGGTCGTCTTACTATATGCTGAATTCATCCTATCAGTCTGCGGATTGCTGCCCTTTACACCCTGTATATATATTATTTTATAGATCATTTGGTTTTATTTCAATATAACTAATGGAATGTATAAACAATATTGTGAAAGTATATCAAGAACAAGACGGGACTTACATTAAGGTACAATAATGTTAATGCTTACTGATACATTGTTCATACATCTCATAATAGAGATTGCGATAATTAAAACATTCAGGATAAATACAACATGCCTCAATAAAATAAAGGTTTGTAAAAAAACATAATTACATTGTAATAAAAGTATAACATTGATAAATTATTGTCATAAAAACAATCATCAACAAATACAATTCGGATTTGACGCAAACAGCAACGGCTCTATCTTCTTATTACTTTTCTTTTTGGAAAATCATCCAATGACTTCTCCCGCTCTGGGCGGAGCGGAAGAGCGTGTCAGACTTTTACTGACTAAAACCCACCCGTGTTCCTTCAGTTGCCTGTTGCCAAGGTCCCGGTATTATTATGAAGACTTGGGTTTCGTGTTCACTCACCTTCGGATCGAATACGTATCCTATTCCGACTATAAAGCCCAAAACACACACAGAGCGGGTGCGGGGCGTGAGCGGAGCGGGTCGGGTCGTTTTCATCGCGTGAGTCGCGCGGTTCATCGTGTTCACACAGAGCGCGGGCGCGGGGCGGCAGCGGGTCGGGCGCGGGCCGGCAGCGGGTCGGGTGCGGTTGTACTTTGACAGACGACAGCGGTTGCAGTGTGAAAATGTTGGGTGATTCTGACACGGACGAAGTATTATTACTTTTTACTTATTTTAAAGAGAAGAACGCGAAAATGGAAAAAGTTGTAGGTTCTTGACATTAATAAAAAAAAACATCAATATGGAGAATATCATCGATACGTGTATTGCAACGAATGTAACGCCGCTACACCCAGATTGCTATTCTGTAACCATCTTACCTTGAAAATTTAGGTGAAGTGACAGTGGAGTGAGTCATTGTCATCGATACCTACTGATGCGAAGGCAGTGACAGTTCACTCCAAGCTCATTTTGATATTTTACTACACTTAGTTTTCACGGAGATATTTTTACAGAATAGCACAACCGCTCCCGACCCGCTCCCGTCCCGCGCTGTTGTGTCAGCGGGCGCGGCTCCCGCTCCGCGTCCGACCCGCGCCCGCGTTCTGTGTGTTGACATCCATAAAATTCCTTGAATTACAATTTATGACACCCGCCTTACTCGCGCGCCCGACCCGCGCCCTGTGTGTTGACATCCATATAATTGCTTGAATTACAAATTATTATACCCGCCGTACTCCCGCGCCCGACCCGCTCCCGCCCCGCACCCGCTCTGTGTGTGTTTTGGGCTTAACTGTGCTACACAACACTCAGTATGTTTGAGACCCCACGTTTGACGTTCAGCTGTCGTACATATGGGAACTGCTACACGTAGTCGAAGACTGGGGGAGAGACCGGGACAGTCAATCATCAAGTATTTTATAATAATACAATATTTTTTTAACATTAAGATGAGCTGAGTCCGTCTAAACTAAATCTGTACACCTACTTCACAATTTTTTGAAATATGTGATATCATGTACTATTTATACCAATATCGTGCACGTGTAGCCGGTGACTGAGAGACTTAATGGTAACACATGTGTGTATTACGTCTATACATGAAGAGGCGCGCAATTCTAGCTTTGACGATCTATACAGAACTATGTACAGAGAGGCGTACAACAGCACGAGGACCTTTTGGCGCGTGGCCAAACTCTAACGCCGTCATCTTGTTTTCTTTATACAATTTTACAAATGTTTACCAACAACGCCCTGCCGATGTCATTCAGGCGCCTAAAGATCCTTGTACTCTAATGAGTAGTGTCGCTAGTCGAGCAGTTTCCCGCGACTCCGGTCCAGCATCTTGTACTCGCGATGCGCCGCCTGCACGCGCAGGAACTCCGCGAACAGCGCGTCGAAGTCGATCGCCGGTTTGTTGCCGAGGGACGGCCCATCGGCGGAGTCGGCCCTGGGAGAGGACAACCAGCAGTTACTATGTATGGTACCGGTTTGCTCGACGTGGCACCATGTAGGTAAATTTATTTCAAAATCACTGCCTTTCGTGGTAATCAGCATCTGAGAACGTCCGAGTGGGCTGTTTAGAACGTTTTACACAAAGTCGATTACTGGCTTGGCCATATTTTTTAAACTCAAATCGAACTTTTATTAAACGAATTAAAGGCACTTTTGAATTGTCAAGAGTCGGTCAGTCAGAAAGATGAAGCTAATCGCCATTCCAAAGCGTAGTAGGTTTATATGGAGAATAACGGGCAAGAAACTCTATAGCATGGGGTCTCAACTCGAACAAATTATAATTAGTCTTGAAAAAAAATCATAGATGGCAGCATAAGTAACAATTTATGAAATTAACAATCACTACAAAGCGTTATACGGCAAATTTTGGCTGAGGTAATATTAGTAAAAATCAAAACATCTTTGTTTAATGCTGATTTATGTATTTACACTCATAAATCTGGAATTTTCAACAAAAAAATTAAATAAAGTCGTTTACTTCAATTCGAACCCTTAGAATGGTAAAGTAGCCATCCATATGTTAATCATTTTGTCGAGAGCTCTTTGCAATAGATGGCGTTTTACTCAAGTGATGACAGGGTCTCTTTAAACTTGCGTTTAAAGTCGTTTCATTAAGGAAAGTCAAACAACATTTTTTTTTAATCTAGTACTTTACGTAGAAATATAAAAATTGAACACCTAGGAAGAAAAAACGTAAAAAACAAATTATTTAAAAAACAAAAAACCCGCCTGCAAAAACGCATAACTTAAAAGAGAAAAACAAGTATAATTATCTGTAGAATTTTGGTATTACAGGCGGGGAACAAACAAAAGTTACACCATATTTCAGGTTATTGGTTTGTTCCCCGCCTAACATAAACATCACGCATGTTAAAATTATATTCATAAATGTGAAACTTTCGAAAGAGGTCTTTTTCTATCAGTGCGATGAGTATGTAGGTACGAGTGATGCACTTACGTGGCGAGGTCGGGGTAGACGCGTGCGCAGGTGAGGCGGTTGCGCAGCGCGTGGAAGGCGTCGCTCTGCGGCAGCAGCATGAGCAGCCCGAACATGGCGGCGCGCAGCGGGGCGCTGCGCTGCCCGCCCAGCAGCTCCAGGCGCAGGTCTGCAACACGACTTTCACGGTGAGATTTTTCAGAATAGACCGGCTGCACGCTGACTGAGGGAGCACATCCGCCGTAACGTCACAGGGCGCGGGGACTCTCCGAGCCAGATCAAGCTAATACATTGGCAGTTACCATTCGGTAGCAACAAACAATATCAACACAATAACTACAATCAACACAGTTCCTGACAGCTAATCTGAAGAATTGGTAGAATCCTGCAGTCGTAGGGTATCCGCGCCTTACACCAATGTCCAAAACAGCAACTGAACTGCTGTGTTGAACGTTGACCAAAGGCGCGAGATACCTCATAGCAGTCGCCGAAATAAACTATTAGCAACATTGTAAGCTGTAAACATATGTAGTAATACAATCTGTATCACACATCACACAAGTTATAATAGGGTGTGTAAAATTTTAGAATGTAATGGCACCGGATCACTGGAATAATTTGCGACTCCCGCGTTCCCCTTAACTTAAGAGGAAGATCTATAAAACGAAAGGTTAGACCTGCTATCTTGTACTCGTATAGATCAGAATGATGAGCCAAAAAAAATTAAAGTAATAAAAACCAAAACCCAACTACGACTAAAATCCGAAGTCACACGCGTGTCACGTAATCTGTTCGATTTATGCTAGGGCATAAATCGAACAGATTACGTGTGACTCCGGATTTTTAATTTGTCCGTCTGTGGTGTCTTGTTTATACCTTTTTAGTCGTAGTTGGGTTTTAGTTTTTATTACTTTTTTTTTTTTTTTATTCTTTTGGCGTTATCCTATACTAATAATATATGATAAAGCTGAAGAGTTTGTTTGTTTGTTTGTTTGCTTGTTTGTTTGTTTGAACGCGCTAATCTCAGGAACTCCTGGTTGGAATTGAAAGAATCTTTTTGTGTTGTATAGCCCATTTATCGAGGAAGGCTATAGGCTATATAACATCACGCTACGACCAATAGGAGCGGAGCATAAATGAAATATGTTCCAAAAACGGGAAAAAATATTCCTTTTTGAGACCTTCCGTTGCGTGCGCTGCGTAAACGGCTTGTGTTACGTAAATATCATGTATAACGGAATTGTTCCTCTTTAAAAGTTCAAAAAAAAAGTCTGCGACATCTGTTAAGATATAACCTTTTTTATGGTAATCAAATTTGTTCGAAATTAATGCATTATTTGCGAAGGAGTTTTATCAAAATAATATTAATTCTTATTCAAATAAATAGTTTTAACATCAAGGGTATTTATGTAGCAGTAAAATACTTTTTACCCGACTACTGCGAAGAAAAAAGGAGGGTTATGATTTTGACCGGTATGTATGTATGTATGTATGTATGTATGTTCATCTGGTCCCTCCTATCTTCCAAACCACTTATCACAATTTGACAAATGAGGTATCGTTAGAAGCGTCGTGATTGTCCGCTGGTTATAGGCTATGTGAAGTCACATTAAATTAAAAATGGCGCCCTCTAGAGGACATAAAGTGAGGAACTTAAAAAAAAATATGGTTTAATCGTACCATGTTGGGTATCAAATGAAAGGGCTTAATGAGCACATTTCAAAAATATATATATTATAACCCTAAAAGATTTTTTTTTTAAATCAAGTAATAAAAAAATCAAGTAATAAAAACTAAAACCCAACTACGACTTAAAAGGTATAAACAAGACACCACAGACAGACAAATTAAAAATCCGGAGTCACACGTGTTAGGGCATAAATCGAACAGATTACGTGTGACTCCGGATCTTTAATTTGTCTGTCTGTGGTGTCTTGTTTATACCTTTTAAGTCGTAGTTGGGTTTTAGTTTTTATTACTTGATTTTTTTTAATTCATTCGAATCGGACGTTTAATTTCGAAGTTATCACGAGTATGAAAATGCAATACGCAAACCGTTCGACGCCGGGCGCCGCGCCGCCCCGTCGCGACGTTCCCTACTCTAGAGAAGACAGGAGAGGATGGGCACACGGGTAGATCATGACCTGGAATAAGACATAAAATAAGTTTTATCCCTATATTCCCACGGGATCGAGACCTAAACGGGTGAAACCGCGGGGCACAACTAGTAATATATATATATTTTTGAAATATGCTCATTAAGCCCTTTTATTTGATACCCAACATGGTACCATTTTTAATTTAATGTGACGTCACATAGCCCGTAACCAGCGGACGATCAAGACGCTTCCAACGATATCTCAGTTGTCAAATTGTGATGAGTGATTTAGAAGATAGGAGGCAACAGATGAACATCCATACATACATACCGGTCAAAATCATAACCCTCCTTTTTGTTCGCCGTAGTCGGGTAAAAAGGGATGAATGAAAGACTATTAATTATGGCTGAGGTATGAACGTTGAGAGTTTTCCACTTAGCATTATTCATCTTAGAGCTACACGCAGCATTCATCTATCTATTCTTTAAGAGGAATCACGGGCGGAGACTGTTGCTGTCGCTCTGCGAACGCTCGACGTCCGGCCGCTATCTATGTGTGAAGTTGACAGTGTGTGCGTGTCTCCGATTCGCGCTCCCGCGCATGTCGTGTAATCCAGTCACTCGTTCCTAGTACTTTTTGGTGTTCCCATCGTTCGTCACTACGCGAAGTGATTACTCTCTTATGATTATGGATTGTTTATTGGACTTGTTCTCCCTGCTACTCTTTTAATTCGGCTTATGTTCAACATCGCTTCGCAAAATATTAGAAACTTTTATAATGTATAATGCTAGAATGCTACCAATTACGCCAAGGAAAAGGAATCTCTGGAAATCGATCAATTTATCAAGGAAACGGGGCTACAGATATTAGACTGTGGACTGTTTGTCGATGAAAATAAAACCTTTTTAGGGGCAAGCCCGGATGGTCTGATAGGTGAAGACTCGATAGTAGAGGTTAAATGTAAAATTCATTCAATCATTATAACATTATTTATTACTAGCTGTGCCCGCGACTTCGTTCGCATGGATGTCGGAAAACAATAATATGTCGCTTAGAAAAGTTGTACCTTCATTTAAAAAGGGGGAATCTTTCGACCAGGCCTGGTGATTTTTCCTAGTAAGAAACTGCCAAAAAACTTGTGTTTTTATTTAAGAAAATGCTTCTCTATATAAAATATTAGCGGTGGAACCACCTGGAGCGTACACAAAAAAATTCTAGGGTTGCTCACACGCGAAAGAGCTACATAAAGTTGGCCGTGGGAAAAGCAACCAATACCTTAGTATTGGTTGCTTTCGGGGGTGGATCTTAATCCACCCCCGCAACGGATAATGTCTGGCCCTGAGCTTTGTTAATGGTCATGGCGTAACACAGGCTGACGGGGAATTGCACACGCTTAAAACTAAACGGGAAATTATTGGGAATGAGAGGAATTCTTGGAATAAAAACAACATCACCGGCGCCGCAACCTGTTAAGATTTCTGCTTCGATGACGTTTTGTTGGTGATTGGTGACTATGAGCCGAGTGCCGTTGCAAAGTTTGGGAGGACTTAAATTTCTGAGAAGAATTATTGGCACTCCGACTTTTAAACAAATTTTGTGTGCTGAAAGACCGGGTGTGTTAAGGGATTCTAAGAACTCTACTGGATAGTGTGTGGCATCTTCTTCTTCGGGAACCGTATTTATCGATGTATATTGTTGACTTTCCCCAGAAACATGTGCCAATATTTGTGTATTTATTGCTGTCCGATAATCGAACAAATCAAATCAACCATAAGGCCTCTGCCTCGAATCTTGCGGGCAGCGGGGCGGCGGCGGCGGCGGCGCGGGCGCGGCAGGATCTTATGCGTAAAATCAAATGTACCGGTTCTTGAAAACAGCGGCGCGGCAGCGGCGTGGCGGCGGGCAGCGAGTAGTGCACTCCATTCAAGCGGTGACCGCCCGCGCGTTTGCATTGCAGTGTTGTTGCCCACAATAAATTGAGCGTTAGGAATAAATTTGAATCAAAAAGATGTTGCCGCCATTGTTCAGACATTTCTTTCGCGAATAAAAACAAATATCTCGACGACACAATCGTGAACACGACACTACGCGGCTATAGTCACAGCGTACATTATACTATACTGAAAGCTATAGTGACGCGCGATCTGCCCGCTAGTTTCGAGAACGGGTCTTCGATGCCCGCCCCGCTCCCGCGCCGCCGCCGCCGCCGCCGCCGCCCCGCTGCCCGCAAGATTCGAGGCCGAGGCCTTACACACGCCAACAACGATCGAATCGAATGAGCGGCGGTCACGAATCATACGAACAAATTACGAAGTATAGTACAGTTCGATTCAAACTTAATGGCGGGTCGGAACATGAGGCGAGTCGCTGCGCAGTAACAATTTCATGTGACAGCGGGGGTGAGGGGTGGGGTGCTGCGCAGCTAAAAGCTAACTTCCGAGCCGCCATTAAGTTTGAATCGATCTGTAACGACTCGTTTCTTGACTTCTTAATTTGAACCTAATGAACGAAACCAACCAAAATACCAAATCAAAACCAATCAGATCAATTAGGAGTGAGGCGTATTTATCGTCACAGATAGAAATCACAGAGATTAAAAAATAGCAGATAGCAATTGCTCCTAACGATAAAAAATATCTGTTACTTAAAATCACAGATCCTCAAGACTGTTACTGTTAAAACTTCGGATACGATTTTCGACTTTAACGAAAAGAAATAAAGAAGATATTCAATTGAGTCAACAGATAGATTCTATTTTAAAATCACAGCCTGTGATTTTTGTACAGACGATAAATACGTATTGACTCAATTAACGATTTTCAAATGAAAGAAAGATGATATTCGCAGCAAACAAATTAAAAATCCGGAGTCACACGTAATCTGTTCGATTTATGCCCTAACAAGTGTGACACCGGATTTTTAATTTGTCTGTCTATGGTGTCTTGTTTATACCTTTTAAGTCGTAGTTGGGTTTTAGTTTTTATTATTACTTGATTTTTTTTTAATTCTTTTGGGGTTATAATATATATATTTTTGAAATGTGCTCATTAAGCCCTTTCATTTGATACCCAACATGGTACGATTAAACCATTTTTTTTTTTAAGTTCCTCACTTTATGTCCTCTAGAGGGCGCCATTTTAATTTAATGTGACTTCACATAGCCTATACCCAGCGGACAATCACGACGCTTCTAACGATACCTCATTTGTCAAATTGTGATAAGTGGTTTGGAAGATAGGGAACAGATGAACATACATACATACATACATACCGGTCAAAATCATAACCCTCCTTTTTTCTTCGCCGTAGTCGGGTAAAAAATAGGTACGAAGTTAATCATATTTATTGATGTCGTAGCAAGATCCAAGATCTTAGAATTGATCATTCCATGAGGTGTTCTGGACTACTTCATGAAATGGCCAGCTAAAATTGACCATAACGTTAAAACGTCTACGTTTAATGATATGTCAGTAGATGTTTGGCCAGACCATTAGTATCCATAGTTTAACTTAAGGTGTAGTAATAAAAACGTTTTAAAAAAAAAAAAAATATGTTCCAAAAAAAACACGTCCTTGGTTTTCAATTTGCGTTTTTTGCCACCGAATTCCGAAATTAAAGTTATTTTTCCCTTTTTAGTGTTTTTTAAAGTCGATATTTTTATTTTCACTTTTTAGTTGTGTAAATAAAAATAAGTAAAAGTTAAAAAACTAAAACCCAACTATGACAAAAAAAATCAATTAAAAAGGTCAAGACATCACAGACAGACAAATAAAAAATCTGTCTGATAACACGTGTGACTCCGGATTTTGTCGTAGTTGGGTTTTAGTTATTTAACTTTTATTATTATTTGATTTGATGTATGCCGCCGCCATGATGCACAACGAAAATAAAGTGACATCAACACATGTAGATAGATGCGTTGATGTCGCTTTGTTTTTTACCCGACTGCGGCAAAGAAAAAAGGAGGGTTATGATTTTGACCGGTATGTATGTATGGATGTTGATCTGTTCCCTCCTATCTTCCAAACCACTTATCACAATTTGACAAATGAGGTATCGTTAGAAGCGTCGTGATTGTCCGCTATGTGAAGTCACATTAAATTAAAAATGGCGCCCTCTAGAGGACATAAAGTGAGGAACTTAAAAAAAAAAATGGTTTAATCATACCATGTTGGGTATCAAATAAAAGAGCTTAATGAGCACATTTCAAAAATATATACACCGTGACATTTTAATCGTCTTACAAAGGTGGTCCAGTCAATGTATCCGACATAAAATACCTCCAGACACGATTTTTTTTTTTTTACCATTAATTAATATAATAGGTACAAAGAAAAATAAATATTGCATTAGAATTCTGAAACATCCTGTTATTAATGTTTACGTATCAAACGGTAGAACATACCTACGCAGCGCACGGGTCGAGTAGATCATTCCAATACCGAAAGCCAATCAAGCATAGTCCACGTGGACTGTCATCCAATGAGGAGCTCTAATGCTATCCTTTGAGTAGAGCCGCGCGTGTCACGCCCCGCCCCTTTCACTCGAAAAATAAGTGAAGGTCAATCTCGCTCGCAGCGTCTCAGTTGCGGCCGAATACCGGAAGTGGAAGTGCGCGCGCGCTACCGGATATCAAACGTTGTTCGCGATCGTTACAGTGCAAGAAGTGAATAGTTCCTCATAATCATTGTGAAGTAGGTATTCACAATGATTATGAAGAACTATCGATACTCGAATATCGAGTACCTACAAATGGTGCGCCTGTACGCAGTGAGTGGTGACAATTTACGGGGAGCAAGGAGATTGTACGCTGCGCCAAATAATCTGAAAATGTTACGCAACCGAGGTGTGATCAACCCGCAAGTGCCAGGACTGCAATTTCAGTAACTACATATCTTTTGTTTGTTATTTGCTAGGTTAGTAGACATGAGTCAAATTTCTATCTTCAATAGGGTCGAACGTAGACAAATTGATCAGTTATTGAAATCGGACGTATGTTTGTAACTTTCTTTTTTATTAATCTGCACTTATTATGTACCTATACCCCATTTGAAATAAGATTAGATATTGAAACAAACCTTTATACAGTCCGTTCAACCGATTTTGACTTCTATTCCGTAGACATAAGGATGGCATTAAAAAAAAAAAGGTTACACACATTTTTGCAATAGGGGGAATGAACTCTGTTAAAGATGCCGCCGCTTCAGTCCGTGCCGCCTTTGGAACGCAATGCTCGGCCCGCGCTCATAACAGGGTGTTTCAAACTACGTCATGCGTCTTACTACTGAATTTTTTTTTTTTTTTTTAATTACTCAAATGTTCATAAATACCTATCTTTTTTTATGAATGTGTACTAGTCATTGGATACATGAAGTGGGCTGCGGATGAAAGACGATTAAAATGCCACGGTGTATATTATAACCCCAAAAGAATTTTTTTTAAAATCAAGTAATAAAAACTAAAACCCAACTACGAATTAAAAGGTATAAACAAGACACCACACACAGACAAATTAAAAATCCGGAGTCACACGTAATCTGTTTGATTTATGCCATAAAACGTGTGACTCCGGATTTTTAATTTGTCTGTCTGTGGTGTCTTGTTTATACCTTTTAAGTCGTAGTTGGGTTTTAGTTTTTGTTACTTGAATTTTTTTAATCTACAGGTAGTATGGATAATCTAACTAATATATTTTACGACATGACCACTAATATTTGACAAGTAGTCATGCGTTTAACTGTTCACATCGTCAAACGTTTTATTCAAAGTTCTGGCCAGACCACGTTCGTCTATGTTCTACTTCATGAAATGGCCGCACACTTCAATGAAATGATCAATTCTAAGATCTGGCCACGACAATTACACAATTTTTACTATTATTACAGAAAATAGTAATGTTATTCACGAGTCTAGGATGAGAAGGGTACTCACATGCAAATATGGGAGATTCGATGAGCTGCACTAACTTATCCACTTCAGTCAGAAAATCCACTGTGATCTCCAAATCTCCGCTGTTTGTTAATTAAGGACTTGTACAAAAATCAAATATGAAAATGGAAAATAAAAATAAACAATTTAATCTACACCCACCCTATTAATCCTCTATAAAAGTTTCTGAAACAGTTTCTTAGCTTATTGCCAACAACCAGTGTCCTAGTAACCATTATATCATGTGAAACGAGTGTTATAATGTTGTACTAAATAACTATTTCAACACACTTGCTCGTAAAGTGGCTCTTATCGAACCGCTTTTAGGTTCATAATGCAGTGTATAAAGCATGCGTGCTTTTTACTTTATATTACCGCACTAGTGCGGTAACGTGCGCCAAAGATAACTATTTACTAGTCGGAGTGATGACATGGCAATATGGAATTAGTAAGTACTATCATGGCAGCATGGAATTTGTATCTAATAGAAATTGACTTTCGTGAAGCGTTTTACTTAAGTCAAGCGCACAAAAGCAAGTTTTTGTTAAAAAAGTAACCATAGGCAAACCAGGGGCGTTTAGTTATGGTAAAAAAATCCCAGAGGCAGGACAGTGGGATACTATACATGGAATTACTATGAACTATTATAAACTATTACATGATCATTCTCTGTTTTCACCCGAGCTTGCACTATTTTTAGGGTTCCGTACTCGAAGGGTGCCAAACGGAACCCTATTACTAAGCCTCCGCTGTCCGTCTGTCTATCTTTCAGCGAGCAGTATCTCATGAGCCGTAACAGGTAGAGTTTAAACTTCACAGTATGCATTTCTATTGCCGCTATAACAGAAAATAATAAAAATTGAAGGGGAAAAGAAACAAAAAATTGAAAAAATTAACCATACAATAAACGTTTTTAAAAACTGCACATAACTAGGTATACACTCGTGTGATACTAATACACTCGTCATTATGCAACAATTTCACAATCTACTACTTTGCCATTGTAGATCCATTTCTGAATTTCGGCATTTTCGAAACTGCTAGCCATGGAAGGGAAAATACTGGAATTGATAAAAAACTTATGAACTTTTCGAGTGTTTAATTCAAAGTTAATTAATGGCACAATAGTATTTTTAAAAGGTTTCATTAAAAAACATGTCTTTCTCATGTGACATCTGCTTAGCGCTCAGAAACAAATAGATGCAGTATTAGAAAAGGATACAACGAGGAGATGAGTTTGTTGCAGTGCTGGTAGTTGTGCGTGAGCAGACACAGCGACAGCAGCGACACCGGGCTGTGGCACCAGCACGAGTACAGCACCGCGAACAGCGCCTGCGTGGGCTGCGGGAACAACAGCGGGCGGTCACACACGGCTCGTGCGGGGCGCTTGACGCTACGTGATGTCGGATTATTCGCCATTAGGGCCCTAACACTAACCTGTACATAACCACAGATAAATACAGATGGTTCACTCCGCAAAATCATTTAATTAAACTAGTAGTTCTGCGAACAGTACACCTCGCGGGCACATACTTTTTGCAACGATTAACCTTTAGTTATTCACGCCAAAATAATCACACTGTTAGTCACATGGGGTCTGTGCGGATCTCAAGAGTTTATTTGTGAGTCAAGTTCTCAAACTAGGTAGTACCTACTCTCTAAGTCCGTCAACGTAGATACCGGCCCGTTCGAAAGTTGTTCGAAACTTTGGAGTGACCCTACACCCGATTAATTAACTTTTTTGAACAGGCATAAACACATTGAGTGTAAAGGTTTGTACATTGAGCGGCAATAGTGCGCGACGGCCGGGCATTGCTTTGGACGACTGCCGCGCGCGAACTCTTCTGTCTACCTGCTGTGTTTGGAAGAATTATTAGCAGAGCTACGACACACGCAATCGCATTCATGCCAACTGAAGTGCGCGGCGGGTCTGTCTGTCGCGCAAACATTCGTCGGTTTAGTCCACACTAGAGCGCGGCGCGATAGAAATGTGTCATGCAAACGCCGCGTGTTGCTACCGCGCTCTCGCCGCGCAATGTTTGGACACACCTTAAGGGAGCGCGCAGACTGGGTGCGGTTTAGTAATACGTACACAAAAAATCCGAACTTGTTGGGATTTTTCGTGCGTTCAATGCAATATCATCGGAAAACTACCTAACCGTTTGACGGAGAAAAACGTATCCAGTGTGCGCACTCAATTCGTTTTACCACGATCGTTCGTTTACGTATCAAACAAATTCGTATCTTAGCGTTTGAAAATATTTTATTATATAACGCTCTTTATGATTTAAACTAATAAGTTTATTCCTGTCAACAAAAAAAATGATAGATATTAATACGTCAAATTCAAATTTAAATAAAAACCGGTCAAGAGCGTGGATCACGCACAATGAAGGGTTCCGTAGTTGAGATATAAAGGACATGGCTAAAAAGTCATATACAAAAAACCCAGAATCGCCAGCAACGAAATGTATAAAAATGGGTTCACTATAGTAAACCCATTACGTTTTCAAAAAATCAGCTTCCTAAACCATATAGTATAGAAGTAGTAGAATACTGTATGAGAATCATACTTCAAATGATTTTTCTTAACTTTTATTTTATCACTATCACTTTATTATGATAATATATTAAAATAATGTAAAATACATATTTTAATATTTGTAATTATTAATACTCTTTATATATGTTACTAGCTGCCCCGCTCCGGCTTCGCACGGGTAGCACTAAGTACCTACCCTACCTACCATACCTACCCTAGATTTTGCCAGACTTGATGCAGAGACGCTTCGCTCGCTCAGTCAATAAAAGCGTTTCTTGCTGCGACTCAATAAAGTGAAATTCAGGTCGCACAGCGCTAACTACAATTATATTCACCTAGAAGTTGCCTCTCTTTCTATCGCGTTATATCTTCCATCTGGTACAAGTAGCAGTCCAGGCATGTGAACATATGGCACAAGTGGCAGTCCAGGCATGTGAACATATGGCACAAGTGGCAGTCCAGGCATGTGAACTTATGGCACAAGTGGCAGTCCAGGCATGTGAACATATGGCACAAGTGGCAGTCCAGGCATGTGAACATATGGCACAAGTGGCAGTCCAGGCATGTGAACATATGGCACAAGTGGCAGTACAGCCATGGGTACATATTGCACTCTACAGCTGGACATAGGCTTCTCCCAAGCTGCTCCAACAACCGATTCTCCGCCTTGCGCTCCCAATCTGTCCTAGGCGCAATTTAAGGTCGTTCTTCTACATGGTTCAATTTAATTAGCTGGCGAATACACTTGTTGAGTATTGATACCTAATCATGATAAAACAAGAAAAGCAATGATTTTCTTAACCACATTTCTAGTTATACAGCTGGTTGCGAGGTACCCTACCTCGCAACCAGCTGTATACCTACTCGAAATGATGAGTGTAGAAAATCCTTTTTTTTTACTTTATAACTATTTTGATATCGCGACAACATGTCTGTGAAGTTAGACCACTAATTTTAGAACTCTGACTAATGCAGTAACAATATGACAGCCCGTCGATGGTCGTCTTTTCACGTCACTTGGGCCCGCTAGTTGGGCATAATCATCATAGCAATATTATTCATAGATGTTGCTTAATGTTAAGTAATGATTTTTTTTATGACCTTGTTGACGTTTAAACGTCTATTAAGTAAGCAACGATTATAAATAAACCCCGTCACAGTCAAACCGCACTGACAGAGTCGAGGAAGTTCCGCAGCTGCAGGCGCAGCTCGAACAGCTCGGCCGACGTGAGCAGGATCGTGTTGAGGACGTCCACCATGGTGCTGACGAAGCGCAGGTTCCTCTCCTCCAGCAGGATCTTGGACAGCGCCTTGTAGATGTCCTCCGCGTTCAGCAGCACGCACAACTGTCTACAACAAACTCAAAGCATTTTTTCAAATAATCCATTTACAGGCACTTCTTAAGGCCAGCATATTCGAGCGCAGTAGGCATTTAGCGCTACCTCAATCCCTGCGAGCTAGTCGCGCGAACACGTAGTTCAAATGAACTCGCTGACCCCGCTGTGCAAAAATTTTGCGTCACAGTATAAAATTGTAACAGTAAGTACAATTAACTTTGTTTTACGGAATTCATGTTAATGTTTAGGGTGTTTAGTTTTTAGGGAAATATAAGCAACACAATTTATTTTATTACCTACCTACCATTGTTTTTTTTTAATGTCACCAACACTGTTTCCTTTTCTTTCATGACTGTTACAGCGCTTCCGCACTACGCTTACGCTTACTACCGCACTACGCTTACTTATAATAATAAAACCGGCCAAGTGCGAGTCGGACTCGCGCACGAAGGGTTCCGTACCATTATCTATAAAAACGGCAACGCCCTTAAATATTTATTTTATTCTGGTTTTTAGTATTTGTTGTTATAGCGGCAACAGCAACATACATCATCTGTGAAAATTTCAACTGTCTAGCTATCACGGTTCATGAGATACAGCCTGGTGACAGACGGACAGACAGACAGACTGCGGATCCTTAGTAATAGGGTGCCGTTTTACCCGTTGGGTACGGAACCCTAAAAAGCGAAGTATAAAAACAAATTATTTAAAAAAACAAAAAACACGATTGCAAAAACATAATTGAAAAGAGAAAAGCGGCCAAGTGCGAGTCGGACTCGCGCACGAAGGGTTCCGTACCATTATCTATAAAACGGCTTAAAATCACGTTTGTTGTATGGGAGCCACCCTTAACTAGTTGTTGTATTGTAACAATATTTTGATTTAAAAGAGTGTCCGTGGAGTTTCTTGCCCGTTCTTCTCCATAGGTACCTACTACGCTTTGGAATGGGCAACTAGCTTCTTATTTCTGACTGACCGACTCCTTGACAATTCAAAAGTGCCTGTAAATGGTTTAATTGAAATAAATGCTTTGAGTTTGAGTTTTATTTTAATTTAACTATTTATTTTGAAAATGAATATGTAACTAAATACTATGTGAATATTTCAAGCGTTCACCTGTTGTCGATTTCAATATCGAGCAAAAAACTCACGTTTGTTGTATGGGCTCCCATACAACAAACGTACCCTTAAATATTTATTTTATTCTGGTTTTTAGTATTTGTTGTTATAACGGCTACAGACATCATCTGTGAAAATTTCAACTGTCTAGCTATCACGGTTCATGAGATACAGCCTGGTGACAGACAGACAGACAGACAGGCAGACAGCGGAGCCTTAGTAATAGGGTCCCGTTTTACACTTTGGGTATGGGACCCTAAAAACAAGCATTATAATCTATAGAATTTTGGTATGACAGGCAATTTCCCGCAGGAAGTCAGCCAGTAATATTTCAATCGTCTACCTGTTGTCGTTTTCAATATCGAGCAAAAAAATCACGTTTGTTGTATGGGAGCCCCCTTAAATATTTATTTTATTCTGGTTTTTAGTATTTTTTGTTATAGCGGCAACAGATATACATCACCTGTGAAAATTTCAACTGTCTAGCTATCACGGTTCATGACATACAGCCTGGTGACAGACGGACAGACAGACAGCGGAGCCTTAGTAATAGGGTCCCGTTTTACCCGTTGGGTATGGAACCCTAAAAACAAGCATTATAATCTATAGAATTTTGGTATGGCAGGCAATTTCCCGTAGGAAGTCAGACAGTAAGTCGGTAAGTCAGCCGCAGCCGGTAAGTCAGCCGCAGCCGGTAAGTCAGCCGGTAAGTCAGTCGGTATGTCGGTCGGTAAGTCAGGAGATAACAGATATCTACACTAGTCACTATTTTGTGTGAAAGTACAACAACATCAACAACCTTGCATTATTATTATAATGTACAATAGATACCTACAGTAGGCGCGCGAGTTGAATTGATGCAGTAGGTACACTAGGTACATGTCTGACGCTCACGTAATAGAATCTACCTATTGCGCCTGAGCGAGAAGCAAATACTGCCGTCGCATCGTCGCGTCGCCATTCTAAATCCCATTCAAAAAATCGAGTTGTAGGTCAGTTCAACTGAACAGTCAGTTGCAGAGGCGGCTCGTCATAAAGAGCGCTGGTGCAGTGCACTCCCACGAAAATAGCATAATCTATATTTCTTTATTATAATCCTATACATACATTCTTTCTACTATGCCCATGTATACAATAGCAGTTTACTAGAAAACCATTTCCTACGCGTACATTGGGCGTCAAGTTGTAACGTGTGGAGCGCCAGCGATTGCGCTCCTATGAAACAAAGTTCAGTACGATTTCTAGCACTGTATTCAATGAGTGCGAAAGAGAAATATCGACGCAGTCCGACGCGTGAAACAAAAGATTTTGTATGAGAAATTAGCCTAATTTGGAGCGCCGCTCACGCGCGACGTTGCCAAACGGCGCAAGGCGGCATCGCGCGGGAATGCGATCTATGCCTTTGCGCTGTTGCCGATCTTATGTAAACAAACGGTCGGCTCAACTCGGCTGTCAGTAGATTCGCAGTGTTTATTCTAAATAATTATTAAAAATAGTTTGTGCGCGACATTTGTGTTAAAAATGGAAAAATACAGTGTATCTTGTTGTATGATAAGCATTGAAAAACGCTTAATTAATTCCATAACTGCTTTTCACAAGAAAGTGATAGATGTCTTCGCTCGCCAAAAAGATCGCCAAATGGATTTTCTTTACAAATAAAATAAATTGTAAGCTCTAGTTCTACGTTTCTTTTTTTAGTGAACCCCCACAAATAAATATCACGAGCCGCCTCTGGTCAGTTGAACTGCAAAGATACGAGTAGGTAGTTATAATATACGTAGAAAAATTATACTCAAACTCATCTTATTGTTTATACAGACTGATTTTTAAAACTAACACACACGGAAAATAACAATAATTTCTCGTATATTTTGCGGGGAACGCAGCGAGCTAGCAACAGCGGCACAGGTCCTACCTCAAAGACGCCTGGCCGGCTACTGAAACGAAGCGCGCGGGCCACCTTGTTATATAATATCTTGTTAAAACAATAAAAAACTGTTTTGAGAAAAATGAACCATACAATATTCTTCGTAATTTCATTGCCTATTTTTTGACATGTTTTTTGGGAGTAAAAGTTGGTTCTACTACAAGTAAAAATAATAAAACGATCAAAAAATCGCGAAAAAAGGGAGTTTTCTCGATTTTCTTTGATCGAGTGAAGTTGTATAAATCGTGTTTTGAACCATAGAATAATCAAGAATATTTATTAAACTACAACATGTATTTTTATCAGATCACACAAATAATGTTTGATTGTTTAATTTTGAATCAAAAATAGGTCGATTCTGAGAGTCCTGCCCTTAACGGGAAATAATAAAGCTTCCGAAAAACAAATTAACTTCCAGCGATCTGTGGTTTACTGTAATACTAACTAAGCTGTTTTAAAATGAATTACCGAAAAAAATACCAAACTTCCGAAAGAAAATACTAAGTTTCCGAAAACATTATGTTCTGCTAAAATAATCAGTTTATTAAGCTCTATAGAAACAAGCTTAATTTCTACTATTGGTTATAGAATAACGTTTTTAACCGGTTATTATTCAAGTTTGTTGAAATAACTACCTACTTACTGGTAGGTGAAAAACTGGGTGAAATAGGTTAGGTTAGGATTGAATTGTGACCAACCGCGCTGTAAAAAACATTTTTTTTCACCATTTTCTAATCTGGGTTTTGGGATGAAAATGACTAACTGTAGTATTCGTTAAAACTCAAGGTAAGCTGGTGGAAAAATATGATGTCAGCAAACGCTGTATTGATTTTTCGGAATTTTCAGTATTTTATTTAATTACGGTCGTTTCTTTATTTGTATTCGCATAAAAGTTGTCAGAAAATGAGTATTTATTTGATTACTACCCTTTTACATGACAAGAAAGATGAAGGATGAAACCCAGTCCAAAGCGAGACCATTCCTATGGAAAAGAACGGGCAACAAATATGTTGTTACAACTTTACGTCAGAGTTCATTAAGATCATTTAAGACCGACTAGTTCTACTAACAATGGTGCCGATTCTCTTGTACACTCTCTACCTCTCTCCTAACACATTTTGTCCTCCATTTTGTCGTACCAATGTCGGTGCCCATGGTCCGCTAGTAAGAACTATTAACCTTTACAATTTGCTCAACAAAAACTTAAATTCAAACCTGGACATATTTCATGACTCCATGGGTGGTATTCGGAAAAAAATACTTGACAATTTAATTTAGTTTCATAATTTATCTTAAAATTGAATTGGGTAGTTGATAGTTGAGTCGATGTATTTGAATTGTGTGTATGTTGTGTTCATTCCATTGATTAATTCGTAATCGATTGGACTTCACTTGTTGAAGCTTTGTTAAATGAATTAAGTTTTACTATTAGCTGCATAAAGCTGCTGTCCAATGTTTCCTTCTCTAAATGTTATGTACACCTTTAATTTGAGTATACATTAGCAACAATACCTTTCCTAATTATTAGTATTTTTCTTTAAGCAATGTTGAATGTATATGCTGTTGGTGTTCTTTAATAAATAAATACATACACCGAACTAAACTATCACTAAAATTCCTTACTTTGGCTATGAGAAATTTAAAAATTATTTTGGCACAACTAAAATCGAATCTGACAATCGCGCCTCCACTTGGTACTTGTTTTCCCTACCCCGTGAATTTTTTTAGAGCCGTAGGCGCGCAGTGACTTCAGCTTCGACGTGTTTTTTATGGATGTTTTCACTTTTTGTATGGAAAAATAAAAATTACCAACATCTTCGTACTTCTAATCATCGTCGTCTCTCTGGGGGTTTATGGGTTTCATAACGGGGGTCGAAATTTTCATTAGAGATATAAGCAAAAGAAAATTTTAAAAATATACAGTACTGTTTTGCAACTGAAGTCAAGGCGTTGAATAATCCACACATTTTTAATCACGATTAAAAATTGTCAGATTTAATTAGAGGATTTTAGTTATAGGACAAAATTTTAGGTTAAATCGTCAAATTCAGAATAGCATTTTCACTAAATTAATATCTCAGTGCCATCTTAGTGCTGTCAAACTAAATTATAGTTAAGTTGTGTCACTATAGTCTATTTCAGAATGAGAAATCGTCGTTTGACAGGAATGAACTCAATTTTAGTGATTTTTAGTCTAGTTTAGAGAAATTTGTGACAAGAGAATCGGCTCCAATGTTATAAAAAGATGAAGTTGTGTGTAGAGGAAAATAAACTTGAATTGTGATTGTGTACGTATTGAAGTTATATTTGTGTTTAAAACGACACTATCATCATTATTAACTGCTGCAAACGTTAGTGTCACTACACCTGGAAAAATAACGTTTGGTTTGTAATGATATTTTCCAAATATTAATTGACTGATTCCACTGTAGTATGTTTCAGTGTAACAGCACAGTGTTAACTTACTCACCTAATAATAAAGGCGCCCCTATCTTCTAACAGATTATCATCAGCTGCCAGTAGCCGCAGCAGTGCTCGTAGGAACTTGTAGTAATATGGGCTGGACTCTAGATCACCTGGAATGGAAAAGACTAATTTGGAACCACCGGAGACCCGAATGTGCTACTGCATAACATACTGAAAGTGTAGAGATATTTGTAATTACAGCTTTTGGGAATATTAAGTAAAAGTCAAAAGCTTTCTCCCTTTATCAGTGCATTTCAACGATAGAAATATTGCCTGTCTGGTGGTTAAGGCACGACGTAACTTTTAGGTCGTGGACTTAGTGTAATTTATTTCATCACCACTGCTTAAAAATCATTGTAGAGAAACTGGTATGTCCCAGTCTAGAAACCATAAATTCAAAGAAATGTGACATCCAGCAACCCGCACTGGGCACGCTACCTGTTTATGAAGAGCTGGGAACATTACGACGAAGCTGTTCTCACCTGCAGGAGCAGATCTCGGCCGGCACGGCCAGCGAGCGCCGCACCACGTCGTCCCAGCAGTGGGAACACATGAACCTGTCCTCACCTGGCTCCGCGGCCCGCGCGGCCGGCTCGCAGGAGCAGATCTCGGCCAGCACGGCCAGCGAGCGCCGCACCACGTCGTCCCAGCAGTGGGAACACATGAACCTGTCCTCACCTGGCTCCGCGGCCCGCGCGGCCGGCTCGCAGGAGCAGATCTCGGCCAGCACGGCCAGCGAGCGCCGCACCACGTCGTCCCAGCAGTGGGAACACATGAACCTGTCCTCACCTGGCTCCGCGGCCCGCGCGGCCGGCTCGCAGGAGCAGATCTCGGCCAGCACGGCCAGCGAGCGCCGCACCACGTCGTCCCAGCAGTGGGAACACATGAACCTGTCCTCACCTGGCTCCGCGGCCCGCGCGGCCGGCTCGCAGGAGCAGATCTCGGCCAGCACGGCCAGCGAGCGCCGCACCACGTCGTCCCAGCAGTGGGAACACATGAACCTGTCCTCACCTGGCTCCGCGGCCCGCGCGGCCGGCTCGCAGGAGCAGATCTCGGCCAGCACGGCCAGCGAGCGCCGCACCACGTCGTCCCAGCAGTGGGAACACATGAACCTGTCCTCACCTGGCTCCGCGGCCCGCGCGGCCGGCTCGCAGGAGCAGATCTCGGCCAGCACGGCCAGCGAGCGCCGCACCACGTCGTCCCAGCAGTGGGAACACATGAACCTGTCCTCACCTGGCTCCGCGGCCCGCGCGGCCGGCTCGCAGGAGCAGATCTCGGCCAGCACGGCCAGCGAGCGCCGCACCACGTCGTCCCAGCAGTGGGAACACATGAACCTGTCCTCACCTGGCTCCGCGGCCCGCGCGGCCGGCTCGCAGGAGCAGATCTCGGCCAGCACGGCCAGCGAGCGCCGCACCACGTCGTCCGAGCCGTCCGTCAGGCTACCCACCACGCTCACGAACAGCTTGTCCGTCTGCTGGAACATCTGCACCGCAAAAATTACTAATAATTAGCACTTTCTGGACTTCAAAATAATATATGAAAGTCCTCAAAACGTCAACCTTCACCACTTTGTAGAGCTTTAGCAAGGAAAAAGTAATGGCGCAGCAAACTCCCCACAACACGTCTTTCTGTAGAGTACAAGACATGTGCCCGGTTCATAGATTATATTAAGTAGGTCGGCTCACCTCGTTGGGCAACTTGTTGTAGAGGTGCAGGATCCAGTCCAGCGCGGCCACCTTGGTGTGCACGGAGCTGTGGTGCAGCATCTGCGTCAGGATGCCCACCACGGCGTCCAGGTTCAGCTTGCCCTCGACCTCGTCCCCCGCGGGCCCCTCCCCCGCGGGCCCCTCCTCGCCCGGCGCGGGCCCCTCCCCTCCCGCGGGCCCCACTGCGTCGCCGCGCGGCGAGGAGGGGGAGGGGCAGTGTTCAGACACCACTAACTTGGTGAGCTGGAAGTTCACTGTGGCGGCCGTCTCGCGAATACCTGAATAGTTGCTAAGGACTTCTTGGATGTAAGACGTAGACGTACATTTTTTATTTCTATCGTTTAACTATACAGTGAGCGAAGACACTGAATATGCACGTAATTCAAAACGTATTAATTATTACAATATACATTGTCAAGAAACAAATTCTTTAGTGGAACGGAGCGCAAACACAAAACGCATTTTCTTCGACCATGCCGGAAGTAAATATTAAATAATTAATATTAATATTAAATCTATTCTTTGCAAAGTGCTTGAAATCTCATTAAGGTAAGTAACTAAGTACTTACTTAGTGTAATTTATATTATTTGGGGCAAAAGAATCTTAAAAACTTGGCAAATGACGTCACATCGTGACCGCAACAGGAACGGACGTTTGAACTGAGGTAGGAAATTATTGTAGTTTCATTTTTTTTTGAGCAACAAGCAGTACTTTAATCAAACTTTAAATACTATTGTAGTCTACTATTGGTATAATGAAAAAAAGAATCACGAAAAAAACCAGCTATTCCATACATGTTCACATAAATCGACAAAATGTAGGAATCAGCTGATTTTTTTTCGCGATTTCATGGTTTGTCCCATAGAAAAAGTTGTTCAAAATGATGAGTA
This sequence comes from Lithophane semibrunnea, assembly GCA_947363905.1. Lineage (NCBI taxonomy): Eukaryota > Metazoa > Arthropoda > Insecta > Lepidoptera > Noctuidae > Lithophane > Lithophane semibrunnea. Next base: position 702,653 of record OX376205.1, read on the forward strand.
CAATGACCCCTTTTCGGGTTTAGCATAAACAAAAAATAATGTTGTATAGAGGATGGGTGTGGATAAAGTCATGTATGCAACTGTAAATAATTAGGTATTAAAACATTCATGTGATACTACACAGTCGGCTTCACATTCGTGTTTTAATACCCCTTATTATATAACAGTTGTATAAATAACTATTGTGGGTTAGGCACCACAACTAAAAAGAAAAAAAAAAACTTAGAAAAAAAAAACAACCTACTTCCAAAAAAAACACTACAAAGTGAAAAATAACTTTAATTTCGGAAGTCGGTGGCAAAAAACTTAAAAAAAAAACCAAAGACACTGACTTCCGAAATTTAAGTTAAGTTTCACTTGTACTGGTTTTTTTGGAAATCGGTTGTTTCCTTTTTCTATGCTAGTTGTATAAAAGGATACTCTTCCTTGGCTCGTCGGAGTAGGCGAGGCACGGCAGCACGGCACACAGCACGCCGGACGCGTACGGCAGCATGCTGGCGCCCGCCAGCTCCACGAACTCCTTGATCCACGTTATTGCCGTCAACTACAAGCGAAATATATTCTTTATTGATCACTGGAAAGACGAACAGGACTCTTACTAACTTTACAACGGCACAAAAGTCGAACAGGACTCTACCAACTTTACAGCGGTAAAAAAGTCGAACAGGACTCTACCAACTTTACAGCGGTACAACAGTCGAACAGGTTTAAAACAGCCACTTTGGCAGAGAAATTGCTAATGAAAGCTGGAAACTCAAGAATTGAATTGCTTTTAGAGGAATTGCTAATGTGACCGTTTTAGGCCCCCAGGATTCTGACAACTTTACTGCGGTACAAAAGTCATGGTATAAAGTACCAAAAGTATACAACTATTGAATAAAACGAGCCCTTGAAAAAAAAATTATAACGAGGGCCATGAGTTACTCGCGTCACTCAGGATTCTAACACATGAATCACGAGCATATGAATCACTCCCTACGGTCGTGATTCAGTCGTTAGAATCCTTCACTTGCTCGTGATTCATCCATGGCCCTCGCTTTAAATCCGTCCTTTATTCACTAATTGCATAATATACTATTAAGGGACCGCCAGCCACTTGACTGACCTGTAACATTTCCTCCGGCGACTGCGCATGCGTGATTAGGATATTAATCATGGCCTGAAAGTCCACCCGCGACGGGTCTTTCTTTATACTCCTCAAGAACTCGTTCAATTGAACGTCGCACCTGGAATTGTTTACAATTAATTTAGTAACTTTTCAGAGGACCTGGGATTTGAAAATTCAGGGATGATAAGCAAATTGACCATAGTCAATTGAAATGTCCGTAATTTCATGCCATTTTTTGACAGTCGTATGAATTGGCTATAACACAGCAAATTAACCTAGTTGAAATAGAAAATAGTTTATTGTCCAGGTTATACAATAAGCAGGTTTACAGGTTAACACCAAGTTGAGACGACATGAGTAGCTTAAAATATTATCTATACATATAGCTAGGTTACAAAATTATGAAATGAAATGAAATGAAATTGTTTATTCTGTAAATAGGATATTGGAATCACTTTTACACGTCATATTAAAAAGTTGTAAAATTAAGCTAGATGAGGTCGGCGTTTCCTATCTGACTACTCTGAGAAGAAAGGCCGAAACAAACTCAGAGGTCACCGTCTCCTTTAAAGTCCAGACATAATCTTGGTCAGGCCATATGAGGACCATGTAGATAAGAGTCTGAAATGGTCTTTTGAGGAAAGAACCACACAGATTTGAGTGGACCGGTCCAGTCAGTGCAAGCATTTGTCAGTAATAGTGGAGCTCAACTCAGTATTTACCAGTGAGCCCGAAACTAGACAGTTAGTCTGTATCTTGGGGCTCGGGGTACGAATTCCAGAGTGGAGACTAGAGAGGTGATTTCAGGTGTTGTATGGTATATCAATGTGTGTTTATGTGTGTGTGTGTGTGATGTGTGTTGGGAGTGGTTATTAATTATGCAAGTGTGTGTGTGTCGTTTGATTCGTTTGATTCAGGGTATTTATATTAATTGTTCCGAGTTGCAATATTTTCCTTATTATTTTTTTACAACAGAATGAGGTAGTATTTTTAATTTCACAGAGTTTGGACACTTTATTGTACGTGTGCCCAGCCCACCTGCTTCCAGGGTTGCGGGAAAGTCTGAAACGGATACCGGGACTCTTGGCAACAGGCAACTGAAGGAACAGTCAGTGGGTTTTAGGAGTGTAGTAAAACTCTGAAACGATCACTCTCATTTGATGATTTCCCAACCTCAAAAAAGCCCACCTGCTTAGTAATTTGTTTTCCTGACAGTACAATGTTTGGCATGTCGTTTTGAACACTTAGAAAACGTATCTTTTTTTGTTTAGTATTCGAGGTTTTGAATATTATATAAGTAGGCACAAACGGGAGGAGGCCTATACTCAGCAGGGAGTGGAACAAAGCTGCTAATGGTGATGATGAATGAGTAACTGCTGACTTACATCCGCCTGATCTCGGAGTTGGCATCGTCCAGCATTTTGAAGAGCCCGTCGAGCAGCTCAGGCAGGTGCACGATGAGGTCGATGTCGGGCACGGCGTCCAGCACGGACACCCAAGAAACGATGAACTGACGCGCGAATGTGTTGCGCGTGTAGATGCGCTCGCGCAGCATCGGGATGAACGCCGCCAGCTCGAACGTCTGGCTCTCAGTCACTATGTCCTACCAATAAAAAAGTTATCCACTTTTTACCCGACTACGGGAAAGTCAAAGGAGGGTTACAATTTTAACAGGCTATGTATCAATGTATGTGCATCTGTTCCCTCAAATATCCTAAACTCCTCGTCATATTTTGACAAACGAGGTATCGTTGGAAGCGTTATGTTGACCAACCAAAAACATAAATGTGAAATGGGAGATTAAAAATATAACTTCATTGAATAGTCGAATTATTTACACAAAGCACTTAGGATGAATTCAAGCTGAAAATTTTACTTTTAAGTTTTCCGCGAGGCGGGCAGCCTCGCGAAAAACAGCCAATGATTAACAATTATTATTAATTATTGGCTGTCCAAGTTATATTAAATAATCTGGTACCTATATACAAAACGATAAAAGCGACCTTTCATAATGGAACCAATTCTCCTACATAAGAAAATATTTTTGCTATTATAATTTCGATAGGCGCATGGTCTTAAAAATCGATAACTTGATTTTTTTTTTAATCGTAAAAAAAATCTGTTTTCTGATTTTTTCCTTTGTATACACACAATTACCAAGCTGGACGTCAAATTTCAACTTTCTAGGTCATCTGGAAGTGGGTTAGGTTTTTGATCTATAGGTAGGTATGTCAATCAGTGATAAAAATGACGATTTTTAGACGTTGATATCTCAACAACCGTTTGAGCTGTATTTATGAAATTTGGGGTTCTAGTTAATCTAGGGGGTATTAATAAGTAAACCAAGTTTCATGTGTGTATGTCAAATAGATTTTGAGTTATTGAGGGGTGTAAAGTAGCTCCAAATGGTTCGTGTAATACAGGCTGTAAGGGTAAACACTCTTGTCATTCAAACCATGGGTAGTTGACTTAAATATAAAAATAAATGACAGAACACAACAAAAAAAAAACGTTATTTTCATTAAAAGATTTAAAAAAGTTTCTATCCGACACCGTGCTTTCTAGCGAAACAGCTGACTGACTGAGGGAGAAATCGCGCTCGCGGCCGGTCAGGTCACATCCCGCACCCCCCGCCCGTGTTGAGACGCAAGATCATTGCCCTAGCGCATAGGGCAACGAACTTTCGTCTCTTGTGGTAAAATGTAGATTAAAAAGAAAGAAAAAAAAAGTAGTAATTTTCCATTGATTTTACGTTCTATAAATGAAACCAAACCACTGGTTGCAAGGATAACGGTGTTCACCCTAACACCCTGTATAACACACGGCTGCTGCGTCGCCAGTTCTTTTCTTGAACTTGGCTTAACACGCGGCTGCGTGTCTAGATCTGCGGGTAGCCTATACACGTCACATAAAATCTAACACAATGGCTTATAGCGGATATAGTTTAGATTTTTTTTTTATATACATATCTTTTTGCTCGTATCTATTGAATTATCACAAAGTTTCACTCTCGACTGTTTTCAATAACACTTAAAACCCTTCAAAGTATAATGCTGTAGCTTAACAAATCATACGTACTTATACAATTTAATTTTCACTATTTTAATTTAAAACACCAAACATAAATCTTCTTCTATTTTCTGTACGAAAATGAATTCATGTGTGAAGCGATTAAACCAACAATCAATATTTGGCTGAGATAACGATAGGCGAAGGTGTCCATAAGAAACAGCACTTGAACTTTCATATCATTCAGTACCTATAGGTACCTACTCGGTCGAAAGTGAAGTAACTGACTGACTTACTTTAGAAGGTGCTCCGAGATGAATTCAAGCAAGGTGGACAAAATATTGCATTGTACAGCATGAAATGGAACTGAACATTAAAAAAAAAAAACAATTAAACAATAATTACTGTTAACTTTGCGCGGGCGTCGCTTACTGTGCAGCTGTTTATGCATATTTTTATCTTTCGACACGTCACGGTGAACACGATTAGGTACAGGTTTGTCTTACAATAATAAAATATAACTTGCAGTAAAGTCAATTATTATGTTTAAACACTACTTCATCAATAGGTACACGCATTGCGTTGGAAAATTCAAGCAAATATAGTAACTACATAAATGTTAAAGTAATTTTTTCAATTCTACAATGTGAGGCGAGGCCGTGCTGATGTAGTCATCGAAAACGTCAGGGTTTGTGACGACCATAATTCAATCAACTCGAATAGTAGCTATATACTTTTTTTTTACATTCATATACTTACCTACTTTATAATTTGTCATTACGAATTACGACTATTTTAATTGAGTTCAGTGCAGCGTCTTAAATGTATGTTCAGTTGACCAAATTAAAAAGCATATACCAACCGATACCAATAATCCTATGCTTTTTCGAAGTTCTATAACGCGGCCTGCGGTAGAAGTAGACTGGCAGAAATCGTCACACGAAAAATCGTGATACTTGCGACTGTTTTCTTCTAATTCGATCGAGACCGAGAGAAAGTCTGAAATTGGTCAAAATGAAAATCCAAGATGGCGGCTGCTTAAATGTTAAAATTTTTCATCATTGGTGTCGTTTTCATGGTTTTCGAGTTCGACGGTGTTGATTCGTCAAGGACTTTCTAATTACGGTAAGTTTTGGCACGCGCGCGGCCCGTCTGGTAGCTAAAGCCGATAGTGACGTTAAAATATAAATCCAAGTTGGCGGATGCAAAATTCTGTTTTTGTTTTAAATCCTCTAACCGCGCACGTTTTTCTTTTTTAATTTACGTTTTGAGCAGTTATGTAAACTGTTTTCATAAGCTTCTTATCAAGCATATACAAAATAGTTATTTATGCAACAAGTGCGAAAATTCCAGAAATCATCTTACGCACGTGTATCTGGACAAAATCAAACTGGTTGCTAATTTAGTTGTATATTTTATTATTTGTATAGTGTATAACTAAAGAGGTACATTATAAAATACTTTAACAAAAAAAAAATCAACTATTCCCTTTTTAACAACATAAATGTAGGGAACAGCTGATTTTTGTTCGTGATTTCAGTGTTGGTCCCATAGTGAAAGTTGTTCATAATGATGAGTACAATGATCCCTTAAAAGACATGTATGAAAAAAAATATATTAATTGTTAAAAATCTAAATCCGTTATTTAATGAAGTATTAGATTTATTAAGAATGGTAATCTGTACTTAACTAATTTCAAACTTCTTAAATAATAAAATCGTGTGCGGTCGGGGGACCCCGTTTGGAAAATTTTCGCAGCCGCCATCTTAGATTTTCATTTTTACTTCACTATCAGCTTTAGCATACTCAAAATCCATGAAAACGACACCGATGACGAAAAATTTTAACATTTTAGCAGCTGCCATCTTGGATTTACATTTTGACCTCACTATCAGCTTTAGCACCCTCGAAAACCATGAAAACGATACCCATGATGTAATATTTGAAAATTTTCGCATCCGCCCACTCTCTCTCTTTCTTTCTCTTTGAATTAGACAAAGTCGCAAGTATTATCATTTTTAGCGTTTTAAAAAAAAGTAAAAAGCAATTGCGAAAAAGTGGCACTTTTCGCACAATTTGGCTACTTGGAAAACTCTCTTTTTAGCAATTGGAACCTTTTACGTTTAATCTAACTTAGGTGCAAACATAATCTTGACACGTTTATCACACACACAGAAATCGCACAAAATAGAGAGCTTTGGAAGCAAAAGGGGGAGGCCTTTGCCCAGCAGTGGGACACATTTTATGCAGTATAGGCTATAGGCTAAGAAAAAAACAAAAAAGTATTCCGGTGATGGACTTTCGATTTTGAATTTATTTTTTATGCTAAGATTACTAAAAATTCGGTGTAAAGTCGCTTGTGAAATGTGAATAGAACTATAAAATCACGCATCTTGTGAAGCTTCGATTACCTTGACGAGTCTGTCGAGCAGCTCGGCGCCTTGCTTGACCTGCTGCTCGGGGTCGGCGGCGAGACGCGCCAGCGCGTCGAACACGAGCGGGAAGTGCGCCAGCGCCTCGCCTCGCGCGATCTTCAGCACGTTGAACAGAGCCTCGGCTGCCTGGTAACGCACACGCGACTCGCCCTCGCTGAAGCACGCCACGATCGGATGCACCAGCTCCGGCAGGTAGTCGATGCAGCCCTGCGCCAGACACATGATCATAATAATACAGCAGGTCAAAAACCAAGAGCCTAAGAGGCCAAGGAGAGGAGGGGGGGGGGGTTAAATCAGTTGTATGTCTTTATCCTAACATATTATAAAACAAAGTCCTCCGCCGCGTCTGTCTGTCATCCTGTTCGCGATAAACTCAAAAACTATTGCACCGATTTTCATGCTTTTTTCACCAATGAATAGACTGGTTCTTGAGAAAGGTTTTAGTGTATAATCCACGCGGGCAAAGCCGCGGGCATCAGCTAGTGATGAATAAACAATGGTGGGTTTCGATTTTTTTTTACATTTTAGTAGTGATAAAGGAGCTTGATAGTTATTTTGATTACATGTTCTAGTAAGATTAAAATTAGTAGGTAATATTGCACAGTAACTAACCATTCCTTGAATTGAAATAACAATGTTGCCACCACATAAACTTCCTTGCACATTAAAATTCTTAGTTCAATCTTTACAACTCAATCCCAGGCCCAGAGCGAAGGCTTCAGCATTACTTGTAATCTCATAATAAATATATTGTCTCAAGCTTGCTTCAGTGACTGGCACTTGAAGAGGTTAAAATTGAGCCGTGCAGTAATTTATAATAAACTGAATACCCAATTATTAAGTGTGATAAGATTTTCCTTCAACACTGACCTTCCCCAAACCGACAGCCACGGAAGACAGTCCCATGAGCGCTCCATTCTTCACATTAGGGTTTGTGGAGGACATCAGGTCTTGACCGAGCACCCGGATGAGCCTCTTGATCTGACTTGTGTTCTTTGCATCACTGAAGTCTTTCACCATCCTGAGATTACAATATTTTTTTAATGTCTGTATTTACAGAATGTGTGAAGGCACTTTAGTATCACTACTATGAGGAAGACGACCCACTGACCCACCAACATCAACTGCCCAGTTCACCTATGACATACTGTAGTTATGACCACTAACATCAACTGCCCAGTTCACCTATGACATACTGTAGTTATGACCACCAACATAAACTGCCCGGTTCACCTATGACATACTGTGGTTATGACCATCAACACCAACTGCCCAGTTCACCTATGACATACTGTAGTTATGACCACCAACATCAAGGCGAAGGCTAGTATTGATGCCAAGCTTCGCAGACTGGAGTCGTCTGTGTATCTACATTCAGTAGAGGAATCCTATTAATAAATGGGCGGTTTGATTGAATTTAGGGAAATAGCGCTCACTTCTCAATTTCGACGCCAGCAAACTTCCTCTTGTCATATATCTTGTCGCACAGCCCGCGAACGCAGGCTATGCTCAACGGTGCGTAGTCTCTCTCCGACATTTCTATTTATTTATCTCCTTATAATATACCAAGATCGCGAAATGCATCAATACATCGATGGGATAAATGAAACCAAGTTGAATTGAATCATAATTAAAAAAACACCGCCTTCTTTCTACGAATTCTATCGGATATCCTTGTCTTACCCTAGACGAAAAATAGGAAAACAATACCAAGAATGCACCAAATACGACCAAATACCATTTTGATGTGTGATCGTACTTCGTACCACAGACGCTTTCAATCAGCTGTTTATTTGTCACTCTGACTGACATAACCATTTACGTGCGGTAATAGAATCCAGCTTTTTCAGTGTCTTAATATTTAAAATGTGTTAATATTATAATAATAAAAAATGTAAACACTAACTAAACAAAAAAAAAATCAATTTTTTATCCCGTCCCTCTATGTCCGGCCCTAGGCCTCTATGCTCTGTGTCAAATACCCACAAAATTTAATTTCTGAACGACCGCTTAGATTGTGATACCACCCTTCGCTTGAAATTACCCCAGATAAACTTCTAAAACTTCGAATAACTAATCAAAAACTGGAAAAAAAATGCACATGTAAATGATGCAAATCATAAAGAGCATCTTCATTATTTTAATTTTATCTAAACACGCGGCCCCGTGTCAAGTCAAGTTCAAGCTTACTTTTAATTACCGTTATTACGTAACCGCAAGCGAAATCTTGCTAGATGCAATCACTTTAATTGTGTCAGTTCGACAACGTCAATTTACATTGAAGTGTTCGACAAATAAATGAGAAGAAGTCAGGGTAAAATATTTAGTTACAACTGTATTTTATTTAATGTCGGGTAAACTACAATAGACTAAACTGGTAACTCAGTGTATCTACCGTAGTGCGCTTGATGAGTCGTGTCTATTTTGATAAAACTGCGATATAAAACAATCCAATGTCATTAAGTTCTAAATTGTGGTTTAGTTTATTTGTTTATTTACCGCGCTAGAGTACAGTTGTGCGTCCGCTATGCCTGTGACGCTAGTAGACAGGTTGCCCTTGCCAAATCTCAAGGTTTACACCGCGGGAAGTGTTTCACTGCTTTCGATCGCTGTATATTACGCGCTGAGTGTGACTAGTGACCCGAACTGGCGCGGGAACGCGACTCTGGCCCGCCAGGACGCCATGGAGCCGGGCGAGGGCGTGCGCCTAGTGGCACCGGCGCTCAATGGCACCAGGAACGTGAGCGAGCAGTTCGTAGACGTCATGACGTTCATGATGCAGGAGCCGCTCTGCATGTGGGTGAGTACTGGCCAGCACACACACCGTTCAATCTATCCGTTACATATAGCTGTTTTTTATCTGTTTTCAAACTCATAGGAAATAAATCTCATAACATCATTGTTTTGATAAACAACATAAAATCCCATTGTTCGGCTAAATTGTTATTATGTTATTGTTTTTGATAAATAAGTGCCAAAAATAAAGAACATAATGTTGCCTAAGGTCCAGTTTGTTATCAATTCATAATTATATGTAGAGCATTGCAGACTAATCTACTCTGAATTTAAAAACATGATAAAAGTAGGTTTTACATTATCACCACATAGTTTTTAAAGAGTATGTATTGTTATTAGAGGTCATTTATTTAATTCTTGGTAAGTACTTATATAATTTTATTTCTTAGTATAAGTATTTCTAAAAATAATAAATAAAAAAAGTACTAGCACAGCTTTGGTAACATGGTCCAGGCTACTCAGCCAGGCAGTCAGGGCTCTATAGAGTGATTAACATCCCCATTATATTGTCATTATGTGGGGTGAACTGTTATAAAATTATTAAGTATGCATTTATAACATAATTTAACAACAAATAGGTACCACACACAATTTACAAGCTCTATCAAAAACAAGGAAAATTCGCATAAAATCTTTAATTATTTTCTATTTTTGAATGTGAGAATGTTGTAGGCCTAGTAAAATGTAGATTGACCATTTTCTACTTTATTAAGTACCTAGTCCTTGTTGAAAGGCCTACACTATCCTCCCATACGTCTTATTAACATTATTAATGTAACTGTGCTGCAATCCTGGAGTTTCTTGCTGGCTTTTCTTGAACAATCATGCACCTACCTAGCTACTGATGTTTCATAAGTGCCCATGTAGGTTTATGTGAAATAAAATATTTTCATTTTTAGTGTGAGAATTGTTCATAAGATCTTCACCTAAATTGATAATTTGTTTTAACTTTAAACACTGTATTGTGGGATAATTTAGTTATGCTATGATAATCACAATCCTAATCACCATTAGCTTAAATTGAGCATTAATGAACCTATTCTTAAGGTGGATCATAAAATCATAATTAATAAATACTTATCTTATCCTATTGGTTCATTTATAGGAATAGGTATCATCCCTTGAGCAGGAAAATATTGAACAAATAGTCTACAAAAAAAGTAGATTGTAATAATTCAAAGAAAATCATAGATACCTGAAAAGAGAAAACAAAAACTCCGACTGTTACAACACATAACTGTTAAGGGAAAAACAAGCAATAAACTTTGTTTTTTTAAAGGTTACACACCATGTTTGGAGTTATTGGTCTGTCCGCGACAGGGTTGGAAAAAAGAAGTTTTTTTTTAAATTTTATAAAACAAACAGTTCAAAATGTTTTAAACAAGAGTTTTTTTTGTTTTTTTTCCTTTGAGCGATTTAATATATAAAATGTATTACCAACACATCAACCACACCTAATATAATTCATTTCTAGACTATTTAAAAAAAATGGATCTGAATATGTTCTATGTTACGGGTTTGGTTTCCGCACTTAGTCCTTAAGGTGGACCATTGTGCGTGGGCCATGGCGGCCGTTGGGGGTTATTCCATCCAGCCCACCTCCCTCCAGAAGTTCACTATGTCTCCTGGTTTGTATAGAACCTCCGTGTAAGATCTGGGTGACCCTGAGGGTCACCCAGATCTTACACGGAGGCGTCGCCCAGATTAGAACTGTATTCTAATCTGGGCGACGCCTGTGTCCCCAAAACAACTGCGGGGAATTGCCTCCTTTCGACAAACGACAGAACGGGACTTTAGCGGCGAAGTATAAATTACCTACATAATAATAATTATGTAAAATGGACTGTGTTCAAATAAGGGGAATCCCCAAATAGTTGCAGGGAATTACTTACTTCAAAAAAAATATGCCAAATCTAATAATCTAATATACTATCTAACCTTTTAAATATCTTTTCGAGCTATTTCAAGTCCTTAATATTTATAACTTTTCATTTATTTGCATTCATTTGCTATTCGATTTAAAACCATGTTTTTTTTCTTAATGTTTAAAACATTGTGTAAAACTTGTTTTAAACTGTAATTGTGACACTTAATAAAAAACAATGTTTTATTTCATAATGTTTTAAACATTGTTTAAAATAGGTATGTGTTTTAAAACAACTTGTTTGTTTTATGCCAACCCTGCTCCGCGACTGCAATACCTACCAAAAAAAATTGCTTATTTTTCTCTTTTCAATTGTGTTTTTGCAGTCGGGTTAGTTTTTTTTTATTATTTGCTATATTTCATGCTTTTTCGTTTTATTAACATACTATTTGCGCCCCGCGGTTTCACCTGCAGAAGTCTCGATCCCGTGGGAATATCGGGATAGAAAGTATCCTATGTACTATTCCAGGTCATGGTCTACCCGTGTGCCGAGTTCCTTGTTGACTACGGAACCCTAATTAAAATATATTATCATTACTGCTTGCTATTACTTATATTGTTCAATGATGAATGATAACACAATCAACAATAAAATGATTACCAAAGGATAATCAAAGAAATAATACTTTAATTATAATAAAATTTTCTTTCGTAAATCCACAACTACACAACAACAATAGCGGAAGTGCTAAACTTAATCGCTTCTACGCCTGCTACCAGAATGTCCGTGGCCTGAAAACGAAGCTTTCCACGTGGCGCAACAACCTATCTTTGCTGGAGCATAACCTTGTTGCTGTCACGGAAACATTCCTCGACCCTTCTGTTTTGGATTCCGAACTGGAGAGTGATGACTGGAATGTTCTACGTCGTGACAGGGGTACACCTTGTGGAGGCGTCCTACTTGCAGCGCGAACTCCGCTCGTATTGCACAGGAGACGCGAGTACGAGACGGGCAGCGGTGAAGATCTGTGGGCCTCCTTTACGTAGCATGGTCTTGCATTTTTAGTATGTGTTGTGTACATTAAACCAAGCGCCAGTGACGATGAGTATATGTCTTGGTTTTGTAAAACTGAAAGTTTCATACTCGATTTTAAAGGTTTTGTGATTATTATGGGTGATCTTAATTTGAAAAGTGCATCAACAAGCATTACTAATTACTATTGCTACTTTTTGTCTTTTTGTTCCTTGATAGATAAAAAATATGTATTGAACGCTCATGGAGGAAAATTGGATGTCATACTGATTCGGGAAGGTTTTCATGAGGTATTGGTGTCTGGTGCAGATTGCATCGTTTCACCAGATGCGTATCATCCTCCGCTTGAAGTAGAGGTAAGAATTGAATCAGCTCATTGTTCAAATGTAATGGACCCAAGCAACATCAACCCCTCGAGAGATTGGAACTTTAACAAATGTAATTACGAACAGCTTTATTTGTGATTATCAGGGACATCTTGGGATCCCGTATTACAAGCCGTGAATCAGATGCTGTAGATCTATTTTACCAAATGATCTATGACATTTTCGATAAATGTATGCCTAAAAAATATCGCCTAAAAGACTGTCACTAAACGATACCCTGTTTGGTTTACTCCTGACATAACTAAGGATATCAAACGTAAGCTCACATTGCATGCAATCTGGAAGTGTTCTAAGCGCAACGATGATTATGAGGCTTTTTCAGATCTTAGAAGTTCCTTAAAACATCGCGTCGCGGTAGCTTACCAAACGTATATCAGACGGGTAGAGAACAATATAAAAATTAATTAATTTGCCGGGTTTTTTTGCCAGTGTCTTTTTGACGGATATACCACAGCTGAATGCCGCTAACACCAACAATTGCGGCGTTACACAAGATAGCAATTACGTTAACATTTTCCAGTTTGCTTGCAAGGATGTCCTAAACGGAATAAATAAGTTAAAGCACAGTAGCGCTATAGGCCCAGATAGTATACCGCCTATGATACTCAAACACTTGAAAGACTCATTTGTTCCTCCTTTGTGTCATATATTTAATCTATCACTAAGAACAGGGTTTTATCCCCGCCAATGGAAAATATCACGTGTGACACCTATACCTAAAACTTCTAATAAAGTAGCTGTCGAAGAATACCGGCCTATTGCAATACTATCCGCACCTGCAAAAATATTTGAGAATGTCCTTCATAAGTTAATTTATACCCAAGTAGAGAAATATCTAAGTAACGCTCAACACGGTTTTAGAAGCAGGAGATCCGTTGAAACTAACTTGTTGACCTTAACTGAATACATTTCTGCTCAGCTCGACAAGCGGTTGCAGGTCGACGTATTGTATTTTGATTATCGTAAGGCATTTGACCGGATCAATAATGACATCTTGCTTACAAAGCTTAAGGCCATAGGTTTTTGCCCAAGGCTTTTACGACTATTGGCTGCTATCTCCGCGATCGCCAGCAGTACGTGAGACTAGGGATCTACGAGTCCAGCACCTACCACACTCGTTCTGGTGTGAGCCAAGGCTCAATACTTGGGCCCTTACTCTTCATTTTAATGATCAACGATCTCCCCTCTGTTCTCCAGCATGCAAAATGTCTTTTGTATGCGGATGACCTCAAACTCTACGCCTTTGTCAGCACTGTATCGGATTGTGAGGCTATTCAGAGAGATATAGACTTGGTTTCCAATTGGGGAATCACAAATAAAATGGAATTCAACTCCTCTAAGTGCCATGTCATGACTTTTGGTCGAAAGCGGCAACCAATCAGCTTTGAATATAAAATTAATGGCCCGATAGTAACCAGGTCGTTGACAATGAACGACTTGGGCGTCGTTTTCGACCAAAAGTGGACATTCCACGATCATATAACCGCGGTCGTTAAAGAGTCCTTTAAAAGGCTTGGGTTTGTGCTGAGAAACTCACGTGAGTTTCAAAACCAAAATATTTTACGACTTCTGTACAGTACGCTTGTCAGAAGCAAGTTAGAGGCGAGCTCCAGTATCTGGAATCCGTATGAGGCTTCTTATGCGCTATTACTTGAAAAGGTCCAGAAAGCGTTCATAAGGTTCCTTTACAAATCTACTTTAGGTTACTATCCATATTTGTATCCAACTAAATATTTGATAGGGTGTTTGGGATATAATATGTTAGAAACCAGAAGAGCATTCAATCAGCTGAGCATCGCGCTTAAAATAGGTAGAGGATTAATAGATGCCCCTGATCTCCACAATGAGCTGGTTCGATTATTCGTTCCCAGTAACTACCTCAGCGGTCGTAGTCATCGTCTACTAGCCGTGCCCGTGTGCAGCACTGTGGCTCGCGCATCATCCCCTATCCCTCGCGTCCTGTCTGCCATCAATGCCGTCGTGGATGCCTTCCCTGACTGTGATATCTTTGCGGGCGAGTTTCGTACTGTTAAATGTGTATGTTTAAGTTTTTGTGAAAATGTATAGTTTGTTTCCTTTTGTTTTGTTATCTATATCGTATCTGTTTTGTTCGTATTTGTATATTTGTGTTATATGTATATTACCTATGTCTATGTTAATGTAAGTGGTCTAAAACCGTGTTAACATAATAAATAAATAAATAAAAACAAACTACATGAATAGTCACATACGTTAAGTCATACAATTTTTGTATTATTTATTGTTTTCATAATTACTTCATTAGCATTTACATAACATCGCGCCTGTAATCCTCGAAGGGTTAGTCAGAGGTGTACTCAAGTGCACCTAAATTTTGCCACTCTCGTTTCGTTTTAAGTCCCAGACTCGATCAATCTCTCAATTAGAAATTTCAATCAAACCATTCTGAGTTTGATTCCCAGGTCGGATAAAGTGCAATTGGGTTTTCCATCAGAAATTACTAACATTTTTCTTAAATTATTATTTCCAATAGACAGCTAGCTTGGTCCGGGAAAGATAAGAAACCTTATAAATTATCATTCACAGTAGCTACTTATCTAGTACAATTTTTTTTTACAAAAAAAAAACAGACTTCCAAAAAAAAACACCATAAAGCGAAAAATAACTTTAATTTCGGAAGTCGGTGTCCTTGGTTTTGAATTTTCGTTTAGCACATAAGCGTCATGGGAAAAATACGTATTATTGACGCTCACTCCAAAAACTACCCAAGCAAAGTTGATCAAAATGGGACCACCCGTGCAAGCTTCCTCTACCAAATGAAAAATGATTTTTTACAATCCGTCCACAATTAACGAAAATATCGATGAAAATACATTTAAAAATAACATACGCTAAGAACATAGCACCTCATCCTTTTTAGAAGTCGGTTAAAAAATAATAGAAAGAAGTATTTGTAGAATACTTCTGTCATTTCATTCTTCATGGCAGCAGAAGCGGCATGCTCTGGAGCAGCTACACATTTAGGGCCTATACAACCTCAAACTGCGTAGCATGATCCTCCGTTATGTCGAAAATACTGCAGCATTAATTTTGAAATGAATATTTATGTTAAAGTTGAGGATTGATGCTAGATCCTATGTTTGACGAAAACACGATTAAGTACATAAAATTTTCTCGATACAAATAAAATCCAATGTTACCTCTAAATCTAACTGTAAACCGCTAGCATTAAAAAAATACTTCAAAGTAGTTCATGAAAAAATTTGCATAATAACTGAACTAACTATAAAGCAGGTCTTATGTTTTTTTATTTTTTATTACCATTATTTTCACCGTAAAAAGCAATTACCTAAACTATCCGAGGCTTGGAGCCACCAGCACCCCGCTCCGTCTCGCTTTCACTCAGTGCTTTCACTAATGCTTAGTCAAGACTTCAAGAGTAAAAACGAGACTATTTCATCAATGTTGTTCGTACGCACCACATTCAGTGTTTTCAGCATTCTGTAGAGCTTGGTGTCCAATACACTTCACATAAACAGTGTAAGATCTAAATATTGAATATACGCTACTCAGTCAAGAACAGGATTTGCAGCACTCGGCGCGGACGGCGCGGAGGCATGAACTATTTGCTTTATCGGCGCTATCTAAAGCCAGACAAATAGCCTGTAACTCTTGTTTTGCTCGCTGATAGCTGTTATTTTTCTTACCTTAGAGTATTGAATGTTTAATCAACTGCGGACGCATAGCGTACGTAAATAAATTAACCGTACTTAGGTATTCGTACTATTCGTGTTTTAGTTCGTTAATATTGAGTCATGAAATCACAATGTTCGCTACGTTAAAAGGTCAGAGCAATCGGCCGCGGCGAGTAGGTCCGCAATAAATGGTAAGATTAACATCTTCTGGACAAGGTATCTTACACTTAAACGTGCCGTGTTCTACATATATGTAGAACACGGCAATTTACATACTTGAGTATTTCTAGAAACCTGCTAAATACGCTAGTCTTTAGTACATTACTGTCGCGGCCGTGAAAATGTGAGCCGAGGCGAAGCTAAGGCACACATACGTGAGTCCATCAATTCCTGATTGCGGCCAAGGCTTGTTTAGTACTTTTCACAAATTTCAAACTGATTAAATAAAAATTCCAGAAAAACCTTTTTATTAAATAACACGACAGATATGAGTTTTCATAGTAATAATTATATTTGGCCGCAAAACACGCCAGATTTGGATTTTCTTTTCTTAACTTTGCCCGTCGCATCGTCACTTGTTTTTGACCAGTACAGCAATTTAGATTTATCTCGAAGAAAGTTGTCAAAATAATGCTCGAATTTCCAAGCATGTTTGAAAAAAACAAATTTTCCTTCCAATTTTTAGCAATAAACTTAGTTTCTTACTTTTTGATTTAACTTTGGTTATTTTACCCGACTACGGCGAAGAAAAGGGGGTTATGATTTTGACGGGTATATAACTACTTACAATATAAATTTTCGACCTGCCCGTGGGATTTCCACAACCGTGGCGTAGCTACAGATGACTCCTATTAGCTGCTGAGGCTAATGTCTTGCTTGACGTCAACCTCCGTTGTTATTGAACAGTCTGCTCACCAAACAATCGAGATTGTGTGAATGACATTACAAGTGCCGTTTCTCAATATAATGTGCATAGCGCAGGACAGCGCCGTCGCCCTTTAAATTGCGAGAGGTGCATGCCATTGTTAGCTGTACGACTAGTTCTTATCTCGAGTTCTTATGTTTGTTGGAAACACTAGTAGGGATACTTCCGTGATGATAATGGTGAAATGGAACTGATGATGAAGACCACAAATGGCCACCGGAACTACTCGATAACAAGTATTTCACTTTTTGGTAGCGATTCGATTACTTTTATGGTTGCCGAGCAATTGATGCTCGTCACAAAGTCACAAATTCACAATGTGTATGGTGAAGTGAAGTTGATGGTGAAGTACCAGGAGAACTCCTCGACGATAGACGTGCCTGCATCGGGAAAATAAATATTTTGTAAAAGGTGAGGAGCAGTCGTAAGGCTATAACTCAGAAAAATGTACAAACAAAAACTATTCTATTCTTCCTTCCGTCGTCAAAACCCGTTTCTGCGTGCTGGTGGTACGGGAAACACCTATTCTTAGTACTCTCCTATCTTTGACATCTGCTTCAGATGAGTTGCATTACATGCATTGCATGTCTCCATTTATTTATTCATCTACTTACATTTACCGTATTCATATATCTGTGAGTCTGTCCAGCTGGTTCTAATCTCTCAAGGATTCTCTCGCCGGGACATATGTCTAGTGCGTTGCATTCAAATATTTCTAGCATTTCACCACGAGTCCGCGTCCGTGAGACTTGTTTGTCAAGTCAAAAGCTCCCGGCTCTACGGTGAAAGTCAATATTCAGGTTCTGCACCAAACCGCTTTCGATGCCTTTTAGCACTATACCTTTCGCTATAAATAAACAAGTTAATATTAATACATTCGGAATTACGATGCTTGCCATGTTGGATGTCGCGGCCTCGCTGGTCTTCGACACAAATACCTCGCGGATGAAGGAGCATTGTCTTCGCCTTGTTTGAACTTGAACGCTACGATTAAAATTGAACAAAAATAATGCGATGCAGTCCGTCTGATGGCAGCCTAACGACCATCTAGATTTAGTGGAATGAAGTCTGGGAGATGCTGGATTAGTAGGCTATTTATATCCTCGTTTTTAACCGACTTCCAAAAAGAAGGAGGTGAGATGTTCGTCTGTAAGTGTACGTATGTTTTTTTTGTGAAAACTTCTTTAGGAGCGTTGAACGATTTTTTAATGTACTTATGTCCATCGATGTTTTCGTCAATTGTGAGCCCATTAGAATGTTTTTTTTTTATTTGGGAGAGGATAAGCTTGCGCGGTGGCCATATTAATTTTATGCGTAGATATTGAATTAGCTTCAATAATACGTATTTTTCCCACTTATCCTATCTATGTATATGGATGATGTTATAATAACTTCCTGTCACTATTATTTACATAGCAGGCAGCGGTATTTGAATTTGTGTGGGGTAAGTACCACAACTAAAAAGCGAAATTAAAGTTACTTTTCACTTTGTAGTGTTTTAAAATATAAAATCTCGTAATGAAACCACTATAATTATGTAATTTGGAATACTAAGATCATTAGTAAATAATGTTGTCCAACGCATAACGAATAAGTTTGTAATGATTCTGATTCTGACTCAGCGCTGAGAAACAAGTCCACATGTACAATTGTTCTCGCACTATAAGTACCCAGTTATACCTATCCTTTATATCAAACACACCTGTGAGTTAATTTAAATACAAGGAACAGGAAGCCTTAGACTTGTCCAGCAGACTATTGACATTCAGAATGTGATTAAGCGTAGAAACCTTTATTTTTATCTGGGATTATAAGCGAGTGTAAACTGCGGAAATTATGGGTGTCTGCTAAAAAACGAGAGCGTTCCTAAAGGTCACATCGTCGGCCCGGTGCTATTTATGTTCGTCGGTCATCGTCATTTGCCGATCCTTCCGGATCTCACGAATCTTATTTATACCTTATGTTAAGACGCGCAGTTTAAGGTTATCACTGCATGTCGCTATAAATAGTTTATTTTCGTAATTTCTTGATCTCTAGACTTGTGTTGGCATTTATAAAGAAAAACATTTTTAAATAACAAGTTTGTTTCATCATTTTTGTTATCATAATAGATACGCTGCTTCAAAGCAAGCTCGTAGTCTGTATTCCAATGTTATCTCGATAATAATTACATTGTCAAAGGATCGATAAAAGACATCCTTCCATTAAATTAGGTCAATAATAAAATATTCTGTCGTCTCGCTCTACTTCCTGGATTAACAACTATTGACATGTGCGAGGAATTCTAACAGCAATATTATGCTGCATGGCTTACATCAAGTATGCTTTGATCCCTTGGCTTTGGGAGACTCTCAAATATGCCTGTGAGAACGTCCTTACGTCCGAGAATAAAGTCCGTAAAAGTATGGTGAAGTATTATAGTATTTCACTGTAATCTTGATTGTTTGCAAATTTTCGTTTGTGATCATCGGCAGCCCTAATACATGTAAGAGTATGGGAGATTTAAGATAAGTAGGGTAGGGAAACATTTCGTTTTCTTATAATTCGTCAAATGCGAAAAATCCGCATCTGATCCTTGGTCTTTCCGACCGCATTACTAATCAGATAGCGTAGTGTTCCATTAACCCACACTGCTGATAGTGGCGTAAAAACATGATTATGCACAGATGAGTAAGTAATTACGATATATATTTATGTCAAAATAATGATAGTGTTGGCAGATTAGCAACTGTACTGGTGGATCCGCAAACGTAGCCCGCGAAATTCAAATTTTCTTACGCAATTTGCAGGTCAGTTTCAGGTTGTATCTTGATTAAAATTTGCAGGTCAGTATCAAAGTCAAATAATTTATTTCAAATAGGCACATATATTATGGCACTTTGAACGTCAAATCAATATCAGGATGATTCGCTACCATAACAAATATGTATTTACATACATTGTATTTAGGTACATCTCTCTAAGTTAGATTTGTTCTATACTAGAATGACTTTTTTTTTGAAATCATGATTATGATTCTAATAATTATAGTTCTGTAAACACATATTTGTTATGGTCGCGATTATTTGGTCTGAGGTCGCGAATCATATTTTGATCAAGGTTACAACCTGACACTGACCTGCACTCTAATTGCGTACCTGACACACCATCAATCACAATGTTTCATTTTGACAGTTCAACAACATTCATTGCGTTACTTACGTCGTTTAGCAGACAAATTCGAACTTCATAAGCAATAGATTAGATCCTTCAAAATAATGCAGATTATGATTGATTGTGTGTTACGAAATTAGGGTGCTGTTCGCGGGCTACCTTTACGGATCCTCGTTAAGAGCCATAGTTCTCTCAGACACCTTCCGCATGTGGGCGGAGCTAAACTCCCTACTCCCCGAATACGTAAAACGCGCGCGGTGGCGCGCTGAACTAAAACGACGATCAAAGAAAATGCACGGGCGCAGACTTGCGCGAATAGGACGTCAATTTTGCCTACGACTCCAGAAAGGAATGGCGGAGATGCAAGACTGATATTTGTATAGATAGATACATAAGTTACGTATAGCTATTTTAAGTTTTTACTGGACATTATTTTTTTGCATGTGTTTGGAAGAAAATATAAGGTGTATCTTTTCATACACGAAATATTTTAAGGGGTCATTGTAATCATCATTATGAACAACTTTCACTATGGTACCAACCCTGAAATCACGAAAAAAAAACTTATACTGGAAATGTGTAGCTTGATGTGTAGCCGTATGTAGGTACAATGACCCCTTTTTAATATTTTCTACCGACATACCTAACTACATACCTACCTATATACCTACCTACACACCTAACTAAATACCTAACTACATACCTACCTACATACCTACCTATATACCTACCTACATACCTAGCTACATACTTACCTACCTACATGTTCTTAGAGTAAACGCTCAAAACTCCAGTACTTACCTACATATCATTTATTTCTGGTGCATTTAGAAATCGAGTTTGACCACCTGTTTTTTCCATTGCATTGCTAAAATTCGCGCATTTCTCACATGTACTAGTAGCTGTATGGGCTTAGTAATGGATTTACGATCATTGAGGTCTGAGTTCGAATCTTAGTCTTTTGTTGTATTTATGTTTATTTATAATCTATTCATTCTTATTATCTATTTTTTTATGAAGTTAAATATTAGTTATTGTATTATTATTTAACTATTTATAGGTATTGGTATTCAGCAGACTTTATTGTAACTAATAATATGATTATTTTAGACTTTATTGCATGTTTTTTTTTTTAATATAACGTAACGTATAAACTCGAGCACGATACAGCCAGTGCATGTGCGTGTATGAATGATGTCTCAACATTCCACGGAGAACACACAAATATGAACTGTCTTTGTACCTACCTACTACCCAAAAAAATATAACATTGTTGCATTTAGAATACGCGTCATAGTGGCGAACTGTTCCTACCATTCCATTGCTAAAATTCGCGTATAACTATCATGTGCTCGTAGCTGTATGGACTAAGCAATGGATTCGTAATCTATGAGGTCTGGGTTCGAATCCTACATTACTACGCTGTTTTTGTTTCTTTGAAAGCAAACACTTGTTAATAAATAGGGTATTTATATTCAATTCATGCTTATTATTTATTTTTTTATGAAATTAATTGTATTCATTACTTCCAAACAAGTAAAAACTTACAAAAAGTTTTAGTACTGTGTGAGATTTGAAATTTTGAACTCACGGCTCACTGATACACGCACACAGTCATGTAGCTGCTCGCCAATCATCTTGACTTGACTCAGTCACAATATTACGTTGAAATTATGAACTAGAAGAACCACACAATGATGATTCAAGTGTCTCTTGAAAATAGAAGGTCATAAGCATAGAAATAATAGGGGCAGCTCAGACCGCGACGTGAAGCAACGCGCACTTTTGAACAATTATCGAACTTATTTTGTTCACCAAAAGGTATAATTTCAGTGCGAGGGTTGAGTGGGTTGGTTTTAGGGTCAATGCCCCACTTCTTCCGTGTCTGTGTCCGCGCGCCATGATCAAGATGCTAATGTCGTAGGCAAATGGCCGTCTCCGCGAACTTACGCTTTCGTCCGCATCATTCATGACATGACAACCTAAGATGCAGTTCAGTGGTTTCTTCTAGAAATTTAAGCCAAACTAAAAAGTTTATAAATTATGAAACCACTTACTACATAATTATCAGCACACGTAGGTATTTTATTACCTATATTTGTCTGGAATATCATTATTCATGATAAACAACAAATCGGAAAATATTTCTTGCCTTTACTACGTTATTTTTGCTTTCATATTATCACAGCGACTGTATTATGTTTGCAGGAAATACATTGCTTCTTCACCACTACCTAAGTGTGTCGCTAAGTGACTGGACAAGCAATGTAAAAATCACAAAACGATACTTTATAGCGGTTGCATCGCGCGCGTAATACAGAGCTTGCGACAAGCCAGTGATTTCGTGTGAGTACCTGATGAGATAAGGTTTATAATTGATTGTACAGTACGTTCTGATTTATGAATGTGTGTTCGCGACTTCGTATCTATTGGTTTTACTTTTACTGAATTGCATGTGTATGTAGTGACGTGGATGGTTGTACATAATTATTATAGATTTAGACAATATTTTATGTCACGACTGCCCCGTTGGTCTAGCGGTCGCAAGCGCTACTGCTGAGCATGAGGTCCCGGGTTCGATTCCTGGGTCGGGCAAAGTGTTATTGCGTTTTTAGGGTTCCGTGTGTCGTTGGAAAGGTCGTTCAAAAATATTGCGAGTGTATGAACACTATTTTTGGATTCATGGATCTGTTTGCGAAATATTAAACTTTGAAGTGCTAATTTTTATTAGAGTCAAATGTTGAGGCCCCCCTGCCAGGTAAATGGTTGGTTTTGGATATGTGAAAAAATTCACGGCAGTAGTAGGTATATATTATAACGAAATTAAAAGGAAAACTATCACAGCTAAATAGGCTCTACAAGTTAACGAGTAATAATCTACCAACTTAAATTTGCAGTTGCAAAAACAATGTTGTTCATCTACAATGTTGAGTTTGTTCTTGCAATAAATTCATCTCAACTACGGAACCCTTCATTTTGTGTGGTCCGACACGCACTTGGCCGGTTTTTACATCTGGAATTGCTCAGTAGCAGCCCGGAGTCTGGATTTGTGCCTGGTTGATAGCAATAGGCTCGCCCCTATTACATGGGACTTATCTGGCGAAATGTGAGTGTACTAACTAAAGATACATCTCTGCTTAACCCTTCGGGGAATACAGGCGTGACGTTATGTTAGATTTTATATTTACATTTTTTTTGGTTTACTTACATTGTAAATTGTTAATTTGTATGTAAATTTTGTCAATGTAAATAAAAAAACTATTTTATAAGTAATTCCACATTTTAAAAAAAATTCAACGATATAGCGCCTACGCGCACAATTGAATTGGGCTCTCTGCAGCGAGCTATTCTATAAACGCACATTGATACAATTCGTACGTAAATATTTGCACTAATACACGCAAACGCGCGTAGTCGGTCCATAGCCGGGGCGGAGCAGCGAGCGACACAGCCATCCCGTCTCAATGCTCACGCGCGACTGCCGCCCGCGCCCGCGCAGAGCACCTCTCAACCTCTATCTCTAAGTGGGGTCATTATCTTTGCAAATATTGATTGATTTAAAAACGCTCTTTCAATTTTGTAGTCCTTCAAACCATAAATTTTTCAGTGTAAAAATATTTCCAAACATCAAAGCCGTTTAGAAGTAGTAGGGAATATTAGCCAAAAATAGCGTTTTGGTAAATATTTTTTTAAGGCAAAAGTATTAGTCATACGCAAAAACCCCTTTTCAAAAATGTTGTACGTGAATCTATGACAAACATTAATGAGGAGTAGGCTTTTTAATGTGACCGTTTTACGGTACTAAACCGGACTTAGCGCCTTAATACTATAGCTAAAAAAGGAAGCGTTTTCCTCATCTACAGTAGAAGGAGGGTAATGTTTTTAAAAGGCCGTTTTAATCATTGTGCTGATTAATCAATACGGTCGTATTGAGAAGCTTGTATAAAAAGGATTAAAACACAATTTTCCTGAATCACCTATGGCCAATAGATTGTATTTATCAATATAGTCGGATAAATAACCTCTTTTTGGTACGAAGTTCTTTTACGCGGCTTGTAAACTTTCAGAAAATGTAACGCTAAAACCGTTCATACTTGCGACTGTCTTCTTCTAATTCAAAGAGAAAGAAAGAGAGCGAGAGGGAGAACGCCGGCAGAAAAAACAGAAGAAAAGTGGAAAGTGATTACAGTGTCGTGGGATAAAATTGTACACATCTATCGGCACTGCATGCCCGGAGCGAGAGAAACTGTAAATTTTGTCAAAATGAAAATTCAAGATGGCGGTTGCGAAAATCTTCAAATTTTCCATCATGAGTATCGTTTTCATAGTTTTCGAGGGAGTTAAAGCCGATAGTGACATTAAAATGTACATCCAAGAACCCCAAGAATCCCACGAACCCACACGGTTTTTTTTTAAGAAGTTGCATGTTTCATCGATTTAAACTTTAGTCCATCGCTCCACAAAAGGTACTGTTGTTGTAAAAGCAATAAATCTTGTTATCGGCAACTTAATAATTATTGTGTTGATGCCGGAACCATTCAATAAAGATTTCGCTGTAACGCCCGCTATACGGTGTTAAATCTCGCCTCGACGTTATCGATGTTGTTTTCCTCAAATAGGTACTAAATATGACTACTATTAATCACAGCTACTATCTTACCCCATTACTGTTGAGATTATTATTTCCGTTTATTTATTTATTTTCTTATCTAATTACATTTTTAAATATTTCTTAAATTCAAATAATAATATAAAAAAACATTTAAAAATATAAAAAATAGATGTCCGCCGGTGTCGGGAGCAGGGTCCAAGCTACCGGTGATTAAGGCTGCAGAGACAGGAACCTCCTCACAATGCGAGCCGTATCAAGGAGTACTGCCTTCTGAATCAGGCCCTTGATCCAACCGCCTAACGAGAGCCTCGAGAGATGTTGGTCGAGGCTTTCGGCTATCCGGCCATTGGCCGTTACGACAATCGGCACAATGATAGCCGAGCTCACATTCCACATGCCGACAACCTCGTGTGCTAAGTCGAGATATTTTATTTGTTTCTCTTTCTCAGCTTTCACGAGGTTCACGTCATGTGGGATGGTAACATCGACTATCATTGCGCGGTGCGCTAATCGGTCTATCACTACTATATCAGGTTTATTGGCAACAATAGTCCTGTCAGTAATGATAGACCGATCCCAGTACAACGTGACATGGTCATTTTCGAGAACTGGGTCGGGCACATACTTGTAGTACGGTACCTCAGAGTCCACAAGTTTATATTTCAACGCAAGTTGCTGGTGAATAATCCTGGCCACTTGATTATGCCTGTGCAAGTACTCGCCGTTAGCTAGACGAGAACAACCAGAGATAATATGTCTGATGGACTCACCCGGACGGTGGCATGCCCGACACACGTCAACCGTCCCGTCCTTCATAATATGTCTGCGGTAGTAATTCGTCAAGATAACTTCGTCCATAATTGCACAGACGAAACCTTCAGTTTCCCCGAAAAGGTCACCAAAATATAGCCAGGATACGGACGCTAAGAAATCTACACCGGGCTCATGAAGAGCCCGATAGAAGCGCCCGTGAAGCTCCTTGCTTTGCCATACCTTTGGCAAAGCAAGGAGCTTCACGGGCGCTAGAAGGTCCTTGCGGTCTTCCGTAGTAAGCACTACAGGTTTGCGCCAGTTCTCTTTAGCCATGGAAAGCGGGGTGAGTCCTTTGTCCACTGCCACCACATCGCGGTGCATAGCCACTTCGGCTTTAAAAAAATATTCTCTGAGATTGCACACCTCGCGATTGTGGAGGGTCTTTGCATTTAAAAAGCCTCGACCCCCGCACTTCCGCGGGATGTACAATCTCATCACCGATGATCGTGGGTGATGCATCCGATTTGCGGTCAACAGTGTACGGACTCTCCTATCCAGGGTGTCGAGTTCGGTCTGAGTCCATTTGAGTATGCCGAAAGAGTACATCAGAACCGGCATGACCCAACCGTTGAAGGCGTGCACCTTGTTTCCGCCTGAAAGAAGACTTATTAATACTTTTTAAATAAATAAGTATTTTTTTCAGGCGACCAAAGAAGCGCTCCTTCAACGATTGCTTCATGTCAGCAACGTTGATGCCTAACGCTTCCGACATACCCAAATACTTATAGCTTTCGGATGAGGAGAGGGACCTGAGGTATATGGAATCCGAGAGTTGAATTCCCTCTGATTCCATAATCTCCCCTCGCTTTACATGCATGACTGCACATTTGTCCACACCAAATTCCATCCTGATGGTGTTACTGAAGGTTTCAGTTACCTTCAGTAGCTCCATCAGTCGCAATTAGTTGGGGGTAAAGAGTTTCAGATCATCCATGTAGAGGAGGTGAGATATGACCTGACCACCTCTCCTCAACCGATAGCCTAGACCTGAAGATCCTCTAGCAGTGTGCTTAGAGGGTTCAGGGCCAAGCAGAACCAAAGCGGACTCAAACTGTCGCCCTGAAATATTCCCCGTTTAATCCGTACAGGTTCATCATTCCCTTGGATCTGTCGACACCCCGGGTAGCGAAGAATTGTCCTCCATTGCCCCATACACGACTCAAGGAAGGTGCGTAGAGTTGCATCAATCTTGTACAACTCCAGCACCCTCATGAGCCATGTATGTGGCACCGAGTTTCCAGCATGTCGAGAGTTCCTTACGGGATCGACGAACCTGTTGGCTTATGGCCATGTCGATGAGATGTAGCTCCTTAGTACCGCGGGACCCGTTCCTACATCCATTTTGAGAGGCGGACATTATTGAATTGTTGTCAATGTGTGTGTTTATTTTCACTCTCAAAATGGATGTAAGAAGTTTATAGACCGTCGACAAACATGTGATCGGTCTATAATTCTTCGGTTCCGCGGGACTACCTGACTTATGGAGCAGGTGGGTAACGCCTGTTGTTAGAAACTGCGGTAGCGACCCAGACTCTAAGGATGACTGGAATTGAGATGCCAGGCGAGTGTGTTAACTAATCAGCCATTTTAACCAGAAGTTGTGCAGTCCGTCCGGTCCCGGTGATTTCCAATTCGGTAACGGACGGACTGCTGTGGCTACGTCTTGTGGAGAGATTAATACAGCTTCCATTTCTGGTATAATTTCATACACTCGTTCGACATCCTGTATCTAGTCAGCCTCAGCGTGACAGACGGGCACCGACTATATGCTGCCCCAGAATGCGCTCGTGGTGGCATCATCCGGGCGGCACACGTCCGCCACATTTTGTTCAGGTCGCTCCCAAGCTCTATATATCCACCTCTCATCGCTCTGGAACATGCAATTCTGCTTGTATCGGTCAACCCGCCGCTTATACCGCCGAATTCGGCTCGCCCATGCACAGACGTTTTGCTTCAGGAAGTCGATACGCTCTGTGACACGGGACATGTATTCTGGAGGACTGATTCCTGTCCCCGAGAATGCCCGTCTCACAAAGCGCATCACTCGTGGTCGTGTATTGCCCTCCCTGAAGCTGTATAGTTTGCCGATGAGTACCCTGGCCCCATCGATACGGCGCTCGATCCTGCATTGCCAGCCTGGTACGGCTGCTTTTGGTCGAGTAGCTCTGTCACAGTTTGGGAACTTGACGTTAGCTAAACGACATGCCGCAACAGCCGCGCAATACAGGATCGAGTGTGTATCAATGAGATCCTCGCTGATCTCGCAAAAGTTTTTAATCTGCGAGTCCAAGGCACACACCAGCACCCTATTTTTCTTGTCCATAGGTAAGCGTGGTAGTCGGGGTGTGCCTATAATCGCGAAACGCATCCTCCAGAGCGCTCCTCAATCGGGCGTTGCACTGGCTACTTACTGTGACAACCTTATCATTCTCTTCTTCAAAATGATTGGACCGCGGCGGGATTGGGTCAGGAATTGACGGTTGTGCCGCGGTTTGTGCCGAATTCGAGACGATACGGTTGCTCAGTACCTCTGAGCGCAGCCTATCAAGTGCAGCATCGTCCAACCTGTGGTTGCGTTGGATGACCCGCACTTGATCCGACAGTCGGTGGGCCGAGACGTTGACGGTTGGTTCTAGTTCCTGGAACAGAGACAGCATCCTATCGCGGTATGCAGTGAGGTTAGTTCCCCCCTCTGTTGACGCGTAGTATGCGCGCATGACGTTCTCGTTCATAGACTGAGTCCATCTCATGCGCTGCACACAACCACCGGCAGCGGGACCCGGCTCGGGGTCGGTTGGCCCCTAATTCCCAAGCTCCTCGGTGGCCGGCCTCTCCCCTGCCGACGTACGGGTGTTGGTGACGTCGGCGGGGAAAAATATTCGTCGCTCGAGCTCGACGCAACTGCCACGACCGGTATTACAGCACTCACGATGAGGCTAGGTTCCGGCGGCGGCGAGGCGGAGCTGAGCGACGATTCCGGAGGTGGAAGGCGTGCGCGGCGGGCTACTGATCTCGTCAACATGATGTTTTGAAGTCCTAATGTTATAATTATCTGTAATTTATTTGCGTGGAGGGTCCTTTGACAGCGTCATTCTTGATCTTTGTATGATTTTTTGTTTTTTTTTCATTTTAATGATGTTTATTTGAATTTATTTATTATTTATTAAAAGAGGTTTTGTTGTGATTTTTGTATATAGGCGGCTTATGGAGATAATTAAATATAGTAAATACGAGATATGGAAAATTTGTTGACGTATCAGTAGATTATTATTATTTTTGACATTGCTCGGGACCCTAGGGTCCCGGACCTTTGGAAGGCGTACGAGGGGCCGAAGCCAGCTCGCAGAGGCCCCTTAGACAATTTTAAATGGAATAAGGCACCAACCGACGATTATCCCTGTTCGCATTATGCAAGTGCAGCCAAGGACAACCCCCGGTTGGTGTAGGACTATTGCAGAACATGGAAACAAAGATATTGGGCTATGGGTTTGGGTGGCTAACTGAAATAGTTATCTTGAACTATGGAAAGACTATGGCCTCTGCCTGACCAATGTTTTTAAATATAAAATACATAGATAAAATGGCAGGGGGTGACTTGCACACTCAATAATGGGCCCCTCAAAACGGTCGCTAGCACAAAGTGTCGTAGCGACAAGGGGGCAACATGTCCTGAGGTGCTTAAGAGGAGTGGAGAGGTATTCCACGGCTATCAGGACAATCCCGGAAGTACGGTCAAGATCCCTACCAGCATCTTACTGGAATACTTCCTTCCTCCGAGCACGTTTGCTCTTGCGAATCTCCACTCAAGCCGGCCAATAAAGGCAAGAATGAGATGGGAGCTCTGTTCCTCATCAGTGTTCACTCCAACCGGCCAATAAAGGCAAGCCAGAGATGAGGAACAAGACTTCTCCCGGGAGGTAGTGTAACGTTGTGGCTTCACACCTGAACTTAGTCGAGTAGTTAGTATGTTACTAAGTGGTTGATCACAACACTAAATTACATGCCCAACACTACTTGACAGACTACTCATTCATTTCATCTGTAACCAGCCATACTAGCGGTTCGTTATGTAGAACCCCTAGATTTACCATGTGGCCCGAGTCTAGGGTGAGTTCATCATTATTATTATACTGTACTGTGTGCTCCTTGTGCCATCTGCAATGGTTATGCTCTCTAAGCATGGCTTGTCACAACATAACCTAAAATCACCTGTCATTCTGCCACGCTGTGATTGCACTCTATCTCTGCCTGTAAGCCGCTGCGATGTATTATGCTTACCTATCCTGCTTCCCATACCGTTCTTGGTCGCTAAGGAGGCTTGCACATCGCAAGCGGCTTACTACCAGCTGCACCGCATCTGACATGCGCTCCCTAACGCGCTTTCAGGGTTCTACACGGCAATTCTAAGTCCCGGCTTCTACGTATCGGCTTCTACACGGCGATTCTACGTATCGGATTCTACACCTCGACTACATCCCGGCTTCTACACCCCGGCTACTACTTCCCGGCTAAGGACAGGACGCGTTGGCATGCTGCCAATGCCCGCTACCAAGTCCTTGCCGAGGCCTGGTCTACTTGCGGCCTACCGCCGTGATCTACCTGCGGCCTACCGCCGCGAGCTACCTGCGGCCTAACGCCGTGTACCACCTGCAGGCGTGTGCTGACAGGACTCCTCGTCTGCCACGTGTCTCCGATCCGTGCCGGCCCTACCGTTCCAGCTGAGCCTGCGCTGGCAGGCCCCTTCCTACTTCAACGGATGACCAAGGACGGTACCCTTCTACCTACCTAAGTGTGCGAGTGCTCGGAAAGATCAGTGACCTTACCCGCAACCTAGCTGTGGATCTCCTACCTACTATAGTACCTAATATATGTATCAAACTACCCAGCTGGTTTTACTCCTCTCTCTACCCTACCTACCTACCTATCTATCCGTTAACGGCCTGCGCAGCCTACCTGCAAAGCCCTAGCCGTTACAGTAGGGTCCGTGGGGTCGCTACTGCCCAACAGCTCGCCACAAGCTGCCCTGCGGGTTTCTGTATCTCTCTTGGTCAGAATCAGAATCAGAAATCATTTATTTGCAAAGAATGTAGGTAACAAAACATTGTTTTGGTGGTGTAAAAAAATAAAAACACAAGGATCCAGTACATTCTACCGAATGGCATGCAACATTAAGCATTAAAATAATCATAATTATTACAAATCTATATGTCAGGTAATCAATTTATAATGTATTTTCTTGAAATTTAAACTCACTGTCAAAATAATAGTCATAGTAAATACAATTAGAATAAAACAAACTACATTGAAATATTATTGAGAAATGTCATATGGTGATGTCATTTAAAAATTCACTGACAGCGTAATAGCATTTTTCAACTAGTAGTTTCGTTAATTTCTTTTTGAAAGAATGAGATGTATCATTTTTAATGTCATTAGGTATTTTATTGTAAATAACTGGTCCCATATGCATAATATTCTTTCGTAATAATGCTGTTTTGAAACTGCCAGTATGTAATAGATAGACCTTTGTATTGGGATCTCAGTAATGCCGGTCTTGAAGAATGATTTATCATTGTCTCAAAAAGATTTCGGTTCATTTTAATAAATAATGCTACCTCCAGAATATAAAGCGATGGAAAGGTTAATAATTTTAGGGATTTAAACATAGGAATACAGCTGTCTGTTGAATTAATGCCGGTCATTGATCTGATGCAATATTTTTGGGCCTTGAATACCCTTTCTCTTTCACTGCAGTTCCCCCAAAATACTACTCCGTATCTTAAGATAGAGGCAACCAGACCATGGTAAGCTATAATGATGGTGTCAATATTAACTTTTTTCGACAAGTTGTAGAGAATATAAGCTCCTCTACTTAATTTTTTGCAGACTTCTTCTGTCTGCTGTTTCCAAGATAATTGGCTGTCAATTACTATCCCTAAGAATTTAGCAACATTTGTCTTGTCAATATTTTGACCATTGTATTCGATTTTTAAAGGATCTGGTTGCAAACGTTGAAAGAAATGCATTATCTTGGTCTTTTGTAAATTAATAATTAGATTATTATTATTGGTCTGGCTCCTTATTATTATTAATCGTTTATTTCAGAATTAATTTACATTCCACAAATTGTTAGTAAAAGGGTACTTATAACTATGTTAGTACACTATTAATTATGTATTCATTATTATTATTTACAATTGCTCTATTTAATATTGTATAGGGCACCTCCAGATCCGTGGACAGTATTCCAGTGCCTCACAACCGGGCAATCAACCCTCCCCAATATGGTATTCAGAAGGCTGTTGGTGCTGCCCCGCACGCGGCGCATCAGGGAGGCCACTCGTTTTCGCACTATTACCCTAAAGCAGTCTGTGTTAGCCTCAGCAAACATACCTGATGCACTACAAAAGCGAGGCAACCCCAACAGCATCCTAAACCCATTATTGTACAGGACCCGCAGGGCATTGAAAGATCTACGCGTATAACGGACCCACAGGCTGCAGGTGTAAAATGTCTGACAGTAAGCCTTAAAAAGAGTAATTTTAACTTCTTTTGTACACCTTGCAAACCTGCGCGCCAACATATTGCATCTCACAGTCAACGCCCTGCGTTCCCACTCTATATCCATATCATCTGAGAGATCCTCGGTGACCCAGTGCCTCATGTACTTGACTTTAGTGACCCTACTTAAAGGCATACCTCCTAGTATTAAGACTCAATAATAGAAAAATTACCGTTCCTACACGAGTAGCATGACCGCTATAGAAACGGGTTTTGTCGTAAAAAAACCCGTTTCTACGGTGGTCATGCTACGCATGCTGAACTGCTGAGTCGAACAAAAGGGTAAAAGCCAAATAGCCTTCTGAAGCCCTGAAAAATAGGAATTTTGCATTTTACAGCCGATATTGATTCAGATGACAAAAGCTGGTCGTCCATTTTCCAAACTTAGAAATATGTGATGAATACTTGTCCCAAATGACTGCCAATAAATACATAATAATTATAATGCAGTACCAAATACTTCTAAAAAACCATTAAAATGTGAAAAAAGTTATTACTTTTTAGTTGTGGTACCAACCCCACACAAATTCGAATACCACTCAGCAAGTCATTATAACATCATCCACTTAGTAAGTGGCAAAAACAAGTGAATGATTATTGAAGTTTTCTTTTGAAAAGGAAGGACCTCAATGCAATTGATTATAGCTGAAAATCCCTGGGGTCCGCCAATGAGCGCGACGCTAAGCCACGTTAAACAACAGGCATGTGTATACACGAGTCTCTCACTAATTGTCTTACAATAATCTGATCTGATGGCCTACGCCGAAGAAGGTCAGCAAAATAATCTATTGTCCATAACCCTCCTTTTTAGGGTTCCGTACCTTAAAAGAAAAAAACGGAGCCCTCATAGGATCACTCGTGTGTCTGTCTGTCTGTCACAGCCAATTTGCTCCGAATTCAATAGACATGGTTGGCACGAATTCATGGTTGAAAAGTACACAAATGTATTTCTGTGACCCAAAGACGGATGTGTAACGAAAATAAATGAATTTTGAATATGGGTTCACTTTTTTTCACGTCAATTAGAAAATTTTAAAAAAAAGTTTTGCAAACTGTACCCTGTGACAGGTATCAAATAAAAAGGCTTGTTGCGAGGATCTCAAATTTTTTTTTTTATAATTTTAAAATAAATACTTTTAAAGATTTTTCTAAAATACTTATTTTACAAAAATCTTTTTACAAAAACGAAAACAACCGACTTCCAAAAAAACTTTTTTTTTGAAGTCGGTTGTTTTTCTTTCTCTTTTTAGTTGTGGTGCCTACCACTTACCTACCCCACACAAATTCGAATACTACTACCTGCTATGTAAGAGAGGACTGGCCTATTTTTTGGCCAAAGAATCAGCATTGCTATACAACGTGGCAATGCTGCCAGCCTTTTGGGCACTTTTCCTGTTGACAGCAATGCAGACGAATTTTTTGATGCCCTTTGATAATTTTCCCTTGTTAGTAAAATACTGGTATTCAGCTGCATCCGGTTAGACTGGAAGCCGATCCCAACATAGTTGGGAAAAGGCTAGGCAGATTGACTTCTCTATTTGTTACATAATTATTATTATTAAGTAGAGTAGTGAGTAGGAGTAGTATTATAAGTTTATAAGTCAGTAAGTTGTATTTGTGTGCATAAAATTTCCGAAACTAATGAGCCTACAATTTTGAAAAAAATACCGAAAATTGTTCTACATATTATACTTATACAGGGTGTTAGGGTAAACACCGTTATCCTTGCAACCAGTGGTTTGGTTTCATTTATAGAACGTAAAATCAATGGAAAATTACAACTTTTTTTTTAATTTTTTTAGATCTAAATTTTACCACAAGAGACGCAAGTTCGTTGCCCTATGCACTAGGGCAGCGAACTTGCGTCTCAACACGGGCGGGGGGTACGGGATGTGACCTAACCGGCAGCGATTGCGATCCATCCCTTAGTCAGTCAGCTGTTTCGCTCGGAAGCACGGTGTCAGATAAAAACTTTTTAAAATCTTTTAATGAAAATAACGTTTTTTTTTTGTTGTGTTCGGTCATTTATTTTTGTATATAAGTAAACTACCCATGGTTTGAATGACAAGAGTGTTTACCCTTACATCCTGTAGATTACAGGAAAACCTATAAGGACTCTATGGTCCTAAAAAAACTTAGGAAGTTCATCCCAACTACGGAACCCTTCATTGTGTTTGGTCCGACACGCACAAATTTCATCCAAATCCGTTGAACCGTTTTAGCGTGAAAGCGTAACAAACAAACGTGTGGGGAAAACAGAAATAGATCATCTTGTTTCCATCTTTTTTTAAAGTTTACTATTGACGCAGTCGGGTTTTTGATTTATAGCATTGATGGCCGAAGTTCTAATCAATGATCTATTAGTATACGAGTATTGAATACACTACAATAATATATTGTCTGTTCTATTCCCGTCCACAACATTTATCGCCATCGTAAACTGTAATAACATTGCACAACTTAAAAAACAAAATCATCTGATTTTCGGGGCACAGTTTATAAATGCGTTGTTTACAAAAATACGCCAGCTCTGTATGTATCCGCGAGCCGTGCGGGCCGTGCCAAAGCTATCGACTTGTTTGTTTAGAGCTCGCCTAACGTCACCACTACGTAACACGTAACACCGTAAATATTTTACTTTCTATTGTGCTATTACTGTCTAAAAAATAACAAATAATTCGCTAGACTAAACTAATAAGTTTAGCGAATAAGGACGGAGTACTATAGAGAAGAGCGCAAACTAATGAATAAAAATTAAATTTAAAATTTAAAAAACCCCCGACAAAAACAAAGCATCTAAAAAGTAAAAAAATAATATTTAATGGCCCTTTAAGTTTTACATAAAAGTTGTAGGTAATATTTTGATCCAAGCGTCGTCGTGTCGGGAGACGGCTAATACAAACGCCTACACGCCACATACTAGGAATAATGAATGTATGCTGTTGTAGAAAGGATAGCTGCTGTTAACTTCCTATTAGCCGTCCCCCGACACGACGACGCTTGAGGGAGTTGGGTATCCGTAATTCCAGGTGATGCTGCAGCATCAGCTCAAGGTTACTATATTCTTTTCATATCATTGAAATAAGAGAATTCTAAATTTCCAATTGATTAGACCTGTGGAAGATGCTCACATCCATTCATCAACTAGAAAAGAGCTGATAATCTTCAAACGGCTGAACCGATTTTCTTGAATCATAGCTAAGAACACTCTCGATCAAGTTACCTTTCAAACAAAACCAAAAAAGTCAAAATCGGTTCTGCCGTTTGGCAGCTACGATGGCGCAGACAGACACACAGATACACACGTTAAACTTATAACACCCCTCTTTTTCCGTCGGGGGTGAATAAAGTCAGTTAAACTGAAATCCTACTTCTGTAGTGCACATTTCTGCAGCAGTGGATCTATGGATGGTCAGTTCGAAGCGAATACTTTAAAGATAGACCTCTTACTGATGATTTAAAGTCAAACTGATGTGCACCAGCAAACGTAGGATCTACGTGATCTATTGAGCAGATCTTATAAGTAGAGCGAAAGTGGTTCATTGGTAAGACGGACAGGAAAGTCGAGAACGTTCCAATCAACAATTAAATTGCTTCAAGACCACACCACGGTCTGAACCTCGCAAGCGTGCGCACTTGATAATATCGTATACTTTTTATGCAATTTCCCAGTACTAGTGCATTAAAGAGCGTGTATTTTCCCGTTTTAAGTGACGACGAAAGGCCAACTAGAACCACTGAAAATAATACGCTGAGAGTGTACAATTGAAATTATGATTACCTCCATACCCAGGGAATAAATGGAACAATGACCTCTCATAACTAAAGCGACATTAAAAACCGTCCGTTAAGTAAGAAGTCCGTTAGTAGTACATAAACATAACATAACTGTCTGTCTAACATAAAATTTGTTACGTTCTAAATCATAAGCATCTCGGTGGGACCAAGGTCCAAAAATGAAGATGTTCAACGGTTTCGAAGTAATCTCAAGATTGATTTTACTAAGACTATGTGGCAGCCGGCCGCAGCCAGTCCGACAAGGGGACCCTATCTCACCCAAGTTATCCTCACCATTTCTCGAGATGATATTCAAGAATTTAGAATGGAATGAAAATGGACTCAACATAAACCATCTACGCTTTGCAGACGATCTGATTGTGTTTTCTGAGCGCCCCAAAATGCTAGAACAAATGCTACAGCAATTATCAGATCAAAGTGAGAAAGCAGGCCTGTCAATGAACACGACAAATACCAAAATTATGACCAATTCCTCACAGATCAGTACCACAGTAAATAGACCAATAGACTACGCAGAAGACTACATTAACATTTACCTAGACAGCTAATATCTACAACTGATACTATGGATAAAGAAACTGATAGAAGGATAGCTAACGCTTGGAAGAGATTTTGGTCCCTTAGCGAAGTGATGAAGAACAGAGACATGCCAATAGGGAATATGCATGTGATTCAAATATGGGTCAAATATTTTTTTTTATAAACTATATTACTTCAGAATTATGCCTCCATCAATATTTTTGAATACAATTTCTTTATGAGCGAGAAATTAATTTTTTTAAAGTCCCAAATAACTGTAGGTAATTCAAATACTTGAAAAGCTAAGAGCGGATGTGACGTAACAATCCGGGATAACAATCAAAATGTCAATGTCAAGTCAATCAACAAGTGTCAAGTCAATGTCAAACGCTCCTACAAAAAGGAGTATTTGACGTTACTTGACAGTTGCTTGTTTGTTTTCACGGACTGTGACGTCCACACCAAGCGCGCCAAATGGAGGGCGTTTAAATAGCCCGGATCGGTTGGATATATAAAAAAACATTTTAAGTACTTTAAATTGCTTTTTGCCGTCGATTTTTTTTAAACTATTATTTGACGATGTAAACTATCGAATAAAAATATTTAAAAAATACATGCATATGGCATCCGTATTCTGCCGTGCTCGACCTATGGTTGCCAAACATGGCCTTAACAGAACAATTAGCGCAGAAATTAAACGTCTGTCAAAATAGTATAGAAAGAAGTGTAATTGGACTCAAGAGAAGAGACAAAGTAAGATTAAAAGAAATAAAAACTAAGTATAAGCATCACCTTTGTACGTTTTTTTCTGTTCTTTTCTTCTTGTCTGTTTATTATGTGTGTACATAAATAGTTAAATAAATAAATAAAAAAAAAATATAACTAAGTTTAAAGATTCGAAAAAAGTATGTAAAACACAAAAATGGTGATGGACTGGACATTATGATAAGAGAGGAAAAAGAGAAATGGACCAAATTAGTAACAGTACCTTAAGGATGGAAAAAGGAGCAAAGGACGACAAGCGAAACGTTGGGAAGACGACGTCAAAAGAGTAGCTGGTCCAGAGTGGATTCAGAGGGCGAGAGACAGAGAGAGATAGAAATCTTTAGAGGCCTTTATCGAAGGACAAGCGGTTTAGGAAAAAGTGCACTGATCGTCGACATTTAAGAAAAACTTTGGAAAACCAGCAGTGGCGTATTAACCCTAAGGCAAAAGGCGTCGATGAGGTGCTTGCCTAGGGTTAGGCTTGCCTACGCTCTCGACATTTATTGAGAACCAGCAATAAAGGCTTTTTTTATGGTAATTTTTTTTCTAGCATGTATTGACGCTATACTCAGGAGTATAGCGTCTATACATGCTAGAAAAAAATTAAATTAATGCCCTTCGTTAGATAACATCCATACTATCCATATCCATGCTAAGCTAATCCATGCTAATATTATAAATGCGAAAGTAACTCTGTCTGTCGGTGTCTGTCTGTCTGTCTGTATGTTATCTTTTCACGCCTAAACCATTAAACGGATTTCGATAAAATTTGGATCTTTGATTTGTTGGATTAAAAATTCACGTAAAAAAAATATAAAGAAAATTCGCTTTCTCATACATTCTGTATATGGAATGGCTTTTTCGATGATGTCTCGGTAGATAGGTATTTATATTGGTATGTATGTAGGTAGATAGGGTAGGTTCCTAGGTAGGTAATGTAGGTAGGGTTGGTAGGTGCGCCGTAGATAACTACTTAGTGCTACCCTTGCGAAACCGGGTCGGGTAAAGCTAGTTAGAACATAATGGTAGCGTGAAAAACAACTGCCTTTTATAACAAAGCTAACACTCCATTTGCCGTAACCTCGACGTTCGTACATAAGAACCATGAATTTTCAATAATGTCTGTCAAAAATCCAACACAGTTGACATAAGAGGCAGCTCAGTGTTCTTGTGGAACGATGTCACATGACATGACTGACGGTGAAACGAACAGAAAACTATTTTCACTTTGAGGATATTAAATGAAAGTATTTGTTCATAGAAACGCGAGTGAAGAGAGTCATGACGTCACAGCAGCACAAAAACGTTAGTTTCTCTTCCACAGAAAACATAAATAGGTAATGAAGATGATTACCGAGATTAAAGTTTAACAATTATGAAAACAGCAATGAGAATCTATAATTATGTTAATAGTAGCGGCGCTAGGTCGTCGGCGTCGGCAAGGTAACGCTGAAGCCCGCAAGGTGGACTTGTAGTAGTGATGCTTGCACTGCATATCCTATCCGAGAGATCTTTGATATTATACATCCATACTAATATTATAAATTTGAAAGTAACTGTCACTGTCAAGTAAATGTCACCAAAAGATTGTGAGCGCCGTTAGTTTATGATCTAGTAGCTTCCGCCCGCGGCTTACTTTCGACTTTATAATATTTGTATGGATTAGTATATTAGTATGGATGTAGCGAGATTATAAACTACCTAAAAATATTGTGAACCGCAACAAACCATATAATACAACAAATTTTTCTATAGTTTATTTTATAATCTATCCATGGCAAACCGACAAATTGTAAACTGTTATCAAACTTGCCTGCGACGAACGCACCTTGCGCTAATACTAAATAACCAAGTAACTGCACTAACTTGGAAAAATCTCGATAGATGGCTCAGACCAACAAAAAAGGAAAGACAGAGCACGCCGTACAGCAAAAGTGAAGCCACCTTTTTATCTATGTGTGTGTAAAAAGGGTTGTCAGTTGTTAAAGTTTTTCCCTATAACTTGGGGAATAATATTTTGGGTAGGCTAATATTGTACGAGTAAGATATTGTTGAGTATGGTATTGTACCTCAATTGTTAGGAAGAATTCCGAAACAAAAACATTTTTTTTTACATTGAAAAATAAAATAAAAAAACAATTAAGTACAAAGTGCATTTAGGAAATCACCTTTTATGCAAGAATTGTTTTTGTTAGGAGACTCCGCTCTTTCACTTAGAGAATAATCCATTAATTTTCAATTGAGTGTTAAAAAATATATATATATAAAAAGGTTAGTAAATTAGCTACTATCCATTTATTTTTATTTTCAGTATTACTTGGAAATCTAAAATATTAAATGCATTAAAAAACAGACATATAATTACTCGGTAAAAAATATCGAATGGGGAAATTTGAAATCATACTATGGCAACCCTCGCTCTTTAAATGTCACTGTTTTCGTTCGTTCATTCGTTCAGGTTTTTTGTTCCAAGTAACCTAAAATTCATAGTTATCTAAATTAAAAAAATGATGTTATTTAAAGTACTTACACGTGAAAAGTGATTCCGTTAGAATTTTTCTGTGATTTACTATTGTTTTTACACGTTTTCACTACACAGGAAGGCATAATTATATTTGTTTTGGTGATGTTAACTAGACGACGATTCGTGACGTACTAGGAGCGATGACCATGGTTTTAGTGTAGGTGTGTGCGTGAGCCTGTGTGTTTACTTGCAGGAGCATGGTTTTGTGGCTTCACTTTTGATGTACGGCGTGATCCGTCTTTCCTTTTTTGTTGGTCCGAGATAGATGGATTATAAACTAACAATGTTCATAATCATACGGTGACATACATTTCACTTCACTCACAGATTCATTCATCTTTATTTTGTTACATTACAAATTAATCAAGTCGGTTGTCTGCGTCGTTTGGATAATGTTTTTGTTTTTCAGTGATATGTGTTTTAAATGGCCAATTGATATTTTAGCATTTATGTAAATGTAATCTTTTGTATTTCTGTTGACAAAAATATGTTCAAATACGGGTTATCATTAACTTACTAGTTACATAACTTATAACGTCCCCGTTGTTGCCGCTATAACAACAAATACTAAAAAACAGAATAAAATAAATATTTAAGGGGGCTCCCATACATCAAGCGTGATTTTTTTTCTCGTTTTTGCTCGATATTGAAAACGGCAACAGGAAGACGCTTGAAATATTCACAGAATATTTAGTTACATATTCACTTTAAATATTAAAATAAATCAAATACGTGATATTTGTGCCGTTTTTATAGATAATGGTACGGAACCCTTCGTGCGCGAGTCCGACTCGCACTTGGCCGGTTTTATGGTTCTGTCATTATAAAAACATATCTCACAGTTCTCACCTTGTTAGAGTTAGCGGCTACCGTCTGCTGCTAATAAGTATACTATTGTGAAATGAGTGCTGGCTGTGGACCATTTATGGAAATTGACGTGTATGAAGTTATAATATGTACGTTATGAGTATGACCTCATCTTCAGACCCAGTCTCTTGACCAGATGGTGCAAGGAAACAACTGTGTGCAATATTGTAGCAGACTCTCGAAAGACTAGCGAGTAAAGTAGGCCCCTTACAAATGAAAGTAACAACTGAATGCCGCGGGAAGCAACGATCCGTAGCAATATAAATATAACATAAGTAATTGGAGCAGTTGGTTGTATTCCCACGCAGCTGGAGACCAGTAGTGGAGGGCCACGTCAACAACAACATCGTGTGCTGTACACAAGTGACGCCCACTGCCTTGCTAACATTTGACGAGGAGCAATCACAGCTCCATACACCGGTGACTCATGTTTGCGTGGCTCCACGTACTACACTCTATACAGTGTTAGGTGTCGATGACCGCGCTCATTAGCAAGCTGCGCTTAGCGTATAC
The DNA here is from genome assembly GCA_947363905.1 of Lithophane semibrunnea. Classification (NCBI taxonomy): domain Eukaryota; kingdom Metazoa; phylum Arthropoda; class Insecta; order Lepidoptera; family Noctuidae; genus Lithophane; species Lithophane semibrunnea. Next base: position 744,008 of record OX376205.1, read on the forward strand.
CGCAACGTTACAATTCTAATTAAGACCTAATCACCTTCCTTTTTAGGGTTCCTTACTCAAAGGGTAAAACGGTACCTTATTACTAAGACTCCGCTGTCCGTCCGTCTGTCTGTCTGTCTGTCTGTCCGTCCGTCCGTCCGTCCGTCCGTCCGCCCGCCCGTCCATCCGCCCGTCCGTCCGTCCGTCTGTCACCAGGCTGTATCTCGTGAACCGTGATAGTGAGACAGTTGAAATTTTCACAGATTATGTATTTCTGTTGCCGCTATAACAAAAAATACTAAAAAATAGAGTAAAATAAGGGGCTCCCATTAAACTAACGTTATTTTTTTGCCGTTTTTATAGATAATGGTACGGAACCCTTCGTGCGCGAGCCTTGGCCGGTTTTTTGGCTTCGCCACAGTCGGGTAAAAAGAGTAATAGTATAAATACATTGTACTATCAATGTTAAGTCCAATGATCCCAACTTTTTGAGAAACTAGTTTAACAATGAGGGATCATTGGACTTACTATTTTCATGAAGAACTTAGAAAGAAAGCGGTAAGAGGAGCTAAACGGGATTGTTTGTTTTGTATTGTGAGAGATGTGTTTTCTAATAAATTCCGTCTGTTTAACTAGATCTGGCAACTGCAACTGCATCACGCCTAGAGAAACGACTAGAATTTTTTAGACTACACAATAATAATCAAGTTTAATAATAAAGTCATTGTTACCCGACTGCGGCGAAGCCAAAAAAGGAGGGTTATGTGTAAATCGGAGGACAAAATATAGGTAATTCTGAAAAAATACTGACATCCATTAGAGTTAATATTAAAACAAAATTCAAACAATGGATGTGCATGTGCCTGAGCTGGATCAATATTTGAAGAACACAATAACATCACCTTGGAATGTTTATCAGTTTGTGCATTTTTGAGGACGGTTTGCTACCTGAGTTTAGGAAAACATAGTCATTTTCTTGTCATTTCCAAATTGACCCTCTTTGTGATCTTTACATTATTTGATTGTATTTTCATCGAGCAAAGAGCGCTCTCAAGTCTAGACTGTTCAACGCATATTGTTCGAATTCTAATCACAAAATTGGTACTGCGCAAGAACAAGAACGCCTCTTCTCAGACAATTGGTATTTGCGTTCCAATCCAAAGCCAAGGATAGTTCAGTGTCAACACTGCCAACCATACAATATTTTGTCAGTCTTTACTGCTGCAGAAAGTAAAGCCATTTCAATAATTCTTGAAATTGTCGCTCTCAAGAGTTATATGTATTATAAACATTATTAGTAGATCATACTTCCTACGCTCTTCGTCTGTCATCAATTGACAGGAAGAGAGAATAGAAAGGTCCACCTGTGATAGATGCTTCATGAGATTGACTGACTTTGTGTCGGAGAACTGCTTAGAAAGTTCTGTTTGAAACAGAATCATTAGCACTACCAAGCAGATAATACCAAGAAGAATAATTACCTTATTACCACAAAACCGTGTTGATCAGTTGTTTAGCTTATACACCTTTTAATGACGTAAGACTGGACACACGTTGAACAAGTAGTAAGACCCTTAATTGTCGACGACTGGCCAGTTACCTTTCAAGTACTGTCCTTTGGAAACCCCAGTGAGTCAGTGTTCTCTGTCCTTCAAGCCTACTGAAACTAGTGATCAAGTTATAAGTATAGAACAATGGCTTACTAAGACAGCTATAGGTGAAGCCGCCACAGACTTGTTGGCATGCCTTATTTATTGATACGGCCATCTTCCTACCGGTCTGTGATGTTTATAATGAAACCTATACGTACTGCATTTCGATTAAAACCATTTTCTTATACATTGTTCGTGTCTTCACTCGAATTGCAGATGTTCGAGTGTGAACAGAACTCTCAACATGATTTAGCAGCATTAGAATGTTGGATTGCCAGCGACAACTAGATTAGTATCTTACTTATCAAAACTTGACGTCCATTTCCGTTATCCACCGGAGTGGAGGGGGCTAGGTGAGGAGATAAGGACCAATAAAAGTTATAAAACTAAAACTCAACTATGACGTCTACGACAACAAAAGTCAACTAAAAAGATGTAAACAAGATATCACAAACAGACAAATTAAAAATCCGAATCACACGTAATCTGTTCGATTTATGCCCCAACGCGTCTGACTCCGGATTTTTTATTTGTCTGTCTGTGATGTCTTATTTATATCTTTTGTCTTATTTATTCTTTTCTCTGTCTTAGTTGACTTTTTTGTCGTAGTTGGTTTTTGTTTTATAACTTTTTAATGCCTTTGAAAATAAAGCGCAATTACCTGCCTTTGTGGTTTAGTTCCATAATGATTATAACCAAACACCATTGTGGATTGATTGTGTTTGTACACAAACTGTTGTGTTAATCACTTAAACTATTATTTGCTAACGACCGACTGTCATAGACGAATTTTTAACCTTTTGGAAGGGGCAACTAGAATCAGTTCTATTTCTATGTATTTTGACGTTCAAAAGTGCCTTTAATGTGCCTACTTGAAATAAATTATTTGACTTTGGCTTTGAATTATTTTATCTACACTAATATTATAAAGAGGAAAGATTTGTATTTTTGTGTGTATGTTTGTAATGAATAAACTCAAAAACTACTGCGCCGATTTCAAAAATTATTTCACCATTAGAAAGCTACATTCACCCTGAGTAACATAGGCTATAATTTATAAAGATTACACGCGGGCGAAGCCGCTGGCGGCATATAGACAGAAGTTCGCGGACTGTACTGTTGCTAGTCTCTCTTAGTTTAGTGTGGCTTAGTTTTTCTTTCATTTTATTGTTTTTTTTTTGTTCTTTTTCTTTGTCAGTACCATAATGTTACGATTACAAGTATGGTTCCCAAAGTATGCACGTCACCAATCAGAAATACATACTGCAAGCAAGAAAGACATCAGTTCTCCTAGCCATATCTTCCGGATTACCTTTCACACATCCCCGATAGACTGTTAGCCTCGTGCAAACTAGCGCGATATCGCGGGCGCGACAGGCAGCGTAACACTCGCCGCGCTCGCGATATCGCGCCAGTTTGTACGAGATTTAACGCAATAACCCGCGTACACCCTTCATCAACGTTCTTGGTTTTATTCATACACAATTATTATATTTACACAATTTGAGACGCACATTTTTCAATTTCAGCTCGGCAGCTACGTTACGCCAATTTTATTTGCCTTAACAATCGATTCTTTTCAAAAATGGTCGTTATCACCTTATTTTCCTTGCTAATTTAAATGATTTGTTTTTTTCATGATTTCAATTTATTTCATTTTATTTCACATAAACCTACATGGGCACTTATGAAACGTCAGAAGGTATGTGCATGGTTCCAATTGGTTGTTTCCTATGAAGAAGAGTCGGCAAGAAACTCCACGGTTACTCTTTTGAAATTAATTGGCGTTTACCTCAGACCAACAAAAAAAGGTTTTTGTTGGTCTGAGGCTTTTACAATATTTTCAAATTACCGTGTTAGTAGGCCTGGGAGGACAATGTAGGCCTTTCAACAAGTATCAGTACATATCAAAATAGAAAATGTTCAACAAATCTACAGCCCACTAAGCCTACAATGTTCTCACATTCACAAAATAGAAAAGAATCTATATAAAAGACAAATAATAAAATAAAAAAACCAATTAAAACCAAATGACTTCTCTGCTATTACAACTTACAACTGTAACAAATCTGAATAATTATCATCTGCACAAAAGCCACTAATAAACTTTACTGGATAAATACCTACACTTCATAAATTACCGTAATGGTTTAAGGTATCGCAACAGTTTAAATTTAATTAATTTCTGACTAATTTATGCAAATACAAACATAATATCGTTCTGCAGCTGCACAATTTATTAAAGATCGTTCGAAGAGAAAGAAAGGTTAAAAATACGGAACCAAACCTTTCAGTAACATTCATTCCATATTTTTGAGCCACATCACACTTGAGCACAGCACATCATGCACTCTTTTGTTCCACGAGCGTTCCTGGCATCGAAGACCAATTAGTTCAAGCTACAAATTGTCAACGCTCACCAAAGGGGACTAAAAGACTTTTTACGTCGGGTTGCGCCACAGAATTTTTTGCAAACTACAAACTGCGAAATGTTAAATGCACTGTGTTATGACTTATGATACTGAAGACTTTCGACAAAGAGTCTAATTTAGGAATCTGAAACATGCGTGTTTTCCGTGTTCTCCTAACGTATCGTTATTCTTGTTTGTTGCAGACCCTGATCAACATAGCATACTGTTCGCTAGCGGTATTCGGCTTCGGCGTTCAACGTCTCGTCTTCGGCCAACTACGCGTCGCCGAGGCGCAGCGCGTCAAAGACAAGTTCTGGAACTATGTGTTCTACAAGTTCATCTTCGTGTTCGGCGTTATCAACGTTCAGTATATGGATGAGGTGCTGCTGTGGTGCTCCTGGTTCACTCTCGTCGGCTTCCTGCACCTTCTTGGACAGTTGTGCAAGGATAGGTACGAATATGTAAGTACAATGTTTTTAAGGCTATATAAGGTTCGGACATTTTTTGGTCGTTCCGCACGTACGGTTTTTCTACGCTTATTGTTGGAGAAAATAAAAGTTATAAAACTAAAACCCAACTACGACAAAGAAGTCAACTAAAAAGATGTAAACAAGACATCACAGACGGACAAATTAAAAATCCGGAGTCACACGTAATTTTGTTCGATTTATGCCCTAATACGTGTGACTCAGAATCAGCAAAATAACTCTCTAAGTGCATGAAAGTGCACAATGTCATGATTTAATTAAATAGTCATTCAATACACTTACATGAGCTTAGAGAGTTGTATTGCTGATTTTAATGTTTATAATTCTGTAAATGTCATTTGTGGATCTTTGACAGTCGTTACGGGTCGTCAGAACCCCGAAAGTCTGACAGCCAGTCTTACCAAGGGGTATCGTATTACCCAGTTACTGTGTTGTGGAGGTCAGATAGGCAGTCGCTCCATGTAAAATACTGGTATTCAGCTGCATCCGGTTAGACTGGAAGCCGACCCCAACATAGTTGGGAAAAAGTTAGGCAGGTGATGAATTCTGTAAATCCATATTTGTTACGAGCGCTAATAATATTTAGATCAACATACAACCTGATACTGACCTGCAAATTGCAAAAAACCTAAGAAAATTTTAATTTCGCGGGCCACCCTAGCGCATCCCCCTTAATTAAGCCCTTTCAATTGACATAAAAAAAGGAACCATAAAAAAAAAATTGTTCAAGAATTTTGACCGCCTTCATTGGACGCCATATTCAATTTAATGTGAGTTCACATAGCCTATGGTCTATCTATATCTGTTGCCTATGACCAGCGGGCGGTCGAAGTGGCGGCGGCGCTTGGGGGGGGGGGAGTGGACGTGTTTTGGCTGAAATAATGATCATGATGAAGTTTACCGAAGTTTTTAGAACAAAAATGTTGCTACATTGTTTGTTAATTGGTATAAAATAAACATCACCGAACCACAAGATTTATGTTTTAACTAGCTGTGCCCGCGACTTCGTTCGCATGGATGTCGGAAAACAATAATATGTCGCTTAGAAAAGTTGTACCTTCATTTAAAAAGGGGGAATCTTTCGACCAGGCCTGGTGATTTTTCCTAGTCAGAAACTGCCAAAAAACTTGTGTTTTTATTTACCGGGTGTGTTAAGGGATTCTAAGAACTCTACTGGATAGTGTGTGGCATCTTCTTCTTCGGGAACCGTATTTATCGATGTATATTGTTGACTTTCCCCAGAAACATGTGCCAATATTTGTGTATTTATTGCTGTCCGATAGTCGAATAAATCGAATCAACCATAAGGCCTCTGCCTCGAACCTTGCGGGCAGCGGGGCGGCGGCGGCGGCGGCGGCGGCGGCGCGGGCGCAGCAGGATCTTATGCGTAAAATCAAATGGACCGGTTCTCGAAAACAGCGGCGCGGCAGCGGCGAGGCGGCGGGCAGCGAGCGGTGCACTCCATTCAAGCGGTGACCGCCCGCGCGTCTGCATTGCAGTGTTGTTGCCCACAATAAATTGAGCGTTAGGAATAAATTTGAATCAAAAAGATGTTGCCGCCATTGTTCAGCCATTTCTTTCGCGAATAAAAACAAATATCTCGACGACAAAATCGTGAACACAACACTACGCGGCTATAGTGACGCGCGATCTGCCCGCTAGTTTCGAGAACGGGTCTTTGATGCCCGCCCCGCTCCCGCGCCGCCGCCGCCGCCGCCCCGCTGCCCCCAAGATTCGAGGCCGAGGCCTTACACATTTATTTATTTAAACATGCCAACAACGATCGAATCGAATGAGCGATGGTCACGAATCATACGAACAAATTACGAAGTATAATACAGTTCGATTCAAACTTAATGGCGGCTCGGAACATGAGGCGAGTCGCTGCGCAGTAACAATTTCATGTGACAGCGGGGGTGAGGGGTGGGGTACTGCGCAGCTAAAAGTTAACTTCCGAGCCGCCATCCGCCCCGCTGCCCGCAAGATTCAAGGCCGAGGCCTTACACACGCCAACAACGATCGAATCGAATGAGCGGCGGTCACGAATCATACGAAAAAATTACGAAGTATAGTACAGTTCGATTCAAACTTAATGGCGGCTCGGAACATGAGGCGAGTCGCTGCGCAGTAACAATTTCATGTGACAGCGGGGGTGAGGGGTGGGGTACTGCGCAGCTAAAAGCTAACTTCCGAGCCGCCATTAAGTTTGAATCGATCTGTAACGACTCGTTTCTTGACTTCTTAATTTGAACCTAATGAACGAAACCAACCAAAATACCAAATCAAAACCAATCAGATCAATTAAGAGTGAGGCGTATTTATCATCACAGATAGAAATCACAGATATTATAAAATAGCAGATAGCAATTGCTCCTAACGATAAAAAATATCTGTTACTTAAAATCACAGATCCTCAAGACTGTTACTGTTAAAACTTCGGATACGATTTTCGACTTGAACGAAAAGAAATAAAGAAGATATTCAATTGAGTCAATACGTATTTATCGTCTGTACAAAAATCACAGGCTGTGATTTTATAACAGATAGATACGATTTTCGACTTTAAATCAAAAGAAATAAAGATGATATTCGATTGAGATACGTATTTATCAAAAATCACAGGCTGTGATTTAATAACAGATATTTGGATCTGTTATTTTTTGTCACAGTCACAGTGATCACAGATATCGTGTTTCACCTGTTACAACACATCTCTAAGATCAATACTTTCAACGAATGACAACCCAACCCAACCAACAATTTATTATTTATTTATTATATTATCGACACTAAAGAAGTCAAAAACAAAGATACCTATATTAAAAATTATTTGGTATATCTGGGCGAAAGTCATTCTTCGACGGAGAGTCTTAACACCGCGATTCAGAAAATGACATTAAACGAACAACGCCATCTATCGAGCACGAAATGATACTGTCAAAATATATGGGAAAACGTTCGAACACTCTGTAAGCTAAATAAACTATGTATAAAAGTGAAAAATTTAAGAATAAATACCTATATTTTTTAAGAAATTAACATTTGTCACTATTCTTTCATGATTATCAAGATTTGAAAGATAGGTAGCGCCACCTATCGCACTAATACTAAACTAATAAATAAACAACGCATCTGGAAAATTTTAATTAATCTAACTTTAGAGTTATATTCTATACACAATGTTACGCGTTAAGTTTCCGCGCAAAGAAAATGACGGTCATATAACAACACACGATCTCACAAACCTAGTAATTAAGAAGTAAGTATCATTTCGCGTCAATGGATGTCGTTACGTGGATGTACATTACGTAATGAAAATTCCTTCTTGAACACTTTAAATTCATATATCTTTTGATATTTTAAAGCGATTGCGATGAAACAAAAACTAATTGAAACATCGAGTTACACACAATATTTGAGTATAAAAGTTAACCATATTGATTTCGTACTTTTTACGTGATAGTGGAACAATCAAACAAAACAACATACAAACAGACAGACAGACAAACAGACAAACAGACAAAAATTCCAAAAATGGTAGAAATGGAATCTGTTGGTTATTCTTGGACAACCAACCAATTTTTTTTTTTTTTTTCATTGTACAGAAACGCCTCGTCTACAGATTTATTATATGTATAGATTTAGTACACTGATGACGAAATTATTAGTGTCGATAGCCCGGTCAACGCGATGCGGATCAGAGGACACGCATAAAAAAAAACCCTCAAATAAATATAAGTATGTTATACTCTTGGCTGGTTTCTCATGCCAACTACATGATTATGATTCCTATATTTTAATAAGATCAATCAAACAGTAAATTCACTTCTTTAGAGATCTAATAAGTCTTCGGAGCGTCGCGTCGCTGTCGGCGTCGGCGTCGCCTCGGGCGAGTTTCGTGTCTTTTGCACATAATTATTATATATTTATTTCCCATAACACTATGTTGACTCGTAATGTAAACCCTTTTACGTTTTGACCTACTTTAACTAACTATGATAAGCAAATAAAGTATAAGGACTTGCCTATATGCATTTGCATATTTCATTTAAAAATTTAAATACACCGGAAGGTGTCAATTAAGCAACATGACTAATTATTAAATTCAGAAACAGCCAAATGGAACAATGATGTTTATTTTGTATTGTAAGCAGAATACTGACCCACCTGCACAATGTAGGTGTACATACGTACCTATACATGTGGGTACACACGTAGACTGTCTGTTTTATTGTAGATTAAAATATGTAAATCTAACGTTAATTTGAACTTCCGTTTGGATTACATTTACACTTGTTTAGGTATGTTAAAGAATCTCAAGTGTTAATTTCTAAAATAAAAGTTACAAAAACTAAAACCCAACGACGACAAAAAAGCCAACTAAAAAGGTATACCTAAACAAAACATCACATAGATTACGTGTGACTCAGGATTTGTAATTTGTCTGTCTGTGATGTCTTGTTTACTTATACCTTTTTTAACCGACTTCAAAAAAGGTGGAGGTTCTCTATTCGACTGTATCTTTTTTTATTATAGAAAAGACTTAGGCGGTTCAGAGATGGTCCTTTAAATTTTTAATAACTTTGCTAGCGTAGTTTTTAGCTTCAATATAACGTATTTTTCCCACTTAGGCGATTAACACACGGCACCGCGCGCACTCATGTCGCACTGGCCTCTAATCCGCTGATGCCTAAACACACGTACACGCCCGCGCGGTCGAATAGGGAATATGCATGTGATTCAAATAAGGGTCAAGTATTTTTTTAATTAAAAAATTATAATACTTTCTTTATAATACTTTCTACTACAAAAATTTCTTTTTGAGCGAGAAATTAATTTTTTTAAAGTGCCAAAAAACTGCGGGTAATTCAAATACTTGAAAAGCTAAGAGCGGATGTGACGTAACAAACTAGCACAACAATCAAAATGTCAATGTCAAATACTCCTACAAAAAGGAGTGTTTGACATTGATTTGACAGTTGCTTGTTTGTTTTCAAAGTCAAAGTCAAATAATTTATTTCAACTAGGCACATTAAAGGCACTTTTGAACGTCAAATACATAGAAATAGAACTGATTCTAGTCATCATCATCAGCCTATAGCACGCCATACAGCTGGATTCTCGGCAGCTCTCATCCAGCTGCTACCAGCCACCCTGCGAAGATCGTCGCTCCACCTAGCCTGAGGGCGTCCTACCTTACGTTTGCCGATTTGCGGTCTCCACTCAAGAACACGTCTACCCCAACGGTAATCGGTTCTACGGCTAATATGGCCGGCCCATTGCCTCTTCAGCTTGCTTATTCTGTGAGCTATGTCAGTAACTTTGGTTCTCTGCCGGATTACCTCATTCCGGATTTTATCTCTCAGAGATACTCCAAGCATTGCTCGTTCCATAGCTCGCTGAGCGACCTTGAATTTATGGACCAGCCGTACCGTGAGTGTCCACGTTTCGGCTCCGTAAGTCATGACAGGCAGAACGCACTGATTGAAGACTTTGGTCGTTAGGCTCTGCGGAATACGCGACGAGAAGACTCGACGGAGCTTCCCAAAAGCTGCCCAGCCCAGCTGAATTCTTCTGTTAGCCTCCTTCTCAAAATTGTTTTTACCAAACTGCAGAGTTTGCCCGAGGTAAACGTATTCACGAACAACTTCGAGAGCACCGCCATTGACAGCAATCGGTCCCGGACTAACGTGGTCGTTGAACATAACTTGGTTTTTGTCCAAGTTCATTCGGAGACCAATGCGTACAGAAGAATCAACTAGGCCGTCCTAGGCATCTGTTGCAAGTCATGCAGCGACTCAGCCATTATGACGATGTCATCTGCAAATCTCAAGTGTGAGATGTACTCGCCGTTGATGTTAATGCCGCGTCCTTCCCAGTTCAGCGTCTTAAACACATCCTCCAATGCGTTAGAGAACAATTTCGGGGAAATTACGTCCCCTTGCCTTACACCCCGACGCAGAGGGATATGTTTAGTTTGCTGGTTCTGAGTTTGGACGGTCATTGTCGCGTTTTCATAAAGACATCTCAGCACTTGGATGTATCGCCAGTCAACTTGGCATCGCTGCAGAGACTCCAAAACAGACCAGGTCTCGATAGAGTCAAAAGCCTTCTCATAGTCCACAAAAGCAAGACATAGGGGCCGATTATACTCTTCGGACTTCTGTATAATTTGCCGCACTGTGTGGATGTGGTCTATGGTGCTGTATCCTCCTCGAAACCCAGCCTGCTCCGGCGGCTGAAACTCGTCGAGTCTTCGCGCTAGACGATTCGTGACGACTCTTGAAAACAGCTTATTTACATGGCTTAGGAGCGAAATGGGTCTGTAATTCTTTAAACGGGTCTTATCACCCTTTTTAAAGAAGAGAACGACCACGCTCCTTCACCACGATTCTAGTTGCCCCTTCCAAAACGTAGTTTTCGTATGGAGAAGAATGGGCAAGAAACTCCACCGTTACACACGTTAGCTCCACGTTTCATAGAATGTGACGTCAACATACCAAGCGCGCCAAATGCGCGTTTGAATAACCCGGTTCGGTTGGATATTTTTAACATTTTTTTTAAGTACTTTAATTTGCTTTTTTTTTCGTCGAATTTTATTTTAAACTATTATTTGACGATGTAAACTATCGAATATAAATATTAAAAAATACATGCATATTCCCTATTGGTAGAGACCGCGGCGCGCGGCGGTGCGCGGTGCCGTGTGTAAACCGCCTTAGGCCAACATGTGCCAAAATGTTTTTCGTTAATGACTTTATGTCCTGTAGAGGACGCCGTATTTGTAATTATGTATTACATGCACCAGCGGACGATCAAGACGCTTCCAACGGATACCTCATTTGTCAAATTATGATGAGCAGTAATTAAAAGTTATGAGGGAACAGATGAACATACATACTACTTATATACAATTTGTATACATACAGTATGCAAGGGTAAACACCGTTGTCACTCAAACCATGGGTAGTTGACTTAAATATAAAAATAAATGACCCAATAACAACAAATATAAAAAACCTTATTTTCATTAAAAGATTTTTAAAAGTAAATATCCGTCACTGTCTCGATACTCATGGATACGTGTTCGAGAGAGTTGCGAAACAGCTGACGGCCGTTCATGTAACGTCCCGCGCGCCCCGCCCGCCCCCGCCAACCGCCGGCCGCCGTGTTGAGACGCAAGTTCGTTGCCCTTGCGTGTAGAGTGAAATATTCTTGTGGAAAAATGTAGATATTCTTTAAAAAAAAAAAGTTGTATTTTTCCATTGATTTTACGTTCTATATATGAAACCAAACCACTGGTTTCAAGGATAACGGTGTTTGCACTAACACCCCTGTATATGTACGAAAAACTAAAAAAATATTTAAAAATTTGAAAACTAACATGTAATTATTGTATGAATTTGATCGTAATATGAACAGGTTGATGACTATTATTTGCCATTCACTGTTAGCTGGCAGCCTGGCACTCGAGATAAGAACTAGTCGTACAGCTAACAATGGCATGCACCTCTCGCAATTTAAAGGGCGACGCATTGTCTGTCCTGCGCTATGCACATTATATTGAGAAACAGCACTTGTCATGTCATTCACACAATCTCGATTGTTTGGTCAGCAGACTGTTCAATAACAACGGAGGTTGACGTCAAGCTTGGCGGGGTTCGCTAGGACCGATGCCTGCCAGGGTTGCGGGAAAGTCCGAAAGGGATACCGGGGCCCTTGCCAACAGGCAACTGAAGGAACAGGGGTGGGTTTTCATCAGCAAAAGTCTGACACGCAGCGTGTCAGACTTTTGCTGATGCCCTCCCACTCCGCCCAGAGCGGGAGAAGTCATTTAATGATTTCCTAACCTCAAAACAGTCCTTCATAGGTAAACACTAAAGTACGAAATAAGAGTTTTGCTCTAAAATACACATTCCTAAACTCAGTCATCGGTGTGCATCATGTTCGCGTTCACACGGTTCACATCACATGATGCATATGAAGGGCTCCGTCTGTGTGACCGCAGAAAGACTAAAGCTTAATTTTGGCTTGTTGGTTGATTCGCACTAATGAATTAACTCGCCCGAAATAGGCGAATCGACACTTTTAAATAATACAATTTTTTCTTGAGGCGATTCGCACGAGGTTAATTTATTTGTGGGCGGATCGACAATTTCAGATATGTATACTATGTATTCTACGTATTAGGCAACGGGCACATTTTGAATTTTTATGCAGTAAAGTTAAGTGTACTTTTTTCATATTTTAACATAAAATTCAATCAAAACTTAAGCTTTACTTTTGTTTGTTTCTTTTCCATTTTCCATCAGACAGTCCATTCTTTCAGTGATCTATTCTCTACCTCTCCATCCATCGACATTTATTTGTAGATAACATCTGGTGGTCCTTTGAGCCCTGGCTGAGGTTGATGTTTGGCGATTTGCGATGTAGCCCTCCCTTTCCCTTCGTACATGGGCACTGCTGCGCCACTATGTCTACAAACAAACTTACGTAAGCCATACGGGAGCGTTGCCAGACGGGAGTAACCCGCGCCACCGCAGTTTTTGAAATTATTGTAATATACCTGAACGTGAACGAACAAATTAACCTTATGTGTACGGACTATTATCACTTCACTGTGGATTGTGATAAACGTCGGGATCGGAATTTTAAGTATCAAACAACTCAACTTGGTCCTTTGTGTGAACTTAGTTTGTGTGAAATTAGCAATAGTTTGCTAAAGAACTGTTTATGTATGTAGTATTAAACAGCAGGTTTTACATTTGAAAAAAAATTGAGTTTTGATACAGAGTGAGTGAAACAAAGTCACGAATAGTAAATTTAAATCAATAGTTGAATACGTTTTTAGTGGTTTGTTCTCCTTCATTGACATTTGACATAGTATACACCGTGACATTTTAATCGTCTTACAAAGATAAAGATAAAGATAAAATTTATTTATTGTTTACAAGGACCAGATTATAGTACAGATACATTGGGACATGAGAATAATACACAGTCTGGTAAGCGGGTGAAGCGCTGTACTCCTATACAGGGTGTTAGGGTAAACACCGTTATCCTTGCAACCAGTGATTTGGTTTCATTTATAGAACGTAAAATCAATGGAAAATTACAACTTTTTTTTTCATATTTTTAATTTTACATTTTACCACAAGAGACGCAAGTTCGTTGTCCTATGCGCTAGGGCAACGAACTTGCGTCTCAACACGGGCGGGGGGTGCGGGATGTGACCTGACCGGCCGCGAGCGCGACCCCTCCCTTAGTCAGTCAGCTGTTTCGCTAGAGAGCACGGTGTCGGATAGAAACTTTTTAAAATCTTTTAATGAAAATGACGTTTTTAGTTTTGTTGTGTTCGGTCATTTATTTTTATATTTAAGTCAACTACCAATGGTTTGAATGACAAGACTGTTTACCCTTACAGCCTGTATAGGCTACTGAGTAGCCTGTGTTTAGGAGAGACAGGACTGATCCCGTTTAAAGAATATACATATAGGGGTCTCATGACGTAGTACATTTTATAATTAGGTATAATTATCCAGGTAACAATAACATGCATGCAAAAATAAAGGTAAATGAAAGCCATTGTAAATAGGTAGATTTAGTGTGTAGGTATGTGAGTGTGTGTGTGAGTGCGTGCGTGTGTGTGTGTGTGTGTGTGTGTGTGAGGGTGTTTTATTAGTGAGGGTGGTTACCTCAGGAAGTCTTCGGTTTCTTCATAATTTAGAGTAGATAGGAACAAGCGGACGGTCTTCTTGCATTTAAATATAGTAGATCCGTAAATTGTTTGTTTTTCATTGATTTTATTATAAAGTGACGGACCAAGGTAGGGGAAGAATTTTTTTATAAACTTTTTTCGGACCGGCGGAGTATGGCAGATATTATTTTTGCGGCGTCTATTTTTTTTTTTTTTTATATAGGGTGTTTTTGAGTGTTGCAATAAAATTGTGTGTAGGATAAACTGCTGTCTTACATTGAGTAGGTTGCAGGTTTTGTACAATTCGGTAGTAGGGAAACGTATAGGCCTAAAGGTTGCAACTTTAAGTATAGATCTGTGGGCGATCTCTAGAGGTTTTAGTGTGGTTTTTGCGGCTCCACCCCAGCAAGAGATACAATAATTGAGGACTGATTGGCATAGGGCAAAATATACGTTACGAATGATTGCAGGGTTGGCTACGTTCCCAAAGGGTCATGGCCATTCGGCTGGCCCGGGGATACCGCACGGTCTCCCGCGAGGCGGCGAGCCTCCTGGCCGGATTACCGCCATGGGATCTGGAGGCGAAGGTCCTCGCGCACATATGGGAGTGGCGCGAGGAGATGAAGCGCCGGGGCGTAACTCCGCTGCCGCGAGAAATCGCGGCTCAGCGGACAGAGCTCCGGCAGGATCTCATGGCGGCATGGAGAGTGCGATTGTCGCAACCCAGTGCTGGGCACGCCACTATTGCGGCGATAAGTCCCCTCTTTGAGGAGTGGCTAGAGAGGCGCCTGACGCAGGTCCTCACCGGACACGGTTGCTTCGGGAGGTTCCTGTTTCGTATAAGGCGGGAGGAAACGCCCGGGTGTCACCACTGTGTGGATCGCCCGGAGGACACGGTGGAGCATACGGTGGAGGTCTGCCCCGCTTGGGCGGAGCCCCGCCGTGTCCTCTTGGAGGCGATTGGCGGCGGTGACCTCTCGCGTCCGGCTCTGGTCCAGGCCATGGTACGGAGCGAGAGGGCATGGGAAGCAGTCACCTCCTTCTGCGAAGCAGTAATGCTCGCGAAGGAGGAGACGGAACGCGTGAGGGAGAGGCAAAGTTTGCGCCCTCACGCCCCTAACCGCCGCCGCCGCTGGAGACGCCCTGGGCGTCGGGAATCCCAGGCGGATTCCCGGCCACCATAGGCGCGGGCTTGCGGACGGCGAGCAATGGGTAGCTCGCCGTCCGATCAGGACCAGGCCCGGGTCGATGGCGCGTCGTGTTCCACGCGCGCCTCAAAGAGATGTCAGCACAATTGGCGGGGTCCGCTAGGACCGATGCCTGCCAGGGTTGCGGGTTAGTCCGAAAGGGATACCGGGACCTTGGCAACAGGCAACTGAAGGAACACGGGTGGGTTTTAGTCAGTAAAAGTCTGACACGCCCTTCCGCTCCACCCAGAGCGGGAGAAGTCATTGGATGATTTCCCACCCTCAAAAAAAAAAAAAAAAAAAAAAGGGTTGGCTACGTGCCGCAAGGTCTTAAATATATAAATCAGTTTGCGTATCCGGCTGGTAAGAGTCGAAATATGTGTTTTAAAATTTAGGTTTCTGTCTAAAATAATGCCAAGATATTTAATTTTTTGCACTGATGTCAGGTCAGGACATTGACATTGACTTCGAATAGGACAAGAGTGTGATTTTAAATTAATAGAGCTACTAGGTTTAGCGGTGTTAGTGATAGAAAAGATCATAAAGTTAGTTTTAGTAGCGTTAAGAGTCAGTGTGTGTGACAGGAGCCATTTCGTAATGGTATTAAAGCCGTCTTGTGCAGCAGTCTGTAATTCCGTCGATGTGTTTGCAGAAAAAGTGATGGCGGTGTCATCTGCATAGGAAACTATTTTAGCATTAGGAACGTCTAGGTTGCAGAGGCTGTTGATGTACACAAGGAAGAGTGTAGGCCCTAAAATACTGCCCTGTGGTACCCCGTACTCAATAGGCAGCTCTGCACTTTTATGATTGTCTATTACAACTGATTGAGACCGGTCCGACAGGTAGCTCCTAAAAAAGTCAAGTGGCTCCTAACAAAGGTGGTCCACTCAATGTATCCGACATAAAATACCTCCAGACACGATTTTTTTTTTTACCATTAATTAATATAATAGGTACAAAGAAAAATAAATATTGCATTAGAATTCTGAAACATCCTGTTATTAATGTTTACGTATCAAACGGTAGAACATACCTACGCAGCGCACGGGTCGAGTAGATCATTCCAATACCGAAAGCCAATCAAGCATAGTCCACGTGGACTGTCATCCAATGAGGAGCTCTAATGCTATCCTTTGAGTAGAGCCGCGCGTGTCACGCCCCGCCCCTTTCACTCGAAAAATAAGTGAAGGTCAATCTCGCTCGCAGCGTCTCAGTTGCGGCCGAATACCGGAAGTGGAAGTGCGCGCGCGCTACCGGATATCAAACGTTGTTCGCGATCGTTACAGTGCAAGAAGTGAATAGTTCCTCATAATCATCGTGAAGTAGGTATTCACAATGATTATGAGGAACTATCGATACTCGAATATCGAGTACCTACAAATGGTGCGCCTGTACGCAGTGAGTGGTGACAATTTACGGGGAGCAAGGAGATTGTACGCTGCGCCAAATAATCTGAAAATGTTACGCAACCGAGGTGTGATCAACCCGCAAGTGCCAGGACTGCAATTTCAGTAACTACATATCTTTTGTTTGTTATTTGCTAGGTTAGTAGACATGAGTCAAATTTCTATCTTCAATAGGGTCGAACGTAGAAAAATTGATCAGTTATTGAAATCGGCCGTATATTTGTAACTTTCTTTTTTATTAATCTGCACTTACTATGTACCTATACCCCATTTGAAATAAGATTAGATATTGAAACAAACCTTTATACAGTCCGTTCAACCGATTTTGACTTCTATTCCGTAGGCATAAGGATGACATTAAAAGAAAAAAAGGTTACACACATTTTTGCAATAGGGGGAATGAACTCTGTTAAAGATGCCGCCGCTTCAGTCCGTGCCGCCTTTGGAACGCAATGCTCGGCCCGCGCTCATAACAGGGTGTTTCAAACTACGTCATGCGTCTTACTATTGAATTATTTTTTTATTTTTTTAATTACTCAAATGTTCATAAATACCTATCTTTTTTATGAATGTGTACTAGTCATTGGATACATGAAGTGGGCTGCGGATGAAAGACGATTAAAATGCCACGGTGTATAATGAAATGAAATGAAATTGTTTATTCTGTAAATAGGATATTGGAATCACTTTTACACGTCATATTAAAAAGTTGTAAAAATAAGCTAGATGAGGTCGGCGTTTCGTATCTGACTACTCTGAGAAGAAAGGCCGAAACAAACTCAGAGGTCACCGTCTCCTTTAAAGTCCAGACATAATCTTGGTCAGGCCATATGAGGACCATGTAGATTAGTCTGAAATGGTCTTTTGAGGAAAGAACCACACAGATTTGAGTGGACCTGTCCAGTCAGTGCAAGCATTTTTCAGTAATAGTGGAGCTCAACTCAGAACTTAAGGAGCTCAACGACTCGACGAACAATACCAAAGAAAGGACATTTGGGTAGGTCGCATAAAGTTCTCAAATTGCCAGACCTTCCCTAAAACTAACAGAACGAAAAATAAATATCCACATAGTCCTCACATTCACATTAAAACAATACTTTACAAGTAATCATCATGTCATTTTTTGTATAATATTCAATAATGTCAATTTGTATATAAAACTGGTAGGTATATTTTTATGGTTTTCCATAATATTCAACATGTCACAATTCTTAGCAGAGCGAGCAGCTCAATCCCATGCATTTTTGTCTTCTAAATAATCTGAGATTTTATAGTACCCTTTTTTACAAAGTTTGGTTTTAATACAGCTTTTAAATCGTTTAATGGGTAAGTTTCGAATGTCAATGGGAAGTTTGTTATAAAAGCGTATACATTGACCCATGAACGAGTTGCCTACTCTGTGGAGACGAGTGCGATGTACAGCAAGATTGTGTTTATTCCTGGTATTTAAACTATGAATATCGGACATTTTCTTAAACTTTGATATGTTTTTGTGTACGTACAATAGGTTTTCAAATATATATTGTGAGGCTACAGTCAGAATATCTATTTCTCTGAATTTTTCTCGAAGGGAATCTCTTGGACCTAGGTTGTAAATGGCTCGAACAGCCCTTTTCTGTAAAACAAAGATAGCATTAATGTCCGCACAGGCTCCCCAGAGAAGAATCCCATAAGACAGAAGACTATGAAAATAACTAAAATAAACAATTCTGGCTGTATCTACGTCAGTTATCTGTCTAATTTTTTTAACGGCATAGGCGGCTGAACTAAGCCTACCTGACAATTTTTCTATGTGTGGGCCCCATTGTAATTTACCGTCAATGGTTATTCCAAGAAAAACTGTCGATTCAACGGGGTCCAACTCTATTCCATTAACTTTAACGTTGTTAGATAGCTGCCTGACATTTGGCGTTGAAAATTTAATGAGTTTAGTCTTTTTTTCATTCATCTTCTCTTGAATGAAAAAAAGACTAAACTCATTAAATTTACATTAAACCAATGCACAACTTTAGAGAGTGCATCGTTAACTTGTTCAAAGTTGACTAACTGACGTTTGATTTTAAAAATGAGGGATGTGTCATCTACAAATAATACGATCTTATGATTATCCCTTATGTGGTAAGGCAAGTCATTAATATAAATGAGAAATAAGAAAGGACCTAGAATTGAACCCTGCGGAACGCCCATGGCGACCGAAGATCCTGCAGATCTCTTGCCATTAACATCGACCCTCTGAATTCTGTTGTTCAGATAAGAAGTCAGAAGGTCGAGAGCCTTGTCCCTCATACCATAGTGGTACAGTTTCCTGATGAGAGTATCATGATGTACGCAATCGCAAGCCTTGGACAAGTCGCAGAAAATGCCAAGAGCATCCTGCGACTCCTCCCAGGCCTCGAAAATGCTCTTCAGTAATTCCACGCCCGCATCTGTAGTTGAACGACCCTTTGTAAAACCAAACTGTTTTAGATGGAGTAAATATGTGCATTAAAATGTCCTAACATCTGTTTAAAAATTAATTTTTCAAAGATTTTGCTCAACGTAGGTAAAATCGAAATAGGCCGAAAATTCGAGGAATCAGTTGTGCTGCCAGACTTGAACAGTGGAATCACTTTGCTAAGTTTCATCAGATCAGGAAATACACCAGATGCAATACAAGAGTTAAAAACAATTGCCATAAAATGGTATTTACTGATAATCCCCAAAGGTAAGCAGTTTTTTTTACATCGAGTTCTTTAAAAGATTCTATAATGTCTTTAGCAGTAGCAATTGTGAATTCAAAAAGTTTGTCACATTCTGGTACACATTCTTTTATTATTGAATAAGCAGAAGTCGAGGATGACGATGACAGAGTTTTGGTTGTTAAAATTGGAATATTAGTGAAGAAATTTTCAAACTCAGTTGCCACCTCCACGTCTGCCTTAATATCTACATCATTGATTTTTAGATGGAAGTCACGATTCCGTACTGTCGTTCTTCCCGTTTCAGAACTAATAATATTCCAGGTTGTTTTAATTTTATTTCCAGAAGATTTTATTTTATTTTTAATGTGTATGGCTTTTGCTGAGGAACAGGCTCTTTTAAAAGTTTTAGAATATGTCTTAACAAATTCTTTAAAAGTTTCATCATGGTTATATGTTTTTTCATGATATAATTCAAATAATCTTTGCCTACTTTTGTAAATTCCTGGTGTTGCCCAATCACTAAATATAAAGCGGTCACAAACAGGCAATGTTTTTGAGGTGAAAACCTTCCCAAACTCACAATTGATTAGGTTAAATAGTGCGGTATAATCTTGATCCGGGTCGTTGTGATAAGGCAAACCGGGTAGTTTTTCCATTAAATTATTTTTAAATTGTTCTAAGCGACTTTTATTTACAGGAACAAAACTCACAAGTTTTCTTTGAGCTCTGACTATTTTCAGAGGGAAAGTGATTAACTGGCCACAGTGATCAGAGTCCAACTCATTTATAATTCAATGGCTAGAAGGTGTTAAGTTTGTAAAAATATTGTCAATACAGGTAGCACTAGTGGCAGTTATTCTAGTCGGCTCAGAGAATGTATTGTACAAGTTATACGACTTTAATAGAGTTATAAATTTATTTACTGTAGCAGATTTTTCTAATATATTGATGTTGAAGTCTCCACAGACAACAACTGTTTTATTACTGCTACAGGTCTTTAATAATACTTCTTCCATAGATTTCTCAAAAATATCATATGAAGCACATGGGGGCCTGTACACGCTTATTACAATGAACTGCTCAAGCTCAATGCAAGCTATTTCAATAACTCGCTCAACAGAGAGGCTCACAATATCCTTACGTTCTTTAAATTTCATATTGTTACGAACAATTATTAGAGACCCACCGCGTATCATATTAACTCTGCTGAATGAGCTGGCAACCTGGTGGTTGTTAAAGCTAAACATGAACTGGTGGACTTTTAACCAATGTTCAGTTACACATAAGATATCAATAAAACTACAGTTCATGAACAGCTCCAATTCTAATTCCTTACCTATCACACCCTGTATATTCTGATGAACTATTTTTAGACAGTTATTATTTATTAAATTACTACAATTTGATGGGTGAGAGGATATTAAAGAAGAACGTTTTGTAACATTTTGATGATTTAAACCAGTATTTATATTTTCTGCATTTATTAAGCAAGAGGTTTCCTCTATTGTCCTAATTTTTAATTTAAATTATAATCAATGTCATTAATTGTTGCCAAATTATTGGCAGAATTATTTAAAATTACATTGCATTGCTCAAAAGAAGCAAGTTGTTTAGCCAAATTTTTGGCTGAAATAGAAAAAAAATATGATAGCGACACAGCTATCTGTCTTTTATAGTAGGTAGAAAGATAGTACATAAGAATATTATATCTATCTCTTGTCAAATGTAAATTATTACCAACATAATTGTTAGTATCAACTAGATGGAACAGATTATTATTGAATGTCCAATTATGTAATGTCATATTTAATTCAAATCGTAGGTTATTTTCTTCCTGTGGCAAACTCTCACTGTAAGGGAATGTAAACAACACAATTTTTCTTAAACTAAGATTACACAATGTTCTATAATATTGGAGCAATTCTCCTTTGTTCACATTTCCCCTATTACCCATAAATATTAATAATGTTGTGTCCTGGTTAAAGTTACATTTAATAATTTCTTTCATAATATCAAACAAAGAACAACCAGGCATGCAGTAATTTATTATGGAGTGTCCCGGATATTCATCTGTCAACAAGTGGCCTAAGTCCTTTCCAATCTCATCACAAAATAATACAATACCATTTTTTACACTTTGTTTACATTGTTTACTTGAACTATTGATAGCAGGAAATGTCAGATCAACACAGGGTTGCGGTAAGCTGGTATTGCATGTTGTCAATGAATGGTCTGGTGTAAGTACTTGGGATGGTGTTTGGCACTGCTCACAGTTGTTTTTTTGTGATTTCACCAGCTCATTCATTGCCAACACATATTTCCTCATTAGATGTTCAGAGGTATTATATTTATTAGTCATTGAACTAAGTTTCTCTTGTAAATGGTCAAGTTCAGATTGCAAGTACTCTGTGTCAATGTTGTGTTTCCTGGGGGCCAAGTCTACTAATTTATAAACGTGTCAGTGGTCTCACAATGATGAGTTTTTGACAGATTTTGTATGGCATATCTGTCAAAAACTGATCATTGTGAGACCACTGACACGTTTGTAAATTAGTAGATTTGGCCCCCTGGTACTTTGTTCCAAGTTAAAAGAATACATATCTAATTGTTTAAGTAAATTTAGCCTTTCTCTATTAAGTTTAACATTTTTAATAAAAAACTTTTGTCTTTTTACCATCTTTTGTGTTTTAACAATGTATTTATTAATTTTAATGTATGTGTAATTACTACTATAATCCATTAATGAATACACGTTCTCGATCAAACCGTCATGAATAAGAAATCATCGATAGGTCAGTGCCGCGTATTGATAATTATGTAAAGCAAGGTCCAGCCTTGACGGGCTCACTAAATGATATACAATACCTGCACAGGTACACAGACGTGTTTACATTTCTATTAGAATAAGACATCCCTGAAGTTTACGATATTATAAATAAATGCCCTTGGCATTTCGTTTCCTTAGTTGCCTACTCGAGCTAAACGGAATTTATTTTTAAACCACGCAAAAGATGTGTAATAATTTTAGAACACTAGCTTCCGCCCGTGGCTTCGCCCGCGTGGTATGTCGATAAAAAGCAGCCTATGTCCTTCCCCAGAATGCCATCTATCTGCTTGCCAATTTTTTTCGAAATCCGTTCAGTGGTTTGGTTTAGGCGTGAATAGGTAACAGTACAGACAGACAGAGACAGAGTTACTTTCGAATATAATATTAGTATGGATATAGTATATAGTATGGATTTGCTCCTTATCAACTAACATTGAAGTTATGAGTTGCGTTGCTACGTTGCTACGTAGCTAGTTGAATTCGACCTCGAAATTATAAAACGAATTTATTTTAGCATCACGCATACAGATACAAAATAGATGCAGACGGAAGTGATGAAATAAATTATCTGGCTTTTTAGGGTTCCGTAGTCAACAAGGAACCCTTAAAGTTTCGCCAAGTCCGTTTGTCTGTCCGTCTATCTGTCTGTCCGCGGCATAGCTCAGAGACTCTATACTAGAAAGCTGAAATTTGGCATGGGTGTATTAATGACACCGGCAAAGTGGTAAAACATTATCTTTTTAGGGTACCTCCCCTACACGTAAAATGTATTATTTTCTAGTCTATCCCATGGTTTGGGGTGTCGTTGGAAAGGTCGTTAAAAATATTGCGAAGATGAGAAAGCCATTTTTGGATTCAGTGATCCGTTTGCGAAATATTAAGCTTGTGTAATTTTAAAAGTGCTAATTTTGGTTAGTCTCATGATTTTTTTTTCAATTTAGAGATATGGCCTCGTCTTCAGATTTATTACGTACCTATATGTATAGATAACTAAACTATAGCATAAAAAAATATGCGTTAGCTATGTTCGAATCCGGTCGGTATAAGAAACAACTGCTATTTATGAGATTTATCTTCATTGTTCATTGCATTTGAGAACGCCCGCGCCGCGCTATTTCCGACAGTATTAAAACCCACGCCAGATGATGCTAAATAAAATTTATCTGAGCAGGTTATAAATTGGTCCTTCAATACGCATAATCCTAACTATTTGTTTAATTTAGGTTCTGATAAGCTTGGGGTAAAGATAAAGATCATTTATTTGTTCAAAACATGAGTATACACACACATGGCATGCAAGATGTTACAATTAAATTATCAGTCATATTTTGCCTTAACGGCGTACAAATATAAATAAATACCTAGGTTATTAGGTACGTTACATAAACATCAAATAATTACAAATTTATCCATTCAATTAATAAAAAAATGCAAATTAGAATCTAGAAATTAATTAGGGGTCTTAGATTATAATTTATAACGTTATATAATCATGGTTTGGGGTAGAGCTGCTCATAAAAACTTTTACAAAAAAAACAACCGACTTCAACACCGAATTCCCGTTTTAGTGTTTTTTTCGGAAGTTGGTTGTTTTTTTTTTGGAAAAAGTTTTAAGTTTTAACCGTCTTCTTCAAAAAGAAGGAGGTTCTCAATTCGTCTGTATGCAATTTTTTTTTTTCTTACGCCAATACTCCGCCAATTATGAATCAATTTTGATAACCTTTTTGTTTGGTAGGTCATGATTCAGAGGTCTCACGTAACATCTCGTTTGTGTCGGGCTTTGACCCTTAGAGGTGTAAGCCATAAATGTGCTAATTAATAAACCTTGAGATAAGGCCAACTTAATTAGCAAGGGATAAACTTGTAAGTTGTAATAATTAATGTTTATGTTTACCACATAATCCGATGATGAAAGGAAAATGGACTACTACTACTCAACGTAACATCAATAGTTAATCAGCCAAGGATTCGTAGTAATCCTTGGCTGATATCAACTATTGATGAAATATTTTGAAACAGAAATAAATAAATTGGTCCTTTTGAACTTCATTCTGTTTTGTAATTCCATGACATAACTTTCTTTTTTAAATCGTCGTTTTATGAGTCGTGCGGTTGCGGATAAGTTCGTGTCATATCTCTATGTATGATGTTATCGCTGGATGCAACAGGTAGCGATACGAACATTACGAACTTGGCTGCAACGACTGTGATGGCACCGTGATAGCTGAGCGTTACCTAATAATAACACGCCACTATCAGTTACTTGTTTTTGTTTGTCTCTTTGCACACAATTATGCGAGATTACGGATAAATAACTGCTGCACTGCTTTTATTTTGTACGTAATTAGATAGGGACAGCAAAATTCCAATTAAAATTATCACGTGTTGCTGCAGTACTTTCTGGTGGGTCACAGAAGAATTGCTACGACGGCACTTAAATCAATCAAAATCAAAAGCGTGATGATTTTTCTGGCGACGAATCTGCCGATGTGTTACACTGAACCTGCCGACCTGAAAATCCTGACGTGATTATGTCTGTTTCCAGTTATCCTCGTCGCCGAACACGGGCGGCTGGGCGCACGTGCGGCTGGCGGTGCTGCTGGGCGGCATCCTGGCCGCCGCCGCCGCGCTTTTGGGCGCCGCCGCCGCCTGGGGGCTGCCGGCCGGCCGGGACACCTTCGCCTTCATGGCTGCTGAGGTAACCCACCAGTTCCTTCAAGTAGTACATGACATGCACGATCGACGTAGCCGACGCGTAGCCGACGTAGCCGACCTTCCCTAGCCGACGCGTCGGGAAGGTCTAAATTATAGTGAAATAAGAGTTACATTTCAATGACTTACTAATGATTTTACGTCATTTTTTGACCGTGAATGTGCTGCATAGGCGGCGTTCATTGAGGCGATTTTTCGACCCCATCTCCCACCTTGGTGAGATGTCGTGAGATTTGACTCGACTTATAAGCCTCGTGCAAACTGGCGCGATATTAAAAATTAATTAAATTAAAAAAAATAAAAATTGTTTATTGACACAAAAATTACAACAATGGTACTTAAGTATGAACAGTCTTAGGATGTTTGTAGCAATATATGTGTACTGATACTGAATCCCAAACTAGGCCAGGAGCCTGTATCTTGGGAGACAGTGTTCAGTCGCAGCAAGAGGTACAGAAAACTGTTTGTACATAAGGTTGCTGATTATTAAGTAAATTACGCTATAAATTTTAAATTTGCGTTAGTATATGTGAGTATGTGATTGATAGTGTATCGTGGTATGTGTTTGTGTCTGTGTGTGTGAGAGAGTGTATGTGTTTATGTGTATGAGTGGATAAATTGAATTAGTAATAAGGTATTGTTGTTGATTTAGTTAGTAGTTATAATTGTTTGTATTTTATATTTGATAGCTAAGAAGGTCTTCGGTTGTTTGATAGTCAAGTAGTTGAAGCCATTCAGTAATTTTCAATTTAACTTTGCGTCTACATAATGTAATGATGTTAAGTTTCTTGTTTAAATCGTTGTATAGTTTAGCGCTTGTGCTTGCCGTGTTTGCCTTTTTGCGAAAGAGGTTCTACAAACCACACGAGGGCATACAGATGATAAACTGCGTTTATTTGAGTTTGGGATGGGCACATCTCGATGCTTTTTGAGAACAGCATTCAAGATGAATAGCTGCCGAACTGTGAGGACCTTACAGTTTGAATAAAGGCTCACAGTCGGGTATCTGTAAGGTTTCCTGGTCATTACTTTTAGGACGGCTCGTTGAGCCCTTTCCAATTTAATAAGGTGCGTTTTAGCAGCTCCACCCCAGACTGTGATGCAGTATTGTATTACAGACTGGCATAGAGACAGATAGACTAGTTTTAGCTTGTCATGTGTTAGGGCATCTCGTAGGGATTTAAAGACGTGTATCAATCGCCTCACTCTTGTTGTGAATAAATCTATCTGTTTATTCCATTTCAGTCTGTGGTCAATCTGTACGCCCACGTATTTTACCTCTTCGACCCGCGTAAGTTCAAGACAGTCACATTCGTTGCAATTACAACAAGTGTGAGCTTTAATATAGAAGTTTTCGCCAGGGTCGGTAATTTTGCTGAGGGAGAATGCGATATAGTTGGTCTTTGTTAGATTTAGTGTTAGTAGGTTATTTTTTAGCCAGTTCATAACTCTGGATAGTGAGTATTCGGCACGCTCCTTAACAGCTTGCCAATTTGGTCCCCAAACAAGGATAGCAGTATCATCTGCGTAGGTAAAGATGTTAGTATACGATAATTGGAGTAAGCAGAGATCGTTTATGTATAGGAGGAATAGTGTGGGGCCCAAAACACTACCCTGGGGCACACCGTAACTCACTGTTTCTTCATCACTAATGTAGCTCTCAATTTTGACTCGTTGTCTCCTATTTGTGAGGTAGTCTTTAAACTGCCGACAAACTGTTATGCAACTGCCGACAAACTGTTATGCACTGCCGACAAACTGTTATGCAGTTTGGCAGACTTTATGTATGTTATTGTGAATACAGATTTTGGAATAAATAAAAAAAAAAAAAAAAACATTTTATGGGATAAACCCCTTACTCCTAGCTTTTGTAGTTTCTCGAGTAGGGTAGGGACAAATACCGTGTCGAATGCCTTTGAGAGGTCTAGAAAGATGCATAAGCATCTATTTTTTGCATCTAAGTTGTCAACAACAGTATTTGTCAAATCCGTTACAGCGTCTTCTGCGGCGAAACCAGGGCGAAAGCCATATTGATTTGGCGCTAATATACTAAATTTTTTTAGAAACGTTTTCAGCGCTCGATTCAGTATTTTCTCTAAGATCTTAGATAAGGCTGAAAGTACTGAAATAGGGCGATAATTGTTAAGGCAATCCCTTTCACCATTTTTAAGATATCGCGGGCGTGACAGGCAGCGTAACCCTGTCGCGCCCGCGATATCGCGTGTGATTATGGGAGCCTTTAAAGTCACGTGAGATTTTTCAAAACGCGTATATTTTGTGTATATGTTACCGGCAATCTGTATAATCCGGTAGTCTATACAATACCTAGGCAATGTATATGTAGAATACCTAAAACGTTTAGGTACGTAAGGTATTAAATATTATTTATTTTATATTTTGCCTAGGCATTCTATACAATACACAATGCGCAGCCTGAAATGTGTGAAATAGACGTGCGAGCAGGCAGTAAACTCCACGTGACGCGCGACGCAGGCGGAAGGATGTGCGTAGCGTGCAATCAGCTCATTGCGTAATTAATTAATTACCAATGATTTTTTTAATATAGCGAATTGAGAATCTCCCCCTTTATTTTCGTCGGTTAAAAATCACGTGCACACATCTGTTAGCAAGTATTACTATAGCGGCCCTGTGTTGCATGCAAGATAGTCCTTACGGTGTGTAGATGTTCGTTTCTCCCATGGTACTTACATAACATTGATAAATATAGACCAAATCTGTTTACTTTACACATTGCCGGTGAACCAGTAGGTATTCTATACAATCCCTGGGAAATGTATACATTACCTAGGCAAAGTATGTAACGGACAATAATATTCATAACTAGCTGCGCCCCGCGGTTTCACCCGCGTACGTCTAGATCCCGTGGGAATATCGGGATAAAAAAGTATCCTATATGTTAATCCAGGTTATAAACTATCTGTTTGCCAAATTTCATCTAAATCCATTCAGTAGTTTCACGTGAAAGAGGCACAAACATCCATCCATCCATACTTACAAACTTTCGCGTTTATAATATTAGTAAGGATATTTCATATATTGCCTGGACGCTTCAGGTATTCTATACATTGCCTAGCTATTGTATAGAATACCTGAATTATACAGATTACCGGTAACATATACAAAATGTGTAGGATTTAGCCATATTATGTTAGTGGAGAACTGGAGAAATATTAATTACGTCATTTAACCCAGTTTTCTCGCAATATTACTTTCACTGTTACTTGCGGAAAAAAAAATTCGTGATAGGTATTTGCCGAGACCCCCTCTCCCCCGCGTGAGATTGAATGAGATTTGGCTCGATACCCTCCCTCCCCCCAACGCCTCACGTAATTATTGAACGACCCTATAACTCTATTATCAAATTAATAATAGGCCTTTTTTGTTAAAGGCAGCTTCTGTGATGCTGATGACATAGGCGCACCTAGCGGAGATTCTTCATTTTGGATGAATTTAAAATACGTTTTCGTGAGGGGAAATTCGAGATCAATCAACTGACTGGCTGAAGTTCAAAGATCTAATGCACGCCCACGTAAAACGTAGCATAATTGACAATTTACCACTGTAAAAAGAACGGTTTTCAGAAAGAATGTACCATAATTCATGCTTGATGAGGAAGACCGTCATCATTCCTCAATGTGCAATTTAAATCGGTCTATTATTTACGTCATGTGTTCCGAATGTGACAAACAAAATATTAGGTAACAGAACCTTGAATGAGTAACATAGGTCAGTAGAGTTCGGTGTCAGTGCAGAAGCTTCCGTATCGGTAAACTGAGCTTGTGAGGTCATGAGCTGGTACCTACTCTTTGACCCGTAGCTAACGTTAGCTCATCGCGAGTTATAGAGTGTGTAGCTTCCGTATCCATACTCCATACTGCAATGCCCTGAATGAAACCTGCGAACAAACACGTGTAGCTAATGTTTGTAAGTAAATAAATAAATACCACATACTTATTATGCACAGAAGAGCAGCAAGAGAATCAAGTCTGACTGTTTGATACAAAGTTCCTAACAACAAATTACACTATTATTGGAAGGACTTATAGTAATTTATCAGTTCCGCATTTACTAATGCATTCAATACCTAGTTTATATTTCTCGATAGTTACTTCATAATACTATCATGACATGAGTGACTGGATGAATGGAATTAGACCAACCTGAATGCCAGGCGCAGGACTCAGGAGTGATAGGAATTCATTATTGTTATGTTATGTTTTTAACATAAAAATATTTATTGTGTCTTAAGAGTCTCAGTTACCTAGCTGTAAGATCGATCCAAAGGTGACCGAGACCGCAAACCGCAGCAGCAACGTTGCGATATTGCAATGACAGACAACAGCGACACATAGAAGCCAGTCGTGTTGCTGCGATTGGGCGGCGGGAGGCGTAGCCGCTGCGGTCTGCGGTTGCGGTCGCCTACGGAATGGTACCATAAGGATAAAAACATCGTGCTGTTAACTGAGACCAGTGTGTGTTGTTGATTGCAGTGCATCTTAGTGCTGGTGTCGGTGCTGCACGTGGTAGCGCGCTACGTGCTGCAGCTGTACGAGGCGGACGTGGCCGGCCCCGTCGCCTACTACACGCATCTGGTGTTCGACGTGAGTAACCCATTACCCTCCATAACATAGTCCATCAGAATTACCTTCCCTTCTTCTTCTTAGCGTGTCGATGGCAAAACAACTCGGAAAAATATCGAACGCGAAATTTAAAAAAATATCTTGCCCTTATTCCAATTTATTTGTTGTCGGCGCAACATGTTTTCTTCTTCGTCGTATTAGTCGTCATCTCGGTAGTCACCCCCTTTGTAGCCATATTACCTTTCACACAGTCCATCCATCGTTTCATCATCGTTTTTTTAGGGTTCCGTACCCAAAGGGTAAAACGGGACCCTAATACTAAGGCTCCGCTGTCTGTCTGTCTGTCTGTCTATCACTAGGCTGTATCACATGAACCGTGATAGCTAGACAGTGGAATTCACAGATGATGTATATCTGTTGCCGCTATAACTACAAATACTAAAAAATTGAATAAAATAAACATACAACAAACGTGATTTTGTACCGTTTTTATAGATAATGGTATGGAACCCTTCGTGCGCGAGTCCGACTCGCACTTGGCCGGTTTTTTTTTCATGTACCTTTCATGCAAATCTGTTCAGCCGTTTTAGAGTGAAAGCGTAACAAACAAACTCACTTTCGCATTTATAATATTAGTTAGGATAGTTAGGATGTTAGTTCCTGCTAATTTTCTATTGGTGAAAAAAATTTAAAAATCGGTCCAGTAGTTTCGGATTCGGAGCTTATTCGGACAAACAAACAAAAAAAATCTTTCCTCCTTATACTATTAGTATCAGCAGCATATATATATTAGCAGTAAGTATTACTTAGCGTTATGTACCTACTGTCATGATTCATGAATGACGCTACAGTGAAAACAGGTTTTCCTTTGTCTATCATCGCCACATCATTCGCGTCCCGGTCACTTTTACTGACAGTTGCCATCAGAGCAATAAATTGAACTAATGTGAAAATCTGGTAACAAATTAAGTTTTGATTACTTTAAATTAACCTCTAACACGCAGAGGTAGATGAAAGTATCAAGGCCATCAACCAACGAATACTGACTGTTATAAACTGTGTGTCCGATGATGTAACGATGCAGCATAGTTATTACATTGACCTCCACGCAGCCGTCATTTGTGACAGTTATTGAACTTTTCTTGCTCACTCATTTTAATGCCATAACATGACGTCATGGACGATTTATTAACATAAAATGGCATTAATGCTAGATCAAAGTTATTTTGATAAACACGCTAGATTAAAAAGCTAATCGTCTTTCTGTAAGACGATTGGTCGTGACGTCTCCTAAAGTTTTTTTTTTTAATAATTAGCCTGTAAACATGACGCCTTAAACCTCCAAGCACCGCCACTTCGACCGGTTCTGTGCTTCTCGCATCCAGCGGATTCCTGCGGCCTTCACCAGGTCATCGGTCCACCTTGTGTGGGGCCTTCCAACTTTACGTCTTCCGGTACGCGGTCGCCACTCCAGAACCTTTCGGCCCCATCGGCCATCTGTTCTGCGAACAATGTGCCCTGCTCACTGCCACTTAAGTTTGGCAATACTTCGGGCAATGTCCGCGTTACCTTGGTTCTCCTACGGATTTCTTAATTTCTGATACGATCACGTAGGGAAACTATGAGCATAGCCCTCTCCATTGCCCCTTGGGTGACTTTCAGCCTTCTAATGAGGCCCATTGTGAGCGACCACGTTTCAGTGCCATAGGTTATCAATGGCAGCATGCACTGGTCAAAAACTTTTGTCTCGACAGTCGAGACACTATGGTATATGAGACGCGAAGATAGTACGCAGCTTCCCGAACGCCGTCCAGCCGAGTCGGATTCGACGATTGACTTCTTTCTCGAAGTTGGATCTACCTAACTGGACAGTTTGTCCTAAGTAAACATAATCGTCTACAACTTCGAGTGTAGAGTCTCCGATCTTCATGATCACCTTCGTTTTGTCATTTATTTAATGTTCATTTTAAGGCCCACTCTTTCGGAAGCTCTACTGAGGTCATCGATCATTGTACTGTGGTCCTACATAGTCTCAGCCATGACTACTTTATCGTCGGCGAACCGAAGGTGAGTGATGTACTCGCCATTCGGACTGACATAGTAGCGTTTTCATATTCATACAAACACTTCAGCACTCGATGTATCGATAGTTAATCTAGCACCGCGTTGGAGAGCCGAGTACAAGTCTCGATCAAATCGAAAGGCTGTAAGGCGGTACCACAGCTAAAAAGTGAAAAACAAAAACCACCATCGTTCAGAGAATTGATTCTGGAAGGTTTACGTGTATAATACTTAATAATATTACTTTAATATTAAAGTTACTTAAAACTAAGCAATCTCGATGTTTTGGCAAGTCGTAAAAACCGTGCGAAGCAGGTCGCTAGTCTTAATAACGTAACTGCTTCCAGTGGGGCGGAGACAGACGTGGTGTCCTGACATCTGACATTCAGGCCTTACTCCTAGCTGAGGCATAGGCACCAGTCTCCCACAGTATAATTAAAACTATAATGTCTTATAGTCATTTGAAAATTTATATTAATGTCTTATAATCATTTGAAAATGTACTTTTATATTGTGGTGAGAAATAAAACATCTTATTTTTTTCTTAATTTAAATCCTGAATTCCCGACAATCCGGGAATGCACAAATAATCGGATACATGGTATGGAAATGACTTATTAAACCCCATATGAAGGCTACTTTCGCGATGTTAATATACAGATTAATGTAAACATTTTTTAAAGAAAATTTGTCACATCATAAGACATAGGTACCCGTGCCAGTTTGGGAACCTACTTTACAACATTTCTATAATCAAAACGTATTAAATCTATTAATGAGATTTTTACGATCGATACAAAAGTGCATTCCATATGGCCAACACCTGGTCGTAAGACATATACATCCGTTTCTATAATCAGAATAGTCAATTCGTCGATCCCGGAATCACGGGATTTTTTCGGTCCAAAAATGCATTCCGTAATAGCCATCACCTCTAGCCATCTCACTTAGTAAATAAGCATACGATTTTTGACGTTCGAAGTGCCTATTTGAAATAAATTATTTGACTTTGACTATCTGATCTCTACTTATGACATTTAGTCCGTTTTATGTACAGCATAAAGTGTAAATAAATGGTTGTGTCCCAGTCGGTGTCGCTGGTGGTGGAGTTGCTGCACGTGCTGCACATGGTAGTGTACAGCAACATGCTGGTGTCCATGGCGTCGCTCGTGCTGCTCATGCAGCTGCGCCACCTGCTGCACGAGCTGCAGGCGCGCGTGCGGCGCCATCGCCTCTACACCGAGCTCGCCACGCACATGAGTCGCAAGTACGTACCCCCTTAGTCCTACTACACCTCATTCGAAACACCGACAATGTTTTTGGTCCTCCGAGTCGTAGTTATCTGTGTGAGGTGTGTAATAATCATAATGTTTGGATAAATCATCAAAGGATTTCCAAGTAAGTGACCATGCTGTGAAGATAACTTGCGTAACGGCAGATTTATTCCTAATAGCTTGTCATCAGTGTACTAATTGTTTTGTAATGAAAAGGTTCTAAAACTTCTAATCTTTTTACTTTTTAGGGTTCCGTAGTCAACAAGGAACCCTTATAGTTTCGCCATGTCCGTCTGTCTGTCTGTCCGCGGCTTAGCTCAGAGAATCTTAGTACTAGAAAGTTGTAATTTGGTATGGGTATACCTAAAAAACACGCCAACAAGTGGTAAAATAAAATCAGGTTTTTTTTTTTTTATTTTACCTCCCCATTACGTAACTTCTTGTTTTCACAAACTCACAATATTTTTGGACGACCTTTCCAACGATACCCTACAACATCGGACTGACGAGAAAAACAAATAACCACATTAGGTGTAGTGAAGTGAAGGTACACAAAAAAAAATTTCTTGATTGTATTTTACCACTGTCGGCGTGTATTATAATGTATACCAGTATACCCATACCGAATTACAGCTCTCTGAGCTGAGCCGCGGACAGACAGACGGATAGGCAGAGAGACGGACATTGCGAAACTATAAGGGTTCCTTGTTGACTACGGAACCCTAAAAAGGGTAAGTAACGATTTGTGTATGACTTATATCTATGATTGTAATCCTAATGTAATTAGCGTAATGCGTCACTTAATGGCTTGTTTATACTTTACGGTTAGCGGCGTATTACCGAAGTGACCGATAGCGCAGATACGGTGACTAACTAGACGTGGCGTGACCAGTGACGTCACTTGCTGTGACGCGTGTGACCTGATCTATTGTTTTTGTAACTCATCATTTTTGTATATAAATGCCCTTGTAGAATTTATCGCGGTATTTAATAAAATGTATTAAATACACAGGTTTGAATAGTTTCAGGGCCTAATGTTAGCCTTACAGATAAAGGCTCATGCAAACTGGCGCGATATCACGGGCGCGACAGGCAACGTTACCCTCGTCGCGCCTGTTTGTGGGGCCTTAAGTAGGAAGTAGGCGATAATGTTACAAGCGCTATGTCCACAGCTACCCTATGGCTAGCAAAGAAGAGGTGGAGAAGAACCAGGACAACTGCGCCATCTGCTGGGAGCCCATGAAGGAGGCCAGGAAGCTTCCCTGCTCTCATCTATTCCACAAGTAAGTTTTATACCGCAGATTCGAAATAAATAAAGAAATACTGTGAAGTTGTTTGTTTAATCGGTTATTTTTAAAACATCTTTAATGAGGACAAGTGTGGTCGCACATCTGACGGAAGATGCGCCGGGCGTAACTTTATTTTATTAAAACTAGGCTGAGAATCACCACTTTTCGAGGGTCAAAATCACATAAGACAGTCCCCCAAAACGCCCACCCTTCACCACTTCCTATTGCTTTAGCTGGAAAGAAGAAGTGGCGCAACAAACTATCCGCTGCACAGCTGTCTGTTCAGTTAGAAAAAAAAAAGATTCTATACAATAGTATGCATAATCATATACGTTACGCAAATAAATCGAATTATTAGCCTTAAGTCAGCTAGCACACGCCAATATACCAACCAAATCAATAGTAAGTAGTTGAGTGTGTAAGGTTGAACGTTCTATTCGCTACTTGTCCGTCCTGGCGTTACGCGACTGACGAAGTGACGATACGCGACGCATCATCCGTCAGATGTGTGACCACCCTAAGGCGAAAAGGCGGGTAAAGTCTGGACGGGGGCCCAAAAAGCCGGACAAATCCGGACGGATGGTAACCCTACTTTAACGCGCATTATGTGAACAAAATAATGATATTATACCTGTGTTGTAACGTGGACTAATTATTGTGAACGATATGTCTAGACTGAAATCTGATGTCTAGATTGTAGTCTTTCATCTGGGTCGCAGCACACGTCAGGTTGTATGTGCCTCCTCAAGTAAGGTGTGTGTGTGCGCAGTTCGTGCCTGTGCCAGTGGGTGCAGCAGGACGCGTCGTGCCCAACGTGCCGGCGCGCGCTGGCGGCCGCGGGGCCCGCGCGGCCCGCGCAGGGGCCCGCCAGGCACCCCAATCATCTTTTCCACTTCGACGGTAAGAAACTATAAGAATATTATTTTATTCAAAATCAGTTTTTGATCGCTCTCAAAATGTGTATTTCGTGATTTTGTGACTTAAAAAAGAGGAAGTTGTCTATATCAATTCGACACGTATGTACAACATATGGTAAGGTAATCTATTAGGGCTTTCAAACAAATATACAACATTTTATAGGTGTATGCATTTATGTTTGTATGCTATGTATGTATGTTTGTCCACGCAATTCTCCAAAACTATTAGTCGGATTGTGATCATTTTTAAGGAATTCCGTACCTGAACATGAAGGGTGCCTAACGGAACCCTATTACTAAGGCTCCGCTGCTGTCTGTCCGTCCGTCCGTCTGTCTGTCTGTCTGTCAGTCTGTCTGTCTGTCTGTCAGCGGGCTGTATCCCATGAACCGTTATTTTTTGTTAGACAGTTGTTTGTACAGATTATTGCCGCTAACAACAAATTATAGCAAATAATAAAGTTAAGAAATTATAGGGGTAGGCATAAAATAAAATTAGTTTTGAAAAAAAATCTTATCCTGGCATGTGGGGTGTCATTGTCTATCTAGAGCTCATCGAGTAGAATACAAATATAATTTTTATTTTATTTTTATCTTGAAATATGAAGAAATAGGGGGCCGGCCGTTAAAGTTGTCATTTTCAGACCATTGTTGCAGAGGCGTATTTTAAGATTCAGCGCCCTGGGCCTGAAAGGTTTGCCGCCCCAAAAAACGTAAGAAAATTTAAATTTCGCGGGCTACCCTAGCGCATCAACCTTAAACGAATACGAAATTTTTTGCACTCTGGATAGGGTGCATTTAGAATTGAACATTTATATAAAAATAGGATTACTTTGTCGACCCATACAGAATAGTTTGGTAACGTAGGATGTAAGAGCGAGCGCAGCGAGCTCGATAATTTTTGGACTTCGCCCCTGATAGGTAAGGTATTCTTTGACAATATGTTCATACATAAATAGGAGTTACTTTGTCGGCTTTTACAGAAAAGTCTGAGAAAAAGACAAAGTAGGATGCAAGAGCGAGCGAAACGAGCTCGAAAATTTTTGCACTCTACTTTTATATTTAGGAGGTCCCCAACAAATACTGCCTTTTACTTACTGAACATATTTTGGCCTTTTTTGGTATTAGATTAAAAAGTATTTCTAAAGATCCAAATCTTTAGAAATACTTTGACTGCACTGGATACTTTGATTGACTTCCTAGCCGTTGAAAGCAACGTAAACATACAGAATGGGAAATCCCCAGCTCTGGCCGGCGGGGACTCCCCACGATAGCAACGCAACGCTAGCAAAAGTTGCTAAACTAAATAAAAGCATGTCAATATATTTATCGTTTTATGAAAAGTACAATTTTTTCGTCGCGTCCACGGTTTTTAAGTAATGCAAAAACCGTCGTGGTGCGAGGCCCCACGGACCGCGAGGCCGTAGGCGGTCGCCCACACCGCCCACGCCTTCCGCCGCCTCTGTCCAGACCCCACGCGCCTAGTCTCCTCTTGACTAGTTTAGTTTCTACCTTTTCAAGCGATCCGCTGGCGGACTCGCGCGACCTCCAGACCCCACGCGCCTAGTCTCCTCTTGACTAGTTTAGTTTCTACCTTTTCAAGCGATACTGGTCTTTTAAGTATGTAGATAAAGTTTAAAATTATTTCATTATATAAATAATGTAAAATATTTCATACTGCAAGTGCTCGCCGCGTCGCTGCCGGCCGCTACCATTCCGGTGTGATTCAGCCTATATACGATAATCCCGCGTCTTGATCGTCTATCAAATTTACAACCAAATGAGTTTTTATTTTTGATAAGTAGGCTTATTTTAAATTTCTTCAAAAACAAAGGCTAACAAAGCTGAGCGCGAGGTGCGGAATACGCCGCCCCTCGCAGCCTGCCGCCCCGGGCCATGGCTCTTTTAGCCCTAGGGTAAATACACCCCTGCATTGTTGTATGAGCACTATCGCAACAACTAAACAAGTTAGGAATTAACTTCTGTGTAACATGTACCAATAAACGGTTTTTAATCAACAAGTACCTATTAAAATCACCAATTCATAAGGTATTTTTAGGGTTCCGTACCTCAAAAGGAAAAACGGAACCCTTATAGGATCACTCGTGTGTCTGTCTGTCTGTCCGTTTGTCACAGCCAATTTGCTCCGTATGTAATGGACCGATTAAGTTGAAATTTGGTACACATAAATGTATTCCTGACACCCAAAACACGGATGAGTAACGTAAATAAATGAATTTTGAATATGGGGGTCTTCTTCTATTTACTTTGCTTGCGTAGTTTTTGAGTTATTTCCCACTTGGTATAATTATGTAGACGATGTTCTATGTGAATCCATCACTGTTATTTACATAGCAGGTAGTGGTATTCGAATTTATGTGGCATAGGTACCACAACTAAAAAAGTGAAAAATAAAAACTTTTTACAAAAAAAAAACAATCGACTTCCAAAAAAAAGTGAAAAGTCGGTTGATTTTTTTTTGTAAAAAGTTAGTATTTTTCACTTAGTTTTTACAAACATTAATGCCTCATTATGTAGGGGATCATTAAAGCTAATGATTTAATTAAATTCAGCAAAGAACCATTAGGCTCAATTCACATTCACACTGAGACTGCTCGACACGTCGCGTAGTCGCTGCCCGTCGCTGCCATTTCAGCGTAAATTGAGCCTTAAGGCGCTAAGTCCCGTTTAGTACCGCAAAACGGTCACATTAAAAAGCCTACTCCTCATTAACGGCTGGGTTAAAAGATCTGAAAAAAATATATGTTTGCCATAGATTCATGTACAACATTTTTGAAAAGGGGTTTTTGCGTATGACTAATACTTTTGTCTTAAAAAAATATTTACCAAAACGCTATTTTTGGCTAATATTCCCTACTACTTCTAAACGGCTTTGATGTTTGGAAATATTTTTACACTGAAAAATTGATGGTTAGAAGGACTACAAAATTGAAAAAGCGTTTTTAAATCAATCAATATTTGCTAAGAAAATGACCCCACTTAGAGATAGAGGTTCAGAGGTGCTCTGCGCGGGCGCGGGCGGCAGTCGCGCGTGAGCATTGAGACGGGATGGCTGTGTCGCTCGCTGCTCCGCCCCGCCTATGGACCGACTACGCGCGTTTGCGTGTATTAGTGCAAATATTTACGTACGAATTGTATCAATGTGCGTTTATAGACTAGCTCGCTGCAGAGAGCCCAATTCAATTGTGCGCGTAGGCGCTATATCGTTGAGTTTTTTTTTTTTAATGTTCAATTACTTATGAAATAGCTTTTTTATTTTCATTGACAAAATTTACATACAAATTAACCATTTACAATATAAGTAAACCAAAAAAAATGTAAATATGAAATCTAACATAACATCACGCCTGTATTCCCCGAAGGGTTAGGCAGAAATGTACCTTTAGTTAGTACACTCACATTTCGCCAAATAAGTCCCATGTAATAGGGGCGAGCCTATTGCTATCAACCAGGCACAAATCCAGACTCCGGGCTGCTACTGAGCAATTCCAGATGTAAAAACCGGCCAAGTGCGTGTCGGACCACACAAAATGAAGGGTTCCGTAGTTGAGATGAATTTATTGCAAGAACAAACTCAACATTGTAGATGACAAATATGTTCTCCCATACGAAATGTATGGGAGAACATGTTTTTGCAACTGCAAATTTACGTTGGTAGATTATTACTCGTTAACTTGTAGAGCCTATTTAGCTGTGATAGTTTTCCTTTTAATTTCGTTATAATATATACCTACTACTGCCGTGAATGTTTTCACATATCCAAAACCAACCATTTACCTGCCGGCCTCAACACTTGACTCTAATAAAAATTAGCACTTCAATGTTTAATATTTCGCAAACAGATCCATGAATCCAAAAATGGTGTTCACACACTCGCAATATTTTTGAACGACCTTTCCAACGACACACCATGGGAAAGACAAGAAAAAGAAAACATACAAAAGTTACGTGTAGGGGAGGTACCCTAAAAATAAATATTTTTCATTATTTTATTGTAGGTACCACTCCGCGTGATTAATACGTACACCCGTGCCAAATTACAGCTTTATAGTACTCAGAGTCTATGAGCGAAGCTGCGGTCAGACAGACGGACATGGCGCAACTATACGTAAGGGTTCCTTGTTGACAACGGAACCCTAAAAACACAATAACACTTTGCCCGACCCAGGAATCGAACCCGGGACCTCATGCTCAGCAGTAGCGCTTGCGACCGCTAGACCAACGGGGCAGTCGTGAACTCGTGATATAAAATATTTTCTATTTCTATAATAATAATATGTATAACTATCCACGTCACCACATACACATGCAATTCAGTAAAAGTAAAACCAATAGATACGAAGTCGCGAACACACATTCATAAATCAGAACGTACTGCACAATCAATTATAAACTTTATCTCATCAGGTATAGCGTGCATGTTCCATGCACCATAGACCAGGTACACACGGCTACACATCAAGCTATACATTTCCAGTATAAGCTGACCTCGCATTGTACGAAAATCCTACACAATGCGAGATCAGCATAAACTGGAAATGTATAGCTTGATGTGTAGCCGTGTGTACAACTTACTCACAGGAAATCACTGGCTTGTCGCAAGTTACTTACAACGGCTGTATTACGCGCGCGATGCAACCGCTATAAAGTATCGTTTTGTGATTTTTACATCGCTTGTCCAGTCACTTAGCGACAGACTTAGGTAGTGTTGAAGAAGCAATGTATTTCCTGGAAAAATAGTACAGTCGCTGTGATATATGAAAGCAAAAATAACGTAGTAAAGGCAAGAAATATTTTCCGATTTGTTGTTTATCATGAATAATGATTTTCAAGACAAATATAGGTAATAAAATACCTACTTGTGCTGATAATTATATATAGTAAGTGGTTTCATAATTTATAAACTTTTTAGTTTGGCTTCAATTTTTAGAAGAAACCACTGAACAACACTGCATCTTAGGTTGTCATGAATGATGCGGACGAAAGCGCAAGTTCGCGGAGACAGCCATTTGCCTACGACATTAGCATCTTGATCATGGCGCGCGGACACAGACACGGAAGAAGTGGGGCATTGACCCTAAAACCAACCCACTCAACCCTGGCACTGAAATTATACCTTTTGGTGAACAAAATAAGTTCGATAATTGTTCAAAAGTGCGCGTTGCTTCACGTCGCGGTCTGAGCTG
This sequence comes from Lithophane semibrunnea, assembly GCA_947363905.1. Lineage (NCBI taxonomy): Eukaryota > Metazoa > Arthropoda > Insecta > Lepidoptera > Noctuidae > Lithophane > Lithophane semibrunnea. Next base: position 784,394 of record OX376205.1, read on the forward strand.
CCCCTATTATTTCTATGCTTATGACCTTCTATTTTCAAGAGACACTTGAATCATCATTGTGTGGTTCTTCTAGTTCATAATTTCAACGTAATATTGTGACTGAGTCAAGTCAAGATGATTGGCGAGCAGCTACATGACTGTGTGCGTGTATCAGTGAGCCGTGAGTTCAAAATTTCAAATCTCACACAGTACTAAAACTTTTTGTAAGTTTTTACTTGTTTGGAAGTAATGAATACAATTAACTTCATAAAAAAATAAATAATAAGCATGAATTGAATATAAATACCCTATTCATTAACAAGTGTTTGCTTTCAAAGAAACAAAAACAGCGTAGTAATGTAGGATTCGAACCCAGACCTCATAGATTACGAATCCATTGCTTAGTCCATTCAGCTACGAGCACATGATAGTTATACGCGAATTTTAGCAATGGAATGGTAGGAACAGTTCGCCACTATGACGCGTATTCTAAATGCAACAATGTTATATTTTTTTGGGTAGTAGGTAGGTACAAAGACAGTTCATATTTGTGTGTTCTCCGTGGAATGTTGAGACATCATTCATACACGCACACGCACTGGCTGTATCGTGCTCGAGTTTATACGTTACGTTATATTAAAAAAAAAAAACATGCAATAAAGTCTAAAATAATCATATTATTAGTTACAATAAAGTCTGCTGAATACCAATACCTATAAATAGTTAAATAATAATACAATAACTAATATTTAACTTCATAAAAAAATAAAAAATAGATAATAAGAATGAATAGATTATAAATAAACATAAATACAACAAAAGACTAAGATTCGAACTCAGACCTCAATGATCGTGAATCCATTACTAAGCCCATACAGCTACTAGTACATGTGAGAAATGCGCGAATTTTAGCAATGCAATGGAAAAAACAGGTGGTCAAACTCGATTTCTAAATGCACCAGAAATAAATGATATGTAGGTAAGTACTGGAGTTTTGAGCGTTTACTCTAAGAACATGTAGGTAGGTAAGTATGTAGCTAGGTATGTAGGTAGGTATATAGGTAGGTATGTAGGTAGGTATGTAGTTAGGTATTTAGTTAGGTGTGTAGGTAGGTATATAGGTAGGTATGTAGTTAGGTATGTCGGTAGAAAATATTAAAAAGGGGTCATTGTACCTACATACGGCTACACATCAAGCTACACATTTCCAGTATAAGCTGACCCCGCGTTGTAGGTACGGAAATTCTATACAATGCGAGATCTTGATGTGTAGTCGTGTTTATTCATCATTATGAACAACTCTCACTCCATAATATAGGGACCAACCCTGAAATCGCGAAAGAAAAATCAGCTGTTCCCTACATTTTGACGAGCTATGCGAACATAAAGTACCTAGGGAATAGCTGATTTTTTTTTCGTGATTTCAGGGTTGGTACCATAGTGAAAGTTGTTCATAATGATGAGTACAATGACCCCTTAAAATATTTCGTGTATGAAAAGATACACCTTATATTTTCTTCCAAACACATGCAAAAAAATAATGTCCAGTAAAAACTTAAAATAGCTATACGTAACTTATGTATCTATCTATACAAATATCAGTCTTGCATCTCCGCCATTCCTTTCTGGAGTCGTAGGCAAAATTGACGTCCTATTCGCGCAAGTCTGCGCCCGTGCATTTTCTTTGATCGTCGTTTTAGTTCAGCGCGCCACCGCGCGCGTTTTAAGTATTCGGGGAGTAGGGAGTTTAGCTCCGCCCACATGCGGAAGGTGTCTGAGAGAACTATGGCTCTTAAAATCGAGTCTAATGTTGCTTTCTGCGTCAAGTTAATGGAAGATTAGTATTTCATGACAGCTTTAAAAGATATAGTCCGTTTCTGCAGGCGTAGCATGAGCACCGTTTTGTCGACGGAAGAGTAGACAAAAATGACGTTTCCTGTAGACAGTAAACAGTACGAGACGGCAGCAAAATAGAAAGAGTCAACTGCACTTTTTACGAAATTCACTCTTTTTTCGGAAAGCACGTTAAGCCGTTGGTCCCGGCTGTCATTTGTGAATCTTTGACAGTCGTTACGGGTAGTCAGAAGCTCGAAAGTCTGACAACCAGTCTTATCAAGGGGTATCGTATTACCCAGTTACTGGGTTGTGGAGGTCAGATAGGCAGTCGCTCCATATAAAATACTGGTATTCAGCTGCATCCGGTTAGACTGGAAGCCGACCCCATGTAGTTGGGAAAAGGCTAGGCAGGCAGATGATGACTCTTTTACATAATTCGACTCAGAATTCTTTGTTTTATCATAGGATTTATTGGTTGTCAGTGTGATTTTGACAGTAAGGATAGAAAACTTTCTTCCGAAATTAAAAAAAAAAAAAAAATTAAAAATTGTTTATTTCAATTACAAACGGGTTACAGCAAACACGATTTGGAGGTCACCTTTTAAGCAATGAGATGCTTGTGTTAGGTGGCTCCGCACTTCCTCTTAACATTAAACAGTGTATGCAATTGAAAATAAAAGAGAATACAAAAATACAAAATAAAAAACTGAAAGAAATATAACAATACAAAAAGTATACCGTAGCGCACTTGTGTAGGTATGTGTGTGTGTGGGTATGAGTGTGTGTGGGTATGTGTGTGTGCGGGTGTTCGAGTTTGTGTGTGTACGTGGGTGTGCCTTGTGTATATGAGTTAATTTAGTTGATTAGTTTTAGGTTTTAGGTTAGCCCTGCGACCTTGTCTTGGGATCGGAAGAAGCCAAAAGCAGCTTCTTCCACTAACGGTTTAGCTACTGTGGTCATGTAAGTAACTGTCACAGATTATAGAAGCGATGAAACCAAAGTCTCGATGTCGTCGTAGGTTTTGTTCATAAGCCAGTCATTTACAGCTACTTTACATTCACGGAGTTTCATGGGATAGATGTTTAATTCTTTATTCAGGAGGTTGTATAAGTGGGAAGATTGTCTTTCATACTGCCTCTTAGCAAAGACAGACCTTACTGGGACATTAGGAGCGACAAGGCGCTTCCTTCTGCCACTCGTGCTTGGTGTTGCGGGGTCATACGGAAGGGATCTGTGCTTCCTCAAGATTGTATGGAGTAAATAGAGTTTCCTAACAGACAGAACGCCAGAGGTTAGGTAAAGGCTTTGCGTTGGGAATCTATAGGGTTTAAAGAGCATGACCTTAAGAAGAGATCTCTGTGCCCTCTCAAGTTCCAAGAATTTAATTTTTGTCGTCCCACCCCAGCATGGCAAACAGTACGTGAGAATTGATTGGGCCAATGATAAGTAGACTTTCTGTAAAAGATTCTTTGCGGCAACGTGTCGCAAAGTTTTAAAAGTCCATATTAATCTTCTAACCCTTTTCATGATAAGTTCAGTATGCATGTGCCAGGACAGGCGTTGGTCTATCATGATGCCCAGATATTTGGTGTACTGCAACTTGTCAATTTTTGTACACGAGCAGTCTGAAATTGAGGGATTTCCACAGCGGTGAATTTTAATCAGGAATTCTAGTGGTGGTTGAGTGTGCGCATACTTCGTGAAGCATATGTAGTTGGACTTGGATGCATTCAATGTGAGGAGATTACTATTGAGCCAATCTGCAATCTTTGACAGGCCAGTTTCGGCTGAGTTTTTAACTTTTGTCCAAGTCTTTTCAGCAAAGACTATGGCAGTATCATCCGCGTATGAAAAAATCCGACCTCCATCAATACTCATGTTGCATAGGTTATTAATATAAATCAGGAACAATGTTGGGCCAAGCACAGTCCCCTGCCCCACGCCGTATGTGATCGTTTCTTCTATGCTAGTATAATCCCCTATTTTCACTGTTTGTTTACGATTGACCAGGTAGGATTTGAACAGCTCGAGGGGGGGTCCCCTGATGCCGATGTTTTCGAGTCTATGCAAAAGTATGGGGACAGATACTGTGTCAAAGGCTTTTTTGAGGTCAAGGAAAACTGCCAGACATTTATCACCCCTGTCCACTTTGTCAACTATCGTAGAGGATAGTGACAAGACGGCGTCCTCTGTAGACTTACCCTGCCGAAAACCAAACTGAGATGGTGACAGAATGTGTTGCTTAGACAGGAAGTTTATTAAACGTGAGTTAAGGAGTCTTTCTATGATTTTTGAGATTGATGGCAGTACTGAAATTGGCCTATAGTTGGACGGGTCTAATTTATCTGCACACTTGTAGACCGGCGTTATGAGGGCCACTTTCAATGCATCCGGGAACACTCCTTGCTCAAAGCATAGATTTGTCAAGTGACTCAAGATTGGGACAATGTGCTCGTGTCCAGCTTTGAGGAATTTAACTGAAATGTTGTCCCAACCAGGGGCACTATCTGGTTTTAGGCCCATTAGAGTAGCGTGAACTTCGCAAGGGTCTGTGTCGAGTAGGACAAAAGAAGAGGGCGATGTATAGTCAGACAAAGATGTATTAGGGACATTATTATTGAATGGAGCAACCAGAGGCGGTGTAATATTATCTGCTAGAAGCTTTCCTATGCTGGAGAAGAAGCGATTCACCTTATCAATAGAGCTCTGGGGGGTATTGGATAGTTCTAGGAGATCCAAGCTGTTTGTTTTTTTAGGTTTTCGCTGCGTGATGTTATTAATGATTTCCCAGGTTTTTTTAGGATTTTTGTTTGCTTTGGTAAGTTGGTCTCTGTCGTATTTCCGTTTTTGTTTTTTGATGATAAAGTTACAATAGTTTCGGTACCTTTTGTAGGTTATTTTTAGTACCTCATTGAACGGATCCAGTCTCAATCGCCGTTGCATGTTGTTTCGGTTGTGAATACAGCGCAATAAACCAACAGTCATCCACGGTTTCAGAGATCTATTTTTTATAGGTATCATCTTAATGGTAGTACTAAGTGTGATGCATTTGCGGAGGATTTCGATTAAATTATTAGTAAGTGTGTTAGGGTTAGTTAGCTTTAGCAGATCTTCGAGGTTACTATCTTTTAATAGGGCAAGTCCCTCCTCTAAGTTAAAAACTGACTTTGTCTTCGAAGGTTGTATTACGCTTGTGTGGTTTGTAACTTTTAGGAAAGTCATGAAGTGATCTGTGATAGTTGTGTGAATAATTGCTATGACCGCAGTTTTATTCATGGGTTTGAGTTTCATAATAAAATGATCTAGACAATTTTTGTCTCTTGTGGGTAGCGAGTGACCCGGGAGAAGCCCGTGCATTGCCAGCATGTTGAGATAATTGAGTCTATTTTTACGTTCGTGACATTGCTCGCTTTGATTTAGTATCAAGTTTATGTTAATGTCACCGGTGATAACTATATTTTTAGTTGATGCAATGGAAGTAAGGAAATAATCTACTTATAAAAAGACCTAGACAAAGATCGTTAGAAATGAAAGACAAAATGACAGATTGTAGAAAGATTTCTACGGTGGATGTCAAAAATGAAGACACGAACTGTCACTTTGTATAGAAAAAGCTATGTCTATTCCTCGTAGAGATAGAAAACGCCATGCTACGCCTGCTGCACTGGCTGAAAGAAAAATAACCTTAAATTAACAAAACTCTTTGGCGACGAAAAAGCAGCGTCAAAAGAAACAAAAATATTCAAACGTGTGACGTTTCTATCACAGCAACAGTTCCCATCAACAAAATTCCCGTCAGAACCTGAAGTTAGAACAATGCAGTGAACAATATTCCTGCTCCCAATGGTATCACATCATCGGTGCGTGCCGCGCGTGTTGTGCGTAGATAGTAGTGCTCGCGGGCTGACTATGAGTTAAATGAGACAGCGACTCGGCGTGTACGCAGTAGTTCTCAGTGCGCTGTGCTGTGCCGTTGTGTACCTACTATTGCGTCTACACGTGCTGGAATGGAACCTGACAGGTCAGCGACCCCTTCGGCTCAGCCACACGGCCAGCCGGCACCGCGTCACGTGTAATACCAGCACTCACAGTCTAGGTACATACCGTGCAACTACATCAATGTATCACGTCGCGATACTAATTACTAGAAGTCACAGTTCAATAAAAAAATAAGTGATCTAAAGAATAAAATCGAATACTCATGTGATGTGGTTAGATGATTTCCTTATAAATGTGCGCTTTTATAATTGTTTGTAACGTGACGATAGTATCGTGGATGTCCATAAAATGTAATGGAAATAAGTGTTATCGTGCACAGAAAGGACGATGGGAACTGGCGTCCCCAAAACTAAAACTTAGTCAACAGACTTGAGTTGAGACATAAATCTTCTTTTGAAGGTCTTAGCTTACTGATCATTCTATGGCGACGACTCTAAAAAGTTCAGGGAAAAGAAGAAGACTTGTAACAAACGGTTTATTATTTTATATATAAATCATTATTTTATATATCACATTTCATAATTTCAGATCACATGATCCATACGTTGTTAGTAAAGGTCTTAATCTAATGTTAGTAAAAAACCACACTTCATACAAAAATTGGAACGACTGACACCTACGTGTGCAGCCGTATCCAGTGAGCCAGCATGGGGCTGTCCCACCTATCCCACAATACACTCAGGATGCTGTGGGAGCTAGCACGCACTCTACCGAGAATAGAAGCGCACCGTTTCCGTATCGGCGAACATCCCGGAGGCGCTACAAAAGCGTGGTAGACCCAACAGCATCCTGAATACATTGTTATACTGGACACGCAGGGCGTTATTTGCCCTCAGCGTATACCTGACCCACAGACTGCACGTGTAAAAAGACTGGCAGTATGCTCTGAAAAGGGTTAATTTGACTTGTGTCGTACAACGTGCAAATCTGCGGATCAGCATATTACCTCGGACAGCCATCGCCCTGCGTTCCCTTTCTATGTCCAGGTCATCATTCAGGCCATGAGTGATCTAGTGACCCGGGTACTTAAATTTTGTTACTCTAGTTAACGGAGTACTTATTATAGTATTATTTATAGCCCGTGACGAAAAATATCGAGACAAAAGGACGTCTTTTGGATAAAAAAAAAGAAATCGGGGCGAAGTCTATAGTTGTTTTTTAGTTCTTCTTTTTTTTTCGAAAATTCCGCCAAATTGGGAAAGTTATTTATACTGAAATAATTCTGTTTACTTCCCCAACACACCACATAATTGTGACCGCCCAAATCCATGGAACTTCGGCTACACATCAAGCTATACATTTCCTGTATAAGCTGACCTCGCATTGTACGGAAATCCAATACAATGCGAGATCAGCATAAACTGGAAATGCATAGCTTGATATGTAGCCGTGTGTACACAAAACTAATTGCTATATATAATAGTCTTTCTGGTTTATTTTTTGGATGTTTATTGTGTGCTTCAACCTGGGTCAAATTTGTTTTTTTTTTCTTTCTATTAGAGGGTGAAGGGCCGCTGGAGATATTCATTAGACTATCGATACCCGTCACATCTAAGAGGTTTCGCTGTTTAATTTAATTCGATTTACGTTTAGCGCAAATTCCGTGCGTTCGCTGTAGTGACGGCAAATGTAAACCGTGTGTGTCGTGCGCAGGGTCTCGGTACGTGTCGTGGCTGCCGAGCTTCTCGGTGGAGGTGACGCGCGTGCGGCCGGAGGCGCTGGCGGGCGCGCAGCTGGACGCGGCGGCCGCGCAGCTCGCGCTCATGTTCCCGCAGCACTCGCGCGCCGCGCTGCACGCCGACCTGGCGCGCACGCGCTCCGCTGACCTCACGCTCGACAACATCCTGGAGGGCCGCCTGCCCGCGCACCATGGTATGTGGACTACTCTACACTCTGTACGACTAACTCGGAACACTTTACGGTCTGTTTTCACACAAACAGACCGTAATTAATGATTTGTTGAACTTTACTAATCCTTTTCGTGCTTACTTACAGATATGTTACCTTCGGAGGCCGTAGCTCCCCCGGTGGCCGCGCTCGAGCCGGAGCCAGTGCCAACACCGGCGCCCGCGCAGGCACCTCTGCAGGCGCCTCAGCAGGTGCCCGTGCAGGCGCCTCAGCAGGTGCCCGTGCAGGCGCCTCAGCAGGTGCCCGTGCAGGCGCCTGGGTCGGCGCTGGCGCCGGTGTCCGTGCTGGTGGACGCGGCCACCGTCACTGCAGCGTTCGGGCCTTTCTCCGCAGCGGAGTCGTCCGGCGCGACGTCGCAGGCGGGCGGCACGCGCTCGCCCAGCCCGCCGGCCCTCGAGCTCGACGACAGGTGAGTGTCGCGCGACAGCCGGCCGCGCCGCCGAGCGTACAGTACTGACGTGTGCCCCCCGCAGCCCGGGCGCGCGCTTCTCGCGCAGCGCCGCCGAGCGCGAGGCGCTGCTGGCGCGCCGCAAGGAGCAGCTGCTGGACGCCGCGCGGCGCCGCTACCTGGCGCGCGCGCAGGCGCACGAGCACGCCGCGCACGCGCACGCCGCGCACGCGCACGCCGCGCCCGCGCCGCGCGCGCCGCCCGGCCACTGAGCGCGGCGCCGGTACCTGGCCCCACACGCGCAGGCCGAGCCCGCACTGCCGCCCTACTAAGCGCGGCGAGACGATAACGCCAGGATCGCTCCTCGTATTATTGTGTTCCGACCCGACTCTTTATTTTTAGTGAGTAGCCATAAATATTGATTTAATGTAAATACTTCATCCTTTGTGATATTTTAATAAGTGTAAAAATTAGCATGTCCTCTTACATCGACGGGTCTGGCCGTACGTTAAATAACATTTCAATCGAACCGGCGGGCGTTCCATCGAAGGACCTTATTATTAGACGCTCGACGCGACGATTTATTTTTCTATTTTATCTTTGAGAGTGTATTTTTCTATTTAATAAAAAGTATATAAAAATATCATCGTCCATAGTTTGTAGTTAACCATTAAATGTACACGAACTTGTAAATTATTAATACCAGTTTGATCTCCCTTTAAGTGTAGGTAAAATTAGATTATGTTTTCAATATAATTATGTACTACCTATACATTTTTTTCCACGATTTAGTGAATAAAGCGTGTTTATAGTAAGCAGCGCACCAAATCCAAATATTTAAAATTAAACTAAATTTTGTACTAGTAACTAACTACCTACCCCGCACACTGCTGACTATAAAGATGTTTTTAAAAACTATTACATTTTTTGACGTAATAATTTGTGTCTCGCAACTTAATTTTATTAGAAGATTTATATGATATTTCACACATTTCCTATTATGTAACACAATTTGCATAAGTTTTATGGCTAACAAAAAACTGTTTAAAAAAACTCATTTTGTTGTGAGTTTTTATACTTATTTTATACATGTGTGTGACTCCCTGCCTAACGATAAACTAAATTAGATTATAATGTGATATTAGAAACTTGACAAAATTATCTTTAGTAGTAAGTAAAGTGGCTAGCTGAGATGTGATGCAGATAGTAAACATAGAACGGACGCCACTGTGAAACATGGGATGACAAGTACTTATTTATGATAATAATAATTGTTTCTTAGTTCTTGTTATAGCCACAAAGTTAGGTTAATACTGATATATTTAAAATAACGATGAAAATTGATTCATGACTAGTCAAAATAAAAATAAATTAATATTACAAATGATTGTGTATGTTATTAATCACTCCTCATCTCACCTCAGTATGAAGTCTACCAGGGCCGCAGCTACCGTACAACTCGATCGGCTTCCCTTCTGGAATTCGAAACAAAACCACTCTATCGTCATTGAAAAATGACACAGTCAGTAGTGTTTAAAATGCCTTTTAAGTAATCACACTATAGGTATTTAATACACCATATAATTAAAACTATACAAAACGCCTACATTCAATGTTTTGTCTTTGTTGTCTCCCAACAGCAAAAAAAAATTCTCTAAAATAACTCGGCGGCGCGGCTGGCTTATCGCTCCTTCAAAAATCAAGGCGTCATGACGTCACTTCGGTCACGTGACCCCCCGGTTTTATACGCTTCGAGCAAGCCGATCAAATACGAGTTATTGTACCTAAAGCGATCTAAACTTGCGTTCGCGTGAACGAGATGCCGCGATATCGGTTCGGTAGTTTTCGTTGAATTTCGTAATGCGTTCGGCTCGGAGTTCGGACAGGACGCTATTGTGTGGTTGCTGTTTGACGTAATCGCATTATAATTTGTTTACACTTGCAGTTAATTTGCATTTTGTTCGTATTATTTATTGAATACATTAGTTTATCAGTTCGAGAATCGTAGTAGTAGTATTAGTTTGTTGGTATAAAACAGTGATTAAAGTGTTTTGACTTTAGTGAAAGTGTACGTTGTAATTATGTATTTGGGGTAAGTAGGTAGATAGTTAATAAGTTGAAATTTCTTAATAGATTTGAAAAGTTATTAGTACTATCAGTAGGATTAGGATGGCGGCAATAATTCGTCAAGGACTTTCTAATTAACTACAATGTCTTTTGGCCCGCGTGCGGCCCGTCTGGTAGCTTAGTGGTAGCCTATACATTGTTGTTTAGGATTATTTTCTTTGTGAGGAAACATGCTTTCCAAGGTTAAGTTTTGAAATTAAGAAACACAATTACGTTAGGCCGTGCTCGCTCAGATATAAGTATAAATTACAAACGACGTGATAGTTTTTTCAAACATTCTAATGTTTCCCTTTACGATAAATATGAATAGCTGACTGGCAGTTGTAAATAAAATAAAATGTATTGTTTCCCTTGTTTACTTTTCTCAGATTCTAGTAGTTTATGTAATAAAGGGGTTTTTACATTCATAATCTGACGATTTTTCGCTAATTCGTTTGAAGCTCTACACCCGCGCGGCCAATTCCCTCTAGTGGCCGTGAGCGAAAACTCTGAATTGTAAAATGCCACTCCCTAAAAATTTCTCGTTAAACGCGCCCTCTGTTTAATTATTTGTGAATTTTTTGAATGGAGATATCTCGTTCTTGTACTGACAAAATGCATTGCTTTTCTGATATTTTCGTTAGATGGCGTTGCGCTATTAGGAGCGTAATCACTTGTTGAACTGTGTGAGTGTGCGTGGTTTGTGAAAGCGGGCTTTTTGAATGTGAGTTTATAAATAAGTTTGAGAAAAGTAAATCAAAATAGGAATTTAATGAAACGGTTTATTGACACCGTTCTTTTGTTAGGTAAACAAACAAGAAGTAGGTTTTCGCGGCCACAAGGAAGGTCCGAAGTGACATCATAACAAGTATTATTAACCGACTCCTTCAAAAAGGAGGAGGTTCTCAATTCGTCAGTATAGTTTTTTTTTTTTTTTTTTTTTTTCTTTTTTTTTTGCTCCGGGTTCCCACCCCCGAAAAATCACCCTTCGCCACTGAAGTCTACACCGCTATCGCCGCTGTTGTGTAATTATTACGAAAAGTTTATTTCCCCGTCCACAATTTTATAGCTTTGCTCTTCAAAAGATGGTGTCCGTAACTACCGCCGGACCACCAACGCCAATCGCTTCCATATTTGGTAAATAACTGGTGCTAAGTAATTAGTACTCGAACAACAAAATTGGTACCTACCTACCTTAGTAGTTTTCGAGAAAATCGACTTTGAAGGTGGTTCCGGTAGTCACGATCCCATTCAGCAGGACCACCATGAGCGCCGAAAAAGGGAGCATGCTACAGCAAATCTAAGCCTAACTACTTATATGAAAAAAAAACGGAACTGACACATTTGTATTTACCGAGAAATTAACGATGATAAATTTCGCGCTCGTTCAGCAGGACGACGACTTTGAAGTTTGAGGAGCTAGTCGCTCTCCTCAAACTACATAGAAAATAAAAAGATATAAACAAGAAATCACAGACACAAATAAAAAATCCGGAGTCGCACGTGGGCATAATGAAATGAAATTAAATGAAATTGTTTATTTTTTAAATAGGATATTGGAATCACTTTTACACGTCATATTAAAAAGTTGTAAAAATAAGATGAGGTCGGCGTTTCCTATCTGACTACTCTGAGAGGAAAGGCCGAAACAAACTCAGAGGTCACCGTCTCCTTTAAAGTCCATACATAATCTTGGTCAGGCCATATGAGGACCATAGTCTGAAATGGTCTTTTGAGGAAAGAACCACACAGATTTGAGTGGACCTGTCCAGTCAGTGCAAGCATTTGTCAGTAATAGTGGAGCTCAACTCAGAACTTAAGGAGCTCAACGACTCGACGAACAATACCAAAGAAAGGACATTTGGGTAGGTCGCATAAAGTTCTCAAATTGCCAGACCTTCGCTAAAACTAACAGAACGAAAAATAAATATCCACATAGTCCTCACATTCACAATAAAACAATACTTTACAAGTAATCATCATGTCATTTTGTATATAATATTTAATAATGTCAATTTGTATATAAAACTGGTAGGTATATTTTTATGGCTTTCCATAATATTCAAAATGTCACAATGCTTAGCAGAGCGAGCAGCTCAATCCCATGCATTTTTGTCTTCTAAATAATCTGTGATTTTAAAGTACCCTTTTTTACAAAGTTTGGTTTTAATACAGCTTTAAATATCGGTTAATGGGTAAGTTTCGAATGTCAATGGGAAGTTTGTTATAGAAGCGTATACAGCGATGTACAGCAAGATTGTATTTATTCCTGGTATTTAAACTATGAATATCGGACATTTTCTTAAACTTTGATATGTTTTTGTGTACATACAATAGGTTTTCGAATATTTATTGTGAGGCTACAGTCAGAATATCTATTTCTTTGAATTTTTCTCGAAGGGAATCTCTTGGACCTAGGTTGTAAATGGCTCGAACAGCCCTTTTCTGTAAAACAAAGATAGCACTAATGTCCGCACAGGCTCCCCAGAGAAGAATCCCATAAGACAGAAGACTATGAAAATAACTAAAATAAACAATTCTGGCTGTATCTACGTCAGTTATCTGTCTAATTTTTTTAACGGCATAGGCGGCCGAACTCAGCCTACCTGACAATTTTTCTATGTGTGGGCCCCATTGTAATTTACCGTCAATGTTTATTACAAGAAAAACTGTCGATTGAACGGGGTCCAACTCTATTCCATTAACTTTAACATTGGTAGATAGCTTGCCTGACATTTGGCGTTGAAAATTTAATGATAAATCGAACAGATTACGAGTGACTCCGAATTTTTTTTATATGTCCATCCTGTGATGTCTTGTTTATATCTTTTTAGTTGAATTTTTGTCGTAGTTGGGTTTTAGTTTTATACTAACACTTTTTTCAACTCCAAATTGGAATTACAAAAAAAAAACAAAAAAAGTGAAAAATAAAATTAATTTCGGAAGCGGTGTCTTTGCTTTTCAATTTTCGTTTTTGCCACCGACTTCCGAAATTAAAATTATTTTTCACTTTGTTAGTGTTTTTTTTGGAAAAAGTTTTTATTTTTCACTCTTTTTAGTTGTGGTACCTTCCCCACACAAATTCGAATACCACTAAGTAGGTATCTGGTATGTAAATAACAGTGATGGAGTCAAATAAGATAATAATATAGTCTTTTTATTATAGCAGCAGTGGGTAACTTTGTGGCTGTCCTAATAAAAAATGTACCGACTGAAAACAGATAACACAATGAATAATGCTTGCATTATTATATTATAAACGACTAGGTATGGTGGAGAGCATTAGAAGTGAAGTTCAAAATCCATTGCAATATTATAATTAAAATAAAGAATTGTTCCAATTTACTTATTAAGAATAACAACAAAATTCTCAAATAAAATAACTATTACTAACATTAAATCATTTATTTGATTTTGTTTGAAATTGAAACAATAATTGAACTATTCAAATCTGAGATAGTAAATTGAAAATGAAAACTAAAGTAAACCCTATGTTGATTTCAAAGTCTAGACTGTCTGAAGACTTAAGAAGTGCTTCTGTACACTTGGCAGCCAAGCAACAGCAGCTAAAATATTGAGCAAATTCTTATCTACATGTGGGCGGGCTCCAGTGAGCCGTTAAATATATTGGATTGGCTGCTACACCCGAGCTGCCTAGTACATCCCTGCATTATGATTCTGTAACTAGAATGCTTCCTGGTTGTGTGCAATTTCCTTTTACTCAAATTCTTATCAGTAAGAAGGGACTCATATAACAAGTACTTAGTTTTACGGTTTTATTTGGAGATTTTCTTATCCAATAATAAAAAATACAATTTAATTTATCCTATGAAGTTGATGACAACAATGTGCAACACAAGGTGAGCAAATATAAAGTCTGCAAAGCCTCGCTCCGCACTCAAACCCTGGAACTCGTTTTTGTTCTCTGGGTTAACTTGTAGGCGAAGGCATACTGAAAACAAGAATATAGTTACTGTTAGTGCTGCTGAAGGTTATTTATCATCTTGTCATATTTTGTGATATTTATATTTAGCCAGAAACTATTCCAAAAGTTGTATAACTTACCTCCAAGAACGAAAGAGCTGACAGTAGAAATAAAACCGCTCAAGAATGAATTGAAGGGAAAAGTGCCGACAAGGCAGCAATACACAAACTGAATCACAGCAGTCAGAAATATGTATAGTAGATACGCATCTATGATCTTCAACTTTTTAGGGGTTTTATTTGTGTATTCCTGGTACAATTTAGGAATTACAGATGTTAAGGAGGTCATTTTGCAGTTTTTAATTTTATGTTTTAGGTGGCTTTTACAATGCTCAATTCCACTTCACAAGGAACTGAAACGTCAGAAGCTTGACTGTTTGACGTATGTTATTTTGACGAGAAAACTACACGTCATGTCATGCGATTGGTTGAATAAAAAACCGTAAAACCGTTAAACCGTGTGAAACGATAATTTTCGTTTCTGAAATACACCTCTATTTCTATTCTTAATTTTTTTATCCGACGAACGTAGTGAGGTGACATTTAGTCATTCGTAACATTCGTTTATGTCGTTTCACTATCAATGATTCTTAGCATTATTTGACGATAAAAATAGCCATCTCTCTTTTTCTGTAAAGTACAGAAAAGGACAGCATAATTCTATGCTTAAATATACAATTTCTACTTTCAGTTTACTGTTTTGTGAATTTGTGCATGTCATTCGAGGTGGACTGACTTGTAAATTCTTAGTCTGTGTGTGAATTGTTCAAATAATAATTGTACTGAAAGTATTATTGTTAGAAATTAAAATGCTAAGTGTTAATGCAAACTTTCCTGAATATGCAGTACCTGGCGCTAAACAAGTTCGCTTCGAGCCGTACGCTGACAATGGAGGGAGCATCGTTGCTATTGCCGGTGATGATTACGCTGTAATTGGTGCTGATACCCGTCTCAGTACGGGCTTTTCGATCTACACAAGAGAACAGAAGAAGCTGTTCAAACTGTCGGAGAGGACTGTCTTGGGCGCGACGGGCTGCTGGTGCGACACGCTCACTCTGACTCGACTGCTGTCCGCGAGGATGCAGATGTACGAGCACGAACACAACAAGTCCATGTCTACGCCAGCCGTCGCTCAGATGCTCTCCACCATGTTGTACTATAAGCGGTTCTTCCCTTACTACGTGTCCAATGTTCTGGCCGGGTTGGATGCTGATGGAAAGGGTTGTGTGTACAGCTATGATCCGATCGGTCATTGTGAGCGCTCCAACTACCGTGCCGGCGGTTCAGCGGGCGCACAGCTGCAGCCTTTGCTCGACAATCAAATAGGACTCAAGAACATGCAGAATGTGACAGAGGCCCCCTTACCTAGGGAGAAAGCTTTAGCCCTTCTGAAGGATGTGTTCATCAGTGCCGCCGAGCGTGATATCTACACTGGAGACTGCATCTACATTTTGATCATCACTGCAAGTGGTATCCAAGAAGAGAAATTTGAATTGCGTAAAGATTAATTTGAAATAAATGTAATTACTTAAATATTTCTGTTTCATTTGTATCTGATAGCATTAGTCTTGAAAGAATTTCAGAATTATTATAAGACAGTTCACACATGCCAAGCAGTGGTGGCTTACACTTACAAGTTGTAAGATGTGGGTTTGAATTTGAACCCAGACAGGCACTTTGTGTAAATAATTTCATCAGCACTGCTCTCAAAATGGTGAAGGTAAAGATCGTGACGAGTCTAACTATAACTAGTCACGAGTCTTTTAATAAACACCATAGGAGTCAGGCAGTCCGCTGTGCAGGGCCTGCATGGAGGTTGAAGAGACAGCAGCTCATGTGCTTCTTAACTGCCAGGTGGTTGCCACTTACAGGGCAAAGTACTTCGGTAACCCAGGTACCCTCCTCTGTGAGATTGTCAGGAACACCAAGGCGTTGCTGGCCTTCCTTGAGGAGTTGGGAGTTGATCGAATAATCAGTTTCCCCATTCGTACGCAAAATACGTGCATTGTTGCAGACACCAGCTAGTATTACCTACCATCGTGAGGAAATCAGCATGTCCCAGAACCAAAAACTCGAAGACATGACGATGTATCAAGACGCACTGGGCTCGCGTGTTAGATTACAGCCCACTCTCTCGAAGAGAGGAGGCCTGTGTCCCAGCAGTGGGAATATCGGTTATAATACATGTCTGCCTACCCTCTATTCATTAGGTTGGCAGCCAAGCTCACTAGATCCTGCAATTAATCATTTTACAAGAAGCCTCCTATCTAACTCTGTTACTATACTACTACTTGTGAATATACAAAGACAGATGTAAGACTTTGTGCTTCTGACTGCCTATAACAGCCTACATGACCTATAACAGCAGAGCTGTTACCTACATGACCTTCAAGGTCTTGAAGTGTGTTAATTATTATCCACACAAGTTTTTACTGATTGATGTTGAAAGTCTCTAATATTATTTACTCTGTGGTTGAAAGACACTGGAAAATAAATAATCAAAGAAACAATTAACTGAATTTATTAGGTAAATAATTACAAGGTAACTACAATATAACTTATACACTTTGTTCATTAATATTTACAATGTTTATTAAAACTGAGGGAATAACATTTCATAATTTTATTTATTGTACTTAGGCATAACAAATATATTCTGTGGAAAGATTTTATCAAACATTTCACTTACTACTTCTTGTTTGGCTACATCACCAACTATAGTAGCTTTTAACCTTGGAGGAGTGGTGTTGCCAGCGACTAGAGGATGGATGTTGTAGCACAGCTCTACTTTCCCCTTAGGTGGGATAGTGACTGATATTTTCTTGTATCCTGAGAACATGTAAGCATCAGTGCCCTCTACTGTCACACTAAGTCTGATAGGGGTACTACACTTGCCAAACAAAGTGCATTTCAATGGAACTGAAGTAAGGAGTTCCACCACCTGAGGATAATTGACTTTAATGGCTATAGGACAGTCATCAATGGGCAGTGCCGACAGTGCCGTGCTGCTCATCACACAGTGGCTGGTGTTGCTCTTCCGCCGCCATGTTATATTATAAAGACCAACTCTGGTTGGATTATCTTTTGGTTTGTACTTTGCTTGTATACATACTGCATCAGAGGCTACATTTTTTTCGGCGACCTCTAGGTTGCTGATACAAGACGACGGCTTGCTGGCATCACTATTCCTGAAGCACTCCACCACCTCTAACTCTGTGTCTACTATCAGCAAGTCCCATGGGCTCAAAATTTTTATTTGTGGCATCACTATGAAAGGGTCATCCACAAAACACTTGGCAATGGGTTTGAAGTTCATGGCCACAAAATTTGTAGAAACCTCAAATGGTTTAATCACTGTAATTTTTGTAGAGAACTCTTTAGTGCATTCCAATTTAGATATTTCAGGAAGATCAATAACATAAGTTACTTTTATTTGTACAGTTGTAGTAGCTGTTCTGTTTGTTTTCAAATAAAATGTATTGACATGGCTGCCCAATGTGCTTATTCTTCCAACTTCTATGTTTAGTGGTTGTGTTTGTGGTTCACCTTCTTTCAGACTCAATTCTGTTACAGAGTCAGGATTGGGATTGTCAGGGGAACTTAACAGAGATAGAGTTATTTTAACATCATAGATAGCACTGTCTTCATTATTTGACATTGTGAATGCTGATGGAAACCATTCACCTTGAAGTGCTGGACTTGAATTTGTGACATTTAATGATACTTTGCACTCTCGCGATGTGATTGAAGCTACTGTCAAAGGCACAATGCAGTCAAATTCATAGTCTGCCTTAGGGCTCCTTATGAAGTGCAACAACTCTGGATGGATAGTTGACTCTGTAGCTTTGTTTCCTTCTATTTTGAAATTCAAAACTATCTTGCGTTTTCTGTCTGTGTCAAGCACAAAAGACACATTTTTAATATGGAGATCTGATCCACTATCATGAGGATTTGGTTTAAATTGACATAAGAATCTCTTTACTTTCCCACCTTGCAAGGAAATAGTAGCATTACCATCATCTGTGATTGGAATTTCAATAGTCTCTGTGTGACTAGATATCGCAACAAAGGCATTTCTTGCTTCAAGAACTGTGGTGTACAAGAGTCTGACATACAGTTCTAAATCTATTATTTCATCCATCCTATATCTCTGTTGCTTAAATTTGGGCTTCACCTCTAAAAAGCTAGATATGTTGGCCATGTCTACAGGAACTGTGAGGGGTTCTTTCTCAATGGCTGCCTGCCACAGCTCCAGGGCCTTGTTCTGAGAGGAGGCTGGCAGGTCTGGCTCAGCAGCAGGTATGTTCAAATTGAGAACAGACATGATATTCCTAAATATTCTATCCTTATCATTGTTTGGCACTTGAATATGCTTCGAGAGTGCCTCTATTGACAGCTGAAGATAGTCTTGTATTTTTCCTGATAAATATGCACATTGTAATGCTCGGTTTAGAACATGTGATGCCAAAAACCACCACTTTTCTCTCCGGTAGTCCCACAGCATATGTGTCAATAATGTGAGAGCTTTTCCATAATCAGCTGAGTAAAAGTATTCATTAGCCATCTCCACCACTAGCTGCTTCCTCATCCTAGGAGAGTGGAATGTTTTGAACTGTGAGATGGCACAGCCCAAGAAGCTGATGATCATTGCAGAATGGTTAAAAACTCTTTCATTATACTGTAGAGCTAACACAGCTGCTTGCTCCTTTTGTGGGTCGTTAGGGTCAGCACTGAGGCGGCCTGGCCTCCATGGTCTTTGTCCATAAAACTCGACAATACCTTCCAGTGGATCAGGGGTTGGAGGGTATGCTGTGGCCTCAGTGCATACAGATCTCATAGCTTGCCTTCTTTTCACTGTGAACTGAGCTGCATGTTGGAAGTAGAAGCCAGGATGCTGGGACTGTATAGCTGGAAGTCCTGCACGGATTGCTTCATCAAACAACTCTCCAAAGGCACTGTACTGTCTTGCAATCCAAGCATAATGTTCAAACAACAGTTCCGTTGATCCAATACGATTTTTATATCTTTCAATGTGAGACTTGAGTTGCGCAATAGCATCTCTAGGCAAATTGAGAGCAAACAATAATTTACAAAGTTTATAATTTATGTAGCCTGCTACAGTTCTTACTTCATGTGTATTGGTATCAACAATCCTCGTCTCAAGTAAATTGTTGTAAGCATGCATGTAGTGCTTGTGTGCTGTACTCAAATCTTGTTTCAACTCATTCAGATAGCCAAGTTTAAATTGATGTCGCACAAATAAATACTGATGAGTTGTTTTATTGAGATGATCTCTATGCTGTTTTATATTTTTAGTTTCATGATGATAGTAGTTCTGGGCAATATCATAGAATGCGTTCTCCAGGCGCACAATGTAACCCATGAGATGATCACTGTGAGGCAGCACAAACAGGGACTTGGACTGTATCTCACAGGCGGCACACAGGGCCTGCGCGCGCTCCGCCCCCAGCATGTACTCGGAAGGGGGCGGGGACAGCCTGCTCTGGATGACGACGACGGCGACCCGCGTCGCATGGCCCTCCACGGCAGCGCGGATTGATTGCACTTTGGAAGCACACTCGATGATTTTTTCATTCCACTGTGGATCATTCCAGTCCATATCGTAAAATATGACTACAACCGCTGGTATCAGTGATACCCGCTTGTGAATCCAGTTTTTTTTTAGGACTCCCTTCGGGATATACCACTCGTACGAGTTCCGCTTAGGCTTGACTACAGGAAACTCAAAGGTATTGTTCAGTAACTTGAAACGGACGGGCGTGCGGTCTGCGCGGCGGTTGTTAGAAAACGCGTCCCAGATCTCTTTATGCACGGCATTGTTCACCGCATCGAGCCCAGACAAACCGATCAGTGCGAGGGGCTTCAGAATGATCTCCGACGGAAACTCCGTATAATCACTCGGCATCGTCGCCATTGTCGTCACTTCACTGGGTTTTGCGTCTAACACAATAATAATCGCGGGTTAGTATTTAATTTCATGTCACTATGTACTTGCGTACGATAATCTAATAATTTTAAAATCTCCAACGCAACTCCCCCATCATCATTTGCCAAAATTGCCAATCGCTGAGCTAATGAAATGTCAATTTGATTTGACACTTGACAGCATGTACTGCCAAAGTACGAATCCTTTTTTTTTTACTGATTCGGTCGCTGAGACCGAAGCGTAATGTATACTGTATAGGGTCAAAGAACTACGCTGGGCTACGATCCAGAGGGATTAGCAGGTAGAACTTGCGCCAAAGATACTTGCGCGAACCCACTTGGTTGAAAAGACATTTCCTTGAGTGAAATTCACTAAAAGGAATCAATACGGCGATACTCTAAAGTGGGTGATAGACGTAACGTACGCACTTAAAGTACGCGGTCTTTAAGTTCGCGAACTTACTGTGCGTTTGCATTGGCGAAACATTCACGACGAATCATGTTGAAATCTCCCGAGCCGAGAGATAAATAAATAAAATAAATAAATAAATAGTCTTTTATTGCAGGCAAAATACCCATATACAAAAATTGAAATAGAAAATAGTAAAATAGTAAAAAAAAAAAAGCATACAACATAAAAATTAAAAATTGATACATGGAGGTATGTATAGGTACCCCTAGTCTTCAATGAACAATAGTCCTTCGTCATCTTTTGTTCTCGCTTAGGTGAACAGAAATCCAGTGCATAAATATTGGGCTTGCTAGGTTGCACGAGACAACCCTCAAAATGCTGTTACTGGAGCGTCTCAAACTCTGCCAAAAAGACGCGACTCTCGACCTCATGATAGCGTAGAAGTCCGGGACCCTCGCTTCGACAAACATGCTTGAGAAGAACGCGTACTTGCTCGTCAGCCATTCAACAATTAAATTTTGAGCAAGCTTCACGTGTGTCACCGACGGCGAGCCGAGTAAGGTTGCGAACCTAAAGACCGCGTACTTTAAGTACGCAAGTCTATCACCCACTTTAGCTCTTTATTTAGTTTCCTTGCACAGAGGTACCGCTACCTCCGTGAATTTAGCCGCACGATTTATTATAATGAACTTTTATTAATGCTAATCGTTAGAGAGAGATAGAGAGAAAAGAAAAATCGTTAGAGAGTAATTAGTTTTTATGTAAAAACAATTTTAATTTTTCGTGTGAAGTTGGCCCCCCTTCCCGCAAAAATGGACTTAGACGTAATTTTATTTTTTTAATCGTTTGCGCATCGTTAGAGAGACATTGAGAGTTACACAAAATCGTGAGAGAGTTAATATTTTATTTGATAATAAATAATTTCTAGGAGCGTGACGTTAGCCCACCTCTGTGAATTTTGCCAGCGATTTAATTATTCTCAACTTTTGTTAATGCTAATCGTTAGAGAGAGTAAGAGAGAAAAGAAAAATCGTTAGCGAGTGATTAGTTTTATTTATCAACGATTTTAATTAATTTTGTGAAATTGGCCCCCATTCCCGCAAAAAAATGGACGTAGACGTATTTTTTTAATTTTTATAATTTGAGAATCATTAGAGAGTGATAGAGAGTTAAAAAAAATCATAAGAGAGTTAATATTTTAATTGATATTAAATTATTTCTGAGAACGCGTTTTAGATTAAACAGGCTCGCTCTTATTATGGGCAACATATTCGGCCGAACGGTACTTTTACTGTACCTATAAGTTAGTGAAGATACCAGGCATTTCGTCATCACATGAGACAGCTTTGACCATGTAAAGATTGTACTACTTATGCATACTCCTTAAAGGTCTTTATGACTGGTTGTATTACCATAGTAACGAGAAAAACATAACTGTTCTAACAATCTTTAGAAAATTAAATAAGAATACGATTGGATTGTATAGTGAATTTTATTTATAACAAATATTATTAAATATTCTTCACATGGTAGCAGAGCGTGGTTCGTATGATTCATGGTTCATAATGTAAAAAGATGTCAAACAGAATAGAAAGCCTAAATAAAGAAAATTACGACACATGGGCAATCCAAGCCAAAGCCGTTTTAGTTAAAACAAAACTATGGAAATATGCAGAAAAGAAAATAGAATTTGAAAAAGCAAGTGAGCCAGACATTGATGGCAACCTGCTGGCCATCAGCGAATTAATCCTTATAATTTCGCCATCCGAATTAAAACAAATTAAAAACTGCAAAACGGCTTATGAAATTTGGAAAAAACTGAACGAAACTTACGCCAGCAAAGGTCCGGCGAGAAAAGCAACACTACTGAAACAATTAATCTTAACAAAATATGAGAAAGGTAATGACATCAGGGAACATTTAAAATGAATGTCACCGTTCATGAAGATTTGTTAAGTATTATGATGCTGTACAGCCTTTCCCCAGAATTTGAAACCTTCAGAGTTGCAATTGAATCCCGTGATAACCTTCCAAAACCGGATGAACTAAAAAAAAAAATAATAGAGGAATTCCAAGCGCGGAAAAACACTCAAGGAACCCATCCGAGTACAAGCCTAAGCGAACAAGAATCGTTCTATGCAAAAACAAATTTATACTGCAAAATATGCAACAAAAAGGGGCATATGACTAAGAACTGCTGGAAAAATTACAAAAATAAGAACAAAAATAATAATAATCCCAACTATAAAGGGAATAGAGATAACCAAAAGGAATTCAATAGCCTAGCTTTATTAGCAAATAATGAAGTATTCCAGAAACAATGGATTTTGGATAGTGGATGCACATCACATATGTGCTACAGCAAAGAATATTTCAATGAAATAGAACAAACGAATAAAACACTGAAATTAGCATCTAAAGATCACAATACAAACATACTGGGAAAAGGAAGAGTTGATCTCTTATTAAATACAAATAAAGAAGTATATCTACACAATACGCTGTTCATTCCAGACCTTTGTACTAATCTTCTATCTATTGGGAAGATAACAGATGCTGGTAATACAGTACTCTTCAAAAAGGATGAAGCTACGGTAAAAAATCCAAAATATGGCATTGTGATGAAAGCAAGAAGAACTGAAGACGGTCTCTATGCGATTTTCCCAAGAATGTGATAAACGCAAAAGATGAAAAAGCCAATTATGTTCAAAATAATAATATTTCTGAATGGCATTCAAAGCTGGGACATATGAACTATAAGGATATGAAACTAGCACTTAAGAATGAAAGCTTGATTGGGCTTGATTTCAAAATAGATGAACAACTGGAAGAATGTGAAGTCTGCATTAAAGCTAAAATGAAAGCTACGATCGGGAAACCAAGTACTGAGCCTCGCACTTCTGAACCACTTCAGATTATACACAGTGATGTGTGTGGCCCGATACCAAAAGCTTCTTGTGCCGGAAACAAATATTTTGTCACTTTTATTGACGACTTCACTAGATATAGCCGAGTATATTGCATAAAGACTAAAAATGAAGTCATAAATATGTTCAAGGTCTATATAGCAGAAGTAGAGAACCTCATGGAAAAGAAAATTAAATGCCTACAATCCGACAACGGCACGGAATATTGTAACAATGAGTTCAACAATTTCTTAAAAGAAAATGGCATAACCAGAAGATTATCTGCACCTTATACACCGCATCAAAACGGAATTGCGGAAAGGAAAAACAGAACTTTACTGGAAAAGGCAAGAAGTCTAATGATTGAGTCTAACGCACCGATGTATTTGTGGGGCGAAGCCATCTACACAGCAAACTACCTGTCAAACAGAAGTCCAAACAACAGAATTGGAAATGCAACACCATTTGAAAAATGGGTTGGCAGAAAACCATGTGTTGCGCACTTTAATAGATTTGGAGCAAAGGCGTTCGTTCTTTTAAAAGGAAGACAAAATTTAAATAAGTTTGACGCTAAAGCAATACTTGGAGTCTTCATTGGATACTCCGAAATATCCAAGGCTTTCCGGATTTGGATACCATCAAAGCAAAAAGTGATTGTAACCAAAAATGTAAACATAATGCAGAAATTCTACTACGACATAAAGGAAGGAGAGAACTCTCGTAAAAATAATACAGATGAAACAAGAAAAGAAAAAGAATATGTCGAGATTGAATTTCTAGAACAAAATATAAATAGAGACATACAAGAAAATCACGAAAGAGAAGAAGACGTCTGGGCTGAAGCAGAAATGCAAACAGGAACTAATGATAATTCAATTTCTGAAGAAAATGAAATTCATTCCGCAGAAGAAGAAGAACTACTACTGCCACCTCAGAATGAAGTCACCGAAGAGCGAACAGAAACTAGAACTTTGCGTGATCAATCATTAATACGCAAGCCAATACGTTTTGATGATTTTGTTATGAACGCGGTGGCAGAGCTGGAAGTCAACAATACTGAGCCCAAAACATATAATGAAGCAATGTCATCTGAAAATAGAGAAAAATGGGAAGAAGCAAAACGAGATGAATTCACTTAAGGAAAATAATACCTGGGAACTTGCCGTACTACCAAAAGGTAGAAAAGCTCTACCAAGCAAATGGATATACAAAATAAAGAGAAACCCTGATGGAACCATAGAACGTTACAAGGCGAGACTAGTCATCAAAGGTTTCTCCCAACGCGAAGGTATTGACTATGATAAAACCTTCAGTCCAGTTGCACGACTTACAACTATCAGAGCTATACTGGGAATTGCAGCTAAAGAAAATCTGAATTTACAACAATTCGATGTCACAACTGCATTCCTAAACGGTACAGTGGAAGAAGAGATTTATATGGCACCACCGAATGGACTTGATGTACCTAAAGGAAAAGTATGTCGACTTTTGAGAAGCCTCTACGGCTTAAAACAGGCGCCTCGATGCTGGAATGAGTGCATACATACATTTCTGATAGACGCCCAATTTCAGAGAAGTGAGGCAGATCCTTGCTTGTATGTAAGAATCAAGGGAAACTCAAAAGTTATTGTAGGACTGTATGTTGATGACGGCTTGGTAGCTTCCACTGACAGCGCTGGTCAAGGAGTTTTTACATGAACTTGAAAGAAACTTCAAAATAACCACGAAGCCAGCGTCATATTTTCTTGGTATGGAAATAAATAAAAACCAAGACGGATCAATAAACTTAAGACAAACAGCCTACGCTAAGAAGGTCCTAAAACGATTTGACATGGAAAACTGCAAACCAGTTACATCTCCGACAATTAAGATGCCAAAAATAGAAGAGAGTAATGGAAATGTAGACATGAAATTTCCATATCGAAATTGTGTCGGAGCACTGACTTACCTGATGGTCGCAACGAGACCCGACATCTGTTATGCAGTGTCTGTCGCATCAAGGCATTTAGAAAAACCTAGTAAGGAGGATATTGTGGCTGTAAAGCGTATTCTACGCTTTCTTAAGGGAACTCTCGATAAAGGTCTAACATTTTATCCAATGAGTAAATCCAGAGCAGATGACTTAATGTGCTACTCAGATGCTGATCATGGAGGAGATCCAGAGACTGGGCACTCTACCACGGGCATGGTGTGCCTTTATGCCGGCACTGCTATTGCCTGGAAGAGTCAGAAACAGACTTCAGTTGCTCTGTCAACGACAGAGGCCGAACTAGTAGCAGCAAGCGAGACCACACAAGAAATAGTGTGGTTGAAAAAACTTTTGGCAGATCTATCCAACACAGAATCTTTAAAAGTTACACTATGTATTGATAATGAGTCTGCTGTGAAATTATCAAATAATCCGCCATATGAGTTTCACCGGCGAACAAAGCATATCAGTTTAAGGCACTTCTACATTAGAGAATGTGTATCAAAAGGAGAACTAGTTGTTAAGCAAGTTGCAGCACAAGTGCAACTAGCAGACATGTTTACAAAACCTCTATACGGACCAAGATTTAACGACCTCTCTCGTGGAATTGGTCTTCAAGCAAATTCTTAAAAGAAGTGTGGGTGTAAAGATTGTACTACTTATGCATACTCCTTAAAGGTCTTTATGACTGGTTGTATTACCATAGTAACGAGAAAAACATAACTGTTCTAACAATCTTTGGAAAATTAAATAAGAATACGATTGGATTGTATAGTGAATTTTATTTATAACAAATATTATTAAATATTCTTCACAGACCAGAGGACTCACGCCACTATAGTTGTGTATTACATTATTGTCTTGTAGCTTGGATGGGCCGGCATCAAAATTATATATCTTCACCTGCTTAGTTTCTCGACAGTATTTTAATAGGAGAAGACATTGAAAATCAAGAAAATCTATTGATTTTCTTCATCAATCATTATATAAAACTAAAAAAAAAAGTTTTATTTCATAAAAAATCTGTAATACTTGCATTCAAAGCATTATTATTCAGCATTAATGACATCATCCGTCGGGCTCTTGTCACCGCCGGGGTGCCAGCTGTTTTAGAACCCAATGGCTTGGTACGTGACGATGGGAAGAGACCAGAAAGAATTACCATAATGCCTTGGAAGTTGGGTAGGCCTTTGGTGTGGGATGCAACCTGTGTCAACACCCTCGCGCCATCCCATCTTCCTAGCACGGCGGGCTGTGCTGGGGTGGCTGCTGCAGGTGCAGAAAACCTCAAACGGCGCAAATATAACAACCTTATTGGTAGCTATATTTTTGAGCCATTTGGAGTTCAAACACTAAGGCCGTGGGGTCTGAGTGCTCATCGAGTATTTCGGGACATCGCCAAGCGGTTGGTCGACTCTTCACGTGACCAGAGGGCTGGTCTATTTCTAGGTCAAAGAATCAGCATTGCCATCCAACGTGGCAATGCTGCCAGCCTTTTGGGCACTTTACCTTCTCTCAGCGATGCGGAAGAATTTTATGACGCCCTTTGAGCCCTTCCTTTGTATAATAATTTTTATTTCGCTTTGTATATAATTTTAGTGTTAAATTGTATATAAAAACATGATTTGAATTCCAGAATAAACTAAATTGACACACAGATACACACGTTAAACTTAAAACACCCCTCTTTTTCGGTGGGTTAAAAACTACCCGACCAGCTCCCGACAAGCACCCACCTTTTGTGTGTTTTGAGCATAAATGATGCACTATAAGTACCGAATCAAATTGAAACTACCAACAATATTTCGTATTCTTATCAGGTAGGTATTACTGTTAAATTATCATTGCTCAAATACACAACTTTACCACTCTTAACGTCTATCGCGATAATCCGTTGGTGTGGCCCCAGCATAAAAGAAATTTGTCATATTTAAAAACCATTTAAAAAAACTTTGTATCTCCGGCAGGGGGAGTGGCGGATCTACTAACCCTTCCCCCTTCTCCTCTGTCCCCTATCGAGGCGGCACGTTTCTAAGTTTTAACTCAGGACCTAGGGTAAAACGCGTTCTCAGAAATAATTTAATATCAATTAAAATATTAAATCTCCAATGTTTTTTTTAACTCTCTATCTCTCTCTAACGATTCTCAAACTATAAAAAAATCAAATTACGTCTACGTCCATTTTTGCGGGAATGGGGCACAAAAGTAATTAAAATCGTTGATAAATAAAACTAATTACTCTCTAACGATTTTTCTTTTCTCTCTTACTCTTTCTAACGATTAGCATTAACAAAAGTTGAGAATAATTAAATCGCGGCCAAAATTCACAGAGGTGGGCTAACGTCACGCTCCTAGAAATTATTTATTATCAAATAAAATATTAACTCTCTACCGATTTTGTGTAACTCTCAACCTCTCTCTAACGATTCGAAAACGATTAAAAAAATAAAATTACGTCTAAGTCCATTTTTGCGGGAAGGAGGGCCAACTTCACACGAAAAATTAAAATTGTTTTTACATAAAAACTAATTACTCTCTAACGATTTTTCTTTTCTCTCTTAACTCTCTCTAACGATTAGCACTAACAAAAGTTCATAATAATGAAATCGTGCTGCAAACTACCTCCGTGAATTTAGCCGGACGATTTTATTATTATGAACTTTTGTTAATGCTAATCGTTAGAGAGGGTTAGAGAGAAAAGAAAAATCGTTAGAGAGTAATTAGTTTTTATGTAAAAACAATTTTAATTGTTCGTGTGAAGTTGGCCCCCCTTCACGCAAAAATGGACTTAGACGTAATTTTATTTTTTTAATCGTTTGCGAATCGTTAGAGAGAGATTGAGAGTTACACAAAATCGTTAGAGAGTTAATATTTTATTTGATATTAAATAATTTTTGAGAGCGTGACATTAGCCCACCTCTGTGAATTTTGCCCCCGATATAATTATTCTCAACTTTTGTTAATGCTAATGGTTAGAGAATCGTTAGAGAGAGTTAGAGAGAAAAGAAAAATCGTTAGAGAGTAATTAGTTTTATTTATCAACGATTTTAATTACTTTTGTGAAATTGGCCCCCATTCCCGCAAAAATAGACGTAGATGTAATTTTTTTTATTTTTATAATTTGAGAATCGTTAGAGAGAGATAGAGAGTTAAAAAAAATCATTAGAGAGTTAATATTTTAATTGATATTAAATTATTTCTGAGAACGCGTTTTAGATTAAACAGGCTCACTCTTATTATGGGCAACATATTCAGCCGAACGGTACTTTTACTGTACCTAGAAGTTAGTGAAGATACCAGGCATTTCGTCATCACATGAGACAGCTTTGATCAGAGGACTCACACCACTATAGTTATAGAGTGTATTACATTATTGTCTGGTATCTTGGATGGGCCGGCATCAAAATTATATATCTCCACCTTCTCAGTTTCTCGACAGTATTTTATTAAGAGAAGACATTGAAAATGAAGAAAATCAATAAATCTAAAAAAAAAGAAAACTAAAAAAAAAGGTTTTATTTCATAAAAAATCTGTAACACTTGCATTCAAAGCATATTATTCAGTTTTAAATATCATAATTGTCGAAAGGCTTTTCATCCACTTCCGATCTCGATTCTAAGTCATAAAACAGGAATTCCCCATAGTAATTAAAAAAATGTTCTTGATCAGTAGGTAGGTACTATTATCATTTTGTAGCTATAATCTAGAGAGAGGTCTAAAAGAATTATGCTACACATTTTTGACTGAAAATATCCCATTTCATCTTATTTCAGAATATCCTACTAATCCTACTAATAAAATGTGAAAGTTTGTGTGTTTGGATCTTTGTTACTCAATCACGCACAAACGGCTGAATGGATTTGGATGAAATTTGGCAAACAGATAGCTTATAACTGGATTAACACATAGGATACTTTTTATCCCGATATTCCCACGGGATCGAGACTTACGCGGGTGAAACCGCGGGGCGCAGCTAGTGGTACATAAAGTAAATAACTTGATTAGAATTTTTGTTTGCATTGTCATATTCTTTACAACAAAATATTGATTGACTGTAATGACAGTACCATGTGTCAATTTTGAAAAGTTTGTTATTTTTTGGGGTGTATTCAATTTAGTAGTTATAGATAATTAGAAAAGTTTGTTCGTTTTAGGAGTAAACTAACACTAAATTAATTATTTCCTAAGAAATAACCAGTACCTTTGTACTCATATTTTAACTATGTATGTCGTATCTATTATGTATTTTACTGTGTGTATATAAGAATAAAATAAATGAATAAACTAAAAAACGATTTTTCTCAAAATTGGTAATCCTTGATACAGTTAGAGCTACTACTTTTTGGGATGTCTATCCAAATATATTTAACTTATCCTGGTTAGAATTATTGAATAATAAAAAACCATTTTTGGACATGTCCTTTCGAATCGATGTGACCTGTGGAAGATGCTCACATCCATTCATCAACCTGAAAAGAGCTGATAATCTTCAAACGGCTGAACCGATTTTCTTGAATCATAGCTAAGAACACTATCAAGTCACCTTTCAAACAAAATAAAAAATATCAGAATCGGTTCAGCCGTTTGGCAGCTACAGACACACACGTTAAACTTATAACACTCCTCTTTTTCCGTCAGTGGGTTAAAAAAGACCCGACCAGCTCCCGACAAGCACCCACCTTTTGTGTGTTTAGAGCATAAATGATGCACTATAAGTACCGAATCAAATTGAAACTACCAACAATATTTCGTATTCTTATCAGGTATCACTGTTAAATGATCGTTAATCAAATACACAACTTTACCACTCATAACTATAACGTCACGCTGCATCATGTCATGTATCAGTAGTACCTACTACTCACGGTACTACTCACGCTCACGGTGCACAAAGAGAAACGTAAGTGTGGCCGCTTCATTCAATGCAATAATTCTCGCGGTAAATCTCTTTGATCTGCCTAAAATGCCGCCACCAGAGTTATCAATCACCCAACGTCAAACGCCAATGTAAATGCCGTTGACAAATTCTCGAGGTAAGTCGTAGTGTAGTACACCAACGGTTAACGTCTATCGCGATAATCCGTTGGTGTGGCCCCAGCATATAAGAGATTTGTCATATTTAAAAAAACTTTGTATCTCCGGTAGGGGGGAGTGGGGAGATCTACTAACCCTTCCCCCTCTCCTCACCCCCTATCCCCTATCGAGGCGGCACGTTTCTAAATTTTTCCTGCTCAGGTCCTAGGGTAAAACGCGTTCTCAGCAATAATTTAATATCAATTAAAATATTAACTCTCTAATGTTTTTTTTTAACTCTCTATCTCTCTCTAACGATTCTCAAAATAAAGAAAAAAAAAAAAATGTTGTGTTAGTTTACTCCTAAAACGAACAAACTTTTCTAATTATCTAGGCTAATAAAGTGAACACACCCCAGAAAATAACAAACTTTTCAAAATTGACACATGGTACTGTCATTACAGTCAATCAATATTTTGTTATAAAGAATATGACAATGCAAACAAAAATTCTAATCAAGTTATTTACTTTATGTACCATATTCTGAAATAAGATGAAATGGGATATTTTCAGTCAAAAATGTGTAGCATAATTCTTTTAGACCTCTCTTTAGATTATAGCTACAAGGAATCTATAAGTGCAAGAAGTGCATGTTTCAGCATAGTCTACAGGCTTAGCAGGAGTAAAATGATAATAGTACCTACCTAGTGATCAAGAACATTTTTTTAATTACGATGGAGAATTTCTGTTTTATGACTTAGAATCGAGATCGGAAGTGGATGAAAAGCCTTTCGACAATTATGATATTTAAAACTGAATAATATGCTTTGAATGCAAGTGTTACAGATTTTTTATGAAATAAAACTTTTTTTTTTAGTTTTAAATAATGATTTATTGATTTTCTTCATTTTCAATGTCTTCTCTTAATAAAATACTGTCGAGAAACTGAGCAGGTGGAGATATATAATTTTGATGCCGGCCCATCCAAGATACCAGACAATAATGTAATACACTCTATAACTATAGTGGTGTGAGTCCTCTGATCAAAGCTGTCTCATGTGATGACGAAATGCCTGCCAAATATCTTCACTAACTTCTAGGTACAGTAAAAGTACCGTTCGGCTGAATATGTTGCCCATAATAAGAGTGAGCCTGTTTAATCTAAAACGCGTTCTCAGAAATAATTTAATATCAATTAAAATATTAACTCTCTAATGATTTTTTTTAACTCTCTATCTCTCTCTAACGATTCTCAAATTATAAAAATAAAAAAATTACATCTACGTCTATTTTTGCAGGAATGGGGACCAATTTCACAAAAGTAATTAAAATCGTTGATAAATAAAACTAATTACTCTCTAACGATTTTTCTTTTCTCTCTAACTCTCTCTAACGATTCTCTAACCATTAGCATTAACAAAAGTTGAGAATAATTATATCGGGGGCAAAATTCACAGAGGTGGGCTAATGTCACGCTCTCAGAAATTATTTAATATCAAATAAAATATTAACTCTCTAACGATTTTGTGTAACTCTCAATCTCTCTCTAACGATTCGCAAACGATTAAAAAAATAAAATTACGTCTAAGTCCATTTTTGCGTGAAGGGGGGCCAACTTCACACGAAAAATTAAAATTGTTTTTACATAAAAACTAATTACTCTCTAACGATTTTTCTTTTCTCTCTAACCCTCTCTAACGATTCTCTAACGATTAGCACTAACAAAAGTTCATAATAATGAAATCGTGCGGCTAACTTCACCGAGGTCTGCTAACTTCACCGAGTTGGTACCGCTACCGTAGATGTTTCCAGCTGATGACAGGTGAACGAAGCTTTTAACGTCAAACAAACGTCACAGTGACGGTCACTTTGCTATCCGTCACTTGTCAGACTTGTCAGTTGTCACATTTATTTAGTCTGTGCCTGTCACTTGCACACGCAATTTTTTCTCAATTAGCAGTTTACTGTGTTGCAAATGTATAACTCTTGTAAAAAGATGTTGTGTGATGCATAAATTCCATTGAATTGTACATTTGATTCAATATTTCTTTAACAAAAAAGAGAAAGGAAAGTTTGTTTGTTAAAATATCCATTTAAGTTGCTCATTCATTTATCACGCAATGGCTTCTCAAGCTTTAGCCTCGTTAACTGAAACCTACACCGATTCCGAGGGCGAGGAAGATATGGAAGATCAGACGCCAGAAAAGGAGGAACATAGAGAAACTCATTCAGTCCCTACTAGCCCTAAAAAGATAGAAGACAGTAACCAACCCGCCTCTGCTCCCGTTACTCCAAAAAGAAGATTAGTTTCTTATGTGGACGACACGGTGGTGTCTGACGAGGAGCCGCTCTCGCCTGCAGCAGAGAACCAAGACGACATGCGGCGTCTGTCGATGGAGACGGACACGGACGAGGCCGTGCCGCGCTCCGAGCCCGACGAGTGCGAGGACGGCGTCACCATACCGCCTGAACCATCCGGGAAATGTCCCAAGGAGCTCCAAGATACTATTGCTAAGTTTTACAGCCGAATGTTAAATGAAGGACTAGATATGAACAGGATTATACAAGATAAGAAGAACTTTAGAAACCCAAGCATTTATGAAAAGTTAATACAGTTCTGTGATATTAATGAATTAGATACAAATTACCCTCCAGAAATCTATGATCCACTAAAGTGGGGCAAAGAGTCATATTATGATGAATTATCTAGAGTACAGAAGTTAGAGATGGACAGAAGGGAGAAAGAGAAGAAAGAGAAACTTGCTAAAATAGATTTTATAACAGGAGTAGCCAAGAAATCTGAGAGTGATGAGGAAAAGAAGAGGAAGTCTAAATGGGACCAGGCAGCACCCAATGTATCTAACAAGCCAACAATCAAACAGCCTGGACTGGTTCAACAACCGCTCACTAGCAATGTAACAGGAACTAAGGGAACCATTATCTCAGCTTTTGGTTCTTTGCCAAAGAAACCAAAACTTTGACTGGAAACAAAACATTCATAAAGATGATGACAATGTTATTCATCAGGTTTTATTTTATGTTACAGAGACCTGTTTTTGTGTTGTGGTAGAATTATTAAAGTGAATTAAGTACCATAATGATTATTTTTACATAGCACAAGTTATAATAAGGATTTAATTGTCAATAGTTTTAGTAATAATAATAGCTTGTAAGTATTGATGGATTTTATTTAAAGTTTTATAAGGTCGGCCACATAGATACGGCTTCTTGATTCGGAGACCTGAAGGCTGGCTGCATATGTACGGTTTTCTGATTCAAACCTATGTCAGGATTTTTTTTCCATTCGGAAATGTACAAACGCATGCGCCTAGTTGAACATTTTGTATGTAAAGCAAGCATTCAGGTTTCCGAATCAGGAAACCGTACGTATGCAGCCAGCCTTCAGGTCAGGCGGCCAGCCTAAGGTGGGTATTCCACTGTAACATTTATCTAGAATCACAGATCTATGAGTCATAATATATGATATTATAATACAAACATATGAATCAAACTGTGTTTGAATGGTCTTTGATCAAATGTGACTGTGTTTATAACAAAAATTTGGATTTTAGTACTATGATAATGTAATACATGGTTAAGATTCTAGGGGTCAAATATGTAGGATATAAGATAGGATCCTATAAAATATATAGCCTATATAAGATCCTATCTATACTAATATTATAAAGCTGAAGAGTTTGTTTGTTTGTTTGTTTGGACGCGCTAATCTCAGGAACTACTGGTTGGAATTGAAAAATTATTTTTGTGTTGATGTCCATATATCGAGAAAGGCTATAGGCTATAATAACGCTACGACTCTACGACCAATAGGAGCGGAGCATAAATGAAAAATGTTACAAAAACGGGAAAAATATCCCTTTTTGTTTGAGAGCTTCTGTTGCGTGCGCTGCGTAAACGGTTTATGTTACGTAAATATCATGTATGATGGAATTAAACCTCTTAAAAGTTCTAATAAAAAGTCCGCGACAGCATATGTCTATCTTTTAAGCACACTCACTATAACCTTTTTTTATGGTATTCAATTTTGTTCGAAATCAATGCATTATTTGCGAAGGAGTTTTATCAAAATAATATTAATTCATAATCAAATTAATAGTTTTAACATCAAGAATACCTATTTATGTAGCAGTAAAATACTTTTTAATTCATTCGAATCGGACATTTAATTTCGAAGTTATCACGGGTATAAAAATGCAATACGTGAACCGTTCGACGCCTGCGCCGCACGGTGGATCGAAAATCGGCTGTAGAAGACATAGGATCTCGATTTCTTAAATGTTATTTTTTTTGCTGGAAATGACTTCTGCTGATCATTACTGTTCTATAAAATGTCATTTATGAAGTAATTGTGTGCAGAAATGGAGGAGTTATAATTTTTATAAGAAAAAAATGTAGGTATGGAGCTGACATGAAAAATGAGGATATCTCTGGAATCACAAGGTTGGCCATTATATCCTTGCACACTGTTATAGTACTATATAATATAATTTTTGACATATTTTTTTATTTTTATTTTATCGCGGCATCACTTCAAAATTAAAAAAAAAAAGTATATGATACATTTTAATGCTTAAATATGGCTATAGCAAGTGTAATTTACAATATTTTTTATGCTTAGACCAAAACATTCTAAGAAATCACAAAGTCGTATTACCTACTTATTTGAAATGACATGGTAATTATGAATTACATAATATGTAATCTTGTCTAATGCCTCAAGTCCACATTAGCTAATGATTAATAAAACTTAATACCTATATACCTGTTAAAAGGATACGTACCATAATGAGGGTAATTAGATAAACGTGATCATTAGTCAATAACAATAAATGGTAAACTATTGTATGATTAAAAATAAAATTATTAAAAAAAAATATTAACTTAACCTAACCTAACATAAACAATAAAAGTTAACTTATTTTATACTTCGTCACCATCAGAATCCACTTCAGAATCAGGCTCTACAATAGATATAACTTCTAAGAACTCTGTCGGAGCTTCCTGATCCTGAAGTTTAGAGGATCAGAAGAGACGATAAGCATATTGAGGATATCCTCGTTTGATGCTTGTCTACTCTTTTTCCTCGAATGGTGTTCTCTGAACCTCCTAAAGTCTTTGTTTCGGGCCTCTGAAGCTTCTTCAGAAAGACTTCCAATTGGTACAATAGCATTTTCTGCAATTATGTCCCCTCCGTGAATCAACAATTTGTGGACGGTTGATGACATGTAGTATCAATCGTACACTTCCACGTATTTTTCAGCGGTTCTAGCATATTCTTTACATTTCGGCACGTCTACAATCTCTCCAGATGTGATAGCTTGCAGAATCACAGCAAATCTGCGTATTAGGTCTTCATCTAATCGAGTGATCGCTGCAGTTTTATCAGGAAATTCAAAAAACCGCCTTGCTGTGTTCCCGTCGTTAGTTGTGCCTGATGTCAATCAAAAGGTTGAGATCATCTTTGAATCGATCTTGAATGAGTTTTTTTCGTGAATGCAATAACTCTTGATGACCTTCTCCTCTTGCAGACCACTTTTTGAAGTCGAGAAGATACGCTATGTGTAGAAGACATTCCATCACATTAATGCGGGCATGAAGTGATGATAATCCGAACTCATACACACCAGAAGAAATGGTTTTTGACGCAATGACATCTAACTTATTCATTTCTGTATAGGCTTAGCCAAACACAGGTAGCAGGCCGCATTTGACTTAGCTTCAGACAGATATGTACAAATTTTGCCGTCAATCATCGTCATCATTAATTTGTGACTAATTTCATGTCCTTGACATTTTGAGGGAACGAGAGCTTCAATTTTGTTAACCATTGCAGTTTTTTCATTTATGGCAACGTCTTTGGTTTCTTTCACAAAACTAAACTGGACTGGACGGCAATACCTAGGTGAGCAGGGTTTTGGATTCACCCATACGGTATCACCGTCAGCTGTCAACTTTAATGGAACCAAAGAGGTCATAAATATGCTGGAATCATCTTGACCACTCTCTATGTTTTGCTTATATCTACTTTGGTTAGAAGCACCGTCAAATCCCCACTTTGATATTAATATCAATTGTTTATCTTGTATCGCATCAGGACTACGAATAGTTTCAAAAATTCTGTTCACTGTTAAATCTAGTAACGCTTGTAGTGCAATCTTAGCAGATGAATCCGTTACAGTCACAAATGTCTTCGGAGGGTAGCACTGTAGCTTAGCTTTTTGCACTTTATAGTAAGACGGATATATCTCCTTTGAACCTTCTCGAATAGTCGTTTCCCTTAATGTGATATATTGCCATTTCGATAGTTTTAATGAAAGTAGCAAACCCAGTGCTTTTTCTGGTGAAAATATTGTTGAAGGAGCTGGTTTGCTCAACATTTCCTTGATTTTTGCTGCTGCTTCTGGATTTTGGAGCATATGTTCAATAACAGCTGCAATATCCTCACGACCATCTCCTTTCAAAAGTGCTGCAGCTGAATAAGCTACTTCATTAGGGTCATCGCCTATATGTTCATCAGATCGTCTCTTCTTCTGCTTGTTACTTAGATCTTCAACGGCTTTCGAGATCTTTTTGTCATCGTTGAAGTTGATTTCATTGTTGAAGTTGATGGTACAGGTTCAGGTACAGGTTCAGTAGAAATATTTTCACTTGTTGATT
Source organism: Lithophane semibrunnea (assembly GCA_947363905.1). Lineage (NCBI taxonomy): Eukaryota > Metazoa > Arthropoda > Insecta > Lepidoptera > Noctuidae > Lithophane > Lithophane semibrunnea. The sequence continues at coordinate 821,519 of OX376205.1, forward strand.
CTTGAATGAGCAAATTGGTTTGCACGCAGTTTGGCCAGTCAATATTTGCCTCAAGCCAATTACTGTAATCACGTCTAAAAACTTCACTTTTCCTGTGGGATCGTAACCATCTCTTTTGAACTGCCCGTGTAAATCTTCGACAAAATTCTTTCACGGTAACACTGTCTTCATCTGAAAGGCTAGAGCCCAGTCGAATAACAAGTGTGTTGAACAATATTTCATGATCGAAAGACGAAGCATCCTGATTGCTCAGAATAACAAACAAATCCAAATTTGTAATAATGCTTTCCATTATTCACGATCACTGAGTAAAAAGACACGGTAGGATAGATGTTAGTATTAGAAATGCTCTAAATGAACTGAAGTTGTGAATCCAATGTTTGACTATTTATTGTTATTGACTAATGATGGTATCACATTTATCTAATTACTTTCATCAAGTTAATCCTGCACTAATTGCTAAATTAGCGAGTACCCCAAATTATTTTGGTAGGTACGTATCCTATTTACTAGGTATAAAGTTTTATTAATCATTAGCTAATGTGGACTTGAGGCATTAGACAAGATTACGTATTACGTAATTCATAATTACCATGTCATTTCAAATGAAAATCACAAAGTAGGTAATACGACTTTGTGATTTCTTAGAATGTTTTGGTCTAAGCATAAAAAATATTGTAAATTACACTTGGTATAGCCATATTTAAGCATTAAAATGTATCATATACTTTTTTTTTTTTAATTTTGAAGTGATGCCGCGATAAAATAAAAAAATAAAAATATGTCAAAAATTCACAAATAAATAGTACTATAACCGACTATAACAGTGTGCAAGGATATAATGGCCAACCTTGTGATTCCAGAGATATCCTCATTTTTCATGTCACCTCCATACATTTTTTTCTTATAAAAATTATAACTCTTCCATTTCTGCATACAATTACTTCATATGACATTTTATAGAACAGTAATGATCAGCAGAAGTCATTTCCAGCAAAAAAAATAACATTTAAGAAATCGAGTTCCTATATCTTCTACAGCCGATTTTCGATCCACCGTGCGCCGCCGCGACGTTCCCTACCCTACTCTAGAGAGGAGAGGATGGACACACGGGTAGATCATGAAATAGGACATAGGATAAGTTTTATCCCTATACTCCAACGGGATCGAAACCTACGCGGGTGAAACCGCGGGGCACAGCACAGCTATAAATAGTATATAATAATAATACCCCATATGCGTACCTTGTTCTGTGACCCTGTTCTAATACCACAGACACCAGACACAGACTACAAGTTTAGTACCTTTATAAAGGATACCTATTAAAAACTTCTTCCTTCATTATAATAAAATCCCAAAATTTGTGTCTCATCTATCTTTAATGCTGGCTGCATACGTACGGTTTCCTGATCAGGGACTCCTGTACGGTAATACGGTTTACTGATTCGAAAGAACGAGGCTTTTTCCGTTCGGAACGTGTGCGCCAGTATTATAAAATGCTCTGTGCGTGTGCGCCTAGTTGAATATTTTGTATGTAAACGTGCGTTTGCACTGGCGAAACATTCAAGATAAAACATGTTGAAATCTCTAGTTCCTGTCAAAAATTGTATGGAACATTGACAGAAGATAGAGATTTCAACATGTTTTGTCGCAAATGTTTCGCCAGTGCAAACGCACGGTAAAGCTAGCATTCAAGTTTCCGAATCAGGAAACCGTACGTGTGGCCAGCCTACTACTTTATATTTTTTTCGTTGGCAACTCTTGGTAAATTAGTAGTTTCCATAGTGATGTACCCATTTTTAAACGTCACATCAGTAATAAATAGGTATTCGATTATTCGGGACGTTAAATTATTTTTAATTTTCATTCCTCTTCTTAATTTACAAAATACTCGGCGATGTAAGTTACGATATAAATCACAGAAATTGTATCATTCGCTGCACTATGAAGTTGCAATTTTGATAGTTTTGAAGACCTGATTTTATAGATCGGTTTATTCATGTTTAAAGAACAACACTAAAAAGTGTTGGGTTGCGGATGCGGGAGGGTGGGTATATATAAAAACACAACAAACCTTTGTTTGTCGCGAAGTTCGTCGATACTCGTTTCGCGTCATTTTATTGGCGTCCACCTGACGCAGTTGCGCGCAGTTTGTGTCGTAGTATTGTTGTTATTTACATTGAGGAATGGCCGAGGCGCCCGGGAGCGAGCCCATGGCATCGTCTAGCGAGGGCTTGGTCGGGCCTGACGCGAAAGATGCCGACGAGCCATTGACTAAAAAACGTAAAATTATTGACAAAGAGGGGAGCGACAAGCTCGAGCACAGGCTGGGGGGCATCCTGTGCTGCGCAGTTTGCCTGGACCTGCCTCAGGCGGCCGTGTATCAGGTATTTTAAAACAGCTGACAGTGTCGATGCTCGCATCAGCTGTTTTACCAATCTTTTCCTTTGTTACGTAAGCAGTCGAGCCTTCAGCTCGCTTCGCGTCGTGGCGACGCCTACACGACGTTGCTTTTTACTCACCATTTTGAGAGTACTAGATTATATGGCGTCAATGTAATGTATTGAATCATTTGGTTGTCATTGTAAAGTTGCCACAGCTAAGTGCCTGTGTTAGCCCTCTGTTATGGGTTGTTACCTAGTATTATGGATTGTGTTCATTTATTTTATTATTCAATTAGTCAATGTATGTGTGACCTAGGACCTATTTGTCTGTATTGTGTACATAATCTGAGCAAATTGTCTTAAGTGTCAGTACACCTAGGAGTTAAGTATCTGTGATATTGTATAGGATAACTAGTGTGTATGGTCAATAGCATAGCAAGTAAACTTAGCCTGTATCACTCTTGTAACATTTCATTTTAATAAAGAAATGTTTGAGAGATTTACTTCTTTCTTTATTCAGAAATCCCCTTTACAATCCCCATCCCAAATACAAAAACATCCTTTTGATTTTTACTGAGAAATCAAAAAAATAAATCATGAATATTTGTATTTTATAATTAAAAAAAAAAAAAAAGCCTGAATTTCTAAAGTAATAGTCAATATTATTTCTTTTTGATTGTGTTGGAAAAAGAATCACTTACTTAATTGAATTATGTACTTAGATGAAAGTTTTTTTTTTTCAAAAGTTTATTCTAAAATCAGGTGTTCAGCATACTTAACTTTGTTTTCTGTTCCAGCAGTATTTATTATGTGTAGTTTGATTACAGGTGGCACACGCAATCACGACCAGAGGTAGACCATGTAACACACACATACAAGCATTTTAATTGCTCTAATACTTATTTCTACCAAAGCGCAAGAGAGCCCTCGTTTCTGAAAAATAAATCTTCCAATATTGAATGTGTTCCAATGTTGGAAGATTTCTTCAGTTCCGAACATTGAATGAACATTACATCTTTCACATACATTGTAGATATTAGTATAGTACACAAAACAAGTTAGGTACTGATTTACAAAATATATTTTGTGCCAGCCACCACCGCTCCAGACTGACACAGGTGTTACATTGCAGTGTAGCAATGGGCACCTGATGTGTGCGCCTTGCTTCACGCATCTGCTGGCGGACGCGCGGCTGCGTGACGAGGCAGCCACGTGCCCCAACTGCCGCGTGGAGATCTCCAAGACCTCGGCGTCACGTAACCTCGCCGTGGAGAAGACGGTGTCGGAGTTGCCGTCCGAGTGCAAGTTCTGCACGTGCGTGTTCCCGCGCCACTCGCTGCAGCACCACGAGGAGAACACGTGCGAGGAGAGGTGACGCCCACTTATCTCATACTTTATCTGCTTCGTTTCATTATAAACACATCTTTTGCCGTTATCTACAATGTTTTAGTAGCTTAGCTGACACACGTTTATGGACAGACATTATAATTATTTACGTATTTACGACGGATACTTACTTTTAAAGACTCCCGTAGACAGGCGTGACGTGAATCCGTGTTATAAATTACTAGCTGCGCCCAGCGGTTTCACCCGCATTAATCCCGTGGGAATATCGGGATAAAAAGTATCCTATGTCCTAAACCTAAATAAAAAGGTCTCCCATGTCTACCCATGTGCCGAATTTCATCCAAATCCGTTCAGCCGTTTTAGCGTGAAAGCGTAACAAATAAACTAACTCATTTTCGCATTTATAATATTAGTTAGGCTTAGGATGAAACGTAAGGCCTAGCGTGCACTGTCGCGCGTTTTTTTACCTCATAATGATCTGTGAAGTATGAAATTTCGAAGAAGTGCGCGCATTGCGATAAAAAAAAACGCATGTGGTTAATTCACTGTGGGCCAAATTGCAGCGGCAGCTGCAAATTTGCAGTGAGTCGACCGCACGTATTTTTTGTATCGTAGATCCTTTTGTTTTTTGGATTCGCCCGTAAATCTTTTTATCTTAGGAAAATAGGCCTTAGAGCTGTCAAAGGATGCACCCAAAACTGCATGGGTACTTTTTTTTTTAACTTCTTGCATTTTTTCACCGCCTTTGCGCGGACTTGTCCCTGCGTTTGTTTGTAATGACGTACGGCAGAAATAATGCACCGCATCCCACTTCTACCGCACCGCAGTGCGCGCTATGGCACTAGCCCTAACGACGAAAAGGGGGCAGCGTAATTTGTAAGAAATATGGCCGCTCCTGAGCGACGCAGAGTAGAACCAATAGCTAGTACAACAGTGCTTAGAGTTACGCCTACTAAACAGGGCCACATATTTCTTCCCCCAGGAAGTTCAAGTTCTCGCAAATCGTAGTCGATTCGTCCCCCGACAGGCGCTACCTCGATAGTTTGGTTCGCATTGTGTCCAGCTTGTATTGTCTGCTCGTGGGCGCGCTCCGGCGTAGCGTCCTGCCGCCCGCCGGCCGCGCGCCGCTCAAGCGTCGTAGGGACCGCAGGTGTGTCCGCGTAGCGCACTGCGCTGGTCTGTTCACAAACTAACATAGTTGTATCGCTTAGTAACACCTGGTGTAATGCGAACCGAACTCATCGCCTGCATTTAGCTTAATTCGTGTCCTGTATAGCAAATCTGATGTAACCCAGTCTTTTCAGGTGGCTTTGATATCCTAACGCATGATGTATATGTCATGGATTGGAGCTATTCATTTTCTCATAACTCTTTAAATCCTGTTTGCAATTCTGCGGCTCCGTGAACCATTAGGCTGGTATGCTAATCTCAGACCCCTGCGGCCGGTGTACAGTGTAATAAGGCATGACGCTGGACTCGCGGGACTGTACCTGAAGCCTGGGCGTGTTGCGTAGGCTGACGGGCTGCCGCTTCGCGTGCATCGGCTGCCCGTGGCTGGGTCCGGCGCACGAGGGCGTCGCGCACGAGGCGCAGTGCGCGCACCCCGGCAAGTCTGCCGCCGACGTGGTGGCCGTGCTGGCCGAACGCGACAAGCGCTGCAAGGAAGCCAACGTCATCTACAACCAGGTGCTCGACCTGCTCTCCTACGAAAAAATAACCTTTAATGGTAAGTTTATACCACACTGTGTCAAACACATTATGCATCCCTCATAATCCTTACCGATTCCGGATCAATATAATTTAACAGACACAGTTTTGTGGTCTCCGGTCCAGTCCACACTGAGACCTACAGTCCTCCCAATCACAAGTCTTCGCGGGGTTGTTGACCGGTTACCTTCTTAAATTGGTAGGTATTAGGTCTTTGGTTGGTATTGAACTTTAGAATTCGCACACGCAATGGCTGTTGAAAGTTTAGTTTTTTGGCAATAATGAGGTTTATTAAACGTTAAGTGACGTTCAAATGTCAAAAATGTATGGTTTAAACTTTTACTCAAACTCAAAGCATTTCATCATTTTCAACCATGATCATATTAGAAACTACGTACTTAGTCTCCATAGTTGCCGTAACTTTTGCAACATTTGTCAATTACAAGCCATAGTAACTCAAATGAACTTTTATAAATGACCTTTTTTGATTGTGTCCAAACATCTAATCATTTAACTCACAGAATTCTGGAAGTCTAATCAAGTGTCTGACTCATCAGATCTCATATTAGCTGTTCTGGTTAACGAACAAAGTACCAACAATCAATCAAAGTTAACATTAGACTTGAGAGCATCTTTTGAATGGAACAGAACAGGCTTCTAGAAACCGTGGCTCCAGGTTGAGCCTCGCGTACATGAGGAGTTGCTCGACCGTCGACAAGCAAAAATGACGGACGAAACTCGTGTGACGAGGCTCAATCCCTGGCATATTTTGTCGCATGATATGTTGAGGCTTGAGAGCAGTGGCGCACTAACAACGTTAATAAAGAATGTATCGCAGACCTGCAGCTGAAGCCGTACCGCACGGAGGAGTTTTTGCATAAGTTGTACTACGAGACGTCCCGGTTCTCCGCCTTCGGCCATCAGTGGGTCGTAAAAGCCTTTGTCAACAAGAACCAGCGCGACCCCACGCAGAGCTCGCAGCGGGAGATCACCTATCAGGTATGGGCCTGCAGCTCTTCAGACTGTCGGTCACGCCAGCATTTGAACACGACGACGGCGCGAGTAATCCGCACGTAGATCGACCACGCTGCCAACATAATAGTTAGCGGTTTAGGGCAGCAAGCATTCCTTACATTGAGTTGTTCGCTCTGGCACCGTCACGACGTTGCATCATGCTGCACATTTGGAGCTGTGCAGTACTTGGACCGCGACTGGCAGATCCCTGCACAACCTGAAGCAAGGGTTGAGCTACAGTAAGCTATCGTCGTAGCGTCACTCATGCAGTGGCTGCTCTACTAGATTAGAGAAAATCACTGAATTGACGCTATATAATTACTTCGCTTGTTGTCACAGCACTCAGGATGTAAAAAAATTGATATCTTAACCAGCGTCCGGTCGGCTTACTACCGAGAAGGTCTGCACCATACAAACGTTGAGGTCGTCCACGGGCGTAGCTAGCGCAGGCAAACCCCTCCACGTCGTAACCAATGTGTATATAATACAGATACTCGATCATCATAATGCGCTCAGATTGCCCTGCAGTTGATCCTGAAGAGTAAGACGACGTGCGGGCTCAGCGTGCAGTGGGTGGTGCTGCGCGGGCCGTACGGCGAGGCGCGGCTCAGCCCGCGCGTGTGCTGCCACACGTTCCACGAGGACGCGCCCGACGCCGCGCCCATGCCGCTGCCGCTCGCCGACGACAACGACACCAACCGCCTGCTCTCCAACAAGGCCATACACTTCAGGTACACTTCATCATTGTGCGTTGGTGGAGTCAAGTCTTTCTTAACTAGTACAACAGTGGTGCCTATGGCATAAAGTCTATTCCAATCTTCGTTATTCCCTTTGTCCAAAGGTCAACTTTACGTGATTTTAACAGAAAGACTTGTTATTGAAAAATGTTACAAAAATAATGAAGTTGTAGCGGAAGCTAAACTTTGTTGGTAAAAGACTAGGAGTCTTCGTGGCGCATCAGCATTCACAACTCAAGTTACTGCTACGCTATTGTATTCATCGTACATGATGAGATGAGTGTTGTGTGTCTAAGTGACTGTTCGTTTGCAGGCTCATAATGTTCCTGTCGTCCAAGTGACGCGTCGGCGCGCGCGCAGCCGGCCGCGGCCTACCGTTTTGTACCGCTTTACACTCACATTGTGCGTTTACCAAAGAACAATGCAATCATGTCACTCATACATTTATATACACGTTTCATTCGCGTTTACAGATCAATAGAACATCATTACAACTCGAATTCTCATTTATCAAATAAAATAGTCAGTAGGTACTAAAACAGTTTTATCTTTTTGTAATATAATTATTTATTTATCGGGTATAAATCATAGTCGTTAAATTATTCATGTAAATGTTATGATTGATCTGTTAAAACATTTCTCGCATTTTCTACTTTTACACTCCGCTTTTTAGTATACTTACTTATAGTCCAGTCATTTAAAACATCTCAGGTTGCAAAAAACTGCACCGTCCTGATTTTTTGGAATGTTAGGATCATACCATACCAATAGTGTGAAACCAAGTTTGCAGCTTCGAAAGACCTGTGCTACCTGCAGGCCTTACGAAGCTGTAATCTTGGTTGTATACACTATTATATATCTCTCCTAACAACAATCCAAAAATATCATTACAGTGCAATTTTTGTTGTGTAACATCTTTCCTGCAATCAAAATATAAATAAACAAATCTCTGGGAGTGATTTCGTGAAAAGGGACGGAAGTGTGTCACAGGAACGAAGCCGGGGAAGTGCGCGCTATTTGATTTGACCAATGAGTGCGCAGTGCTAGAGTTGTCCCTCAGAATCGACCTTGACGAGCCCCCGCCCTTATTACTATACCAAGGTGAGATGACAGATGTTACACATCATAAGCGACTTCTGTAAGGCTCGCTATTGTTTTGTGTCTACGGCGACTGGCTGATTAATATTATTATTTTTACCATTATTTCATACTACCTTCATAAATTAATTATAGTGTAACGAATCAAAATTCAAAAGGCAGGCGTTTGAGATTATAATTGAGTACAAATTTATATTTATTGGGGTTTTATTCGTTGACTCGTTAGTGATGTAAGTATTGACTTATAGATGTTTATTACTAGCTTTTCGCTTTGAAAAGACGTTTGGTGCGGATACTCTGGGTGAGCGACGAGACGATGAGTATTCATAAAAATCTCATCAGTGTGATTATTTTATATGTAGATCTCTAATGTTATTGTTGCGCGATATTCAACTTGGCAGCTTGTACACTGTACCCAAAACATGATTGAATTGTGATCGAAATATCATGGGAGTACGCGCATTATTACTTGGTATCTGTATATTTGGTACTAATGGCCATAAAATGTATATACCGGATGACATTTTTTACCGTCTCGAGCATAATCAGGTGTGTTGTGTAAGTGAAACAGAATCCGTACCCAAGAATATTTGCTTAGTACCATTGAGATTGTACAGGTTCGGAATTTCCTTCAAAAATCATGAAAACTATCCATCCTACGGCCCGTGCGTAAAAACTAATTATAGCCAAAATAGGAGATAGTAAACGGCGTAGGCTGCGATCGCGCATGAATGAAAGTTGTACGTGTGTGCGAGCGAAACGCACGCCCATTTCTTTTGCGTAGAAACCTAGTAAGCGGCCGCCCCTCGCATGGTACAGTCGTGCTGAAAACGTTTCCAAAATCAACGCAATAACATTTATACTCCACTTACTAATAAACTAAGACAAACCTGATCTACAAATAAAATGAACACAATACCCAAAAATTCTCAAACATACAATACAAATACCCAATTGACTAAATAAGCCTCACACCAAAAGAATAAGTAGTAAATAGGTAATAACTTAACACAAGTAAGAAAACTTAACCTACCTAAAATAATAAAACACAACAAATACTTAAGTACAAATAAAAACCCCACCAATTTACCAATTAAAAAGATAAAATAATAAGAAAACCTATCCTTACAAATAAAACGAAAACAGTAACAAAGACTCGGAACGAACTTTTAAAACAATCTAACTAAGTAATCTTTTTTAAATAATTCGAAACAATAAATACTTGAATAAGCAAGAATACTCGACTGTACTTCATTCAAAATGAAAAGGACGTGCATACATGCGGGAGCGAGAACATTGACAGAAGGTTGTTTGGTCGACCCGTTGCTAAGTAACGTCGGCGCGCCTACGCACACACACGTACATAGAAACATGATGTTTGCGTGAGAGTTCACTTACCGGGGTTCACGTACGAGAGCCGAGCAGCTGAGCGGTACTCGCGCGCGGGCGACACGAACGACCGACGCGCACGCGCATTGCGCGCATTTTACAAAAAATGCACTTAGGTCTGTACCTACCTTTTTAGCGATATCGCAGTAGGTAATTATTGTTCCAAATGTTTTGTTCTAAACATAAACTAGCACGTCTTTGCATATTGTTTGGTAAACTTCGAGGCGTGTCTCTATCACTTTTCAAAACATTAAAAGCGTTTTAAATTATTCGCTGTTTTAAATCACTAACGCTTTGAGCTTCTTCGGTATACACTAAACGTCAGACTAAACGTTTTAGGTCGGCCCACAAATAAAAGTCAAGGGGTGTTGTGTAGGTCTGGTGACCTCGGCCGCCAGTTCACAAGTGCACCGCGACCTATCCGCTTATCACCAAATTGACCATCGAGATACGCGCGCACAGATCGTTTGTAGTGAGCTGGACATCCGTCATGCTGGAAGTACATGTCTTGCAGATAGGGATCAGGAACGTCTTGCAACATGGTGTCAATGACAGAACGGTTCTGCACCCAGTGACAAAACTCCATGCGGGGTCCGGGGGGGAATTTGAGGAGAAGGGATACCGTTCCTTCGCAGCGACTGAAGATTTTCTTCTTCTGCGTACATTCGCCTTGCACTGGCTGTTTTCACCAAACAAGATACTCTACGTTAGAATATTCGTACATGTTTAGATACGACAAATATGACCGGGTGCACGATGCATACGCGGAAACAAACAGCGCGACGTCACACCGCCGTGACTAATCGGTGACTGAAGCTCGGGACGCGGGCGGGCGGGGGGATGCGCGAGCGAGCAGCTCCGGCGCGGCGGCGGCTCAAGCGCCTGATGATATCAAAGAAGCCGACGGCAAGTGCGGCGAGTACCTATCGGCCGCAAAGAAACGTATCTAATTCATTGATAAATTCCGTGCATTTAGTAGGGTGCGTATGATTTGAATTTCGATATTTTTTCATCGATTTATTCAATTTTTTTTTAATTTCTATTTTTATTGTTTTTGTATTAAAAGTTTACTTCAAATGGGTAGTATTTTTGGATAGATCAATTTGTTTAAAGGGTATAAAAAAATAAAAAATAATTAATTAACTATACCATTGGCTTCTACTTCGTTCACCTACTACACCCTATGTTTGTCGAGACGGTAAAAAAAATCATCCGGTATACGTATTTATAAAAATATTTCGAAGAGTTGTGTTTATTATAAATCTTATGTATTTTGCATGCGTGACTTTTAGTTCGGCTCTTGACTGCATGTGTAATAAACTAAATTTTTATTTTTAAACGTAACCTCGGGGCCGGGTTACAACAATATTTTTATATAGCTAATTACTTTTATTTACAAATAGTAATAATTTTCGGTTTCGATTAAAGTGCTAAGTTATTGATGAAGTGTGTTGTTTTCATTCAATGTGAATCGTGTTCCTTTTACTGCTAAAACTTAACTGTTGTATTCTTGTTGAAAGGATACGTCACTTCGGCCATGTTCAACTCTTTCTCTCAATGATCAATGATAGAAGTTGATTATTTTTTTTTTGCAAAAAGAACGGTTGGGAAATAGGCGTAGACAAGTACCTACTACAAGATCTGCACGCTAAGTTGCCACTGAATATTAAGGAATATAAAAACTTAAAAAAAACACTACAATGTGAAAAATTACTTTAATTTCGAAAGTCGATGGGTCAGTTGTAATTTATCTAAGTAATAGCCTTATGTCAACTTCTCATTCTCGCCTTTTACAAAATATTGTTTTTCCCGGTGCAGGGATGTTAATCGTTGAGGAGTTATCTTGTTACTGCACCATCATCAGCTCCATTTCACCATATGCATTGTGACGAGCATAAATTGCTTGGCAACCATATTAAAGTAATCGAATCGCAACCAGTGAAATACTTATTATTGTGTAGTTGGCCGGTGGCCATCTGTGGTCATCAGTTCCACTTCACTAAATGGTGCTTTTCGAGAGCAACTGCACGAGTCACTATAAAAAGTACCCAATTCGCTATAGGTATGCCTAGAATATTTGAAGAGTTCCCTCGATTTCTCCAGGATCCCATCATCAGATCCTGACCTGATGACAATGGGACCATCTCGGAAGTATACCCTACCCTTTCAAAGAAAAAAGAATTTTGCAAATCCGTCTACATATACTTATAAGTATGACGGAATTATGCCCAAACAAACAAAAAAAGAAAAAAAAAATTACAAACATCCGAATTGATAACCTCCTCCTTTTAGAAGTCGGTTAAATATAATGCAGTCTCATCAATTTATTGATAAAAATAATACTGCTATACTGCTGAAAATTAAAGAATTTATTTCAGCGATGAACAATATTCTCTTATCAATAAGGTTTGTGTCTGTTGACGTGCAACTTGTTCAGCGCCTGCGATATCTTCCTAGAGCCGGCCCCGTCCGCGGCGCCCTCGCTCACGCTCCACACGCTAATGATGCCCGACTCGCCCGTCGTCACCAGTATGTCGCGCTGGGGAACGAAAATAAGAAAAAAAACAAGATAAGAAAAAAGTATTGTGTTCAACGACCGCTGCTGTTAGTGTAGTTACTTGAAGTACGGGTTGAGAAAATGTTTGTTTTATCGTGGTTCGATATCGATACCCATTATGCCAGTGAAGTTTACACGAAAACAACTGATATTAAAAGTAACTACACTACCTACAGTCGTTGACCCAAAAAATATTATCAAATATATTTTTTGTTTTTTCATGTTTAAATACTGATACCCTCGCTACCCAAGAGTATGTTTTTGTCTAGAACTCAGCCCTAAGGGCGAGATTCCCAGACCGCACTTTTACTCTGATAAGTGTTTCATACAATCAATCAATCTGCCTAGCCTTTTCCCAACTATGTTGGGGTCAGCTTCCAGTCTAACCGGATGCAGCTGAATACCAGTATTTTACATGGAGCGACTGCCTATCTGAACTCCACAACCCAGTTACTTGGCTGGGTAAGAGTTTCATACGAATATCAATATTATTCTCATTTAAATAAGGTTCATATTAAATAGTAGGTATGAAACGGTTTACTTTATTCGAAGTGCGGTCTGTAAATCACGCTATTAGTATGCCATTTGCGTACTAAACTTGGCATATAAGTACACAGCGCACAGGACTGATGAAGACAATCAACCTTATCAAAAACAACATCAATTTAATCTGAAACTTGTTTACGACTCTGTTTGTGAGTAGGCCATACCTAAACTATTTTATGACTAGGCATTAACACAATGTTAAAAGACCCATCACGAATCCGTCATCTACTCCATTCTGTACATTAAACAAAGTAACTTTATTCAAAAATAATAGGGAATATGCATGTATTTTTTTAATATTTTTATTCGATAGTTTACATCGTCAAATAATAGTTTAAAAAAATTCGATGGCAAAAAAGCAATTTAAAGTACTTAAAAAAATGTTTAAAAATATCCAACCGATCCGGGCTATTTAAACGCCCTCCATTTGGCGCGCTTGGTGTGGTGACGTCACAGTCTTTGAAAACAGACAAGCAACTGTCAAATCAACGTCAAACACTCCTTTTTCTATGAGCGTTTGACATTGACTTGACACTTGTTGATTGACTTGACATTGACATTTTGATTGTTATCCCGGATTGTTACGTTACATCCGCTCTTAGCCTTTTCAAGTATTTGAATTACCCACAGTTTTTTGGGACTTTTTAAAAATTAATTTCTCGCTCAAAAAGAAATTTTATTCAAAAATATTGATGGAGGCATAATTCTGAAGTAACATAGTTCATAAAAAAAAATATTTTACCCATATTTGAATCACATGCATATTCCCTATTGCTAGGAAACGACTTTTATTTTTGGTGTGAAAATTCGCTGTTTTTAAGGTAGTGCGCATTGTAACGCATGCAAAACATTGTGCTTATGGATTCGTACAACGGATCCGAAAGGAATCGTGGGAGTATTAAAATAAGTTAAAACTGGTTTCCTAAAAAAACGTCAATAAAAGCTGGACTTTCAATATCTCTTCTATATTTCAGTAACCAGAAGGTCCCAAGCCAAGGTGTGGTCTAGTACAAAAATAGGTAGTCACCGGGACTGCCGACAGAAGTGAAAACTTAAAACTAGTATTAGCGCCAGCTTTATTCTATGGTAAAGCACTACGGAATCCATAAGTTTACCAAAAATCGCCAACGTGCCTAAAGAAGTTTTTAATTAAAAAATTAACATAATAACGGGAAGGTTTTATTATGAGATAAAACCTTCCCCAGATATTTTTACACCCGTTAAATATGAGGTTATACTTACGTCCTTCTCGTACCAGCAGCAGCGCACCGTCTGCTTGTTGTCTGTGAAGTTCGTGGTCGGCTGCAGCTTCTTGTCCCCTATCGTTACTGACCGCAACACTTGCCTACAAATTGAAAGTTACAACATCAGTAGCATAATGCACAGAAACCAACGTTATTTTAAACTGATTCTAGGCAGATGGAATATATTTATATATGTGTAGGACCTAAGGAATGACTACAGAGTTGACGACTATAGAGAAGTTTGGAGAAAGAATGTTGCGCCGACCATAAATAAATTAGGACAAGCGCAAGATAATGATATTGATGATCAGATAGGCAGTTGCTCCATGTAAAATACTGGTATTCAGCTGCATCTGGTTAGAGTGGAAGCCGACCCCAATATAGTTGGGAAAAGGCTAGGCAGATGATGATGATGTATGTACATTACTGGGGGTAACTTGGAACTAGTCAGAACAATCTGAATTATATCCATATATCCATGCGCATTTGGAGCTTACCCATTGCCTTCATAGGAGCCAGCCAGTAGCACCGGCGTGTCGTCTATCGACGTGTATGTGTCCACCAAGTAACAGTCGTCAGCTTTACTTCTCTGGAAATAATACAAAAGTGATCTACGTACGTACTTACTCAAAATAATCGCTGCATTATGTGATTCAATTGATTATACTACAAAGAATATATCTTAATTTAAAAAAAAAAACAAGTATCTGTGCTGATGGGGAGTCTTTGTGTCACTTCTTACCAGCTAAATCACTAGGAAGTGGTGAAGGGTGGGCGTTTTGGTGGACTGTCTTATGTAATTTTCACGTTCGAATAGTGCTGATTCTCAGCCTAGTTTGAATAAATAAATTTTGATTTTAACAGCCGAAACCTCTGGGTAGAAGCACGAAATATTTCAAGAGTTCCTTTTATGGAAGGTCAGTATGGTACTAAAGAACGATTTTTGAAAATTCATTCCCTAAAGGAGTTAAATATAACAGTTGGTATGGAAGATCGTAATTTTTGGCGATGGTTAATCTCATTGGGTGCATGGCTTGTCAAAAACAACAAGTTACATGGCAGCTCACCTTTATACTCCTAGAAACTTTATCCCTAGTGAAACTCCTATGCATGTCCCCGCTGTCCGCGTCCCACAGCTGCAGGTCATTGGACTGTGTGATGCAGGCAACTTGCTTCTCGCCCAGCCAGGACAGCTTTTCCACCGAGTTCTCCACATTCAGGGAATACGTCAGCGCATCGTCTTCTGACAGCTCCATCACATTGAATATGTTTAGAAGGCCGTCCAGAGAACCTGTTGCTAGCATTTCTGTCTTTGTCTTGTGGAATTTCACCTGGAATTAAGTTTATTTGATCTTAGTTGTATAGATCTAGTAAAATGATTAGAATTACACTATGACACACCTACTGGTCCATATTACAACTAGAATTAAAGTTACCTCGTTTGTAATTAATGTAAAACTTATTTTAACTTTTTAACTTGAATAAATTTTATTTAATTTTTATTTTTACTAATGTCTAACTTAGAGAAATGGGGAGATATGGTCAGCATAGACAATATTGTATTTGCTACCTGTGTGATATCATCAGTGTGTGAGTTCCAGTAGCCTCCCAGGGGCTTGGGAAGGCGGTTGTCCCAGAACACCAGGTAGGCGTCATCCTCCACCAGCTGGCTGCCCGCGCACAGCACCCGTCCATTGCAGGAGATGTCCATACACTCATATGGCCTGACTAGCTCTTCATCCTTGTCTGAAAATACACCATATGTTTTTAAGTAGGTAATCATTGTTGGAAAAAGCCTTTGCCTAGCAATGGGGGTTCCGCAAGCAGATAGTCAATCTGCCTAGCCTTTTCCCGACTATGTTGGGGTCGGCTTCCAGTCTAACCGGATGCAGCTGAATACCAGTACTTTACATGGAGCGACTGCCTATCTGACCTCCACAACGGTTGTCAGACTATCTGGTTGTCAGACTTTCGTGCTTCTGACGACTTGTAACGACTGTCAAAGATCCACATATGACAGCCGGGACCAACGGCTTAACGTGCTTTCCGAGGCACGGAGGAGTCTCGATATGTGAAAATGGTCACCCATCCACGGACCAACCCCGGCAAGCGTAGCTTAACCTGATGGATCGACCCGAGCGGCTGTTATTACTTAGCCACGAGCTACGCTTACGCAAGCAGATAGTAACAATTAAATACTTAGACACATAAAACTCACACCTTTTTCCAAACAAAACTTGAAATACAGATAGATAAGTCCAAATGTTTTTTTTTATTAGTCCAAATGTAATAAGTAAAGTTACTGCTTGGATTCGAACACACGACCTACAGCCAGAAAGTCGCGGCCATTACCACTGCTCTTGAAATCTGCTAATTCAATCTCAGCCAAACTTTACTGCGGCATTATCTATGGGTTCTGAGTTTCTGTGTTCTCCAACCATGGATTAAAGTTATCAAATAATAACAATGGAAATGCAAATCACCTTTGTACTCCTGCACACAAGTGCCGCTGGTCCTGGTGTCCCACAGTTTGACCAGTCCATCCTGCCCGGCTGAGTACACAAGGTGGTCCTCCTTGGAGTCACATACCACCTCTGTGAGAGCTTTCTGATGACCGCTGAGCCGACAGACCTTCGTGAGCGATGTGTTGTTCAGCTGGTACACCTCTATGCTGTTATCTGATAGACTTACTGCTAGTTTTAAAGATCTGTAAATTTCAATGAAAATTAAATTAAAAGTCTTCTTAGTGGTTGTGCCATCCCAATTATGTGATTTTTAAGTAAGTACAACAGAATAGACAATATATTAATATATTTATTTAATATCAGAGGGTAAACAAGCTTCATATGTAAACAGGTGTTTAATTAAAAACATTTAAAAGCATTATTTATTTAAAATAATAGGAGCAATATACTTACTTTGTAGCGTGCAATTTATTAATATAAGATTTCTTAAGTGATACCACACTTTCTGTTAGTAACTTGTATTTCTTTTGAAACTGTTGTTCTAGAACTTCAGGCTCTATAGTATCTCTATCAACTTCTTCGTTATCAACAATATCAGCCATTTTTATATCCACTTTAAGAAATGTAAAAACGTGTTCATTTAGTGGTGTAAACAAACATTGAAACAGGTATCATTTTGTTTTGGGGGTTATGTCCAGATGGATGACATTGATATTGGTATTTGACATTGACAGCTCGCCACAAAGCACAGATTACTATAAACCACGGAGTGGCTGGCTGCGTTCCGAGTTATGCGTAATCGATTTGAGATCAAATCTATGACAGCGTAATTCGGAATGCGGCCACAATCACATAGTCACAACTCGTCAACCAAACTTTCGGATACACGTTAGACTGACACGCAATGATGTTATATCGGTTTTTGGAAAGTAGAGAAAAAACCGTCGGTTCCAAATTTTTTCCCATGTTATAAAAAAAGTTTACTTCGGATATTCGGTTTTATTTAATAACCTATTATATTATAACATCACGCCTTGTTTCTCCGAAGGGGCAAGGATGTACCTGTAGCTCGTCATAGGTGGCAGCACTGTTGTTAGTCTTGAAACCGCCATTGTTGTGTATATGTTTAATATTTGATCACAAATTAACTGAAAACTGGATAAAAATGTGTGCGATTTGGAATGTAGCACAATTAAAACACGAACTAAGGAAAAGGGAAGCGTCTACACTGATCTAATATGATAAGATACGAGGGCGGCACTGAAAATTTCTGGAATCAAGGAAGTGACACAACATTACTATTTAAAAATGTATTTATTGCTTTTCGAAGTATTCTCCGCGAAATATGACACATTTTTTCATACGATGGAACCAATCATTGAAGCAACCATTCCATTCGGAAGTTGGGGTCTCCAAAATGGCCGTTTTGTAGGCGTCCACAGCTTCTTCAGGTGATGAAAATCTCTGTCCACGCAATTTATTCTTTATTTTAGGGAAAGTATAGAAATCATTAGGGCTTAGGTCGGGGCTGTACGGCGGATGGTCTAATAATTCTATGTTTTCTTGCTCTAAAAACTCTTTTGTTCTGTGGGCGGTGTGAGAACTCGCATTGTCGTGATGGAGGATGATGCAGCGGTTGCAGTTCTCTTTACGGAGTTCAGAAACGACCTGTGGCAAACAAATGCTAGCATACCATTCTGCATTAACCGTTCTTTGTCCCTCAAGAGGAATAGTCGTAACATGGCCGGTTTTGGAGACAAACGTGGCCACCATTTTTTTTGCAACACTCCGTGAAGTGAACGAACAATTTTTGTTGGCTTTAACTCATTTTCGAACACCCAAACTCGTGACTGGTTTTTTGTTTCGGGTTCGTACGCGTATATCCAGGATTCGTCACCTGATACAATGTTGTATAGGTACAGCATTTGAGGATCCTGCGTGGAATCTTTCGAGAGTTCTGACGCACCAAGTAACGCGAGCCGCTTTTTGCTCTTCACAGAGCGAATGCGGTATCTATCGGGAAATGCTCATGCCAATGTCTAAAGTTGCCTGAATTTCGCGGTATGTCACATGTCGATCTTCCTCAATCAACTTACGCACAGCATCAACGTTTTCTTGGGTGACTGCAGTTTTTGGACGACCTTGACGGATTTTGGGGATCATGACTGAGCTTGACACGTCCACGTTGAAATTCAGCAAACCAGCGATAAATTGTGGTTTTAGATGGGGCTTCATCACCAAATGCAGAAATCATCCGGTCAACACACTGTTTTTGTGTTAAACCACTTCGAAAGTCATAATAAATCATCGCTCTTGAATTTTCTCGAGTCAATTCCATTTTCTCAACGACTAAACAAGTTTGACAAAACCTTGTGACAAGACCGAGAATCTTTTTTTAAATAAATAAATGGTATTCGATTTTTACAACCAAGGAGTTTTCAATTAAAAAGATTTTAATATGACAGGAACAGTGGAAATATTCCATTCCCGATACTTTTAGTGCAGCCCTCGTAAGATAAACACCCTTTAATATCATTTATATATTACAGGGTAACCTATTGCGATGGTGCACATAACCAAACTCTTATCTTAACTTATCATTATTACTTAATATAATTAAATTTTGTAACTTATGACAAACAATGTATTTATATGCTCATACTCCTGCTCTTATCCGAATTGATTTGGGGTCGGCACAGAATGTCTAGGCTTCTTACAATTAAAAAAACAATCTAATTAGGAAATTGGAAATGACGAAGAGGAATTAAAGAAAAAAAAAAGATAGATTATTTACTATTTGTAGGTCGTTCTGCGATGTGCTCCTCGATATCTGGGTCCAACGCGTTCTATATCTCCTGCTGCCAGCCTAGTTGCCAGAATTTTCAGAGGTATTGGTGGTATGCTGTTCAGCTCACTTGTTGAATCAGAAAACGCCCAACGAATGTAGCGCTCCATGCGGATGTGATCTAGGAATAATATCGCGTATTTAAAATAACAAAAAACTAGTATGTTTCTGAAACCTACGTTCGAGAACGATTTTCAGGGCGCTCAGAAAACTGTTGTTAAAAAGTGAGTTCTTGGTTTTGCTTCTAGATACAGGAGATTGGATGTTCCACCTGTTATGCTATGTAAGACTGAACTTCAGCGTCCTGCGGGTCGCGGACATGTGCGAGTGGCGCCAGTGGCGCCTGCACATAAGGCGCGGCCCTGGGTATGACTGTTCGTTCTTCAAACATTGTATGCATTTATGTGTGAACTAACATAGTTTTAAGCACTATTTTACTAACATAATGGATCTTTCTGAAAAACAAAAAACAAATTTAATATAATTTTTAATTTATTTTCATTCTGCTCGTGAGAAAAGTTTTGAGTATGTATGAATGTGGCTATAAGAAACAATAGATGGAATGCGTGTAAGATGATATGGCTAGAAAGGGCGTGACTACTGAGATGCTAATAGAGAATT
Source organism: Lithophane semibrunnea (assembly GCA_947363905.1). NCBI lineage: Eukaryota > Metazoa > Arthropoda > Insecta > Lepidoptera > Noctuidae > Lithophane > Lithophane semibrunnea. The sequence continues at coordinate 841,473 of OX376205.1, forward strand.
TTTAAAGAAAAATACATGTTGCGCCGACCACAAATTAATTGGGATGAGGGCTAGATAATGATGATGATGACATTTTTCAAAGTAAAATTTTCTGTTTAATTAGTAAAAACATGAACGAATAGTTAATCGTATTACCTATGGCCGGGTCGACGATAGCGAAGGCCCGCTTGACTGCGTCCAGGCCCACCGGGCGGGCCGGGCCCCGCGCGCGCGCCAGCTCGCCCAGCCCCGTGGCCCGCGCCGGGCCCCGGCCGCGCACCAGCTCGCCCGGCCCCGCGGCCCGCGCCGGGCCCCGGCCGCGCACCAGCTCTCCCAGCACCTCGCGCACGTACTTGTCCTGCGCCAGCTGTCGCTGTCGGAACAGCTCGCGAGCGAACTCCACGCGGTCGAAGCCTTCTTCATTCTGAGACAAGAAATAAAATGATGAAGTCGCTAATGTGACCACCGCATTAGCACGATAACCTTTTAACGAGCAAAACATACGAAGCTTCGGCACGCATTGCTTTGTCACGATAGGCGCAGGTGCGTTAACTTTACAACTTAAGTGTGACAGATGGTAGATACACGTCTACATAGTTCCACACCAATGTCCGCGAAGTAATGAATTTAGGGGTATGAGGAACAGGGTGTAAAGTTCACTCATCCCCCATAGAAAAGGGAGGATCCTCCGACCAGACGGGTGTTGTGTCTGGCGGGCAACTGCCCAATGATTGATATTGGGTTTTTGTATAGGTATATGTTCACTGCACGGTAAACTCTAATTGCGCGATGCAGGATTTATGTGACGTCAGGTCTTCGATGCGTAGTTCGCATGTCTCTTCTTCTTCTTCTTCGTCGTTCCCTCAATGCTGAGGATCGCGACCACATGTGACGCGTCTCCAAGCTATGCGGTCTTCTGCAGTATGGACCGCTTGATAGATGCTGCCTCCAGCAACCTTTTTGATCGCGTCTGACCATCTTGCTGGTGCTCTGCCTTGAGCGCGTTTTCCTTCCACCCGGCCCAGTATCAAAAGCCTTTCCAGACTATGCTTAGGTGAACGCATAATATGTCCGAAAAAGCTAAGGGCACGCTCCCGACATACAGTAGATAGCCGCTTGGTGATGTTGAGTTCCTCCAGTATGGATTCATTCGTTCTCATGGCGGTCCATGGTATACGAAGTAGCCTCCGCCAACACCACATTTCGAAAGCATCGATTTTACTGCCTTCGCGGCTTTTAATGCACCACGTTTCAGCGCCATATAAAAAAATGGAAAAAAACTAGGGCTAGTTCGCATGTGGCGATGTAGATACCGCCACAGTTTAGAAAAGTAAGAAGTATTCATAGGTATTATAAGGAATTGGTTATAGGAAATAGATAATTATTTCTAGGCATAGGCGCGAAAATATTCAATTCAATGAAGTGTGTGTTATACGTATCTACAATGCGTCTGAGGCGCCCGAGCTCGCGAAGCAGCCCGGACACGCGTCTGTCGACGCACCGCAGTCCTGTTCTAAGCTCGTCATCAAACTCATTAAAGCTGTGTCTATTTATTAGGTCCCCACCTATGAAATTGGTGTTTTGTATGGGGAATTTTAAAGAAGTTGAATTTTTCATACTAACGTTTTCTTAATTTATAATAGGTCTTACCTATGAAATTGCCGTTCTGCAGTACTGGCCATTTCAAATCAAAATAATTTTTGTTTAGCTAAGAATTCTAATTTGAAATTAATTTTATTTTAAAAACATGGAATTCTTTTTTCAAAAGAAGTCATTTGTTTAATTATTAGTGTTACATTTTCATCGCATTTCAATCTTTTTCGTCATCATGGATACTTTAAAAATTCGAGTAATTATGGAATATGAGTACCGTCGTGGCAGCAACGCGGCACAAGCGGCACGCAACATCAACGACGTTTACGGAGCTAACACTACAAACCAACGCACCACCTGTTATTGGTTTGCTCGCTTCCGTTCTGGAAATTTCGACCTGAAAAATGAACCTCGCGGTCGTCCGAAGACTTTGGTCGACAATGACGAATTAAAGGCGATTGTGGAAGCTGATGATACACAATCTACGGCTGAATTAGCAGCAGCTTTCGACGTTAGCGTCAAAACAATATTGGTCCATTTGCGTCAAATTGGCAAGGTAAAAAAGCTTGACAAATGGGTGCCCCACGAACTCAATGATCGCCAGCGCGAAGTACGCGTCGAGGCGTGCCTTGCACTGCTCAACAGACACACAAATGAAGGAATTTTGAACCGCATTGTTACCTGCGATGAAAAATGGATTCTGTTTGATAACCGCAAGCGCTCAGCAAGTTGGTTGGATCCTGGTTCAGTACCTAAACAATGCTCTAAACGAAAACTTACCCCTAGAAAAGTGATGGTCACTGTTTGGTGGTCTAGCGCCGGTGTGATTCATCACAGATTCTTACCAACATGGTGAGCATTACTGCAGATGTGTACTGTGAAGAACTGAACACAATGATGGAGAGCTGGCACATCTCCAACCAGCATTGGTCAATCGCTCGTCTCCGCTGCTCCTGCACGACAACGCGCGACCTCATACTGCACAGCAGACGGTCTCCAAGTTGCAAGAACTGGGGTTGGAAGCTCTCCGTCATCCGCCCTACTCACCAGACCTTGCGCCTACAGACTACTACTTTTTCCAGAATTTGGATAACTTCTTGGCGGGAAAAAAATTCAATACCCGAGAGGCAGTACAAAATGCCTTTGAAGAATTTGTTGCCTCCCGTCCAGCTGATTTCTTTAAGAAGGGCATCAATAAACTGCCACTGCGTTGGCAAAGATGCATTGATTGCATGGGTGATTACTTCGATTAATACAAATAAAAAATACATGAAAAAACTTCGTTTAAATTTTTTCATACAAAACGGCAATTTCATAGGTAAAGATCTAATATAACAAGCATGATCACTACTGTTTTAAAACTTTTATGCACTATTGTTTAAAAACTAAGACAACGTATGCCACTTAGATTAAGCGACAAAAATACGTTTTGGCTGAGTTAATAAAAAAATAGTGGTCATTTCTGCTAACAAAATGAGGAGTCATTTTTAAGGTATTTTTTATGTTAAGAAAACTATAAGTGATAAGGTTTTTTTTACTATTGGTAGTTGTCTAGAATGGTCATTATTCGATATAATACCATGCAATTGATGAATATTTTAAATCATAGAAATGACGAGGTTCTCTATTAGTGAGAAAAAAACGCCAATTTCATAGGATCCAATATTAGGTAAAATCTAAAAAGTGTCTTAGTACCTCTTGAAACAGTTTATCCAAGTTGATATCGTTGTTGTTGATCTTCAGTTTGAGCTGCTTGCGCGCCACGTCCATCAAGTTCTTGATGTCCACTTCACTCTTTAGCGGAAAAGTCGCTTTCGATATCTTCTCGAATTCTTCGATTGGAATCGTCTATGAAGAATGGAAGTTTTAGATTCGTTAAAAAGCTTTTATATTAGCCTGAGGCCAAGCATGCTACGATGTGGCAATGCCGCCAGTCTCTTGGGTACATTACCAGTCACAGTCCACAGACAGCGACGCCGAGGAATTTACGATACCATATTTTAGTTTGTTAGTAGTTTTAGTTAATGAGATTATTATACAGGGTGTTAGGGTAAACACCGTTATCCTTGCAACCAGTGGTTTGGTTTCATTTATAAAACATAAAATCAATGGAAAATTACAACTTTATTTTTTATTTTTTTAAATGTATATTTTACCACAAGAGACCCAAGTTCGTTGCCCTAGCGCATAGGGCTACTTGCAACTTGCGCCTCAACACGGGCGGGGTGTGCGGGATGTGACCTGACCAGCCGCGAGCGCGACCCCTCCCTCAGTCAGTCAGCTGTTTCGTTAGCGAGCACGGTGTCGGATAGAAACTTTTTTAAATCTTTTAATGAAAATAACGTTTTTTTTTTGTTGTGTTGGGTAATTTATTTTTATATTTAAGTCAACTACCCATGGTTTGAATGACAAGAGTGTTTACCCTAACACCCTGTATTGTTATTTTTTTTGTATTAATAGTTAGTTGTATAATAATAAAATTAAAATAAAAGTTAAAAGAAATAGTTAGCCTATGGTGGTTAGTTAGTTGGGTGGGTTGATCCGTCATGCCTTTTATTGGGTTGGTCGTATTTGACCACCTGGTGTCTGCTGTGCTTGTAGAGGCTGTCCCGCAGGGCCTGCCAGTGCCTGCGATGGCCCCCGTAGATGTGCGTGTGTCTGCAGTACTGTACCTTCTGCTCCTTGCTGTGCTTGTAGAGGCTGTTCCGCAGAGCCTGCCAGTGCCTGCGATGGCCCCAGTAGATGTGCGTGTGTCTGCAGTATTGTACCTCCTGGTCCTTGCTGTGCTTGTAGAGGCTGTCCCCGCAGGGCCTGCCAGTGCCTGCGATGGCCCCAGTAGATGTGCGTGTGTCTGCAGTACTGTACCTCTCCTGGTCCTTGCTGTGCTTGTAGAGGCTGTCCCGTAGGGCCTGCCAGTGCCTGCGATGGCCCCAGTAGATGTGCGTGTGTCTGCAGTACTGTACCTCCTGGTCCTTGCTGTGCTTGTAGAGGCTGTCCCGCAGGGCCTGCCAGTGCCTACGATGGCCCCAGTAGATGTGCGTGTGTCTGCAGTACTGTACCTCCTGGTCCTTGCTGTGCTTGTAGAGGCTGTCCCGCAGGGCCTGCCAGTGCCTGCGATGGCCCCAGTAGATGTGCGTGTGTCTGCAGTACTGTACCTCCTGGTCCTTGCTGTGCTTGTAGAGGCTGTCCCGCAGGGCCTGCCAGTGCCTGCGATGGCCCCAGTAAATGTGCTCGCTGAGGTGGCCGTGCAGCACGCCCCAGAACAGTTTTACCTTAACCACCAATTATAATTACTATACAAAACTTTGAAAAACATTTAAAAAAAGTAACTATTGAGTTTCTTGCCGTTCTTCTCTATACGAAGCTACCTTATGGAGCCCCACTTAGAATCAATTCTATTTCTTATAATGTTTGACGTTCAAAAGGACCTTTTAATGACCTATTTGAAATAAATGATTTGAGTTTGACCTGCGGTTCGTCCAGCATCTGCTCGGCACCTGCGCACAGGTTGTACGCCCACTCCGCGCGCACAGACGGCTGGCCGTATCTGTAGGATAACGTAGCCTACAAACTGGGGGAATAATCATTTAGGACCATTTTATTTATGAGGCAGTTGTGGGGCAGACTTGTGGCGCAAAGGGAAATTGTTAGAATATCTGCAAGGTCAAAATAAATTAGCCGGCGAAACTTCATGGCCGTGATGGGTACCGGTCTAGTGTTGATAAAACAAAATAAAAGTTTTCTAAACACATCATTTCAAGAAATTACAGTTGTTTACGGGATTTACGTCTAAAGTCAAAGTAATTTATGATAGACCGCGCGAGGTCGCGAGGTAGTTCGGGCTTCGTAGGCTGCACTAGTGTAGTTAGTTGAAATTATGAGTTTATAGATCTCTAGAAGATGAGTATCGACTCATCACGTTTAGTTTGACCGTGTTTAACGCCGTCGGACCTGTCCTCAAAGTATTGCGTGACATAGTCCTGCATGGACACGTCCTGGCTGTCCGCCTTGCCGCGCCAGATGTCGTTGATGATGACGCTCACCTCGCGCCGCGACAGGCGCAGGTTGCGCACTTTGCCTTCGTAGCGGAGGTATGGTGGGATTACCGGATCCATGCCCTAGCAAAATATAATATAATCATCGATATAATATAAACGTTAGGTCATGTTTTGCGAGAAAATAAGTAGAGTCTGACCAGATTTCGTTTTCGGTTCACGGCAAAGGATGATGCTCAAAAAATACCCAGAGTCGACCTCCAAGGGACCGGGTGGCATCACCAGGCGACCAAAAAATACGGTATAATTTTACCGTATTTAAACCCAAACTCGAGGGGTTTACTAGTAGCCACTGAAGAGTTCTACTATCCACTACAATGTGATTTTAGAACTCCGAGATCTGTGCCTTGGGGATAGTTTTAGCGAAAAAAAAAAAGCTTATAGGTGACGTACTATTATTGCCCTACCTCACTGTGCATGAATTATTTTAATCGACTCTGGGTTTTAGTCCATACATTTTTGAGCATTATCCTTTAGTTTCCAAAAATTAAAAAATCAAATCCTATCAAACTTAACAGCAAAGCAATACTTTCAAGTAATATTCTGTGGAAATGCAGAAAAAATGCTTTTTATCGCAGAGAGCTGAATCGCTGATCGCTTGATTTGGTATAATAATTTGAGAAAAGTATCATTTCGAATGACTGATTTTATTTTTACTAAAGAAAAATCTATTGACAAATAAAGAGTAATTTTACATCAGACGGAATGTCGTTATTGTGTCGGCCAAAAAAAAAACGGTCGCCTCTAAAATAAGTAAGTGAGTTAGTAAAGTGTTACTTAGTAATTCTTACAAGTCCATCAAAATATTCGAGATGATCACTTTCGGCAGCAGGACCAAGCTCCTTCAGCAGGACTCTGAGAATGTTTCGCGAAGAAAGACCGCTCGCCAACTGCCACCACCTGAACAACATGGTCACGATCACAAGCTGTGCCCTCACTGCATTCTATAGTTTGCGTACAGGTAGGCAGAACACTGGCTCTTTATGATATCACGTCTGGCCGTGGTGCCACGTAACTGAGTAGGACGAACAATGGCATATTCAATGTTCACGCGTATGCGTAGGGTTAAGGGTAGAGACAAAAAGCCGCGCTGTGATTGGGCAACGCGCGACATACCGCGCCACCCCGCGCGAGCTAATCACTCCGGGCTCCGAGTGGCGGACCGGGGCGCGCGCGGGGCCTTGGGACCTGGGGCTCGGGGGCCAGGGGCCAGAGGGTCCTGGGCTCGGGCATTTACCTCCTAGCGCCATCAGCGGTCGGCCGACAAACAGATCAATACGTAACGATTGCAACGGGTCCAGAGACGGACAGACATACTTTTAACTTAATAATTATCCAGTAATTCTCTATCAGGAATTTCTCTAGTCTACGTATACGCGTGAACATTCAAATTTTGTAGCCCTATCCTGTGCAAGGAGAGGTGGGGCAGAAGGTTATGAACTTAACTACTGAATTATGTATGTATGTAGGTCTGTTTCAAAAGTATCTGATCGAAATGTAAACAAATGGATCAGTAAACGAAACCGTCGTCGTAACGTCCCTTAAGTGAGTGCTTGCGTAAGCATTTAACCTGGATAGGGTTTGTTTATACTTTCATCAGATGCTTTTGGAATTTAGCATAAATTACAAACATAGTCCATCAGGAGACATGGCTAGACTCAATAGTTAATGCTAATGTATGTATGACCTATCTCGTCCTCCGCCGATAAAGTCCGCGCACAGGTCCCAGTGCGGGCGCGGCGTGCCCGCGCGCTCCAGCTCACTGCAGCGCTCCTTCGTCTCCAACAGTTCCTCCTCCATAGAACTCTTTGTGGCTGTTCAATTAATAGAGTGTCAAAGAACACATAAAATGTCATTATAGCTATATCCCTAGAGGGGGAGCAGAGGTGTATGCACACCTACAATAATAATAAATATTTGATTTATCTAGACTCTTATACAATCTACATGTCATCAGTTTATATTATCTTAAAGTTCCATCCGTTGCCATCGACTACGCACAAATCCGAAATCCAGAAAACCTACTAACAAAGTGTATAGGTTTTCTGGCGCGACCTAGGATAGGAATCAAACCTAGGAGTCGCGCTTACGTTTACTACACCCATGACCAATTAAAGATTAGATAAAAATAATAAGAGAAGATTGGTTAAGATTTCTGCTACCTTAATTGGATTTATACATACCCAAAAGTCGTTTATTATTATTACTCAGAAGTTTGTACTCTTCCTCCAGCTTGTCCAGTGCCTTGGACAGTTGGTAGTACTTCGCCTCCAGGGTGTCGTACTCCCGCCGCGGCACGGTGTCCGCGTATTCGTCCGTCATCTTCTTCAGCTCCGTCTGGGTTATAGTTAGCTGTTCCCTAGAAAATGAAATTTGATTTAGTCCAGTACACTGATTGATTTAATTCTTTCAAGCCGGCAGATAAGAACGATATGGATGAAAGGAATATTTTGTCGCACCGCGGCTAGGGCCCAAAGCAACCTCTAGTCTCCATATTGAATGGCCTACGGGTGGAGAACTAATTGGCACAAATTCTGCATCCTCTGGGTAAGGTAGTTGGATGAACAGGGTGAGGTTCTTCCTCTGTCCGTCAGACAAAACCAAGAGTGTAGAAGAGCCCGTGATTATTAATTTGCCCTCCGCCTGAATCTCTCTGGAGCGGCCACTCCAAGTAAAAGAAATAGAACAGAAACCTTTACTGTCCCTTTTTTATGTGGGGAAATCCTCATCGATACCCTCCGTCTGGGGAGAACGGAAGTTTAGGTTATGTCGGACGGACTCTTACTGACTAAGTACTAACCCCCACTGTTCCTTCCACCACCATGAGCCGGGGGGCCTGTAGATTCTAGTATAAGTAATCAAACCAATACTGGTCCAGAAAAAAAAAATCGCATGCATGACCTGCATCTGTCAAGCGCTATCCTGAGGACGACGGGGTCTCCGTAGGCGTCGTCCACGGGGTAGGAGCTGCCGTCCAGTTCCTTAAGCTTCATCTGCAGCCCCAGGTTCTCGAAGTACAGCGTATAGCGCGCGTCACGCTCACGCATCAGGCTCAGGTAGTCGGAGAACTTGTCGTCGTTGAGCTGGCAATGCGTAATAAATCAGTAAGTACGCCTTATAAAAATTAGCCATGCATTCTTGAACCCTGGCCTGAGTTACATTTAATGTTCCATGAGAAATAATGGTAAAAACATTTTAAAGGGAGTCATTGATGGAGGCAGCTGTAACTGCAGAATCAACTGAAGTACCAATGAGATGAAAGAGGTCTCCTTTGGAGACACGAGTTATAAACTTTGAACAACGGAAACTGGTGAATAAATGTGCACACCAAAGGGCAAACTGCTGTGTCAAGGTTTATGTCTCGTCCTTTTGTAGTACACTGCGATAGGACAACTTAGAACAGTTTAAACATTAACAACAAGTACCAACAACATTTACACTCACTCAAATGTAGAACGACATTCATTCATTATTATTTTAATAATTAATGTAATGTTTTGACATTTTAATGATAATTTTTTTTTGTTTGTCGTAAATTCAAAGGTGTTTTCACCGAGTGCAGGAGGCAGGGCTTCACTTTGTTTGTAGGTACACAACTACACATTTTTTATGCCAATAAAGAATGTATTATTTTATCAGAATCAAGTAAAACACGACATAAGGTACATAAAAACAATATATATTTAAATAACAATAAAGAGTATATTGACGCCACAATTAAGCGATAGTCGCATGTGTATCGCATTTTGCATACCACTGCCGCGCTGCCCGCCTTCCGCAGTGGCGTGCTAACTGCGGATTCGGATGAACCATTAAATCTGTGTCGCTGAGTGCCATATCCAAAATCATAATTCAGCAGAAAGATAAGGTTAACATAAACATAGGTATAAAGCAACACACATAAGTTGAACAATATAACAGTAATATTAGAGAGACAGAAAACATTTGCAATAGTTAGGACACAAGAGTTGCCCACTCCACAGAGTACACACCTTCCCCATTTCTTTCTTCAGTTTGCTAGTCTCAAAAGTCAGTTTCAAGTTTTGTTCCCTCAATTCTTCATTTTCTTTAAGCAACTTTTTAATTTTGTCATCCCTCTGATTTTTTCTTACAGATATCCCAAATACTCTCTGTAAATGAGTTCAGTCTTTTTTTATTAAGTCACTAGATTCCTTGTAACATTATTATAAAATTCAATATGATGCAACAATAACAATAATTTACAGTGTCCATTAAAGACCATGTTAGAACAATAGGGAATATGCATGTATTTTTTAAATATTTTTATTCGATAGTTTACATCGTCAAATAATAGTAAAAAAAGCAATAATATAAAAAAAATATCCTCCCAATCCGGGCTATTTAAACGCCCTCCATTTGGCGCGCTTGGTGTGGTGACGTCACAGACCATGAAAACAAACAAGCAACTGTCAAGTCAACGTCAAACACTCCTTTATATAGGAGCGTTTGACATTGACTTGACACTTGTTGATTGACTTGACATCGACATTTTGATTGTTATCCCGGATTGTTACGTCACATCCGCTCTTAGCCTTTTCAAGTATTTGAATTACCAACAGTTTTCTGGGACTTTTTAAAATTGATTTCTCGCTCAAAAAGAAATTTTATTCAAAAAGATTGATGGAGGCATAATTCTGAAGTAATAGTTTATAAAAAAAAAAATTGACCCATAATTGAATCACATGCATATTCCCTATTTAGTTATACAGTTTACTTGTGTATTTAGTTTACTTGCTATCTTTCTCACACAAGTACTTCTTTTAAAAGTGTTGTGTATTTTAAAATAGTTCAGATATGCCTGCCCTATTTCTTATTTAGGGAAAGAGTTCTTTGAATATTCCTAAGCAGTCATTAGCTTGCAGATAATATTAATTGAAAGATGATGTAATCATGAAGACAAATAACATAACATGATATTTACTTTTAACAACAATAAATTATATTCTAAAGCTTTAGACTTAAGGACTGTTTTTGAATAGCAGATCTAATAGAACTTGATAACCCGTCGACAGTACTGACATAGAAGCAAAGATAAAGTCACCTAACTTTAGTTTCTAATATTGCATGTGATTATTTGAACATAATTATTATTTACATAAAATGTACACTTTAGGTATACAGTTCTACAATACAATGTAGCTAGGATAATAAATGAGAGATTTTAGCCTGACTTAGAGTGGCTATTCAACCAGATCTGGACTTGGTTCCTGATGAGGGAGATATCAGCTCCGTATGTCCTGCAGCATCCTCCCACGTACCTCACTCCAAGGTCGAGCCACTCAGGTACAAAGTTGGCGAGGGCCTCACACTTGTCCCGGTCAATCCAACCTATCTGAGGGTTATACTTCTCTCCAGAGTTAGGGTATGTGATAAATGGAATGGGAGACTGTGGTCTGTCATCATTGATGCCCCTAAATAACTTTGCAACAATCTTTGGTGAGCAGCAGTTCACACCCACGGCTACCAACTGGTTGGGGTTCAAGTCCCAACACTTCTTCACAGCTGTCTTGAAGTCTTCTCCATGTGCTAATGAATGCTCATCTTTACAACTGAAACTCAACCAGCCCTTCATTTTAGGGTACTCTTTTAATATCTTCACAAGCATTTCAGCTTCTTTCTGACAGGGTATTGTCTCAAAAGCTAAGAAATCAACTCCAGCTTCAACCAGGGCCTTGATCCTGGGCATGTGCCACTCCCTCATGGTGTCGAGAGCTGTGATATCTGCATAGTTGCCGCTGTACTCGGAGCCATCGTGCAGGTGCGCACCGTAAGACCCGATCGAGCCGGCGATCAGAGGAGTCTGAGTGTGGTGCCCTGTTTCGCGACATTCTTCTAAGTATGTGTCGCGGGCGCGCTTGGCAAGTCCCACTGCGTGTTTAATGAGAGCGTATCCTCCCTCAGGAGTAAGGTCAAGATGTTTAACGAAGCCCCCGACAGATGCTTGGTAAGTATTGGTCATGATAACGTCGGAACCGGCCCGCAAGAAGTCCAGATGTGTGTTGACAACATCGTCAGGGTGCGTCTGCAGGAACCGCGCGCTCCACAGCGGGTCTCCATCCGCAGAGGTGCCGACATGGCACGACAGCTGCGTTGAGAAGCCTCCGTCTAGGACCAACACGGTCGGTGCTACGTCGCCGGTTACTGACATTGGGTACAAGCAAAGAAACCAAAACAATTGCAATGGAAATTATTATGCAGCCAATTTATTTACACCTACTGACGTCGGAACAGTAGCACTTGTAAGGAAAGTCTATAACTTCGTATTTGATTATTGCAAAAATATCTTACGAGAGAATTTGTTTATAAATTGTATTGTTTGTTGGTTTGTACGTTTTAAACGTCAAATTGTCAGTGTCACTTATCTTATTTTATAGTTAAAAAATAAAAAACATGTTTGGAACGCAGTATTTTGGGTAGGAAATATCCAAAGAAGCATTTGGGATCGTGGGTTACATTACACAAAATCATCAAGGAAAATAAATGGTCTAAGTAAAACGGGTATCGTAATAGCATGAAATATTTATGCGTACTTACATCCTGTATAATAAATTGACAAATACGTTCATCTCGTATATGTATTGCATAATCGTAAGCTTGTTTTATTTCACTGAGGATTCCGGAATATGTAATCGTTCCATCAATTAAGCATTTAAAAGCATCCTGATAAATCTAAAAACAGAATATATTTATGAAAACCTTCGCTTAGTTTACCCACTGACTCTAAGACAAAGACGCTAGATTATTTCAGACTTACCGCCAGAACTTCATCGCGGTGTAATTGCTGTACTTCTAATAATTCGCTATCGGACTTTTTAAGTCGTTTGAGTTTGTCAGCTATCTGATTTTCGATAACTTTAACGTGTTTTGGAACACTAATCATTATTTACGAAAAATTTATGAAAAATCTAGTACGATTCTCTTTATCTTTGAAGTGGTTTGTTGTGGTGGTGATTATCTTGTCACATTCTCAGAGTTAGTAACATCACAGATGAACATAAAAAGAGCTTTCGGTTCTTATAGGTTTTTACTAAAATGATTAACAGAAAACTAAGAAAACTGAAGCTTAAAAAAAAATTACACGGTGCCTGTGCATGGGTCTTTAGTTTTATGTTTACGTTTCAACCATAAACAAAACCGAAAACCTATACAAAACCTCCCAAAGTGAGACAAAAGACAACAAAAGTGTGACTTGTGCTGCCATCTTTCGACAGCTTTGTAAATTTTTCGTGACGACACTGACATGACATGAAATTACGGAAATTAGAAATGGCTGCGATGGGTAGTGGACGGGGAACGATGGATTCCCAAAATCAAGTGCAAAGTGATACTGTAGATCGTTTAAAATTGCTTTATCCTAATGTGAACGAAGAAGAAACCCCGTTACCAAGATCATGGAGTACTAAGGATAAATTCAGCTACATCGGGTTGTCGCAAAATAATCTTCGAGTCCATTACAAAGGTAAGAACTTTCAAGGTTTGTTTATGGATTAGTTATTCGCAAAACTCTTCCTCAATGCACTTTATAGTAATTCTCATGATATTGAGAAGAGTTTTGTCTAGTTTAATGTTAGTAATAAGTCGTCTGACGTGTCATAACAGCTTGTAGTGTGGTGACTATCGTTGCAGTAGTCAAACAAAGAAATCAGCTGATCGTATATTTTGTAACAACACATAGGAATAAATGATATCTGTTACTATCAACATCGAAATAGATTTATTATTACTATAGAAGCTTGTTAGTGTCGATTGCCGTCGGCTCAGACAGCTAAATCTTTGTAATATTTTACAAGGTCTCCTCCTCTAAAATGGCAGACAAAAATGTTTTCAAAAGTATACTTTCATGAATAGGCCCTTACTCACTGCCAACATAGTGGTAATATAATAAGGTTTTCAATGATTATTTATTGATACTTAAGTATAAGTTACCATAATTTTTAAGTATTGTCCATTTTATTAATTCATCATAAAACATATTTTATATTACTTGTGTTACAATATTAAAATAATGCAAGTTACATTTTCCCATATTTTTATTCTGTAGCTTTGGTTAAATGTACTATGCTAGATTTATTGATTCCAAGCCCGTTTTGTTTAATGGCACATTATAGAGCTCCCGTTACTTCTTCCACTGTTTCTGATATTATGCTAGTATAGGTCAATCAATCCTAAACAATATTGACAAGCTGTGCACTGCTCAAATCTTCTGGTTTTGCCTAAGTTTAATTATTCATATGCATTCAAAACAAAAATTAAAGTTAAAGCCGTTTAAACAAATATTTAAAAAAATAAAACACATTATTTCGAATTCCATTTCGAAATAAGTCCCTCCAGAATTGCATTATTTCTGTAATGCAATGTAAATGTATTCACCTGTCAGTGTCTCACAATAGCTAAAGGTCTGGGCTCAGGGGGTTATCAGCAATATCTAAACATAAAGCAACATAATTATGATGAGAATTATTTCATAGTGGTCAGTACTACCTATTTACTATGATCTGATTCATTTACTTAATGCTTTTTAGGGAATTCTTTTGATTTTTATACTTAAAGCATATTCCCGACCTGCTGTGATGACTATAAGAACACAGTATTATAACTTTTAGATTATGAATCAAGAAGTTGGATGTTCTCATATAATTTATTAAATTTGTGAATTCTGCCTTTTATTCTCCATCTTTGTGTTGCTGGCACAACAGTATTTCAAGTTTTGTTAGCCCAAAACATAGTCAGTTCCACGCCCGGGCGGCGTCGTCAGTGGCAGCACAGATGAAACTGTTTATTATTGATTTTGATGTTTTGATATTGAACTGTGTCTGGTCTTAACAGAATTTGACACCTACATAATAGAGAAAAGGCATATAATAATTGTTCTTGGTTAAAGGTGAATAAGTAGTGTAAGATTTTGAGCTTTAACCAATCAAAATCAATTGTGAGGAAATAATATTTCATTTAAATTTTTTATGATAAAAGAGTGTAATGAAAACAATGCTAGACAAACAAAACATTAGCAATTTCCTTCTATTTGAACAAGAACTGAAGGAAATTCAGAATTAAATTTTAAATACAATGATTTATAGTAAGTATTTAATATCATTCATTTTAAGAGTCACAATAAACATTTGATAGTCTCAGCTGTTGTGTTCTTTCACATCATGAGAGGAGAGAGTGCCATTAGAATACATTTGATTTGTACTAGATTACTAGATTTTTTTTTGAGGCGTGTCTATATCTGCCTTCTGCCGCCCGCCTATCTTTTATGGGGGATGCCGGGATGCGCTAAGGTCCCCTCTCCTAGGGGTACCTTAGCGCATATGTGTTTTGTGGCCAGATAGCCCGAAATTTACATTTTATCGATCGATAATGCTCCAATCAGGGGCACCAAATGTGTTGTAAAAAGAAAGAAATAGAAAGATTAAAAGTATTGCACGGGTCATTTATTGCAAAGTTGCAGTGAGCTGCGGGGCGAGCACGGCCTTGTAACATGCCTCGAGTCACACATTTTTTCACAGTTCTGCAGTGAAGTTGGCGCCCGGGACATGAGACCCGGTTCGGCCCCCTCTTGATCCCTCGTGGCTGTGGATAATCTGGAGTCAAACATTCTATAAAAAGATATAAAATTTCTTCTTAATAAAGAAAGATCCTAACTCATTCAATTCATTTGTAATATAAGATCCTTTCAAAGGAGGCAATCCACCCAAGAATTAAAAAAAAAACACTAAATAAAACTATTTTTTCTTACCAATAGTAGCATTTTGAATTGCCAAAATGGGCATATATAATAAACTAGCTGCGCCCCGCGGTTTCACCCGCGTAAGTCTCGATCCCGTGGGAATATCGGGATAAAAAGTAATGTCCTATTCCAGGTCATGGTCTACCCCTGTGCCAAATTTCATCCAAATCCGTTCAGCAGTTTTAGCGTGAAAGCGTAACAAACAAACTCACTTTCGCATTTATAAATTTCCATATGGAAATGAAATGAAATGAAATGAAATTGTTTATTCTGTAAATAGGATATCGCAATCACTTTTACACGTCATATTATTAAAAAAAATAAAATAAGCTAGATGAGGTCGGCGTTTCCTATCTGACTACTCTGAGAAGAAAGGCCGAAACAAACTCAGAGGTCGCAGTCTCTTTTAAGGTCCAGACATAATCTTGGTCAAGCCATATGAGGACCATGTAGATTGATGTCTGAAATGGTCTTTTGAGGAAAGAACCACACAGATTTGAGTGGACCTGTCCAGTCAGTGCAAGCATTTGTCAGTAACCGAGGAGCTCAACTCAGAGCTGAAGGAGCTCAACGACTCGACGAACAATACCAAAAAAAGGACATTTGGGTAGGCCGCAGAAAGTACTCAAAACTGCCAGACCATCATTAAAACAGGGAAAGAGGAGCAAAAAATAAAAATGATCCACATAGTCCTCACATTCACAATAATCAAAACAAAATAATACTTTACAAAGTAATAATGTCATGTTGTATAAAGAATAATCAACAATGTCAATTTGTAGGTATATAAAACTGGTATAATTTAATGATTTTAGATACTAATTAAAATTAAAATGTCAAGTTCTAGGGTTTTTTCAAGGCTTAGCAGAGCGAGCAGCTCAATCCCATGCATTTCTGTCTTCTAAATAATCCGAAATTTTATAGTACCCTTTTTTACATAGTTTGGTTTTAATACTGCTTTTAAATCGTTTAATGGGTAAGTTTCTAATATCAATGGGAAGTTTGTTGTAAAAGCGTATACATTGACCCATGAACGAGTTGCCTACTCTGTGGAGACGAGTGCGATGTACAGCAAGATTGTGTTTATTCCTAGTATTTATACTATGAATATCGGACATTTTCTTAAAATTTGATATATCCTTGTGTACATACAACAGGTTTTCAAATATATATAATCCCATAGGACATAAGACTATGAAAATAGCTAAAATAAACAATTCTGGCTGTATCTACGTCGGTTATCTGTCTAATTTTTTTAACAGCATAGGCGGCCGAACTAAGCCTTCCTGACAATTTTTCTATGTCTGGGCCCCATTGTAATTTGCCGTCAATAGTTATTCCAAGAAAAACCGTTGACTCAACAGGGTCCAACTCTATTCCATTGACTTGAACATTGGTAGTTAGCTGCCTGACATTTGGCGTTGAAAATTTAATCAGTTTAGTCTTTTTCTCATTCAGGAGTAGAATATTTACATTAAACCAATGCACAACTTTAGAGAGTGCATCGTTGACTTGTTCAAAGTTGACTAACTGACGTTTGATTTTAAAAATGAGCGAAGTGTCATCTGCGAATAATACGATCTTGTTATTATCCCTTATATGATAAGGTAAGTCATTTATATAAATTAGAAATAAGAATGGACCTAGAATTGAACCCTGTGGAACGCCCATAGTGACCGCAGATCCTGCAGATCTCTTGCCATTAACATCGACCCTCTGAATTCTGTTATTCTAATAAGAAGTCAGAAGTTCGAGAGCCTTGTCCCTCATACCATAGTGGTAAAGTTTCCTGATGAGTGTATCATGATGTACGCAATCGAAGGCCTTGGACAAGTCGCAGAAAATGCCAAGAGCATCTTGCGACTCCTCCCAGGCCTCGAATATGCTCTTTAGTAATTCCACGCCCGCGTCTGTAGTAGAACGACCTTTTGTAAAACCAAACTGTTTCAGATGTAGTAAATTATGTGCATTGAAATGTCCTAACATTTGTTTTAAAATTAATTTTTCAAAGATTTTGCTCAAAGTAGGTAATATCGAAATAGGCCGAAAATTCGTAGGATCAGTTGTGCTGCCAGATTTGAACAATGGAATCACTTTACTAAATTTCATCAGATCAGGAAATACACCAGATGCAATACAAGAGTTAAAAACAATTGCTAAAAAGGGTGAAATAACATCAATTATTGAAGACATGGTATGTACTGACAACCCCCAAAGGTCAGCAGTTTTTTTTACATCAAGATTTTTAAAAGATTCTAAAATGTCTTTGGCAGTAATAATTGTGAATGCAAAAAGCTTGTCACATTCTGGTACACATTCTTTTAGTATTGAATAAGCAGACGTGGAGGACGATGATGATAGAGTTTTGGTTGTTAAAATGGGAATATTTGTAAAGAAATTTTCAAACTATAATAAATAATAATAAATAAATAAAATAAATTTATTCACAAACTTTTTTACAGGATTCCTATGAAAACCCTGACTTCTGAGCTAGGTAAAAACCTGTATTACAGAAGTCAGTGCCCTCTCCCACTTTCTACTTGATACAATATTGTGAATAAAAGATGTAAAAACAGAAACTAATAGAAATCAAATAAGTGATGGGTTATGTTTACTCATGTTGTGTTTATGCATGTAGATACCGTGTAAGTGTGTACGTGTGTGTGCGTGAGTGTGAGGGTGTGTGTGTGTGATGGATGTTAGATGTAGGTGAGGTATGTGGTAGTAGGGAATATTATTCTGTGAGCAATAACATTTCTGTTTGGTCGTAGTTTAATTGAAGTAGCCAGTTCTTAATTTTCATTTTTGTTTCTCGAACAGTAAGTGGATGAATGTTTATTATTTTATTTATTTTATTGTATAAGTAAGATGACCTATAAGATTGCTGTCGTCTAGCCGTAGCTGTCCGACATCTGACAGGTAAGCATACGTTAGCAATAACACGTTTTCTCTTATACACATTTACATGACAGTCAAAACAAACTCAGTCGCCACCTCCACGTCTGCCTTAATATCTACATCATTGATTTTTAGATGGAAGTCACGATTCCGTACTGTCGTTCTTCCCGTTTCTGAATTAATAATATTCCAAGTGGTTTTAATTTTATTTCCAGAAGATTTTATTTTATTTTTAATGTGTATGGTTTTTGCTAAGGAACAGGCTCGTTTAAAAGTATTGGAATATTTTTTAACAAATTCTTTAAAAGCTTCATCATGGTTATATGTTTTTTCATGATATAATTCAAATAACCGTTGCCTACTCTTGTAAATACCCTTCGTAGCCCAATCACTAAATATAACGCGGTCACAAACAGGCAATGTTTTTGAGGTGAAAACTTTTCTAAACTCACAATTGATTAGGTTAAATAGTAATGTATAAGCTTGATCCGGGTCGTCGTGATAAGGCAAACCCGGTAGTTTTTCCATTAAATTATTTCTAAATTGACCTAAGCGATTCTTGTTTACAGGAACAAAACTCACAAGTTTCCTTTGAGCTCTGACTATTTTCTGAGGGAAAGTGACTAACTGGCCACAGTGATCAGAGTCCAACTCATTTATAATTAAATGGCTAGAAGGTCTTAAGTTCGTAAAAATATTGTCAATACAGGTAGCACTAGTGGCAGTTATTCTAGTCGGCTCAGAGAATGTATTGTATAAGTTATACGACTTTAATAGAGTTATAAAGCTATTTACTGTAGCAGATTTTTCTAGTATATTGATATTGAAGTCTCCACAGACAACAACTGTTTTATTACTGTTAGAAGTCTTTAATAATACTTCTTCCATACATTTCTCAAAAATATCATATGAAGCACATGGGGGCCTGTACACGCTCATTACAATGAACTGCTCAAGCTCAATGCATGCTATTTCAATAACTCGCTCAACAGAGAGGCTCACAATATCTTTACGTTCTTTAAATTTAATATTGTTACGAGCAATTATTAGGGAGCCACCACGTATCATATTAACTCTGCTGAATGAGCTGGCAACCTGGTGGTTGTTAAAGCTGAACATGAACTGGTGGACTTTTAACCAATGTTCGGTTACACATAGGATATCAATAAAACTACAGTTCATAAACAGCTCCAATTCTAATTCCTTACCTATCACACCCTGTATATTTTGATGAACAATTTTTAGAGTATTATTATTATATTTATTTAGATTACAATTTGATGGGTGAGATGATATTACAGAAGAACTTTTTGAGACATTTTGATGATTTAAACCAGTATTTATATTTTCTTCATTTATTATGCAAGAGGTTTCCTCTGTTGTCCTAAAATATAATGGGTGGGTCTACATGCATAGGATAAGGTCTTTGCTTCATGTACACGTCTTAATTTTAACCAATAACGTATTTTAACCAATAATTATATAATAAATTATAGGAATCGGCCATTATCAAGCTGTATGAATCGCGACGGTGACCTGCAAGTAAAGCGCGACAAGTGTGGCGAACCCGCACCTTATCTTAATCCACTATTATTATTTGCGCTAACAATAAAAAAAGTGCGATGCTTGTAAACAACTGGGCTTACAGACACAAAACAGATTGTGTCTGAAAGCCCAGTTAGCGTTGTTTTATGTCAAGGTTGGTTCTTAGACTAGCTTGGATATCTGTATATCCGTGTATACCTGTAGAACAGTCGGGGTAGTGACGTCTGTATCTAGCCAGTTTATCGAACTGGCTAGATAAAGACGGCAAGGGGGCAACCATAGGGGTTAATGGGTCCTTTGGGGACCTCATATTGTTCTGAGTTTAATTTGCAGTGTTCAATTTCGTCACTGCAGGCATACCCACTATCAATCATTTGACAATAGGTCTGTTTTCGTCTTCATATTTATTGATTTTCTAGCCTGTGGGACCAACAATAAAAGGAAAAAAATTGCAATATTATTTTTTCGCGCTATCAGTTAGGATTTCATGAGAACCGTAGTTCAAAAAAAAAATTGCCAATATATCTGAAAATTAGAATCATCAATATGCTTTTTTTTTAGTCTCCTATAAGAACATTTTACACCGAAATAAAGCCTGTCTGAAATCACCGAAACATAATTTTTAGTTCTTTTCTTATAAATCACAGGAAAACCTATAGGAAGTCTATGGTTTTAAAATAACATGGTAAATCTGTCAAAATTGTGCGTACAAACTTACATTTGCAGTTGGAAAGTATGTTTTTCAAAAACAATGTTAAGTTTGTCCTTGGCGTAAATTCATCCCAACTACGGACGGAACCCTTCATTGTGCGTGGTCCGACACAAGATAATTTTTCGTGGACTTACAACTTGTGAACCTCATTTTTTCACGCCAACTTTGACCCCCGTCGCGTCTCCGGTGGACCCCTGGGGGTCCATCTGGACCACTTTGGGAATCACTGGCATAATTGCGTACTACTATGACCCCAAGAAAATATAAGTTTATGTAATGCCAATGTCTCAAACTATCCGATGTTCGATTCAATCCCAGGTAATTCAGTTTCATCGATAAGAGTTTCCACATAATTTTTGGGTTTAGATGATTAGATGATTAGCATTTCCATTTGTGCTTCGTCTGCAACGAAGCACAAATGGAAATGCTATAAAGTATTAGCGACGCAATATCTGAGAACATAATTATTATTTACATAAACATGCTATTGATTTATTGAAGTACATGTCGAGTGCAGAATTTGGTATTGTAACCGGATTCGCGAGGTCGGGGGCGCTCGCAGCCCTGTATCGACCGGGGCTGACGCGCCGGTTGTTGACCGACGCTGCGCCTGCAGGCTGCCAGGGTCCGGTTCACGCCGGTGCACTCCGCCTAATTCCGCGTCTAGACTTGGGGCAAGGACCCTGGGGGTGCTGACAATGCAATTTGTGCCACCTTTTGTTGTCTGCTGGCTTTAATACTCCCGCGTGGTTCCACTAATGTTCCTCCACCCACTCCATGTCACTTAGCTACTATTTGTATACAAGTGAGCTCTGGCAACTTTATTTTTGGCACCAGTTTGGGTTTTTTCAGTTTCTCTGCAATTAAATATTCGTTACCATCAGCGTATTGCGAAATAATGCTCTATGGAGCTTACTCTAATGAGTTTTGATGTTCCCTAAGGTTGATATGGAGTACTCTGCACTTTTTGTTGAGTTGTATTCATAACAATGATAACTCAAACCGGCTACTGAAACGACTCTTATTTCGTAGATGAGGAGCAGTAATGGCTGTGATGTGTTGATGATATCGGGCGTGTACAAGTTGCACACCAATAAACATTAATCGTAATTACTTTGCATCAAGTGGATGTTGTTCCTTAACTTGTAATAATACTCTGCACCATCACTAGACGTATAAATTGCCTTTCTGAGTAAACTTGAAGGACACATGAAGGTGTTTTGTCGGACATTTACTAATTCTGCGTACCTATATTCAGAGATATTTTTCGGGAATGTTGTGAAAATTGAACTGGAGCGAAGGATATCCCGGTCAATAGAGCACCGAGTCACTATTGACTCAATTAGTTCATAAAATGGTTGTTTAAAAGGCATGTAATAATCTTTTATGCTCTGGAGTCTTATAAAATAGACGATGTGCTTGTATGTTACACAGAACATTAATTTTAACATTATTGAATTAGAACGTAACATTGCTCGAAGTACTCCCACAAGCCTCGAGGTCCCGACAACTTAGAAATTCAGCTCACATTTAGCAATCTCTCGTCACGAGTCACGACATTGCCTGAAGTGCTTTCCACTACCAAAGGGTGAAAACAAACAGATTGTAGTCCTGGGATCAGTACCTGGCAGCAGGTCCTTGTTGCCGGGCACAATGTGCGAGGCTAACGACCCACGAAACCAGTTAACCAACTAGTTGCTCTAGGTTGATAGCTCATGTTGTCCAGACTGCTTTTTGTATGTTTTCGAAGCAAACTACTAAAATGTAGTGAGGCAAGGTTCGCCCTTCAACAAGTTGCGTAAGCTTGTGTATAAAACTTTTGACCATTTTTTTGGTTCTGCATTGAGCATTCTCAGTTGTTTTTTGACATTATATTGTGATTTTATTAATTTGATTTGACATAGTGATGATATATTTATGATTTTATATTTTTTCTATTTATTAATAATCAAGTTATGTTTGGTTTATTTAACTAATTTTCAGTAATTAATTTAAACTTTAACACACTCAGACAATTGTTATTAAGTAAATGAAGTGAAATGTTAGATATAAATTTAATTAATTTAATATTTAATTCCTAATGATATTTATGTGACATTGGATAAATCTAGATACCTCTTCTGCAATATTAGTTTTAAGTTATCTCGCTGCGCCCTAACAGGGTCATGTACTCACTAGTTTAAGCTTAGCGTGTAAAATTGGTTGTGTACATTGTGCATTAAATTAAATTAAATAAATATTTTACAGGGTTTAATTTTCCATCTATTTTCGCAAGATGTTTTTCTATTACATAGCTCGTAACGTAATCATACGTTTTCATATTAAAACCTGTTTCAGTGGCGTAGCTAGTAGAAAAGGAAGGATTATGTTTTTTATCTGACTGTAGCAAAGTTCAAAAGGAGGGTATTTTTTTTACCGACTTCAAAAAGGAAGAGGTTCTCAATTCGTCTGTTTTTTTTTGTTTGTTTGTTACGCGATTACTCCGCCAATTATGAATTGATTATTTTGATGATTCTTTTTTTTTGCCTTCAGCTTGAAGCCTTAGTAAGCCGTAAACAAATAACGTTCCTTTCATTAGGTATTCATTTATTACGAACTCCTCATCAATAAGAATTGGAGGTTTTGGATAATATTGTACGAATTTTTGCTTACACACCTAGAGGCCCCTGTCGCTTGGGGGCCCAGTATCATTGATACGGCTGATACGGCGGTAGCTACGCCCCTGACCTGTTTACATCGTTAAAGTAGCCGTAACTTTCATGGCACGAGGATCTCATTAGGGAACCAATAAAGTTGTGAAAAAAAAGTGACAAATTGTTATAAAATGAGTGCGTTTACGTTTTGTTTCGACAAAGTTGCGTTCGTGAGCATGGTGGCGAGGAGTGTAGGGAATATGAATGAGGATTAACTGCGTCGCTTGCTCAGCTCATATGTTGAGCATTACTTTATGAGGAAGACTACGCCGAGCTCGATTTGTGTTCTGAAGGACCCGATGTCTTTGCAATTGTAATGTAGCCTTCGTTCAGACAAGTTTTGTATCCAAGGACTAGATTGGCAGTACCTATGTTTAGTTTTATGAAGTGGCTGATGAAACTTTCAGACTTAAAAGCAAACCGGTATTATTTGAATTCAATTTTGATACTCTTCACAGACGTGCGGGACGAAGATGAAACTTTTAGGTGCATTAGAAAAACCGGGAACGTAACTTGTCTGTGAAAAATTCATAACATTGCGTTTTTTTTAAACTACAAGGAATACGCAGAAAGCTATTTCATTCAAAAGTAAAGTCGATCGTTTCCAATTTTCTAACAGCGGGCATGTGGTTAATCGTCCGGGCTGAGTGCACTGCCTAGCGGTAGCCCTATTTGTAAAATCACTTACATGCAGGGAAATATTCATAAAATCAATACAAATACTTTGTGGAACGTGCGCGCGAATAATATAAGAGTGAAACCGTGATTGACTTGATGGAAGAGAACCCACCCAGAGCTTTGACTTTGTGCGACTCAAATCACTCGCTGAAGTGAATTTGCGTTAGGCTACTTAGCAGAGAGCAAATGGCAATCAAGTTCAGCTAGCTACGAAAAGTATTTTATGCTACACTAGGGCCTTTTATGTAAGGTAAATAGCTAATGTTCATACTACTACCATAGCGGTTTGCTGAAAACTCTTTATGATAAAAGTTGAACAATAATGAAGTTTCAAGAGAGATATTATAATTTAAAATGTCAGAAGTGGGTCGCTTCCATTAGGTTGAAAGTGTTGTTTCAAGATCAGAAGTTTTAAATACTAGTGAAGCTAACCAGTAACCTTTATAGAAGATGAAATTTAAAACACTGAACTCCACAAAAACTTTCAAGATGCAACGTTAGATTACACAAATGCAAACGAAAGAGCCACTATTTACCACTTGTACAGCAGCATAAGCAGCTTATATATACACAGTTCCTTTTCCTTCAAATTGTATCTAAACAAGTAAATACAACGATATTTCCAAATCTTGGCTCCCTAGTGACGCTAAGAGCAGTCAGATGTGCAGTGATACCGTATTATGACGCTATTATTGCCAACCCGTTCACCAAGAAAGATATAACTGTACATGTACATTGTACAATACAGGTATCTCGCGAAAAACGAGCTCTCGTTTAAATTTTGCTGTAACTGGGCGTAATTTCTGGGACATTTACAACGAAAAATATATATCGAATAATTAGATGCGTAATTATTGCTTATTCATGATTATCATAAGTAATAATACCAAATGCAAAACACTATGGGAAACTGGTCGTGCTTTTTATAATATTTACTCGTGCGACAAAAACAAACTATCTAGATTCAAGGTTCCTGATTATATACCTACAGCAACAGCAAACAACAAGTTTATAATATTATATTTTTATTAAGGTTGATGCGCTAGAGTAGCCCGCGAAATTCAAATTTTCTTACGTTTTTTGCAATTTGCAGGTTAGTATCAGGTTGTATGTTGATCTAAATATTATTAGCGCTCGTAACAAATATGGATTTACAGAATTATAAACTTTAGAATCAGCAATACAACTCTCTAAGTTCATGAAATGCCAAATGTCATGATTTCATGAAATAGTCATTCAATACACTTACATGAGCTTAGAGAGTTGTATTGCTGATTTTAATGTTTATAATTCTGTAAATCCATATCTGTATGTTTTAATATGTAAGTGATTGTACTTGCAAAATAGGTGTGGACTGTCTTTCTTATTTTTGCTAAATTTTTGTCAATCCGTACATTTCACTCAATCCTTGTAAATCGGTCCCAGATACCACAGCTGTAGTAGCTCATCTAAACCCCTGGGTGTCATAACAAGTATGGATCAGTTTTGATTGGAAGCAGCTCGATATTATCATGGTAGGAACTGGCATCCATCCATGCTATCGCGAAGAGACCTTACCAGTAAAGCATTATTTAGAAAATATGCAAGTAAACGATGAATACAGTTTCACTGCGTCTTTTTATTGGAGAAAATGCGCTACATTCAACACAAAAGCTATACTAGGTCGTTGCCCATTTTTTTGTGGGAATCATTTGAGGCTGAGGAGCTAGAACAAGGCCGTGAGTGCAACATGTTCCAGTCTCCCCTGGTTCTTGTGTCGAGTGCTTGACTTTGTGTACACGCTGCACAGATCAATGCAGGAGCGCAGAAAAGATAGCTTCGCGCTTAGTTTCCAAGTTACTTGTTTATTACGATGGCAACTTTACTGAGCAGAAACTATATTTTCCTACAAAATTTATCCATCAAATATCATAACTCCCATGTAGGGATCAGTGCCCTGTCGATACGCTTCGCGACAGACTCGCTTTATGTTTGTGCGGTTCACTGTTACGCTCGGTGCTTGTTGAGGGCGGCTAGGGATGTTGACATGGTAAAAAAAAAAAAAAATTTGTCCGTTTCAGTCAGATAGTAAAAAAATATTAGACACGTATTATTATTTAACTTTCATAATAATTTTAATAAAAAATGACTTAGATAAAACACATTAAAGTTTAGGACTGGGGGCTCGCGACGTCATTCATAACTAAGCCTTAATCTTTTGTGAAAAAAAGTGTCCAAAATATTGTAATAATCTACCTTACGGATTTTTTTTTTGTCGTTTTCCTATTGTTGGAAATGCGAACTATTATTATGTTTCCTATTTTCCGTGGAAATCCACACGCGGTTTTCTATGGAAGTAAATATGTGATCCGTTCTTCACATGCAGCGTTCGTGTGCCTGACGGTCTACAGGGAGCGCATAGAGGTCGCTCCGAGGTTAATTTCTTGTTGGAAACAATTTCAATTTAATAGAACGGAAACTTAAATTTATACTCGATGGAGGCATAATGGCACTGAAGGCTTTTATGAAGAGTTTTATTAACAATACAATAATAGCACTGGACTCGCCCCCTATTACATGGGACTTAAACATAATATACGTATACAGCTTTATGGTGGGTTTTTCACCAGGCGTCCTATCTGTTGCAAGTTTGCAACACCAACTATACATTTTTTGGCAGTACGACTATGGTTGCGCCACCGTGGTGTCCCAGTGAGATATGGGCCTTAAAATTTCGTACCATTCTGCCCTACCCTTCGGGCAAACAAGGCGTGATGTTATGTTGACCCAGAAACAATATTATAAGTTTCAAGAGACATGACGTTAAACTGATTAGAACCAAAAGCTTGTGGTCGAACCGGGAATCCATGAGCCCGAAGAGGCTCCAGGGAAATCTCAAATAGTCTCCAAAGCCACAACCATTTTGGTTTAAGTAGTTACAGAAGTAGCGAAAACCCAGGCGATATACTGCGGTAACATAACTATTTCAATACATTCATAGAGTTGGTCAGTGTGCAATTGTTAACTTCGATGGAATAATGAAAGAATTCCCTTACGAGGAAATTCAATTACAGTTCGCATGATCTGGGATTTGATATCCTACCGATTGGAGACCGTATTCGCTCGCAGTGTCCCTTATGAAGACAAAATCTGTAATTCATTAAACTTATAAATGATGATGTTACAAGTTTAGAATAGTTGTCGTACATGACTGATGACGCTAACAACTCAACTCAAACTCTGCCAAATAAATATTAAATTTTGTATCTGGCACTCAAGTAAAGATGATTTCAGCGACAGTATTCATGAGCAACTGTTTGATGTGCGGCGATAACATTAATAATATTATTGCTGTCTGCGATTACACAGTCAAAGATCAATTTGTATTAGCAATTGTTCATCTGCAACCTGTTCCGACGGTTCAATCGCTGACCCCTACAACTTTTGCTCGTCATAAAAATTAATAAAATACTTTAATGAAGAAAGCTCCCCGAAATAAAAAATGAAATTATGTAAAGCTTGAATAGTCTGATTTATTGCGCCCAATTTATATAGTTCATGACGAATTATGTGGAATCATCTGCTAGACAATAAGAGAAGGCACCCAAACATTTGGGAAGGTTTAACTTTTGTCCTGCAATATTGAATAGCTGATCCGATCCGATTATCGCGCCGCTGAATCTGCCTACGATCTACTTTCACAGTGGCCGAACAAATTCATGTTTCCTGTCGGGCCCCTCACAAATTGCTAGAAAGTTTTTCACTTACGACATCTTTGGAGCTCGATAAAATCACCCATCACTGGTGTTGATGAACTGTTGTTCTTTGGATCCGTGCAGATGGCGTGAATATTTGGTATATGTCTTATGTTTGTATTTCGATTATTGACAGGCTCCGTAGGACATTTATTTTGTTCAACTTTGTTGTCTTAGTGTGCGCGTAATACCATAGCTTTTTAAACAAAGGGTCAGGAACATCGGTCCCTTTCGCTCGACCCACATTATATATTATCTTGTGTTAGTTCACCGCATGTGGGCTAGTGGCGACTGAAATAGAATTTTCTTTATGTTTTATTACGAAGGGAACTACTGTTAGCTTTTCCTTGTCTAAATATATAAGTATATTCCATCGTTCGTTTGATATTGTTAAGTTGCAGTGCAATAGTATTTTAGTGGTTGGCACTTAAATTGTATTATTAAATTATTCATTCGGCTGTTTTTGTCATTAGTGGTTGTTCGTAAAGTCGCACATTATCGCGCCTGTTACAAAATGTATAAATTAAAATTCCACAACTGTATGTATGCCCGATCTCACAGCTTTTAAAACCTTTTTATGTTTAAATCACGCATCCCAATTATATTTTATGGTTGATTGGAATATCATCTCGTATAACAAGTTACGGATCTTAGGGGACAAGGGGTGTATTGGTAATGAGGTCACACTGGTTGAAAGGCACCCCGCTGAATGCTGCGTAGACGCTCATGCGGGTGACACGATCTATGATAATATGAATGAATGCTCGCCAGCGACGTGAACTGGTTTAATTAATGGCGGTAACGATGACCCGGTGACGTCTGAGATAATTGGCGACGATAATACTAAGATTGTTCTCTCTATCTTACAAATTGTCGCACACGATATCTACTTGGAAGCACAGCTTTCTTTGCGTCGAACAGTATAGAAAATCGATCGTGCTCGGATAAAACACACCTTGAAGGCTACTTTGTGTTGTCGGTTTAGATTAACAAGTGGCACTTTTTGTATGTAACAAACAGCTGATTTGATTTGCCCAAATATTCATAGTTGTGTTTGTTGTCGAATTGATTAAAACGAAGATTGACATTTTTAAAGAAATTCTCGTTCTTAACTTCGCTTCTAGTTTAGGTCAGTTTCTAATGTTTCTATACTCTCTGGACTGCATGTATATAATTTCAGCATTTCCCTGCTATGAAGAAATGAAGATGTTTTATGTTGTGTAATTAAAATACGCGTCAGATCAGAGCCATGTGTCGCTATGTCACGCGTGTCTCTGGGTCCTTTGTCTGCCAGTCAATGAATCACGCTTTGAATTTACTTCCACCCTTTGCTGAACAGCAACTAACACTGCGACGCATTGTTCTCCACTCTTTGTTCCCCACGGCTTTTTCTACTGCGCACTGTTTTACTTTTAAATATTTAGGCATATTATTATTTAATTCACATTATCTTCTACGGCTCTTCGATAAGGGCCTCTCGCACTGACCGATAACTACGCAGTAGCCTAGTATAAAATATATCAGATATTTCGGATAGTAAACAGAGTATTAACATTTATAAGAATTGTAAAGTTTATAGAGCCGCGGAGGAGCGACACCGCGCTCGTGTCACGGCACCTTGCCAAATGTTACATGTTGAGATTCAAATCTAAGGTTAATCTAATGCTGGTTTTATTGATGATGGGTATTTTAACAAGCTGTAGCGATTTCCGCTCGCGTTAAATTGGCTTTCATGCACTCGAGTGGCGTCGCTATCGCTACGTCAGAATAAGACGTAGTATGTCGGTCTTCACCGAACAAAGGAATCCGGGGAAGGAATAGGGATAGCAGCGGCGGCAAAGGGCCGCCCTTGCTTTCAAAACGGGACCGAAATGGTGCATCTACTAACTGGGTCAAGCTCGCTTGCGTCGGGTCGCCCGCCACGTGCTCCCCTCCGCTGCCACTCCCCCTCTTGACACTCCTCATTCATAAATACACCCAAACCTGACGTGTTTACCGTCTATTTTTCCTTGTGTCTATTTCTAGTATTATCGGCCTTGTCGAAGCCCCGATATACGAATCTATCTTACTCAATTCCATTTGGAACTCTGGCCCTTGGTGTTAGAGTAACATTTTGTTGAACAAGTAACTTTTGTAATTAGTTATAACAATGAATGTTAATAATAAATGAATTGTTTTTCAAGGAGCGCTGAGTATTTGCATTTAAAATTTCTGCGGTCAGGAAGTCGAGCTAGTAGGATCTGTTTCCCGGTGCCTACTGTTCTAAGTGCGGTTTTTATTTTACAACCAGGCTTGTTGAGGTTAACGAAAATTTCGTTTTTCAAGCAAACGTAGTAGATAAAGTAGGTTTGTTGCTTACGTACGGCCTTGATAGTCGGTAATCTCCTTCAGTCGCAGCTTGGAGCAATTCCATAAAAGCTTAAGTGAACCGCGATGAGGAAAAGCCATAAAAATAAGAAAGTCATGGCTGCTCTCAAAACTAGATTTGCATATATTTTCGCTAGGTACACTCAATGACGGGTTCCGTAGTTGGGATGAATTAATCCCAAGAACAAACTTAACACTGCAATTGCAAATGTAACTATGTCGATTATTACTCGTTAATTTATAGAGCCTACTTAGCTCTGTGATAAACTGTCAATCGTTTATTTTAATTTCGTTATATATTCAATATGTAAAAAAAAACCCTGTCTAAAAGTAATAAAAAATCTTATACTTATTATTGAAAATAAAAGTTATTGCTATTTAAAATTTTTGATACCATTATTACTCCAAATCCATTCAAAATTTGCAAATTTTTAACAGCAGGGGTACGACGGCCGCCCGCGACCCATTTAATAACCCGGTAAAATTCTATATTTTATGCTATTTATGCTATAATTATATATTTTCCTCAGTAACTATCGGGTGACAGGGGGTTTTGGCTTGGGCCATCCAATAAGATAAACAACTAAGGAATCGGGCTCTTCCAAGGCTCTTCCACTTGATTTATCACATGAATTTTATGATAATTAAAATTAACACATACCTACATGCGTCACCTACGTGCAAATGTGAAGTATAATTGAATAAGTAGTAAGTCGGCTGAGCATAATTATGCAAAAGAGCGCTAGGTTGTGATAGTGAAAGTTAGACCGATCGTGACATACTTTTAGATTTACTGCAGTTATTGAAAGTCCCCATTTTTCTTGCGTCAGACATTTTAATAGTCCAAAACTCCAAAATGTACAGCTCCCTGAAATGCCACGCTCGCGTTTCTATAAATATAGGGACGTTAGAAACTACTCCTCTCTTATCTATAGTTTCCGTTTCCGTGTTAAAATTGGTGTGTTCGGCTTTTTGAAGCGCTGACTGCGCTTGTCTATTCATTCCTTGCCTAAGTAAAATCCTTTTGATTCTGTGTGTTTATCTATACAATAACACAAATGTATTGTTTGTTAGTATGGTGGTTCCTATACCTATTTTGTGCTTTTAGATTTATCTTTTAGTACAAATTACAAGTCAATGTTCAAATATTCAGAGTTTCTGCAACTCTAATTGTGTATGCTGTTCTTTTGTTACCAATTGTTATATCATATTATAGTTTGGGCATATGGGCATGCCAACAGAATAATTCATTTATTCTCTCAAGTCGATTCAATACGCATTAGAGATACGTAATAATATGAATACAAACTGTTGCTTTACGTAGCAGTAGCTAGTCTCAACGAATAATTATTTTTTACACTAATTTGGGAATAAATTGTCTGAGTGAAAGAGGTCAGAGAGTGCTTATCGCGTTGTTTATCGATGCCAAAGTAGTCTGTCAGGTGATGTAGGCCAAACACACCCTTTGGCAGGTCAAGTTCAGTCTGCTTGCAGTGCCATACGTCTTACACAATCTTTTAAAAGTGCTATTAGGTTTTATTTGGGTTTATTATCATATATCATTTTCTGAACCGTTCATACCACGGTACTCGTTAAATCTTCTAAATAGCTCCAGGTATAGCCATGTGTTGTAAGCCACAAAACTTTTGGTCTATATTGTTCTACGTCACGACAAAAATCAAAAACGCGTTCGACGAAAATGATATATGATAATAAACCCTAATAAAACCTAATAGCACTTTTAAAAGATTGTGTAAGACGTGAAATTGAAAAACGTGAAATTGACGAAATTGTATAGACGACGTGACTGCAGTCAACACCTCGCCTCACAATTTTTTTTTGGTTTGGATTTATGTAGATATGTAAATATTGATAAATGTGCCCACTTAACGAGAAGCCGAGGAGTCAGGTGCTATGTTTCTCCGAGTCAGGTCAATTTATTCAACTGAAACCCGAGTCTATAGTCGTAAATAAGGTTGAATACGTTTGGGAAAGTTCTTGTCATTCACAGAGCTCGATAGAATTGTGTCAAATAAGGTTCTTTTCGTGTCCACGTCCTTTTCTTTATTGTCCTGTTTCAATACATGTGTGGCATAACTTTGATCAAAAAAGCTTTGGTTATAGCTGGAAAATATTTTTCCTGAGTGTGCGACCCCGACATTCCAGAAAGCCTTAGTTGTGTTTAATATTCATGTTAGCTTTGCATCGACTAATGAAGTTCTATTTTCAGTTTTGGTATATTTGTTACCTGTCTCTATGTTATTTTTTTGATTTTTTTATTTGATAGTGATTGTTATAATTTTAAGGGAATAAATGCAAGACCAGATATAGCCGCAGACGTATTTTTAACTTTTCATAATAGTCTCAGAAACTCAGCGGCTTCTCTTTTCTTGAGTGTAAGTGTAACAAAAGCATTCACTGTGACAAAAGATAAGCTTGCACATTTCCGAATCACTGCAGAAGCGCTGCTGATTAAGTGACAATGTGCAATGTTATTATGAAATACATGATTAAATATGATCGTATTGAAACCCGAGTCCTCTCCTTAAGTGAGGTTGCGTATTGCGACACCGACATTGATTCTAATATTATATCGGGCCGTGTTACCACGCACACTGATCACACTTCTACATCAAATTGTATTTGTGCAACGAATCGGTGTAGTTCTAGGACTACATCTGAACCAGATTCACGACAGACAAAAAAGTCAATCAACTAAAATGGTACAAACAAGACATCGCAGACAAAAATTTAAAATCCGGAGTCACACGTGTGTGTCACTCCGGATTTTTTTTCCTTTTTTGTCGTAGTTGGGTTTTAGTTTTATAACTTTTTTTCATTCTATGAATGTCTCGTCAAGACAAATAAAGAAAGAGAAAGAATTAAGCTTCTAAAATCTTTTCGAAAGCCGTTGTCCGTTAATCAGCTAAAATATACTTTTTTCGTTAAGGTGCTCGACGATTCTTTCGCTTACTCAAAGTCAAAGTCAAATAATTTATTTCAAGTAGGCACATTAAAGGCACTTTGAACGTCAAATACATAGAAATAGAACTGATTCTAGTTGCAACTACCTCTTCCAAGAGGTAGTTTTCGTATGGAGAAGAATGGGCAAGAAACTCCACCGTTACTCTTTAAAAAAAAATGTTTTACAATATTTGGTATACATCAATTATATAATTACATGTTTAGACGATGCACCGAGAATACAATTACAATAGGTAAAAAGAATTAAAAATGGAGCAATGACAAATAAATAAATTAAGTATGTGATAGATACATGGTGCTCACATATTTACAAACATTAAAGTATACGATATCACAATATTCCTACAAACTTGCAAGTAATACTAATAGGACAGTGTGTGAGATTAATTATCATAAAATGTAAAAAAATCGATGATATAAAAATAATAAATTTTACAACTAGATTAGCAACCAGTTTGATTTTGTCCAGGCTCGAATTTGTCCTATCGAGCAAGACCAGCATGTTCCAAGCATTCTTATCTTGGATATAATCCTCTAATTTGTAATATGCTTGTTTACACAGTGTACTTTTAATATGAGTTTTAAATTTTCTTTCATTTAATTGCAATATATCACTAGATATTTTATTATAGCATTTAACGCAGTACCCCATAAAAGATGTTTGTACTTTAGCTAATCTAAAAAATGGTTGATCTATTTTATCTTTATTTCTAGTGTTAAAATTATGTCTATCACTTATTTTATTAAAAAGATTTAGATTTTTTCTTACATACATAATATTCTCATAAATGAATTGGCAAGGTACCGTCATAATATTAATCCTTTTAAATAGTTCCCTGAGAGATTCGCGGCGACATAGATTATAAATGGCTCTGACAGCTCTCTTTTGCAAAACAAAGATGGATTCAATGTCAGCAGCCCGACCCAACAGTAAAATGCCATACGACATAATGCTGTGGAAGTAACTGAAATAGACCAAACGCGCGGTTTCTACGTCTGTTAACTGTCTTATCTTTCTAACAGCATAAGCGGCCGAGCTTAGCCGCCCCGAAAGAGATGTTATATGGGGTCCCCATTGTAATTTCTCGTTTAGCGTGATTCCCAGGAAAACTGTTTGATTAATAAATTCCAGTTTTTCTCCATTCAATATGATGTCACATTCGCTACTTCTAACATTAGGTAATTTAAATCGAATGCATTTGGTTTTTTTTTTATTTAGTACAAAATTATTTACCTTTACGGTAAATAATTTGGTACTAAATAAAAAAAAATCCAATCCTGGACCTGAAGAATAGCGCTATTCACGTCGTCAAGATTTTGCGACCGTCGGTTTATTTTAAAAATCAATGATGTATACGTCATCTGCAAATAACACCATCTTCGGTTGATTTAGTAGTAATGGGGTAAATAATTAATGTAAACTAAAAAAAGAGGAATGGACCCAATATCGAACCTTGAGGAACGCCCATTGCCATTTCAGACCCCAATGAGTTTATGCCGTTTACTTGAACTTTAACTTTTCTATCTTTCAGATATGATCTTAGTAAATCAATAGCTGTATTCCTAATCCCATAGTGCTCTAGTTTCAGCAGAAGTGTCTCATGGTCGACGCAATCGAACGCCTTCGAGAGGTCGCAAAAGATTCCAATGGCATCTTGTGCTTCTTCCCAGGCCTTAAAAATGTTCTTTATTAGGGAGACACCGGCGTCAGTGGTACAACGCCCTTTGGTGAAACCGTACTGTTGTTCATGAAAGATGGAATTTTTATTAAAGTGACGTAACATTTGATTAAGCATCAACTTTTCAAACACTTTGCTGAGAACTGGCAGAATTGACACAGGCCTATAATTGTTGGGTTCCTTACTATCACCGGATTTGAACAAAGGAACTACTTTACTGTGTTTCATGAGATCCGGAAAGACTCCTTGGTCTACACTGGTGTTAAATAAGAAAGCTAAATAAGGCGCAATGGTTTCGATGATAGACCTACAGACTTTTACAGACATTCCCCATAGATCTTCTGTTGATTTAATTTTAAGATCTTTAAAAGCTTTTAAAACTGCCTGGAGTTTGTATGCTGAAACCTAAACTCCAAAGGGCATGCCTTTACATTCTTTCTAAGTAAGGCAGCAGAAAGCGCGGGTGAAGAATTTAAAGCTTCAGTAGTTTTAACGGGAATATTACCAAAAAAGTTTTCAAATTCCTGAGCTATTTCTACATCTGAGTTGATGAGGCCATTTTCAGTCTCTAAATTGAATTCAGTACTACGCTGTTTTTTCCTACCTGTTTCATTATTTATTATTTGCCAGGTAGTTTTTATTTTATCATCAGCTGATTTTATTTTATTGCTAATGTAAAGAGCTTTAGCTATGTTGCAAACATTTTTAAAAGTTTTAGAATATTTTGCAACATACTGATGAAAGGATGTATTATTCATATGTTGCTTTAGGCCATAAAGTTCAAAAAGATTTTCCCTGCTTTTACGAATACCTGGAGTCGCCCAATCACTAAATAGGAACTTTGTGTAAATAGTTTTAGTTTTTAGTGGAAAAGTGTCATTAAATTGCTTATTTATTAATGAAAAGAAATCGGCATAGAACTCATTTGGGTCACAGACATTATTAAAACTCTGAACACATAATTTACTGGCCAAAGAAGTATTTAAATTCTCTAAGTTTTTACATGTAATTGGCCTAAACCTAATTTGAATTTTTTGTAAAGGCATGTAGGTGCAAAATGTTATTGTTTGACCACTGTGATTAGATGGCAACTTATTTACAATTTCTTTATGTAAGTAATCACAATTACAAAAAATATTATCTATACAAGTGGCAGAAGAAGCTGTCACTCGGATTGGTTCAACAAAAACATTTGACAAATCAAATGACCTGAAAAGACTTAATAATCTCACAGTATTCGAGTTATTTTCTAATAAGTTAATATTAAAATCACCACATATGATTATTGACTTACTATTAGCACTAAGTTTCTTTAGCACCTCTTCCATTACAGAATCAAACATAGATAGATTCTGGTAGCTTGGCGGTCTGTATACACATACTATAACATGCTTATCAAGCTCAACACAGGACAATTCAATGGTGTGTTCAACAGACAGTCCAATGATGTCTTTCCGTTCTTTTGATTTAACAGAATTTTTTACTAATATTAATGAACCGCCATGTATCATACGTTTTCGACTGAAATGGCTAATTACACAATAATTTTCATAATTAATTGACATTACTTGATGGTCTTTTAACCAATGTTCTGTTAAACAAATGACATAAAACTTAGTATTTTCTAAAAACAATTCTATTTCCAGAAATTTGGAAGAGCAACCTTGTATATTTTGACTGTATAATTTTAACGTATGTTGCCCCCCCCCTTTGGTTGTTTATTTTTATGTATGATATTGCCAAAAGATACCTTTTTATTATTCTCTAATAATAATAATTGTTTATTTGAAGGGGTAACTTCTGTTGTCTTACTGAAGGTTGAGTTGTTCCTTTTGCATATTTAATAAGCGTGCCACTAGCAACAAACTTATGATTACCGAGGCAGTAGTCGGAAAACAATCAGTGGTTGGCACGCGAAACATGGCGTGGGCTCTAGCATGTCTTCATATAAATTGACGTCGACAAGCTCGTCTCTGACTCTCGGACGGCGGCACGCATCGCGTTTTGTTTCCCAACTTTTGTTCGTTTACATTACTTGTGTTTGGGTTCCCAATAATGCGACTTCCAAATTGAACTGCGACAAACGGTACTACGACATGATTTTACTTCGACATTACGGATCTCCGACACGTCTTTACTTCGACAATACTTTAGTTCGACATGCTTTAGTCCGACACAACTCTACGTTTCTTCGATATGACTTAACTACAAAATGATGTGACTTCGACGACATACTACTTCGGCATTAATGCTAGTTTGACATGATTTAATTTCGATATACTCTACTCCGACATGCTGTACTTCGACAATATCTTAAATCGACGTGGTGCATCTCAGACACGTAATGTCGAAGTAAAATCATGTCGTAGTACCGTTTCCTGGCAGGGTTGCGGGAATGTCCGAAAGGGATACCGGGACCTTGGCAATAGGCAACTGAAGGACTACAGGTGGGCTTTAGTCAGTAAAAGTCTGACACGCCCTCCCACAGAGTGGGAGAAGTCATTTAATGACTTCCCAAGCTCAAAAAAAAAAAAAAAGTACCGTTTGTCGAAGTTCAGTTTGGTAGTCCAATAATGCATAGATAGTTATCAATGTAGCTCGTAGCTCATTAGTTCATGGCTGTTTTGTTTGTTCGATGAAGATGCAATTATGTTTCTCATTAGCTTTAAGAAGTCGCAAGTTTTGTTTCCTGTTGCCTTCTTTGCCCTTTACGGGAAATGACGTCAGTAATTCCTGCAAAATGATTACCAAGAAAGTTATATTACCAAACTCTACATGCAAAATTATAATTCTTAATAGCAAATAATCATGAAACAAGTTTATTTCACTTTCATTGAAGTAACACCCAATTGGCTGTCATTTAAGACTTAAAACCAAGGAAATGTAAAATGTTACGTTGTACGGTACAAAAACCAGTGAACAATCATGAAAGTTGCGTCGTTAACTTGAACGGTTATAACGCCGGTGAACGTAAGCGAAAGTTATGCATCAAAACTAAATAAATCCTAAGCAGCGAATAGATTTGACTTGGCAACGGAAAATGTACAAATGACTACATAAATAAACGTGGGATACTGGCGTAACAGCTACGCTTGGCAGGCCAATAGGTGATTGCAATGTTATTAGTATACAGGTGAATGCTGCCCAGCATATGCATTATTACACATATGTAGGTATGTGATTTCGGAATTGCCTTTTACGGCACATGCGCTGAAGGAAATCTCTGATCTGTCGGATCTTATGCCTAGTTGCCATGGCATTGTCATTTGTGCTATGGCCATCTTGCAAAGCCATTTGCTCTGAAGTTTCTACCGAGTACAGCGCTTGGCTTGAATCGACTCCAAACTTACTCGTAACG
This sequence comes from Lithophane semibrunnea, assembly GCA_947363905.1. Classification (NCBI taxonomy): domain Eukaryota; kingdom Metazoa; phylum Arthropoda; class Insecta; order Lepidoptera; family Noctuidae; genus Lithophane; species Lithophane semibrunnea. The sequence goes on from OX376205.1 coordinate 879,500, forward strand.
TAAACCGAGTACAGCGCTTGGCTCGAATCGACTCCAAACTTACTCGTAACGTAACTTGTCGATAGCATTTTGGATCCGTAGTTCAAGCCGCAGCTTTACAGTTTTTGGCCATCGTACCGCTGGGATTCTAAACATGAAATATTAATGAGCATAGGCATCTCTACCGCAATGCGATTTGTTCTGAATAATTTACTGTAAACCTTTTTGGTATCTTTTTGTGCAATAGCAAAAACATGATAGCACAGCATGGGCATGGAGGGTATCCACTGCTTATCTGCTGCGCAGTTGTGAGATCAATTGAGGAAATTGGGTCACTGGGTCGCTATGGTGCTTGTGCACAGGCTTGGGACCGGCGGCGTCGGAATAAATTCTTATATTTCACACTGTCAGTTTCTGTTTTTTTTTTTTCATTTTTAAAATATAACGCTGTGTTAGAGACTACTGAAACTGGATGGAAAAATCTGGACATTTTGACGTTGATGTTGCTCGTTCGTCCCTTAGTTTAAGACTCTGCGTGTGAAGTCTTTGCACACTTGTTTACTAGAGTGGTATCGCAGCATTACATCACAACGATTCATTCCTGCGAGAACACTTTACTTCATTGATAATTCAGCGTCACGCGTCGGTCCGACTCGATTGCTTTCGTTGCGGTTTCGAAACATGCTGTGCGAAATTTTGATTCTCTTTTCCAGTTATATCGTAAACCAGGGAGCAAAAAACCTCTCATGGATTGTATTGCTTCTACATTTCATGAGCTGGTTTATTGCTATTTATTATTCTTGATTGACACACTAGAACCAGTTTCTCTGGTTGAATTAAAGTTATCATTATAAGTTATCACAAACGATGTGCCGTTGTATTAAGCGCTTTAATTACAGGTACCCATTTCATTGACAGTTAGTAAACATAATTCAATGATAGATGAATGTACACATTCACAATTCTTTCAAGCTTTATAGATGGTGATGAACTTCTAACCTCCTGAAATTAAGTAACTTCCAATCTTTTCAAACAACTACCATGTTCTTTGTTAGGTTGATTACTTGTTTATATGTATAATCAATCCCCCTACCAGTTCGATTGTCTTTATTGACGTTAAATAGTAGGTGGCGTTCAACTCCACCCTTTCCAAGTTATACAAATTAATTCAGTCACGAAAATCCCGTTACCGATCGTTCAAGGTTCAGGTGAGCCAACCACACGTCCTTCTTAGATGGTAATCGTGAGATAAAGACGTTGAGTACACTAGCTCGTGTGTTTGAGGCAGCGTGCAAAGGATTTGTGTCGAAACATGTATCGGAGTTAATTTAATTTGACGTAATCGCTCGGATGCGGCGGGCGGGAGCGAGGCCGCGGCGCCCGCCGCGCCCGCATAGCAACCGCTCCACGCGCTAATTGTTTCCACGCGCACGTCAGCCAATACCTTTGCCATATTCTATGCACTTATACATTGCAGTTTTTTTTTTCGTCTACAGTTATTGACGTTTATGGCTCCGTCTCTGTTTCACCTTTGCCTTTCACGGTGCACCGTACATTTTCAGTGTTTCTCTTTTATTTAAGTATTTAGGTTTCGTTTGAACTTTTTTTTATGGCAACAAAGGCCGTTTTCTTTTATTATGACCAGTTGTTTTAACAGGTTGTAACCTTGGCAGTTCATAGGGCTTTCCATCTGTTTCAATGAATCCTCTAACTATTATTGTTATTTTCCGTGTCTTTCTGTTTCAACTTTCATCCTGACGTTTTTATGTTTTAATATGTATTGAGAAATAACGATTATTTCCCTTTATCTTAATCATTTTTATTTCTTTGTTTGTAATGGTTTTAATATCTTTGTTTAGCACGGTTCGCGTGCAATTTAAATAATACGATTGAGGAAAATATACACAAGACGTTTCATTAACTTGATAAATGCTACTTGGTGGACTGATGGTAATCATACGAATACGATATCCATAAAAAAACAAGGGTTTTCTTGAATTTAAAAATAAATTATTAATAATAATTTACGTGAACCTTGTACCCTATCTATACAACGTGTTTTTTTTTAATCCCATAAGTCTAGAGTATTAATAACACCATGTCAAAGAATTAACTGGAATGTTTCTTTTTCAGTTTTCGTACAAAAATAATTCGACAAAGTCCCGATTATTTACTTAAACGTTAAGAGAAAAAAAAAAAATATCTGAAATTTTTTTTCCATAAAAAAAAAGTATGACAGCGTCGCATTTTCTTAGCTTAAATATGAATGATTGGTTTGAATGAATACTTATTTGTTATGCAAGACTGCAAAGTGTTTTTGGTGCGAGTACTTGTATTGAAACCTGATTAAGCGAAGGATTCTAATATTGAACCATGTGCGAAGCGAGTGGGTCAAATATAGAAACCTGAGCGTAGCGAGGGTTTCAAAGGTACGAGACGCAAAATAACTTTGCTGCCAATTGAAACACACAACTTTTCACCTCACTACAGCGAGGAAAATGCTAGGTGTCTCCATGCATTGAACAAATTGTACGCTTTTATGTACTTTTCGCGCGATTTTTCTGGAAGAAAACTCAATTCGGCATTAGGTATGCACTAACTCTGCACTGCTTAACAAACTAAAATTATGGAAAGTTCATTGAATACATACAGGGTGTTAGGGTAAACACCGTTATCCTTGCAACCAGTGGTTTGGTTTCATTTATAGAACGTAAAATCAATGGAAAATTACAACTTTTTTTTAAATTTTTTTAGAACTAAATTTTACCACAAGAGACGCAAGTTCGTTGCCCTATGCGCTAGGGCAACGAACTTGCGTCTCAACACGGGCGGGGGGTACGGGATGTGACCTGACCGGCAGCGAGCGCGATCCCTCCCTTAGTCAGTCAGCTGTTTCGCTAGCAAGCACGGTGTCAGATAGAAACTTTTTAAAATATTTTAATGAAAATAACGTTTTTTTTTTTGTTGTGTTGGTCATTTATTTTTATATTTAAGTCAACTACCCATGGTTTGAATGACAAGAGTGTTTACCCTTACATCCTGTATAGAGAAGAAATAAAGAAGTTTTTTGAAGTTAAAACTTCTTTAGGCGCGTTGAGCGATTTGTTTTACACGCTAGCGGATAAAATGCGCTTTTGCATCCAGATTTCGTATGATAAACTTCTTCCATCCGAGGTTGTGAGGTGAAAAATAATTTACTCGTATCTATCAATGAAACTTAGATACACACATCGAGAGTTTATTGTTACAACAACTCTTTAAAAAAAAAAAACAAATGAAAAAATAATTTATATGCCAGTTGATTCTTTGACATGGTCTCATTAATACCCTAGAGATAGGTGATTAAAAAAAAATACACGTTGTATAAATTACCCTGTTTTCATAAAGCATCATTATGTTTATCAAAGTGTGCTTCCTTCCGCGTCCTTTTGGACTAAACAGTTAGCATTATATTATTATAGCATTATCTTATATCGTTATAAGTGTACCTCTTTATTACCAGGCAGGATATCCTTATGTGTGGGAGGAGGGGGAGACCTGTGTGTGTGTCGAAATATTAACTTCCCGCGGCTGTACAAGTGTACAACACACATTTCCCAAGAAACAACACAAATTCTGCCATGTGTGCTCTGCATAAGTGTTTATCGCGAAGTTATTGTTGTTTTAGTTTATGTACTGAAAGTAGATGATTCGTTGATAAGGCTTAGAATAATCATAGTATTAACTCTAGAAGTAATCAGTAGCATAGAAAATATTCGGCTCCATAGCACCACTATGCTCTAAACGCTCGCGTGCCGGTAGTCAGGACATTGCATGACGTGTTCACGCGAACGCATGCATCCATTGCTGCCGCGGCTTTCCATTCGAGGAAGCTTTACTGGCGTTAGCGCGCAATGTAACGTAGCTAAGCGGAATCATCGTCGGGGTTATTACCTCAGCTTACATAGCGGCACCTCGTTGGTCGTCTCGCCGAGCAGCCAGAAGCGTAAGTGGTGTGTATGGGGTCCGACTGTGGATCGTTTTAATGGACATAGATGTTTTCTCTATTTGTTGTAAGGTGGGACGCAGGGCCCGGGCCGCCGACCCCACCTGCCCTACCTCCACTTACGCCTCTGGATGTATCGTACGTCAACATACATACAACTATATCTGTGCCTACGCATCTTGCTAATAAACAGTGTTAATTTTTTCTACGTGTTTAAAATGTTAATAATTAATAACGAGTACATATCGCGTGTACGTCTGTCGGGCGTGCAAGTAGACCGTGAGAGGTTGGTAACGCATTAAGTGGCGTGTGCCGTGTGGGGACACGGACGGGCTGAGGGACTGTTTGTTAGCAACTGTGTGCCACCGTCATTGTGTGTTCTGTAACATTCTCGGGAAACGTCTCGAGTGTCTTAATCTCTTTATGCTTTTCTTCTAGTCCCGTCGACATGTGCTTTGGCTTTGTCAAACGTTCCAGATTAGCTAGACGACTCGTTTTTACGTCAGGCTCAAGTATGCTCTTTGCGTCAGTGACACCTGTTTTAAGTGGAGCACATGTCGACTTATTTCTGTCACGCTGCTAGCTGCTAACTCTTGGTAGTACGTGATCAATATTTCACTTTCGCACATTTACATTCATGCTGTATTTGTTTTATTTTAATAAATATTTCCTAACCCGATTACTGTTACTCATTAGTTCAGCCTGTTTTTGAATTTGAATTCTAGTTGAGTAATTGTTTAATCAACAAAACTTTTGAATGCATGATTGTGATTTATTTGCTGTTTAATTGTCATCAGACGTGGAACTCGTGTACAGGGAACTGTTGTATAATAATATCAATATTGTTATTGTTCTCTACATAGTTTCATATGACAGCGATATTCACTGTTTCCTGCTTCTGGTGTTTGCATGTTGACTAACGCGTGTTTCATACGGTGGATCATTTGAAAGTCTTGGCTGATATTTCTTGTGACTGTCTTTATAAACTTGCTAATTGAAGACAAAAACTACGATGTATGTACCTAAGTAAGTAAGTCACATAACTCGTAAATTTTCGAGATAGTAGTATTACCCGACAGTTCTGTAGTATGGTGTGCAGCACTCTACCAAAGTAATATTGCCCCATAAACATTCAGATAAAGCAGACTATGTTGAACACGGGCCGAACACTTCAGGCGCTGCGATGAGCAACGCTCTGGGAACGGAATGTCCTAATCGAAATGAGTGACTCACGCCGGGTAGTCCGCCTTACTACCGAGATGCTACACTTCCTGCATTTGCTTTCCAGCGCACGCACACATACGCAATAACGTTTGCATGGAATTCCGCATGAACTAAGCGAGAGAGTCCCCTCATATCCCCGTTGAATTCTGAATATACCAGAGCTGCGTTAGTCTGCGTGTCCCTGCAACCAGTATAGGAAATGGTGTAGCTGCTACGTTATTACGTGCTACGTGCTACAGTAGCATGTAATCTGTGGTCGAGTATGAACATTATTTCGCAAGCGTGAGTCTGTGTTGCAGCCGTAGCCAGACACCTGCAGCCGGGGGCAACGGTCCGCTAACGATTGTGGCTAATTTTGTCCATACTCATACGGCGCACACCGCGATCCGCTATTTTTCCCTAGTCTCTCCATTGTTCTTGCCAAGTGACGACCGACGCGTTGCCTTGCTCGTTTCGTCGGATTTACAATTAGGTGTGGCCTACATTAGTAAATAGAACGAGACAATTACGTGACGGAAATCTGATATTGCCGCAATTGGTGTTGTATAAAGCAATACTTCGGAGTACTAGTATAGATCACTGATAATAAGGGAACTCCTTTAATAGTGGTTTTAAGAGCAGGCTTCAGTTCTTCACAACTTGCTTTACTTTCCAAGTGGAATATTTAATTAAATAGCAGAAAAGCATTCTACATGTCATTTCATTGAAATACAGAAAGGTAGAGGTTGCAGTAAACGCTTTTATGCGGGCCAGCCTATCATTATCTGATATATTATTGATGCACAGGGCCTGCGACGACGGTGGACAGCGCATTATTATTGCAGAACACGCATCCAGAAATATCGCCAGCTGTAATGAAATCAATCAAAATCAAAAATCGGCTGGACCGATTGGGCTAATTTTGTTGGATTTAAAATGTTCGTAATATTTCGTATTAGGTTGTTACGGAAAGAAAAATTGGATAAGTTTCCTTGAAAATTTTCAAATTCAGCAAAATCTGAACGTCCTTTTTTGTTTGAATTTTTGATATTTGGACAGGACGTCTGTCGGGTCAGCTAGTTTCCAATATATTGGAGCTTCACATAGCCGCGTAAACACGTCGTTAATTAAATTCGTAGACATATTGTTTGTTTGACGCATTGGGCCGCAATACATCGCATTATTATGGCTTAAACCTATTTGAGCTCTGATTCTTTGTTTGTAGGAAACGCGAGTGTGTCGACCTCGCGTACGCCTTGACATTTGTCGAATGTTTGACGAGACCAGTTGGGCCGACGCCAACGCACCAAGCTTTTGCCCAACAGCTCAGTAATCGAGAAACGAGCCCTTGGGCGCCCTTTCATGGTGCAAAGCCATTCGCATCTGATTCGAAAGTTATGTTCACAAAATGTTGCGCATTACGTATCCATTAGCGATAATGTTTGAGTCGAGTGTTCCCAGTTATCGAAGGTCAAGATTGCGAATGACGGGAGCCGGGGCGATGAACTGATGATATTCTCGTCAAGCACTGCCTCCTTGAGATGGACAAGACTTGTTTACTCCGCTGTTGACTGAAAAAGTGAATATCCAAATGTTCTTTTTTTGTTTTCAATTTTGGAGCATATACTATGTTTTTGAAACATTTGGAGTCATGTTTTTTAATATAGTCTATAGTTTTCCGGTTGTTAATCTGTTCCAATTTAATTTCTTAAATACTGCCTTTACTCTCAGTCGAGAGCGTCTCGTTGTGAGTCCGCCGGTGCGTATTACGCACTGCGTAGTTCTTAACTGGACTATCGTTTCAGACTTCTTAATATTTAAATATCTGGGACATGCGTTAGATAGAGGTTATAGAATTATGGTGATTTCATGTGATTGTTCTTTGTGATTGGAACCGAACCTTCTTTGTAAGAGGTTGCATGTAATGAGTCACTCATTATGCCGTTTGATATCATTGTAGCTTTGAAGGTAACGCTCTATTGATTCCTCGAATGCTTTGTGCATTTGTTTGTCCGTTTATGTATGTAAATACTCCAACTTGTTTACTTCTGGTTCTTTGTACACTTTAAAAATGTAATAATCGTACGGTTTCCTTCATCCTACTTAACATTTACCGCTAGGTTGACGCTACATTCACATAGTGTTACGAACTGCTACAATCATTTAGCACATATTATTTTCGGCCAAACACCCAAATTAGCATAATTTACACTTGAAAATGCGAATCTTTGTGCCTCTGTGCCGGATTTCTTTAACAAAATGCACGTTGCTCTCAACTCCGTTTTAGAAACCGCCATATATTCTCAGCGAGTGTTTCGTCCCACACATATCCAGTGGTTTTATCTACGCGTTGTTGTGTAAACACGTGGCAGTTCGTTAACCTGTGTTGTTGTTCTCATGCGTACGCGCAGCTCTGATGTGTGCGTGCGCGTGCTTCCATCCGCGAGCCGAATGGCCAACAACCATCTAGCTAGGGAAACATGGGATGTGTGGAAGCGATTCGTGGAAACAGGATGATACATCATTCTGTTGTGCTTTTGTTTAGTGTTTAGTCAATTATACGTTAATGACTAGCACGAGCAGTCGATTTTGTGCTTCCGCATCAGAATTATATTTCTATTTCAAGAATAATTTGTTTCAAACGCCGTTTATTATAGGTTCGTAGTGGTTTGACCTTTTCCGTCTAGATGGTGCCTAAGATTACTTAACCGCCTCGCGCCTCTCGGGTCTGCAATCATTACGCACTGCTTTGCCAGTGTGTGTGCTGCTATCGCATTTTGTTTCGCTGATAACAGACAGCGCAGCACAGATATATCGTTCAGGTCTGGTTACCGCTTTAACATAATTGACATAAAATTCGATTCGTGTTCATTAAAACATGAATCAAAGGCGTGATACAAAACAGCACAGTCATCAACAATAATTCGTCTGTTGGCCATTGTTCCACGTGTTTTTTACCAAACGGTGGCGTGTTGGCGGCCAACGTTATGTAGCGTTGTATCGTTTCAAGTGTTTGGCCTTGTGATAGACTAATCGTTTTTCACGATAAACAAGAGTTATTCAAATGTGAGCCGTAGTTTCTTTGCCCAAGTTTTATTTTCGTCTGTTGGTTGGAAATAGTTTGCTCTGCATTGTTGTTGCTGTGACCGCGGCACTCGCAGTTTGTGCGTCCCATAATTTATGGTATTGAATTTAAACCGTGTTTACTTTTAGCTGGAGGTCGTTAGCATTCCCCATTGGCCTTGTTTTAAAATTCGTCCACATTTCGTATTTGGCTAACGTTCAGGATGTTTGTTCGTACATTCAAATTTTCGGACACTTGTTATTCACGTTGTGTGTGAATAATTACGTTGATTTGAACATTTTGAACAGATGATAGTGTGTTATATGTATGATCGTTACCAAGTTTCTGGTATCTAATGGGAAAGATTTTACTGTACCACAAGTGTCGCAAGCAAAGTGATATGTTTGGAAAATTCATAACTGTATACAAAAATAGCTTACGGTTTAAAAGATTCTGCCAAATATACGCATCAGCAGTCCTACGAGTGGTGGCTAAATCAATTAGCAGATTCAAAACGCTACTATTTGTTTAAGTGCCTTGTATTTAAATACGTCAATAACGACGGTTACCAATTCATGATTGGCTTCTCAAGAGTCTTGGCTCAGTAAATAACGATATTTATATACAGCCTGGGCTTTTCGCTGGAAACTGGAGTGTTGGGTGTTAATTAATACGCGAAAGTGCTCCATCGAGTTAATTTTGCCTTCTCATGGCTCTTAAAGAACAGCCGATCCCCGGCTCTCGGTGTAAAACTACTAGTTTTCATAAAATAGTTTGTGTAGTAACAGGTGGCCAAAAGTCGATATTATTTGCTTTGGATACTCTTTGACATGGTATTTTTTATCCTCACTTTTGCGACAACTTTCACCCTTCGCCACTGGTACACAAACTGTAACTATGTACTTAGTTAACTTAAAACCTTATACAATGTTCTGCTTAAGTTAACTCGAGTCTATAAGTTATGTATGACACTAACAGCTTGCATATTCCACTTTCATTATTGGACCTCCACACAAAGTCACTTTCTACTAGTTCTACGTGCACAATTTTTATTGCTGTTTACGTATGCTATTGAGAATGAGAATGTCACACATTATTGCTTTTTAACTACCATAGGCGTTAGTGGCTTTGTTTATACATAGAAGCTTTTTAATTTCCATACCAGTATTTACTTCTAGAGCCTTTATTTCGCCTGGAGCCTTTCAAACTTACGGATAATACCTCTTCTACGCCTGTCAAACACTCATAAATCTGTACAAGGATCTTTTGGCGCGTGGCCAAGTTGGGAACTAGCGCCGCCATCTTGTTTTTTCAATATATTTTTTTACCAACAGCGCCTACTTGTTTACGTCATTTTAGCGCCAAAAGATTCTTGTAGCATTGTCAGCTTATCTGATATCTTATCAAACGTAGCCTGGACGAGACACCATCTTAATAGTGGATCCTTGATGTACGTGGTGTGAACATGGGTTGGTGACGTGTGCAGGTCATGGCAAGACACACAAGGACGCGGCCAGCGTGCGCGCGACGAACCCCATCCCCGCGGCCTGCGGACTCTACTACTTCGAGGTGCGCATCGTGTCCAAGGGCCGCGATGGGTACATGGGCATCGGCCTGTCCGCGCACGGAGTTAACATGAACAGATTACCTGGTAAGTGAACCAACGAAGATGCTGATGGAGGCTTTAAAAGCAAAACCTCTTTCGTTGATTTCGGTTGAGACAGGATCCATCAGATTTATGGGTAATCTGTGGTTGTTCAGTTATTATATTTTGGCCATTTTCTTTGGTCATCCTGAAGTACAAATTCATCAAACCATAGCTTCTATAAATTTAATGATGCATATTTAGTACATATTATCATTTTAAAGTTTATCGGGTTAACTGCTCGTATTAGCAACAAAGTTATCTGGTTAGCATCTAGTGGAAGGACAAATGACTCATGTTAGTTAAATATTTGAAAGACAGTCAATAACCATATCGAACGTGATTTTTTTTGCATCATTTTTGTTTAGGATATTCCAATCTACCTGCAGTCCTGTGTTGAGACGAAAATGCGTTCGTAAAATTGGCTATTGATAAAAGTATTGAATATTCTAGTGTCGAAACCAATCCATCGATGATTTACATTCGATCAGCTAAATGAAAATAAAAAAAGTTGAATAATATAGAAATTGTGATTTGATTAAGCTTCAAGCCCCAACAGTGGATTAAAATAAACTGCAATATCAATTTATTGCTTCATTGTATGCTCTCAACTAAAGCACTCCCTTCCTTGTGCCATTCCAGGCTGGGATAAGCACTCATACGGCTACCACGGCGACGATGGGCACTCGTTCTGCTCGTCGGGCACGGGCCAGCCCTACGGACCCACCTTCACCACGGGCGACGTCATCGGCTGCGGCGTCAACCTCGTCGACAACACATGCTTCTACACCAAGAACGGACACCATCTCGGCATAGCATTCAGAGGACTACCGGTACGTTTCATAAGGCTATAGAAATCTGGGACACTTAGTTAATTATCATATTCATTTATTGCGTTCCATGTATTATAAAAAAACATATTAATTTATTGCGTTCCATGTATTATAAAAAAAAATATTAAAGGACTCGGTACAAATTATGGACCCTGTTAGGGCACAGCAAAAGTATTAAATAAATCAGGACAGGACAAAATGTCAGTCTGCATTGGGTGCGAACATGCACAAATTGGCCTGGAACTTCACTTTAAAACTAGTATTGACCTGACTGTAAAAACCTAGTTTTGGAGAAATATCTAGTGGTGGTAGCGAGACTCTTTTAAAGTACAGAAAAGCTTTACAGGTTAAAAGAATTCTTCAGTTACCATGCAGTATTTTTACTGATCGAATAATATGTTGTAAGGACTGTAGCGAGGGCGTTCTGTAGTTTCCTACCCCCATGGGAAGAAGTTGCAGTTGAACAAGTGTGTGTTTATGTATGTATGAACCAAATATTGTGAAATATCAATATTGTCAAATGATAGACCACAACATTTCAGTGATTGTTACTGACTAATCATAAATATTTAAAGTGATACAGATCTGGCAGATAGCTATCGTTCTTACCGTATCGTGATGACCAAGTTACCTTATTTCATATGCCACAGGCTTATTCTTTCCATTGATATAACATTGTGTCGTGTGCTATTCTTCTGTCCTTGTTAACTATCTTGTCGGAGTGTTGACAGCTGCGCACCACCTACAACGTATTATATCAGCGACATCTCGCGTGGGTTCCCGACAAGACATGCAACTAGGCGTACTGATTTATTTCCTGATCACAGCGGGGATTTTCCTGCCTTTGATAATGTACTATACTGTTGTGATAAGAACTTAGCAGCGCAGTTTGTGTCTTCAGATTATGTTGTTGGTCGCTATGGTTGCTTCATAACCAAAACCGGTCATCGCGCGAGATCGCGATCGTTGCGCTCTTTTATATGAATGTGACGTACTTGCGCGATCAATCAAGTCGCCTTTATAAGTCATAATTAAAATAAAATTACAAACGATCGCGTGGAACGTGTAGCCGCGCGACGACTGTCGGTTCGGTGTCGGACGCGGTGTTTGAGACAGCCTTTCTAAGGTTATCGAATTTATGATCCTATGAGGCATATAATCATATTAAAAAAACATGGTAGTTGCAATTTCTACAAAGTACTTGGGTACATTAAAATAGGGTGTTGAACTTGCTTTGGGAAAATCGTTTAAAGACAGACTTGTCACACTTGATGTTCCAGCCCAACCTATACCCGACGGTGGGTCTGCAGACGCCGGGCGAGGTGGTGGACGCGAACTTCGGCCAGCAGCCCTTCGTGTTCGACATCGAGGACATGCTGCGCGAGCTGCGCGCGCGCACGCGTCTCGCCATCGACGAGTTCCCACTGCCCGACGACCAGGGCCAGTGGCAGCAGGTGCTACATCGGTGAGGCAAACATTACGGTTAATAGGTATTAGAGATTAGCCAAGTTCGAACAAGATATTATAGTGCACAACAACAGGTGCACTCTCTGTTTCTGTACTCTCATAGTCCTGCGAGCCGATAGGCCGACACTCGCAGCGTGTAGCAGGCACACCGCCAACCTCCAAACTCCGGGCTGATGTTAAGAAATCTCTATGAAAAACCTAATAACCCCGGGCAGTGTTATTAGGTTTTTTCATAAAGATTCCCAGGAATTTCCAGGACCCAGGAATCCAAACCTGGGCTCGATTTTGAACGAGTTCGATTCGATATCGATTCTCAGCGGTCGTGCTCGTCATCACGAGACGAACGGGGCAGTTAACATTACGGTTATAGAACTAGTGGATATAAATATTCAGCAATATTTCCATATAAATGAAATACATAATATAATTATTATTTCAACATGTGTGGCTTTTGGACTTGACACTATTATTTACTTACAATTATGTCGACGCGACGAATAAGAGATATTGTTGATTATGTACCATTTCCAACCAAATCTTTGGTGACTCCGACAAAACTTGGCCAATGGATTGATTATAACCTATTTTACCGTTTATAAAAATAATGTGTCTTTAATTATTGTAATTGTTTTTAATAGTTTTAAAGAAAATAAATAAATAAATAGTGAATTACTTTACTGTTGTATTAATGTGTGTAGTCAAGTTTCATTCCGCCCTATCGTGTCGAGCCCTCGCCAGTACCGCTGCCCACAGGATGGTGTCGACGTACCTGGTGCACCACGGCTACTGCAGTACGGCGCAGGCCTTCTCGCGCGCCACGGGGCAGCCCATCGACGAGGACATCGCCTCCATTAAAAATAGACAAAGTAAGTGATTTGTATAGTTTCCGTACTATAATCATTTGCAGGATAGTTTAAGCGCCGGGCATGTCAAGTTGTCTGTAATAGTTGCATCGCGCATGGTTCAAAATTCGGATTATGCTGAACTGGGCCTATCTGATGCAGCCGTGAGGCACACAATACGGTTTTAAATAAGGTTTTCTGTTTTTGTTTGTGTTGCCTTAACGTGGGTCAAATAAATTTATGTTCAGTCTTTCTTGAAAATTCGCAAAATAGATGTGTCCTGCGAATTATGAAGTGATTTTGAACCATGCGACTTTTGATCAAATATTGCCTAGTATCTAATAAGTGTAACATCGTCATTTTTTCCTGTGACTGTTGTGTGGTGTTTGTTCGTATATTTGAGTGAGTTGGATGATGTTCCAGGAGTGTCGAAGCTGGTGGTGTCGGGTCGCATCGGCGAGGCCATCGAGGTGACGCGCGCGCTGTACCCGGGCCTGCTGGAGCGCGACGTGGACCTGCTGTTCCTGCTCAAGTACCGTCAGTTCGTCGAGATGGTCAACGGCTCCGACTCAGAGGTACCTGAGCCACAGAATAAATAAGAGCAGAATGAAAGCTTCCTAACAGAGCTCAAAATTCTTAATTACTTTCATAGGGCTGTCACTCGGTTTTTGAAAATAAAATAAAACCGGGCAAGTGGGACTCGAGATTCGGCAATGAGCACAGATGGACGGACGCCCGAACGGCCGGACGGACAGACGAACAGACGGATGGACGAAATGACGGACAGGCACTGATAAGTTTTCCGTTTTCCAATTTTGGTATGGAACATTAAAGAAATAGTGTAGCTTTGAAAGATGAAATGGCTAATATTATTTATACCTAGGCTGATAAAAAACGATACTAAAATGTACTTATGTAACTATTTTACTGTGAAATAGCTATACCTACATAGATAGATACTTTTCTTGAAGTTGGTTAGGTTAGGTACCTTCCTACTTATTTACTTATCAAAATTACTGTCATTTACGGACGGACGGACAGACGGACATGGCGAAATTATAAGCTTTCCTTGCTTGTTTTACTATTTCATGAACGTAAGTAAGTAGCTATTTAACAGAAAAGTTCAAACGGCAGCTTGCTAAGACCACATGAACAAACACTCAGTTATATATTTCTACATATCCTAACACGGCCTATAAATATACTTTGGTACCTACTTACCCACTAAAACAAAAATACGAAACAAATAGGAGTCGAACAATAATACGCCAATACAGGCGGTAGGTAACTACTTAATCGGTACTACTTAAAAATAAGAATAACAAGTAATAATTCTTATGGGAAAACCTTATCGCCGTCCTAGTTATTTTGGATACCTAACTCGTAAGTAATAAGCATTAAAAATGTGTAAGGTTTATGTATAATATAGGTAGATATAGATAATTACTTGACAGGATCCTTTGGATACCTATAAAAAAAAAGAAACTTCTTTGGTTTTCCTACTAAGTATTATTAAAACACACACTACAGCAATTTGGCATTTTAAATAAAAACGAAACTTCCGCGTCGGACGTATCGCTGCCGCTGCACACGGCGCACCCCTGGCCCGCCCACAGGCTCCAACCGGTTTGCCCTCCAGCGGGCGCCGGTGCACCCCCGCGCGCCTTGTTAGTCTTGTGCCTGAGCTTCAACACTTGGTCTATTTTACAATTGGTTTTAACCTCTCAGGATTTACTTGTATGCTGGCGAGTCGTTCATTTAAAATTTTAACAATACTGTTGACTACAAGGATGCTTACATAAAGGTATACATTAATTAGAAAAAAATGTGTTGGTTCTGATTTGTACTTAAAACTCCTCGTCTACTTTTTACTTTTCTTTTAACTCCTTTTGTATAACGTTTGCAAGTCGTCTGAAAGTTTATTAGGAAATAAAAATAGTAAATATGACTATTAGTGTGTAGAACTGTAAGTACTAAGACTAAGGTGTCCCGTGCCCGCAGGCGTGCGAGGGCGGCGCCAACGGCGTGGCCACGTCCGTCATCTCGCACACGTCGCGCGCGCCGGGCGCCAACGGGCTGGAGCGACACACCAACGGTATGTGTTGTTGCTTGTTGTACTGCTGGGACATTGTCCGTCATCTCGCACACGTCGCGCGCGCCGGGCGCCAACGGGCTGGAGCGACACACCAACGGTATGTGTTGTTGCTTGTTGTACTGCTGGGACATTGTCCGTCATCTCGCACACGTCGCGCGCGCCGGGCGCCAACGGGCTGGAGCGACACACCAACGGTATGTGTTGTTGCTTGTTGTACTGCTGGGACATTGTCTGTCATATCGCAGGAGCATGCCCATTTCTAAGACCAGGTTGGAATGGCTCACGTGCACACATACCTCGCACTCAGAAGCACAGCATCACAAGATTAGAGATGACAATCCATACTCGAAAGTTACCATTTCACGCCTTAAAGGCTAAACAGTTTTTGATGAAATTGCACACATTTAAACCATGGTCTGGGTTAAGAACTCAGGACATAGGATACTTTTTATCCCGGTAGTAACGTTCTCGTGGGATAATTTCCGACGTCTACGCGGGCGAAGTCGCGGGCAAATGCTAGTATGTTACAAGGACATAGGGAACATATTGCGGGTAGTTTTTATATATAGATTAGGCAAATCATGTTAAACTGTTTAACATGACTCACGGAGGTTTGCCTAATATTCGTATGAAACTAAATGGTTCAATAATATAACGTCGAGTTGTACCTCCCGCAGGCGTGTCGGACGCGACAGACGACGGTCGCGCCGCGTGCGCCGACGACGTGGACATGTCGCCGCCGCAACACACCAACGGCGCGCACGCAGGTACCCGCGCTATACTCGCGCACACACACTACTACTTATTACTACCGAGTTACCACAAATAACGTACAAACAGATGACCTGTATTACTTTTAGTATTCCTGTGCACCGCACGCACTCATGCGCTAGACTCGTACATGCGCAGTTCAGCAAGGGGATTTGAAATCACTGAATGCGTTAACGTTATATATACGTAATTTCATTTGGTCTCTGTCATTTTCAAACGATTGACAGAAACAGAACGATGTTGTAATTACGGTTAGCGCTAATATGTAGAGTTTTGAGGTGCAAGCTGGTCGTAATCGCGAGGTACAACCAGGCAAGTGTTAACTACAATGACACAACGCAATTAGCTGTACTATAGTCATTTATTACGACTGATACTTGACATAAGATCTGTATTTCTTTATCTATGTTAACAAATACAAAACAAACAAATACAGTTGTGGTTTGAATAAACAAACAGATGAAGTTGATAGTCAATTCGATAAACAATTAGTTTCCCTGATTGTACATACATTTCTGGGTCAGCATGCATGTGTGTGTGCGCGCAGTGAATTTATGAAGTTAAGTTTCTGTTTTGGATCGTTATCTGTGATAACCACGTCCTAGTAACGCGCGATAAGGATATCACTGGAATAGCTATGTTAGGACCGCAGGTAAATTCAATATTCTCGATATTTCCGTTTGATCTGCTCGTGAACCTAATCGCATATTTTATGCAGAGCAACTACGGACAGCAAATTGTATTTAAATGTTTTTTTTTTTTTGCGGCTGATTTGATGATAGCATTAGATGCTCAGTCCAAAAATAAATGCTCAATCCGATGATAAAGAATTCCAATATGAAAAAAAAAAAGATGGGTTCGATTCCCTTATGAATGAATAAAAAATATTGATAAATATATACAGTTTATTTAACATTTTTAAATAACCGCAGATAGTAAAACACTTTATTTTTTAATTTCAAATTGTATGGCCCCCTAAAATACAATATTTTATTTACAAATTAGCAAATCAGAAAATATATTATATCTAATTATAAGTTTAGTAAACGTGAAATACAGTATTATTAATATTATGTACCCTATTATTAATGACAATATGTTTTTTTTATTTGAATTTATATATTATTTGCACACCATACTCATTCATTGTTAATATTTTATTTAGTCACATTTATCATTTTTATTATTATTCGCCCATTTATTTTAGTTTTGCATGATAATGTACATAATGAGCTAGTTCAGATTAGCATAGGTTACACTTATAAATAAAATGTATGCTATTGTCTATGATTATAAGGCCAGTTTCACACTCACGACAGTAACGCGTCGTGCGTTTTATCTTGTGTATGTCCGTTTACTAGTCGCGGGTATTGTCCGCAGTTACCATCCCACCCTGATGTTAACTATATGATTTAACCCGTTATTGAAAACCTATTAGTTTACTGCACTAGTTAAAATTGTAGAGGAGTAATATTAGCTACAAATATAAAATTAAGCGCTATTATTAAGCTGTAGTTTAGTAACTACGCAATTTTAGAGGTGAATAGAAATATACTTTGATATAGTATGGTTTGATTTCTAATTACCTCTTCATAATGTTGATACATAGTCGGCAAGTAATTTGGTAGATAAAGGAGGATAATTGATAAAAAACCGTAAGTGGGCTGTGGTGTTACCTAAGACACAAGTCTGCAATCTGCTTGCTACGGGAAGTAGGACAATTCCATGACAAGCCATTCCGTGTCATGTAATATTCCATGTAAGCTAATTTGCCGCTGATTATGCCGACAATAATATGGACTTTCAAAAGGAACCATAAACAACGGGTACTATTTCATTTTTATTTACTTCCTTAATTTTGTTATTATATTCAAGGGTAGTAAGGGTGTAACAAAATTAATTTTGGGTAAAAATTAAAGTGTGGATGCATTTAGTGACGTACACACGTAGTAAGTTGGCATGTGTTTAGTAAAGTTTCAAAGCTTCTTAACTAACAGTTCATGTAACATCGCATTAGACTCGAGATCACTCACCGGCACTTAATGCATATTTTGTTTTATTTTTTCCGTTAAGTTGGATTTAGTTCGCGTGAGGCGTCGCTTACGCATGTCGAGTAACCAATGAGGTGCAAGTTGTGACAAAAACGGCCCGGTAATAACAAACAAAAACGGTAAACAAAAACGGTATACCAATGAAAAATGGACCGACCGGTGGAATCAATAAGTAAAATAAATATTTCCGATTATAATCACAATTATCCGACTAATAAAAAAGGTCAAAAGTTATGCGTCAATGATAACTTGCATCTCAATCACGCTACTGCTAAATTTAAGGTGCTGTCACAGCGACCGCGAACTCGAAATAACAACATTAAATACGGGGTACAAGTTAAATATCATGTGACCGTATTACCTTGTCCTGGCTGCGGATATTGAGTAGGGTGTCAAACAATCGCAGTGCACGTGCAAAAAAAAAACATGTACACGATCACGCGTTATTTTGAGTGTAGTCGACTTCGTAATTGCTTTACCACCCTAAGATTGAATGTCACTTGCACATCAAAACATCAAGGTCTATTTTTGCTGTAAGATAAATGTGACAGTTAATTGTGAATTTTCAATTAACTGGAAGCTTTTGTCAAAAGCTGTAGCAATTACTCGGTTGACTATACCCTCGGTGACGCACGGCCCAGCTGGGCTCGGGTTCAGTTTGTGGTCGCTGTGGGCCGCGGGGTGTCGGTCCCGGCCGGGACGCGTCAGTGACGCGGCCGTGACGCGACCGTGACGCTGCCGTGACGCGACCGTGACGCTGCCGTGACGCGGCAGTGACGCGCATGCTTGTAGGTGTGGAGGCGCTGCCGCTGGTCAAGGGCATGCCGGGAGTGACGGCCAGCATCGCCGCGCTCATGCCCGACTTCCACACGGGTGGGTAACCGTCACCTTATGTGTTCATCAGTCTCATGCTCTGGTTCCCGGCGATACGTGCTGAGTATACGTTATCCTTGCTGTTATATATAGATGTATCGAGTTCAGGGTTTTCGGAATTATATTCACGAGGTTAAACTTTCTTTGAAGAAGTTAACCATAAAGTGCTAAATATTGGTTTGGATATCTTTACGTTGCGAACCAGTTTGCTGTATAACTCGTTACATAACTGTACGTTACGTAACTCTGGGGTTCACGATCTTGCGTCGATGAAGTTTATAGACTCGAGCATTCATTGTGAGCTGTTGAATTGATATGATTAGCTATGAAACAAAGTATATGGGTTAGTGAGGGTCTGTGTAGGATTTGAGAAAGTTAAAACTGGATTCCTCTACAGTCAGTGCACAAAATATTAGTTAAGGCCCTCCATCTCCTCAGAGCCACGCGGAACCAGAGCAATTCTTGGTCTCATCGCTTCGACTGTAGACACCTTCATTGGCAGTTCACGTTACGTTCCCATTCTGCAATGTTTA
The DNA here is from genome assembly GCA_947363905.1 of Lithophane semibrunnea. Taxonomy (NCBI): domain Eukaryota; kingdom Metazoa; phylum Arthropoda; class Insecta; order Lepidoptera; family Noctuidae; genus Lithophane; species Lithophane semibrunnea. The sequence continues at coordinate 898,841 of OX376205.1, forward strand.
GCATCTTCTGTTCCACTGGATGCCGCATAGTGTCCCATGTGCCCTGCGCTTGTCCAAAATGACCTGTTCTTTGATACTCCTACCAGTGATAGCTGAAATGATTCGGTGTATAGCTGTGCTTGTATTATAGAACTAACCTCACGGTCTGAGCATCTGTGCACCTTATACGGGGCTATTGCGTATCTGGATTGCAGAAAATCATTTTCATCAGTGATTTTCTATAGCGGGTACGCAATTTGTGCAATATAACCAAACGTAGTCGTACCAAGTGAAACGATCCGCCGTCAAATCCGCCGTCACCTTTGTATTGCATTGCGTCGTAGTATAATATATGCCGTGTCTTGTAGGACGATTCCAGATCGTTCACGATATTCATTGGTGCTGTTGGTCATAGTGCACATTCCCCTCACATAGGCTTGTCATCAACTATCACTCACATACAACGTTTGTCGGTAAGGTGGGTAGTATTGTTTGTATTATTCCGTGTTTAGAGGTAAAAACAGTAAGTACTGACTTTTTATCAGTTTTTATTAAATAATTTCAGCTTAATTTACAAAATGAATCACGGTTTTTCTTTTTGCATTCATTTTAGGTAACAGGAACTTATTTATGGTTATAACAATACGGTTTGGCTAAGGGTTATTGGATTATATGGGTTGGTGTCATTTACCATATAAATGAACTAAAAGTTTGTAAATTAAGTTGAGGTAATGACGCACGTGTTACACATGATTTGCTCGTAACGTTGCAGCGTGTAGTGAATGTTGCATGGATCGTACTGTACGGGCGCGGGCGCAGCCCGAGAGATGGTACGATGGCATGACTGGAGTAACGCTTCTTTTTATCCACCCAAGTATATTATTATATTTAATATATTATACGTATAATATACCGACACAGGGGCTACACTAAACGCATGGACGGTCCGACATACCGCTCGGTATAAGTTTGTGTCACGACACGTTTGACTTGATCTCCTTAGCACTGAGTTTTAATTCATTTCTTTCGCTCCCCGACTTGATCAGAGGATAAGAAACTTATAATCATTTTATTTTCTAGTCTTAGTTTAATATACTAATCTGTACAGATGTGTCGATAGAGGGACCCAGAAGTAAATACAATAATGCCGATTTTTGTTTTACCAATTTCAACCAAATCCTAAAATGGCTAAAGCTTATTTTCAGTTATTTTCGAGTCTTTGCTTTTCCGTCTGTGCTAAAACTAAAAGATTTTAAGTTATATCAATCCAAATATTTATTAGATTATTAGTAATACTAAACATGAACCATAAAAGCTGTGTCCCTTTACCCCCCCCCCCCCCCCCCCCGCCCCGCGCTAACTGTCGCGTGCGCACAGACGCGGACGGCTGCGGCGCGCGCGCGTCTGTGGAGCGCATGCTCGCCTTCGGGCGCGAGCTGTACGCCATGAGCCAGAAGCTGCAGCAGGACCAGTTCGTCAAGTCGATGCTTGAGGTAAGAAATGGACGAACATGTTTATGGAAAAATAACGTTAGTTAAAAATGATGAACCAATAATGTATTACTTAACCTAAAGTTGTACACACGGCGACGCGGTGTTCCGATGCAATCGTAACATAACTTATCTGACAACTGAAAAATTTGATGTAACGCCCGTTGTAATAAATTCGCCTAGTTGTTCTTACATTTCACCGATTCGCCTAGATTGGATGCCTTGATTTTCCAATTTTCGTCTACTGTGATATAGCGCGCAGAAATCCAAAACTATAAAAGTGGCGCTATAAACTCCCCAGGAAAACTTTGTTTGTTTATATTGACACTGTATGTGGTACTTTGCAGGATGCATTCAGTTTACTGGCGTATAGCAATCCGTGGGACAGTCCGGTGGGCTGGCAGCTGGAGCCCGTGCGGCGCGAGGCCGTGTGTGAGGCGCTCAACTCGGCCATACTGGGTAAGTTGTCACTCGCTTATTGTGGGTGTCGGAGGGGCAGAAACGGGGTTTAAAAATATCAGAGGTAACAAAAGTTGGAGATTGTACTTTTAAGACTTGTTAATTTTTTTTCTTAATTGTTCTGTAATTTTGATTTGAGCGCTTAGCAATGGTTCTGCTCGACGTTCGGCATACACTTTCAATTGTTAATGTCTGACAAGACGCCGTCGGTTCGGCTGACGTTTTTTCTGTGGACTAAACAGTACAGTAACGTATTATACCCGTTTTTACAGAGGCACAGGGTATGAAGTGGATCTCCCCGGTGGAGGCGTGCGTGTCGCACTCGCGCGAGCTGCTGCGGCGCATGGCGCGCGCCGGCCTCGGCGCCTGCGCCTTCGCAGACCTCGGCGCGCTGCTGCGGCGCTGACACCTGCGTGCGCACAGCGCCGCGCGCGCGCCGCGCGAGCCTGCCGCGCGCGCCGGCCCCGCGCGCCCCGGCCCGCGCCCGCGCCGCCTGCGCCACGTGCGGCGCCACTGACGCGCGCCAGGGGCCCGCCCGGGGCCGCCGGGGCCCGCCGGGGCTCGCACGGGCCGCCGGGCCCGCCCGGGGCCGCCGGGCCCGCCCGGGGCCGCCGGGCCCGCCCGGGGCCGCCGGGGCCGCATCCGTGCGCGTTCGACGCGCTGAATATGAACGTCCCGTCACGAACTTGAAGAATTTGCAACTGAATATCACTCAGATCCTCTGTTTTTCAAACCTGGCCCGGCCACTTACACATGCTAGCGGCTCGACAAGAAATCAGGAAGAGACCGCAAAATACAACGCAATGTGAATTGTTGCTCCAGCAATTATACAGCAACTGAAATAATTAAAATATTTCATCATATGAAAACATTGTTCTCGAAAATTTCTTAAAATATTTACGGAGAACTTGTATGCATCTTAAAAATTAATCAAATTATTAATTATCTTCATAATATGGCCTGGCTGACTGATTAAACGTAAATCTAAATTAGCGAGCGAAGAGCTAAGGACTGATTGAGGTATAATAATGCGTCGACGACCCAGGAACATGCTCACCGTCGACCGAAGAAACTGGGGAACGAGCAGGTGTGAACCAAAACAGATCGTGTTACAATTGTACATAAAGATCAATTTTCAACGCATCGATCTGCGGCCCGAAATAAACGCACATTGAATGCCTTAGTGACGATTCATTTAGTTATGAGTATAATCACGAGGCGCGCGTGAGACGTTCAGACGCCAAATATATGTGTAATATAGACGTGTTTATCGCTTAGCAAGTGGTTGCTTAAGCTTTACTGTGGGTGATACGATACGGCTCGAGCGACGCCGGGTCCGGCTGCGTGCTCGTGCTACTGCTCGTGCATCTGTCTGTTCAGTAGTTGCTGAAGGTTGACACGTTGTTGCCATTCATTGCAATAGTTCGGTATCTATACATTGAAGAAAGCGACTGCTTTTAAAACTGACATCCACCAACAGTCGGGCTTTTTATATTAAGTTAATAGTTGGTAAGTGACCCGCGGCCCGCGCCCCGGCCTCCCTCGAGCATTTTTATATTTATGAAGTGAGAAATATAAACGTAATAAAAAGTAAATATTTAACTGTGTGCTCCGCTATGACCTCAACGATAAAGGACGTTGTGAAATATGAGTTTAAATTCGAATGTAGCTGTAATATGTGTCGGAAATGCGCTGTATATTGTCTCTAGCGTATATTATAGATATATTGTTATAGAAATTAAACAAGGTAATTGTATCGCTCGCAGCGAGACACTGTTGTCGTATGATACTTTTTTAATATTTTATTTTCATGTATATTTTATCGATACACGAACGGTGGAGTTCTCTAGTCAGACGATTCTGAACATCACTAGAGGTCTCGAAGTTTACGTGTATACGAAAGTCGACTATTATCATCAATTATTTTTATATCGATTTTTGTTTATAACACAGCGAATATCATTTCGGTGCGGCACTGTACAGATCATTGTAGTAGCAGTTCATTTTTAGTCAAAAATCGAGCAACCAACTGATGTTTTAAAAAGACTCGACGATACCGCAACAGTGTTTCCGCTAAACTTTAATATAGAGATATATAACGTGAGAAGAGTGTAGAGATACTAAGATTTACGAATTGATTTGTTGCTATTGCATTTAGGTTATGTACCTGACTTTTTCATATAAGCAAGTCAGGAAAACCCCGAAATAACGTTTTGTTCGTCAGTCTCACGATAAGTAGCTCTAAATGCAATAATGATAATACCGGGCAGAGTCACGGCTGACGGCGACGCAATGTAACATACGAACTTATACATTCAGTTATTTACTATCTTGAACGGTTCTTTTTGAATTAAGCATGAGCTAGTACTTACACCGCAATAATCAGTGAGTGCCATCGATAGTTACTAGTTTAGTTTGACAATTTAATAGTAAAGTCTGGAAATATCTGTATTTTTGAAACTCGAGAGTTGTTTTTATACATTGACAAGTAACAATGATTCAGTTATGAACACAATCTTATGAAATATGCTAAGCAAACGTTCCTGAATATGTTCATTCAAATCGCAAGTCTGATTTTAATAGCTTACTACTAGTTTGAATGTGTGAACTTGAGAAAATATTAGGATAAATGTTTATGATAAGTACTTCATAACAAGTAATTGAATGATTTGTATAAGTTTGTATGTAAATGCGCTCAGATATTAACGAGACTACACCATATTGTATTGTTCTGGTCTCATTAATATCTGGGTACAGCGAGGACGACACTTGCCGCCGCCGACCTCATGTAATTTGTTCTGTAAAGATCAGTCTACAATATTGTTCTTATATTGTATTGTTTTCTTTTTTAATAATATATTATGTTTAAACTGCTCACTTGTGTTTAATTTCTTTCCTCACATTAACTCACATAATTTATACCATAATAATTAACAAATAAAAAAGTCAAAAATACACTACTTAGACCATTGGACACCCATCGCGGGTATTTATTTTTTCGTGATATTATTGGTATTCAATTAAATAGTCTGTGTTGTTATTAATAATATACAGGGTGTTAGGGTAAACACCGTTATCCTTGCAACCAGTGGTTTGGTTTCATTTATAGAACGTAAAATCAATGGAAACTTACAACTTTTTTTTCTTTTTTTTTAATCTACATTTTACCACAAGAGACGCAAGTTCATTGCCCTATGCGTTAGTGCAACGAACTTGCATCTCTACACGGGCGGGGGGTGAAGGATGGGGTTACACGACATTGGTCAAGTCTGATATTTGCCAAATCGGCAATTCGTCAAATTTTATATTGATCAAAGCTGTAGTTCGTCAAATCGTAGTACCGTTTTTGTCTCAATTGATATCCTGCACGTAATAGTTTCTTTTTGCCTTTTTTAGAGTCAATAAATGTAAATGCAGAATCACTGCCTTTACTAGTAGAAGCCATTAGGTATATATATATTTCACCAAACCGAAGACACAAAAATAAAGAATTATTAAGTAATTGAACGGGGTAATTGTTGTCATTTACAAATAATGAAATGTCAAATAATTGACGGGAAAACAAATGATGGCATATTCGCTATTCTATTAAGCCAGCATTTTCCGCCTAGATTCTACCTGGCAGACACTTCTTACAGATTCAAAGGAGGTAACAATCAAAACAGATGAAGTCTCAGAATACTCAATTACTATATTTTAATGATGTAAATAGGAACCTACAGCAGGCGGCTTTTCCTTTTGTAAGACTACAAGTAAGTTATGTGAATTCAAAACGCATGTTTTATCGACTCGACTGTACATGGACTTGACCAATAGCGTATAAGACAGATTTGGTAATTGGACAAAAATACGATTTGACGAACTACAGCTTTGACCAATATAAAATTTGACGAATTGCCGATTTGGCAAATATCAGACTTGACCAATGTCGTGTAACCCGCGGGATGTGACCTGACCGGCCGCAAGTGCGACCCCTCCCTCAGTCAGTCAACTGCTTCGCTAGAGAGCACGGAGACGGATAGAAATTTTTTAAAATCTTTTAATGAAAATAACTTTTTTTTTTTTTTGTTGTGTTCGGTCTTTTATTTTTATATACCCATGGTTTGAATGACAAGAGTGTTTACCCTTACAGCCTGTATATTTCTGCATACATTGAGTTAAGAACATGCATTTATTATTACGTAAGTCTATCTTTTTTTGAGGTGATGAGACAACTGAGGGCATAGTCTTATAGTCCAGAACACAAAAAAGAAGAGTCTTGATTTCTTTACGATTATTTTAATACTAAGTTTAATTTGCTCTAAGTAATCAATTTAGGGAAACTACAATGAGACAGTCCTGCGGACATTTTTCAAATGGGGCGGTTGCAAAATGGCCGTATTAATCACGTATGTTTTGTTTTTTTATTTTTATAAATTAAACAAATCTGAATAGAAATGAGTATATTTCAGTAGTTTGACTTGTTAAAGCGAATTCGATTTTTGGTAAACATTCATTGCGCGAGCTTTTATTTAGGTTCGCAATAAACGTTCATTTGCAAAATGAACTTTGGTGAGTAGGTAAAGTATGTACATGAGTACATACTTTTTTTTTGTACTGTGAATCCTAACACGAAAAACAAATTCAAGCGAATAACAACAAAAGCTCGCGGTGAAATGATTCAATTAAAACCTACTGACATGCTTATGCCATGGCTACATTATTGCGATAAAACGAACTTCGCGCGGACTCTGTTAAGGTGCTCAGCAGACAGCGGTCGTTTAGCTCACGAAGTAATAAAAACCGTTTTGTCTTCGGACCTTCGGCAGGGTCGTGTGAGTGTTTTGATGTAAAGGATGCCACCCGTCCCGGCTCATAAACGAGGAATACATTTGAAATGAGGATGCTCAGGGATTGCAGCAGGCAGCAGGCCAGGGAAGTAGGGATGTTTTACATCATCAGGCTTTCGTTTGGAAAATGGATTGGATCAGCAGTCCCCGTCTGCCTTATATTGTGATGCCACTAATGTCTTCAAAATTTTTAGAGCTATATACCGCGAAGTAATTTTTCACATCTTCATGAATTACGCGAGCAAAAAATAGAACTCTACTTAAATTGAAATATCGCATCAATATGAAAATTACTTCATAAAACACGAATTTACAATGGCGCCTGCAGATAACGATTCATTGAATAATTATGTTAATTGTGCAAAAATTACTGAGGGACAGATTCAATAAATTAAGGAGGAAGGTGATTGTGGATCAACCCTCGAGGCAGGCCTTTATTTACGAAATCAATCGGTTTAGATAAAATCGGTAAAATGTTGAGGGCGGATATTTAAATTACGGTTATTTCATTTGAATCGTATTGTTATTGAAAAATGTAGAATTTAATTAGGTATGATTTGGTGAGGAGAGGACAGTTACCTAAGTAATACTATTACATGCTTACTAGGTGCCTACATATCTACTTAGTTTACCGGATGACCAGGGTAGGGCAACTTCTTACAGACTATTATCCATACTAGGTACTACTAATATTATAGATGCGAAACTAAATCTGTCTGTAACCTTTTCACGGCAAAAGTATTGAACCGATCGTTATGTTTGACAGATCGGTTCAGTGGTACATGTCTAGAGTCTGCGCCACCACTGAAGTCCGGCGGAAAATTGTGAAATTACATTTTCTTTATACAATGACTTAGACACAATAGACCAGGGGTACCTAGCCAACCGGTCGATCGCGACTATTAGTCCAGTCGATCGAGGCAAGGCAAACATTATATAGAATAGACTGCGCAACGTAATCACCAACTGCAATAGACACTAGCGCCGCGTCTATCGGAATATTGTGTTTGAGTGGTGGCGCGGACTCTAGCTGCAGGGAGCCTGCAGCTAGAGTCTATATAGCCTGGGACCTGGAGAAGGACATGGCTACTTATCATCCTTGATTCACGCAGACGAAGATGGCAACACCTACTCAATAATGTTGACGCAAAACTTCTTGAAGTCTCATAAGTCCGCAAGTTTCAGTAGGCTTCACAACGTTCTAAGTAATAATCGGCGTCTCTCAAGCCAAACGCACATGAAAATGAGTTGCGCTGCGGCCCGATGCGTGCAGACAGACGCAGTTCATTTTTATACAAAAAGATTCGGTGCGGCCCGCCTGTCCTACCTGTAGTGTGCGTTGGTACATATAAAATGTACGAAAAAGTGATGAAGGACGACTTTTACAATGCGTTGCGTTGCGGTGCGGCCCGACCTAATTTGACAACGAAAGGACTGGTAAGTGGCACTAATCATATCAAAAGACAAGCAAAGTGTTAGGTACTGTTAGAAGATAAAATTTTACCTAAACTTATTACCTGCTTCATGATTGCACGACTGCAGCCTGTAAGGCTAGCTAGGTCCTGTATGTACCTTGGTTACCTACCTAGTTACGAGCTTTACAAATATTTACGTTCGCAATCTATGATTACCAGGAATGCATTGGCTTCACATACCCCGTTGATAAAAAGTTTTCTTACATAAATACACCTTCACTCTTGAGTCGATGCGCGATGTATCGTACGTAACACTTGTAACTTCACAGCTTGAGTAAGCCATCGTCTACGTTATTGCTGAATAATCATTAGGAATAATGGTATGTATAGTCGTCGTTTGATACCCGTAGTGATCCTTATGTTTTAATAACTGGCTTAAACCCTGGACGGAGTCGAGGTACCTACCGTTGGGTCCTTGGAAGTCTTTTTTCAACCCTTATTTTAATTTTTAGATCGGTTACATTACATGGCGCCAATTCATAAGTCCAGCCTAACACCGTCTATTATTAAAAATACCGCAGGCTTCTTCAAATAGCCGCCACAGCAAGGCCAAGGCAATCTTCCAACTTTCACGTCCATGATGTTTGCAGAAGTTACGAGTGCGTAACTTTTTAGAGTGCCCTAATTTACGACTAGCTTAGCTAGGTAGGTACCTATGTCCTAAAAGTTAGGTAGGTACTTTAATACAGTCAACATAATTCGTACAGTACCTACTACGTCACTACTCTTACTAACCAGATCAGCTACTTAAACTCAATCAGGGACGGTACTTACAAACCGAGTGTCTCCTTGCAAAAGTTGAGGGAAATCAAATATAGAAAAGTCGCATTGCAAGCAATACGACACTGGTAGTCAATTCATTGAATATCACGTTATCTCTGTTCCAACAGCTCCGGGACCTGAGGTCCAGTGTGCAGGGGCGGGGGGGAGAAAGTAGGGGGAGGGGTCGCGAGAAATTGAATGAAAACATTGAATATTTATTCTGAGACGATGCCAGTGCACCGCTGCGGGCCCCGGGCAAATACTATGCGCTGGGGCAGATGTGACAGACGGGTTATGTACGTCTTGTAAACCTGGACGAGTTATTTTGCGTGCCCAAATCCGTACCTACCACCAGTCTAGTTTAAATACATGTAATGAATCTGCCACACAAGAGAAGTGCGCGAAGCTAACCGACTTATTGTTGTTAGATCAATACTATTATATTCATGGGCTAATAGAATAGGTCTTCAAGTGTTGCACTTGCTTCGTTTCTTAAGCTTGAATTTACAAATCGGATAACAGTCTTCTGTAACATTCTGTAGCTTCGATTTCCTTTTTACACGACTGCCCAAAAAGGAGTGTACCTAGATAATGTTTTCAGGGTTCACGTACTGACTAAAACCCACCCGTTTGGCAACGAGCAACTGAAGGAACACGGGTGGGTTTTAGTCAGTAAAAGTTTGACACGCCCTCCCGCTCCGCCCAGAGCGGGAGAAGTCATTTTGATGATTTCCAAAGCTCAAAAAATAATAATAATAAGGGTTCACTTATGTAAGATTACTTATTTCACCTTAACTTTTAAATGCTTGAACGGATTTAGATGTAGTGGTATCGAATTTTGCCATTTTCAAATGTGAAAAATAAAAAATCTTCTAGGTAGGGAGTACATTATTTTTTTAATTATTTATTTTTATCGAACTACGAGACGTCACCAACGACCACAGCTACAGTGAGTCGTGACCATGACTTGTCATAGAATTGTGCGTTTTAGGCCACGCTTGTCTTGTCTTGTCTGCTAGGGCACTTCTTTGTCGTTCCGGGATGATCTTGTGGCTCTCCTTTTAATATTTGATCTGCATATTTATAAATCGTGCTCGGACTGTTTGCGCCGCCCCTCGAGCGTGTTTGCAGATTTATAGTTTATTTCATTTCGTGTGAGGACCCCTTCGACTGACATCAACCCATTGTTTACCGTACATTCTCCAGGAAGCGTATGGTCTGGAATATTTTATATCAATGCTTGTATTTGTCCGCAATCTTTAAAGAATTCTGAATTTATAGTGCAATAACGCTATACAAGTGGACACTGGTGTACTGCACTCCGGAATGTTGTTCTGTGAAGTACGCTAGCAAGATGTCATGCATCTTCCGCACATCTTATTATTGGTTTACATTCAAAATTCAGCTCGTACCTATAATTTATTGCCTAAATAATTATTTATTTATTAATTATTTATATTATTGGCATTTAAATAAATACGTATATAAACCTGGTTTGAAATAAAGTTGTTTGTCTAGTATCCTTTGACTATGACAGCCATGACATTTAATAGGACTTAAAACTGCATAACTATTAAAAGTACGTATTATTATCATCAAGAATAATAAGCATAAACTTTGTGTCATTTTGTCATTTGTTAAGGCTTAATTATAATACTTACAGCCAGTCCTTGCCCTACTTTAATACTAATAAGTTACCTAGGTTTGTTAGTCTGAACGACTATCTGCTGCAAGGCGCAGCGTGTTAACTGCTAACGACTCATTAAACCTGCGAGAGTGGCTCTCTAGTCAAAGGAAATAAACGCGTGCCCACAGTTGTGTAGATTTATCCTCTGTGAAGCAACGCACTTGCCCAACGATTGTCGAGACATGCATGTGAGAAGAATGAATAACATGTAATTATGTAGGACGTGTCGGACGAACCTAGGTACCTAATCTAACCGTAGGTACATCAGTTAGGTACGGATCACTGGGATTTTTTGATAAAGGATTTGTGGATATATTGTTCTAACGATGACTTACCAATTTATGACTGGAGCTTGTTGCCCTGCTTATATAAAGAAGAGACTAATTTATAGCAGTGCTATAAAACCAAGGACACTTTGCAGCAGAAACAGCGCTTTGTGAGTGCACCGGGCCCAGATCAATCCACCTAATCACTAACATAGTTTATTATAATAAGTGATCGCTAAGAACAGGTTTTTGTTGGAACATTTCTTATTATTTTCGTTATTTTTGTTTCTGTAATTGTATTTGTTTTTTATTTATTTATTTAGAAGTCCATAGATTAGTATTAAGTATCTATGTCTACTCCCCGTCACTTGTCCCTAAGGGTTCATTAGAAAACCAGCGTCAGACAGCGGCTGTCTGGCATTAATGCTGAAATGAACCTTTTTGGCGCAGCCGTGAGGCACACACACGGAGTATAGAACACATTATTCTTAAAACATTATTTTCACTTTTTTATTATTTTTTTGTATATTGTGTTTCACGAACTGTGTCCAAATAAATGTTATACTTTCTGTTTCTTTCTTTCTTTCTTAATAATTAAAACTTAAAAAAGAAAATCTCGTCTGAACAAGTTCTAATTACGATCTTCAACTATCTTGAAAATACGTACCTACATAAGCATACTGGCTGGGTGCCTTGAAAAGATCTTAGCTGAAGCCTGCCAGGAGTAGAGTATTGGAACAACACACCATAGACTAGGAAATGACACGTTTATTCCCAATTCCTCACATCATTGTACCTGCATTTTACAATTCATGGCACTCTTACAGGGCACGTATCCTTGTAGGCCGTGTTCACACAGCAGGTCCAATAGAAATCGCCCCTGGTGGCTCGAGGGTATGTCGGTGACTGACAGCTGGTGGTCGATGCGCATCAACTGGGTTCTGTTGGCTGTGGTCGCTGGCCAGCGGACTGGTAGCAGTTGGGTAGGCAGCGGTGTTGGGTCTCTGGAAGACGAAGGGTAGGATTGAGTAGAACATGGTGGCAAATAATTTGCTGCGAGGTAAATCCTTTCAGATCCTACTTGAATTGGCTAAAAATTGAATTTTCGACACATTTCCGTAATTCATTTCCACAACATTTCAGTACAATTTCTTTACCTTAGTAAATCGAAACGAAGTACCTACCTACCTACATATCAACTTTTTCTGTCACAAAAAGAAGGCATTATTTTAGTTAGGTTATTGCATAATAAAATATCGTCACTTCCTATGATTTTGTTGCCAAACGCCGACAATGCTTTAGGACAAACCTATATTCAATTCCAAGTAAGTAGTGACTGTTAGTACTAACTTACAGTAGACTAATGTTTACCTACTACACATTTTATGTTGTTCTTGTTTGAGGTTTATCTTACAGCGTGGCTGGTTACTGAAAAAGAGTGATGGAAATTCTAAGAACAACAGTTTTTGGTGTCAGTATATCTCGAAAACTTCAGTGATCGTTTTGATTGGATAATACTGATTCTTTTTCTTATACCTAAGACTGTTATGTACATATATTACGACTAATATGACTATTATGTATATTATGACTATTATGATTATTATTTGATATATTATGACTATTATGTTCTATTATCATGAATATTATGCAACTATGCAACTATGCACCAAATCCTTGTTTTTGGAACATTATAGAAGCCAGGTCATGATTATCATCAGCTATGTGGAGTGTGTCTGTGGATACGACCCCGATCGATGTTAGTAATAAGAACGGCTGGTAAAGCTTGTCCACTCCGAAATGACGCGCCCCACTGCCGCATTTACACACACGGGCACACGGCTTACACTTTGAGTAAGGTGTAAATGTACAAACAAAATGAATAGGTACATATTATGTAGTGAAACATTAAACATAGATACTGTAATGGAGCAGTCTATAGGTACTCTCATAAAATAATAATGGTTGTCATTATGTTCATGTTTGGTAATCTGCATTCGATGGTGTAACCCCATGGACGGAATGTGTCGTTTTACTTCAGCTGCATTTTATGGAAAATCCGCGTGCTTGCATCATTCAGTAAAAAACGTCTGTACCTACGTTCATGAGAATGCACTTAAATTGCCTTAAAGAGTCATCCAAAATGGGTGCGGCTTACGTCAGTTTTTAGACTAAGTACCTAACATACGTAAAAAGATATGATGCAGGTTGCAAAAAATGACATCTGACGTATTTTTCTTATTATTCTTTTGTCATCTAGATTAACCTATATTAAGTAGTATTTTGGTAAACTCACCCGAACTTCATAAAGTTGGTCAACATGGTGGTGTGTCTTTCGATGAATAATCTGTCAGAGTTACTCAACCGCAAGGTCAGACCTCCCGGCTTGAACACGTAGAAAATGTCATCGGAATGAGTGGCTCCCCTCACTCCGAGTCCACGACCGAACACGACACTCCCGAAATTACGTCCCCCTTCGTAAGAGAACATGTAATTATACACCGGTTTGTCTGAATACTTCGCTATCAGCTTCGAGAACGCCTCAAACGCTCCGTTGGTTATCCAATCCGAATAATAGTTCACACCATCTTTGATCGAGGCTTTACTATTGAGCCTTTGTTTCCCAAAGTAATGTGAACGAATTTTCTTGGCTATTTCTCTTTTATCATCGTTGGAACACCAGGAAAATACCGATGGCAGCCTATCTACGAAGTTATTGTCTAAATATTCTAACGTTCTTTGGTTATTGAGTCCGTAGAACAAGGTACCTTCGCTGTCGGTGACGCCCACCATTATTGGCACTTTGTTAAAGTCTCCCGACGTGATGATGTTGTATGGCGTGTCGTGGAAGAAGGGGTCGGTGAAGTTCGTGTCGACACACGGTGCGTACTTGAAGTACCGCGGATCTATTGAAGAGCCTTGTGTTGCTGTCAGTACATCTCTCAAGGACAACTTTAGAAAAGTATTGTATATATCTCGTTCACTTCGCACTGTTGCTATCTTAGCGGCGTCTTCGAACGCTGCAGTGAGCGGCTCTGGGTTGAACGACCACGTCGTCAGAGCTACACCGCTCATCATTATCGCTTTGTGGAACAGTCCTCTGCTACGTTTCGATAATAGGTGCATCGCAGTGGAGGTAGCTCCCGCACTTTGTCCGGAAATGGTTACATTGTCCGGATCTCCGCCGAAAGCAGCTATATTCTTCCGTATCCATTTTAAAGCTGCTAACTGGTCCTTCAGTCCGAGGTTTGCAACATTATTTAAGCATAAGAAACCTAGGACGCCTAATCTATAGTTGACTGTCACGACTATAACGTTCTTTTTGACTAGAAATTCGGGGTCGTAATGCCACTTGCTACCGTAGTAGTAAGCTCCACCGTGGAAGAACACTAGCACGGGTAGTCTGCGGCCTGCTGGGGCCTGTTCCGGGGTGACCACGTCGAGCAGGTGGCAGTCCTCGGCGCCCAGCTTGAAGATGGCGAAGGCTTGTGCGCAGGAGTCGAACTGCGACACCGCGTGGAACGTGCCGCTCCATTTTCTCGGTGGTTTCGGTGGCTGGAAGGAGGGTTCATAATTTTGAACTATGTCTAGATGTGTGCTGTTTTAAGTAGATATAATTATTGATTAGTAACAGAATTGTTAGTTAGTTTTCACATTATCGTTATAAGACTGAGCTAGCTTCAATATAAAATGTGGGTGAGATATTATGATGGCCGTAAATAATTATGATGGCCGTAAATAATAAAACTTTGGGTTTGTTAACTTAGTCATTTTATGGCAATTTCAGCATCCTAACCAATATTATAAATGCGAAAGTGAGTTTGTTTGTTTGTGTATTAGGTACGCTTTCACGCTAAAACGGCGGAACGGATTTAGATGAAATTTCGCACAGGGGTAGACCTTGACCTGGAGAATGACATAGTCTACTTTCATCCTGGACCGCAGACGAAGTCGCGGGCAACATCTAGTATTATTATAAGTTAAACCAATTGTCGAACATTTCAATGAGCGATTCTTTTTTTTTTGTATATTTTTCTCACGACCAACGATTATTACCCACTCACAACTACAGTTCCGCATTTCCCAACCGTCTCACCGGGGAATGAGATTAACATTTAAATATTTCTCATATTAATATGTGCACGACTCGTACACTATGCAGATAACTTTCGCAGTGATATTACAAACCGTATACTCACTTGGAATCTCTCGCTGACGGCGTACGGGATCCCGTAATACCGGTTCTGTCCAGAGAAGCCTCGGAGCCCCCTTAATTTACCCTGGCTTACTTCCACGACCGGCGTATACAAGAATAACCCGCGCACATGCTGCACACACGACAAGCACACAATATATGCCAACACTCCGTATCTCATATTTACCGACGAATGACTGAACTCATAGTTTTGCAAATGTGTTTGGTGTTGTCCATTTATATTAGGCAGAAAAATCTGGGGTTACCGGTTTGGAATTAACATGTTAACTGGTTATGGTCAATGTCTTAAGGGTCAGAGTTGGTTATTATTCTAACAAAATTCATAAGTCTGAATAATTGGATTTACAACATGATTAATGTTGTTTAACGGGATAAATGAAGAAATCACTAAGAAACATTAGTTTACAATTTCTTTATAATCCCGTAAAATATTGTTTAGGATAAAGTAAGACATAAAATAGTAGGTACTTAAAAGTTCACTTTTAAAACACAAGCACACTAGAACGACCCTAACTTCGAAGTCTTTGGTAGAAACTTCGTCGTTCAACTTTCCGGTTCACTTCAAGTTCACAGATGAAGTTCATCTGAGTGGAAGCCAAGATGCTGCGTGCGAGGCGGCCTGGTGCACACTGGTAAGGAAAGTACGCGATCCCAGGCGGCGGCGGCCGGGTGCGCTTGCGCAAGTTCACTGCAATGTTTGCAAAGTGTCCGCAAACTGTTATAAGTATTATTTGCTGATCGTTCGATGACAGTGTGTCTATTCTAGTTTTTTCCTTTAATTCATTTTGTAACAAATTCTTAATGTGGTTTCTTTGAATTGTGTCGTAACGGTGTTCGAAGTTCTTAAAATATTGGTTGCGGTAATTGTTTGGTTATGGTAACTTTTGGGTTTTTTTTACTTTTAACTGGTAATAATGTATATCGATTTTAACATCGTTCTTTTGAGTTATATTACGCAAATAGTTGTTGGCTAAAGAAAAAAATGTAATTTTATGCTGATTATTATAACCTAAGTTAGCACCTAGTTCTTAATGTTCAACTACAAAGATTGGCGTTTATAAACTTGTAATTAATTTAGCAATGACATTGTAATGACAAATCTGTATACTAGGTACAAACAATTACTTTAATTGCGGAAGTGTTCGTCTTTTGCTAAACCTGACAATGGGTCACGATACTTCTTACCTGCTGAAGTACTTAGTTATATTTCAAGTCCGGTTAAACATCTATATTAACTGACTGCGCGTCAACAAAGACAGGGTTATGTTATCGATGTAATATCTTTGTACGGATTCTGTATACTCTCGAAGCATCCTAATGGTTGGATGGATTTTAATACATGAGGTGTATATCGACTTCTCTGGGTCGCGAAATGGCTATGCTTGTTTTGTTTTTATAAAATCAAAAATTGTATAAAAGACATCAATAAGTACTATAGAATAGTACATTTCTTAAATATAACTGGCTTGACGTGGGTGTATTATAGATGCACCACTGCCCAACCATTCGGGGAAATAATAGGCGTGATGTAATGTTATGTTAAATTAAGGTCGTCGAGGGCAAAATGCGAAAGTCAAGCAATAAAACCAGTTGCTCAGCTTTGATGGACGCAGTATTGAATGACATCTGCAGCGCCGCATCTGTTGATGACACAAAGTTCCCAGGATGTTATTTGGCCATGATTTAGATTTGTCTACCTAGACTAGTTGTAGGTAGACAAAGGTAAGTGATGCCAGTTTGTAAACTCTAATACTCATGTCCATGGTCTACCCCCTTCTAGATTCCCAGTCCATTGAGGAACAACTGCCCTCATTGAATTATACTGACCTGGTTATACAGGGTCAGATTAAATAAGTTATAGATAACTAAACATGCTAAAAACAGAAAGTTGATGATTTTTTTGGGGTCCTATCTAATGTACTTGAAATATCAGTTTTTTTTGTGTAAACTTTACAGCCGTGATGGTCGTCAATAAAACGAACAAAAAAACTGTTATTTTTCAACTCATACTTGTACTCTGATAACTAGACTAATAGCGGTCGTTAACCCGAGAAAAACATCAATATTATATTTTTTCATCATGTTTGATATCGATACCCATTACGTGTGTGGAATTTCGTATCGATAGGTATCTAATTTAATTTGACCCAGTATATTTTGCCTCCAAATGTCCATCCTTTAAAAATTTAAAACGTCAACGTTGTAAATTAAGACGTACACAATTTACTTTGCATGAAAACAATTTGGAATAAACTTTTCAGACAGATTTCAAAGAAACCATCTCTTGAGTAAAGTTAAAACGAAAATAGGTTTTTAACGAATGAGAAGTCGCGAACAATAATAGTAAGTGCATTAAAAATAAATAGTCATATAATAAAGAGCGTTCGTCTCGCCGCAGTAAAGCTGGTTCACACTGGAGCTTGGGTATGTGTTTTATGTTAGAGAATTAGGATCAACTTAGAACCTGGGTTCTTATTGAGTATGGATGATGGGGAAGTTATACCAGATAAAATAACAATCAGTGCAAGTCTAAAACACTTTAAAAGTTCTTATCTGCGGGCTATTCACTTGGTAAACGGAAATAGTAATCCTGTCAAAAAGTGTGCATGTCTTCGAGATAGACCTCACATTTTTTGATTCGGCATTATCAAGGTTTACTTTTTTATAATAGGCTCTTCTGTTATTGGTTTTATTTAGCATAAGTAGTTAAATTTGTGTGGTACCAAGTGATAAGTTCATCCCCGTCTCGCATAAAAATGAGTAAGAGCAAACATTCCCATCACCCATCACTGCTTTACCCTTTTGGGGATTACAAGCTTGATGGTAGAGTCGGGATTTTTCTCGTTTCAGTTACGAACTGCAGTGAAAAAGTTTTAATCACTTGATAAGTTTCAAGTGATACTTTCAGCGTTGGAATGTTCTAGCTAATGTTCGTAGTGTATCTACGAACTTGTATGAAGTGAAAACTTCATCAGACCAATATATTCGCTACCTAACATTGTAATTCCGAACCATCATTCTTGTACACACGGCTACACATCAAGCTATACATTTCCAGTTTATGCTGATCTCGCATTATACAGGATTTCCGTACAATGCGAGGTCAGCTTATACTGGAAATGTATAGCTTGATGTGTAGCCGTGTGTACCTGTAATAAAAATATTTCAGTTTAAGTTTATTTTTAGGTATTATAATTGTGTGGAAAATCTTACTGTTTAACTACACTTTTTGTAAAAAGTTTATTCAACAAAAATATTATGTATTATAATTAATTTTAAAGAACTCCTATGCAAAGTTTACAATATCATGAAGAGGGCCCAACTGAGGGCTCAGGTGGGCCCTATTCATGATATTGTAAACTTTAATTGTCTTAACGAAATTGTTGTTTAATCAATCAAAAGGAATTCACGCAGCGAGCGCTAAATTGATTCCTTGCTTAAAAAAGCGCTTTTTCCGGGTGAACTTGGTCGTTGGGTCAGCGCCTCAGCGCGGCGGCGGAGCCCGGGCCCCGGCCCTCCGCGCCGGTGTGGAGGCCGTCCAACGAGATAACTTTTGAATTAAAACGCCGAGGAAGTCCTTTCCTCGTCCAATTTGCATGTTTGCCCAGTTTATAACAATTAGCCGCCGCTTCCCGGGTATTTTTCTTTATTACCAGGATTAGCGCGGCCCGCTCGTCGCAAGGGTACCGACTTGCGCTTAATTATGCTTTATATATGAATGTGCGATTGCCGTTTATTGCGCAGTTAAATAGCTCTTATTGTGCTTAGTGGGCAGCTTTGCATAGTTTTATGTGGGATATGGCTCTTAATTAAGGTTTTGGTTCAGCTAGTGTTTAGTCTTGAGGCGAGCTACAGAATAACTTGCGAACAGTGCTTGTGAACCGTAAAATAATGTAGTTATAACCACAACCCATTTTCTTATACCTACACTGAATTTCTGATCTACACGTATGGTTTAAAAAACTGAATTAAATCCCACTCAAATTGAAAACTCTTGAAATTCAAAATCACTACGTTTGTGAAGAGATTGATGAGCCCAGTACCTAGCAGGCTAGCCACTATGAGATATGGACTCCCCTCAAAATCTATAATAATAGTCTATTATGGTTTAAAATAGCCTCGTTTATATTTAACTCCACACAACTAATCAAGCGTATGATAGCTCCAACATTAACACAATTACCACGTGTACGCAAACGTGTGTTTCTGTAAGTGTAGTTAAAAGTTGTCAGTAACAGTGAGCGCCGCCGCCGCGATGCTTCAGGTACAGTCTCAGCCCTTACAGACACAAGTTACCAACATAATCACCTAAGTTCACCCGGGGATGTACAGGCGCAGGAGAAGTAAGCTCGTAAGTTACAAGAAGTGTTTTATGAATAGAATTTTGCGGATTATTTTTGTGACACGTGTGTTATACAACTAAAAAAAAACAGCTGTTCCATACATTTGTGTTCACTTAAATCGACAAAATGTATGGAACAGCTGATGTTATTTCGCGATTTCAAAGTTGGTCCCATAGAAAAAGTTGTTCAAAATGGTTGAGTACAATGACCCCTTTTCGGGTTAAGCATAAACAAAAACTAATGTTGTATAAATCCATAAAAGATGTATATGATTAATTTTAAGTGATCAAGTTTTAATAGTTCACTTTAGTTCTTATCTTTATGGCAAAAGGTTGACATTAAAAAAAAATGTTCCATTTTCTGCGCTCTCAAATCACTTCAAGAATTAGTATGAATAGATTACAGATAGATTAACTCACATCGCGTTTTGGATAATATTACTTACGTGTGTAGGTACTTATTATTCATTTCCATAAATTTATGAAGTCGTCGGTATCTACTTGTAATTTTTTTTTGTATAATGGGCTAAAGAGAACACGACAACACGTGCGCGAGGCGGTAGACTGCTGACCGCTGCGAACTTCATCAGGACAAGTTGCTTCAGATAGAATGTAAATTATATTTAAACATATTTAATTATGTGTAGGTACATAATATAATTATAGGTATGTTTGCAATTAGTAAGGTTAGGAACCTTATTTTATCAAAGGCATCTGAGTATGATGATGTGTAGAGTTTATTATAAAAACTACTTTTTCGCATATTTCGTTCTATTTTTGATGATATTCGATAGCGGGTACTTAATTACTTTTCTTGGCACCCTTATTTTCATGAAAAGCGACTGAAGTTTAGAAAATGAAATACATAGGTAGTCTAAATTTTCCTATTCCATTCGCATTCCAATGCAGGAACAGAAGCGTCTTCTCTGTGAGAGGGAGTGGTGTACACTAGTATTGTTTTCATTCGTGTGGTTCTTTATGACATTAACTTCGTCTCAATGCACCAAATTATGTCTGCAAGGGCAATGTGCATTAAGTTGAAAGCTCATGTAGATACGGACAGGTTGATGTAAACCAGTATCTGAAGCGCCTGCTCATATTGTAACTCGATAAACTTATTTATGTGCATTGTGTCTAGTCGCTGACTAGATCAAATACATTAGTAATGTATATTTATTAGTTATTTATGCAATTTTTATATAATAAAGGGTATTAAAACACGAATGTGGGTTTATCTATAATATAATGTGGTATAATAGTATCACATGAGTGTTTTAATACCTCATTATATACGGTTGTATACAAGATTTTATCTACAACCATGATATGAATATTCTATAAAACTTTCTTTGCAATACCAATATCGAACAAAAATGTGTTTTGTTTTTAAATTACGGTGCTTTGTTAGTGAAACGCTCGTGAATGACAATGTTCGTTTTTTTAAATGAGTTGCATAAAGAAATTCAGTACAACATTATAACACCCGTTTGGATGATATTATGGTTACTATGACACTGAATGTTTTAATGTTGGCTATAAGCTAACCGTTTCAGATACTTTTATAGAGGATTTATAGCATGGGTGTAGATAAAAGTCTTTATAATATCTCAAGGCTTTATGAAAATTCTGAAAACTTTCTGAGAAATGTCTCTCACTGTGAATGTAGCAACTCGTCTTAGTTCTCTAGTAGTAGTAGTAGTCGTAGTAGTCTCATTATACTTTGAAATATTTGTTACTAGCGTTTGTCTGCGGTTCCTCTTGTGTAGGGTTCCAGTACTTGTTGTATTAGCTTTAAGAGATGAGTCTCTGTGTTAAATTAAATGTCTCCATTATTGGTGCATTTCTTAAGTATGCTTACTTTTATATTCTTACTAGCTGTTGCCCGCGATTTTTCTGCGATGCAGGATGTGAAAAGCCTATGTCCTTACCAGGTACCAAATTTTATCCAAATCTGTTCAGCCGTTTTAGCGTGAAAGCGCAACAAACAAACATAGACACTCACTTTCGCATGTATAATATTAAAGTTAGGATTTACCGTCTAGCAAGGGCGCCTGTTATTTGATACTTACAAGTCCAGCAAAGTATTACTTTGGATTCCCTTCCGGTGATTTTCACCCCAATTCTTTATTAGGATTCATTCTCGGTGGCTGACATTATGATAGCCTTTTTATGGCACGTCACTCAGCCGTTCAAGAACTTTTCTTTCGTAAGATAACTATATTAGAGCCTTTCAACCACTTCTTCTACTATCGTTCTTTGGTTGTAACCTGTGGCCAGGCATGGCCCGGCATGGCCCAACTTCCACCATTACCTGGTGACGAAGAACACCACATTAATGCAACAAACTAACTCAATATTTATGTTTATTGCTCATTTTAAATTGCTGAAACAAGCTAGTGTTATCTTTATTACGTCCCAAGGCGGCCATCCGGAGGATTTTGTTGGACTTGAAAAGTCTGTAGTTTGTCTCACGATGAGTTTGGCTGTAGTTTTTATTGCACTTGAGTACAATTGATAGTTATCCGATTGCTTACTTAGTTACTATTTTTGTAATGTCCGTTTTGAATTGGGTTTATGATGTTTGGAGCGACTGACTCTTTGTCTTTTGAAAAACTTTGTGTTTGTTACAATGAATCGTTTTTAAACTGAAGAATTGCTGGTGAATTTACTACAAGTTATTAAGGTTTAAGTACCTTATCATTCTACTTTGTTAGTAGATTTAATTTATTTGTATATTTTTATGCAGTTCGTAAATATTCCCCACGTAATAATGAAACGCCGGGCTATTGACAGCAATTCTTGCCCGTTCTTCTCCATAGGTACCTACTACGCTTTGGAATGGGCAACTAGCTTCATATTCCTGACTGACCGACTCCTTGACAATTCAAAAGTGCCTGTAAATGGTTTAATTGAAATAAATGCTTTGAGTTTGAGTTTGATTCATAAGATAAAAAACTCTGGGTCGCTTCGTATGAAGAGGATTTTGTTTTCGATTGTTCCTTTGTATTATCGCACATTGCGCTACCCCTCTGTCTGTCCTTCCTGCCGCAGTCGTGATGTATCAATACATTATAAGATCAAACATTTGAGGTCGGCCATCGCTAGGGCTGACTGTGGCTCAATTAGAGCCACGGGCCCTATTCAAATATCTGAGGGTCAGCCCTATTACGCTGCATCGGATCCGACCTATTTGCTTTTCATTAAATCATGCTTGCAGAACAAAGATCCGGGTAGACAGGTCGGTTTACGTATTTTTTGGCGTAAGGATTGTGGGAATATGGAATATTTAATGCTGTTAAATGTTTCTATAGTGAAAAATATTAAATACGCATACACTGTGCAGTCGCTCCATGTAAAATACTGGTATTCAGCTGCATCCGGTTAGACTGGAAGCCGACCCCAACATAGCTGGGAAAAGGCTACTATTAAATGACACTGCACTATATTTGACGATACTATGCTAGACTATAACGCTACGCGTCACTGCTACGCGCCGCTACGCTTTCCTGCCTACGCCACCCGCTACGTTTTTTCTGCCTACGCGGCTACGCATTCCTGTCTACGCGGCTACGCATTCCTGCCTACGCGGCTATGCATTCCTGTCTACGTGGCTGCGTTTTCCTGCCTACGCGGTTACGTATTACGGTCTACGCGGCTACGATTTCCTGCCTACGTGGGTACGCTATTTACGCTGCATAATAAAGCTCTCTACATTGCAAACATTCACGACTCTCTGTTGAAATGACATACTATCGTAGGCATAATCAATAGACATTTACAAATTCGTGTTTTTGAACCGTGTTTGAATTAATTCCGCCGCCTCTGTGCTTCATAGGCATCAAAAGCAGACATCAGTAGGGTTGCTACCGTTCAGACAAATCCTGGTCAAACAGCGCCACACGTCAGTAGGTACAGGAAAACATTGTACGCATTATGTTGATCAGCGGAAGACCACAGGTTTTGGGTTTTGTGGTCTTATCACTTTAGCTAATTATAATTATTTTGAACCAACCTCTGAAAACGTTTTTTTTAAGGAAAAGCTAATAATAGTATTTGGTAGACACTCGATGTACAAAAGCGAGCTATACCTACTCATAATGTATGTTTTCTAAGGATTTCAAAAAGAAACAGTCATTACTTTGCGTTCATAATACATAATATATATTCATTATGTTAATATCACACCCAAAATCACAATAATTATTATAATTTACTTCAAATCTACAGAGAACTACAGATTTACTGACATAAATATTATTGTTGCAACTACTTCTCACTAGTCTATACATAAGTTAGACTAGATATTTATCACCAAACACAAATAAACTAAATTACAACTAAAACTAAGTAGGCGTCTGCGATCTTAAATAACAAATATTAGTGTACATTTCATTTTGATTAGCTCTGTATTACATATCTAAAATTTTCATTTTAATGAGAAATAGAAAAGAGACTATTAACTTAAACGTAACATAAAATTGAGATGGATGTCATTTAACTAAGGTGTCGCCAGAAAGTATTGGAAAAATGCCTCAAAGATCCTGTGAGATACTCCTCGATTGCCTGTAATCGCTTGCTGATTATAGACAATCGAGGTGCGAGGTTGTCGACACAGGCTGCATACCACATCAAAGGTTTACCCAACTATATATTTAAGTGTTAAATTGTATACTTATTATGTTTAACACTTTGGCGGACAGTAAACGCACATAGACGTAATAACAATAAAACTTCAATTGTGTCTCATTCACTGTCCGCTAAAATGTTAAGATTGGTCAATTATTTAGAAGTAGTAAAAAGATATTTCGACGTCGTCGTAGAATACTAAGAATATACGTAAATATACTCGATCGTAGTGAACAATATTCAATATTATGTAGTGCATAATAGTGAATAGAAAGCCACACATTTTCGATTCGTTAGCTGACAGAGAAAAGATTTCAGAAACTGCTCGCGCTAAGTAGTTAAGAGATCTAGAAATTTAAAAAAAACATGACGCTTCAAATCAAATAGTACTTAGTAATAGAATTAGGTCATCGACAATATTACGCAGGTGTCATCAACTCGAGAGCGTCACTATTGCACTAACGCGAGTATATAATACAGCCGCTACTTATCTGTTTGTACACAAGCTATGTGCGAGTTGATCGCGCGGTACGTGAGGACATCACATGTTGCACGTTGAACGTTAACTGTTACAAATACGAGGACATATGAACTGGATTTCACGCGCTTTACGTAAAATGTTTCATCTCCCGCGCTTGTATTCACCAATGTGCCAAGATATAATGCCTCGTTCCAAACAAATAATATCACAAAATCCACGTTATATCCAGCAAATAAATGGCCACCTCTTTTCTCTCTTGTGGGTTCCGAAATCATCATCAGCCTAGTTGATGTCAATGTTTATGTCGCTGTTTTGGTGTCGATATAATAATACCATAATGATCAAGTAGGTATCCATCTCCATCGCGTGGTAGTTGCACCAATTTCCCCTTTGGCCATTTACTGCTAGTTTAAGTTAATAAGTTGATATGACACCTAATCCGTGACACGTCTTGTCACAGGTTTTTTCCTTATAAATCTTATAACTTTAATTGTTCAGCTGATACCACATCAGTATAATACTGGAACTGTTTCTCCCCATAGTGTTTCCTGCGGTACTTGTTGTAGGTGTCGTTCCACAGCCTCACAGAGGCCTCCTCCCACAGCGGCGCGGTGGACACCTGCGCGTCGATGATCAGCGCCGTCGGGTTCTGGCGCCGGGAGGGACGCCAGCGGAATGGCGTAAGGCGCGAGGGTTGTGGGGTCGGGTCACTGGAAGAATGAGTAATTGAAGTTAGGACAGAGTAGGAATATATATTATTAGCTTCCGCCCGCGGCTTCGCGCGCGTGGTATGTCGATAAAAAGTAGCCTATGTCCTTCCTCGGAGTACCAAAAGACCGGAAATCCATTCAGTGGTTTAGGCGTGAAAAGGTAACATACAGACAGACAGTCAGACAGACATATAGACACACAGACAGACAGAGTTACTTTCGAATTTATAATATTAGTATGGACACATATTTCAAGTCATTGTTGAGTTGAGTTTTTTAAATTACTTTTACTGCAATTACATTATCGTGTGCCGCCATAAAGATGACTATTGCACTGTAGCGCACAGTTTGCATGTAAATTAAATATTTACTGAACGGTTTATTATGATCTAGACGTGACCCGAATGGTTGCGGACGTAAATAAGACGGCTTGTACAATAAAACTGTTGAAATCCAAGTATAATATGGGTGGCCCAGTCTCTCCTACAGTTTATTATAAAGACTACCTTTTACATAGAATGGTAAAAAATGTGGTTATAAACAAAATATCCTATAGCGCTGCCCCGTTCCAGAGATGAAGGCGTTCAAACAAACAAACTCTTCACCTTTACTATAAGAAGTATAGATTGCGGTCAATGCAATAGATGCTAGCTGGCAGTGGCCGGATTAAAAGTAAATTGACTGTTAACTTATTTGAAGCAATTTGTTCACTCTAAACTTACATTGTAAATTAGGTGTAATATTATATACGTAGTTAATAACTGCATTAATTAACTCGCTCGTTAGTTATAATTCGTGTTAATTGTGTTGCGTAACTTTATAATTGAATTAAACATGCGTAACATTGTCGTCGGAGGTTAATCTATTTTGTTATTATTTACCTATTTAAATAATGATTCGAATGCACATTATCCACGTTTAAAGTAATTTTAAATACAATATCGTCTAAATTGAAAATAGTAATTTAAGAGAGTAATACACGCTTTTAAATAACCATAATTCACCTGTAATACTTACGTATATTTAGCGAAGTTGGTCCACATGCTCACCATCCGGCTGATCATGTTCTCCTCCGCAGAATGCAGCAGAGGGAAAGCATGAGGCTTGAAGAGGTAGAACAGTTCATCAGCATGTGAAGCCCCATTCACCAGTTCTCGAAACCCTGACACTATCTTTGGCATGTTCCTCAATCCATTGTACCTGAACAGGTAGTAATATATAGGCTGATCTGTAGTCCTAGTATATAGTTCTGACTCTAAAATAAGAGGGAATTTAATATGTACGTCAGAGTATAAATCTACCATGTCTGTGATTAAGTCTTCCTCGTAAGACGAGAAGTAATGTCGCTTTATCGCCTCCGCTGTACAGTTCTTGTCGAGCTCGCTTGGAAACTGTAAATCCTCTTGCAAAGTCTTCAAAGGATCTATGGCATCAGAGTTGTTTTTGATACTAGTACCATAATCTGCTGATACAAAGTATATTCCTTCCTTGTCTGTGTAGCCAATTATCATGGGCACTTTAGTGTAGTTCCCAGATTTGATGATGTCAGCTGGGTATTCAGTGACCACAGGATCTACTTCTTCTATTGGTTTTTCAACGCAAGGAACAAATAAGTTTTTCTCAGCAAGACAAAACTTGTCCTCGAAGTTACTGATAGTAGTCAGGATTTCTTTGGCTGTCTTATTTGATAGAATGCTGTAGATTTCTCTAGGGTCGTTGGTGATGTATCCAAGTTTTTTTACTAGAGCGCTTGCTGTTCCTATAGGATCATGCTGGAGTGCCCAGGGTGCCAACGAAGAGCCGCTTTGTAGTATAGCTTTATGAAATAATCCCTTAGCAGCTGACGAGAGCATCATGAACGAGGTAGAAACAGCACCGGCACTTTCGCCAAATAGAGTCACATCGTTAGGGTCTCCACCAAACGCTTCGATATTCTCCTGAATCCATTTCAAAGCAGCTATTTGGTCCTTCAATCCAGCATTTCCTGGGGCTTCTTTTATACCCAAACACAGGAACCCTTCGACGTTAAGTCTGTAATTAATGCCGACAAATATCACATCGTGTTCTGTTAGGAAGTCACCTCCATACAAGAATGGGGACCCGGTGCCGCTGAAAAAGCATCCTCCATGGATGTAGACCATGACGGGTAGAGATTTCGTGACCCGAGTAGGGGTGTAAATGTTAAGCTTCAAGCAGTTCGGCTCCCCGATGATGATGCCTCCCGAGTGCTGGGGGCACCAAGTATTCTCATCGACGGCCTCGAAGATTCCCGTCCACGTCGGAGGCGGCAGCGGCGCCTGAAAATATTGAAAAAGTATGTTAATTTTATCGTCGGAAAGTTTGAGACTATTGAAAATAATGTTCAGGAACTTTCCGAGGCTTTGATAAGTTAGAAGTTTGAGGCGCGAGACATTGATTTAGTACTTTTTCAATTTGCTCTGTAGGCGCTGGGAAATTAACTATGCCATATTGCGAAAGAAATCCGACCTCGAGACGACATTGGCATTCTAACATTAGCGATTGTTTACTAGCACTATGCATAAAGAAATGCAAGGTTCTTATTAAAAAACTGCAAGCAGTGACAGCCTAGTGGTGTGACCGACAGACTGCCAAGGTCTCGAGTTCGAACCCAAGACACGCACCTCTGACTTTTCGGATTCATGTGCGAATTGTATAATTATCACTTGCTTAAAAAACAGTGAAGGAAAACATTGTGAGGAAACCTTCATGCCTGAGAGAAGATATTTCTCAACGGCATGTGAAGCCAAGTCAGAGGCCCATGGGCAGCTTTCAGATTCTGACACCAGGTTAGTCGCTAACCACAAGAAGAGAAGAATATTAAAAAACTAAATCAAGAACATTCTGCGAATAGAGAAGAACCTAATAGAAATTAAATATTTTTTTGCGACAATTATCTAAAGATACACTGAGATGTGATGTTACAGACCCATTTTTAGCTAGTGTGTTAACTATTCTATATATACTGCCAGGTCAAATATTAGGTTATTGGGGTCATCCAAACCGCGGCCTACCTTTTCTCAATCTGGGATCCCAATTCTGTGACATCCCGCTCGCCAACCGTACTTGAAACAACTAGGCCAATAATTGAAATAAAGTACACAAGCTAGTACAATAATATTGACCTAGCACCATAAACATGCCAACTGTCAAAGTAATGACCTAACCACATGAAATCTCGTTTTAATTAAACTCAACGTCCGCATTTCCACAAGTTCTGAAGGCAATATTATTTTGTGCAGTGGGTGAAGGTCGGTGGAACAAGCGCCCTTGGCTTTGATAGGAACGTGCGATGTCACACTTATGCCATACAGGTCGGCGGCGAAGATATCGGTGTGAAGTATAATGATTATGGTGATGTTTTTATTTTTATTCGTGCATCTCTGGTGTTTTTTAACTTGTGATATTTTTAAATAACCTTGACATTTTATTCCTATTGAGGTGATTGTTGTCTTTACAACCGGTATTTAAGTAAAAATAGACGTTACAGGTCACTAGGATTTTTTTTGCATCCAGTGCCGGTTTCGACCTTGGCGTCATGTCCGGGCAATGTAAAAAATGCGGCCCCCATAAAATAATTATAAACGTTTTCAAATTTTCGAAAAATGATCTAGTAATTTTTGTTAAATTATTCTTTTTTCTTAAAGAAAAAATGGCATTTTCGATAACGCGAAGAAATGTTTTTTTCTTACCCTCCGAATTATGCCGCCCCTGAAAATTTCCCGCCTTGGGCACTAGCCTCCAGTGCACCTCATGTAAATCCAGCGCTGCCTGCATCGCGAATGCATTAACAGACAAGTCAAGCTACTGTGCCAACCGAGTTATGAGTTCACCAGGCCAGTTTTTATTTCTAGCCAAACATTTATGACATGTATCCCAAACTTGGAACAACGAGATGCATTCTAAATGG
The DNA here is from genome assembly GCA_947363905.1 of Lithophane semibrunnea. Taxonomy (NCBI): domain Eukaryota; kingdom Metazoa; phylum Arthropoda; class Insecta; order Lepidoptera; family Noctuidae; genus Lithophane; species Lithophane semibrunnea. The sequence goes on from OX376205.1 coordinate 928,091, forward strand.
AGCGACTGTCTTGTCTTCTCATCGCCAAAACGACAGTTGTAAAGCCAATCCTCAAAGTTAATTTCATACATTCTGAGGCACCGAGCACAAGTTAACCTTGCGGTCAGATTGACATGTAGATTTATCTTGTAGTGTGTGATAGATAGTTAGCACCTAATCGTTTCGCAAGTTACGAAATATTTATGATTCTCTGTATAACCTTCAGCTGCATTATAAAATTAGAGTTATACATAGACAAGATAGTTCTATTCGTAATATCAAGGTCTGTCTGATGCGAAATAAAATCATTTTCTCAGTCTCCTCCTTGACCGACCGCTATGCAAGCGGTTCACCCTGACTGGGCGATTACGGATAGCCTGTGGTTTTATATTCTAACGAGCATGTAGATAATTGCTTTTAATAGGAACAATAAATTATATATATACCTATATATCTAAGACCAAGTCAATGAAATGACTTTACTTTAGGATAAATAATTTACCGATTTAAGATATTCTATTTAATATAATTTATAATAAAAAATCTATTTAGGGCGAATTTCACCAAACTTTTATACCAAGTGTAAGTCTTATCCTGCGAATAAATTTTGAATTTTTTACATTTTTTCCATACAAAAACTGTCAGACGACAATTTTTTTCCACGGATAAAAGATATCTGACTTTGATGAAATCAGCCCTATATGCTATTGAGCTAGGTATTTAACGGTCTATGAATCCATAAAAACGTTACCCTCCAAGTTGATTACCTCAGACCTCAAGTGGTGTGGTCCTGGCTTTGACTTCCAACCTGGAAGTCAAAGCTAGGACCACACCACTTGAGGTGATATTGGAATTTCTTGCTAGGAAATTCTCAATAGGAACAGTGTAGGCGTGTCCGGTATTGGCAATAGGCTCGCCCGGTATTACACATGCGTGGATACCGAACTTCAGACACGTGTCCGGGGAGTACTAACTCCTTTGCAGCTTTGGGGAATACAGGTGAAAATGTCTAACTCATGAAAGAGTAGGAAAATTCATAAATAATGAAAATATTCATGATTCAAGTCAAAATCAGTCAGTTCATGAATTAGTTGGTTCATGACCATTTGAGCGATGTACGCGAACTCCACGGTAGTCGGATTAACATTCTGAATATTAAATGAATGGATTTGCGTTGATCGTCACTTATTTATGACATATAACCTTAGTATTCATAGCATGTGGAAATGAGTTAAGCGTCTAGACATTAATTACTTATTCGCATATTATTGTTTTCGAAATTGGCGGGAATTAAGCCCCATTTACACGGTGCAAGTTTCTGGAACGTTCTAGAGCTATAATCGCATATCATAAAGCAAGTTAAAGAAGAAGAAGAAGAATGATAGAAAATTACCAGAGTCGAACCCAACTTTATTGCACGTGCGATTTTATTGTACGTGCTGTTTACATTGTGTGCTGTTGAGCAGTGGTAGCACACTGGTAGCCCAGTGGTAACGGCCGTGACTTACGAGTTGTAGGTCGTAGGTTCGAACCCTGCCAGGCGCTTTACTTTGTGTAAATAATTTCATCATCACTGCTTTCAAAACGGGGAAGGAAGACATCGTGAGTAAACCGGCATTTCCTAGAACCAAAAATTCGAAGATATGTGACATCTACCAACCCGCACTGGGCCCGCGTGGTGACAGGACACACCACAGAGAGGCGGCCTGTATTCCAGCAGTGGGAACATTATAGGTTGATTATGCTGTTTACACCTATACCAGTTTCTAACGGCAATTAACTTGCCCGTTTCGTGCAGCAATTGTACGTGTTGTTTAGACGGTGCCAGTCAATGTTGCTTCAATTTTATGGTAAGCCACGGGCACCATGTAAATGGACCTTTAGGTTGTAAAGGTCATATGGAAAATAAAACTATAGTTTATTCCTAGAGATGCAAAATTGTATTAGATTTTTTCCGACTACAGCGAAGCAAAAAGGAGGGTTATGATCGTATGATATATAATGAAGTGTCGCTCAGTCTGTGTGTTTCCTGAGATCAATTCCCTTTTTGTTTGTATTGTCATCATTTGTACACTATTACCTCATGAAATTAAACTAGTTCAATACCGAGACTGTATAGAGAAACACCAGTCGCTTTTTAAAATGTTTATCACTGAGCTAAATGTTTTATAAAATCGGAACAGAAAATATTCATCAGCTATATGTTATATCAGTTATATGTTAGTTAGATGTTGTACCGTATGATTTTGTGTCAGTTCAGATGATGTGTAATAGTAGCAGTGTTCATCGAATTTTGTCGCCGACCGTACTTACCAGTGCATCAACAGGATATGCAAAAACATTGCCGTATTTCTATAAACTTCCTGCCGTCAGATGCAAGTGCAACATCTCTAAGACTTGAAACTTCTACCCCTTGTTTTTCTTTGATTCCTGAACAGCAGTAAAGCGGAGTACAGACGGAGGGTAACCCGGCTAATAACTAGTTGTTGCAAGTTCGCGCAACTATGAGTGAGGAGTTCCGATCTATAACGATGCGAACTCGGAACTGCGTCTTAAGTACCTTGTGGACTATTGTAAGTGTTTATTTAACGTAGACTGGGTTTATTAGTTGGAGGAGCTGCTTTTGGCTGTGTACAATCACACTTTTTCTTGTGTGATTAGCCCAAGGTAATATATTATAAACTGTTTTAGGTACTTATTACACCTATCATGTTGATATTGTATTATTGTTGTTCCTTCAGATTTTATTTTTCTATAGCATACATACATCAGGCATGCTTGATGAGAAATGTATTTCCGAAAGTTTAAGTTTAAATGTTAGAGTACAGTAAGTAAATACTTCTGGTAACTTACCTAAACAGAATACAATCATAATCCCTGTTCAAAGTGGCCATCTCTCGTAATTTACAGGCCATTAATCTAGAAACTTTAAATCTAATCTTAATCAATAGCACGACTATACTTTCCACGGAAATGGTATCCAGAGACGCTTGGTAGCTGCGCTTGCGACCACGAGACAAAGAAGGGATGAATGAATTTTGATATTCTTAGTCTTATGATAAAAATAAAATAGGAGGTGAGGAGTAAAAGGTTGATGAGTGAGGGATGATGTAAATAAAAAAGGCAGTGAATGATAACGTGGCACTTGCCTGGAGAGAATGGAAGAGGAAACATTTTGTTTAGAGCACAACTCACACGGGACACGGGCGCAGAAGAAGTCTGTGAATAAGTCTGACAGTAACCTTTTCACGCCTAAACAGTTATGGATGAATTTACTGAATACTTTTTATCCCGGTAATATGTTCCCGTAGGATAATTCCACACCACGCGGGCGAAGCCGCCGGCAAAAGCTGGTAAAAACATATCAATATGAACACGGAACACCTCACCTGGAACCGATTAGTCTCATCGACGGTCGCGTACGGTATGCCGAAGTACTGGAAGAACTTGCCGTTCCGACTGACGGTGCCGCGCACGAGCCCGCCGCGCGTGCGCACCGGCTGTGTCGGCTGCTGCACCATGCGCGCCGCAATCAGCGACAGCAGCACCAACCACTTCATTGTACTGGAAACCATCAGAAAGACACTATGTAAAATCGTGGATGATCCCAGGTATATTTTCCTGCGGGCACGATAGCAGAAGGGGTAGTCAGAAGCCTAAAATTCTGACTATTTTCTTACCAAGGGGTATCGCCTTACCTAGTAACTGGGTTGTGGAAGTCAGATACGCAGTCGCTCCATGTAAAATACAGGTAGTCAACTGCATCCGGCTAGATTGGAAGCCGACACCAACATAGTTGGGAAAAGGCTAGGCTGATGATAATGATCCATCATCATCTGTGTTAGAACTCCGACATTCCTTCTAACAACTAGAATCATCAGATTGACCGTCCCGTATCAGAGAAGTCGCTCTAAATTACGGTTAACTAAACTTAATAGGTATGCAGTTTGTCGCTTCTACAATAAACTTCATCATGAACAGATACCTACTTGAGCATTGGTTCTCCTCATTGTTCTGGAAAAATTGATTGTTAAAGGTAATGCATACTGACAAGGAAGATGTGACGGTTATAATCTTGTGCGTCAAGGTAAGCAAGCGGCGTAGTTTTTTACCCAGTTTCCACGTAAAAAAACCACTTTTGAAGATCAAGGGTTACATAATAACTTAATTTTTAGAGTTCCGTAACCGAAGAGTGCCAAACGGGGAAGCGTTCGCTGTCCATCCTTCCGTCCGTCTGTTCGTCCATCTGTCTGTCAGCGGGCTGTATCTCATGAACCGTAATAGGTAGACAGTTGAACTTTTCACAGATTATCTATTTCTATTACCGCTTCAACACAAATAATAAAAAAATAAATTAATATTTAAAGTTGGCCCCCATACAAGAAACGTGTTTTTTTCGGCGTTTTATTTGCTCGATATTAATACGGAACCCGTTGTGAGTGAGTTCGACTCGCACTTGGTCGGTGTTGAACTTAGGACCGGTTCATAAAAACATAAACCATACAATAACAGGTTTAATTTTAGTGTAAGAAATTTATCCAATGTATATATTTTATCATAAGAGGTTAAAATAAGTTTTTTTTCACATGACGACATGAGAGGCTAATTTCCGTATGTGACCAGGGGGCCAAGTCTACTAATTTACAAACGTTTCAGTGGTCTCGCAATTATGAGTTTTTGATAGATTTTGTATGGCATATCTGTCAAAAACTGATCATTGTGAGACCACTGACACGTTTGTAAATTAGTAGACTTGGCCCCCTGTTTGTTGTTGGGTTTGTGACTGAAACTTACCACTGCACCTACTATGTACCATCGAAGAAGTTCATATTTATGCACCGTAAGGACTATTTCTGCTATAGATCCGGGGCGGTAACAGATGTGGTCATCGTGTTCACGGGATTTTGTTTTGAAACTGCTTAGATATGAAGTTCTTCGATAGTACACTCTGATTTAAACGTACGGTACTCCTTATATTATTTTATTTTAGAGCATGAAAAAAAAAAAGAAAATGATAATGGGCACTTATGAGCATTGTTTTAAATACAATGAAATATCGGCAGGCACGACATACAAATAAGTAATTAACATGGATGAATATGGTAAAAAGGAGTCAGTTAACCTTAACCAACGTTTAATTTAAATAAGCGTTTCTTAGGAAAACGTTAATTTTATGTAGTTAATATAATCAAGCAGAAGAATTTTTTTTTTTTTAACGCACTAATCTCTGTTAATACCAGTCAGTTTTGAAAAAATCTTTTTGCATTTGATAGACTTATACTTGAGGAAGGTAGGCTTTTTAACATCACGCTACGACCCTTAGGAGCCGAGCAAGAAGACAAAAATTGAAAGAACGCTGAGCGGAAACGATGTAATTTAGCCGATTACTAATAAATTAAACGGGCGGCGGGTGAAACCGCGGGGCAGTTAATTAAATAAAACTTAACGTCTCTTCACATCTTAAACAATATGTAATAAAACTTTTTCACTCTTAGTTTAATTAAATAAAACATAAAAAGATACCGATTACAACGCATTGGTGTTTCTTTTTACAAATTTTAACTCATTTTAAACATGGACTCACCTTATTTTATTTTATTTCACATAAATAAATAAATTGGCCAATTTAAATATGAACTAGTAATTTTTATCGCAATATTTGCGCGCGCGCGCTCCTGTTGTCTGTTGTCTACTATTATTGTGGCCTTCGGGTAGTTGATGTCGGAGATACCTATGTACTTCATAGTGACGTCACAGAACATGACAACTATAAATTAAGTATGTAGGAGATTCTTTAATGTTATTTTTAGATACCTTGGTAAGTACTTACTTCTGTAAAAATCCTAAAGTCAAAGCCAAATAATTTCTTTGAAATGGGCATGAAAAAGGTATGTTTGAACATAAAAAAAAATAGACTTGATTTTGGTATCAATCAATCTGCCTAGCCTTCTCCCAACTATTTTGAGATCGGCTTCAAGTCTAATCGGATGCAGCTGAATACCAGTATTTTACATGGAGCGACTGCCTATCTGATCTCCACAACCCAGTAACTGGGTAATACGATACCGCTTGGTAAGACTGGTTGTCAGACTTTCGAGCTTCTGACGACCCATAACGACTGTCAAAGCTCTACGAATGACAGTCGGGAAAAACGGCGAGCCATGGAAGATTCTCGGTATGTAAAGATGACCCATCCCCGGACCAACCCCAGCAAGCGCGGCTGTTATTACTTAGCCACGAGCTCATATGTATAAGCGGCTATTAAATAAATGAAAGTGTTTTTTTTGTTTGTCTAAGCAAGCCTTTATTTAATTTTGTCTTCGATTAGATTATTGGCGCTGTTACAATACAGGGTAAAATTAAATTAGTTAGCGAGACTACGCAGAAAAATAGAAATAGAAAATAAATGCATTGTGCAAGTAATACAGTGAGCAGGTTCACAGGTTAACAGCAAGTTGAGAAGATTGAGACGAGACGAGAACAGTGACGGGTGTCGACCTCGACATGATAAAACAAAAAAAAAATATGATTGGATTTTTTTGGGGTCTACGACCGCTAGTTATACTTATTTGTTGATTTATTTGTTGAGAAATCTGTTTTTTTTTGGTTTATCGTATTTAGATATCGAGTTGGTAAAACAACAGTCATTGAACCAAAAAACATCACCAAATTTTTTTTTGTCTTTTCATATTTAGATTTCGACATCCATCGCGTCTGCGAAGTTTCGCTAGTGATTTTGTTTGCCCCCGTATAATAACATAAACGTGTCTTTATTTACTATTCGAGCAAGACCTGTTTGGCCCAATAGCTGAAAGTACAATAAATGGCGAACCTCCCTGCTAGTACCGGTCTAATTAATTGACTGAGGAAAAATACCGAGCTGGTACGTAGGTACAATGTACATCGAGCTCGACTTGGTAATAATTTAATGCATTATTTTAATTTTCCAACGGAATGGCGTATTTGAGGTCTTGGTGTAGTTTCTCTGATAGAACTATTGAAATTGTTATGTTTTCGTGCAATTAAACGTTTAGTCATAGTTTGATTTTGGTTTCGATTTTATATTATTTTCCATAATAAATTGGGACAAGTGCAGGAGAATGATGAATGAGTTTTATTTTCGTTCGGGTATGCTCCTTCAATTCAGGAATCAGGAAAACCATGTTTGGCAGTGAATGAGGGGAAATATTTTGTATGTTGAAAATAAAAGCAAGCTGACAAATGTCACAACATGATCTTCAGATTAAATATAATTGATGCAAGCGTTAAGAACATTCATTTATTTTATTTTAATAAACATTGTCAATCAACGGTTGACTGTAAATTCTTTTCCCACTATTTGTTCGGCTTCCTGCTGCGAAAAGTGCTGATCCTCATCCTAATTTGAATAAATGTTTCTTGATTTTAAAAGTATTTCAGACGGATAGACTTTCATCCGATATTATGAGATCAGTCTTTCTGACTTCTTATTATCTGTAAAGAGGTATTAAGTATTACATTTTTTATTTCATTTACCTATCGTCATCGAAGATTTAACGTGATCCTATGCACGAGTGTGATCTCGTCATAATTTTCACCCATCCACTTAATGACCGCAACAAGTAAGTTACTTAACAAATTTATCGATCAACATTATTAGTATCTAAGCCATGGAATGTACATAATTACAATGACGTAATTAGTTACTTATGAATTAAGTCCCTTCTTGTACTTTCTTGAGGTTATGTAACAGCTCGTAATATGTTAATATCTTATTAAGTGTGTACGTGGTGTGGGTCTCGTGAATCACTTGTGTTATGGGCAGAACGGCTGTTTATCATTATAGAAATGTAAAATTGATGGCGTCGGCGATTATTACTAGGAAATATTTTACTCCAGCGTCTTCTTAAACAACCAGTGTCACATTTGATGATTTTGAAAACATCAAGCTACCGTTTCCAATGTTTGCAAAAGCTTGTGACTGATTTAATAAACTAAGGTCTAACCATGTTGAAGATTCCATAACGGAGTGTTGAGAGAATCGTTTGATCAGTCAAAGGATGACTACATCATATTATTACCTCCCCATTTAACATAATAGTACCTATGTCGTTCTTAATTGAATGGTCAATCAATAAAGACACAGCATTTAATGCTCGAGACAATTAAAACTATAATAGGACGAGTTGTTCTCACTGCCAGCATCCATATCCGCAGGGCTGAGATGTCACAACCTGACCCACTGACCACTCCCGTTATCTGTTATCTCTTGTCTTTATGTGAAACAACAACACACTTGACACATTTACTGTACATCCCACGTCTTTCATGTCCTTGTCAGTCAGCGATCAACTATGAACTTTGCGCTGGATTTGTGCAAGATATAAGTGTTTATAAGGTCACCTAGCCGAGAAGCCGCAGTTATTCGTCTAGTGTCAGCACGAGATAACCGCAAATAGCACATCTCGTGCTGGAAAGATTAGTCAGTTCCCAAAGTTATTAGCGAGGCTTACTGACCAACGACCTTATCGTCTTTATACTTACATATCAGTGCGTAACCGTCTACTACTAAACATAGAACTACCAAACCAATGAAAAGTCAAAAAGGAGGTCATATAACAGCAATTGACAGACACCTGATTTTGGAAGCAGATATTGGTGATACCTGTCAGGGCACTGCTGGTCATAATATTGACATAATCAACTCCTTGGTCTCCCCACACACCCATATTATTTGCGTACAAGTGAAGGATCAGTGTTCTTTGACCCACTAAGTTGAGTACCCACCTTTCGGCATCCACCGCAGGACGTCCTTGCGTTTATGAAATGTTTATTTGTTATTGAAGACTGCGAATATTTGCCCTTTCATTAAGTGATTCATGCATATTTGATTACAAGTACCTACGTATGTTCTTTTCATTCAAATAACGAAGTCAATCAGTTGTTAGCGACTTTGTTAAGTCGATGTTAAGTTTAAGCATAGTTTAAAGGCCTTTTCTTTTCATTGAAGATTTCAAGATACATTCAAATAAATCACGGGTTATGAGATAACATTTGCCAGCCTGCCTTTAATGTAGATGGACCTTAAATAAGCCAGCACATTTAACGCCGAGAATATTTAGAATGATAATTTAATTATCTGTCTATTTTGTCTATTCTTCCGTCGACAAAACCCGATTCTACGATGGTCATGTTACGCGTGCAGGAAGTAAATGTTTATCTTTGAATAAGCTGTGAAATGGAGCAGACAAAACATCTAAAACAATTGATCGATTGCCATAATATTAATGAGAAACCTTGATGATCGCGTAACACCTTGACCACGGCAATAAAAGATACCGTACCATTGAAGTTAAACAAACATCAGTTAAAGCCGAGGGTACACTGTGTCATCATTGCACTAATTGCAGTGCAATTGGCTCGCGCACACAATACTAACGTTATCGTCATAATGGCCGGGTCAGGATATTGAGACACCAGAGACACCAAGCATTTGATTGGCATCGCACGGATGGATTTCCTGAACACCTTGCGATTTAGTATTGTGTGTTATTAAAGTCGTGTCGATTTTACTTACTTTGAAACAATACATATAACCTGGTCGTATAAGTTTGTGTGGCCGCTAATATCTTCTTAACTGCACAATGGATATTGATGCGGTTGTGACCATGATTTAGAGTATTTATTCCGGAAGGCTTGCGTGTATAGGTACTAAATTTTTAGAGGTATGAGGAACAGGGTGTACAGTTTACTCATCCACCATAGAAAAGGGAGGATCCTCCGACCAGACGGGTGTTGTCTGACGGGCAACTGCCCAACGATTGATGTCGGAATCTTGTGTATATGTCTATCGCGCAGTAAACTCTAATTGCGCGATGCAAGATGAATGTGACGTCAGGATTTTTGTGTGACGTCAGGTCTTTGATGCGTAGTTCGCATGTGGCGATGTCGATGCCGCCACATCAATAATTTTAGCACATAAATCTCTATGCTTTAACGCCTTTGCATCCATGTGAAGTAGGGGAGGGCCGCTTGTTTTTATGACTTGTTATTCGTCTTCAAGTCTATTGCGAATAGGTTACTTTTAGCAAACGTGCACTATCGCTTACCATCAGGTGAGATGGTGGACAACGTCGCTTACCATCAGGTGAGATGGTGGACAACGTCGCTTACCATCAGGTGAGATGGTGGACAACGTCGCTTACCATCAGGTGAGATGGTGGACAACGTCGCTTACCATCAGGTGAGATGGTGGACAACGTCGCTTACCATACGCAAGCCTAACAATTATAAAAAATACTAACATAGGCCGACTTACATAGTCGTAATAGAAAGTGTGAGTGAAAACTGCAAGTGTTGTGTTGTGATTATAAAATACTATGAAATGTAGCACTCTACATGCATAATGTATGGGATTAGTGAGTAAGTGAGGTAAGTTATATTATACTGAAGGGTGAATTAAAAAAAGAAAACTAATTTGATATTCTTACATCGACCTCACGCTAGGTCCATATGTAGAACAGGAATTCACCGGTCAGCTGTAGTAATTGTAGCACAATAGCGTAGTATCTAGGCTGCGACACGCTATTCGCAAATCGTTACATTTAATCACAATACCATTGCAAATACTTGCAAATAAAAACACACCTCTTTCAGCAGCACATCACTTCAACACAACAGGTACCGATTTTTGGGAACATCACTAGTCAATAGGTACAATTTGTCGCGCATCGTATTTCGAAATCACTACTAATGGTATTAGATTCGCGTATGTATGCGCGCGCGCAGCACGTTATCACTTGCGCGCGAGTCTCGCGACTTTGGCCATCGCGCGTGATATCGGGGCGAGACGAGCCTTTCACAACGAAGGTTGTTTGACAATAGATCATAAAGCAGTTGGTGCTGGTGTTATTGGTGGTGCCGGTGGTAGGGACCGACTTATCAATGGTTACGTAAAAAACACGTGTACTTTGCTAGAGTATTTACGCGACATTGGCGCTTATTGCAATGTTGGTGTTCGTTTGGAATTTATGAGCCACGAATTGCGATGTTGGGTAATTGATGTATTTGTGAGGTTCGAACAACTAAACTAATGTATAGGTACAATTGTACCTATACATTAGTTTAGTTGTTGTTTTGTGTGTTCTAACACATAACACACAAGTTCGTCAATAGTGCAGGTAAACACAGTTTTACTTAGTAAACAGTATCTTTGATGCACCCCGGTGTTGTCTCTGGTATAACATATTTAATTATTTATACGTCACAATCGCTGTGAAAGAATGGGACCTAGTTTTAATTCTTAAACTTGACCAACTTACTTTCAATGTTAAGAATTACGATATCCTTTGCGTGTTGTGCTCTAATTGACCAAAAATATCATTGCCATCTAGATCAAGATCTACATAGATAGAATTACTCTTTATTATGTACACCATAAAAATTACAGACTTCTTTTGAAAAACACAGGGTGACACAATGGGCGGTCTTATCGCTAAAAGCGATCTTTTACAGACAACCTTTGGAAGGAGAGGCAATCCTGCAGGTCAGTGGTGTACCGATCTGAGTAGATTGCCAAATATGTACCTAAATCACAAATAATGACTAGACAACCGCGCAGACGATCATGTCTTGGTATTGTTTCATGGTAACTCATAACTTCCCAATAATTAGAGGTTCTTAGTCACGATATCACCATCCTCACCTACAGACCATTTTTGCTGTACCACACATAAAGTTACTACGTCGTCAGCAAACGCCGTTTACTGACCGCAGGGATATCTTAATTTTTACCTACGTACATTTATTTTTATCATACCAAGTAGGCCCATTTAGAATTGAGGTAAACGACGCATACCCACTTGTTCACAGACGTGCAATCTTCTCTCAATGTGTTACACGTGATCGGTCAGCGTGTCACATAAGTACTTGTGATGTTAGTACTTCACTTATTGCTTCAGGCATACCTACTTGAGTTCAGAGAAACTGAGTGGAGTATCTACGTGATACTGATTTAGACAACTTCTTATGCTTCGACTACCTTTATGCCTAATACTTGTCTCTAATCGTGAAGTGCAATATATTACTTTACTCTATGGTGAAGTGGTTCAAACTACCGCTAGCTATGATGATTTCACTGATGATTAGCTACTTTAGGAGATCAGGTACAATTTTATTTTTAGTTTACACAATCGTTCGTCATTCACCTACCTACCTCTTGCTTCTTCTCCCTTGATGTTAGGCCTTCTTGCCTACATTGTCGTCTTTCATTTTGGGTCTTTATTCATCTTCATTATGACTTCTTCTTCTATTTGCACTTATTGAGTTTTTCGCTCTGTTGCAGGAAAGCATCACAGAGGAGAGTTAACTCTCAATATCCTCACTCTCGGTGATACAATAGCCTATTTCTTCTATTTAGAAAACAAACGGGTTTGAGAAGCTGTCACGATTTCTTTGTAACAAAAAGTTTATTAACTAGGAAGAAAAATAGGCTTTTTGTATGAAAAATTGTTGTTATTATTACAATCATTTATTCGTCATTATTTACTACAAATAAGCAACACTTTAATAAAAAAATCTTTTGTGCCCTGGCTATGACATTGCGCATTAATATTTCGCCAGGTATGTTAAAAAAGTCCGATGTGACAATTTCATGAAAAATCTTACTAATTAATAACACTGCACGACCCGGCTATTGAACCCAGAGGCCCTAGACAAAGTAACATTCTATCAGCGATAACGATGATGGAAAAGGCAAAAATGTATAGGACTGACATAAGCTAAGCATAAGCTATCGAAAAGCTTATGTCAATCTTGTTGAAAGTCGTTGTAGAAATACGAAACGCTTTCGAAGAGATTGCCACTTGTCTAGGCCCTCTGAACTCCACGTTCAGCAGTCGCATTAGCGATAACTAACACCTTAGGTGCAACCAGAAATACAGATAATAAGTACAAATTATAACTTTAAAAAATGCTAATTTTAGCAAATAAAGAAACATTAATTAAATAAATAAATCAAGTACACTTTAGAATGAGTAATAAGTAAAAGGTTAATCGTTGAGTAGATTCTTCCCTTAAAATTATCGTATCAATGTCCTTACAAAAACACTTCTTTTCTAATTGTGTTGGTTCACGACAAGGGGTCGTCGGCTTCAAATTGAACTTTGAAAACAACTCTTATTGTGCAAATATACTTTATTCTAAGACTAACATTTAAGGCAAGCAAACTAACTGTACTATTAGGTGTTTGCATCAACTCAGCCTATCGCAGTCCACTGCTGGACATAGACCTCTCCCAAGCTGCACCATAACTCCCTGTCCTCCGCCTTCCGCATCCAGTCTGTCCCAGCCACTTTCTTACTATAGTTTAACATAGCATGGTGTTTGCATAGTTTCTGTTTAACTATAAGTCATTGACATATCGTTTTTCTAACTTATATAAAAAAATAACTTAGCACTAGAACTTAGTCACCTACTGGCACTCGCATATTGATAGCGAAAACAGTGCCTTTCGTTAATTTGACAGATAAGTTAGTTCTCAAAGAGCGGCCTTTTAAGGGCCATAGTTTCCTCACTGACCTTGCGCATGTGGGCGGAGATTAAGTCCCTACTCTAGACACGCGCGGTGCGCGGTGGCGCGCTACACTAAAATGTTGATCAAAGAATATGCAGGGGCGCAGATATGCGCACGTAGGTCGCCATTTTTGCCTACGATTCTTGTGCCTCAAAAGGCTGATATTTGTATAGATAAATACTTATGTTTGTGCGTATACGTATATTTTATGTTTTGAACAGGACATCATTTTTTAGCATGTAAGTGGAAGAAAACTTTTTACAAAAAAAATAACAACCGACTTCACAAAAAAACAATAAAAAAGTGAAAAATAACTTAAATTTCGGAAGTCGGTGTCTTTGCTGGTGTATTTTCATAATTGACGGAGTAATCGCGTAACATATAAACCAAAAAAAAAACATACAGTCGAATTGAGAACCTCCTCCTTTTTGAAGAAGTCGGTTAAAAATATATTTACAATGAATGTGCTCGAAAAGTGCCACTTTTTCGCAATGGTGCTTTTTACTTTTCAGTTTTTAGGGTTCCGTAGTCAACAAGGAACCCTTATAGTTTCGCCATATCGGTCCGTCTGTCTGTCTGTCCGCGGCTTAGCTCAGAGACTCTTAGTACTGGAAAGCTGTAATTTGGTATGGGTATACAAATAAATCACGTCGACAAAATAGTAAACTAAAACCATGAAAAAAAAATTTTGTTTATGGTGTCTATGCCGATAGTGACATTAAAATGTAAATCCGGGATGGCGGCTGGGAAAATTTTGTTTTTTTTTAAATCGTACGTGAGAAGGAACTTCGTTCCTGACGGGGGTCCCCCGACCGCACACGTTGATTTTATTACCTACTTTCGACATAATGTGATCTAGATTTTCTAGAACAATTCGTAATTATTTAACTTCAAATATGAAAGAATGAATAAGCAATCGCTCACCAGATAATTACAATAGTACATTACTATTACTGTCGCAGCCTGCAACTGACGCATTGATGGACGATCGTGAAAATGTGGACCGAGGCACGCATAAGTGAGTTCATCAATGCTTGGTTGCGGCCAAGACTTAAATAGTACTTTTCTCAAATATGCGCAGAAATTCAAACAGAGTAAAGTAAATTATAAATTCCAGAATCAATGTCGGACCACGATAATTTTTCACGCGCCAATATGTTCACTTGTTTATTCTTTTAGGGGAGGTGCGTATTTACGCGACCAGGTTTTTTACACCAGGTTTTTACTTGTAAGTAGGTACTTACGCCGACCAAGTGCCGACCCGAAATACTCGCAAGACTTCAAAGTATTTTGCTCCGTCGACTCTCGACGCGATTCTGCTCCTTATTTATATGAAGGTACGGATCAATGTTCTGTGCAAGTATTTTTAGTTTAAAGGTTTGGAAGTTTTTTTTTTTTTGTAGACGCAATTCTGGTCCGTACATTACTGTCGCGGCCTGCAACTGGGCTATTGATGGACGATCGTGAAAATGTGGGCCGAGGCAAAACCGAGGCACACATACGTGAGTCCATCAATGCCTGGTTGCGGCCAAGTCTTGTATAGAACTTTTCTCAATCTCACAATGCGCGGAAATTCAAACACGTAAATTAATTATAATTTCCAGAATTAATGACGAACAAGGATAATGTTTCACGCGCCAATATGTTCATTTGTTTCTTCTTTATTTTAAACGGGTTTTTCCCAAAGTACTCCATTCTTTTGATCTAAAAAGATAAAAATCTCATACATTACTTCCCCAGTTACTCCAAGGAATTTGTATTATTAAAAAATACTTGTTATTTTAATCCCATTCTGCTCCATAGGTATCTGGAATTATTCTCAAAGTACTCCACCGATTATTCGTTATCAATCCTCAAACTGCTCCATAAACAGCTCTATTTGCAAACCAAATCGAAATTTAAATAAAATCTTTTCTCAAACATGCTTGGAAATTCTAGCATTATTTTGATAAACTTCTTCGAGATAAATCAAAATTGCTGTACTGGTCAAAAACAAGTGACGATGCGGTCAATGTTGTGTTATTTGAAAATGGAACGAACTTTTTACTTCAACGCGCAACGCATCAAAGATTTTTAATCAATGGGACTCACGTTACTCTTTCACAAATGCGATCATGTTCTCTATTGGTAAGGTCGCATGGAACAATTTCCTATGAAAGTATTTTTTTTTGTTTAGGTTTAGAAGTTTTTTTTTTGTAAACGCTATTGTAATCTTTATTTCTATAAAGTTAAGGATCAATGTTCTATGCAAGTATTTTTCTTCCACCAAGTCTTGGTTGGAAGTTGGACGTATCCTTTTTTGCATACGCGATTGTACTCCTTATTTATATGACTTTATGTATCTATTTTCAATGCAGAAAGAAAACACTTGAAAGTATTTCGAGTCCTGGTTTTTGGCGCTGGTGTCTAAAGGTGGCTTGGTCCTGGTACCTACTCGATTTTAAATAATAAAAGAAATAATTTAAGTCTTTTCTTTCAACTGCGTAGTAATTTTAATTTTGTTTTTAGGGTTCCGTACCCAAAGGGTAAAACGAGACCCTATTACTAAGGCTTCGCTGCCTATCGGTCGGTCTGTCGGTAGGTCGGTCGGTCGTTCGGTCGGTCTGTCGGGCCATCGGTCGGTCGGTTGATTGATCGGTCACCTACCCTACCTACCTACCTACCTACCCTACCTGCCTACCCTACCTACCTACCTACCTACACTCCCTACCTACCTACCTACCCTACCTACCTACCCTACCTACCTACCCTACCTACCTACCCTACCTATGATCAAATTCAATTTGTCTTCAATTTGTCTGTCTGTGGTGTCTTGTTTATACCTTTGTAGTCGTAGTTGGGTTTTAGTTTTTATTACTTTAATTTTTTTTTTTGGTTTTCAAGTATTCTATACCAACCGCAGCCCAAACATGTGGATCTGTGTTACGTTCAAGCAAAGTGTCCCTCTAGCAATTCCCAGACATTTACCAAGATGATTCATTAGTAGACATAATAACCCAACCTACCTACCCAACCTACCCTGCCTACCCTACCTACCCTACCTACCTAGTATGGATCATACCATAGTTGGGAAAAGGCTAGGCAGATGATGACCTACATAAAAACAATATAAACAAAAACAGAATACGTAGAAACCGCAGCACTAATAAAGCGTCCACGCGAACAAGACTCTCTGCAGCGAGCTAATCTAGACACGCACACTATTGTAATTTGTTCGTGATTATTTGCACTAACATACACAAACGTACGTAGTCGGTCAATATCCGGGGCGGAGCAGCGAGCGACACAGCCGTCCCGTCTCAAACGCGCGACTGCCGCGCGCGCCCGCGCAGTGCACCTCTGAACCTCTATCTCTAAGAGGGGTAATTAAAAAAAAAAAATTGATTAATTTACATTTCTGCTCAATACAATCTGTAGTACTTCTAATCATCAATTTTTCATTATAAAAATATTTCCAAACATCAGAGCCGTTTAGAAGTAGTAGGGATATATTAGCCAAAAATTGCATTTTGTTAAATATTTTTTAAGGCAAAAGTATTGGTCATACGAAAAAATTGCTGAATACAAAATGTTGTACATGAATCTATGGCAAACATATATTTTTTTCAGATCTTTTAACCAAGCCGTTAATGAGGAGTAGGCTTTTTAAAGTGATCGTGTTACGGTACTAAACGGGACTAAGCGCCTTAAGAAGTCATTGTACTCCTTAGTATAAACAACCTTTATTTTGAGTACAATGTCCGCTTAAAAGGTTGGTCTTTGAAAAGTAACCCTGTATAATTATGTCTCTTTAAGGAATTTTGGAAACTATACATAGGTACCTACATTTATTATTTTCTCACTTTTTAATCTCAGTCATCAATATTAAACCTAATACAAAAATTACTGATTCTTTCTCCTATACAAAGAATATGTCGTATTCCAAACCCGGAGGGCTTCGTCAGTATCGTTCCAAATTGGTTCCATCGAGAATTCCTTGTCTATTAGCAGTAGGCGAGGGTCCTGCACTGCTGCTGGCTCCCATTTCGGCAAGATTGAAGACGATGGTGGTGTGGGATCACTAAAATAAGAAGAAAAATACTTTAAAATAAACAGAGTAGGCAGGTAAGCGTTTGACGATATAATATAATAGGAAAGGGGCTTAAACGGTTTTGAAAAAGAAAACAAGATTAAAATCTACAAGCGCTGTTATTTCACAGCGAAAACTCATTATGTAATAATACATTAATTAAAACTAATAGGTACGGACCCCAATCACTTCACCACTAATTAAAAAAATATTTTGACCTTGAAATAATAGTTTAAAAAAAAATGTTATGTAGGTCTCGGCCAGAAGCCGTCATCATCATCAATCATCTTAAAATATTCTTTCATCAAATGCTAGTAGCCAGCATTTTGTTGCAAAACATTGCGCGGCTCCAAGTCATTCAATCTACAGCTGCAAAGTAATTCATTCACTCCTTCATCTCGCTGCTACTATTTCAGAATAGTTTAATACATAACAAATGTTTCTGTACATATGAAAGCATTTCATCTTGGTTTTACTGAATTAAATTGTGTGTTGCAAAGCATTTGTGCAAATGAGGTTAAAAGTGTTTGTGTTTTGTTAACTTTTGTTTTTCATTCAAGGTTAAGCATTCTCAGTAATTAAGTAAATTGTTATGTGGAATCGTAAACTGCAAGCACTGTGTGGCAGGGTCTTAGGGTCAAGAACTCACGGTGAGATCAATAAACTATGGGCTCTTTGCAGGCGGGCTAACGGAATCATAAAACTTAAAGGTAAACAAACGGTAAAGAAATAATTAATAAGTCTTACCTGTATTTCGCAAAGTTCGTCCATAGAGTAGTAAACTTGTCAATGAACCTAACTTCGGTAAATGCCGGTAAGGTCAAGGTACTGAAGAGATAGAATAATTCATCGGCGTGTGTCGCTCCCGGGGACTTGCGGAACCCAAACATTATCTTAGCGAAGTTTAGTAACCCATCGTAATTGAATTTGTAAGCATAAACAGGCTCATTTAACGTCTGTAGAAACAAATCCATGGTAGCTAATACAGGGTAAGTTATAGCCGCGTCACCTTCGAATCGTGCCAACTTTTCTAAGGAAGACTTCTCTTTTGTAATTTTCTCTCCAGCCATGTACAAGTCATTCAACCTTTTCGCCGTTTTCATCTTTTCCTCATCTGAAGGGAAAGCCAGATCTCTCGGTAACGCTTTGTAGATATCTATCTTAGCCAGTGTAGTGTCGTTCTCCTTACCAGCGAAATATAAACCTTCCGCGCTGTTGAAGCCAATTATTACAGGGACCTTGTTATATTTGCCCTGCGTTATCAAATTATAAGGACTGTCAGGCAAAAATGGTTTCATGTTATGAATTTTCTTTTCAATGCACGGCACGAATATGTTTTCTGATATTACGACATCACCTTCTTTTCTAGGAACACGATACGTCAACAGATCTTCAGCAGTCATATTATTGAATAAATTGTAGATTTCTTTAGGGTTTGTGGTTGTGTGGCCCATTTGTTGAGCGAGTAGACTAGCTGTCTCCAAGGGTTCAAATTGTAAGGCCCAATATCCTAAGGCTGAACCACTTTGCATGATAGCTCTGTTGAACAGTCCTTTAGATAATGGAGATAGTAGATGATAAGAAACTGAAGCAGATCCAGCACTTTCTCCAAAAATGGTCACATTATCCGGATCACCTCCGAACACTCTTATATTCCTCTTCACCCACTTGAGTGCTTGCACCTGATCTTTCAGCCCAATATTGCCTGGTGCTTCTTTAATGCCTAGACATAGGAAGCCCAAAATTTCCAGTCTATAGTTGAAGGTGACTAAGATTACTCCATGTTTGACGAAATACTTGGGACCGTAGATGAAGGGAGATCCCGAGCCGTCTCTGAATCCTCCTCCGTGTATGAACACCATGACAGGCAGGGGGCTGTCGCTCGGCTCGATAGGGGTGTAGACGTTGACAGTGAGGCAGTCTTCCTCGCCCAGGATGCGGGTACTGGTGAAGCGTTGCTTGCATCTGATGTGTTCGTTGTGAGCGTTGAACACACCTTCCCATTTTGGATTCGGATCGGCTTCCTGGAATCGAAAATATTGGAACATTAATACGTCAAATAATGAATAGGGAAATACAGTATTTTATGATGAATATTTAATTGCTTCTATTCACAATTACTCCTCGCTCTGCACTAACACTTGTAATAATGCAATCATAACAACGACTGTGACATTTCATTAAAAATGTATCGCGACAATTAGTCGACACTCATAATACAGGGGAGGTGTGATTAGTCGGCTACGTAGCAATCACAAGTAGATTAGTACTGTTACGTGGGACGTTATGTTCATCATTATTAACTTCTGGTATTACTAACCCTTCACGGAAACTATTATACAATAATTGTTTCTGAATATTTCTCATCAATAGTCACAGAATATGCACGGTATGATATATTGGTAATTATCATGAGAACATATACATTTATACATCACTTCATGTTTTATAATATAAATCTAGAGATTTTGGCAGCGTCGCCTACTGGGATATAGTGTTTAATTTTTTAATTCTGTTAAGTTTTTGAGGTGTAATGGATTCACTACTTTTGCAAATATATATTTTTTGGCTTTTGTAGTGTGACTATGTTAATCCTACATGATGGTCGTTTAGGACGTTTCTCCGTCGTATACCGTAATTACAGACACAATTAAAAATCCATTGTGTCTCTACGAGATCTACGTTTAGCATACCATCGTACGGCATACCACCGGTTAAGCTAAAGACGGGCTGATATTAGGAGTCTATCTTTAAAAAGAGAAACTTACTTGGAACCTGTGAGTGACGGTGGCATACGGTATGCCGAAGTATTGCAGGTATGAACCGTCCGGGGCCACCGAGCCCCGAGCTTGCCCGCCACTCAGCTGCACCGGCGCTGTGGGCTGGGGGACTAGCGGAGCCACCAACAGCGAGATCAGCACCAACAGCTTCAAACTCGACAACGACTTCAAATAGTTCTTCATTTTATTACTGTAATGACATAACTTGTAACTAATGTCAATGACACATAGCACTAATTGCACTGGCTATTGAAACTCATTTTAAAAATCACGCTATTCGTAGCTAGGGATTTCAACACAACATCTTAGAACTCAACAGCATCATAGCAGATTGTGTTAATTTTATTACTGCCAACTCTCAGTCTCAATATGCCACTAACGATGATGGTGCATATTTTCTCTCATAGAAGCTGCCAATGTTTCTCCATTCGTGTGAAAGTTGGGGTCGTTGAACTGGTCATTGGTCAACCCATATGCAATAAGAATCTGAAAAGAGAAGAGGTTACTGTTAGTCTGGATAAGGACAGTGTGATTTGTGGGCAAGTTCAGGGTTATCGTCTTAGTTCCCGAGTAACAACTATAGTACGACTATTATGGCATGTCAGATGGTGGTTTACTTGATTTGATTCTGTCAGCTGTAGTGCATAACTTGGTATTCGAAAAAATAATGCATGACTAGTCTTCGCAGTCCTTCTTAACTAAGTCAAGTATAAGTAACAAGACTTAAGTCAACATCAGTTAATGCATTGCCTGTATCCGCAGTAGGTACTAGTCTTCACTATTTGCTATTTGTTCAACAGAGGACATTGTTGCATAAATACTGGTTAAGTCAACAGAACTAACTAGAACTATTGAACGGTGCGTGTCTTCAAATGCTTTATACGATTGCCTGTGTTTTAGCAAACTAGTTTCATACTATACCTCCATACTAGGTGCACTAGTACATATATTCATTTCCTTGCATTTTACCATATCCATTTTGAAAAGTGTATTATTATGTCAAAAGTGCATGTCAGTAATGTCAGCGTGTGTTGAAAAAAAATAACTATTAACGTCTAAGGGCGAATTTCACCAAACTTTTATACCGAGTATAAGTCTTATATTGCGAATAAATTTTGAATTTTTGACAGTTTTTCCATACAAAAACTGTCAGACGCCATTTTTATTCCACCGATAAAAGATATCTGACTTTGGTAAAATCAGCCCTTAATGAACTATTGTTGGTACCGAGTAAGAAAATAAAAAATAATTTATATAATATACATAAATAAGCTACAGTCTTAAAATAATTAAAGTTATATGTACATTATGTCAGTTGGTTGGATATTCTTGCCACGGTCAAAACAATTTTGTGACCATGATCCGAGACTTTTGTAGAAATCTACATGAGGTTTTCATTTTCAAGATACAGGTAAATTAAAAATAACTTTTATGTGAGCTGAGCTTTGAAGGTATCTGTGACTTCAAGGTCAATGGTATTCATTATAGAAAGCCCAGGGTCTATAGAAATCGTCAATAACTCCCAATCTCAACTTCATATCAAATTGGATCTTGAATTGGACTAATGAAAATAGCTTCCAGTAAATGAAACGAAGAATATTTAGAATTTAAATCCAGGTACGACATTATGCTGGTGAAGTATCTAAAATAAACTCAATTGGATAATCATTGAGACGTCTGAGTACTCAATAATGAGCTGTTTATATTCGTTAACGATCTTATTAGCCCTAATAAATCCATTGAGACCTCCTTTAGAAAACTTGGAGATTATTCAGAGAGTTTACGTGTCATAAATGATTATCCGTTTATTGATCTATTCATACTAAGCTGTCTTGATGGATGATATTATGATGGTGTCAAGCCTCTTACGTCAAGTGTTTACCCGTGGTCCCGGTGGGTTGACCCATTACCGGGTCCATGGGTAAATTTTATTTACCCGTGGTTCCATTAGGGATTGTACCACTGGCTTGGAGGCTACTGTGAATTTCATTGTTACATGTAACCACATATTTATATGGGTAAAATATATACATTGGGTAACTTATTATACTAAATTAACTAAAAAACAATTACATATATAACAAAATTCAAAAGAAAAAATAAAGGGGAGGGGCTCATTGAGATTCAAACAATGGGAAAGGTGTAACATGTAACTAATTAAAATCTAAGACGAAACTGTCTTTTGGAGAGTAAAAATATTTGGGATTCTTGATCACGAAAACCTGGACTTATTGCCAGCACGCAGTGAGCATGGTGGTGCTTGAAGTATGTTGATTTTTATAAGACAACAGGAGACTCAGACTCATTCATATTTAAATTGTCGAAGTTGATTAATAAGAAGAGGTTCTCAAGTCGACGCGTATATTTTTGTTAATTAGTTATTTATACCTCAAAGGAAACTGGTTGTAGACTTTTATTGAAATACTTGTTTTGGTGAGATTTTATTATGTTGACTTGTCTTGGTAGTATTATTATAACGTGTTTTCGAAATTCGTAAGGTCAATGCCAGCTATTTTTAGCATTTAAGTACATGTTGATGTAAAGGTGTATAATTAAGTAAGGGCAGTGGATTTCTTTTCCTTAATTGACCAAATAGTGTAACAATTTACACAGTTATATTAACTACTGCAATTTATTTAATTAAAAAGGTTATTTTAAATGAATAATTTATACTAATCTGTGTTTCTTTCGACATTAAGGAAAATAGATTACATTCGTAAGTTCTGCAGTCCAATAAACTAGTTAAAAACATGTTTTGGGTTCATATATGAAATTGCGCAAGTTTATTTTGATTAAAAACTAACTTTCTGGCTTTGGTATAGTTTGATAGTAGTAGTACTTATGCGTAAGAAAAACTGAGCAATACAGGAATATAAATACATTATTATTTCATAAGCCCTTTTAGGTTTTTCATTCTTTGTAATAGTGTGAGTCAAATCTGTTGGCAGTTAAATACATGAGTCATTAGGCCTCAGATTCTATGTAGGGTCGTCAAATACATCATCATGCATAATTATCTTGAGGTTATATTGATAACTTAGGCATCAGAAGAAATGTCTAAAGGAATATTAAATAGCTGATTGGGATTTAAAATAAGGTAAATAATACAATTATGTAGATATAAAGTGTCAGGTAACTACCTACCTACTAACAATTTCACTCAAGTCATGGAATACTACGTTTGTACTATTTACTATTTAGCACGAGTGACATTACACTAATTCCGCTATCATTGACCCCAGTTGATTCACAAGCAAACACAACCGTTATCAATTGACTATCAACCTCGCACCTACGTAATAAGATACAAATCACATTGCTATATAACGGCTCCTATGACATTGTCATTTAAAACACATGGTGTTACTATTTCGCCCACTTACAAATAGGTATCCACAGCAATATCCACTAGGAAATGTCACACAAAATTATAACATCACTGCACTTTTACAAACTTCTCACACTCAAAATTCACACTTATCCTTATAAAACAAGAGTATATTTTTGTTTGATCTAATTTTTAAAGTAAAATGTGATAGTTGCTTTCACAGTTATGCCGACGCGTATACCTGCGTGTCTGAGCGCTGCTTGAATGCGTGCGCGCAGCCAACCGGTCGCCTTTAATAATATGTCACTACACAATACCGCTTCTTGTTAATCAGTATAATATCGATCCATAACCCGTTGCAGGTATGTTAGTTGTTTCCGGATTCATATTTTGATTGTGAATTTCCCTTATCTTATAATAATACTAGCCTGACATTGTTACCTTTGAATGAAAAGGTAAAGAGCTCTTCTTATACAGAGGAACGGACATTGATCTCAACGCTGTCGGTAATTTCAGTCCATTTCCTGACGGTCTTTTACGTAAGTTAGGCATACCTATTGGAATCCAAGATACGGTTTACGGTTTAAGAAATTTATTTCAACAATTAGAAATGTATTTATTTTTACAATTATTTACTTCTATGAGGAAAAATATAATAATTAAGATAAGCGCTGCATGATAAGCTATCTGCAGTACATTGTTGAAAAAAACTTGAGACTGCAGACAGAAGAATAGTATTTCCACAAGAATGTTTTAACCATTAACAGTTTGGCTTCTCATGGCCGTTCCACTTAGGTACATATCTAGGCAAATTGCGGAAATGCAACATTGCCGACGTTCGAATTGAAACGCGGGTGTACTGTCTCTGCCTAACCCTTCAGACTAACCAGGCGTGGTGTTATGATGTTATTTGGAGTTTCAATATTTAAACGTTTTGCTTCCCCCAGGCCACAGTAAGTGCTAAAAGTTATCAAACGGGCACTAAGCATATCATAATCGGTACTACTCCGGTATTTTAGTGCCCCTAGTGGCAACACGGTCGATTCGCTACATGTCCATGTAGCGGTAGGTCGTAAACTAGGCCATTACTACAAATGTACGGTTTGAGAGATGTAACATCACAAATGTTTATTACGTTTGAGAGATGTCACATCACATGTATAATACGTTTAAGAGATGTCACATCACATATACATCACATCAGCTGAACTGTGCGCGATGTTTAACATGACTCTTGGCTAAAATAGAACAATCCATCTCCGATGATTATTGCTATCTAAAATATTAGTTACTTCTAGAAATTACATGTTTTCAGAAGGACATTCAGGTGTCACCTGATACTTTTTCATTTGACAATTGAGGTTCATTATAACCTCAATTTTTGTAGATGAGTTTTCGTTTCCAATTTAATCATGTTACACAATACCTGATCAGTGGTGGCCCAGTGGTAACGGCCACGACTTACGAGTTGTAGGTCGTAGGTTCGAACCCTGACAGGCGCTTTACTTTGTGTAAATTATTTCATCGCCACTGCTCTCAAAACGGTGAAGGAAAACATCGTGAGGAAACCGGCATGTCCTAGAACCAAATATTCGAAGACATGTGACATCTACCAACCCACGCTGTGCCCGCGTGGTAGATTACAGCCCGCTCCCTCTCACAGAGAGGAGGCTTGTGTCCCAGCAGTGGGAACATTATAGGCTGATTCAGAACAGACTATATGAAACAATTCGTAGGTTATGTTATGGTAATTTCTTCTCGAGAAATCTCTTGACAACTTATTTTCCAGAACCACAAACAAGTTTCAACTTGGAATTCCAAAGAATTAATTTAGTATGTAGATACAAAGATCGTTATGGTGATTTCCTACACCTCGTTTCACAAAATAATGTCTATGAATTGATTTGGTTAGTCCAAAGGTCCAACCTTTAAAGTAGTATTTGCAAAGTCATCGTGGAATACATAGATGGGTTTATTGATCTTGCTTAATAATTTACATACAGCCTATAAGAATGTAATTCATACATGCGAATTATTTTAATGATTTACATGTGTAAAAACATGTCTCGCTATTTTAATTTAAAAGCGAATAAACTATCACCCATAAAGACTGATGGTTGGCATAAGATAGAGTTCAATCTCCACCGATTGCATACCTAGCTACTAATACCTAACGTAACCGATACTGTTAAAATTTGTATGAAAATAATTGCAACTAAAATGAATGTATTTATCGCATGAATACAATGAGTAATGATAATGAGGCAGTGGTAGCCCAGTAGTAACGACCGCGACTTACGAGTTGGAGCTCGTAGATTCAAGCCCACAGGCGCTTTACTTTCTGTAAATTATTTTATCACCATTGCTCTGAAAACGGTGAAAACATCGTGAGGAAACCGGCATGTGTTGGCCGCACTGGGCCCGCGTACATTACTCTCCACTCTCTGTCACCGAGAGGAGGCCTGTGTCCCAGCAGTGGGAACATTATAGGCTGATTATGGTTATGTCATAATAAGCATTTTTAGTAAATTGAACCTATTATTTTAAGTAAATAATATATTAATGTAGGACATTGATAACAGAGATAAAAGTTATCTAATCGTGGCTGTCGAGGCCTGTCGCAGCCCGTGCCGATCATTCCCACCACTGCACACTGGCCTCGTAGGATCGACGGTTCCCGCGGCCTGTCGGCCTGGCCTGGCACGATCTGGCCTGTGAGAAAGCAGGCCGTGAGCATTAGATAGCGGTGTATGTATGCTGATACATAACGAATATAGGGGTTTATAGAACCTTCTCTGCTCTTGCGCCTTGCCTTCTTATAACTAATTCATGCACTCTAATTGCGAAAAACACTTTCAATTACAATCTGAATCATTTTAAAGGCTATTCCATTGCTTCATATGTTCGAAAAATTTTTCTGCACAGAACTATCTGTAAATAACGCAATGAATGTTGTTGAATTGTCAAAATGAAACCCATTGTTACTGTAAGTGTGTGTTACGTAAATACCCCGCTGATTTGCCTAGATTTCTTAATTAAATTAAAAATGTATGTGTCGCGTTTCTATGTTTTACTTGGTTATACAGCAGTGCAATCATTGCAACACAAGTTGCAGTTATTGTAAATTTTAAAGCATTAACGATCATGTTTTGTTTATATTCTGTTCGTACGTTCAGGATCTACAACAACGGCAAATAGGTAAGTACTTGAACATCATACATAGTCATAATCCTGGCATATACCTAGCTAGACATCTTGTAAAGTGTCTTTATTTACAAATTAGCTGCGACATGCTCATAAACTATTTCGTACGGGTACAATGGCCCAAATATAGTTTAATGTCGATTAAAAATAAATGATACAATAAACTAGCAACAAGTTTTATTACTCGAACTTTAACATAGGCATAAGATGACGTCAAACGTAATAAAACGTGTTGCTGTAGGTACAATTGAATGTCCGTTAATTTATTGGAATATCGAACGATTTGCCAAAAGGTCACGGTTGGTATAATTATAAAAAATATTAATTATTTTTATACTTATAATTAAAATATCAAGGAAACATTTAGCAACTTTTCTTGGAAGCACCTAATTAGTATGAATTTGAGGGAAAATTGCCATTTGACTGATATAGTAGATAGACTATACCTATTTTCTTGTTACAAATTAATTAGAAAACTGTAGCTGAACTAGGCGAAAGCCTGTATTTCGCCAATCTGAATACATAATTCAAAACATGCCGTGTAATAAATACTAGTAAGTACTATAAAGGAAGGTAAGTAGGTACTCAAAATAATTCAATACTGTGCAGAAAACTTCTTTTATAATTTTAGTGGTTTGACAGTAACACAATGACATTGATTTCAATAATGAAGTGTGCTCGTGGAAATTGTGGGGTACAGACGCGTACAGTTAATATTTTGTGCAAATAATTATAATTATGTGCATTTGTGACCTTGACAAACAAAGGGACCATTGTTCTAGTGTGTGTGTGAGAACCACGGATCGTATAATACAGGAATATATCCCTAGCATCCGCTCAAACTGATCATAAATGTCTGTTTACATCATGGAAATACGATTATTCCCGATGACCACCACTTGCTTGGCCACCACTGGGGGACAGCGAAACAACTTTTAAAATATTAACCTATAGTTTACGAGTATTAGGTACCTACTGACAAGCTAGGCTAATTTTTTTTAGATAAAAATAATCAATAGCTTCGATAACTTGAATATTTTTTTACATGTAGGTAACGGAAGTGTGAGAAAAATGAGTATATGTAACTCAAAAAATACCACATAAGAATTAAAAAAAAACCTAAATATTATCAATAATTTTAACCTACCCGCGAGGGTAGGTTAAAATAATTGATAATTTTTAGTTATTTTTTTACATCGAAAGGTATCGATATCCAAAGGTTATCGTTCGCTCTTGGCGATAAGGCCGCCATCTTTTATACATTCAAGTTTTTGGAGTCTATACTCCATTTCAAATAAGAATAGACATTTAAACAAACCATTATACAGTCCATTCAACCGATTTTGACTTCTATACCGTAGGCATAAGGATGACATTAAAAGCAAAAAAAGTTACACAATACCAACTGTTTACTGCAGCTGTCATTTGTCATGCCACCAACACAATAGAAGTCAAAATCGGTTGAACGCACTGTAAAAAAGGTTTATTTAAGCGTCTAATCTTATTTCAAATGGAGTATAGTCATTATAGAATATTTCTTGTAATCTTTAGTAGTTTGCCATATCCAGTCAAAAATTTATCTTGTATGGTATCGAGCGCGTTACCTGTGCGGTTTGCGAGCGTTCCCTTGACATATCGATCCCCGGCGATGTATTATTGATGTCATTAGTTCGGGGACGCAGATTTCCCTCGCGTGTTACAAGTCGCGGATAGTTTTGTATAGTGATAGCCTGTGATACATTTATTTAGGTTCGTAGGGTTCTTTGAAAAGGTTTTTTGGCTTCTTTTGTGCAGGATTGCATTGGCAGTTGCCAAATTCAGGAAAAGTTTCTTGCCCTCTTATTATGATACGTTAGAGATAATCTATATGGTGTTTAGTGATTCTTTATATTTACTTCTATAGCGCTGAATATTAACTCCTCTTCCGTGGCGGCAGACTGTGAAGAAAAAGACATTTGAATTATCGAGGTGGATATGTTTGTATTAGGCACTACAAAATTAAAGCAAGTTTTACCCTCAAAGAACGCATCTCATTGCATAAAAGGGAGGAGGCGTATCCTCAGTAATAGACGTAGTATTATAATATCTGTGGTAATAGTTAGAACAAGGCTGTCAATGATGATGGAAAAGACTTCATTCAAGATTATGCGTCCTGCGGCCTCATTGGCATTTGTTTCTAACCCAGAGGTAGAAAATACGTCATGGCTGTTACCACCACTATCAATTCTCTTTAATGAACAAATAATCGCCATATTATTATCGAACCCTACACGAGGTGCTCTCCTGTATCTTAGTCCTACTTGTAGGTATATAGATGATGAATGTCTGAGGTAGATAATGACATAATACATCGATACGTTATCACCTATCACAAACAGCTGTTTAGACTCGCAGGCATAAGTTTCACTATCAATAGCGATAGCTCGCACCCACAGGGCGAAGGTCTTGCCACTCAGTGGACTTTTGAACAATTACATTCAGTTGTTAAACGGAATTTGAGTAGATAAGAACGTCATCAGTGACAATTTTAATTTAAGATATTGTCAAAATGTGTTTCATACAAAAGTGACACCAAAGTGTAGTGTAGCTATGCACAATAGTGACAATGTCACTCTTTAGTGTAAAGTGGTTAGTGTTGTGGTCACTATGGGCTGCACGGTTGGTTCGCCAGCCTACTGCCACTCTTCAGCTGAGCAATGGGCCCGTGAGAGGTTCCATATCTCCTGACGGCTTACACAAGAGTTACCTCGCCATACCTTATGCCAGTGTACCACAGCGGTTTCAGGTAAGTGCACGACAAGCTTCAATAATCTGCAGCTATGCTTATTGCAATTTACTCTCTTTCAGTCATAAGCGCATCTGATCTTAACAATCGTGTATTTAAAAAGAATGATGAGGAATCTAGTCATTTAAGCTAATGACATAGTAAAAATATTAATATTATCCATAGAAAAGCCAATGACTGTTAAGGTGCCTGTTTTTTTTGCAAAGGGGTGTAGTTTGTATTGTAATTTGCTTTAAATATTCCCACAACTATACCGTTTCACTAGATAATATTTATTCAAATATTTTTGTGTCTCGATTTGTCGCATTATTTGCGTAAATTGTAAGAAAATTCAAGTTTCCGAGTTGTAACAATCTTAGGAGAAATGTTGATGACTGTTACATGATTATCACATTTTCTGTTCTTATTTCTAGGGACCCAACACCCGAAGGCTCCAGCTTGCCAGTGAAGTGGCTCAGAACAAATAGTTCAACACCAACATCCTTGGTGATTGCCGAGGAGTTCCACACGGCGCCGCTGTGGTACAACGACAGACTCAAATACTTGCGAGAAGTGTACTCCAAGTTCAGAAGGAAAAGTTAAGAACTAACTAGAACACATTATTAAAATTTTATACATTAATTACCTACTTTGAGTTATTTTTAATAGGGATGATTGAACAGGAAGCGTTTCTTATCTAGTCTTTTTTTAAACTGTAAATCAATAGAAAGAAAATACATTTATTTGGCATTTATTTTACAAACTAATGGGCAAAAAATAATTATAATATATTATAATGCTGAAAATATCTAAGAAAAAGTGTAGTGTGTGCGATGTAAGAAACGCAGGAAAGTGTGCCTCTAATGGTAATACGTGTTTTGGGTGTGATAATTATGGTAATCAAATCAAATCAAATCTTTTTATTTCGGACACGAATATCCATATAGTGTTAGTAACAAACAAAAAATAACTTATTGCCTAGTGTTAGTATTAATCAACCTCCGCACAAACTGCTGAACGATCGGCGAGCCTAAGCTCTCGGCTACAGTTTTCAGGATGCTGTTCCGACTGCCCCTCACTCTCCTCAGCAGCGACGCCGTTTTCTTGCGTATAATTGCATGGAAGCCGTCGGTGCGGGCTTGCGCAAACATTTCCGACGCACTACAGTAACGAGGCAGCCTCAAAAGCATCCTGAAAGCATTGTTATATTGGACGCGTAGGACATCCAGCGATCTTTTAGTATAATTGACCCATAGACTGCCCGTGTACAAACTTTGGCAATAAGCCTTGAAAAGTGTGACTTTTACTTGGTCCGTACACCGCGCAAATCTACTATAAATCGTGTAATGTTGCTGAATTTTAATTTAATGATATTATTAAAGTTCTTATACGCATCATAATATTTATTAGGCCACAAGCTGGTGCCTTCTGCAAGTTATATTAATATTAAATCACAAACATTGCTGAACAGTTCTACATTCCTTCCTTTCTTGTATAGCGTGTATTTGCTGAACAGATCAAAGGAAGGTCTACTAGTGACGACACAAATAAAACAAATGCGAGAGATGATTAGTAGAATTAGCTTCCTACAACGATCCGAACTAGGTATCTAGGTTATCAGTGGATAACAGAGATAAAAAATTATCTAATCCAGGTTGTGAATATAAACTTATATAAACACTATAGAGAAGATAGCGTAGCGGTTTATGTAGCGGATACTTCCAATATAGCGGTCTATTGAAAGTTCCCAACTCTTGCGCCTTGCCTCCATATAACTAATTAATCCTGGTTTGCCTAGATTCAATAAATTTTCCTAGCCTATGCCTAACTAAATTGGGGTCGGCTTTCAGTCTGATTGCATGCAGCTGAATACCTGTATTTTATATGAAGAGACTGCATAGCGGACCTCCAGAAGCCAGTGACTGGGTCACACGATACCCCTTGGTTGCTGGTATCGTGTGACTTTTGACTACTACTGACCCGTAACAGGTGTAAAAAAATTACGAATGCACAGCCAGGACCAACGGCTTAACGTGCTTTACGAGGGGTTTCGATATGTAATGGATGGTCACCCATCCACTACCCGACCGCAGTCAAACCGTCAAACGACCCGTGCGGCTCTTATCATTTAGCGACGAGCCCCACGAGCAGAGATTACAAAACTTTCAAAAAATATGCCATTTTTGCTTGTTTAAAATAGTGCAATTACCTACTTCAAATTCAAAATTCAAATTCAAAAACGTTTATTGCTCAACACAGTACATAATCATACATTTCTGGATGTCAAGTGAATGCGGCGTCCCCTGTGTTGCACCAATTCAGGCATGCAAAATTATCATTAAAAATCTATGTCATAATTCCCAATTAACCTTAAACAATTTTATAAATTCCAATTAATATCATACAATGTCAATAATTTCAATTTCAATTAATATTTTATAAAATAATAATATTTAATATTATCAATTAATACTTGCAGTTATTCTAACGCATTAATGTAACAGGGTCCATAATTACCACTTTTTATATTCTGTTCGTACGTTCATTTACTACAACACCAAAAATTAGGTACTTCAACATTATGCATACAGTCGGATTTTTAGCTGCATTAAAATGACACTTCTTACTGTCATTTCGCCATTAACATAGAACATTTTGTAACGAAATAAAATTAAGAAGTGTCATTTTACTGCAGCTAATTAAAAGTCCGACTCTTCGCATATACCAGGCTAGACATCTTGCAAAGTGTCTTTATTTACAAATTAGCTGCGACATGCTCATAAACTTTTTCGTACGGGTACAATGTCCAAAGTATAGTTTAATGTCGATTAATACAAAAAACTAGCAACAAGTTTTATTATTCCAACTTTGAGCTAGTCATAGTATGTTGACGTCAACCAAAAAAACGTGTTGCTGTACCGAATTACCGTTAACTTATTGGAACATTGACCGATTTGCCAAAAGGCCACAGTGGAAATTATACGTAGATATTAATAAATTTTTGGTCACTTATACAATTACTGTCAAGAATAATGTGAAGAATTTTCTTTGAGGAATGAATTGCTGCTTTTCCAGAATGATGAAAATCATTTGACTGATAAGAATCAAATAATTACAACAAAAAAAACGATAATATAAAACAGCCAATGTAATAAATATGTAAGTATCAGTAGTCACCTTTACAGAACTTACCTCCATTGAAGTAAGTGCCTACTCAAAATAATAATATTATGAAAACAGAATTTATAATTCTCGCGGTTTGACAGTAACACCATGACATTGATTTTATGAATTAAGTGTGCTCGTGGACATTGTGAGGTGCAGACGTGTACAGTTAATAATATTTTGTGCAAATAATTATAATTATGTGAATTTGTGACTGACCTTGACAAAGGTGCCATTATCCAAGTGTGTGTGCGCTGTGCGCGTACCACGGACTATAATAATACAGGATATGGCTCTAGTGACTATGATCCGTTCAACCCGATCGGAAATGTCTGTTTACATGTATTGGGTCGTCATCATCATTTCAGCCGAAAGACTTCCATTGCTGTTCATAGGCCTCCCACCGTCACTTCCACTGGTTCTGTGCTTCCCGCATCCAGCGGATTCTTGCGGCCACAAGGTAATCGGTCCACCTTGTGTTAGGACTTCCAACGCTACGTCTTCCGGTACGCGGTCGTCACTCCAGAACCTTGTGGCCCCATCGGCCATCTGTTCTGCGAGCAGTGTACCCCGCCCACTGCCACTTAAGTTTTCTTTGGGTTATGTCGGTTACCTTGGTTTTCCTACGGATCTCTAAATTAAACTTGAAGCATAGCCCTCTCCATTGCCCTTTGAGTGATTTTTTGTCTTATAATAAGGCTCATTGTGAGCGATCACGTTTCAGTGCCATAGACCATCACTGGCAACATGCACGCACTGGTCAAAGACTTCCGTCTTGAGACACTGCGGTATGTCGGACGAGAATATGTTGCGTAGCTTCCCGAACGCTCCCCAGCCGAGTCGGATTCGACGATTGATCTCTTTCTCGAAGTTGGACCTACCAAACTGGACGGTTTGTAGTATGTAAACATAAGTCGTCCACAACTTCGAGTGTAGTTAGATATAGTTTTATTGTAATAATAAATAGCTTTGATAGCTTAATTTTTTTTTAACTTAATATCCCAAGTGGGAAAAATAAGATTATGTTAAAAAAAAACCCATACAAGCATTAACTAAAATAACTACAAATTACCTGTTCTGTCAGTTAGCCTTCCACGACGCTTTCGGCGACAAGGCCACCCATTATAACAAACAAGTTTTTAGAGTCCAGTTTACAGAGTATTTCTATCAGTGGTTTGCCGTATCCAGTGCATAGTTATGGTGTATTATATCGAGCGCGTTACCTGTGCTGTTTGCGAGCGTTCCCTTGACATATCGATCTCCGGCGATGTATTATTGATGCGATTAGTACGGGGACGCAGATTTCCCTCGCGGGGTGGGTACAAGTCGTGTAGTGATAGTTCTTGTGATTAGTTATGATACAAAATATTTAGGGTCGTAAGCTCTTTGGAAAAGGCTATTCTTAGCTGGTTTCGTGGATATTGCAGGATTGTAAGTTATTTGCAATGTCAGTTGCCAAATTCAGGATTCGGTTCCCGTCCTCTTATTAAGAAACGTTAGAGATACTTTGTGGTGTTTAATGATTCATGAGATTTACTTCTATAGCGTAGCTTAATATCTCCTCTGTCGTTTCTGAAGTCCGTGGCTGTCACTGGTGTGACAACCTGACCCACCCTGACCAAACTTCGTCATAAAAAGACTTGACATGAGCTCGAATAGAACAGGGAAACATTGCATAAAAGGGAGGAGGCGTATACTCAGCAATAGTTCGAACAAGGCTGTCAATGATGATGAAAAAGACTTCATTCAAGATGATGCGTCCTGCGGCCTCATTAGCGTTTGTTGCTAACCCAGAGGTAGAAAATACGACATGGCGGTTACCACTGTTGTTAATTGTCTTCTAATGAATGAATAATTGTCATATTATTATCGAACCCTACACGAGGTGCTCTCCTGTATCTTAGTCCTACTTGTAGGTATATAGATAGTGAATGTTTGAGGTAGATAATGACATAATACATCGATACGTTATCACCTATCACAAACAGCTGTTTAGACTAGTAGGCATACGTCTCACTATCAATAGCGATAGCTCGCACCCACAGGGCGAAGGTCTTGCCACTCGGTGGACTTGAACAATTTCATTCAGTTGTTAAGCGGAATTTGAGTGGATAAGAACGTGGTCAGTGATAATTTTAATTTAAGATATTGTGAAAATGTGTTTCATACAAAAGTGACACCAAAGTGTAGTGTAGCTGCGCACAATAGTGATAATGTCACTCTTTAGTATAAAGTGGTTAGTATTGTGGTCACTATGGGCTGCACGGTTGGTTCGCCAGCCTACTGCCACTCTTCAGCTGAGCAATGGGCCCGTGAGAGGTTCCATATCTCCTGATGGCTTACACAAGAGTTATCTCGCCATACCTTATGCCAGTGTACCACAGCGGTTTCAGGTATGTTCACGACAAACTTCATTAATTTAAACTTATGCTTATTGCAATTTACTCTGTCTCTTTCATACATCTTAAAAATCGTGTAATAAAAAACAATAATGAGGAATCAAACGTTATAAACCGCGTCAAACTGAAATTAAATTACATTTTGATCATGTCAATTTAGCAGAGACAAAATAAAATTCATCACCAAAAACTGTTTGTTATGGTATTAGTTTAAAGCCCCCAGTTGTTGGGCGAGCCCGCTGCTCGGCCAACGTATACAGGACCTTTTTGCGTGATTTGGGTATATTTTGTCGCCCAACGCGTATTGGGGGCTGAAGCCCAGCGAGATGATAGAACGTTTGTGGTACGTAATAACTTTGTAAAATCATGGACTCACACACAAGTGTGTGTGTTTTTATGTCGTTCTGGTTGAATAAATGTATAAATTATTTTTCCAGGCTCCAGGTCTTGAACCAACATGGGAGAGTACCTTTGAAGCAGTCAACGAAAACGTGAGGTGTACCCAGAGCATCGCAGACACCTGGACAATCGGACGCTCTGATTGCCTCACCCTCAACGTTTTCACACCCTTGGACGCCAGCCCTGGCTCTAAGCTACCAGTTATGTTCTTCATTCATGGTGGAGGATACTTCAAAGGCTCGGGGAATATGTTCTTCTACGGTCCAAATTATTTAGTAACCAAAGGTGTTATCCTCGTCACCATAAACTACAGGCTCAATATACAAGGCTTCCTCTGCCTTGGTATCAAAGAAAATCCTGGAAATGCAGCCATGAAAGACCAGGTCGCTGCACTGAGATGGGTGCAGAGAAATATAAGGAAGTTTGGAGGAGATCCTGACAATGTCACTATATTTGGGGAGAGTGCTGGAGCGGCATCAGTCTCCTTCCACTTCTATTCTCCAATGTCGAAGGGTCTCTTCCACAAAGCTATCACTCAAAGTGGATCGGCCCTCGCTCCGTGGGCATACCAGTTCAAACCCGTATTCTTGGCAAGTTTGTTGGCCAAGACCATGTTGTATGAGTCGCAGGACCCTCAAGAGCTGTACAAGTTTTTCATGACGAAATCTAATGACGAACTTATCCTGACTAGGGTTCCCAGGGCAGAAGGTAACACGATCATATCTGAAATATTATACACACCGTGCACTGAAAAGCCACTAGAAGGTGTGGAAGCATTTTTAACAGAATCACCATACGATCTTCTCACAAAAGGAGAATATAATAAAGTTCCTATGATCATAGGCACTAACAGTGAAGAGGGGCTGTTAATATTAGGGATGGATAACGACACCATGATACCGCGGTTGAAGTTTGAGGAATCATTGCCGAAGAATTTGGAAATTCTAGACAAAAAAACTAAGCAAGAGGTAGCTAAAGAGTTACAAAGATTATACATGGAGAGTGAAACAATATCTGTTGACTCCGTAGCAAACATATCGAGATGGTACGGAGAGCCGAACCTGAACTTCCCTTCGTTGGCTGAGACGGAGATGCTTCTGAAGAGTTCAGACCAGCCTATTTACAACTACTTGTTTCAGTATGCTGGCGGGAGGAATATTCCAAAGTTCTTTCTACCCAAGAAGTTGAAGGCGGTGTCAGGAGCTGCCCATGCTGATGATCTTTTCTATATATTCTCGCAGACTGTCATATTTTCCAACTTTGAGAAGGAAATGATAGAAAAAGTAACGACAATGTGGACAAACTTCGCAAAATATGGGTAAGTGATAAGTGACCAACTAACCGTGATAATACCGGATTTGTATAGAATTTATCTTTATTTCATGGGAGTGTACTCACGAGACACGACTAGGTATATTTAAGATGATTATAAGATGGGAAACTGCTCATGTAACCTTCACGTATGAGTGATAATGAACAAATGACCGAGTATTTTTTTATATTTTGAATATTATACAGTTTAATGATAACTGTGAGAGATTATTCCTAAACGGATGGTTCATGTAGATTTGGAATAATTCGCAAAAACAAAAAAACTAATAGTGTATTTCCAGTTACGAGTTAAAAATACCTACCGTGCTTGTTAGCTGCAATTAGCTTTGATATTCCCACAACTATTCAGTTTATTAATAATTTTTCAGCATTTTTGGCACCATGTGCATTTTCATCATGTTGAGCGAGTGTTCTTGTGTTATCTATACTAATATTATAAAGCTGAAGAGTTTGTTCGTTTGTTTGAACGCGCTAATCTCAGGAACTACTGGTTGGAATTGAAAAATTCTTCTTGTGTTGGATAGTCCATATATCGAGTAAGGCTATAGGCTATATAACATTACGCGACGACCAATAGGAGCAAAAATGAATGTTGCAAAAACGGGAAAAAATATTCCTTTTTGAGAGCTTCCTTTGCGTGCGCTGCGTAAACGGTTTAAGTTACGCAAATATCATGTATGATGGAATTGTTCCTCTTTAAAGGTTCTAAAAAAAGTCCGCGACAGCATAAGTCTATCTTTTAAGATTGACTCACTATAACCTTTTTTTATGGTAATCAAATTTGTTCGAAATTAATGCATTATTCGCGAAGGAGTTCGAAATTAATGCATTATTTTGTCAACATAATATTAATTCTTATTCAAATAAATAGTTTTAACATCGAGGGTAGTAGCAGTAAAATACTTTTTTAATTCATTCGAATCGGACAATTAATTTCGAAGTTATCACGAGTATAAAAATGCAATACGCGAATCGTTCGACGCCGGTGCCGCGCCGCTGCGACGTTCGGTGACGTTCCCTACTCTAGAGAGGAGAGGATGTGCAGTATGGGCACACGGGTAGATCATGACTGAAATAGGACATAGGATACGTTTTATCCCTATATTCCCACGGCCTAGACCTACGCGGGTGAAACCGCGGGGCACAGCTAGTAAGTTATACAATGGCTAATTTTTTTTTTGATACGGACGAAATTATGTTCTATTTATCGCATTATTTGCGTAAATTGTAAAAAAATGAGGAGTATTTTTTCAATGGCTATCAATTTTAACATTGTCTGTTCTTATTTCCAGAGACCCAACACCCGAAGGCTCCAGCTTGCCAGTGAAGTGGCTAAGAACAAATAGTTCAACACCAACATCCTTGGTGATTACCGAGGAGTTCCACACGGCGCCGCTGTGGTACAACGACAGACTCAAATACTTGCGAGAAGTGTACTCCAAGTTCAGAAGGAAAAGTTAACAACTAACTAGAACTCATTAGTAGAATTTTATTATCTAATTACTTATTTTTCATAATATATTTTTAATAGGGTTTTTTTTAATAGAAAGCGGCGGTGTGTAACACAATTACATCACTTAGCATGAATGAATGGCTTTCATTTTGTCAGTTCAACAACATTCATTGCGTTATCTACGTTGTTGAGTAGACAAATTTTTAGAACGTATAAAGCAATGGATAGG
The DNA here is from genome assembly GCA_947363905.1 of Lithophane semibrunnea. Classification (NCBI taxonomy): domain Eukaryota; kingdom Metazoa; phylum Arthropoda; class Insecta; order Lepidoptera; family Noctuidae; genus Lithophane; species Lithophane semibrunnea. The sequence continues at coordinate 966,744 of OX376205.1, forward strand.
CAGTCGCTCCTTGTAAAATACTGGTATTCAGCTGCATCCAGTTAGACTGGAAGCCGACCACAACATAGTTGGGAAAAGGCAGGCAGATGATGAAAGCAATGGATTACCGATATCGTTTAAAATCATACAGATTGTGATTGAAAGGTATTGTTATTTAAATAGGCGTTTTGGTTGTGATAATTATGGTAATTAACTTATTGTATAATGCCACAAGCTGGTGCCTTCTGCCTATTACAAGGTTTTATTTAACTTGTTAGTAGGCATGTAGGTATATTAATATTAAATCACTGGCCATAGCTGAACACCTCTACATTCCTTCCTTTCTTGTATTGTGTATTCTCCTGCTAAGATAAGTGACGACACAAACAAAAGAAATGCGAGAGATGATAAGTTGAAGCCATAGTGTTGAATTAGGTTCCCAGCAACGATCCGAACTACCGGCATTTGGCACAACTACGCTCCTTTATCTATTGACCTCTGCTCGTAAACTGAAGGGACACTCGAGTGCATTCCCTAATTAGGACAGGCAGGACCTTCCGAGGGTCGCCCGAGTAGAACTTTGAACATTCCCCGACCAGGAATTATTTATTTTATTGCCGGAATGAAGAGTCACCGATGCGTTGAGAATTTCTTCAGCGAACGTCTTGGGCTTCCATTAATTTTGGAACTCCATTAAGCGACGTTCGTTTGCATTTAAAAACTAAGTTCTATTCAACATTTTCAGCCATTTCCATTATTCAGTAAACTGGCTCTGAAATTAAAATGGTTTGCCGATAAACTGTGTTTTAATACTCTCTTTGTTTGTGCATTAATCCCGACTGAAAGCGAATCGAGAGGTGCCTTTAGATGCGAAACATAAAACGTGTAGCATTAGAGAGTTTGTAATCGGCAATCTTAAAACCGTAGGTACCAAAGGAAACTAAATTTCCGGTATTTGAGAAAGTAAGCCGCTTACCGTGTCGGTCTCTTATTAAAGCTCGCTTGAATGGGGCCGGGCGGCTGGGCGGCTGGCCGAATGAATGAATGTTTGTGAAACTATCCGGCTTAATCTTGGGCCCTTTCGCTCCCCCGCGGTAAGCTGCTCTGTAAATAGGCGAAAATCGTCCCGCAGACACATCGGCGTGTTTGCTATTGTTTGCTATTTAATGAGAATCCTTTTTAAAAAAGTTAATGGGAATTTTGTAGCTTTATTCCTGGCTTAATCTGGGATTGCCTGAGATCTGAGAGATTTGTCCAGCGGCAGCGCACACGTTGCCAACATTATGGAGTGTTTGGGCTTTGACAACTTTAAGAGACTTCGTTTAGTCTTTCAAAACGTCTCTAACGAAGTAAAGAAAATCCGTAACTTGTTTAGCAAGTTTATGAAACGTTGCCTAATTCTGAACTCGTTTAGGTTTGCGTAAAATATTGTCGTGAAACGAGCTAACTAGTTGAAGAGGCTTTTGGGATGAAAAAAAAAACTGAGCTTAAGCGTTGGGTGGATTGTAAAGGTACGAAACTTACTACTAATGAAGCTAAAAAAATAATGTGAAAAACTAGACGGAAAGCTCGTCTGTAAAATAGGGTCTTTATATTGGATTTCAGAGTTGTGAATGTTGTTAACTTGTCGAATTTTGTTTAAAATAAGGAAAATGTAATTGTAGAATTTATGTGGATGTCGCAAGAAATGATAATAGGCAATCTCTCTATTAGCATGTTAATGTATTCGTTAAGCTATGACACAATATTTTTTTCGTCGGTTAAAAAAATATCAGTCTCGCAAAAAAGCATCGTCCAACGCCAAGAAATAAAAATGCTCGTCAGAAAAAATGCCCTAAAATACAGCGTATCCCCGAAAAAACCCTTAATCCCCACCACGGAGTAGTATTACCATAATCCTGTGTTATCGGACGGACGCACACGGACATATTTCCCGGCCGCCGCCGGCAAACCACCTATTAGTGGTCTATCGACGACTGGTGTAGTGTGCGCACGGCTTTATTTTAGTCTATGACAGGTGGGAAGAGCTGTGTGAGGTTGTAATGGTATATATAAAACAGCTGGAACTATTTTATTTCACAATACTCTTACATTAAAATGTAAATAACAGTGATTCTTAAAAAAAAATTATCTATACCCATGATGCTATAAATCCTCTATAAAAGTTTCTGAAACAGTTATCTTATTGCCAACATTAAAACAACCAGTGTTATAGTAACCATAATATCATTCAAACAAGTGTTATAATGTTGTACTACATTATGCAACTCCTTTGAAAACCCTGTATAACTATTACTTTCTAATATTGACAAAAAAAGAGTTCTACTCGAGACTACCTCGTTGGTCTAACGGTCGCAAGACGCGACTGTTGGGTCCAACTCCCAGGTCGGGCAAAATATTATTGGGTTTTTACATTAGGAATTTCTCAGGAGCAGCCTAGAGTCTGGATTGAAGCTACAAGCTACATGAGATGAGACTTATACATAATTCTGCCAAAAGTGAATATACAGCCGTGATGTTAAAAAAGTTCTTCATAAACACCTCTCCAACTATTCTTGTTTCGCACCAAAACACACACATTTAAAAAACTAGTCGTCCTCTCTGATATTTCCGGGTCCATCCGTGTACATTTTAAACACGATTTACCTTCTTTTGCATACAATAATAAGATATCGGATTCTCAATAGAACGAGCCTTTTGCCCGGAGGCGAGGAGCGGGCAAATACGGGACCAATGTGGGCTCCATGGGACTACGTGATGACCGGACTAAACAATGGCTCAACTGAGGTATACCATGTTTGTTGTGCGCCGTGTATACTGTGTATAGGTATATATTGGTGACAGGGTTCAAAGGAAGTATATTGATGAGGATATTATACAGGGTGAAAAAAGAGCCATCACATAGCCGTCACATCAAAAATTTAAGTAACATTGCACAAAAATAATTTTTATTTTTGGTGTGAAAAATAGCTGTTTACGGTAGTCCGCAACGTAATGCACACAAAACATTGTGTTTATGGGTGCATGCAACGGTTCAGCAGGCGTAGCATGAGCACCGTTTTGTCGACGGAAGAGTAGACAAAAATGACGTTTCCTGTACGACAGTAAACAGTACGAGACAGCAGCAAAGTAGAAAGAGTCAACTGCACTTTTTACGAAATTCACTCTTTTACATAATTCGACTCAGAATTCTTTGTTTTGACATAGGATTTATCGGTTGTCAGTGTGATTTTGACAGTAAAGATAGAAAACTTTCTTCCGAAATAGTCTACATATAAAAAGACCTAGACAAAGATCGTTAGAAATGAAAGACAAAATGACAGATTGTAGAAAGATTTCTACGGTGGATGTCAAAAATGAAGAAACGAACTGTCACTTTGTATAAAAAAGCTATGTCTATTCTTTGTAGAGATAGAAAGCGCCATGCTACGCCTGCAGGGTCGGTCGGGGTCGTCATTTTGACTTTTTTCGACAAATACCCAAACCCTGTGTGATCAATTTATGCGTATGTGTATGCACACCTGAATGTTATCTAAACGTCATGTATAAAACAAAACATCAAATCCCAATATCCCTGCTGTTACCCCAGGATTATGAGTATGCAATCATATTTCAATTTTATATTCCTCTCCCATCTTTTATCAACATTCGATTCAAAAATCGAGCTGACACCTCCGCAACTCGATACCGAAACATTAAAATCGATTTACGGACGTATTTCCATGACACGGTGACAAACCGACGACCTCTCCTATCGGATTCAATTCCCCACATTATGTACATAATAAATTTCACGCGAGTATACACGTAGGTTTAAACCGAAACGTTCGCGGTTATCGTTTCGTTTTCCTACCATTTATCTTGGCGTTAATTGTTAAACCAGAGATGGGACGTTAATGTGAGTACGGACTTAGAGGTAACGTTGGCCGAAATTTGCTAAAGATAAACTAAAAACGGTGGCACTGTCATACGACAATAACCTCAGCGGTCGACTACAAATCTGGTGAAATAATAAACGAAAAGGGACCCGTGGACAAGCCACAGGCGACAGCGATTATCTAGTTATTTTGATAAATAGCTCTCTGGAAAAGTACACAACAAACAAAATACTTACCAATATTTCAATTAATTCAATTTATAAAATATACAGGGTGTAAGAGACAGCCCTTCGCAGACTGATGGTATGAATTCAGCATATCATACTAAGACGATCGGTACATTAAATTATTTCAGGAACGTTATGGTGGATTCCCATAACGTTCCTGAAATAATTGAATGTACCGATTTTATAAACCTGATTTGTACCTCACGTGCAATGCATCGCTACCGTGGCAAAACCGCGGGTTTTGCCATGGTAGCGATGCATTGCACGTGAGCACTCCGCCGCACTCCCCGTGTCGGTGGGGGCACGCTCGAGTATTTTAACATCCATTGCTGTTTTTTTTATTTTAGCTGTTTTATTTACATAAATGGAGTGCTGCGTACAGAGAATGTAATTTTACATTGAAATAAAGGAATAGTAACTGAAAAAACGATAAAAAAATGAAAACTTTCCTGAGAAAATTTCTGATGGAACATGATTCAAAATAAGGAGCTGAATCCTACTTTGCGGAGGGCTGTCCCTTACACCCTGTATAGATTTGACTTTAGAATCTTTTACGACTTGATCCTTTGAACCATCAATTGTATCCAAACCTTACACCCAATATGATATAAAATATAATGATTGTACAAATTCTAATTTCTTGAAGACGCATTTATAACATAATAGTTAGCTATGTAAACTGTTGATTCCTCCAACATTAATCATCCCTAGTCAATGGACTTTCACAATTTTCTTCAGTTGTTCCAAATCAGTTTTAAAGAAAGGCATCCACTTCTTACAACCGAGGTCCCGTCTCAGGGGACCCATTTTCCACGCTTTTCGCGGCCGAATTGATCATGAAAAATATTAGGAATCGCCACCACTTTTCTCTCAGCCCCTATATTTACCGGGCACGTGCAAAAATGTCCCCTATTCGACCGGCATTACTCACCCTATCTACCTGCTAATGCCCCCTATAAATATTGCATATGATAGCTGCGGTGGCTAGGTTGCCACTGTGCCCTATCTGAGGAGCGGTCGAGTGGCTCATGTTTGTGTTAATCGTTATTGGACCACTTGTTTATATTTTTGGGAGCAGAAAATAGAGTCGTTAAGAGAAGATATGTTATGATACATTTTTGGCCTAGGCTTAAGGTTTTGAAAGGCCGGTCTAGGTATCGTCATCATTATCCTGAAATCTAATACAGTATGCAAGGGTAAACACCGTTGTCACTCAAACCATGGGTAGTTGACTTAATAATAAAAATAAATGACCCAGAAACAACAAAAAAAAAAAAACTTATTTTCATTAAAAGATTTTAAAAAGTAAATATCCGTCACTGTTCCGATACTCATGGATACACGTTCGAGAGAGCTACGAAACAGCTGACGGCCGGTCATCTAACGTCCCGCGCGCCCCGCCCGCCCCCGCCAACCGCCGGCCGCGGTCGTGGTCGTTGCTCTTGGGTGTAGGGTGAAATATTCTTGTGGAAAAATGTAGGTTTTCTTTAAAAAAAAAAAGTTGTATTTTGCCATTGATTTTACGTTTTATAAATGAAACCAAACCACTGGTTTCAAGGATAACGGTGTTTACACTAACACCCTGTATATTTTCTATCGATTTATTTATTGTCATCGTGAGCGTATGACTGTCGAGTAGTTGTTTTATTATTGTACACACGGCTACACATCAAGCTATACATTTCCAGTTTATGCTGATCTCGCATTGTATAAGATTTCCGTACAATGCGAGGTCAGCTTATACTGGAAATGTCTTTATTAATGGAAAGGTTAATAAAAGTTAACAAAAAGATCTTATTCTAAATGTAAACTAACATAATCCGAGCAATGTTAAATGGGCTAAATCGCCTCTCTTAGCATACAATATGTTTGATTGTTATTGAAACTACTAATTATTTAGATGCAAATTATGAGATCGGACTGATGTGAAGGGTTTGCAGACCCACATTTTTAAATTTAAGTTACCCAGGTCCCCGTTTTTTTTTTTTTTTTTTTTTTTTTTTTTTTCCGATAGATTTTTTTAGATTGCCAAGAAATTAGTTCTTAAATGGTTACTGGACTATACATAACGCTATTATATGTTTTTAATTACTAACTGAACTTGACCATTACTTGACGGTGCAATAAGTTGGTTGTTTAATAAATAAATAAATTACGTAACGTTATCGTACCCCTATTTTGAGTTACGTTTCAAGTCCCAGCAAAAGTGGTTGACACGCAGCAACATATTGGTCCTGGGTTCGATCACCAAGTCGAACGAAGTGATACGATTGGGTTTTTCTAAATTAAATTTCTACGTAGCTGCCCCGAGTGCGGATTATGCCTGGTTGGTGGCAATGGGCTCACCCCAATTACATCAGACTTAAACATAACAGGTGACTTGTGTGTGTAGGGATCACCTCTGCCTACCCTTTATGGGAATACAGGCGTAGTATTAAGAACTCGTGTTTACGTGCTTCTGGTATGTAGAGACATCATTGCAAGTACCTACGTATAACGTTGTCATAATTCTGTTTACTATCTATCAAATGCATGTATAACTGTAATTATGCTTGTAAGCAGACATAGAACTTGCATGTCTTACTGAAAATGACATCGTATGCTTGAGGACATGTTGTCATGGTTGCTTGATTCGATTACTAACTAGTTTGACTTCAACATCGCTGCATTAGTTCTAAATGTATTGAAAGCGCCTTCGAATAATACAACTAGACTGAAGTATTACGAAAGGTTGTTTATATTTGGCTTATTTCCATTAATTTCAATAAATATTTTAGGTTGAGTTTACATTCCTACAATTCACCAAAAGAGAAGTCCTCTATTGCAATACTATTTGATAAACATTGAAAAAACAAGTGTCATCATTCAATTATTTATATAATTTTTTATCAAAAGCGCCTGATATATTTCTATGAGCAAGATTACTCGCGCAAGCGTGAGAGGCAAAGTGCCTACAGAAATAAAATAGCAAGAGATTTTACCTACTGAACGTTGCTATCGCCAAAATAATTTAATTCTGTTGCCATGTCAATAACGATACTTCAATAAAACGAAATAATTATTAAACAGGCTTGAAATTAAGTACTTGATTGCCTATAATGAATTGAATAATTAAGGAGAAAGAATTTGCTATCTGATTGGCATGTCGCATAGAACAATCATGATAATATTTCTAATTACATATTTCCTTAGATGTATTTAAGTTTATGTTTAGCGAATTTGCACCAAAATCATCAATCTTATTTGTGTCTCATTTTGAATTTTACGAACACTACAAGACCAACTGTAAGATAATTAGTAATTGTAAATCTTAGAGTTAGGTTTCAATCTCAGACAAGACAATCACAAAATACATGACTGTCTGGATCAGGTATCTAATTAGTATTTATAATAGCACAATTATGATTAGCAACCGATCGATGTAATTACAGAGAGATTCGTAACTACATATGTACCTTCCAGCAGGCTCGTTCAGTTAATTGAGAGGTGATTGATTAGGCCTAATTAGTAATTACGAGTAATTCTAGATCAGGTGGCGAGATTAGCCAGTGCGTTCGATATGTTATGATTTACTGATCGTGTAAATTACATTGTGTTAGTTAAAGCATGGCTCAGATAGAGGCCTTAATTATACTGGCTGAGATTGAGTTCTATTTGGGGTACATTTAACTTGAATGTATGTTTAAATTAATGTTGTGGAATTTACTTTGAGTATGCTTTGGGTACACACAACACAATACTGACAAAATTATAGTATTAAGATAAGAAACGGTACATTTGGGCCTACAATACAAGAGAGCCCTTAACTTATGTACTTAAATGTACCTGTATTATAAACATAACAATATGTTAGCTCAGCTAATGTGTATTAGTATTTTAGTGTAAGCAGTCACCCTAGTTTGTTCGCTCTGAGGGTCGAAACATAATATTACCGCACGAGTGCACTACTGACATTTATGTGCACTTGCCGTGAGCACTACATGGTCCTCGTTTAACATAATGATGATCGGAATCAGTTTCAATCGTCATTTGATGCACAGAATGCATTCGATGGCTCTCCGTCAATTGTCATTGAGCTACGTGTGATGTGAGATTGGTAAACGTGTGTACATCATGTAGGTACATCATGTACAATGGCTGTGAAGGTGTCATGTTGTCATGTACGACGATACAATGACCTCTGCTCGATAATCTAAATCGCCTTTTCAGTAAGTCAATTAAATTGACTGGCAATTTGCACAGTGCGTATATGCGTATCAATGATGATAACATAAATCACGCCTCAGGTGTTTTCGAAGGGGTAGGCAGGTGTTTAGTACTACCCTCATTTTTACAATAAATTATGCGTCAGTTTAATTTAGGTACATGGTAGCGTGACCCTGTTGCCCGGGCACATTGAAAGCCCCACCCTTCTTATTTTCTTCCGTGATAGAGAAATAGATAAAGCACTTCTCTATTATTCGGTTTAAGTGATACAAAACTTTAATAGAATCAATAGGTTTTACTACAACAATAGGTTTTCTTCCATTTTCAAAACAGAGAGCACTAAATTGCTATTCTGCCAAACACATCAGAATCTTCGCATAACTCTGATGTTTTTGGTTATACATATATCTGCTGCAAATACATAATATTAATCCTCATACATTAGGGTAGCCTCAATGCTAAGGTCATCGCAGTGGTTAATACGCCGTGTCGTGATTTATAGTCCCGGGTTCGACGCCGGCCGGATATGATTATTGTACGTTACAAATCATTACTGCCTACCCATTTATGTTGCGTTATGGTATGTTTGCTTTATGTATTGCGAAATATGCGCTGTATATCAATGTGGTATTTTGTGATGATTGCGGAGAAAAGAATATGTAATGTTTATTCAGGATTACGTTGTTTGTGGGACTAATTACTTTTGCCAATTATAGAGGGCACCTTAATGTGTTTCGTGAAAACCTCGAGTTCTTTTTCAATATAATTTACGGTGTAGATTATTAAAGAAACTGCTCTCTGATAAGTCTGCGAAGCTAAAACCTTACAAATGGACCTTTGGCAACTAATTCCCACTGAAATTTGTAGTCACTTTAGGTAAACTTAAAGCCCAATACACACAGAGCGGGTGCGGGGCGGGAGCGAGTCGGTTCGTTTTCATCGCGTGAGTCGCGCGGTTCATCGTGTTCACACAGAGCGCGGTCGCGGGGCGGCTGAGGGTCGGGCGCGTGTCGGGCGCGGGACTGCAGCGGGTCGGGCGCGGTTGTACTTTGACAGGCGGCAGCGGTTGCAGTGTGAAAATGTCGGGTGATTCTGACACGGACGAAGAATTATTATTTTTCCTTATTTTAAAGAGAAGAACGCGAAAATGGAAAAAGTTGTAGGTTCATGACATAAAAAACATCAATATGGAGAATATCATCGATACGTGTATTGCAACGAATGTAACGCCGCTACACCCACATTGCTATTCTGTAACCATCTTACCTTGAAAACTTAGGTGAAGTGAGCGTGGAGTGAGTCATTGTCATCGATACCTACTGATGCTAAGGCAGTGACAGTTCACTCCAAGCTCACTTTGATATTTTACTACACTTAGTTTTCACGGAGATATTTTTACAGAATAGCACAACCGCTCCCGACCCGCTCCCGTCCCGCGCTGTTGTGTCAGCGAGCGCGGCTCCCGCTCCGCGCCCGACTCGCGCCCGCGTTCTGTGTGTTGACATCCATATAATTCCTTGAATTACAATTTATGACACCTGCCGTACTCCCGCGCCCGACCCGCTTCCCGTCCCGCGCTGTTGTGTCGGGGGCGGCGGGCGCGGCTCCCGCGCGGGTCCCGCTCCGCGCCCGACCCGCGTCCGCGTTGTGTGTGTTGACATCCATATAATTCCTTGACTTACAAATTATTATACCCGTCGTATTACCGCGGCCGACCCGCTCCCGCCCCGCACCCGTTCGGTGTGTGTTTTGGGCTTAAATGTAAAAACAAAAACCCACTTAAAGTTTTATGTATTCAAACTATTCGCTTCAAAGATTCTCCTAATTAGCATTTAACAGCCAAATTTTGCTCGCTAGCGGTTTCGCTCCTAAAATATTAGTAGGCGTTTCAGTTCTTTTAGAAGTTACTTGTAAAAAATTAAAGGGTTTGCGAAGGGCGTGGAGGGTAAGTTGGGATATTTCCATGTGTGTACGTCAGTGGGGGTGTGTAATTAAGTTAATTAGCGGACGTCATATACGTTTAGTTAGGGCTAAACATCGTGCCTTAGGGTCGAGGCTCGAGAGTCGTGCAACTAGATACGGGTGTGGGGTAGCAATGATATTATTTGAGAATGTTCTGCAGGTTTATGGAAATATACGAAGGTTTAGCTTGATAAAGTTACCATTTAAGCTCCCTAATCGGTTACGTATCATAATACCTAAGTTTATTCTAACTATTTTGAAAATAGTTAGAATAAACTTAGGTATTTTAATACGTAACCTCCCTAATCACTGGGTGAAGATCAGATGAGATGGATTTTTGCCCGACAACGGCAAAGCCAAAGGAGGGTTATGATTTTCGTACTTTTGCAGCGCCAAAGAGTTGAGTTTGAATGTAGTTTATATATTCGGTTCTTAGGGGTAGCAATTTTTCTACAGTTAGGTAAGGTACAGATAGGTAAAATAGTTGATTTATTTATTTGTCTAATTGTTATCCAAGTCTGTAATGCCTTTAAACCTAGGAAAAGAGAACAATTATATACCTAACGCCATAAGCCAACATTTCCTGAAATATCAATATTTTTAGTAATATAGTCCCTTTCAAATTATTATCTCGGCTCGTTTGCACATTTAGCGGTTTTATTAATTCTCTCAATATTAGTTCGGCTGAGCCGTCGATTAGCGGGTTCAGTAGTAACTTATTTAATCAGGCCGCGGGCGGCGCCGACTCGCTACATTTGCGGAACCCTAATTAAACTTAATTACATAATAGGTTAACACGCATCACTATAAACATACATGTGTAAGGTAAATACGCGGATTCATTTGATTTTGTATAAATGTGGATATTGTAGTGTTAATTAATTAGACTTCCAACTGTCATTAACGAGACACAATAGAATTTTAATTGTTATCGGTCATTAGAAGGCCAATCGACGGTTGAGCGGATTGTAGTATTTAGTCATCAATTAGTATTTAGACAATGCGCTAATCAGACATTGGTAATTGTAACAGAAGACAGAGTAATTGACGAAGAAGTACCACGAACAATGAGAAAAACTTTTATGAGCCATGAAATCTTTTACTCAGTTTAATGTTAATGCGTACAACAACATATTAACTAATCAGTGTAAGTAGACGAACAAGTTTACCTCAAACATAGCAAAGATTGCCAAACTTGATCTGCTTATAGGTCATTACTGCTTCTAAAACTTCGGTTAAAAAATACTACTTTGTTGATACCAGTCTAGTAGTGACAATGGGCTAATGTAAACTAATATCCGTTAAATCCTGCATTACAATTCATCATCGTACCGTCGCGTATCATCAATCAAATTCAAAATATGGGCAGACATAGTTAGATGACAATACTTTAAAATAAACAATAGTGTTGCCAGACGAGTTTTTGTTCCTAGGTCACAGACCTCAGGCACAACACAAGCTTCTAAGAAATCTAGACTTATTTTAACGTCTGCCTTTTTGTGAGAATCCGACGTATGCCCATTTTAGAAAGTCCTGATTGTTAGGAATTGGATCAGCCACATATTATCGGTTTGAGATCATGAGAATATATGTGTCTGCATTTTAATGTTGTGTTGTAGCTTTATTTATAGACAGTTCGCTTAGAATTGGGTTGGCTATTTACTAGGAAATTTCAGATCAATAAGCAATAATGTAAATAAAACACTGTAATGCAGACCAGCCCTTAGATATATATGTAACGTTGACGTTACTGTTTGAGCAGAATAAATAAGCAAATATACAGAGATAATAGATACAATACTTGTTATTATAATACACCATATAAATTACAGTACATTTAGAAATAAGTACTTAAAAGCAATACCTAAACGTCAGAAAATGTTGAAACTTTTGACAAACGAATCGGCGGATGTCATATCGACGGTGGAAAGGTAAAATGGCTAAAGCGCCATTTTGGTCGATATTGAGTTATATATATCACTGAACTGGATTTTTTTTTCTGCGTCGATTGGTCTACCTTTCGCGTCGATTTGAGCACTTTTTTGGCGCTTTAGCAGTACAAATTTTGTTGCTTGTTTCATGTAGTCATGGTTTAAAGCGACGTTTTTTCGATGATTCTGAAGTTTATGTCGCTTTAGTGATTGTGCTCACTGTACATTCATATTTGACAATGTTTTAGCATTTTTACGTTTCTCTATTTCATGTATAAATACCTTATTAGTAGTTTTACCTGAACTACATTATTACTTGTGTGGCAGTTTAGCAAAAGTCGTTTCTGTTTTATTTAGCGCTTTGGCGCTTTAGCAATAGTGCTCGTAAATATTTTCGTATAGAACGATAGTTCAGAGTTGTTTTAGATTCCAAATATTATTTAAAATTGTATATTAGGCAGTAGTACATGCTTTAATGTAAGAAAGTATTGATTTTAGAACTAAAAACTTGCTTAATTTAAAGTAAGTGTACTTCGTAAATAAATTTTGTTAGCATTGCAAATCTAATCATACGTCTTTGTTCTTGCGTGTAACTTAGAATATTAGTGATTTCTAGCAACGTCAACGGGGCAGACGGCTGCAGTTGCCTCTGTCGTTGGCAAAGTGCTGCTCGCCTATATGAGTACTAAGAGTATAAAGCAGTTAAAATTCTGTTATTTAAAAGATAATGCCCATTTTAAAGATGATGCCCATTTTGGTACCCCTCCAATAGCCATGATAGCTCTTTTTACTATTATTTTTACTTTGTTTCTTACTGTTATGCAACTGTTTAGCTATTCGCATTCTGGACTCCGCCTTCGGTCAGGTTAGGTTAGGATAGTTCAGTCTTTCTTATTGACTCCGGCTATCTCTTATGGGGTTTGTTATTGTTACCTGTTTCGTTTGAATAGTAGAAGAGCTTTAAGGTTTGAGTTGGATTTCCCGAGCTATCACACTGATAAACAAGTTATCTAAGTTATATGTATTTGGGCACATACTAACATTTAACACAGTAGATCTTTGACAGTCGTATCGAGTAGTCAGAAGCCCGAAAGTCGAACATCCAGCTTATCAAGGAGTATCCCAGTGCCTGTATTGTAGAGGTCACATAATAAATCGCTCCATGTAAAATACTGGTATTCAACTTCAACCAGTTAAGATTCAAGGATAATCCTTACGTAGTTGGGAAAAGACTAGATAGATGATGAACGCCTTATTTAAAATAATTAATAGCAAACGTCGTAAAAGATCGGGGGTAAGATGATCGATCACTATGAAATGTAGGTACTTACTTATGGGAAAAGTTATTTGTGACATTTCTAAGTACTCTTACCTCAGTTGGTCGAAAATAGTCTTTGAATCCTTATTCGAAACTGCATCGATTGCCATCATAAAAATAAGGTGTAAGAATTAACGATTTTTTAGCTGAATGTGCCATTTTCCCAATATCTATTAATACAGCTAGCAAGTACTCTAGATGTTAAGGACCTCAAGTAAAGGATCCTAAGACCGTATTTCTATACTACCGTATTTATATGCTACAACACGGCGTCACAACTTCTACCCTGTATTACTACGATCGGACAAAGGCCATTGAAATTATTGAACTGAATTATTCAATATTAATATCTTTCTAATGATGTATCATTTATTCTTATTGTAGCGGGTACCAGCTTCCATACATTTCCTGGCATCATCCTTCAAATGTGTATGTGTTCTAAGGACTATTTTGTTAAATTGTAACACGATGTTGTTGTGTGTGAGAAGATGGCACAATAAGCACAGAATTATTTTGAGTTTCAGAATCTTAGTGCCAATAACACCCCTCTTATCCCGTCGGGGGTTAAAAATGATCAGTTATTATCTATTAAATGATGATTTATTTGTTTAAACTTATAACCTACATTGAATATTTAGTGGTACTAACCATGATAAACAATGGTTCTTTGATTGTAGTAGATAATTAGTAACTCTACTTAACCTATCTAATTACCTACGTTATTTTACTTGATTCCAGTTGGCTAATAAAATAATTTCCCTTATTTTTTGCTAAATATTAATTAATTGGTCTTCCCGCTAGTATTCCGGACCTAATAGTAGGTAGTACACATTGATTGAGGTTACAGATTGATGCTAACGCCTCATAATCTAAATAATCTATTTACAAAAACTGTACACTAGCAATAATCAATATTTTAAATGAAAATAAAAGAAAGAGACGACTTTTAGAAGTTACGCCTCATTCCCATAATACATCCATCAATTTATTCGCTCTTCAGCTAGTTTTAGTTCAACATTAGCAACTTTATTTCAAATGAACAGCTCGTTAGAATTTTTTTTTTCACTCTATGATATTATTCAGTGCATTAGCAAATTTCAGATTGCTAAATAATTGTAATTCTGACAGTAAGCGTAATTAATTATATGTTATACGCAAGTTTTTTGGATATTAGCAATTTTTGCTTACTGGAACTTTTTTAATTTCGATTTTTTTTTGCTAAAGCGACACCTATCTCCTAAAATAAAGGTTTTATAGAAACCATTTATAATACATATTACAGGAAAAAAAATATGATTCATGAAAATATAAGTAACTCAGAAATATTTCCATTAGAAAATTTTCTACGAATTTTTTTCGCAAATAAAAAACTTTAAAATTCATTCCTGAGATTTCACGTTTTGGCGCTTTAGCCATTTTACCTTTCCACCATCGATATGTAGTTGCTAGTAGTTTTCGAAGAAAACTGCTGATTTTTATAATACCTATTGAACTGGGCATCACTACGAATGATCTCTTATTTAATTATAGATTTATCTGATAACTAGCCTTCTTTCTACGTACCTCTATCGAAAAAACCACTGAAAATTCACGTAAATCCTAGATATTTCGAACACGATATCACGTAACCGTACCCTTTCCATTCGCCATATCATCCAGATCGGAGCTGATCCTGAACCGATTCATCAAACGATGACATCACTAGGGTCTTTTCTATGTAACGACATAAAGCGGTAAGTGAGTTTTACATTGATTTCAACTTATTATATATAAACTGTTAGGCCTTTTTCCAAACCTGAGGAAGCCAAGAAAAACCTTTACTTACTTTTAAAGCACATTTGATTATAGCCGCTTGTAAAATTGTTCTACGTTTAATAGGGTCGCCATATTATATTCTGCCACCATGCTTAGCCATTGCCCTGCAGTGTGATGAGACAGGCAGCAGCATAGAGCTATGCCGCGAATGCTTCAAAAGAAAATGTTGGCTGGCAAGCAAATGAACCACGCAGCTAACGTGGCCAGTGGAAGGTCGTGCCGTTTTGTGTCGGCTTTTTGTCACCCACAGGAAAATAATTAAATTACATAATTATGAGGAAAACAGCATTGGTATTCACTTTTAAAGTTGATTAGTAGGTAACTATTTGATAGAGACGGAGGTAGTATTTCACAGTTTATATTTGGCACATTGGCCATAGCAAAAGGCTTTGAGAAACGTACGTTGGCTTTGATTGATATTCAACTCGATATATATAGAGAGCAGGCTTCAAAGCATGTCTCTATGCAAACGTTTGTATGTATTCAGTCAGGATTGCGTTCAAACTGCAAAATGTGTTTTGTATTGAGTTAGCTTTTAGCTGGGCCTTTGTGGGACGGTATTATGTGAATGGCCCTTATGTGTCGTCAGTGACAGACAATCGTATTGACGTCTATTTTCATTTGTTGTTGGAGGATTCTCCCTTTTCATCGCAGGAATAACACACCGTAGGGCGCACGTCAGTGGTAACAGTCCACAGGCCTAGCGTAGCATACTTGTTTGGTCACCACAGACGTGCGGCCGACCGCACCACCAAATTGGTGACCCTTTTTTTTGTTTTTTTTTTTGAGGGTGGAAATCACCCAATGACTTCTCCCGCTCTGGGTGGAGCGGAAGGGCGTGTCAGACTTTTACTGACTAAAACCCACCCGTGTTCCTTCAGTTGCCTGTTGCCAAGGTCCCGGTATCCCTTTCGGACTAACCCGCAACCCTGGCAGGCATCGGTCCTAGTGGACCCCGCCAATTGTGCTGACATCTCTAAATTGGTGACCCTGACGTGATCGTTATAATATTAGGTCCCTACCTATGAAATCAGCGTTTTGTATGGAGAATTTTAAAGAAGTTGTATTTTTCATACTTACATTTTCTTATTTTATATAACAACCATGAACACTAATGTTTAAAAAAAACTAAGATAACGCCACTTAGATTAAGCGACAAAAATAATTTTTGGCTAAGTTAAAACAAACAGTGGTCATTTCTGCTAACAAAATGAGGAATCATTTTTAAGGTATTTTTACCCATTGGTAGTTGTCTATGATGGTCATAGACAACTACTAATTGCTTGAGTATTTTAAATCATAGAAGTTTCTATATTTGTGAGAAAAAAACGCCAATTTCATAGGTGGGGACCCAATATACTCGTATAGTCTCGATATATGCTACACTTTGCATCCAGACACACACGTGGTCGGTAAGTCAACCATTCGAAAAGTATTAGGACCCGAGAGGTTCGAACGAACTTTCAAGCACCAAGGGGCGAGCTGAAAACCTCCATTACGGGTTTATCAACGTCAACGTGACTTATGGTGAACGAAAACATAGCGAGGAAATCTAGATTTAATGATGGTCTGAAATCGCCAACGTAGTCAATACTCAAACCCCACCGGTGGTGGTGGTGTATACCTAAGATCTTTCTGCACACCTTATACAAACTAAGTCTGAGTATTCCAAATTATAGGCTGATATTATTATCATACCGTTAGTGAATGAACTCACAGTTCTAACGCTCTAACAGTAATATGGTTCAAAGTTCGCCAGCTAAAAGTTAAAAACTAAACTTTCGGTCTCAATTCTCCAGCACGTTCC
The DNA here is from genome assembly GCA_947363905.1 of Lithophane semibrunnea. NCBI lineage: Eukaryota > Metazoa > Arthropoda > Insecta > Lepidoptera > Noctuidae > Lithophane > Lithophane semibrunnea. The sequence goes on from OX376205.1 coordinate 983,867, forward strand.
AAAGTGTAGTTAAGGCTCAAGTGCCTGTAGTCTGCTGTCCCCATTAGTCGGTAGCTGGCGCAATTTTTCATAGAACACTACTTGGTACCTGGACAAGAACGGGTATAAATTAATTAAGAGCCAACATGGACGTCGAACTGTGTATACCAGGATGTGGGGAATTGTGGGGTGTGGATGTGGCAATGTGACTGCCTTATTGTTTTGTCGGTATGTACGAGTTGCTTACAGCGTTATGTTATGTGCCCTAACAAACTTCAGCTTGGTAGGGTTGACTGACTTAGGGGAATACCCTGGATGAGGATACATATATTATAGCTGGACGAGTTTTGATGAGGTATAGATATAGATGAGGAATAAACCAACCAAGGATTGGTTAGTTTATTTGCTATCTAACTCATTTAAAGTTAAAATTCTGGGCCGATTCGATTTAGATTGCCATCGACTACACGTTATGAAGAAAATGGTATTTCTTTCACCTATTTTCGTGTATTTTATGGCATGATTTCAAACTAGTTATAAACGTTACAGGAAAGTCTACCTTTCCCCGTCTTCCTTCTACTAAAGGCATAATCAGCCTATAATGTACCAAATGCTAGGTCACAGGCCTCCTCTCTATGAGAGGAAGAGGGCTGTAATCCACGGGTGTACTATGACAAATCGAATATCAAGCGTCTAAATACTCGAACGTTCATACTATCGAATGGTTAATAAATCGAACAGGCCAAGTGCGGGTTGGTGGAAAATATACTAAAGGGGAAGTAAAAAAAAAACTGTCTGAAACCCGTCGAAATCAAAATCCGCCTCAAATTCCTCTGAAACTACAAACAAAACTTGTGTAAAAAGCAACATCCACTCCTTCTGACTCGTTGCGCGTGTCAGTAATATGTAGCATTATATAAAATTAATCTTCGATTTAATTCAAAATCTAAACTTTCGCAGTATTTCTAGATGAACAATCAATTACGAACGAAACCTGTGATCTGTGAGTTGGTCTAAATAAATACAAAAACATTGACTTTTACCTAAAATTAAATGATAACAGAATTATATTGTACTTAAAATATATCCTTGATTTTATATACTATTTCGATGTTTATGTTGTTCTATATTAATGGTTTTTATTGTGACTTAAAAGACTACTATCAAAAACAGCGATTCTAGACGAAAAGTAGGTCATCAAACTTATGTTATGATTGGTGGTTTTTGAATAAACAAAACAAATGCTTATTTATTTAGAGTTTCAATAAATGATTAAGTTCTAATTAATATGATATTATAATGTTAATTAAGATTTTATATTGTAATTAAAAAGTCACAAGTAGTTTCAAACGATTCTCCTAACTTTAAGTAGATGTCAATAACTTATCTGATTTTGCTTTTCGATATCAAATAAGTAAATACTAAATTACTAAATTACCGTATTAAAATGGTTCCACTATTTAAGATTTGTTCATTGTTAACTATGTTAGAGATTATTAAACAATAATCTATGACAATCTGCGATTGGTCAAAAATGGCGGCAATGTTAGAGGTACTTGATTAGTATTGGGAGAATATAAAATACGTGTACCCGCCAATTCGGGACCTTTTTGGGATACAACTGTGGTGAAAGATGGACTTCCTATTGTGTTCACGTAAGTTAATTGATCATATTTCTTGATTATTGCTGATAGCTATGTTTTTCTTTATCTGTTATAATATGTCTTGTGTTAAAATGTAATTAGGGAATATTCATGTTCTGTTTCTTCCCGTTGATAAGTTGCTATAACTTTGAGAAACAGTCCCAGAGAATAATGTGATAACAATGATTTATGCTAAAGTAAATATGTGTTGATCCAATACTTTAAAATTAGCTGCCATGGAGTTTCTTGTCCTTCTTCTCCATGATGACCTAGATTCGGAACGGACAACTAGTTTTCTCATTACCGTATTTAACCGACAAGCCTAATCAATAAATGCCTAGTCTTGTCTTTCTGTGCTTTTCTTCATAAAACCCTTTCCTCAAACACATATAGAGATACATACAACATTTTGACACTCGAAACCTTACTAAATAGGGGAATATCCTATAAATATACATGTAGTATTAATTCTGCTTCATCCATCTTCTGACATCAGAAGTGGGATAGGGCTCTGGCTTACATAACGGATTTCTAATGAATTTTATTTTTCTATTTTCATGAACAATGTTGGAGCTATCGGGATCTTCTGGAAGCTGTTGGTGTCTGCGGGCCGCTAACCTAACTCGCAACTAGACGATGAAATCGCGCTGCCACATGCCGCAGTTGACATCGGGACTGCGGAGCTGCAAGCTGCTGGTCTACGAGTATCATCACAACTGCGGAGCTGCAAGCTGCTGGGCTATCATCACAACTGCGGAGCTGCAAGTAACTGGTCGAGCATCACAACTGCGGACCTGCAAGCTGTTGGTCAAGCATCGAGTCTACAGAACCTCGAGCTGCTAAACGAGTATCGGGAACCTTTCCAGCAGTAAGAAGCAGCAAAATTCGGTAAGGCCCCTCAGAAGTTCTTCTTATGTTAAAACGAAATACCTACATTTAATGAAGATTATAAAACTGGAAGATTTTTTTGTAATAGTTTTAGAAAACTATATTATATAGTTAAGCTTGGTTTATAAAAGATGAAAATTTGTGTTATAACTAGCAGGAATTTTAACAGGGTTTAAGCTTTGAGGTTTACTTTACTTCAGATTTCTTCTATTCTATATTGCTCAGTGCTTAGTATAAACAAAAACATTACCCTCCTTCTGGGGACAAACACAGACCTTTGCATCAAATAAAATAAAAAATACCCAGACCTTCCCATATGGTTCATTTGATTACACAGGTTGGTTCTCAACATTAGTCGAAGGACAAAAACATAATTTAGATCATAATTTATGGAATTTCTCTATAATGTAGTCCAGTGTTTTCGGAACTCCGTCCTTAATAATTGATACAGATCGGAGCACTAATTTCAATACTAACCAAATTAGGTCTTTGTTTAATTAATGGCAAATTAATCACCTTTATGATAACTACAAGTACCCCTATACGTAACTGTCAATTACTTATTTTTAGCCTGTGTTGTCCCACTGCAGGGCAAAAACTCTGTCTCTTTTCCACTCCTCTCTGTTTTGCCCACACTAATTCAAAACTGGTATGCAAAGATATAAACTTAGGTCTTATCTATAATTTTATGCTCACTACAGAATAATAAGTCAGACTGGCCGAGAGGTATATGGAAAGTTCAATTATCTCTAAATTTCACAAAATCGGCTGATTTTCTCTCTTGCGATTACTGATAGATCGTAATGCAAACATACCATTATTGTGTACAGACTAGATTAAATTATTTTGCCAATCCAATAATGTGGAACACACTATAGATGTTCATGCAGAACGAAACTTGGCCATGCAAAGACTTGACCAAGTTGCTGAACGTTTCAAGAAAGGTTTTGATTCCCTAGACGTTATACTATAGATAGACTATAATATTGAAATAGTTTATGTTAACCAAGATCATAGACGCCATGATAAATTAAGTTAAAAAAAAATGATAGATTTGCCTTAAAAGGAAAAGTAACTTTACAAGATATAACAATTGCAAAAGAAAAACTAAGAAAATGGGTAGGCAAGTGGGTTGCAAGTTGTCACAAAGACGAAACTGGCAATAGTTAATAAGATTCTGGTGCTCACATAGGATGAGGCTAAGAATGGGTTGCAAGTTGTCACAAAGATGAAACTGGCATCAAATATGTAATAATTCTAGTAATAGTTCTAATGTACTGATTCTAGATTCTGGTGCTCACATATGATGAGGCTAAGAATGGGTTGCAAGTTGTCACAAAGACGAAAAGTTGTCACAAAGATGAAACTGGCATCAAATATGTAATAATTCTAGTAATAGTTCTAATGTACTGATTCTAGATTCTGGTGCTCACATACGATGAGGCTAAGAATGGGTTGCAAGTTGTCACAAAGACGAAACTGGCAATAGTTAATAAGATTCTGGTGCTTACGTACGATGAGGCTAAGAATGAAGATAGCTTGTTACGATTCTAGTAGTCACAAAGATGATACTGAGAATTGGATGAATGTGTTCACAAAGATACTTGTTAGATTTTAATGCACATAGATGCTTTGATATTGTAAGTACTTTGAGAGCAAAGTATCAGTCAGTATGGCCGTGTTAGATTCCTCATATGTATAGTACAAGACTGTTTGTTGATATTGTAAAACGCAATTCGCAATGTTTACTATAAAAAGACAAATCAGCTGTCATTATGACGGATGGAATTGATTTAGTTACGTTCCGTTTTAAAACTTTATTCATTCCATTCTTATTGTAAATTAATAGTTTTTGAAACAAGAGTTTTGATTTAAAATACCTGTATCACTGAGTTAATATTTTCAGCCTTGTAAGTTGCAATAAAAATATTGCGACCTAAAAGACTAGTTTCGGTACGAAATTTATGAATAGATAGTACTAATTCTTTTAAATTTTCTGTTAGTTTCCAAGAATTTTTACAATTTATTATTATTATTTTCATTTTATTTATCACTATTCTTTTTTTTTATTTAGTAAAAAGATTTCGTTTTGTTATCTTGAAAGTACATCAGCATTTTATTCACTATAGTTTAATGTACCAAGTTATAAATCGGTTGTTGAATTGGTTTTCTTTTATTTGATTATCTTTGTATATGTTATCAAACAGTATATCAGTATGGATAGGAATGTGATATAAAAGATAGTTGTGAATAAATGTGATATCAAAATGGATATCGTTGTGGATAATATTATGATATCAAAGAGGATATCGATGTGAGTATGGATATGTGATATCAAATTGGATATCAGTCTGAATAAGAATATGATATCAAAGAGGATATCGGTGTGAATATGGATGTGATATTAAATTGGATATCAGTCTGGATAGGAAATATGATAACAAAGACGATATCGGTGTGAATATGGATGTGATATCAAAGTGAATAGTCTGGATAGGAATATAATATCATAGAGAATATCAGTGTAGATAGCGATGTGATAATCAAGGAGGATATCAGTGTGGATAGCAATGTTATACCAAAGAGGCCATTAATGTGGTTAGGTAAAATTAATGTAGATAGAAATATTGTCAGCCTGACTTGAACCAATGTTTGTAATCCATAATTGAACAATAATGATTGCTCATTATGTTGTGTTAATGTACCTATGTACTTCGGGACGAAGCACAGATCAGAATGGCCGTGTCAGTAATATGTAGCATTATATAAAATTAATCTTCGATTTAATTCAAAATCTAAACTTTCGCAGTATTTCTAGATGAACAATCAATTACGAACGAAACCTGTGATCTGTGAGTTGGTCTAAATAAATACAAAAACATTGACTTTTACCTAAAATTAAATGATAACAGAATTATATTGTACTTAAAATATATCCTTGATTTTATATACTATTTCGATGTTTATGTTGTTCTATATTAATGGTTTTTATTGTGACTTAAAAGACTACTATCAAAAACAGCGATTCTAGACGAAAAGTAGGTCATCAAACTTATGTTATGATTGGTGGTTTTTGAATAAACAAAACAAATGCTTATTTATTTAGAGTTTCAATAAATGATTAAGTTCTAATTAATATGATATTATAATGTTAATTAAGATTTTATATTGTAATTAAAAAGTCACAAGTAGTTTCAAACGATTCTCCTAACTTTAAGTAGATGTCAATAACTTATCTGATTTTGCTTTTCGATATCAAATAAGTAAATACTAAATTACTAAATTACCGTATTAAAATGGTTCCACTATTTAAGATTTGTTCATTGTTAACTATGTTAGAGATTATTAAACAATAATCTATGACAATCTGCGATTGGTCAAAAATGGCGGCAATGTTAGAGGTACTTGATTAGTATTGGGAGAATATAAAATACGTGTACCCGCCAATTCGGGACCTTTTTGGGATACAACTGTGGTGAAAGATGGACTTCCTATTGTGTTCACGTAAGTTAATTGATCATATTTCTTGATTATTGCTGATAGCTATGTTTTTCTTTATCTGTTATAATATGTCTTGTGTTAAAATGTAATTAGGGAATATTCATGTTCTGTTTCTTCCCGTTGATAAGTTGCTATAACTTTGAGAAACAGTCCCAGAGAATAATGTGATAACAATGATTTATGCTAAAGTAAATATGTGTTGATCCAATACTTTAAAATTAGCTGCCATGGAGTTTCTTGTCCTTCTTCTCCATGATGACCTAGATTCGGAACGGACAACTAGTTTTCTCATTACCGTATTTAACCGACAAGCCTAATCAATAAATGCCTAGTCTTGTCTTTCTGTGCTTTTCTTCATAAAACCCTTTCCTCAAACACATATAGAGATACATACAACATTTTGACACTCGAAACCTTACTAAATAGGGGAATATCCTATAAATATACATGTAGTATTAATTCTGCTTCATCCATCTTCTGACACGCGCAATCAACTAACAAAGTGAAGTAATTTGATTGGTTCGCAGTGGACGCTGCAAGAACAAGAATTTATTTATACAAATCATTGCATTTGTTTAATTTGCGCTGTGCCGTGCCGTACCGTGCCGCGGTCGAACCCTAGTCGCACACAATCACATCACTAATTAGTTGCTTGTATGTGCACTTTTGACACTCGGTTTGTTTTGCGAGAAGACTCTTGTGGGATCGGAAAGTGGCTGAAACTGGAAAATTAGTTGGTTTTAAAAATCATGTGTTGCATTTTGTAGTTGGTTAATTTCAGCTACTGTATTTGATTTAGAGCTTTAAGTTAACCTAGTGTTAAAGGATAAGCCACCTTTTACTGTCTCGGATAGAAATTTTCGAAACACAAATTTTATTGATGATAATATGTATTAATTATTCAATTTGCAATTCATAGAGTAATAACAAAAAACATTGACCTTTCGAGCACAGTAGTTCAAAGTTACATCCAAATAAAAACTCATACAATTTCACCCCGCATTCCCTTTCAAAGCCAACATGTAAAGAGATAAAAAGCTTCATACATAGCCGCTTGTCCGTGATCAATATATCAACCGAAAGGTTATCGGGACGTCGTCGTCGGTAAATCATACCGCATACCAATACTCAGAGTACACGTTAGAGCCGCCATGTTGGCTAATTCTACGTCACATCCCTCGCCCGGGGAGCTGGGGGAAGAGTACAATTGTATGAATATTATTTTATTATTTCGGTGGGATTTTTCAATGAAGAGTTTTTTATGGGTGTTGTGTTGATACTAAACGCATAAGTTTAGTTTTAACTGCATCTGAAATTATAGATATACTAGGTGATCCGAATAATCTCAAGTTGTTACCAATTCCATGTAGGTATGCTGGAATCTTGAAATGTGGTAAGTATGTAGGTACAACTAATGATAACAACCGTTTGGTACGCAAAAATGCTTTGTGTGCTTCGTTGCATTTCATATTGCGCCAGTAAATAGGGGGTCACAAACTATAGCAACAAGACATTCGGAAACTTTCATGAAACCCAATAACCGTAATATATGTGTATTTCAACTGCCTATCACCATATCCGTATGTTTATAACATACATAACAGAACTGTAATTCCCCCAAACCGACATGAACTACCTCGATTACGCACAGTTCAAATACTTTTATTATTTGCGCGGGGGTGCGCTCGCGCGGCACTAATCTTCGGCAATGTTCGGCAATATTCGGTAGTGCTCGTGTAAAAAATGCTCCTTCTGTATTAGGGCGGTGGCTCGCGGTCGAGTGCGATAGTTCGCAACTACTGCCCCAACTGGACATAGATTATGGGAGAAAATGCGCAGAAGCGGCGGATTAGTGGAGGGGAGATTAAAGACGACTGTTCCCAGAACTGGAAAGCTCTTTCTTTTGGATATTGGAGGCACCAGGTACCCGTATTTTTCAAGAGTATGCTCCTTAGGACCTAATGCCATTTGTTACTAGAAAATAAAATGCCAGATTTCATACTAACGAATCTCAAATATTTTTATTGAAACATTAATTTCAGCAGCTTCACCAATACCTAAACCGATACAAACAAACTTTCGAACTACCACTAGATCCTACCGATAGTTTCAGAAACATAATCTTTTTTCTTTGATTTGGCTTTGAGATTGCATGTTGCCCGAATAATGATGCGGGCAGGGCGGTGCTGCATACTGGACGCAAGCTCCTTCTAGCACTTCTGCTTAGTACTCACTATACAGAATAGGCACAATTCCATCGACACAACTTTCCCTTCTACAATATTTAGCATCCTTAGCATATAGCCGTCCAAAACAAGCCGGGGGTAAATGAGCCGCGACCCATTAGCTTCAAATTGTCCGTGGCAGACAACTGCCCGTCTATTTATGTAGCTGACCTCTCTGCTTACCCTACTATTGGCCTTTACTTATGATGTACTGGATTGACTTGTGTTTACGCAGGAGGATTGTGAAAACGTTGTGGGAGAAACTTCCTTGTATTTTCTACACAGAGTTTTCTATGATGATATCTTTTTTTCGGTGGGGCTAACAGTTATGGAAGTTGGCTATGTCTTGTACAAGACATAATGTATATAGCCAATTTCCATAACTTACGATAGAGCATGTATTTATTTAAAAATACTGAACTTGGGTCACCTACATTGTATTATATCTTAATATTCGGTAGTGCTCGTGTAAAAAATGCTCCTTCTGTATTAGGGAATAATATATTATATCATACATAAATTCACTACTACTACTACTATTACTACTTTTAATACTTTGAATATTAATCAAAGTTTTGAGTTTATTTTCTTTTAAACGATTTTTTTTTTGTATATTAGTTATGAAATAATATTGTTGCTCGAATATTGATTCAGCTTAAAATTCAAAAGTTTCATGTGCCTGTTTCAGTACCAACCATATGGGGCACAAAAGCAAAATTTTATACTGTGACAAAATTATGGTGATAGTACTTGCTCGGATCAACTCGCCTACAACGAAGGGGAACGATACGTTTACGGGGAAATGATGAAGTTAAGAAGTTCAAGTAAATATCAAATTCTGTAGGTAAAGTTCCTGGATTAATTTTGTAGGCACTAAGTGACATAGATTTGAGTTAAGTGACATGGATCTGCATTGTTGTTCATCAACTAGAAATAGCAACATGATAACAAATATATTTTCATTGACTAACAAATATATAAGAAGCAGCTGAAACTCTTTATATTTTAATAATATGGTAGTGAAATTAATGTATTACAGTCACAAAGCTATGGTCAAAGGCCAGTTGTATCCATTTCTCAATATTGACTTATTTTATGTGGTTGTTTAAAGCAGCTGGCACTATTCTTTTATAATTTTACATTTACATTCGGCTGCACTGGCTTCGATGTCTTGTTTGACAAATGGATAATGGACAAATATAGATCGAGTACTTACTAAATTATATAACAACCTTATTATGGAGATGGCCCAGCCCAGAGAGTATACGTTAGTAGTATGTACGAGATCGTAGATTCGAAACTAAGCATGCACGAAATTGTGAGTTAGTAGAAGTAGTTGACGCCTCTGATTTACTTAGAATGATAATTGATAAAATAGTAATTATAGGCAACATGCAATAAGCATAATTACATATTCGATCTGTGTTCGTTCCTTTCGGAGCGAGCTTGTGGCTACATAATAACAGCCGCACGGGTCGATCCATCAGGTTAAGCTACGCTTGCCAGGGTTGGTCCGTGGATGGGTGACCATCTTTACATACCAAGACTCCTCCGTGCCTGGAAAAGCACATTAAGCCGTTGATCCCGGCTGTCATTTGTGGATCTTTGACAGTTGTTATGGGTCGTCAGAAGCCCGAAAGTCTGACAACCAGTCTTACCAAGGGGAATTATATTACCCAGTTACTGGGTTGTGGAGGTCAGATAGGCAGTCGCTCCATGTAAAATACTGGTATTCAGCTGCATTCGGTTAGACTGGAAGCCAACCCCAACATAGTTGGGAAAAGGCTAGGCAGATGATAATGATCTGTGTTCGTTCCTTTGCTGCATTAAAAGATCAAATTTGTTTTCACTGTCATGTTCTTAGTACTGATAACCTAATAGGTACCTGTTCCTGTCTGCTACGTTGGTGTGATCACATCTTTGTAAACCTACCACCCAAGTTCACTTTCTGGAACGCAATAAATTTATTGCGTATTGAGTACACAGGATGGTTATTAATTTCAATGGCGAAATCGTGTTCAGTGATTAGCGATAGCTTTCGGTACACTACCTGTGCTTATCTGTCGTCATAATAACTCATTAAGAAATATAATTAACACAAACCCTTATAAGCTGTTTATTGGTCTTCTAATCCACTACATGGGCTACTTACTACCCGGACATGCTACTTATTGGTCGCGCAAGTCGTAAACTACTGGAACATCTGACAGTACCTGTTGTAGTAGTAAATAGATAATGTTCGAGTTACCTGTCATGTCATAACTTTGAACAAGATGTGGTTTGTTTTCTTATCGAACAAAATTTAATACAATCTATCAAACGTTTAAAATTAAAAGGTGGCTCCATTGATTGGAAGATATTGCATCGACATTTTGTCTTGCAAAATCAGGGAAATTAATGCTGAGTAAATTAACTACCAACTTGAATTGTCCGCATATTCAGATCACAACTGTCATTCTGTGACAGTTGTATGAAATGTCTATATCACGGAAATTGACGTAGCGTGTCAATTTACTTAACAATTAATATCCCAGTCTGTAGGTACCCAATAACAATCATAGGTAGCCACTTCTGTTTCTTACAAGGAGTTTCTTTTTCTTTTATCTTTTAACATAACAGACATAACATCACGACTTCTTTCCCAGAAGGGTTAGGCAGAGGTGTACCTATAGTACACCCACATTTCGCCAGTTATGTTTGAGTCCCATGTAATAGGGGGCAAGCTTATTGCCATCAACCGGGCTCAAATCCAGACTCCGGGTTGCAACTGAGGAATTCCAGATAGAAAAGCCCAATATAACTTTGCTCGACCCGGGAATCGAACCAGAGGGCTCGTGCACAGCAGTAGCGCTTGCGACCACTAGACTAACGAGGCAGTATATTTTTCTTAAGCTTGAGTATCTTGTTAATCCCTGATTAACAATAGAATAATTTAATTGCATAACATTATAACAGTGAACTAACACTGGCTGGCACAGTGGTTTATTGAATTCATACATAGAGAATGCATCAAACCATTCATCCAAAAATACATGGCGTGTGACTTGTCCAACAATGTTTTTATGCACCTCCATCAAAACCTTCACAATATAAATGCTGTATAAAATATGAGCCAGTACCAGTCCATTGAACACCGGCTACCGGCGCACGAGTTGTGGCCAGAGCATGAATTAATAACCGCTGCAATTAATATAACAACGCTCGATGGTCGCACTCCACGTATTTATTAAGAAACCTATAAATCATTACAATGCGTAGGGCTGGGAGTTGGGCGACAGTTTGAGGCGACCTTAATATTATAATAACAAACAACACAGCATAAGAAAATGCCGTGGATACCTACTGCGTACACAGGATTAATCGAGGAAATAAAATAGGTCACCATCTTCCGTAAATAACTATGATCATTAAGCTCTGAGTACCAATTTTTTTTGGTCATTTGGTACTGATACAAATGGTATTACAAAAATAGCAACTGTTAACATTTTCCTATGATGTGGGATTTGAATGGGTATGTACATAGATGCCTGAGGTCACCGCGGGCTAGGATAACCCTTTTGTACCCTTTTGGACGACTACGAATCAAACTAAACACTGAACTATTATTAAGTCTGAAAATGGTTCAGAAGGTTGTGGTGGAAATGCGGTCATTTGTAACTATCTGAAAATGTAAAATTACTAACACTGGCTCAGCTTCAGATCTCTAGAGACTTTAATACATCACGTGTATACATTTATATCTGTTTATTTATACGGTGTAGGTACATAAGAAAGACTATTCTACTCTATGTATAATTTTCAGTTTCAATCCAAAAAAAATCTACTGCTGTAGGCTTAAAACAGCCACTCTGGCAGAATCATAATAGGAAAATGTTATGAATCATCGTTAAATGTCACAAACTGACAATTCATAATAAGATCTGCGTGCGATTCAAATTACGAAATAATTCATCTGTTTGACAGTTTTCTATGGAGATTCCTATAATGGAATACACATTATGAATTGCGTTTGTGTAATTAGAGGAATTGCTAATGACAGCTAGTAATTCAGGAAATGAATTGCTTTTAGAGGAATTGCTAATGTGACCGTTTTAGGCCCCGTGATCGTTAGACTTCCAAAAGCTCCAGTAATGAAAGGATTGCGATAATTACCGTACTTGCTAGCTTCCATAATTTTTATTTTTATTTTTATTCAGAATAAAAAAGTTTACATACATTAATTGTTTAATAGAGCTTTTACAAATAAACACTGGGTTTTTTTTTGTTCTCGCGTCATCCGGTATCACATTCGGCAGCCCTACCTCCGCCTGGGCCGGCGGGACGCACCCCCATTAAGGGGGTATTCCGCAGAAATTACTGGCAATACATCATCGAGATGTTTTTAATAAGCGCCAGTGTTGCCAGCCTCTTGACAGACTACCTTGTTCAATGGATTGTTTTCAGTCTTCTGTATGAAGTATTGGTGTAATGTATCGCGTGCTGTCTGTTTTGTTATTGCTAACAATGTGTGTATATTTTTATTGGTATATTTTATGGTTATTTCATGTTTAATGATTGAGGCAGTTTAGTCTTTGGCTAAAAATACAGTACTTTACCCAGTGTTCAACTTCTAGTTAATGAAAGAAGTACACCAATTTTTCTCTTGATCTGGAATATGTTATTTATTTATTATAAAAATCCTTAACAACTATCATTAAGGGTGTATACCCAATGTAATAGCGTGGTCCTAAAATTAACTATCTTACAATTTAAAACTATGAAAAATGTAAAAAAAAAAAAACTAAAAGACACTATGTCTGCACTTTCATGCCCTTTTCATACTCAAATAATTCTTAAGACCATTCTGTCTCTTTCAAGCTAAAACAATTAAAGCGGACGTCGTTTTTCTTGGAAATGGTTATTCTGAAGCAAAAAACCACAAAGATAAGTCAAATACTCCACTATTAGCATTTTCCGTGGGCGAACAAACGCGTCCATCTATCTGTGGCGCATCAATACACGCGCTCAATGCAACGTCACATAAAGGCCACAGTCTACCGCCCATCGCCCATCGTCCACCGCCCATCGTCCATCGCCCATCGTTGTTGAAAACGACCAGCGTTCGCAAAAAGCGCCGATTTAATTGCGGACGCTTCTTTGTCCCATTGTACTCCGTTCTCACTTAAATATACCAGCACAACTTTGTATTTGCACGCCAATAACTAATTTTCGACCTTATTTTGTAAGCAACAAAGTTGGGAATGCTGAAGTTCAGGTGCGGTTCTAGGGTTGTCGCGCATTAAAATTACAATGAAACATGGTTGGACGAACCGATAGTCGACGGCAGCGAAGTGGTCGATTATGTAAATGTAGTGAATTCGTAACGCATCGTCCCTGATTTATATCGAGCGATTCCTTTTCTAAAAAGCTTCGTATAATTTTAATTGACCGTTATTGGTTTCTTCCGTTATTTGGAAATCAATTGAGACGTTATAAGAATGTTCGATAAAATATTCTCGAGTGATTTAAATGTGGCTTGAATTGGAATTTGAAAATACAGTCTTTGATTGTAGCAGTACCTATCCGTGTGGTGATTTGTAGTGTTTTTAAAGTAACTTGGTAAGATTTATGTGAGTACACGCAAGTGTTTTAAATCGCTTACTTCCTGTACTTTTATATGGTAACTGCACGTTCCTTAGCAATAATGATTAATTTACAAATTGATACATCGGTCATTGAGCCTCCGAATTTGGGAAACGAATAAATTGTAATCAAATCAAATTGACCACTTCGAACTTAATTTATTTTAAAACGTAAAATAGGTAGTTCATGGCCAGCTTCGAAGTTACCGACGTACTGGGTCGCATTTAATTTTATTAAAGAACACTGTAGAACGTAGAACTATCATTAAATACTTGAACATCTGATTTATTTATCTCAAAAAACTAGTTCCACATTTAATTGCCACATACTTTAGAGTATTTACCACAGATTCAAAGAGTACATTAATCACTGCTGGACACACAGTTGTCACCGTCATCCACCTAAAGAGACGTTCTTACGTTGATACGATGATCTGCGACAAAAAGACTACGACTTGTACGGGGCTATAGTTTCTGCGAACTCGTTGATAAGTGATGAATGTGGCCGGTGCGCCGGCGCTGCTGTTTTGATGAGCGCTTTGAACTTATAGTCCAGGAGACAAAGAATTCAAGAAATTAAATAAGAATAGTTTTGAGAATTAGGTAAAACACGTAAGAAATCTATCACAACTACTACTAAAGAGTGTTAGGATTAACAGACGAACACGAAGTAATGGTCAGGCGTGGTGAGGACTCCAAGAATTGAAGTGAGTTTGTAATCAATCATTCATTAGCTATTCGTTTTTTCCCTGCATGGCTTTCCCTGATATTGGAGGTCAATGCAAATCTACGTTAAAGCTGTAAATTATAATATTATCATTGCTAGCATTATTATGACAACCAATAAGTATATAATCTATAAAATACCCTACCCTAGCTCCTGTACAACAACAAAATTCGCGAACATTGCATGCGCATCCGTCGATTAACTAGCAGTAATTATAACAACGATTATCATTGCTCAACATCCACGCACATCCACAGCCCATCCAGGTGTCCTGTAATTGCTTCTTAACGCGCTCGGCGTCCACAAAGCAAACTTTGTAATTAGCGCCAAATTTATTGCTTCCGTTGACACTAACTCTTGAAAAATTTGGCTTTGAAATGTTCATATTTAGGGTTCTGTGATACTAGGAGCTTTTAAATGTTAATTTCACTTAAATTGTTTGCATAATGTAGTTTGATGTTTAGTAGAGTAAGCTAGCGTTTAGTAGAGTACTAGAGTTTAAGTATAGTTTACACTCGCGACAATGTAAGAAGTCCGTTTTGACGTTTCGTTTTGGTACATGTAATAAAACGTTATGCCTTGAGAATCAGTTTTAAGCAATGTAGATAAGTCATCGATTACAAACTCTTTAATTATGTTAAATCGTTAAGTCTCGAGAATCAGTATAAAAGAAACCAATTTTATTTTTCAACGCTACACAAAGCATTTTTATAGCTGTCAAAACGGACTTCTTAGATTGTCGCTAGTCTAGTACCTATAAAGCAAGAGCTTAGTAATTAGTAGGTACACGAGAGTGTTAAGTAGAGTGCAAGAGTTGATTAAATGCGATTAATGCGATATCCAGTCACAATCTGAAGCGAACTCATCAACTGCTTCATAGGTTTAAAAAAATCATCTGTTTAAAAACTTAACGCAATGTGGCTGAACTGTCAAAATTAAAGAAATTGCCATGGTAAGTGTGTTACGCAATTACACCGCTCGCGATGACTAGTCATCATCAAGTTTGCCATTGCCAGTTGACTAGTGTGCAACGAGCATTTTCGGTAAGAACTGTCCTGTTCCTGTGAATTTGGGTCCATCACTAATATTTGTTAAGTCGCTAATAACAAGTATTAATACCGTGCCAAAGTTTCATAAGACATGTGCCACTATCATGTTTTAGGAATTTACAGGGTCGGTCGAAAGTTTTGTGTTCATCAACAATGAATTAGTACCGGAATGTTGAACACTTTCATTTGGATTGTTAATTTGGCAGATGTTTTGGATTTCATATTTAATTGGCTTTTAGTGGTGTTGAATGTGGAGTGTTGCAACTGAGTAGAAAGAATGATAATTATTTAAATGACACTTTATAATTTGTGAACGCTTTTATTCATTTCTGTTTATTTTAGGCCGAACGTCATAAAAATACTTCTACATAAGACATTGCAGTCGAGTATAGCTGCCGTGCCTACAATTTATGAGATATTATTCACACTTTGATGTATCTATTGTGATTTTAGGCGGATATTGGTGCAACCAATTCTACACGGCTATCGGATACAGGACCGTAACGCAATGTGCTGTAAGTTATTGCGAAGTTAGATCTGCCAACCTAAGCTGGGTTTCTCGAGTTTATATCAATATTCAAGTACATAAAGTGGCTTGTTTTTACCATAGACGATGTGTAGCAGCTAAAAAGAACCAATCAATGAATTGAATAAATAAATGACATGTCCATGAATGAATGAATGAATCAATGACATGTCCATGACGGAATGAATGAATCAATGACATGTCCATGAATTAATTAATGAATTAATGACAGGCCTCCCTAAGTTTCGCCACAAAAAACAGTTTGTCTAACCGTGAAAGCTTGCGTTCAATAGACTTTCAAGTAAGTAGCTGGTTAATGCCAAACCTAGTTCTTCTTATCAAAAACGAGATCTAACTTTAGGCCGAGCTTAAACCTTCAAGCTAGTTTAGTAGTAGTTCTGACTGTTCTAAAGTTCTTAATACATAATTGACAGCTTAAGCCTGATTTACACACGCTACAGACACGAAACTTGCATCATGTAAATGGGGCTTAGTATCGGGCTAATACCTACTTGTCAGTTTTAAATAAAAACTGTGTTTCGATCACAGTCAGGTCTTATTACGAAAACTGGCTCAATGGTTCAAACCGTGTCTAAACAAAAACCTTGTCTCTAAGAAGGCCGTTTAACTTCAAAGTTAATCTCCGATTATACTTCTATACAAATACGTCAATTGCAACAGATTCGCTTTAACAATAATCTGCGAAGTGTGGCGACAATCAATCAGGGATGTTAAGACAGCAGGGCATCGGTTACTAGCCCCGGACAAGCCTTGGGGAGGCCCGGGCAAGGACGGCGACACCCGGGCTATTCGGGGAAGAGAGCTATATTGATAAGTTGCGTGAGATACAGCGGGGTACATGCGTAACACACTTACAATGGCAATGCCTTTCATTTTGACAGATCAACCACATTCATTGCTTGTCGTTTAAGCATGCGAATTTTTCAAACATATTGAGGCAATGGGTCAGGATTTTTTTCAAAATCTTTTGGATTGTGATTGAAAGTGTGTTAATTGGGTGTTAAAAGGGTGCTGGTTTGTAGGTGCGTGGGTAAATGATTACAGCTCGGCCAAAAAGAGTTTGGAAAAGATGAGGGCGCCACTACCGCATATAGGTCACTTCAAATGGGAAATGAGTAATAAAAAAAGAGAATTTAAACAAATAGTTAAAAGCGCTGCTTGTACTGACTCAAAAACCTACTAGCACTTGTCAGCAAAGTAGTGCCAACATTATAGGTCTGCATTACCTAAGTGAAATATTTAGTTCCATCTGTCACCGCATCATACTCTTTTTTGCCAAGCTGTATCTATCTGGTATTATTTTTACAACTTTTTATTTAGATTCGACTATGCATCTTTTAAAAATTGTCAGAAATGCAAAAAAAAATATAAGAATTATCAAAATATGTTTTTGGTAAATTTGTTTTAGTTATTCGATAAATGCCTACACATTAATTTCTGGTTTCATCTGTGGTTTTTTACTAACATTAGGTTTTAATTAAAACCGAACCGATCAAGCCCACAATAATTTTGTTTTGTTTCTAATTTCGTATCAAATTGAGGTTCTTTACTAATGGAATATATTTTCTATTTTACTTAGCTATCAATTTGTTTTATTTTCACGTCAGCTGTATTGGTTTGCATGCGTTAAATATGTACAATTTCCATTTTTTGATCCTTATCAGCATCTCTATTGTTCAGTGCAATAGCACCAAACACGACTATAGCAACGTGGTTTGCCATCATATCGTTGATGTTCAACATGTATAGCGTTATAGGTAAATGATTTAAAGAGAAGTAGACGCTATAATTTTAGACGCTATAGTTTTAGCTTGCTGTTTTTTTTGTCATGACCGCCGTAGATAGATTTAGCACTAATGGCAAGAACACGAAGCCTCAAAAAGATTTTAATAATTTGATTGTCTCCAGTTTGTGTCCCATATTTATTTATTCATATAATATACTTTATTTTACACCAGATTATACATCACAAAAAGAAAAATTTATACACTACAAAATATACAATGGGCGGCCATATCGCTTACTGCGATCTCTTCCAGGCAACCTTGGAATGGACAGTGATTTCTTCCTGTAATTTTATACTGAATCAATGTGTAGCTACAATAAAATTAAGTACCTAATGTGTAATATGTTTTGTGGCGGCGTAGATATCATATTATGGAACAGAGATTTGTAGACAATTTAATGAAATCTTGTTTAAATTTTTTTGAGGCTGACTTTACACACGGCTACACATCAAGCTCAATATCAAGCTCAAGCTCATCAATTTCCAGTTTATGCTGATCTCGCATTGTATAGGATTTCCGTACAATGCGAGGTCAGCTTATACTGGAAATGTATACCTTGATGTGTAGCCGTGTGTACCTGCGTACTGTCTCCTGCGCCAATTCCCACGACTGCACATTACGGTCAGTCACATAACTCATGGTACACAATCCACCATGAAATTGGTATATTATACTTTTTGATACTAGTACCGCACTGCCTGAAGGGATTTATGTGAATAATAATTTGGAAGACAATTTGAGAACAATAACAGCTGCCTGTTTGTCCCCTACAGGCATTAAAAGTACTTGACCCTGTATTCATAAATTACTCCAATTTGATAGCGGTTAAAATAATGTCCATTTGATTCCTGAGATACTGTTTGAAAATAGAAAACTGTTATTGAAATTGCTTGAAAAAAAAGCAGTTTTGTAAGATTGTGAGACATTTTACAAGTTAATTTTACAGTGGTAATGAAAGTTAGCTTATTTTAATTTTAATTAGTACATAATTAATATATCTAGCTAAATGTTTCAGTGCTCTGCTAGTGAATAGTGAAAACCTTCATAACTAATACGTTATCGGGCAACATTGTACTGTAAACGTAGATGGCATATTGAATTTCAGTTTTCTGTATCATCTTTTTGTTAAAAATTCCTAAACCTACTAAAAATTCACACATGCATAAAAATACAACTCTGCCGGCCAAATAATTGATTTCCAGCGTGATGTTCGATTTACACTGGTGACGTCATATATGACGTAATATACATAGAGAGGCTCTGCGGAATCTCACGACCTATTTCACACTAGTATGTACCGACCGTGTGGCCTAATGGATAAGGCGTCGGACTTCGGATCCGAAGATTGCAGGTTCGAGTCCTGTCACGGTCGCAAAATTCTATTTTTGTTTCTAACATTTTTTTCCCTAACGTTTTTGGCGTAATATTGATGCTCTAATATACTCTACGATATTAATAGATTTTTTAGTTTTACATTGTATTTTTTTTGCAATGTTGTCAACAACATTGTACATACGGGAACATAATTATTCTGGAAAAAATACGTAATATTGAAGCTAACTCAAAAACTCCGCAAGCAAAGTAAATAAAATTTTTATGGGAATAATGATATACGAAACAAAAAAATCGATTCATAATTGGCGGAGTAATCGCATAACAAACATAAAATACATACTCTCGAAAAACATTACCCTCCTTTTGGGGCAGTCGGGTAAAAACCCATACAGCCGAATTGAGAGCCTTCCCTTTTTGAAGTTGGTTAATAAAATAGAATTGAAATACCTTTGCCTTTGCTTTGATAATTGTTATCCGACCAAAATGAATGAACGAACAATGAACGGAAATGGTATATCCATCTGATTTACACTACATTACGATACGTAATACTTACTTGTAATTTTATAATAATTATGACATTTTATTTTAATTGACGAAAACTTCAGATGCAGGAAAAATATGTTGTAAGTTTTTAAATTTGTTATGTATTATATGAGTTCATTAATAAATTGCCTGCTGAATATAGTACCGAATTTTCACTTACTATAACGTCGAATATTATAAAATACAAAATAAGTTATCAGCGGTACCTCATAACGTCAGTTTATTTTGACAATACTTACACTAACTTAGAGTTTATCTACCACATATATATTTAACCCACCAGTTAAATATTTAAAAGTTTAACTCTAGGTTTACCTCTAATTCTTAATAACTTAGTACCAAGAATTAGAGAGTGGGCCTTCAGATTGCTGATTGGAGCTTGTTTATCCCCTAGCCGTCTTGACAATATTTTCTGATGAGAAATGCTGATCTTTTGTTTTCTAGAAAACCACTCGGCAGTTCACTATTATTGCTCAAAGATTCAGCTCAACCTCAAAACCTAAACACTAAATTGTTTCCTAGATTAATATCTATTGCTATTCTCAGAATCTCTACTAGGAGTAGTGGCAATGTAGCTTTCATGGTAAGCATCCGAGAGATATTGGTGGCATCCCACGGATTTCTAAATTAGTACTTTTGTCTACTACCTCAACGGACCGCGACCAGTATTTATGCAAAAATATCGCACTGGGTAGATTGCACGTCTGCGGTTATAAGCCTGAAAAATTACAACCGCAAATTTTGCATAAATATTAAAAAAGGAAATTATCCTGTTTTGGTTTAATAATTTTTTGAGGAAAATGAAAAGTGATGGTTATGGATTAGTTAGCGGTGTTGTGGTTTATTTTTTAATTATAATTATATTTATGGTTTTTTGTGCCTTTATCGAGGTGATTATAATTCCGTTGATAAGAACACTGCTGATAACGCCTTGTGGTAAATGTATGGTTTTGGTAATTTTCAATTGCGATATTAATATAATTAAAAGTGATTTTAAATAATGTTTTGTTGCTTTTAGTCCTTAAATGTTTAGTCATTTAATTTTTGGGTTGTATCGTTGCTTTAAAAGAACCTTGTGCGTTTATCCAGACGCTAGGATCTTCGATACAGCTAGGGTTACCAGACCAAAATAAAAAAGTCTAAACTTCGATCTTAATTTAGTCGGACATTGGCCTAAAAGGTGGACTGTCCACAAAACACACACACAAACACATACATACGAGTAGACACTATTGTTTGTCTGCATGAATACTTAGTTTGACATCGGTATATCGGAGGTAATGCATTAATCATAGGTTTCAACAAAAACTAATAAACTAGTCATTCTTCTCAAGTACTGCCATGATGAGCTTGGAGATTTTGTAAATGTTTAAAATTATGATGAACCAGGCTACATATGGACTTCACATTTGTGTTTTAAAAAGGTAATTAAACAGTTCAAGTTACAAAGAGCTTGGGGACCTTTGCACGACATATTTGAAGAGTTTCTAGTCACTAATAGTTTTTCATTCACATAACTATAACTCAGGAGGTACTAAATAAGTGCTAAAGCGGTGTTCTAAACTGAGACAATCCTCTTGATGTGGCATAAACGACAGTGATAACTTTCCACTCTATTAGGCGTCGAACTCTTTCCTAATTTATTAACAGAAGACACCCTTCATTAAATAATTTGTATCCAAACGAAATGGCTAAAATCCTACTTAAACCTGGCGACCCTAGCCTTAAACAGTGGCACTCGATAGGCATTCTTGGATAGCGTTAATTGATCGTCCACTGCTGGTTCCGAGAACAGCCCAAGGTAACGGCGTCGCAGGTCACTTGAGAGGTCACTGACATTCAGCTTGAAGACTTGTTGGTCCTTTTGGGACACTGTTCAGTCTAGACGTTTTGGTCCACTTTTTAGAGAACCTTTCGTTAGCTTCGTGTTTTGCTTGTTTACATGATGCATTCCTACTTTTATTAGGTTTGTCGCATGGTATGCGCCATACGAGTGTAACTTAAGGCTGGCGAACGTAAATACGCGACGTCGAACCCTGCTCGTTGTATTATTGACGTGAGACGCCTCATATCGTACACACGACTACACATCAAGCTATACATTTCCAGCATAAGCTGATCTCGCATGTAAGGAAATTCTATACAATGCGAGATCAGTATAAACTGGAAATTTATAGCTTGATGTGTAGCCGTGTGTACCTATGTATATTTTTAAACATTTATTTATGTACAGTAGAACCAACAGTTATATAACATAATATTATCTTCAGCATATTATTCTATAGTGTTGTAAACAAGTTTGTCTAAACTGGATGCCAATTAATGTTGCTTTACTTGTCAATATGATAAAGAATTGGCATTTCATTTCAAAAATATATTCAAATATTTATAAATAATACTAGTTCGAATCAAGCGAGTTTGAAGCAAGAAAATGACAACAAAAACTAATCGAAGGATATCTTATTCATATCCATGTATATTGGCTTCATCAACCTAGCTTTTACATTTGGTTCCAGCCTAACCAGCTGCTTCTAAAACCCCAATTTTCCCTTCTAATACTAAACTAAGTACACACTCAGCAAGTAAAATATCTGGCCACCCAATCCGGCCGTGTCCCAACAAGTTCTGAGCCAGAATAAAACAGCGTAAGTGGCCGGAAGTAATCCGCGGAGTTGCGCTGACCCGCCGATAAATTAGCATGCATAATGTATGCGCAAGACCTTACCAGCCCTTAGGATTATACCAAGGTAAGAAGAGGGAGTGGATGAGGTAATTATTATGTACTTGCTTGCAGCAGTGCGTTGTTTTGGTCATCAGTTCAAGCTTCTCTTGATCAAAATCACGTCGGTACTTCAGCCATCAAAACCTGTGCTGAAGATGCTCGTTTGGATATTGGATGTAACACAACGTGTACGTGTTCCACCATCCATATTAAAACCAGTTTTTTTGAATGCTAACGCTGTGTTTTATTGAGGTGCTGAAAAATCGGGATAATTACCCTAGCATGGTGGACTCCAATACCTGGACGGAAGAAGACTGATTCTTATCTAAGCACCAGATTGCATTGGAGGAAGAAAATGGGGCCTTGATTATTCTACCGTTTACGGAAGAAACTCTGACACCCGTCAGGTGGAGTACAGCCGATAGTCAAGGAACTTAATAAACTATGAAGCGTCATCAACAAATTGTAGAAAGTACATAATATTATGGATTTAGAAGTAGAGAAGGAGAAGTAATAAGTATTGATTAAAAAAATTGCCTTCTCCACTGCATCATAATGCATAGTGACCGTCATAAAATATTCGTGTTCCGTGTGTCCAGGAACGCGGAGCAAACACTTGACGGTTTTTACAAAAAGGTGGCAACAGTAGACCCGCTCTATAATGAGTATACAATACTTAGATTCATATATTTTGTATGTATGTGTGTGTGTGTCTCTGAGTTGTGCACATTATTAAGTAGAACAAAACGAAATCATAGTCTCGCTTTGAGTATATTCTTCAGAATATTAGTGGGAGGATAAATGAACGAACGTCATCTGTAATCTCCAAAATTATTGTTAGATGTATGAATAAATAATTGGAAACATATTTAGTGTGGGCGAAATATTGCTATTTACAATCACGTTCTGCGAATGAATCATATCGCATAGTTCTTTTTTGCGAAGGCCAAGGTTTATCAATGTGTTAAATCTAAAAAAGATTATGCAGAGTCATCATCCTGTTCCTGTCTTCTTGTTGTTCTTGTTGTATAAATTCAAGATCGCTCAGCGAGCTATGGAACGAGCTATGCTTGCAGTATCTCTGAGGGATAGAATCCTGAATGAGGTAATCCGGCAGAGAACCAAAGTTGTCGACATAGCTCGCAGAATAAGCAAGCTGAAGTGGCAATGGGACGGCCATATTAGCCGTAGAACCGGTGACGATTGGGGTAGACGTGTTCTTGAGGAGCTTAGATAACTGGCAATTACTTTCAAAGCGTTTCGAATTTCTACAACGAATTTCATCAGGATTGACAGTCACTTTGTCTAGGCCCTCATCAGGTCCTTTTAAAAGTCAGGTGTTAAGTGAGATGCTACTACATAGATCCTACTGAGCGCGGTTGTCTTATAGCGGTTTTAATGGCCCTTCTGTACTTTCTTGTTAGGTAATGTTTGTGTCCCCAACCCCAATTAATTTCGAAGGAGACTCCATTATAATTAATTTATTAATATGTATTTTTTTTAATCATGTGAACAACAATATGGGTCTTTTAATGTGGTAACACATTTTATACGTTATGTTTTTAAGGTGTTAAGCAAAAATTGACCACGTTGTAAATTTTTACCTTTCGGCAAGAAATGCTCAGTTCTTACCGCGCTGGTTACAAAATAATTATACAGGGTGTACAAAGACCCATTAAATAACCGTCAACTACGCATTCTGCACATCCAACTAAGTAACATTGCACAAAAATAATTGCTGGGAAACGACTTTTATTTTTGATGTGAAAAATAGCTGTTTACGTGCGCAACGTAACGCACGCAAAACATTGTGTTTATGTGTGCATGCAACGGTTCAGGGTATTTAAAATTAAGTTTTATCATTTGAAACTTGCTTTCTTTAAAAAAAGTCTGAAAAAAGCGGCTTTCAGCTTCGTTAAGCGTCTTTTTACACCCGTTATTTTTCATTTGCGTTTTTCATGGATCCTATTAGTTAGAAAACCCCAAGATACAGGACATGAATGTAAAGTCATTATTTTACGAGTTTCTTACCTAATAACTTATGACAGTAAACTACCACATGGTGTACCATCTGACGGTCACACTCCACAGTAATTGCCATCTAAACTTAGATTAACAATACACACCACAATTGCTAACTTTTATTTTAGTTACAGCACCACTAAATCAAATTTAATAACACACTAAAAATAAAAGTACGCTCGTAAAGTGTCAATTTTTTCAGTGCCACTAAAAGGTAGCACAAACGGCTTTGTCTCAGTTAGTCGACACCTAATCAAAGAAAATACTACTATAATACGAATAACACTATCATAACTACAAATGTAGCATCCATTACCTGTTCATTGCGACTCTAAATCTGATATACGAGTACAAATCCCGCAATGGCTGATGTATAAAGTAAAAAGTTAGTTGTTATATGTTTCGTGGTAATGGCAGTACCGTGTACAGTCGTCAACATAAATACGTGGGTATAATCGCGCCAATAACTCACTAGTGACAATGCTACTAGTGATTTCGAGATGTCACATATGGCGGTTAGGTTGGTACTACACCGGGTGTGAAGTTTGCTAGTTAAGATTGAGTTATTTTATGTAGCAGTTGATTTTATTGCTTTGTTAAAACTTCTAGTGCTGCTGCATTTATACGATTGTCTTTGGTGGACGTTGACATAGTTTTCAAGTGCAGTTTTGGAGAACAGAAATCTGATATGAAGAGAAAGAGGGTTGCCTTAGCAACCCTAACAGGCAGATTATCTCTGATAGTATTTGGTTTGAATGGTGTCCAATTGAGATTTATTATGTCTACTAATGAATATTACATCTTGGTAAATGTCTGGGAATTGCTAGAGGGACAGTTTGCTTGAACGTAACACAGATCCACATGTTTGGGCTGCGGTAGGTATCGAATACTTGCAACCAAAAAAAAAATTAAAGTAATAAAAACTAAAACCCAACTACGACTACAAAGGTATAAACAAGACACCACAGACAGACAAATTGAATATCCGGAGTCACACGTGTTAGGGCATAAATCAAACAGATTACGTGTGACTCCGGATTTTATACTTGTCTGGTTTAGAAGATAGGAGGGAACAGATGAATATACATACATACATACATACCGGTCAAAGTAATAACCCTCCTTTTTTCTTCGCCGTAGTCGGGTAAAAATAGACAACTCTCTCACTGTGTCACTGCCAGAACGTCATGTCTCCGCCACATAATGTATCGCGACACGACAAACAAGTAATAACAGCGACTAATTGTCGCAGCGCCGCGCGACTGCGACAGTGCGGAGATCCGGCGCTCTGGTGGCGACTGTACGTGCGGATGGATTGCTGTATGAGCTCTAGTACGCTCCAGGATAGAAATCCGGAGAAAATACGAAGCCAATAAAAAAAGTTGTACGTAAAACGATGTTTCAGATTCAAAATCTATCCATTTATGCACTGAAATGAGAGCAAATATTTAACTTCCATATTTCCATACGCGCATATTTTGACCATTGACTTCGGGCTATGTAGTTGTCAACTCGAATAAAATATTTGTATTAAAACCAGCTCCTACCTTACAAAAAGATTTAAAACCACTTTACAAAAATAATGTATTTTTGAGATAAAAAATATGAATACCTTTAAAAGCGTTGGAACTGTAAATAATGTGGAGCTTACATTTTATAACATTCGTCTAGATTTATGTCTGAAATCGGTTGAAACTAAACAAATATTTCATGATGGGGCAACAAATTAAATTGCTCCTATATATTTAGGTAAGTACCTGTGCGATTTCATTCATTATGCTGTGAGTGCTAATAATAAATATTACGTTAACATGAGGGTGGACTGGGCAGCATTAACTTTCTGGAATACCAAACTGTCAATATCTCAGTTATCGGTCGTATTTTCGATATAAAAATCTTCTGCTAACAGGTACTACTCAAATTGTCAAGCGGCACATTATAATCAAGGTAAGTAAGACAACTAATTCACCTAGGTGTACAGAAGATTAACATAGTGGCGCTTCTTAAGAATTAATTATCTCCTCTCATTCAAATCAAACACTAGTTTGGACAGATCTGAAGCCAACCGGTCTATTCTGTACAAATCTCGCCGTGAAAACTTAGGTGAAGTGAGCTTGTACTGCACTTATGCTACGACCACAGATATTATAATACTACGCTATGACCTATTTATGCCATCATTTTTCAAGTGTTAGTGAGAGACGGAGCTATACAAGGCCGCTAGCACCATCCTTTTTTCGCAGTGGAATAATGATGGCATTAATACTTCATAGTGAGCCCCCAGAACTGTTAATATCAGATGGCATGACAGATCACTTCACCTAAGTTCACGGGTGATATTACACTTAGCAATACAGGCAACTCTCCAAGATTCAAACTTCTGTAAACACTAAACTTCGAGCACTTTCTTTTTCTTCAACAATCAAAACAAACAGTATCTATGACATGTGTTATATTTTTTTATTCGGCTGCAAACGCATGTGACGCGGCGATAAATCCAGGCGTTTAATTATTAATAACGCCATGCTCCGCCATATGGCCGCTAATGGAGAGGAGCGACGTGTTGTATTGTTTCTAAGATGCGTAATGATATGTCGCGGAATTTGGGTGTGAATAAGGAGGGAAATAATCAGCTTATAGTTCCACTGCTGGCTAGCTTCCTCCCTGTGAGAAGGAGTGGGATCAGGGCCGGATTTAAGGCGGGGCAACAGGGACCATGGCCCCGGGTCTCCACAAAATAGGGGCCTCCACAATAAGTTAAAAAAAAAAAAAAACAATAATATGAATTCACAAGGAACCTTTTTTAATTTTCTTTTCATATCTGGGTTGATGCTCTTAGAAATGATACGTTGAATTACTTTGATAACGAAAGCCAAAATTAATCTTTTTTTTTCGTCTTTTCCATAAAATTTTAGGGGCCTCCATTTCTTGGTTGCCCCAGGGCTTCCACACCTTAAAATGCCGCCCTGAGTGGGATGCCCTGCAGGTATTATTATGTCTTAATTTATTCCCGATGTGTGGCTTTGCATCGTTGGGGAGAAAATAATGTGTTTCTATTCTGCTGTCTCGTATTTAATACCAGGCTGAAGGTACTACCTCAGAGTAGAATCGCAACATGGGCAGTCAAAGTAAAAGTCGGAAAAGCGTCACCTGTATTTCTTTCATTCATTTTGTTTTTCCATACTTCATAAACAACTTACGAGACACCTTTAGACGTGCTGACCGCTCAATGAGCTCTGTACATTACTACAAGCTAAACAGTCACCCCATAAATTCACAAACAGCAACTACCAACTACAAACTGAGTACTTGTATAATTACATCTTACTAGCAACACTGTTAGCATTCTCCCGACACGTCTTGCCATAACATCCACACTTAGCAGCAACACAGTGCACACAGTACACAAACTGTGCACAAATGTACACGAGCTGTGTACTGTTGTACATATTATGTGTGTTATGTGTTGTGTGTGATCTCCGACATCTGGACGACGAGTGGCCCTCGGGCGACGCGTAAGTAGTTGAGAGGTGGGCAGTGAAGCAAGTGAAGATAGTGCTTCAATAGTTGATAGAAGATCTGCACTTGTATCGAGCCATATTTTAATAGTTTATATTGTGATTAAAAAGTTAGCCGGTCAGTATGGTTTGCAGCGCGACTGACTGTAGCTTATCACGACAGCTTTGACGTCCACGGAATCATGACACATTTACTGCAAAACATAGGCCTCCCCCCTACATGTTCAGCCGTGGATCTTAACAGGGTATACATAATGATGATAGAGATTGAATATAAGTGAGTGAAAAGTGAATTTAATAAACTCAATACTTCAGACTAACTTATCCGGAAAATACAATTTTAACTATAGTTACTAAAAGCTTTCGTATCATGTCCTGACTCTCTGTCTACCGTACACTATGTATGTTTGAACTGGTCAGCTCGCGTGACGATCGTCCACACCTCAGTCCGCTCATGTTAAGAGCAGATATTTTTTCTGCAATACATCGTCTAATCGATAAGGGTTTGTACCGATAATATCAGAAATAGATGCAGTTATTATGAAATGAATTATCTTATTCCCTATCTTGCAGTACATATATAAATTTTTATGTCATCTATACACTGTGATGTCTTGTTGGTTTATGTGAATTAACTTTTTGATAGATTCCTTACTGAAATAAGCTGTTAAATTAGTTTAGAATAGAAAAAAAAACGGATGTTTCATGCCCTAAACCTCTAGAAAACTGGCTTATTTTCCCATTAGATTGGGTACAATAAATTGGTGAATGAGATCTCCTATCAGAAAATTACGTGACTTATTATTATTACACAATTTTTTGACTAACCAAACATTTGTACTATCCCTACCCGGTTATTACAGCAGTAAACTAAATACAAGGGTTGCTAATAGCTTCATAATTCGTGGCAAGCACTTCTCGCGCCTTTATATCGCGTTGGCACGTCATGCGCCGTATTCCGAGGTAGGCTTTATTAGGTAATGATAATGAGTATCGATAAGTTTCCTCATTAGAAAGCGAGGTATATGATTTTGGGTGTGGGGGGCATATTATTATTATGTGGCGGTTTTAAAATCATTTCTGGTTAAGTTGGACACCACGATTGGGATCTTGTTCACATATGAAACAGACCACGGCTGTATATCTCGAAGGGATAGATTAAATAAACTGACGAAATGTGGGTAATTCCCCTCTTGTGCATTCAGCCATATTTAAGTCCCATGTGATAATACACGAGCCTAATGCTTTTCACAATGCACAATTTCTTACCCGGAGTCAATATCGTTTTGTGCATAGTGTAAAGGTAGAAAGCAGTACTAAAAACCAACTACTGAAAAATCCTGTTAAAGTTCATATATTATTTATAAAAAATATTAAATTAATAGGAGATAATCGGTGATTGATAGATAAGTGGTGGTTATCATAACGTTGACAGGGCGAAGGATGAAATATTTTTAAGGATGCAAGGATGCAGTTGCTCATTCCCTCTGTTACACTTTTGAAAGGAGGTCGGCAATCCTTGTCGACTTCACGTAAACGTAAAGACTCACGTGTCCTTAGATTTTACAACCTCGTTCCCATTTCATAGCTCGGAGTTTAAGAAGGACGTTTTGTTAACGCGACGTGTCAGCTAAACTTGACTTTATATGAATCCTTACCCATCCAGGATCTAGGTAACTAGGTCATAGTTACGTCTGTTTTACCTGAGTTCAACCTGTGTGGTAGTTTCAAAGTGTTTATTCCGAATGGACCAATGTATGGGGAATTTGAATAGAGGCTTTAATTGCGTTCTAAGAATTCATCTGTATGGCGAAACTTTGCTGTTACTGGGTATTTGAAGTTTCACCTAGTTTCAGAGAATTTGGGCTTTATTTTCAGTTCCTACAACATGTTTTGTGGGCCGGCTGTTGAGTAAAGAGGTGCTGGATTATTTCCCATTTTGGACAAGCATTTATATGTTTTTATGTAGTGTGTTTATTTAGACAAGTCTGCGTTGTATCATCGTACTTACCGTTATCCTTATTGCTTTTAGCGATAAGATTGATTACTACTATTTGTTTTTTTCTGTTTTATTTGCCCTCTTTCTTATACATAGGTACACAGATGGCAGTTGGAAAATTATAGTTTTAAGAGAACCAAATGATGATGAATAAGCTCCTAGTTTATTGATTCAGGCGTCACTTTGCGGAAATCCATCATAAAACCCACTCTGCCAATCTGCGTCCGGCATTCGACGTGGCAATACGTCGTGTTCGGGTTCGCGACGGGTCAATCGTCATCCTTTTTTTTAAATCTTTATTTATTTAAGGGATTTTTGTACGCATATGCGACGATGTTATTCGCATCGTGCTATTACAAATAACGACTAACTCCTCAACTACATCCCGAGGATGCCTCGTTGAGAGGCGAAATACGTGTCGAATTCTTACAGGGTTTTTTTATGAATCTTTTGGAATAGTTAAGTGAAATAGGTTACTAAATATATTTACGTCTATTTTCTTAAATAAGCTCCTCTTAGAACAGTCAAAAATAAGATTTATCTACCAACAGTGAAAAGCTGCCTACCTCGTGAGTAATTCAGGAAAGTTCTAACATTTGTAGTCAACATTCAAATTCTTCATCTTTCAAAAACGAAGGGTAAACAGTTAGGTGCAGTTAAACTATGTGAGAGATAACGAGCGGCTTCAAATGAGCTCAGTTACTCGCGTGTGCAGAAGTGGTGTACTGTAGCTGCTGCCAATGTCTCTTCAGGGAGACATTATACACTCGCCTTGGGTGTGCTGTCAGTGCGAGCGGGGAGTGGAGCGATTTGTGAACGAATGTTAGGATGAGTTTGACTTGTAGAACAGTCAGTGTGATTCTAGCTGGTGTAAAGCATCGTCCGCCACGAAAAACATGCTGCAAAGGTTGTATATGCTGGAAATAAATGTTAACAATGTCTCAACAGAATCATAATCATATTTTATTGTTATCATTTTGAAACCAACCTGGACTCAAGTGACATGAGGTCAAGAGAGCTCGAGAGAAAGCATTTCCATAACCTCTTATAGTGCGCTTACGGGCAACTAAAATTGCGCAATGCTTGTCAATTTCTCTACAATAATAATAATATATCAGTATTACATAATCAGCCTATAATGTTCCCACTGCTGGGCCTGTGTCCCAGCAGTGGGAACATTATTCTCATTATCCTCTCTGTGAGAGGGAATGGGCCGTAATCCACCACGCGGGCCCAGTGCGGGTTGGTAGATGTCACATGTCTTCGAATTTTTGGTACTAGGACATGCCGGTTTCCTCACGATGTTTTCCTTCACCGTTTTGAGAGCAGTGGTGATGAAATAATTTACACAAAGTAAAGCGCCTGTCAGGGTTCGAACCTACGACCTACAACTCGTAAGTCGCGGCCGTTACCACTGGGCCACCACTGCTCATATATCAGTATTGCCGTAAATTATTGTTCGGTGTTCCCCAGCCGTCATTGGCCAAGAATGTATAATTTCCCGTTATAAGTGCAAATTTACATCATGGTAAGAACTAAGAATACCATAGTTCTATGAATACAAACCGTGCCCCTGATGAGAATTCCCATTGTCAAAAATCACGAACTTCCTACCAAACAACCTCTATTTAACCCCTTTATGGAATTAATTTTAAAAAATCCTTCCTTAGTGCTCATCTTCGTTTCAAATATTTTATTTCAGACCAAGGGATTCATAAAGTGTCCGTATATACTTAGCCTATTATGTTAGTAAACTCAATAACTTAAAAATACAATACTTGTAAATTAATTGGCTACATGCGCGCGCACATGTCTGCGTGCCCAGAGCCTGATAAATGATCCATCGACCTTGTCCGCTAGTGTAGTTAAAATGCTGTCAGGGCTACCCCTAAATCTACTTAAACAACTAAAAACTATAGCAACTATTGCACAAAATTTCACGCTTCTAGACCTGTGTCTGTCAGTGAATGAATGACTGTGCATTCCGCTACCACTGGGCCCACATCCTGGTATCGAATACTTTACAACAAGCCCACTCGAGCGCGAGGATCAGCCGGAGACACCGCTGTTGCCATTATTGGCATCGGCTGAATTAATTTTATCGGCAACACGTTAACTATACGTTCATAGGCAACTAATTCCTTAGTTGAGAAATGCAGTTGATATTATTGTAGTTGAAATTACAGATTTTTAGTTTGTTGATTATTTTAAAGTCTCTATTTTTCTTACAGAACCTCAAAACCTAACTTTTTCTCATGTCATGACTGCCTTCAATGAGTTATTGAAATATCTAATATACTCGTATTAGCTTGCTCTGTTCGTATTGTTTCTGGTTACTCCTTTTGTCATCAATTTTTCAAGCACTTCCAGGCATCCGATTGAGCTGAAACTTGGCATACTCATACAACTACCGAGACATTTTGAAAAAATGATACCATAGAGCTGGTCTGATGATGGAGCCGGAATTTGGGCATAGGAATTTCTCAATCAAAAAAGACAGCCCCATCGTGTTTGGACTCAGTGGTTACGTATTAACAAGTACTTTGACACTGGGTGGTGTTCAAGGTCTGATGATGGAGCCTGAAGTTGGTCATATGTGTTTGTAGTTACTCCAATTGTCATCCATCTTTTATTCACTTCCTGGCATCTGATTTTGCTGTAACTTGGCATACTTACACAACTACCGAGACATTTTGAAAAAATGATACCATGGAGCTGGTCTGATGATAGAGCCGGAAGTTGGGCATAGGAACTCCTAAATCAAACAAGATAGCACCATCGTGTTTGGACTCATTGGTTACGTATTAACAAGTACTTTGACACTAGGTGGTTTTCAGGTTCTGATGATGGAGCCGGAAGGTGGTCATGGGAAAACCTCAATCAAACAAGATAGCACCATCGTTTTTGGACTCGTTGGTTATGTATTGACAAGTGCTTTGACCCTGGCTGTTGTTCAGGGATTGATGATGGATCCGGAAGGTAGTCACGACCTCTCCTCAACCAAATAAGATAGCATTATCGTGTTTGGACTCGTTTGCGTTGCCTTGACAAGGACTATATATAGCCCAAGATAGTATCCAAGGTCTGATGACAAAGCCAGAAGGCGGTCATATATACTCTTCGACCTTACAAGATAGTCCCGTAGTGTTGGGTTCGATTTGTGAAGGTGATAGAACAGATATTTAAACAAATTCAAAAATGCTAAAAAGTACAAAATAAAATTAAAGTAAAAATATTTTTAAAAACAAGCTTTTAATGAACTAAAAAGTACTAAATAAAACTTACGTGAATATAGAACTATAATATTTTCTTATAGCTTGCGGCGTAAATGTCCTTCTTACACTTAAAGATAAGCCTCAAGCTTTTAAGAAAATATTATAGTTCTATATTCACGTAAGTTTTATTTAGTACTTTTTAGTTCATTAAAAGCTTGTTTTTAAAAATATTTTTACTTTTATTTTTTCTTTACAGACATTGCAAAAAATAAATTATGGCAATAACCATAGAATAATGACATGCAATAAAAGTATCAATTTGTTTTTTGCACTAAGTGTATGTACATGCGCAAACTTACTCGAAATACGCCAAAACCTTGCCAAGTTACGTGCCGGCGACTATACGGGCTGTTAATGATTGAAATTCCAATTGAGTTCATATCCGACTCA
The DNA here is from genome assembly GCA_947363905.1 of Lithophane semibrunnea. Classification (NCBI taxonomy): domain Eukaryota; kingdom Metazoa; phylum Arthropoda; class Insecta; order Lepidoptera; family Noctuidae; genus Lithophane; species Lithophane semibrunnea. The sequence continues at coordinate 1,017,641 of OX376205.1, forward strand.
TGTCGTGCTCAGTTAAAAATAATACCTATTCGAAAGATGTCCGAACAGCGCTCCACGTTCAAACGACTCAGACATCACCGTCCCCTCGGGGAAAACAAGTACAAAGTTAGATAAGAAAATGGCTTCCATAAGTTAACATTTGTTCAATTTCCATCTTCATTACTAAAGTATCACGTATAAACTACCCTACTTTTGTGGCACGAAAAAGTGTCAAAACTCCATTCGTCAGGTCAAAGTTAATATCCCTCAGGGAACGGAAGAAATACAAGCCGAGACCGTAATAAGTGAGCCAAGTTCTCGAGGAAAAATTGAAATTAATAATTCAGATATAGATGGCGGCGCTCGCAGACTTAATATTGAGGTAATTGGTATATTAAAATATACATATATTAAGTTGTGAAGTGAACTGCACTTTATAATGAGCTTGTGAATGGTTATTTGAGAATACATGTAAGTGGTGAGTGGGGGATTTACAGATGGGCAATGTGCAAGTTGGAAGTTATATATTGGCGATTGTTTGTACTATTTAAAATAGTGCACAAATTGTTATAATCTTAATTAAGTGCTGTATGTACCGGTAGGATAATGAATTATTGGGATGCGAAAACCAGCGTTCCACTTTTTGTAATTGAGCGTCAAGAATAGGTAATACAAGACGATAGTAATCGAGGTTCGACATTATTCGTAGCCGCACACGCTCGTATGCCTAGTAACACACGCCTTACAAATTCACAATATCGTGTTTCGGTCCAATATTTCAGTTCAATTTTAGGGCCTGAAGATAGACAATGTACCTACGCAACAGCGAGGCGCCTGTGCCTGGATAGAAAACAATTCGTTACGGGCCGGCTTCAGGTTCGTTGTCCAGGGCGTCAGGCGGCGCTATACAAAGATGTATAGCTTTGACGTTTACTCACTGTGTGCTACAAGCCTGTGTGCCTGACGGGCGACTTGTGTTGAGATGAACCTATTGTTTTGTTCATACGGTGCAGCCTTTGTGTAAGATGTTGGGTTATTGGATGTTTTGTTGATAGACTTGCCTGACAGATGTGGAGGAAAAGAGGTTTTATCAGTAGATAGGTACAGAAAGTTATTTTCAAAGATAAAATAAGAAATTAAGTAAGCTTAGCTAAGTAACATTGAGGTTACAGTTAATTATGTTTTAATTGCATTTTAAAGCAACTAAAATGGTTATAGTCCAGAAATATTTTCAATTTATCCGTCTCCATTGTTCTCTATTAAAACACAATATTGATGTTTACATAATTATGATTTCTTCAGTCGTTACTCGAAATCTAAATAATCTCCATAAACATCATAATAATTCCCCTTCTCAAGACTCGTCTAAACCAAATCAATTATATTGTTACATCTTTCGGCTCCAAATTTGGCCACATTGATTCGCCTGTAACCTGGCAACCCCCTCTCGTACAGAAGTACATCACTGCAGATAGTTTAAAGGGATATTTTTGGTCGAGAATGGCGTGCTTTACCTATATAATAGATGACACGATGCCAATGTATCTTATAATTGTCAGAGGTGATTAGAAACAATCATTGGCTTTTTTAACTTCACAAGAACGAAGTTAATAAAATGTTAAAGAAACAGATTAAAGCCCACTTCCACCACCAATCACTGAAAGCATTTAATGCTAAACGTATTTAAAACATCATTCTGTCTCTGTCACCTTCAAAAGAAAGAAAAGAGTACAGTGGTGGCCCAGTGGTAATGGTCGCGACGTACGAGTAGCAGGTCGAGGGTTCGAACCCAAGCAGGCACTTTTCCTGCCAGGGTTGCGGGAAACCTGCCAGAGTTGCGGGGAAGTCCGAAAGGGATACCGGGACCTTGGCAACAGGCAAACTGAAGGAACATGGGTGGGTTTTAGTCAGTAAAAGTCTGACACGCCCTTCCGCTTCGCCCGGAGCGGGAGAAGTCATTTGATGATTTCCAACTCTCAAAAAAAAAAAGCACGCACTTTACTTTGTGTAAATTATTTTATCACCACTACTCTCACAACAGTGCAGGAAAACATCGTGCTGAAACTGGCATGTCCTAGAACTAAAAATTCGAAGACATTGTAACATCCACCAACCCGCACTGGGCCCGCGTGGTGGATTACGGCCCACTGTCCACTGTTACGGCTGGGACACTGTCCTCCTCTTTCTGTGAGAGGGACTCTCACAGAAAGAGGAGGACAGTGTCCCAGCAGTGGGTACATTATAGGCTGATTATGCTTATGCTTTATTCACCTTCAAACGATTGTCAGAAATAAAACGATGATATTGTAAATTGGTTTAGCGCTAAATGCATTTAGTGATATTTTTTAGTGCGTGTGATTGGGCCTGGTCACTGAAACGAGTAATTCGTCAACTGGTCCTACATGCCTACGGCCCACCTAGGACGTTCTTTTGGTTTTCTGCAAGTCGTTTTAGATGGGCCATAGGCATGTAGGACGAGTTGACAAATTACCCACTGCAACAGAAAAAGTAGTTTCCAACAAACCCTATCTTCTCAGTCTCAGTCTGTTGTTAGTGTTAACTAACTCAGACACTGTGATGCTGATGAACCGAACTAAACCTTTTTAAATTTTAATCGCCTCACCAAACAAATTGACAAAAGATAATAAAGGACACAAAAAATAAAGTTATTCATCAGCAATTTATTACACTTTCCACTAAACTTTGACAATTAAAAGGACTGAACAAGTTCAAAGAAAAAAAGGAAATAATTACGTTCTTTAACGACCGACTCTCAAAGCAACACGTCGGGAGGCTGCAGAGCTAACTTTGTACAGAACTTGTTCAAGTGTTAAAACCATGAACAGGGTAGTGAAATACTGCTAATTCTGTCTCTTACTTCAATTTTTTTTTGTGTTAGAATTTGTGTTGAATTGTCATGAAATCACATGTTGATCAACTGAGCAATTTAAAAAAAACTAAAAAAGTTGAATTTTGTGGATTACCTTAGTGCTTCCCCTTAAACCAAGCCCTTAGCTATTAGAACAAACAAATAACTCATAAAATGTCCAACAGATAATGCTTATAAATAGTATTCTCTAAATCATTGTTATCTCCAACTATAAAGCACTTTGCGGACTAGCGGAGAAAAACAAGATTATTATCCGAAACTAGTTGAACACCCTATTTCACCTCACTATTTTGTGTATTACCATTTATCAGTTATCTTTGAATCATCCCCAAACGACCAGTATTGAACTTTCCACAATTCAAGATTTATTCGGAATAATCACTACGTGTTCGGTCTTCGGATAAGTTATTGATTCACATGGTGTTATTTTAACATGAAAGAATTTGCTAAAGCAAGTTTTGCTAATGAATATATCGCAGATGGATTGTGGAATCCACTGTTTTACGTAACCGTACATTTTGTGTTTTTTTTGCAATTTTCAATGCAGCGTGTCAACGATTATAGGGTAAAAATGAAACATCAGATTGTAGATTTTCGTTCTAAATTTTGTCGCTCGTGGATCTGTGTGTTATAATAACAATAATGGGGTCCAAAACAAATATTATTATGAAGTATTATGAAAGTGTAAATTATTTCATCGCCACTGCTCTCAAAACGGTGAAGGAAAACATCTTGAGGAAACCGGCATGTCCTAAAACCAAAAATTCGAAGACATGTGACATCTACCAACCCGCACTGGGCTCGCGTGGTTGATTACGGCCCATTGCCCTCTCACAGAGAGGAGGCCTGTGTCCCAGCAGTGGGAACATTATAGGCTGATTATGATTATTATGAAAGTCCTAAAAATACTAAATAGCCAAGTAACTGCGGCGAGCGCTACTTCCAAGTTGGTCTTGGAAGTAGCGCTCGCTGGCCGCTACTGCGGCACTGCTTCCTACACTCGCTTGTTTCGCGAGCGGTTGATTATAGTTCTAACCTAACCTAACCTAAACCAATTGGTTAGGGTGCTCTACTGCGACACTAAAGCTTCATCGGTATTGTGACTGATCAAAAGCCATTCTGCATTATATAGTCTAAACGTGAGTAGCAGAGTTGTTAAACGTAATGCAATGGCAATCCAGCTGGACGTTGTTCAGCTGTTTTACATAGCGGAGCTGTTTTGTAAAACAGCTAGAGCAGATTCAAAAATCCATCTGCGACATATAGATAACCTTGGTGACTCCTTGGAGTAATATTTACTTACTGAACCAGCTTCATACAGCAGCTAAAAAAGACTAGGCAAAAAAGAGTACTCAATTTGCTAAAAAAGCAAACAAACAAACATTCGGGCTCTTCAATAAATATTGAAGCGCAATTAAGTTGATACTGATACCGCATCAGTCATGAATCTGCGCCTAGGTCATTAGGCAAAGGAAAACAGGCATTAGGCGGTCGGCACAGAGTTGATTAATTGTCGAAGGCCAGAGGCCGGCGGGCCGGGCCATAAATAAAAATAAAATACGGCCTTAAGTCGATACCAGGGTTGGTAGGTATCGGGACAAGCCGGTGTCCGAGATAACCGCGGCGGATATATCCGAAAAGGAAAATTGAAATTACTATTTTTTTCTTTTGTGCAAGTAGCGATTTGAAAAGGTTTTATGCTCACTTGATTTAATTTAACTCAATCTATTTATAACACTTCTTTGTAATCTTTTTATAACAAGCACTTTAGTAACTGATCTTGATTACATACCGCAGTTACTATGTACCACGTATATTCTGACCACAGTACCTAATAACTTTGCAACTTTAAGTTGGTCTCTAATCGACTGAAAGAGATACGAACTAAGAGGATTCGGCAGAAGATTGTGCATGTTCATAAAGTAGTGGGAAGTCATTAATGTTTCTGTTCGTAGACACGTATAATTGAAGTAGATGCCCATAATTTTTGTGACGTATTTTCTCGTTTTATGAGTAGTTATAATATTTTTCTCATTAATTGTCGTGACTTCAAGTGCAAACGGAATCTGCTTAAACATTTTGGGGATTAAGACAAGCATGTTGAATAAAACGTTTATAAAAAGAAGATAACATCACGCCTTGTTTCTCCGGAGGGTTGGGCAGAGGTGTACCTATAGCACACCCTCGTTTCGCCAGTTATGTTTAAGTACCATGTAATAGGGGGCGAGCCTTGCCATCAACCGGGCTCAAATCCAGACTCCGGGTTACTGAGAAATTCTAGATAGAAAAACAAAATAACACTTTACCCGACCTGGGAATCGACCCCGGAACTCATGCTCAGCAGTAGCGATAAGTAGGTACTTTCTTATATCCGTTTTATCGGATATTTATAATCTCGCCACCATCCCTGTTTGTTAGTAGCGATCCTGCCGAATCTTCGGCTAAATTATTTGTGAAAATGTTTCATTCATTGATCTCTTTTGGAGGTAACTAAGGCAGAAAAAAATGTCTCAGATTTCGCAGTACAGCCTTATTTACATTACCTGTGTATGAGGCGTTCTTTATTTATATTATGAATTTTATTTTTAGCACGGCTTTTTCTTTAAAAGTAAAATGTCTGTTTATAGGGTTCATGACTTCATACCTAATTATTGTTTATTAATTACAATTAGTAAATATTATTCAGACTGCCGCGTTGGTTTAGTGGTCGCAAGTGCTACTGCTGACCATGAGGTCCTTGGTTCGATTCCCAGGTCTGGTAAATTGTTATTTCGTTAGGTATGTTATTTTAAATAATCCGTGCTGGGAATGAACAAATACCATATGTTCAAAAAAACAAACATTTGCACAAAGCCTATTAAAAGAAAATAAATTGCTATGCTTTTTACAATACATTAAGAAATAATAATGATGCTAATTTATGACACCTACAACAGGGCAAGGGTAGCCAATCCTGCAGGTCCTGGCCCTAGCCAGCCAAACTTCACACAGACAAAGTTATTAATAATATGTATACCTATTTACATTATTTAAATTAGTCTCTCTATTCAAGAACTTTACCATTCGACTTTGAAACTGAGCGCTCTCCCTAATCTTTGAAACTGTTGTCTGCCTAACAAACTTTAGCCTCTTGAAGATAATTGTAGAAGTCACGCAGACCGTAACATATTTGTGCGAGTTTACATTAAATACAGCTGCCTATGTATAAGTACTTTCAAGTAATTTCAACTAAAAAAAGTTTCAAGTTGGTCGTTCATTGGTGTAAAACTATTTGTTCAAATTCAAATAGTAAAGCGTAGGTAGTTTTGAAAGAAAGAACATAGGATTTATTTGTCACAGAAACACGTGCTTACAAAAAGATAGTAGTAAGTACTTAATCTAAGTAGAAATATAAGAGAGTAGTTATAAAAATAAATAGTTGGCAGCTGTTAGATGTAGTTGGTTGCTGCTGTCATGACTGTGACAGGCAAGGTGAAGGCTTGCACTCAGCATGATGCTGGTGTTGTGCTGTGGGTACCCCACCCACAGCACAGCGCTGATTTTCAGTGGAAAATAAAAGAAACAGGACTTAGAATATAATACAAATATAAGTAAAACGAATTAATATGAATAAATATTATTAAATAGGTAACGTAAAAATTAATCCTGCCAATCACTGTGCGTGCATAGATAATGTACCTACCTGTTTTGCTGTTTTTAGCAGAGATTTGATGGTATCACTGGAACCAAACCCTGGATTCATTCAAGGTAGTCATGAAAAGTCCAATCACTCTTGCAAAATTAACAACCGACCATCTGAAAATATAAACATAGAACAAATATTTGTGCAAACAATTGTTGGTGAAGCTGAAGGCCCAATAAATTATGTAAAAACTTTGTTTTACTGTGTCATGAAGGTAAACACTAATAAAAAGTGTACGGAACCAACTTGTCGTAAACTACGTTTATGTATGTGTAGTCGCGATTACGCAGGAAAACATTGAAAATTCATGAATCAGAAGGTCTTTTATCTACGTGTGGGCATTGTAAAAACTGAATAAAAGGATTTCGTCAGAAACATAGAGTTGTAAACATGTTAATCACAAAATCACAGAAAGAAAATAAATAAATAAAATATGTTTGTTTGGCAGATAAGTACATAGAATAATATACAGGGTGGCCGGAACATTGACGTCCAAAAAAAAAATTTAGGTCCCTGTTATCCGAATCACCCCATGTATGTTCCGCGATTTTTTATAGTTTTCGAGTTATGATTTTTTTTTCTGAATTTTTGAGAATTTTAGACGAGAAAATGGGCAAACATTTATTTTTGTGTATAAAAACAAAAATAAAATGAAAACTTTACCAATTACTTTGACTGGCGATAGCGCGATGAATTTAAAAATATTCCCCTTTAGACGTTGATAGTGTTTTTCTTTTTTTTATCTCCTGTAAACTGATGACTATAGCGGTCTATGAGTTGACCTCATGAGGGGAGGAAACGCTCTTTATCAGGAGTTGTTAGAAGCAGACCTTCTGCGCTTCATTTTATGCTGACATTTTGGTTCTTTCCAATTCTTCTCTTTGTTTTTTTAGATGCCATCGATCAGTAGTTGGGTATCTGCATAAGAAGTTTGTGTAGGTAAACATCACGGGACATTGCATCGGAATAGATACAGGATATGGATATGTAGGTACCAAAGAGAATTAGAGGCTTTATAGTCATTGGTAGTCTAGGAGGGGTTCGTGACTAAATGATAACAGCCGCACGGGTCGATCGAAGGTTATGTTCGTGGATGGGTGACCATCCTTTACATAATAATATCGAGACCAACGGCTTATCGTGTCTCGGAAAGCACGATAAGATGTACCCACAGTATTATGTATTTAGTTAAAGTATTTGATAAGTACAAAAAAAATGGTAAAACTATTGTGTTTATCAATAATGTTAGAATATCCCCCTAATATTGAGTTGGTTTGTTACGCTTTTACGCTAAAACGGCTTAACGGATTTAGATGAAATTTGGCACGTGTGGAAACCATGAGCTGGAATAGGACATAGGATACTTTTTATCCCGATGTTCCGGTATCGAGACTTACGCGGGTGAAACCGCGGAGCGCAGCTAGTTTCTTATATTTCTAATTCAGAAGCGAAATAAATAGTTAAGAAGAGTTCAGACCATATTTTCACTTTTTTTATGTCAGACTACATAACTAGTAAGCTATATTTTGTCTTTAATGCACTAGTAACACAGAATAATGATTAGTATCATAGTCATTAAAGCAGAAGTTTCAAGACAAAATCAAACCATATACTTTTCTTACTTTACACTCGTAATCGAAAAATAAATATACTATGTCCTAAAATTCGAGAGCTAGTCAGCAGATCAACATTCTCTCAATATCTTGAATTTTACTTATTAGAAGGCCAAATATCAGTTTCAGCAAAACGGACACAGTCCATTCAATAAGTCGGAAAAATGCTAACATGAAAAATAAAATACACAGCCCTTAACAAGACTTCCTTTCAAGCCCAAGTCAGCATGAACTAGTTCTAGGTAAAAAGTGTCATAAACAGGCAATTTGTAGGTAGTGGCCGCAAAACTTTCAGCAAATATGTCAGAATACAAGTGGAAATGTTAGGAATTTTCCAAAAAGTAGTGTGTTCAATTTAATAGCAATAAGTCAGTGGAGGCGCGTGGCGTTCGCTTGACGCAGCGATTTCACACTTTAGTGTGCAAACTCCTTTATACGATCCGATTTTATTACTCGCTCCTAGAATAATTTTAATAAAGACTGAGTTTATAGTGTTCTAAGAAATATAAATCCAATCAAAAACATAAATGTGAAATGGGAGCCAAATTCAAAGTATGGTTATAAATTTGGGGTTCTAGTTAATCTAGGGGGTATTAATAAACAAACCAAGTTTCATGTGTGTATGTTAAATAGATTTTGAGTTATTGAAGGGTGAAAAGTAGCTCCAAATGGTTCGTGTAATACAACACACGGCTGCTGCTTCGCCAGTTCTTTTCTTGAACTTGGCTTGACACGCGGCCGCGTGTCTAGATTAATTTGTGACTGATATTAAGTTTTTTCTCGGAACATAAATAAACGAACATGTCGAAATAATGTTTTGTTTTCAGCATTTTATTTTCTTATTCTGCTTCGTTTGAATTGTGAAAGCTTCTTATTTGCTTTTTAACCTACTTCTTCAAAAAGGAGGAGGTTCTCAATTCGTCTGTATGATTTTTTTTTTTTTTTTTTTTTTTGTGTGTTTTATTTTCCAATTATGAATCGATTTTGATGATTCTTTTTTTGTTTGGTAGGTCATGCTTCAGAGGTGGTCCCATATAAATTTTATTAATTTTGCTTGCGTAGTTTTTGAGTTAGCTTCAATAATTACGTAGTTTTCCCACTTTGCGATGTTGATGACATGTTAATTGACTCCGTCGCATAGCAGACAACGGTATACGAATTTGTGTGGGGTAGTTACCACAACTAAAAAGTGAAAAATAAAAACTTTTTACAAAAAAAACAACCGACTTCCAAAAAAAAAGTGAAAAATAACTTTAATTTCGGAAGTCGGTGGCAAAAAACGAAAATTGAAAAGCAAAGACACCGACTTCCGAAATTAAAGTTATTTTTCACTCTTTTTTTGGAAGTCGGTTGTTTTTTTTTGTAAAAAGTTTTGTTATAACGTAAAAGTAGTCATTATAATTATTTTTTACATGAATACAGTAGGTATAGATATACATTACTTACATAATTCGAAATAAGCAACTGTCTACACGACTTTCCAAATAACCATTTGGTTTGTTATGAACTAAAGTATAGAATAGTAGTTTATGGAACTTACATTATTAAACTGTATTTCATCAAAAACACAATAAGTAATATCGTATCATTCATGGCTCTAAAGTCCAACATTTCACCACGCAGGTAAGCACCACAGTAGCAACCGATCAGCTGTTGCGATGAGGCGCCGCCATTTTACGCCACGGATAAAATATAGAAACAGCGCTTGGGCGAGTCTTATACGCACATTATTCACAAATATTGGACTTGACCACAATCAGTTTTTTGGGTTCCGTACCCAAAGGGTAAAACGGGACCCTATTACTAAGGCTCCGCTGTCTATCTGTCCGTCTGTCACCAGGCTGTATCTCATGAACCGTGATAGTTAGACAGTTGAAATTTTCACAAATGATGTATTTCTGTTGCCACTATAACAACAAATACTAAAAAACAGAATAAAATATATTTAAGGGGTCTCCCATACAACAAACTTGTTTTTTTTAAATCTCATCAATGAAATTTCATGCCTTTTTATTATGCCTACTATGTAAATAAATAAAATATGATAAATTAACATAATATGTTAATTTATCATATTATGTCAAACTTTAACCGTTTCTTTGACTTTTTGACGTTACTTTGGGTGTTACTTTTGATGAAGAAACTGGCCGTAAATGGGAATGCCGTAAAGATAAGGACTATATTATATATTTAAACATCATAAATATTATGTAAATTAGAATTAAAATTAGATAAGAAAAAAATTCTACGAAAAATACACCTCCAACACGACTGCTATCCGACTCAAAACAATAAGATTAAAAATCGTGTGTTCTAAAAGCCCCCGGTCACGTACAGTCAGCGTTTCTTTAACAAGTAAGTGTTTATTTTTGCCGTCGACCCGGCGACGCAACCCACTGCCCACTAGTGAGAGTGGGATCGCTTCGTGAACGAAATCGGGAAGCTATTTCAAATCACTTTAGAGCTTAGACCTGAAGGTTCTGGTGGGAGACGTGTTTATGTGACAGCAATCAGCTTGTTATGGGATTTCTAAAATCTTAGTTGACTTATAGTAGTATTTAGTGCAATCTTTTGATATGAATTATGCGTTGTTTTGTAAGTAATTAATACGTTGGAAGCTTGAACTTTAGCACCTACATTTTTGTTTTATCTCCATCTTTTTTTTTTAAATAGGTATTAATACAATAATTCAATAATTTATATACATCTATCACTAAAATAATAATAATATGTACAAGTATATAAAAAAGGGGGATATAATTCGAAATATAATCTCTTCGCTTTTAATCCTCATAATATTATATTTCCAAAGTGTCTCTATTATAGATAGCACTGCACCAAAATAAGTTGTACTGAAATAAATGAATGGCCAGACAAGATAACAACCTGAAATCACGCAAAAACAATCGCAGCGACTTCAAAGTCGATTAACTCGCTAAAATATTGAAGTCGTCCGATTTTAATTAAGTTTTCAACTTCCAAAAATACTCGAAACATAATTTGGTCCATCTTTAAAGTCTGTTCGCTCGAAATGTTTAAAGTAGCACGAGTTGTGCGAGCTGTACGAGTTGAAGGTACGAGTTGTACAAGTTGTGCGAGTTTCGTCCAACCAAGATAATGTTCGCAGTTAAGGAAATTGATAAAGTTTGTAACGGAAAGGTTGGAATTATTGAAAGTCGTGAGCACAACAAAATTCAATAAGTGACTGTCACTGATTGGGAAACTCTGGGGAGGGTGTATCGGGAGTGGCGAGGTAGCGGGGTGCGAGAGGTAGCGGGAGTCGCATGAGGAGCCGGAGAACATTCTGTTGTTCACTCATTACGTACATTCTCAATTAAAAGTATTTATAGAGAATACTTAACGTTTTATCTAATGTAAATAACAATGGAATTACATGACTTAGTTTTTACATTTTAATTTATCCATTTGCTTTCAACAGTGCTGCAAATGTAGAGCTCTTGGCTAAGTACAGCCGCACGGGTGGATTTATCAGGTTAAGTTACGCTTGCCAAGGTTGGTCCGTGGATGGGTTACATACCGCGGCTGTCATTCGTGGATCTTTGACAGTCGTTACGGGTCGTCAGAAGCCCGAAAGGCTGACAACCAGTCTTACCAAGGGGTATCGTATTACCCAGTTAGGTACTGGGTCTTGGAGGTGAGCTACCCAGTCACTCCATGTAAAATACTGGTATTCAGCTGTTAGACTGGAAGCCGACCTCAACATAGTTGGAAGGCTAGGCAGATTGATTGATGCTTTCACAGTGTTATGATCAATTTCACACAGTGATTATAACTAAGTTACGATACACAATGACGAATTAGACGCTACTTCCTAAAAAAAAAAACTTTTTTGAATGTTATTTTAGCAAACATCCGATATCCGAATGGTTTCTTACACCTCTCATAATCGCTTCCGCTCATCCCTCGCGCCAGCTGCCACACTTCCTTGACTTGTAAACGTTTACGATGTTTTCTTTCAACTACAAGCCAGTGTGTTTATGTCCTGCGCTCAACGAGTTTTTTACTTTATCACCAAGTTTATCGGTACTTTCTCCTATTACTGGCACGGCTACTGCTATAGATAAAAGTACAAGTTACTACCCTCCCGGTTTACACGACAATTAGTGTTCATAAAAGTAAATAAGATAAAATTGTAAATAACATGGAGTTGGTAAACAGGTTTATTGGGCGATAAAAGTCATTTGCTAATGACATGTTGTGTTGTGTACTTATTGTGACAAGGATAGTTTTCTTTGATAGGTTAGATATACTTATCAAAGAAAACTATCATTGTTAAAGTAGTCTATCTAGTTAAAGTACGCAAACACGTCTCGGGTCCCCAGATACAGGCGCTGCCTAGTTTGGGAACTACAGTAAGCATACAATGTTATTATTTCGAAATTTAATTTGTAACAATGGACCAACAAATTATTCTTATTATTCTTATTCTTAGTTAGAATGTTCAATGATAATTTTGATACCAAGATATTATTTAACGAGATTTAACTACAGATTGAATAATTAAATAGAATTTTAGAACCGGAAGTAGGTAAATATCAGTAATTGATTCATGAATGACTCACGATATTGATTGTGTATTTCGATATGATGTCTGGATAGACGAGGCATTATAGTTTTTTCATTAAAAGCTTTGAATCCTAGGCATTTCCTTTCTATATGGTAGAAAAACAAAACAACACCTTCCCAGCACGAGTACAACAAATGTGCGTTATCAACCCTATAACTTGCTATAATTCCGTAAGGGATGTTTTTATCGCAGGCTGCATTATGCGGGTGCACGTCTGTACCCCGCCGCACCCCGCGGGGCCGCGCTGTACCCCGCGCCTCATAAACATACATAAATGCAGGATTAATGAAAGGTTGCCCATTGCTGCCTTTTAGCGAGGAGCCTCGTTTTTTGCCTGTTCTTTATGTGGAGGCACGGATTGTACTTGAGGCAATGAGCGGGTGATGGGATCGTTGAATGGAAGCTGATGCTGTGGATTACTGGTACTTAATTAGATTTTCTTTTTTAATTGAGGACAGTGAACCTTTTTTGGTTTATTTATAAAAAAAATCAAAACGCTGATGATAATAGATCGCCATCGACTTCAAATTGTTTGTTACGGTAGAGCATAAAAAAAAACACATGACATGCCATTGTGTAGCGTATGAGTGTACTGTATCCTATTTAATATTATTTTTGTTTTTGTTTATATGTTAATTTTAAATCGGAATGTATGGATCTAGTTATCTGAATTAAATGAATTTTATTATAATTTTATTGCAGGCAGAATTTATGAAAATAGTGGTTTTAATATCATTGAATGGTAGAGAGCTTAAGACAATTTATTCTTTAAATCTAATTTTGTTGAAACCATTTTTCTTAGAACTTTAGAACGCGGTCTTTGAAGAAACTGCTTTTCAACCAACAATTGAAGTTAAATAAAAGGTTTACACTCACGTTAACGGTAGGATACCTATTGTTAGCACCATTACCTATACCTATTGCATGCACAAACATCCGGAGATGCACCATTGCGTCGTCAGCAGGAATACGAGTGCCATTACCATACGTCTTTCACGTCCTTAGTTCTTCAGGGGGTTCCGGTGGTTTAAATCCTGTAATATTTATTTATTTATTTAACCATTTATGCACACACATATAAATACAGAAAAGAAGAAAGGAACAGAAAAATTCGTACAAAGGCAATGCTTATTTCTAAAGAAATCTCTTCCGGCATACCTGCGATAGGAAAGTAGATAAAAGAGATGTAGACAACGTGTGTAAGAGTAGAAGAGAAACAGAATACAAAAATCAAAAACAATTCAAAAATTAAATATAAACATACATTATGAGAATATACTTACATACATACTTCTAAAATAAATATCACTTAAAAATATACAATTACAATATAATTTAAAATAACTATGCAACTATGACGAAATGGATAGGTAGTGTTCTTTCACTCTTCTTTTAAATACTGCAACAGTTTGAATATATGTCGAAGACTACTATTAAATGTGCAATTAACGGTTGAAAGCGACACTTTCCATAGTGGTTAGTTCTGCAGTTTGTTAAAACGTCGCTTCATGTAAAATACTGGTATTCAGCGCCTTCCGGTTAGACTGAAAGCTGACATATAATTGGGAAAAGCTCGGCAGATTATGAGTTGGTATTCACGAAGTCTTCTTCAATGACAAATTCTTTACCAAAACGAGACCACTTATCTTGGATATATTCATTGTTTCACAATGCTTTTGTAATAGATACACACAACTTCAATAAATATGCAAACGAAAACACTGAATACCAAGTACCATTGAAATTAATATAGCAGTTATTTTTATTTAAAAAATTAAGCTCAAGTACTCGCTCTGGTCTGGAAAATTAAAAAAGCAGCGAAATAGCACATTACTAAGTTACTGAATTAGCATAATATGAACGTGCTCATATCAAAAGAGCTAACTTAAAAACTAAGCTAAACACACTTAGAGTGAGTCCTTAAGGTGGAGGATGGTGTATGGCATAAGCGTTAGCGGGGCGGGTTCTAGGGAATATTGAATTCATTGTAGGAGGTGGAGTTCTCTGTTTCTGCCTACCCCCATCGAAAGAACTCCTGACTTTATGTATGTATATTGAATTAAAAAGGCAGTTGGATATGAAATTGTAACTGCACGCGCCACAAGTTCAGTTACACATTATTTTTTTGACATTGACAGTGTTTTTATTTCGTAGCAACAAGCCGTTTTTCTTAGTTCAAGCTGTTTCTGTATCCGGCTAATTGTTACAAATTTATTTTAATGTTATTAACGGAACATGAATAACGTTGTTATTTTAGCGAGTATTGTCATTAGTTTGTATTAGAAAAAAGGCTACACAATGTTTTTTTTACTTCCCACCAAATGAATGACCGCATTATCCTCTTATATTTTTATTTCTTTTCATACCCCGCACCCACAGCCATTCTATCCACCCTATCCATCAACAAGCCGCCAATAAAGAAGTCCATTCACGAATTTACGTAAAACTTCTAACACTTTTTATCACTTACATTTACAGCGTAATAAATCACGCACAATCCCGTGTCTTACAACTTGGGCCAAGTTATTTAAGTGCCATTCTTAACAATGTTTGGCTTCGACGTCGTTACGACGTAAACGCTAGGAAAACATGGCTCCCCTTTGAAATAACTTAAAAGAAACTGCCGGGAAATTTATACTGTCATTCATTAAAACGAGGAAGTAAGGGACTCTACTCATTTGGAATGACCGACTCTGACGTGACGCGAGTTGACGTGACGTAATGGTGTTTGACACTTGAGTCTCTTTTGACTTGTAGTAATTTCGATTGGGGCATTTCCAAGCGGAAAATTGATCGATCTGTGAGGCTTAGTTACGTTCGCGTTGCCCTTAATAAATGGGTGACTGACTGGCTTTACACGCCCAAAGTTGACATATCACAGTATGTTAGAATATCTCTCAATCGGTACGTAATTGCAATGCGGCTTTGTCGAGGGCAAATGACAGTGCTTCCATGTAAACGACCTTTAGTTATATTCAGCAAAAAGTACTCCTATGACTTTCCCACATAAAACAGTCTTCATAATAATTTCATAGCCGTTGCGGGCCGCTCCGATAAAGTGTGTTGAGTCCCTAAAGCTCTGCAAAGTGGGTTATACCGAGACTTAATTTTATTTTTTAATGACATCAATTTGACGAGTCTCGTAAGATGACGCGTTCACCTCCAGAACTCGCGTATTTTAAATTTGGACGGTTTACGACCACGTTTTATGGCACGACCAATCTCAATTTGAATATATTGTCTACGTGTACCTATGGTTCACGTTACGTTCTTCATTTTTATGATGGTTTCCAGTCGACAGACCCAGCTTCGTTCAAGCTTAGTAGAGACACTACTGTTCGAAATTAAAGGAAAAAGAATGTTGGCCAGTATTTAGCTTAAGATTTTAGAACCACACCAACCCTCGTTGAATACTTTCTGTAGCGATTAATAAACTCGATTCTTTTAATTCTGGCCCACACAGCTCGAGAACATTCTAAAAATAAATAATAGAAAGCAACTAAAAAATCGTAACTCGTATATATGTATGAGGATTATTGTGCCAAATTAGATGGCAGGTGGTGAAAAAGTTATCCGATCGCTGCGCCCTCTAGGGAGTTCGACCAATAAAGGACGGATGAAAAAATGGCCGCGATGACGTGATCGAACGGCCTCCCTAGTTTGTCCTGTCCCAAGGCCTGTTACGACCTGTTGGAGCACTCTGAGGCCTTTTGAGGCCTATTTACTCTCGTTACGCTGCATTTTAGGTTTGAGAAAAGGGTATGTTTTTGTTGATGCAATGGAAATAGTCCGTGAATGCGCTACCTGTATATTACAGGTAGGTAGTACCTAGAGCAAGAAAATACTCGGTTCTGGTTATCATCAAACAATTCAAAATTGTAATCAAAACTAGTACTACTCAAAATTAAAATCAAAATATTTTATTTCACATAAGCCTACATGGGCACTTATGAAACGTCCGAAGCTAGGTGCACAGTTCCAATCGGTCGTTTCCTATGAAGAAGAGCCGGCAAGAAACTCCATGGTTACTCTTTTAAAAGATCATTGGCTTTTACAATACTACTACTACTACATAATTGCCCTGTCATTCACCTGCGCCCCCGCAGGTCAGTGGTCTGATGAATGGATGAAGAGAATGAATTATTTTATATTATAACACAGATTATTAGACCAATAAAAGGCGAGTAGCATCAGCAAAAACCTGGAACGAAACAAAAACAAATTAAAATATTATAAAATCTCGGAGAATCTCAATTAGTTCGCAAGAACCTTGTTAGCAGGAGTCGTTGCAATAATACAAGTTTAATTAATTTCATTCAGTTTCATTCGTTCAACAGATTTCGCTCGTTCTGTACAGCGGAGAAATGCAGAGGTGGGGCTTGGGAAGTATCTAGGTGCTACTCTTAGATGCTTTAAGAGAATTTACATTTATTTACAGTAAAACTGACGGTTTATGGATTTTAGGTGCAACTGCCTCGTTGTTCTAGTGGTCGCAACCGCTACTGCTGAGCATGAGGTCCTGGGTTCGATACCCAGTTTGCGCAAACCACAACGAAAGGGTTTTAAACTCTGACCCCAGGTTAGTCGCGAAAAGAAGAAAGAAATTGTTTGTTTATACATTATTAAAAACATCTACATAAATAAAAATAACTTAATAAAAACACATACAACTAAACCAATGTTTCGCTTGTTTAAGAAGCATCACCTATCGCTAGACAGCTATACATTATTTATTTATTTTATTATTTATGTACACACAGTAAAATACAAAATAGATACGACATAATTAAAATATGAGTACAAAGGTACTGCTTATTTCTTAAGAAATTTCTTCCAGCAGACCTGTGAAAGGAGAAATGAGAATGAAATGTAGACAATAGTGTGTGAGAAAAACATGATTATGCGAAGTCTTAACTAAAAATATCAAATATACCTACACACATATACGCAAGAAAATTAACATATACTTAAATAAAAACATAAAGCTTAAATATATAACCATAAATACACTATAGGTACCTATGTAATAATAAATACTCAAAGTTGAGAGGAAAGATAATGCTCTTTTACACGAAGTTTGAATAGAGAAACAGTTTTCAAATCACGAATGCTAGGCGGAAGACATTCGCACAATATTGAGAGATTTATCTACTATGTTATTGTAAGACCATAGATATAAGCATAGACTTAAACTGTTTCCTGTTATCTTTACGTATTTTCTGTATTTTACGTATAATTAACTGTATTGTTTCTAAATTTTAGGCTCTCTAGTTTCGGAGATAACGGGGGGGGGACAATTTTTATCTATATTCTTAAATAAAATACTTGAGACCCACACAGTCCCAGTCACAGCCCTTACATTTGACGTGTCACACGGTACAGTTTGCATACCTTTTTTTATTAAATTTCTTATTTGTTTCCCAAAAGTGACCCCCATATTCATAATTCATTTATTTACATTCACTTCCGTATTTGGGTCACAGTAATTCATATTTCAACTTAATCAGAATAAATAAAGTCGGAGCACACTGGTTGTGACAGACAGACAGACACATTAATGATCCAATAAGGGTTCCGTTTTTTAATTCGGACGTACGGAACCCTAAAATCACAAATTCCACAAATCGAAATCTTAACCACATCGCGCCATTTTGTATATGATAGGCAATTTGTATGTCGCGTCACGCGTACAGCATTGCTTAACTTGTTATTAAAACGAGCCTCAATATCGCGATACCTGTTCTTAACCCCTGCCTTTGATCTTCACACTTTGATGTCTTCTGATTGAGACCTACATTCACTTCGTGACTCCTGAAAAGGGCTTACAAACCTTAGAATACTGCCATTGAAATTTCAACAATGAAGGTTGAGGAGTAAGGTTGGATTTTCATTGTGTGTTGTGTCATTGGTTTCGCACGAGTAAGAAACCATGTTTTTTTCCGTATATCTACAGATTTCGTAATGAGCAGCGGGAGTTACATTCCGGAGTACAAGTGCAAATAAGTGTGTTATCATTACCGCGGTGCTGGTGGGTAGCGTGTTTGATGTCGGCGCGACGCAGTCTCGAGGGTAGGCTGCGATGGTGGCAGATCGGTGACGTGTGAATTTTAAGTAGTTAAGTGACACGTCTTGTGGAGGGTGAATTTATGTTGTTTGATTGATAACGAGTCGTGCAGGCTTTCATTTTGTAACTATGTAATTGAGAACGTGTAAGATTTATGTGATGGCTCGATCGTTTTCATTGTGGTAAGACAGGAAGCTGACCCCAATATAGTTGCGAAAAAGGCTTAGAAGATTATGATGATCGTTTTCAATTTATACTTTTTGGTACCTACGAATACCGTGGTAACAGTAAATTGCAAGTAGCAATGATTCCACTGTAGTGGCAGAAGTATCAAATTAAATAAGAAGACAAAGGAAATGATATCACTGTTTCTCATTATTATTGATTTCTGATCTCATGGGATCTCACATCTCCTACACTTGAGGCCTATGTTTTATAAGACATAATGTAAGAATGGCAAACTGTCCGGCCATATGTCGGTGGCAACGTCCCGAGTCGTATACGCCCGCGACAGTAACTTTATCTGCTCTGCGCCCTTCACTGACAACCGTATACAGAATGATGTATTTGAATCGCAATATTCATTTTGTGAGCAATTTTTTAAACAAAATGAATTAATAAAAGTTCAGCTAATTCATTAAAGGGGTCATTAAAAAAAACTTTTTTAAATGTTCACCTCGTTTTCAAACAAACTAAACATACAGCTTAAGAAAAAACAAGACGTGCTCTAATTGACGGATATTCATTACCAAAAGTGATGATATATTATGATCAATATTCTATGACATTGCTCTAAGCAAACGATTATCATACACAACAAGATGCAAATTTTAGAAATCTGATCGAATTATGTCCTTAAACTTTTATGTCCGTTTGATCAACAATGTCTCTCTGGGAGTGATCTCTTGTTATGCGACTTGAATAAGGCTACAAGTAAAATGGGTACAAGTAATTAACGTCTACAGAACCACAAACAGACAACTAACAAAACCAAGAAAAACCCAAAATAATCTCAGACTCCATAAGTCTCCATACAGCCAGTCTTCATCAATTGCGGGCTGAACGCGCCTAATCTTCCTCGCATCAAATATTAAGGCGCGCAAAGCAACACCCTGTATACTAGTCATGCATATTTAAGGCTCTACACGTAAGGCTTTATAAGCCGCCAAGTAATGAGCTTGTGAGTGTATGCACTTGTTCTACAATGGTACTGATGTTCAGCTAATTGAACAGGTAGACAAGGTCAGGAGAGGTTATTTGAAAGGTTTTTCGGTACTTCTAAGGGTTATTCTAAAAATAAAGGTGAACTTTAAAAAAAAAAATGAGATTTGTAAAGAACTATAGAAGTTGACACAAGCAAGGAGAGGTTATGATGCCCAGCAGTGGAAAGTCAAATCGATTTTTCAATTAGACCATGAAAAGGTACTTTTGAATGTCAAAATTTACAAGAAAAAGAAGAACTGACTTAGTTGCTCCTTCCAAAAGGTATTTTCGTATGGAGAAGAATGGAAAAGAAACTTCGAACCTATTCTTAAAAAAAATCGTTTACAATATTTTGTTTATGGATTGTCGATGAATTTTTTAGATAAATAGTTAATAATATACGTACCTAAAAGTAGGTACTTTTACGTTGGTTTTTTTGATAACTATTTTCATTGCTTTTGTATTAATAATAAATATTATAAATGTTGGTACGCCAACGCCTCCTCTCTCGGAGGTGGGCGCTAATGGCTGCAACACAGTTTTTTAAACTAACGTAACTGTTAACGAACACTAAAAAAAATTGTAAATCTGTTTTTGTTCCAATAAAATATTTGATTTGAATTCGGTCTGCAGGTATAGAGACAGTGATCATGATTCAAAGACTTTTGCTGGTGAACCAGTCTCTAAAAGTTATTTCACTAAACAGTACTCTTACATTCTTGGCATTGTAGAGCATTGCGCTGGCACTTACTGATAAAAAAAATAACAGTTCAACCATTTTCACCCTATTGTAGCCTTCCAGGCTTCAGTAAGTAGTTGTCATATGATAACTGATACTTCTCATACTCGTAGGTACCGCTAACAAGTAAATAGTTCTCACAAACGTAATTCTAAGGCTAGCAAGTAGTGCAGGGAGACCCAGAAAGCGTGCAATGTGTGAACCTAGATATCTAAGGTTTGCGGCGCTGTCTGTTTGTAGAAGCCATCTATTATGATTTTAACAACAGTCTCTTCTAATGAAAATCGTATTTGTCTTGATGCTGATCAATAAGTGTCTCTATGGCCTATTTAAAGCCGAATGACTGTCGATATTCCGATCGAATGAGGAACAAAAATTTTCAGCTGCTGTCCCTCGTTTGTTGGACGCCTGCTCTGAGATCTGCTGCTAATTCTGATGATAACTCATTAAATGCCAGCCTAAACACGTTTACCTACTGCTGGAATTAAGCCTCCCCCAATCATTGCCATAGTAACCAATCTTGTGCTTAATGCAAATTATCGCCAAGACCACCAGCCACACACACCGTGGAATTTAACAAATGCTAAAATTGTGTCTACAGGCATTCAGTACCAGGGTTTTCTCAAACCTTGTTGTGTTTAAATGGAACGAGTGAATACTCATTCTAGTCCCGCTCGGTCACATTAGTTTTGTGTAAACCGAAATCAAGCATTTGTTCGTAGTTCTATCGTTGTTCACGCAAATTCTATTAAACGTTCTTTACCTCGAGCAGAGTCAGGGGGTGTGCTACGTGTGACACTGGAGCCGGAATCCGTGGCAGTGCGCCGGAGCGTGTAAGCCTGCGTGTCGGGTTGCAGGTCGGGCAGACGGCGCGGCGGCCTGACCGGTGCTATGCGTGCATGTGCAGCTAGTTATATGCAGGTGAGAAGGTACCGGCGGGGCTATGTGCAGCTATACGCAAGTTGAACGGTGTTAGTGACAGATTTGGTTGCAAAAATACCTGTAACGGATAATGGTTATAATCATAATAATTATGCACCTAGTTGAGTAAAAATGAATATATAATTTTGGGTAGAGCTAAGGAAAGGATCTTCAATCTGGAAAGACTATCCTATAGCTAATCCAATAATAAAAACGTAAACAAATGGATCAAAGTCAAAGTCAAGTAATTTATTTCAAATAGCCACATAAAACGCACTTTTGAACGTCAAAAACAAAGAAATAGAACTGATTCTAGTTGCCCCTTCAAGAAGGTAGTTTTCGTATGGAGAAGAATGGTCAAGAAACTCCAACGTTACTTTTTTTTTTTTTTCACAATACTTTATATACATCAATTATTTAATTACATTTGAAGACGATGCAACTACGATAAGATAACTGTACCACAAAAGGTAAAAAGAATTAAAAATGGAGCAATGACAAATAAATTAATTAAGTATGTGATAGATGCATGGTGCTCCCATAATTACATTATTTATTTCAATAAACCTAAGTCGGCAATACGAAAACTATAAAACTCCACTTTAGTTATCAGATGTTAATGAGTAAGGGGGAGATCCAATAAAAATGCATTTCACAATAATTCAACATAATATATTAAATAGAACGGTACACGTGTCCCCATGCATCAGTCCTTACTCCCTGAACTAGTCGTGAAGTGCCAATTAAACCCCGCAGGCTCGTGTACCCTCGTCCTTAGTTTTAGCATAATGCTTACAAAGACCCATCTTATGCCCGCCAGCCCCGTTTGCCCCGTTCGCCCCAGTTGCCCCGCCTGCCCTCAAAAGTGGTGTTTACTGTTAAATATAGATTGATCTTGGGTACATTTCTAGAATAAATTAACATACATTGTATTGTAGTGGTGATTAGCCTATGTTGTGTATTAGAAAATAAACATTACCTAGTGTTTTTTTTTTTTTGTTAGTATATATTGTTATATTCATTTTCATAAATAAATGAAAACATTTGACTCAACTAAGTTTATTTAATTTTAAGCGTCAAAATTATAATAATTGTACCAAGACAGAGCGACAGACTAACTTTTTGATTATAATTGACAGATTTCTCGACAATTCACAAGAGCCGTCAACTTTGACTAAGATTTCATAGTAACTTAGCAAGTTGTTCACAATAAATAACAAATTAAGCAACACCTCAAAACACACAAGTAACTAGGTATATGTATAAAGATCCACCTCAACTCTACGCAATAAATGTCTCCACATATTTCACGGGACAAAACAATCTCGAGAAACAGAGATATCTACGAGAGTATAAAACAAAACACTCGCGCAATTATTACAAAATCATTGCTCAACTGTTACAATTAAAAGTTACATAATATCACCTCTGGGAGGAACCAAAGTCCTTACGCACGACCGGCGACTTGCGAGCAACTCGCAAATTCACAAAATGGCCGATTTAAATCTGTTTTGTGGGCACGAGAGGCGAATACCAAAATTTATCTCTTCACTCCACTGGTTTGATTTGAAATTATCGTCGTTAAGGAGTTACGCACTTTCTGCGCCAACGAGTTGCCACTGTGATTTCAGATTTATTTTGCAAACTTTAAAATTGTACCTCAGAAAACTTTCCTCGACCTTTATTCCGTAGCCTACAAAGTTCAATATCATTCAGCAGATGCTCACCTGATCGGCATGCGTAAGTTGGTATTCTCCACCCTAAAGGTAAGGGGTTCCTGAATAGGTGTTTTTTCTGTAGCTGGTGGATGTGATTTTCCTTAAGGCTGTCAGTGTTGTGCATGTTATGGTACTCGTAAATATTGTGGATTTTCCACTGGATGCATCGTCTCTTTGTAGAAGCGCTCACGCGTTGCTTTCCGGGAGGAAGAGGAGGTCTAAGGGGTATACCGCTAAACTACTCCGAATAATAATAGGGGTAGCTAGTAAATATTAGAAGGATGGGTTGAGCAGGAAAAATAAAGGAACTTTGTAAAAAAAAATACGCTCAGCTTAACATAATGCTACAGATTTTCCGATATTCCTCGAACCCGTCATATGGATTTATTGCCTAAAGTTGAAACGTGCGTTTTTCTAAAGAATTCATTTAATTTTGCAAGATCGTAATAATGTACCCCCTAAGTGAGCATTATTATTGATACACGGTTAATAACAACAGTAGTAGGTACTTCTATTAGTTATATTTATCTGCTTACCCAATTTCGTTACCACTTAGGGTTCTGCTCACCCTATAAATCGTGTATCTCAGCGTTAAGTTAGCTCTTTTCCGTTCGCGTCGAGAATTTTTAAAGATCTTGTCACCCTTGTACTATAGAAGTTGGCAATGGGGTAATGGCAGGCGAATTACGAAACAAAATTGATGCGGCGCGGCGCAACTGTTGCGCGGCATAATTGTAAATAATAGATATTTAGAATACACATTTAAATTACAAGTTATTTTCTGTTAAATTTTTTGAGTAGTTCGTGATTTAAAACAGATATTATAATGATTATGAGACAAGAAACGGATTAATTGATGTATAAACAAGATTACTCATGTCGGAGCGAAGAATAATAACCTCCTTTGACTTTGCCGAAGTCGGGATAAAAAAGATAAAGGGGTAGAACGAGGGAAACTAATCATACCTGTATGAAAATACGGTAAATAGGTACGAGCTGCGCCCCGCGGTTTCACACGCGTAAGTCTCGATCCCGTAGGAATATCTGGATAAAAAGTATCGTATGTGTTAATCCAGGTTATATCGGTTTGCCAAATCCATTCAGTAGTTTTTACGTGAAAGAGTAACAAACATCCATCCATCCATCCATCCATCCATACTCACAAACTTTCGCGTTTATAATATTAATTACATAAGGGATCCATGAATACCGTGTGACTACTGAGGCCGAAGAACTTTATCAGTTGCGCCACTATCGCCCAACTTACTTTTTGTCCATAATACCCTTGTCTTACTATCTTCTCCGCGACAGGGGAACACAATATCCTATAGAAAGTCGGGTAGTATCTCGTGACAGGGGGCGAATCGCCAAATTTTCAATTAACCGCCAAATATAAGGTGACGGCCTGGACTCGCTCCGTTCAATTAAATTGTGCTAAGAAACGGTATTGGAGCGGAAGTATAAGTGACAGTTCGGTTGTTAGAATTGAATGGGGAATAATTATAATGGATTTTGTTTTTGTTGATGAATTACGTTTTAATGTAGTCATGGTTTCTAATTGGAAAAGGTATTATTAGAAACGTCAATTTATGCAATAGTAAAAATTAAAGTTTTTATAAAAATAAAAAGACATAATAATATTTACCTAATTTGCATGAACCGGCAACTGATATTAGGTACACGGACTACTAAATTTCAAAAACAGAAAAAAAACAAAATTGAACATTTTTGTTTAAAAAGTCTTGCTCATTTTATTGAACTCGAATTCAGTAGTTAAAGGTACCATACAACACCTGAACTCACCTCTCTAGTCCTCCACTCTATAAGTCGTACCCCGAACCCTAAGATTCAGACTAACTGTCTTGTTTGGGGCTCACTGGTAAATAATTTGTGTGACCTAGCTACAGGTAATATTGTAACCTGCAATATTGTAACCTTATAAACCTTTACTGTATTACCTGGAAAATAAACGATTTTCTATTTTCTATTTAAGTGAATTAAAAGCTACACAAAAGTAACTCCACGATCGATTTTCCCCGCGCACATAAGATAATCTCCTCTAATACACACAATACAGAACTAGAACTACATCTGGAACTTATCAAGCAACACCAACAGCTGATATTGACTCAGTTAACAGGTACCGTAGTTAATACTAATACTTACTTGTACTGCTAGATAAACATTTAACGCTAAATTAAGCTGCGTACCCATTGCCGCATATTGACACTGGGTCTAGCCCGAGTTAGGCTAAACTCAGGTCTAGATTATATCTCAACTTAGTTAAGTTTCAGTCTGTGTTTGTACGTGTTAATGGTCGGAATTTGTTGGTTGATGTTTAGATGTTTAGGTTTATGTATGAAGTTCGTGTGATTGTGTAATCTGGAGGAAGAAGATGTGAGGTTTGAGTAAAATAAATATGGTTTCAGAGATGAGACAGTTTTTTAGTAAATGTAGTGTGTTAGCTAATGTTGATAGTCATTTGTGCCAAAGTATATTGCTGTATAATTTCTTCTGTAACACGTTGTAAAATTGCCGATATTACAACTGTTATTGTTCTAAAAAAAAATACTTCGAAATCTCTCAGCCTATTTCTGGAGAAGTTTTTTTCTTCTTCAGAATATGGCTTCATAATTCCTCAGCTTCTAATCAGTACGGCTACATATACAAAGAAGAAAGACGTTTATTTGGCACAGTACGTGTATGAAAGGAACACATTCAAACAAATTAAAAACTTACATAACATTATAACTGCAACAGCATTATATAGCAACTGTTAGTACTTTTATGACAACAATGAAGAAGTGAGTCCACATTTTACCGTAAGTTTAAGTTTTTCTTGCATGACATCTATCGTCACTCAACATCCCTTCAAGAAATAAAATAGCCTTACAGCCTCAGCATAATAAAACAACTAACATACAAAACCCCTCCTTACGATTCAGGTAAAGGGACACTTAACCCAACGTAGCCACGAGCCCCCCATCATGCTGACAGGAATCGTGGCAAGCAGTAAAAGCAAAGCTACTGCGATACTAACAAACATTCATATAAAAAGAATAAAAAGGGGACTAGTTTATTCACAAAAGCAAATGACATTTATATGGTAAGAGGCGATCGTAAAAGTTGATATTATACCGTAGGGCTGTGCTGTGCGAGGTATTCCACGCTATCGATTACATTAAAGAAGTGAACGTGCCGAAGTTTTATTTTTTTAGGAACATAATTATACTATTTTTATAGAGGGTTAGGAGTATTGAAGACATACACAACAGGGTTATAATCTTTTCAGTTTCTTATACATTAGAAAATCGTTATGACAAAACTGCTTTGCCATGATAACTTGAGATTTCCAGTTTAATTCGCTAATATTTTTGCTAAAAGGATAACCAGCAATAAAGAATTACATTGACCTATTATGAAAGACAGCAACGGATGCATTCTAAGTTAAACGACAATTTAGCAAAGATACTCGTAGCTAAGACACAAATACGTCACAACAACCTATTTCATAGCCACAACTTGGTGCTAACAACATGTTACTGCAAGGCTCCGTTGAAAGCCATACATTCAGCTTTGATACCTCGTGTGACAGCCTAATGGGCAACGAGAGTGAACTCGTTCAGCCAAGCTCGGTAATGAAGTAATCAGTCACATGTCCGACGAAATTTTGAAGCAAAACACGTTTGGAAATTTGAGTTTGTGCCAATATGGGAATACATGTACTTGGGGAAGGCTTTAGACGTCCACAGCAGGCTGTCGATCAGTTCATCAAAAGGTTCGGCGAATATCAGAAAATGATTTGGTCAAAGACAAAGTCTTTGTTCCCAAGGCTTTTGGAGTTGATTTACGATAAAAGACTTTGAACGAGTGTCTTCTTGCTACAAAAGAAACGAGAGAAATATTTTTGAAAAATGTTGCTTATTAAGCTTGTGACTTAACACGTTATCTTCAAAAATAGTCAACTGAAAAGTCGATGATTATTTATCGATAATCGCACCATAGGCATCCCATCCCTACCCCACATATAAGGACACTAAAATTCGTGCACAAAATTCTAGTGGAATAAATAAATAGCACAATAAAGTTGGGCAGGTATTCGCGTAGAGATTATGTTAAAATAGCGATTCCCAGTATATTTAGTTTATGAACTTTTGTTTGGATGCTGCTGAGATGCTAATGAGATGTGAGCCCGTTTTTTGTTTTTGTTTTTTAAACGGTCCGGTTTATTGTTTTTGTTTATAGATGGAGACATTGTATTAGAATGTGTAGTCTGGTTAATTATATTTATCTTTTAGCCTTTTGCTGCCTTTTTGCATAGTTAATTTCAAAGGACTGTAGTGTAACTAATCATCATCAGCATTTATTCCTTTGAAAAGCTTGCAAAAATTTCTATACGTATTAATGTTGTCGGATCTTATAATAGCATTCCTTTAATGTTTTGCTGTAACACACATTTTAACCGCTACCCTGCTTACTTAGGGAGGAGAGCAGAGATAACCACATCTTATTCCACACCAAGAATTATGATATTAAATGCAAAGTAGGTAATCTCACACCTCTAAACAAAACACGCCACACTCTAGGGCGTGCCTACTATCACGCAATCTCCAGCATAATTCGCTGCGAATTTACTGCAAATACGGTTTGCAATCAATTGGATCGCATCGCCAAAACAAACGGGCGCCCAACAATATCGTTAGGGGATGAGCGGATGTGACGTCAGAGACAGCCGCCATGCTAATGGCTAATGCGTGTCGCCGGAAGTCCTGGCCCGGAAACGGAGCGGACATCTCGCGAAATTATCATTTAACATTTTATTGCTGTACGGTGCATGCGGCTTAATAGGCTTGTTTTGTTTGCTGCGATATATGGGTAGGTGTGACAGTGCCTCCTTCATCTCAGGTTTTGGAAAACGATTTTTTGTCCTCACATGGGCAACGACAGATGATTCGGTGGACTTGAAAATCGTGCAAATCTAAAACCATCTCTGTTTGATATACCACGGTTATGTTATTTTTGTTATTTATTTTTAATACTTACGTGCAAATTACTGAACATTTTTTTTGTTCTGGGTTACTATGAACAACGTCCGTAAGTATCAAAATGGACTCTGTTTTCTAAGAGTTAACAGTAAAGTTCGCATATAATTTTAAAATGATTTTCCGTGTACCTATCTGCAAATAAATATTTTATAATTTTTGGAGATTCACTGACAGCGAACGGGATTGCAGACACAGATATACTGTATTCGGATATTCACAAAGTGATTTACAACATCACTTATTTGTGAACCTACATTTATCAAGCAAATACTCAATTTCAATTCGACGATACTCTACGCTCTCCTGTATTTATTGATGAAAATAAAACAGGGTCGAACACGTTTTATTAAGGCGCTAGGTATCCCTTATTTCGAACTTTGCATTCGTTGTTCTCATTTACAGTTGTTGTTGAGAATTTGGAAAAACATGTTACGGACAGGTATTCTAGATATAGGTACTATGTGATGTGCTGTGGTTTTCTCCAAATTATATTATTTACATTAATTTTGTTTAAAAAAAAAACACACAAAGCGACCTCGATTCCAATTTAGAATCAGGTAATTGTTCTGTTTAATGAAGCATACAATTGATTTTAAAATAATACGAACCTCTTCATTTCGTTACAAATAATGCCTCTTTTTTAAAAACGTCATTAACTTGAAATTATCCGAAAAATCTAATTTTTAATATCAATCTTACTAGGCGGTAGCATGAAACATTAACCTCGAAACATGTTGGCTTTGCTTCTCAAGGTCATTAGCGTTACCTAGCGCCTTAACAGCAAATAATATAAAACAGGGGCGGACCCATTATAATTTCAATATTGAGTGACGCGACGCGGCTGACATTGTAGACAATTTAATAAGATGGCAGAGTATTCAGTTACCGTTCTGTCCGGTATCAAATAACTTTATTGTTTTTCACCTTCAGAATTAGGTTGTTTAAGGTCACAGAATTTTAGGTATTTTGGTTTAAATAAAAACTTTAAGTAGGTACCTACACTTAAAGTAATTTAAGTACTTACCTGCTGTTTTTAGTTGTGATCTGCACCTATACTACGACGTATTAATCACCATACTTTTTTCGCAGTGGAATAATGGTGGCATTAATACTTCATAGTCAGGCCCCTTTTTTTTTTTTTGAGTGTGGGAAATCATCCAATTTCTTCTCCCGCTCTGGGCGGAGCGGAAAGGCGTGTCAGACTTTTACTGACTAAAACCCACCCGTGTTCCTTCAGTTGCCTGTTGCCAAGGTCCCGGTATCCCTTTCGGACTAACCCGCAACCCTGGCAGGCATCGGTCCTAGCGGACCCCGACAATTGTGCTGACATCTCTTTGAGGCGCGCGTGGAACACGACGCGCCATCGACCCGGGCCTGGTCATAATCGGACGGCGAGCTACCCATTGCTCGCCGTGCGCAAGCCCGCGCCTATGGTGGCTGGGAATCCACCTGGGATTCCCGACGCCCAGGGCGTCTCCAACGGCGGCGGTTAGGGGCGTGAGGACGCAAACTTTGCCTCTCCCTCATACGTTCCGCCTCCTCCTTCGCGAGCATTACTGCTTCGCAGAAGGAGGTGACTGCTTCCCATGCCCTCTCGCTCCGTACCATGGCCTGGACCAGGGCCGGACGCGAGAGATCACCGCCGCCACTCGCCTCCAAGAGGACACGGCGGGGCTCCACCCAAGCAGGGCATACCTCCACCGTATGCTCCACCGTGTCCTCCGGGCGATCCACACAGTGGTGACACCCGGGCGTTTCCTCCCGCCTTATCCGAAACAGGAACCTCCCGAAGCAACCGTGTCCGGTGAGGACCTGCGTCAGGCGGAAGGTGAGGACGCCGTGGCGCCTCTCTAGCCACTCCTCAAAGAGGGGGCTTATCGCCGCAATTGTGGCGTGCCCAATAGTCAGCCCCCTGGTGCCTGTGCCTGAGATGGACTCATTAACATTTTATACAAATGAGGTTATAATAATAGTAGTGATGGGTCGAAAGTCGAAACACAACCAGAGTATCTTCATATTTGGAGTAAAAGAAGTTGAAATTAATGAATCTCAAACCAACATATAAACGTAGAAGTCGATGTTATTTTGTACTTATACAAATTTTCAAGAGTGTGCTTCCAGAATCTTCCATGACAAAAGCTGTACGTAAATAAAAACAAAAATTCTTATTATTACATTCAGGCACGAGTTTAACAAACCATGTTCATCCCCCGACACATCCCCCATACCATCCCCCATACCTCGCCAACACACACTTGGCACTTCAAAAGCCAACATTTTTATTCAAAATAAAGCTTGCAAGGCTAACGTGTTACCGTCGACCAAGGTCTCGAATAAACCGGGACTGAACGCTGCGTTCAAAACGACCCACAAATCATATGGCGGAATTCCTAACTTACCGCTTCCGGGAAGTGAGATATATACGAATGTATGACGATGTGTGGAGAGAGATTTTTGTAAGGCGACTGTTTGTTTATAGTGAGTAGGGTTCATTTTATTATTTGAAGGATTATACTTGGAAATGTAAGCAAATTGAAGATAATTTGTTGATGATAATTATTAAAGATGCAGAAAGTTACACTAAGTTTTATTTCGTCCCAAAACTTGAGCGAATATGTCCAGCAATAGATGTCGTTATTGATAAAAACTAAAGTAATACCTACTTTTAATCCATTCGCTTATTTACTGTTTAGATTTCTTTTTGAGTAAGAAAGCTATACTCTTTACACACTCTTGTGTGTTTATCAGTTATCTCAACAAATAAATACTGTTTTTTTTATAAGCAGGCAAAAATAATATCTTATAAGCAAATCCGTGCACCACACATAGCAAGACAATGTTACCTCGGCGACGCATTCGCTTGTAGCGAAGTGGCTTTATGTAGCTCGCTTTAGTGCTTCCTTTTGTGTCGCAGATTTGATTCCCGGCGACTCCACCTGCCTACCCCTACCCCTCTTTGATATGAAAATGTTTAAGTACCTACTTAAATATAATAAATAAAATAATAACTTGCACGGAACACTGAACGTCTAAAAAGGGATTTTGGTCTATTATAATGTTGTTTTGACATTTAAAGTTTGCCCTAACCTTTAGGTTTTGAGGTTACATGTTATTTTCTAAAGGTTTTAAACTAATATTTGTTCGTAAAATGTGTGGACTTTATACCCTTCGGTAGACGTAGTTTCAGACGGTCTGGGTAAGTCTGAATTCACATATTAGAGGCAATGTCACCTCAATGTTGATTAACCTTTATGTTTATATTGTGAATTTGTGATAATTATTCCAAGAGAAGAAGTTAAAGCTATAATATGTAACATAAATTAGTTTTGGTTGACCTACAGATGAAATAATCTTCATGAGTCGGTGTCTAGTCGACCTATTAATACCTTTATCACTATAAAGTTGAATGTTAGTTGGACTTCATACAACGAGGTGGCAATTTTATTCGTCTATGTGAAAGTTAGATAGTCTCAACCTTCGTGAAGTTGAAGAAAACAATGATTTGTTACCAAATTGAAGCGGTTTCGAGGTAAGTTCGACTATACATTCCAGCAACTTCCATACATTATTCGAGATACTAAGATATTACATGATATTTAATTTACAAACAGACATATTAGACAAGGTAAAACAACACAATAAATCAAACTAAAATCGAAATCCGACAAAAAACACCGTTTCAAAGATTCGTGCCCGTCCTTACAAAACATTTGAAGGTTTTTAAAGATGACTTCTAAACGCCACGTGATCGGAATGAAGGGTACGCTGTCAACGAGGTTTGATGTAGGTAAATTGTGTTCGTATCGGCTACGTATCGGACCGGCAGACGTGAGACGGATCAGATACGGTGCGCGGCGGTCCGGTTACACAAATTATTGGGGGATGAATTTTAGTTTCAGTGTTTGGTAGAAGTTTTGGATCGCTTGCGTTTGTCTTGTGTTAGTTGTAGGGTAGTTTAGTTTTTACTTGTGAACTAATTTTTGACGGTAGATTTAATCCTAACTAATATCATAAACTAGCTGCGCCCCGCGGTTTCACCCGCGTAAATATCGCTGCTCATGTGGGCGACTCAGGCTCACGACACATAAGGTGAATAGCACTGATACTAGAAACATGAGTGGCTATTTTAGTTTTGACCAGTTATTGGATCTCTGCACACGCAGTTATTTTGATACCTTTTAAAACCTTTCTGCATAAATAAAAACAATTTTGAGTTCCTGTTCAATTAAATGTTGTAGGAAATCCTCTAGAAAATCTAGCTATAAAAAGATTGCATTACTTTTCATCGGTAAGTAAAATAAATATTTTATTAAGAATAATTGCAGGGCTCAAGCTAAACTGGTTGTTTACGTAAAATGGCACAAAAATCCTTTAAAAATTAAAGAAACCTTGAACATTAAAGATTTCTCAAAGAAAAAAAGAACACAATATTATTTAAGCACAGTATTCATTAGGTAACTCTTAGAATTAATAACACTTCTAAAATCCTCAATAATATTTATAACATGTTCAGACAGGTAACGGCGCAGGTATAACCCGCTGGGGATGTCGGGGGAGTCCGCCAGTATGTGTTCCTCCACAGTGGCGGTCTGGGGGAGTCCCCCGGAGACGGCGCGTGCTTGTCAACTGTGAGACCCGGGTAATCAGGTTAAGGGGGAATGAGGATTACATGTCTCTATAGTTCGGTTTTAATAGTTTTTGCTATTGGAATTTAAGAGTGGGTTAAAGTAAAAGTATGGAGGGGGGTTAAAAGGGGGTCTTCTAGCATAGTCACATAGTGTGATGAGAGCGTCGGTGACATTACAAAAACATGAGATTTATCTGGCCAGTAGCGTTTTGTAGTTTCTTTTAACTCAATGGGAAAAGGATCGAAAGTGACTTCCAGGTGCACGCACTGCATGCCGATATACAATATGACTAATGTGCTTTTTGCTAATCCAATCTGTCTAGCCTTTTCCCAACTATGTTGGGTTGAATACAGTACTTTATATGGAGCGACTGCCTATCTGACCTCCACAACCCAGTAACTGGGTAATACGATACCCCTTGGTAAGACTGGTTATCAGACTTTCGGGTTTCTGAAGACCCGTAACGACTGTCAAAGATCCACGAATGACTAATGTGGTTTTTGCCAAAGTGTAAACTTTTGTAGGTAAAAAATTTAGTTCGAAACCTTATCTAAAATCAACACGTCAAATAATTAATTATTAAGTTTCTATGTCTTTAAAGATGCTTGCTACAACCTGCAAAATATACCAATCTCTTTCACATTTTCTCTTTATATTTTTTTCAAAGCAGCCTAAAACATATTAATGGACCAATCAAGAGGTCACGGGGTCGCCTGTGACGTCAGCAGTCCGGTAATTATGTGTAATGAGGCTATCCGGTACATTCACCCGGGTAATACGGTATTCCGGGCAAATCACCCGGTTTTATTGAGCACATCCTTGTGCGAGATGGTATGTTTTTAAGTGCTTGTTTTCTGTGTTACATTATGGTAATTATGAGCGAATATGATGTTATTGAAATAACTGTAATTACATAGGCTATACATAATTAACATTAAATAAACGATAGTAAATCATAGCCATCATTTCCTTTTTCAGTAAACGATCGTTAGCTACGAAAGTACGTAGCGTTGCTACGCAGTGTAGCGGCCTGCGCAAGGATTAGCGCTACGGTTACTGGCGTAGCACGGCCGTAGCAGTCTGCCATGCATGACAATTCCGGAAAAGCATTTGATAACACTTAGTCTAACCTGAAATTGTTGATAGGGGCCGTTTTCTCGTAGCTTTTATTTACCTTTCATAAAATACATTAAAAAAAAAAAAAAAAAAATGTATTGACCCTTTAAGTTGAACATAAGTTGTAGGTAATATTTTAATCCAAGTTTCGTCGCGTCGGGGCCAGGGGGGTTAAAAACAACTACACGATAAAAGATATTGCTTCACTCAATAACATCTACAGCGAAAGACATATATTTCTTCCTGAATACAATGAAACAAGAATATGAAATAAACAAAAAATCTTTATTTACAGAATCGATCCTAATATAACACGCATCCGTCTTCGGGAAATATATCTTTTAAACCACCGTACTATGTCGGTACTTACCTTTGTAAGAATGACGAAACTTTCGCAATTCATCAATCCATTACGGGTCGAATGAATCTCTTCAAAAGTATCTCTAGAACAAAAACAGTAATGAATGACAAACATAGATATGTATTTGTAATATTATGATAAATATTCTATGAATGTACCCACCGTGATTTTTACCACCGAATTTATTTACATGGGTAACTAAATTACCCCTATTGGGGTAAAGAGAGCTGGGAGAATCGAGGCTCGTATAATGTGCAAGTATGTTTGATAGAAGCCAATATATATTTATTGTATGTCTTTCTGTACATTTGCTGGAGTGAGTTCATTGCAGGTTTTATAGATGTGCTAGAATAGAAAAGTAAGGAGAGGTTAGTCAAGATGAGCGAGGTAGCGGTTTTTTTATGAGAAGAGGTAAAATTAACAACGGACTGCGTTGCATATATTTTATGTAGTGGCGTATGATATTGGTGGGTCAGCTTTATGACTGATTAAGTCCGATATTATCTGAGTATTACATTGGTTTGGTAAAACAAATTGTTGTGACCAAAAAATTTGATTTTTTTTCTAAGTTAATTCAACCAATTCTGAAAAAAACGTAAAGGTAAGTAAACAAAAACACTTTTATACATTTTAAACATTCATACAAACATACAAGCGCCCATTCTGACAGCCACTCGTTGTAATGAAGCAAGTAACCGATGATAACTCAAAAAGCGCGCGTTTGTCATGGAAGTGGGCGCGAACATAAAAGTATTTATTATTATTTATCCGATACACGCAGTAAACTCGAGTTGTTATCGTTCGTTAGTCTTACATTATCGAGACGCGAACTGTAATTGGTGGGCTGAATACACCCCTAGTGCGTTTAGAGCGCACGATTATAGTAGAGGGTTGATAGAGGGTTAATAGTTTAGTTTACGAACTTTAAGTTCTTATTAACAGTTTTATGTAATAGATCCATGGTTATCTGACTAACATAACATCACGACTGCTTTACCTGAAGGGGTAGGTAGAGTACCTACATAGTTAGGATACCTGCATAGTATATCCACATTTCGCCAGTTATGTTTAATTCCATGTAGCAGGGGGCGCGCCTATTGCCATCAACTGGGCAAAAATTCAGACTCCGGGCTGTTATTGAATGGAAAAAGCCAATAACACTGTACCCGACCTGGGAATCGAACTCAGGACCTGGTGAGGATCGAATTGATTATGATGCAGATTTCTTTTCATGAAATCGTGCCAGTTTTGTTAAAGCGCTCTTGTTGTACCTAATCTGTGACTCTTGATATACGGGTATAAAAAAAAGTAACAGTCAACTGGTCTTTTGTTGTTCTGTTCTTGTTCTGGTGTCTTTGGCTGTTACTTTTGATGAAGAAACTGGCCGTTAGACCACTCACAAAAAATTATTAAAGATAATTATGAATCAAGGCATACAAAAATCGGATCACATTCGAATCGTATACTGTAAACAGCTCTTTCCACACGACTCCCTCTTTTACAGGAGCTCGTTAAGACACATTCATGTTTGCCATCGTAACGGATATTTTAGCCAACCATCATCCACAATCCTCCAACCAGCATTAGCCACCGTTCCACTGTTGCTCGGCAATCGTTACATTTATTTATAATAACTTTGTTTGTCGATCACTCCCTGTTGAGAATTGCCCTTAATTCTGCCAGATTGTTTAGGATTTTTACACACGAAGACACTGTTTACAATGACGCAAGAAAACAAAATTGTTGAAAACAAATGTTTATTTGTTTTCTATAGACCAAACAATTTCGCACCTATTCTGGCAACGTTAATTATTGTTGTGGGTGTGATAAGTTTTTTAATATAAAACTACGCGCGCACTAAATGCGTTTAACGTATTTAAAACATCACCTGTCTCTGTCATTTTCAAACGATTGACTGAAACAGAACAATGTTTCGAATTCATTTTATAGCGCTAAACGCATTCAGTGATTTGCGGTTCAAGCGGGCCCTACAGTAATGTTATCAAGAATTTGACTACACATACAGTATATAATAGGATAAAAGAAAGTCGTTTTAGTCTTACTACTTATCTCTTTTGTTGGCTGTAAATAATTATTTATACGGAATAGGCGTAGGCGTATTCTCAAGGGTGTCGTGAGAAGTGAATAAGGGTTAACATCAGGTGGTGGTCAGCAAACATTCATAACATTACGGCCCTTTATAATTTGCGAGCTCTGTACACATAATTGTGCTAAAATAAATGTTACATTTCCAAAACTTACATTAAATCATGAATCAAACATAATACATATAAAAACGTTTTTATTTATAAATGTAATGCAGAGCTTTTTATTACTTTTCCAAATAATTTGACTGGGGAGAAAAACTGAATCAACTCACTTAAGCGACAACAGTTGCGCTACTTTCTGATACTATACGTATGTCTCAGTGTGCAAAACGCCTTACTATAATCGTCTTGATAAATTACAAATAATGTTTCAGCTAAATGTTATTTTAGTCCCAGTTTTATTGATACCGGGATATATATTTATGTTTATAGCGTCTGTGGGTAGTTACTGGTTGAAAAGTGGGGAACCGGGATTGTCGAGGGCATTGGAAGGCGACTGAACTAGATCGAGAGACGTGAGTGGGAGAGGGTTAACGAAGATATGTGTGGGCTATTATTATGTAATTATTACAATTAAGAAGGTACTTACATCGGATAATCAACTTACGTTTGCGTTGAGCTGGAATGGAGGGCTGTATTCATTAGTTAGTTACTCTGTATACGATTGTATTTGCTGCGTTATGGATACCTACTGCATTCATGCAGGCTTATGTAGTTACACTGAAAATTAGTAACAACACGAATACCTAAATAACAATTGCGCGCTTTAGTCTCTGAACTACCTATAACTTTAAACATTTATAAAGTAACAAGAATTAAAATAAAATATGTTTCTAATATTTATTTCTGCAACATAACCACAGAATCTAATACTAGATTCATTTCTGTAATTTTCCGCAAATTATCACAACCATTTTCTATTTCAAATCGTCAAGTTTTTCAATCACACAAATAAAACGATTGACGCACTTAAAAAACAATAGCCTCACTAATCTAAAGCGACACAGTTTCCGCTCAATTTGAGTGCTTACCCGACACCAACCTAGGTGGGTTTAAAACTCATTTCTTTACCACAAACCAGAATTTATTGACCCCTGGGAGTGTACCTTTTCTTCTTACAATATACAGACTGGACAAGCCAAGTTACACTGGTTCTTTGCATTAGAAAAGCGACTCACGTCCGCTCTGATCTCACGTGCTTTCGAAATTGGCGAGTCGAACGGAAATGTTCCCGTAAGTCTACCGTGTGTACGCCGCCTAAAATTTTTGTACAATTTCTTAGAAGAAAGGTTTTTTCGAATGTTTTGAAAATGAGAGTTTACTATTATTGTGTTTATTTTTTGGTTGTTTGAACGTGTTTTGCGTACTTATTTAATTGAGATGAGAATTTTTTGTGTTGATTCTAAAGTTCGTTTTTTAAACAAACTTGTGCACGTGCAAGTTGATGTACCTAATGGTTTTAATAAGAACATTATTTTCGGGAGCAAAACGTCAAAGAGCAAATCTTTGAGGTAAAAACTCCTATAGTGATATTATAATGGGTGTGATCGTATGAACGAGTTCAAAGTTATTTTTGCACTGTTGGATACTAAATCAAAGCTTATGAAAATTATCAACTCACTACCGTGTAATTACTTGCCCAAAGGCCCTGGTCACTGCTCTATTGTCACTTTAATTTCATATAATCTGTTTTTTTTTCGCATCCGCACGTCAATGCAGCCCGTTTATGTAACAGCACTCCCATTCAGCACAGTCGGGAAAAGTAAGCCTTTTTTTAAATCACGGGTAAGCCGACCGCGCTTCACAGCCGCTTTACAGATTTTTCAGCGGCTTAGGGATCGCTGGATGGCAGTTTAAATCGCTTTAAAAACTTTTTATTGAATTAAAATGCAAAGTTAACGTATGTTTTATCAACTATATAACAATTTGCGATATAACAACGATTATTATTAGCATTTTTTTACCCGACAGCAAAGAATCTGTGTCTGTATAGAGGTGTACTTACATATACACAAAATTATCAAAAAAGTTGGAGTAGCTAAGAAATTATCTAAGGTTAACTATGTTTTCATTATTACAAACTAATCAAAATATTTAAGTAAAAATATTGTGAAGAACTATTAGGTAGGTACTACTTTATTCTCAATGTGCATCTTTGCACCTATAAGTTTCGATTTTAAACATAAGTACCTATCGGGGTTTATTTATAAACGTTGCTTAAAGTTAAGTGAAAAAATGTCATAAATGTATGGTTAAAAAGTCGCTAATCATTACTAAGTAACTTTAAGCAACGTTTATAAATTAACCCCATTATCATTATTATCATGTAGATATGTGCATCGAGGCGTATCTCTTGTTCTGCATTCGCCTTCCTGCCAGGTTGCAAAGCATACAAATTACTCTATTCTCCTTAGTGCACTATTTTAAATGCATAATTATTTATTTCCGAACGAAACCCGGAATTCAACTACGGAAGGTAGGTATTATAAAGTAAACTTGTGAAAATGTATTGTGGTTGGAATTACTGTTTTATTATTATTTCAAAGGAGGTAAACCTTGATAAAAAAGTACCAAAGAATTTTAGGAGCCTTTAATCGAACTCTAAATCAAGGTCTTTTACTGGCTTCTGCCCGTGACTTTGTCATGAAGCAGCGAAAAATGCAGATAGACATAAATCGCACACTTAGATCTAAACTGAGACAACTCAAAAAAGGTCATTTTTCAAGAGACAGTAAAAACGTATATCTGCCTTTTTTGTTAGGGAAGTTATACAATGTAATGTGCAATTGTATAATTTATAAAGTTAAACCATAATGAATTATACACATAAACCTTCCTCATGAATCATTTCGACCATTGGTGAAAACCGTATGAAAATCCGATCGGTTTTTGAGTTTATCGCGTTCAGACAGACAGACAGACGCGGTGATAAATGTCATAGTGATTGCTTCTTTTGAGACTGTGGTTTTCCATTGTACTTTTAAGAAAGTGAATAATGAGAAA
The DNA here is from genome assembly GCA_947363905.1 of Lithophane semibrunnea. Classification (NCBI taxonomy): domain Eukaryota; kingdom Metazoa; phylum Arthropoda; class Insecta; order Lepidoptera; family Noctuidae; genus Lithophane; species Lithophane semibrunnea. The sequence goes on from OX376205.1 coordinate 1,057,299, forward strand.
ATGAGTAAAATATACGGAGCGGCTGCCATTTAACCTCACAACCCCGTTACTCGACGATACAACAGTCATGAAGACCATCGGACCTTAGAACTTAGCGAGCGCAGCTTAAATATGGACATACAATTTGAAAAAATTCAGTGCAACTGTTTTTTCTTCTAACTCTGAATTTTAAGCTACAATAAATGCTACATATATCAGCTTCTCGCACATCTCCATCAACAAGCAAGCAGAACGTTCCCTAAAACCCCTGAAAAATGTGCAAACGCATATTTTTTCTAAAAACTCCAACTAAACTAGACAGAGTGGGTGTGCTTTATGAAATATCGCAGTTTTCAGCTTATACAGTCGTTCGATATTTTCAGCGGCTAGTTTCAGCCGGGCATTTATCTACGAGTACGAGTATAGATAGGCATTTTTATATCCCTCGTGAGTTATGATCATCCCGGGTGGAGAGATATTTATAATGAATTTTGTGGGGATATACCCGAGTGGATTTTTGTTAGGGGCTGATTTAGATCTTTAAACAATGTTCGAGGATTGAGTGTCCGTTGGGGCTGATACGGTGTGTGGTTATAATGCAACAGTTTGTTTTATGTCTATGGCTTTTCGGCCCCAACGCTACTCAAAAGTAACGTAGTATTAGAACTAGTTGTTAACGCGTTAATAAGCCGCGTCGTTTACGGACTGAGATATTAGTGTTGTGACATTCTGGCATTTGAGTTTGTAACACGTTAATTTTTGAGTCGCATGGTGCACCTCCGGCCTAAGTCCTGTGAACGTGATCATGGTCGCTGTAGATCTACAATACTCAAGGATGTAATTTTGACCGAGACAACGTTCAAAAGTGTTAGTCCTTATTGGACTGCAGCAATTACAAAAACGGAGACATAAAGACATTGGTGGCAGAAATTGATAAAGCAATAATAGGAATAAGAATTGCATTAAAATAACAACCAAATAAACCAACAAAGTGATTGATTGTATTACAACAAATCAATGATGTGCTGTAAAATTACATCTGGAAAACTCATACGCCAAAATTTTAACATAAAATAAACACTGAACGACACAATTACAACGAAAATTAATACAAAAACAAAATCAATACGGCTATTAACCCAAATTTAAACCATATCCACATTGAATTAATTCATTTAAAAGGCAAAAAGAACAAAAATTCATTTTACACTATATTACTTCCAATATCTGGTGTACAATCGAACCAATAATTTCGCTTTGGGACAAAACAAAACGTTGTATTTAACGGCTGCCACTGCGGGGAGGGTTGTACTCGCGTAATTAAATTTGAAAATCATCGGAAACGTATTAATTGTTAAGCTGGGGCCAGGAAACCAGCGGCGGTGGCGACGCGACGTGCGGAGCGTAAGCAATGGCGAAATATAAAAGCAAACTTATTATGTATACTTATCAAACGTTCAACTGTAGCACTGATAAAAATAAGTTTTTTGGGTAATAGTTTTACTACCTACATTTATTCCGTCATAAATGAAGAAGCTCTATCTAATTCCCGTTTAATATTAATGCTTGTAAAATTGTTATCCTAATTTGTGTCCCACTGCTGGGCAAAGGCCCCCCTTTTTCCTTCCAAACATCTCAGTCATGAGTGATCTCTGGTCATGTTGGCCCTGCGCACATTATCAGATCGTCACACCACCTTTGCCGTGGTCTACCTCGACCGCAATCTCAATTCGACCTTCAAAACAAAAAAAAAGGTTAAAACACCTTTTAAAGGAAGATGTATGGGAATCATCCCTTACCAACTCCCGCTACATTCATAGCCCGCAGTAGTCGCGTTACTCATTAAGTCAATGAGATCGCTTTGATGTGACAACCAGATAAATTGGCACTTAGTTCTTTGTCCCTGTATCACGGTCATGTGATGAAAATCTACGGACCTATCTCGAAGGAAAGCTTTGCAAGACCGTTCTTAACGAGTTATTTGTGTTTGTCAAAATTATGTCTATTGCTTATCCAATGCATTCTAATTTTAAGTGTGTTTTTTTTGTTTCAGGTAAATCAACTCGATGAAGTCGCTGCGTAGACACCTACAAGAACAAAAAGGATTGCCTATCAATATTTATTATTATGTTGCCAGCCTTAGAGACAAAGTTGATAATAAGACATGTAACTTTTAAAGCTGGTACGTAGAAATAATACTTGGCTGTACCTAGACCCAGTTTATTTATTTATTCATGCACACACACGCACACATGCATTTCATCCTTTTATATCCAAGTTTTTCATTGCTCTATCTAAGTAGAATAATTTTAACTAACTTGTGTGTTTTACGGAAATTCTATACAAATAGACTTTATACTCGTGTGATGAAAAAACCTATCTCCTATAAACCTCCGCTGGTTTCGTGGCCCACCACAGTCCCGATGATGCTCATTAAGGCAATGAGTTCAGTCTGATGTGACGACCAGATAAATTGGCTCTTAGTTCACTTTCTACTGTTTATGGGTATTAAGGACTTGTTTCAATGCAAATAATGGTGAAGTTCGTTTGTAGTAGAATTTAACTTTAATCTGGATGTGATTTTGTTTTGAAATAAAGTAGAATTTATTTTTTATTCTTATTTATGCACTAGGTTGAATCAGTACTCACGTGGCCACATGTAAATGAACTATACTGGTTCCTAACTAGGTAACAACGCGTTAGGAAGGGCTTGGGCTCATTCTGTCTACTCATGGGTGATTTGAGTTTGTAAGTGGTTATTTTTGAGTAGCGTCGCTGACGAAAGGGCTTAGTTTTAAGGCTCTTACTCGGGCGATTCGTCGCGTGACGCGACGTCGCCACATTGTTCGCCGTGAAGTTTTCTCAGAAATTGTTTTGTTAAAATTCGCGTTGCGCGGCGAATCGCGCCAGTATGTAAGAGCCTTTAATCTGGTTGTGGGTCTGTTGCCTAAAGTAAATAATTATTGAAAAGACACGTTTTTATTTCCTTACAAACTTGGCTGGGTACATGTAAACTACACTGGGTGGAACTTTAAAAAATACTTTTTCCCTAACGAAGTGAAATTTTGTATCGATAACAGGCAGGATTTTTCACTAAAAATATTTCGGTGCACAAAAAAATATCTTCAGTTCCGCAGAGCGCTCGTGTATCATATAACATCGCTCCTGTATTCCCGGAAGGGGTAGGCAGAGCTAACTGTACCAACACATTTGTTTGTATCGCTGTTTATTCCTCTATGTATCCAAATATGGGTGTGCTATACAGTACGTTTGGTATACAGGCAAAATATATTCATTTTCCGCTACAGTGCAAAAAAATCGTTTTGATCGTGTGTGTAATTAACTTTTTGAGCTTAGGAGAGTGTCGTTAAAGGATTATTGACTACTGAAAATACTCACAAAATTATTTAAAGTAGTTGCAAGTTATCTGCCTGTATACCAAATAGCTTGTTCGATTATACATGAGGGCAACCTTATTGCAATCTGTATTGTTATCTGTATTTGTGTAGGCAAAGTCGTACAACCTTTAATGAATAATAAAAGCTTTGGGGAACTTCGAACATGGGGAGATAGGGCATCACCCAATGAAGCCCCTATAAAGAACGATGGGATTTAGCAGTGACTATAGGTCCCGCTCCCAATTTTCTAATTGATGCGGCAGATAATTTTGGCAATCTTAATGTTCAATATGTAGGTGTCAAATGTATAGGGCTTCCCGAAAAAATAATCTGTCATTTATCTTAACATATATTATATCAATATACCATAACAGTACAGTACATTACGATGTAGGTAGGTAGCTCTATGCTATAGAGTCATTATAAAATAATAGCAATCAGTTCCGCCAGCCATCGTCGTTCATCTACAAAATGATCGTGCGCTGACATTTCAATGGGCCCCATTACATTGACTCGGGAATCGAATTTGTGACCGAGTGGAGCATTAATATTGTATTAACAGAATTAACTAACTACATTATAGAAGTTATTAGTTTAGTTAGTGTAAATAAAGGTTTCAGATTGATAAATAATTTTTGAGTTTTGTCTTCACCACCAGTCAAAAACCTGTACATTAAACTGTAGTGAAAATAACCATATTCATCTTTCTTGGTGATACTCAATCTGCCTAGCCTTTTCCTAATTATCTTGGTTTCGGCTTCCAGTCTAACCGGATGCAGCTAAATATCAGTATTTTACATGGAGCGACTACCTGGTGATACTGCGAATTCATTTTTAGCACATTGAGAGTTTCATGAATGCCACTTCCAAGAGAAGTCATCTACTATAGCTACCTACTATAAAAAAAAAAAAAAAGCAGTCATTTAATACGACAGGGGATATTGAAGGACACACCCGCGTTTTGAAGGACACACCCGCGTTCTGAAGGACACACCCGCACATTGGATCACACCCGCGGAAAGAAAGAAGAAATAACTACCCGACAAGGAAAACAACCTTTGCCAGTAAATTCGCAGACAGATCAAAATTCACACAAAAGCTAACAGCTACCAACACCAAACGTTCGCTAAATCACACTGTTTTAACAACAAACCAGTTTCAGCATTATCATTAACCAAATTAACTATAACGTAAGGCATAGCACACACAGTTAGCCTTTCCCGATGGATAAATTGAATTACATCAGACCCGCTTTAACCCGATTAAAATCTGCAAGCGCGGCGCGGATTGGATTGTGAGCGAACGTTACGTGTTGCCGCTCAACTATTTTTACAACTAGCGTAAATTGGTTTGTTGTAATGAATTGTCCGTGTGTGCAGGGGTTTCTGTGTAGGTTTTCACTTTGAATTAAGGGTGTTAGTGTGGACTGTTGAGTGGTGGTTCTTTTCGAGTTGAATGGAAAAAGATTTAGAAAAGTAATGGCTTGGTTGATTTTGATTGCAGTTCTTTATAGGTTTAAAAGTTTTTCACATAAATGTTTAGTCTATAAAAGGTGAATCTACGTTTTGTACACTTTTAAGTGAATGGTGAATAGCATAATAATCAGCCTATAATGTTCCCACTGCTGGGACAGATGCCTCCTCTTGGTGTGTGTCAAGTGAGTAGGCTGTACTCCACCACGCGGGCCCAGCGGGGGGTTGGTTGGAGATGTCACATGTCTTCGAACTTTTGGTTTTCCTCCGGAATGGTGAATGCCACTTACGAATTAAACTGAATGAAGGTAAGCCTTGCCGAAAACATGAATCAGTTGACATCGTCATAGCTTGTTGGTCATCTGATCGTCTTATTTATGCTCCAAAAGCATCCTACTAATACTGAGATAAGGATGAAAAGTCATTTATTATTTTATTATTTGTTATTTATTAGTTTATTATTAAAAGAGTAGTGGTGGCCATTAGGTAACGGTCGCGACTTACGAGTTGTAGGTCGTAGGTTCGAACGCTTTTTTTTTTTTTTTTGAGGGTGGGAAATCATCCTATGACTTCTCCCGCTCTGGGCGGAGCGGAAGGGCGTGTCAGACTTTTACTGACTAAAACCCATCCGTGTTCCTTCAGTTGCCTGTTGCCAAGGTCCCGGTATCCCTTTCGGACTAACCCGCAACCCTGGCAGATAGGTTCGAACCCTGACAGGCGCTTTACTTTGTGTAAATAATTTCATCACCACTGCTCTCAAAACGGTGAAGGAAAACATCGTGAGGAAACCGGCATGTCCTGGAACCAAAAATTCGAAGACTTGTGATATCTACCAACCCGCAGTGGGCCCGCGTGGTGGATTTCGGCCCACTCCCTCTCTCAGAGAGGAGGCCTGTGTCCCAGCAGTGGGAATATTATAGGCTGATTATGTATAGTTTATTATTTTTATTTATTATTTTATTACATTGATCTGCCGTCTCTATGCTATTAGGTGCCGTGAATGTATGTCGTGAGTCCTCGTGCGAAATAACTAACGCTGACTAGGGATCGATAGGGCTGTGATATACAGAAAGATGGGCGAGAGAGCAACTATGAGAACTTAAGATGGTGCAGATGTCTATGAATTTGATATTAACTTGTTAGTCACTGGGAAGATCTGGATCCTTCCCCTAAGAAAAAATATCGTTAGCCAATGATGACCAGGAAAGCGAACATCTATCGGCTTCAATTCGAAGTCCCTGAACAGGCAAAGTGGGAAAGAACTCCGTTTTAGTAGCTTGATTATATTAAGAGCAAAATACACAACATGCCCAAAAATAATTTGAGTTTCTTTAACGCGGCGCGAGCGTAATGGTAATTGAGAGGGTGTGGCCAGGGAAACAACGTTAATGTACGTACACAGTACACACCGCGTACACGACTACAGAGCAGGGAAACACAGAGTAGCGGGGTCAATGTACTGGGGGATAGCGGATGACCTGTGATCCTGCAAGGGCGGAAAAGTGCACCCTAAAATTATCTGATGATTCGAGATGTTCTATGATAAGGTTCCCCTTATGAAATATAAAAATACCTCAGTAATGCTGATCATTTTTGGGTTTTAAGTAAAAAAAAAACCCTTTTAATAGTCATGGTCCATCCTATCACATGGCAATATTAGGGTGTCCGTATAGTCACGGACATTAATTGATGAGCCAACTGGCACTGTTCGTATTTTAGCTGTGTAATGCAAATCGGGTTTATTCGGTTCCCGACACGCAAAGTCATGTGTCTTCGTATTAGAAGAAGAAAATTATAGTTCATAACTTTACCGGTTGGCTAACCTGAGAGCCAGAACTACAAAATTGACAGCAGAGTCACTACCCAAAGTCAGCCAATTGCAGGTAATGCGATAGTAATGTTAGCGTACGGAGAAATATTAATAGTCATTTTGACAAGTTCGAAAGTAACGTCTCTGACACCGTTATTACAACTGTCACTGTCTTCAGATATGTTTTCAGAATTATCGAGTTAATGAGCTATGATTCATAGGAGGTCGGTATCAAATAGATTGGATAAACTTAATGAAACATTGTATTTATTTTTATCATTGAGAACTTATTAGTCAACCTCTATGGATAAGACTATTTCCGATTAAAAGTAATTTATTTGTCATCTTGTTTACGAGCGTGCGATTTGAGTTCGTGTTTAATCGTGTAATCTTGTGAATGTATGAAACTGCAAAATTTGAAGGTGGCTCATCAATTAAAGTCCGTGACTGTACCTTTTATAATACATCCGTTTTAGCCCTTGGGGGAATACAAGCGCGACTTTGTGTCGTTATTAAAAAACAAAAACAAAAGACATTCGTAATTTGGTTCATACGAAATTATATTTAGAACAAAAACGTTGACAGATCTTATGTATCCTTGACAACAGAGGTTTAGGAAGTCATTAAAATTATATGTGGTTACTTTTTCATGTGAATATTCTTCCGTATCAGCACGGTACAGTAATTTCCCTAAAGAAAATGTTCGTGTTCTTGATAAAAAGAGAAATTCGTTTGTGTCCTTAGCAACTATAACGTGTTAATAACATAATTTTATTGTAATACTCGATGTCCAACTAGGTGTGATTCCTAGGAAAGAAGCCATTTCTTTTTGTTTCCTTATTGTGGAGATTTTTGCCATTGTAATAATAGGGTAACGTACGCAAAACATTGTGTTTATGGATGCATGCAGCGGTTCAGGGTTCGTGGGGTAAATTAAGTTGTAACATTAAAAACTTGCTTTCTTTAAAAAGTTGGAACTTTGACCCAATATCTCCGTAACCAGAAGGTTCCTAGATATGGTCCAAAACAGCGTATTTTTACACCCTTTACATAATATCCTTTGATTTTGGTTTCTTCCCAAGTCTAATCGGTCAACCTCTAAGCTCCGACACTACTCTGTGCAATATTTCACGCACCAGTAAGACATAGTGTACAATTATCACTAATTCGGTAATGCGATGGCTGTCAATCTGTGTGTCAATGTCTCTATGGTGTGGTTAGGCTGTAACGCTACATGACATGGGCGGAGCCAAATCATAATGTTTTCCTTAAAAAATGTTTGAATTGTATTAGCTAAATTGCTGTTACGACAGGTTAATGAGTTCGAAAACCAGTATAGGCGGTTCCATAAATTAACTTAATAATTTCTGACTAAACTATTCACTATACATATTGGACTATTATCAAACGAAGCCAAAATGTAAAGATAGAAGAAAACCTTTTGGGATTTCAATTCCAAGAAAGTTGTAGGATTAATTAAGTACACTATTATGAAAAATTAACATCAATTTGGACAACTAATTGTTTCTAAACGACTTAACTAACAATTATTTAGCGATTTTTTTCTACTTAGGCCTCTGCCACATTACAAACAAAAAACATCGCTTCAAAAATGAACACAAACGAACTCTTATAATTAACTAATTCTTATTAAGGTGCTGAAGCATCCGTTTATTAAAAGTGTATTAGTAATAAAATGTGTTTTTCGGCTTGTTGAGCGGTGTAATTAAAGCCTTATTATATGAGTACATGTTTACTTGGAGGGAGAACTCGAGTGAGTAATTATAATGTAGATGGTGGATGTAATTGGTGGGTAGGCAGAGTTTCAAGTGTGTTGAATTTCTGGGTTGGAATGAGATTATTTCCACACGAGTAGGGAATGAAAATGGAAGATGATGTTGTAGTCTTTCAATCTCACCGGATGTTACGAAAAATATTAGTAAAAAAAAAGATCGCTTTACGAATTTGGAAAACACATCACGAGATAGGTACTATTGATTTAAGTTGAAATTAGTTATCTTAAAGTCATAAAACATCAGGCATTCTCAAATGACTGCACTCAGTCACACATTATCTTGCTAGTGAACAATTTTACAAATTATCTTATTTGTGATCGCAGTTTGTTAAATCTCAAGCATTTTTATAGGGCCATTAACTGTAAATTATCAAGAAAACTGTCAATCAGTCTGTTGTTCATTCAAAAAGCCAAATTCCTATGGAGAAGATAGGTTAATAAACTACAAGGATAATCTTTTGTTGACATTCGATGATTCTTGACGCTATTCGCTTGGCCAATAGGGAATGAGTGGCTTAGGTATTTTTGTCGAGATTGGTACAAAATATGGCACTATATTAAGGAGCTGTCTTAAGAATTTGTTTAAGCGCACACATCCTTCTCATTAGCCGCCTCTCATTAACCTACACTATCAATATAATGACGCACCGTAAATCACTCGACACCACACTATAGATTGATGTACTATCCACTGCCGGTCGTTTATCAATCGCTCCCCCTAATTATTGAAGGAAATACGCATTGTAGCGAAAATGTGACTAATTGATCGCGATGTGTGAGCTCGGATTTGTTTTGTTGTGATTTTGACTTGTTAAGTAACTGAGTATGTTATAGGATCTTGAATTAATTGTAAAATTGTTGAGAAACGTGTCGGATTAAGTCTTAAATGTGAACGACAGCGCTTATTTATGTAGAACCACAGAATAATACAGATGGTCAACTTCGCAAAATCATTTTAATAAAAAGCGACACTTGCAACGACATAATAAAGTGCAATTCAGGTTGCACAACGCTAATTAGCTACTGTTATACCTATTCACCTAGACGTTGCATCTCTTTCTATCCAATAACTTTATATCTTCGGACTACGTTACGCTCACTGAATCGACCCGACAAGACGAGCCTGCCGGGTACTTGTAGCTTCATACCTAAAATGCGGAGTGCGCTTTCTGTACTATTCTGTGGTAGATTTCATCAACATTTATAATTATTTGATTTGCAAAATACAAGTAGGTACACATAACGGTTTTAATGGAATCTTAAGATAGGCTGCCTGAAGTACTGTACAAACAGTGAGTACTTTAGATAATTAGTTGCTAGTAGTAGGTAATCATGTTGGTAAAGCATTACTTACTGATAGGTAGGTACTTACTTCTGCTTATTTCTCTGATTGAACTATACAATAGGTACAATGTGCGAGATTCAAAGCCACGATAATTTGGTAGCACTGGCAATCCAATGCAGGAAGTTGAGATGCTGTCGCATTTAAATCTGAAAGGTTTTTTAATATTAATGTTGACGATAAATCCATTCAGAAGATGCAAATGCAAAGATCTATAATTCTTGATCCTCATGTTACAGCATGCGATTTTGTACTCCAATTTTATTAAGCACTAAAATTACTCAATCGAGTTTAACGATCGCCAGAGACAAACATTGGCTATACAGAGGCTATAAATTATTTTAGCGTCCATGAAGCATAGACATGTAGATTTCCTTAATCGCCGTCATGGCTAGCGGCTATCGGACGCACGTTTAGGAGACGTTGGCTTAGGAAGGATAAGACATTTTATATTGTTTATATTGACAAGTTATTCTAGATGTTTCGTTGTTTGTTTGTGGTCGTTGGTACCACGGAAAAATATTAGCACAAAAAAAAATACCAGAACTACATAATTATCGTCGCTTAAGTTCTAACACCGCAGAAGTCATGTTGTAAAGAAACTAAACGGTTTTTTTATCTCCTGAAAACTTGCGTATTTTGACATCCGTGTTATTAGAACTTAAACGACAATATGTAGGTACACACGGCTACACATCAAGCTATACATAACCAGTTTATGCTGATCTCGCATTGTTTAGGATTTCCGTACAATGCGAGGTCAGCTTATACTGGAAATGTATAACTTGATGTGTAGCCGTGTGTACGTATGTAGGTACCTCTAGTATATTTTTCTGGTATTCGAAAATATCAGGAAAAGCAACATGCCTTCATCACTATCATTTTAGCCCGAAGACGTCCACTGTTAGCCATAACTTCCATAGGTTTAATTAGTGACAACATATATCACACACTTTAGCTATTATTCAAACTCAAACTCAAAGCATTTATTTCAAGTATACCATTAACAGGCACTTTTGAATTGTAAAGGAGTCGGTCTGTCACAAATATGAAGCTAGTTGCCCATTCCAAAGCGTAGTAGGTACCTATGGAGAAGAACGGGCAAGAAGTTCCACGGACACTCTTTTATTAAAACTATTTTTTTTTCACCATCATCTACTACCCTTGCTCACTGGCTAGTATTAGCAACCACGCCAATAGTTTCTTGGTTTAGACATGTTGACACTAGCTTATTTTAAGGTCCCATCCACGCTATCCGTAAACGCGACGTGCCTGGGCGTACGCGTGGCGTCTAAAGGCGGTGTATTTGCGCGTCACACGCAGCGCCGCTGTGACCCAATTAACTGACGCGCACATCTGTGTGTCGCATCCACGTTGTTATGAATACTGTGGAAAGATATATGAACGCTCCGTTTCGTACACACAGTGTGTTTTCTGCCTTAAAATTGGAACGAGAAGAGTTTTATCGTGGGATAGATAATAGATCTACAAGCACAACATGGACGACATGCTGTGCTTGTGTATGAAATTAACCATTCAATTCGAGCATAATAATTTTGGTCTTATTTGACAAACTATGATGGTTCAGTCACAATATATATATGGAGTTCAGGACAGGCTTCCACCATTGATGGCCTCAACACCACACATATATAAACATACGAGTATCATCACCCTGTATTCCCCGAAGGAGTGCACCTAGTTCACCCACATTTCGCCAGTTATGTTTAAGTCCCATGTAATATGGGACGAGCCTATTGCCATCAAACGGGAACAAATCCAGACTCCAGGCTGCTAATGAGAAATTCCAGATGGAAAAACTCAATAACACTGCCCGACCCGGGAATCGAACCCAGAACCTCATGCTCAGCAGCTTCAATAACATGTCACTTTACTACCACGAAAGTAGCGTTTGCTATGATGACTATTAGGAACCACTGAAGGTTTTCGGGTTTCTTTGCGACTTGCAGAAAATGTTGGGCACTACGATAGATCGTTCATGTGAGATGAGCTAATTGCCCTATGTCAGTGCACCAGGGAAAACATTCAGAGAGGAAGATTTTCCTTCGGCACCACAACACAACAACCATGAACTCTCTGCCAAGATTTTCCGTAATAACACCATTACAGAAACTTTTGTTATTAATCTTTAAAATCCCACCACAAAAATAAAAACACGCACAAAAATTTTAATACGATCAAATAATCACCAGCATTAACCACAGAGTTGAGTTGGCAAACATTAAATTAATCTATATCGGTCGATCAGTTCCCGAGGTTGGCTCACACGTACGCACATTTAGATCAGCTACGAGATATACGAATATGTATACAGAGGAACAGAAGGTTTAATCCATGATACTTACCTAACCGACGCTGCTATTCATATGAAAAAAAACGCGAAAGTAACTCTGTCTGTCTGTGTATGTTACCTTTTCAGGCCTTACCGGCTGAATGGATTCCGTTGGGCACACAGGTATGGCCTGGGTTAAGTAGGATTATCCCAGTACTACGTTCCCGTGGGATAATATCTAACAAACACGCGGGCGAAGCCGCGGGCAGAAGCTAATTTAAAATATATTTTTTAAATTTATATATTTGTTGACGAAAGTAAAAAAATACAGACCTTACGTTTGATAAACAGAGCGCTATGGAATCATACAAATATGGTGTTTAAATCTAGCTTCTTATTACAAATTAACTTAATTTTTTTGAAAAAATATGTCATGAATTTTTCAGTAACAACCCGAAAGCTAATTCTCGCGCTTAAGGTGTCTACAGATATGCTCGATTTCAGACAATCGGCACGCGTGATCAAATAAAATCGAGTAAATGTAACATAATCGAAATCGGTATTTTTTATCAATTGTCACTATGAATCGTTTCTGTCAATCGATAAATCAACCAGTGATGTCTACATCTGTATCGATTTTAACCTTGATAAAAATTATCGATCGTTAGCAGGCGTCGATCGACCCCAAATAAATTGGGAGAAGGACAGATGAATGATGAACTAGGGACAGTGATGATATTGCCACTAAACGAAAACTCTATTGCACATTTGTTGCGCAATTCTTAGCAATAAGTGCGTGATGCTAGTAAAGACCTAGTTATCAGTGAGAAAATAAGAAAAGTCCATACAAATCATGACAGTTCAATCTTTACAAAGTGCCACCATTTATTTATTGAACTAAGCCGAAATTATCTCCACGTTATAATGCAAAGTCATGAAGAAGTAAGAATTTCTGAAGTTGCATCAGTGCTGTGTCTCGACATGCAGTAACTTGTCGTGTACGTGACTATACTTTGAAATCAACTGCTGATTTTTTCTGGATTTCATACCTACCCAAACGGGGCCAGTTGGTTTCCTGTTAAAATTTTCACAGAATACGCTTTATAAACCCTATCATGGCAAATAATAAAATTGAGAAGTTTTGGTGGTACTGAATATTAGGTACGCCAATCCAATTCGAACTTGTTTTCTTCCAAACTTTTTATATTGTAAATAACGCGAAAATAAAACTGAGGAATGGATTGATTGTGTAAGATTAGGTACGATAAGTGCAGGGTTTAATACACGAACACCATGAACATCATAATAAAAGCATGAACCTTTTCAATATCCATGTTTGTTGTGTCCCAAGCGATTAGCAGCGTACTCGACCTCGTTAGATGAAAGAAGCTATTCATTGGGACACATTAAAATTACGATTTATAGACGAGTGCGATGTTTACTATGCATGCACTGATTGCTCGTAGATTGTACCTACTTGTTTTCGTGAGGATTTGGAAATGATGTAGGGGCTGGTTTTGACAAATAAGTAATTTATAAAGGGTGAATTGAATGCCTCCGGGTTGCCGCTCCCACCGCGCAACCCAGAGGAGGTTGTGGGGTTGGAAACTTAGCCTTTACCAATATATATGCTTCAATATCTTTTGCGTTATTATATATTTTCTTATATTATCCAACACACCACTGAATTATGTGTAGAGAATGAAAAAATGGTCCGAAATCGCCACACTTAGTGAACAAGGATAGTTATCAATGCTCGTTCCTTTGCTGTGTAAGAAAATGCCTAAACCTGCTTGCTTTTGGTTTGACATCTAGGTATAAGGAATACTTATGCCCAGAAGAAGTAACAGCAAAAACTTCAAACGGACACAGAAATTTTGAACACATACACACAGACAGAGACAGATTTTAAATATGACATAACTTAGTAAAGCCTAAGGACTGATTTGATAACACTCAATAATTACGGAAGTCCCAACAATTCACGATATTATGGTAATAGTAAAAGCGAGTCCCAAACCAAGTTCAAACACTACCAGTTACAGTAATAGCGCATACAATTGCGCACAATAGTAACCGGATCGGTTCGTACGAGCTCCGATGTTCACCGGAATAGTTACACAACTTCTAGGCTAGTTTCTGTGAACACTGCCGGACGAGAAAACTGTGCCGGAACGATTTTATTCAATTTTTTTTATTGGATACAATTTTTTTAATAAATAAATAACAAAACTTGTTCAAATTGTATGATTTACCAAAACACTGAGCTGAGCACTAATCGGCCCTTCCTCAATTTGTTTAACTTCTCTAAGAATGACTGCCTGTCGACTATTGATCTTGACGTTTAGTTTGATTCCTGGGTCGAAAAAGTGTTACAGGCCATTAGGCAATTCTCAGAAACAGCCGAAGTTTTGATTTGAAGGTAGGTATACCGCTAATGCCAATAGGCTAACCCATTGTAACATTGAACTTACAACATAAATAGCGAAGTTTGGGTAAATACAAACAACTCTGCGTACTGAGAATCTAGGCGTGACGTTTTGAAACTGTTATGTTCTTTCCACACGCGAGATCAAGAAACACAACACAGAATCCAAAACGATCTCACAAATGTGATGCTTGTTAGTTTTCAATGCCACACTTAAAACTTTAAACATAAAAACATGTCCCATAAAGTGGGTCATTTATTTGTCCCCAACAATACACAGCAAGTAACATAAGTGGCGACTGTCGGTACAGTGTAGTGCAATAGAGTTTCTTAACTATTCCCCACTCGGACGACTGCACACTTTATTGAGCTAACTCCCGGGATTTCAATGAGATGATTTCTCGAGGGATAGACTTGAGGCTGTGAGGGTTTTACTGTTTTAATTGAAGAAAATAGAAGTTTTGCCAAGAAGCCATAATTGTAATTGTGATAGGCGGATCTTAACTTTGTAACTGAGTTTACTTCAACTTTCCATGCGTTCCAAGAGGAAATGAATGTAGGGCACCTCTTTGCTAATCGTAGGCATGTATCGCACAATTTCGTCAGAAGGCTTACCAGAAACTGATGAGCTAATTTAAAGCGCTACAAGGTTGTTGTGGCGCGTGGCCAAAAATGGGACCAACGCCGCCATCTTGGTTTTCCAATACATTTCACAAAACAATCGCACAAATGTTTACGAACAACGCCCTCCTGTCAATGTCATTCGAGCGCCTTACATGACTGTCTGAAAGGGTTATAGATAGTTACCGACCGAAGCTTCGTTTTCGGCCAAAAAATCATGATTCGGCCATTTTATTTTTCGGCCGTATACTACTCGAAGGTTCGGCCAAGCCGGAAATCAGAATTTTGTGAATTTACAGAATCACGCGGTTCAGTCCGCCTACTTTGTAAAGCTCGGCATTATCAAGTGACGTTCGGCTATCGTGTTTTATTTATTTTAAAGCCTATACCTGCACTTTCTCTCCCTAGGTGTAAAAAAAAATTAACAAAATTTCGGTATACAGCGGATATATTAATATATTTTAATGTCTTTAAATCATTTTCTTTTTAGGCCGAAAATAATACTAAAGCCTTAGCTTCTTTTTCGTGTTCGTTTTCGGCTGAAAATCCATTTTCGGCCGGACACTAGTTAGGGATTCAATTATAACGTTAATAGTAGTCAGTTAGATGCTCTAGTTCACCGATTAAATGAGTACGTAGTCATGTTGAAAGAGCTTGACTAACCTAAGCATAATCAGTTTATAATTTTCCCACTGCTGGGACACAGGCCTCCTCTCAGTGAGAGGGCCGTACCTAATCCACCACGCGGGCTCAGCGCGGATGGGTAGATGTCACATGTCTTCGGATTTTTGGTTGCCGGTGCCGGTTTCCTCACGATGTTATCCTTCACCGCCTTGAGAAAAGTGGTGATGACAACAATTTACACAAAGTAAAGCGCCTGTCTGGGTTCGAACCTACGATCTTCAACTCAAAAGAGCTCGACTAACGGGCAATTCACCATCCAAGCTCCAATAACTTATATCAGAATACAACAATGAAGTTCTTCCATAAATCGTGGCTTCCATTTGGGCACAATGTCGCAGGTAAATGAGTATTTTCGTCGACTGGGCTGGGCAAACAATAATGGGTAATTCCGAGTAATGACCGCGGTATGAACGGTACACCCGCTGGCGAATGTGGCCATAGATGAAAGTAATAATTTATGATAAGAAAATACTTTCCTACCTCTAGGTAGGAAAGTTGTAGGTTGTAGGTTTAGCCTACAACTTTTTATTTTAGAATGGGCCACTAGCTTCATCTTTCTGACTGATCGAATCCTTTAACAATTCAAGTGCCTGTAAGTATTTTAATTGAAATAGATGCTTTGAGTTTCCGTCATCTCTGAACCAATATTACTGGATAAAGGTTTCCTCAAGTTTTCTTGCAAAATCTGTTCTATGCCATCTTTCGCCATGTTCGAAAATCCGAATTAATAGAAAAAAAAGTGGTTAAACATGGGCTTAGCACATTTTTTAACATGGTGACTTCAACAATTCCAATTTTCAAAGATACATAAAGGTACCGTACATTTCTTGAAAACATACGAGAGCTACGCCATTTCAACATTCAACATTTAAATAATAAACAAATTCTGTAACCAATATTCCTTCCACGTGTACTCCTCTACTAGTATCCCTGCCGAGCCCTTTAAATCACATAATCACGGCGTGTCGCAACGGATCAGCGGTTAATAGAGCATGCTGTCCAATGCAGGGTACGTGAGTCATTGATTAAACTTCAATGTTACGCGGCAGGCCGTGACACGACGCACAGATTTAACTTAAGGTAGGAAATGGATATAATTGCTTGTTTTAAGTTTCTTGATGCCGGAGAGTTCATAGTTAAACAAAGGTCATATAACATCACGCACTTCTCGAATGGTTAGGCAGAGGTAAATAAATAAATAATAATTAATTGCTTAGAAAGTAGGAGTTTACAAAATTATTAGATTCCTGTACAATCTACCTTATATTAGGCATGCAAACATTGAAAGAAAATAGTATTTAAGTACAAAAAAAAGTCAGTTAAATTAAAAATGTAAAAAATTATAGAATATTTAAAGCGAGCTTATCAATAATAAGGAAATGCACAATTTCAATAATTAAATCTAAGGATAGGTACACTTATGGTGCACACACTTTTCGCCAGACAAGTAAAAATCCCATGTAACAGAGGGGAAGCCTATTGCCATGAACCGGGTACAACCCAGACTCCGGGCTGCTACGGAGAAATTCCAGCACCAATAAACCAACAACGCAGTCATTTCTACTAAATAACATCATACGTGATACCTGAACACTCATAATCTTGCAATAAATGGTGCGTTTATTCAGAAAGCTTTTAAAATGACAAACCAACTAACAACTGTAGCAATAACGATACTACGAGAGTACTTTTCTTCGGATTGGTCTTTCAGCCAGGCGCGGTCGCAGCCCAAGATTTTGGTACTTAACCATTTCCCTCGGCACCAATGGTGACCCCATTGGTGCCGAGGGAAATGGTTAAGTACCTATAGTTTTTAGTTAGTAAAGCTCGTAAATCATTCAGTCTTTCGACAGCTTGAATGATTTTGGGGGGGTCATGACCCCCTAGGACTCGGACCGCGCCTACTTTCAGCCTCAAAGTCATTTATGACAGTTGCCTCTCAATAACACCTCCAAATACAAACCTTAATCAGTGAACACGACGCACTAAGTCAAGTCTCAAACCGAAATTGGAAACCAAACTAGCAACAAAGGTACTTACTCCCATGCTTTATGGGGACATTTTCTTAGCTCTAACCATGCCTGTTGACTTTTAAAGCAGGCCATAAACTAGTCCATAAGATAATTTAAAACACCCGGGCGGCCGATGCCGCGGGATAAACCTAGCGGCGATATATCACCGGTCGGAACGCCTTTACAATGCACTCAGACGTACGTATAATTTTATATATGTCCCCCAATGAAAATTCGGATTATTACGGGCGGAAACAGTGTGTTTGTTTTACAACGTAACAGTAATATATTATCATAATAGCTCCAAACGTACAGAACTGTGTACTGTTGCTATCTGAAAAATTAAGTAATTCTTATAATTTCTATGATTGAAATATCGAAACCATGGTGCGATATAATTCGACGCCCACGCCATCTAGTTACAAAACGCGAACTAAAATAAGGGTAGGTAGGACTAACCAATGTGCTAACATTTGTAATTTTTTTCATAAATTAAATCAATATTGATCGGTGAATAAAAGTAAGTACGTAAAATTGTATTTTGTTTATGCAAGGTTTTGTTAAAAAATATTTTTTTTAACTTTGGACTTATGCAGTCGCCAAATAATTCATAAATTTTCTTGTAACACGATTAAAATTATGTGCATCAATGTATTCTTGACCCATTGAATATTTACTTTCATTCCATAAATTACAGTTTTGTTGTGTTAAGATATAAATGGTAGTACTTAATCAATTGGCTGGTTCTACTGCAGAGTAAAGGTTTAGGCCACGGTTTAGGACTAGACAAGACAAAACTATGTTTTTCTCAGTATACTTAGATACTTGTGAGTCGACTGTGTCTTATATAAACTTAGTGCTTACAAAGTTTTAAACACTTAATTTGGTGAATAATCAGAGGATTTTAAAATTATATTTCCAAAATATAAATCCGTAACAGAACAAAATTTAAATTAATTTCTTCACAATCATTAATTTAAATAATAACTTTGAAAATTTTAATTAAAGCAAGTATCAGTTATTAGCGGTGTTCATTAACTCCCTGACGTGCTATTACAAAACTAATATCGCTGTGAAAAAGCGAGCAATTTTCCGAAAGCGACACGTAAAAGTTTCACTGAATATGAACAAAATGTTAGTGGACGCACTGGGTGTTTTAAATGCGACGGGTAAAAATATTTTCATTGGTGATATTTTTGTTTTGTTTTGTCTTTGATGATGATATCTGTTTATGAGGAACACAGTCACAAGAGCATAGCCATCTTCAGTGTTATTTTGTCGGTGTTATTACAGGGCCATACAATGTAACATGCTCCCTATAAATTAACCAAAGGATATTAGTGATCATCCACTTACGGTCAAGAAAACATCACATACATGTTATGTATTTTAGAAAAATAAAATATTTTTCTAGGTATTGTCGGAATAAAATGCGTTTATGGTATGGTCCAGTTCCTTTTTCTTTGATACCCAGTTCATTTTACTTACTACTTTACGTAAGGTACAGAGGTGGTTACTCCTTAATACAGGTTATTTTATTACCTCAATAGGAGAACTTAGTTGTTAAAAATAATAAAAAATATCCTGCCTTGAAAAAAATGGTCTTTCGCTCCACAAAATGTTTGTACTGTCCGCTATTTAAACCCGCCGAGTTTTTCCCGCCTATTGCGTATCACCATCGCGTAGTCTATCATAACCTGTCGGGATCGCATACTTACTCATCAGTCACCGGTCGCGTGCTGTTAAACGTCAACCGTGTTTGGGATTCACAATTTTCACTAATTAAAAATGGTAGTTTTAAAGTTTGCGTGACTAGGCGTATACATAATAGTTTCTATATTATTACGTTAATAGAATGTTTTAGTAGTCATTATGTAGGTGGGAATTATTTGAAGTGAAGTGAAGGTGAAGTTATTTTCTTCACTAGTTTTGGGCCTTTATTATACAAGCGAGTTTTATTTATAAATTGTTCGAAGTTCTCCTTCAATCCTTTTGATCGATTTCAGAAACATATTGTAACTGTATTTTTTTTGAAAACTGATAATGTTGCCAATAATCAAAATGATTTAATATTTTTTGCAAGAATCCTTTTACTAATAATACATTATAAATGCGAAAGTAACTTTGTCTGTCTGTCTGTCGCGCTTTCACGACAAAACTACTGAACCCATTTAAATGAAATTTGGTACACAGATAGTCTAGAGCCTGAAAAAGGTCATAGGCTACTTTTTATTGACATACGGCGCGGGTGAAGCCGCGGGCGGAAGATAGTTCCAAATAATTACGCACCACTCTGTAACGTTTTAAACATGGACACAGGATCATGATGCGAAAATTTGATCATGTAACAAATCCCTGAATTAATTCGTTTACAAAATTAACTTTTCAAGGTTGATTAAAATCCATTTCAATCAGGAAAGCCGTAACCATGTTTGCTTACCTATACCATTAAAGGTACACATGTACCTGTCAGAGTTTGAAATCCAATATCAGATTATTTGAACGGGCTGACATGATTCAATTGGGGAATTAGGTCACCGGAGCTCATATAGGCAATGGGCTGGCGACCTTACACTACTTGTGACCAATTGCGACTAATCTAATTTGTTATTGCGTACATAATTATGTAGGGCCGAATATTAATCTCGTAGATTCTGTCTATTTATAGAACTCCATCAATTCACCAGATTAGCTTTTTCTCGTCTGTTTTGTCGTTATAAAACCACTTGTTTTAAAAGAAGCAACTATATTCTGACTGGTGCTATACATATACTATATGTGTACCAAATTTCATTTAAATCGGTTCAATAGTTTTGGCGTGAAAGCGCGACAGACAGACAGACGGACAGAGTTACTTTCGCATTTATAATATTAGTAAGGACTAGGTACTTAAAGATAAGAATTATATCTATACGTGAGCAGTAGACGTCGATGAATAATTTGTTTATCAATATTTTCAGTTATTCAATTATAATGGCCCTCAATGCTTCAATGGTTACGTGGGGAAAAGGACCTGAAACGTTTTGGTCCTTTTGTCCACCTAACTGTGTAGGGAGGCTCAAGAAGCCTTTATGTTAAATAACAGTATCATAAAATTCAATTTAAAAATTCAGATAAGTATCATTTATCACGAATAACTAGAGAATGGAATAAGTTTTATAACTTTTCTGATTCACTCCATTACATCCGATGAGAGTTATTCTCAACTGAACGGCTTAAATAACAAATGCCCCCATTTTAATATAAATAATGTACAGCAACATCGACTTTCAATTTCCCTTCCTCCAGTTGCCAAACTTGCGAAATCCTTAAAAAAATACTCTCGCATTCCTTCCATTACGATTCATTCATTATATAGAGACGTCAATTTCCGGCCGCCATGTTGGATCGGTGCCCGTTCGCAATCTCCAGCGGATATGACGTTTTGATCATTTAAAAACACCCCCCAAATACATGTTACTGCCAAGTTTTGGGAAACGGCTTATTTAGGTACTTTATTATAAATACTTTTTTTAGGGCCATTGAATGTGGACCTAAAGTCTAGCCTAACAGGAATTATAATAATCTAGGACACAATTGGGGGATCGAATTTATTAGGATGTTGTTTTCAGCTAAATTTGACTTGTGACTGCGTTAAATGAAAATTAACGGGCCTTTTTAAGACTACTTACTCGTAACTCGTAACGTCCAGTGAGTTTGAAAATATCAAAACTTTTCTTCAAAGCTTTTGTTTAGCAAAACTCGTAAGGTTTTGGGTATATTATATGCCTGGATCTCAGGCAATATACTCATAACCTTAATTATCAACCCATAGATAGCAAAATTGTTGTCTCTACCACGGACCCCTAAAAATTGTTTGCTCAAAGTTTAAAATTAAATTACTACAGAAAGTTGCGAACAAGAAATGAAACAATTGGCCCGTCAAGTGCACTACGAGCCTGTAGCGGTTGAGAGCGCCATTATAATAATATAGTCCTTAGGCTCCGTACTGAGCGGAAACGCTGCTAATTAGCGACGGATCGGGCATGAGGAGGAGATAGCGACGAGCAGTAGGGACGGGCACGTCACGAAATATGGAGCTTCTGTTCAGAACGAGAGAGATAAGGAACTTGGTGAGATCGGAAAAGTAGGTGTTAAAAAAGAAGGCGTTACATAATATGTATTTTAATAAAGTTGGTACTTATTGAGTTGAATAGATAGGCAAATAATGTCGAAGTATCACATTGCTGTTATTTACGTTGAAACATGTGGATTGTAGCTAGGCACTGAATCCAGTGGATGGAATTTTGTAGAGTAATTGGGGGACTGGTTAAGTGTACCATTGTTTTAGTGTGAAGCACTGGCTTCAATTGTATACTTAGCCAACGACTTAACTAACCGTAGACTTAACCAACTTAACCAACGACTTCCAACTCAGTAGTTGGAACAATTTGAATACCTGTAAAGCAGAAAGTCGGAGTTCTGAAAGATACTGAAAAGCAGAAAGAGTAGATTTTTGTTTAAATTTTCCCCTCTTTTAATTTCAGCGATGTTATTTAGATAGTTAGTTAACTGTTTTCCGGTACTTTACAGCCGTGTCCGTACACAAAGCGCTCTCGTATGTTGCCCATCGTTGCGGGCCGGTAGCAAGTGTACAGAGTTTTCATAATGGTGGATTGTTTTCGTTCGTATCGAGTGCACATTTTGTGGCTATTCACTCGGATCACGAAGTTGCGAACACTGAACAAGAACATACTCCATTGTATAGCTTATTTTGGTGGTTAGCGTATTTTGGGTGAGTTAGCCTGTTGTTCTCGAGTTGAGGGAAGGCTAGCGTGGAGAATGTTGTTTTAGGTATTTAACTGAAAACATTTGCATGTTTTAGCGTCCTGGACTGAATTTAGTCCGACGTAATCCTGATTAACCTTTGGGTTTTAGGGTTAGAATTGTCCTTCTCTGGAATGGATTAGAATACTCTTTATTATGTACACCATAAATAGAGT
Organism: Lithophane semibrunnea; assembly: GCA_947363905.1. NCBI lineage: Eukaryota > Metazoa > Arthropoda > Insecta > Lepidoptera > Noctuidae > Lithophane > Lithophane semibrunnea. The sequence continues at coordinate 1,080,115 of OX376205.1, forward strand.
TTTTGAATAGTTTATTTATAATAGACTAGCTTCCTCCCGCGGCTTCGCCCACGTGGTATGTCGATAAAAAGTAGCCTATGTCCTTCCCCAGGATGCCATGTATCTTCTTGCCAGATTTTATCGAAATCCGTTCAGTGGTTTAGGCAAGAAAAGGTAACATACAGACAGACAGGCAGATAGACAGACAGATTTACTTTCGAATTTATAATATTAGTATGGATGTACAACTTCAGATAATAATTTGACATACTTATTCGAGTCAGTAACAGTTTTGGCGTGTGTGTGTGTGTGTGAGTGGAATCGAAAACATGATCCATAGTGTAGCATGCTAAATACCAAACCACTGCACTCAAAAAGGCTTTCATTTTGATATTTTTGTAATATTCAATAACTAGTATACTCACACTGTAGGATCATATTTTCTGTTGCATAATATTATTATTTTCCTGAGCTATTACGTTTAACCACATCAAACATTTACGTAGGATTTGCCTCAATTTATATTTCGCAGAAATGAGATATTCATTGAGTAAGCTCACATGTTGCTTCTGGGAACTTACAATAGCATCTACGTGGGTTTCTGTAACTGGAATATAAAACTACCCTCCGGTTTCATATTTGTGGATATATATTCCTTTTTGCAAATGCAATAGGAACCACAATGATTGGGAAGCATTGGACGTTTTAAATGAGGTAGAAATTATATGTATGTGCAATTCTGCACTAACAAGAGATGTTTTTATCGTCAAAGGCTGAGAAATTGTTAAACATAATATGGGTGTTTTTTAAATGGGTTTATTAGAATCGGAAAAGTAATTTGCCGTGGAAAAGAATATCCTAACCCAATTATGTATGAAAAGTTTATCTTTTATAAACTTTCATCTCCTATTGCGCACCAGCAATATCCACGATAGTACCTATTTATATTTTCCTTTATTTTATTATACAAAATATAAATTATATTTTTAAATATTCGAATTTAAAAAATATAAAAAAAAAAATATAATTATTATCATCAACAATCAATAGACAGATTTTACCCTTAACAATATACAAATAAAATTGTCAATTTAACTGTTTGCGCATATTTCAAGTTAGGTATAGCAGTTTCTCAGTTTTAATTTTGAACTTTAAACTTAGTTTGTATTTAATTAATAAGGATGAGAATGTCTGTGACGATCCACAGTTATTCGTCTTAGCAAATAATTAGTCTCTTAGGAATCTGCGTTTATTTTGGTTTTGTGTGATATTAATGTGACATGAATTGCGTATTCGCTGAACTGTCTTTTTTACCCGACAACGGCAAAGCCGAAGGAGGGTTATGATTTTGACAGGCTATGTATGTATGTTTGAATGTATTTATGTAGGTATGCATCTGTTCTCTCATAACTCCTAAACTGCTCGTCGTATTTTGACAAACGAGGTATCGCTAAATTAAGGCATAAATCTTCCATATTACATGTGACTCCGTTTATATACTCTAAAACCGAATCCGATGTTATTTTGTTACTATGTCTGTTTATTCCTTTTTAGTTAGAGTTTTTGTCGTAATTGGGGGTTTCCTTTTGATTATCTGCGTAAGTTAGTGTCTTCAGCTAAATGTTGAAGAATATTTGGATTAAGCCAATGGATAAATCAGTGGTCTCGATATCCCTCGTCTTTTCATAGTTCCATTGAACATCTTAATAACCTCATTAGTTCATAATTTGTCTACCTCAATACACATTCAAGAAATCGACAGTCAATTTATGTTGCTCAAAGCTCCCATTTCGATTAAGATCAAGTACAAACCAATTCAGAAGCAAACACGACAACAAACCATATTTTATTCACCGACCCAAAATGGCCCATCTTAAGTAGCTTAAAGAAATAGCCCCAACCGTTCCCATTACCGAGTCTGAATAAGAAAATTTGTATAGAAATTATTCATAAAGCGACTTACAGATGGACTTCAAATAATAGATTCCCTTTGGCGTCTACGGTTGCCACTGACAGCTGATTATATGTAAATTATGCCAATTCGTGCCAATTGGCGTGGCCAGTAAAATGGAGGGAGAGGTAATTTGCTGAAGCCTTCGTCCAACGTCTTCGGATTTTTAATGAGAACGTTCTGTGATTTGTTTTCAGTTAGAATAAGGAAATTATTGATTTGTTTGTTTGGCCGGCTAAGTTGGGGTAAAAATAGGCTATTTAAATGACGAGGTACTGCTACGGACTTAGTTCGATAAGCAATGCTAGAAGACCTACATTTTACAAGAGTAACATACATTTTTTTAGTACCTTTTTTTCTCGTAGCACTTGGTGGTTCTGCAACCCCTGATTTACTCTAATTCGATTTCTTTATTCATGTATCGCACCTATATAAATATTTTCGACTTATACACTACTCAGTGTATAAAGGTACCTACTTACTAGTCTTCTGTAAAACTTCATCATCACCATCATCTTCAAGCCCTTGTCCCATGTTACTTGTGGTCGGCGCAACACGTTTTCTTTTTCCACTCTCCCCTGTCAACCGTCAGGCTATCATTCACTCCCTTCTCATAACTCTTCATCATTTCAGACCACTGCTGGACATAGGCCTACCCCAAGCACCGCTACTTCGACCGGTTCTGTGCTTCCCGCATCCATAATAACAACAACCCTAACTTACTACAAAAGAATAGATTATATTTGCAATAGTTTCGTCGTTATTTAGTCATGACACACGTTTTTCAAAGCTATATTGATCACAAAGGAAAAGTAAACTATTTCTATATCCAAGGATTCTATGTCCACTGACATCATCCGATCTTTCGGGAGCTGAGTGAGGGGTTCTATTTTCTATAGAACATAGCAGAATGGGGTCACGTGAGTCATTTACCTTTATGGGTTTATGGTTCTACATCATTGGTAGTGGTTTATAATGGTGTAAGGATGAAAGCATAACATGACCTATATGGCGCCGTCGAGTGGCTGACATCTGGTGTTTTTGTTAGGCTGTAGTGAGATTAATTACTATCAAAGACATAACGTTGATCCAAATAAAAAGATTTTGTTTGAGGTTTTTTATGGATTGAAGAATAATAAATCGTCGTAAGCATTAATAGTATAGGTCACGCTTTTGCGCTACTTATGAGTCACGGGTTCGATTACAACGCGGAGTAAACATTAGAATGGGCTACATAGAGGTTCCAACAATTTCCTTTGCTTCTCGTTCCGCGGATCCAAATATTGAGATAAATCTTTTTGGGCTGTGTAGACTAAACTTACCTACATAAAGATGAGTACGGAACCCACCTGACATCACAAATACAAAAACCCTAACATTTTACAATGACTTATTTATTGTTCGCACTTTATTTCACCGACTGTGCCATTAGTTAACATATTTTGCTTCCATTTTAATTTTATATCCACCCAAATGAAATTCAACCCTATGCTTTTAGAGCTTAAGTTAAATTTTGATTGGTGTTATGACTAGGACAATTTCTTTTGATCAGCCAATAAATTCAGGTGATTTCGACAGAAGTTAGCTCGTTAACCAGTGGGCTTTTGTTAGAATTGTTTGTTTAAACAACAATCGGGTGATATGTTTGTATAGAAAGTGTTCGTCAATATGTCATGTGCCTACTGAGTTTGGAAGTTTTTGGTCCTTTCAGGCTGTTGACTGTTGATAGATGTTGTTGTTGTTATAGGACGATGTGCTTTGAACTTAGAAGTATTGTGGGTCTCGGTTAAGTTGATATGGTTGTATCTTTCTACCTTCAAGTGAGTTTTTGATTAATCTTTACTAATATTATAAAGAGTAAGTTTGTTTATAGGGTTACCCCTTATATACAAACTGACAAATTTTACCTCTTTAAAACGACTGATCCGATTGCAAAAATTCTTTCATTAATGGGAAACTACAGTATTACCGAGTGTTATGAGATATAATAATATGTTATGTTAAGGTTTTTACATTTCACGCAGACAGCAGAAGATGATAATGATAATAAGATACGGGACTATAAAATTTAAACAGGACTGAATTTAGTTATATTTTTTATCATTTTATTTATTTAACTTTGCGTTACTAATGCATCCTTTGTTGTTTATGGCGTCAGTGTGTGGAAACTTTGAAAATAAAGCCCATCATCACTTGTTTTCTCTTCAAAGAAACACGACAGTAAAATACTCTTAAGAACCAGTATAACACTGCCAATGATGTGTTAGGTTCTGCACTAATTCTACCACCTTTAGTTCTCTAACAACGCCATCTATCACCTCGAACATAATCACACACAGCTTCTAAACTGCGTAGATACCTATAAATACATTTATTTCCCTACATCTGACACGAGACCGTGACTCCAGACAATATGTTACGTCACGAATGTTCCTAATTCCTATTTGAAGTTTAACATTTGGGGATCAAAGGACCAACTTTTTCACACACATCTTGTGAACTCTACACCGTTTAAATATGGTTCAATTTACTGTGTTTCGCAGTTTGTAAGCTTTGTCATTTTGATGTATGAGGGTGACAAAGCAACCGTTTTAAGATTTGAGACAAGTATTAAGTGTAGTTGTAACACAGTCGTTTATTAATCGTGTGGAATGACATAATGAGGTGTGTTAGATTTTTGTTTTAATTTGACACTGCTTGCTAGAAATGATGGACATATTTTGGACATAACCCAATGGGGGGTGTCAGTAAATGTGTTGCTGTTATTGTGTAAAATATTTCGTATGTCAATAGTTATGGGCAAATTGGCAGTTTAGAAATATCATACTCAGTGCTTTATATTGTCAATTAGGAATGTTATAATTAAATAGTACATACAAGCAAAATAAATACCTACGAACATAACGATCAATAAATTTTACTATCGAGAATATTGACTATAACTAACCAACATAAAGTTAACCATATTTTGAGTTGAGCTCCACTATTACTGACAAATGCTTGCAGTGACTGGATAGGTCCACTCAAATCTGTGTGGTTCGTTCCTCAAAATACCATTTCAGACTCTAATCTACATGGTCCTCATATGGCCTGACCAAGATTATGGAGTTTAAAAGAGACTGCGACCTCCTGAGTTTGTGTCGGCCTTTCTTCTCAGAGTAGCCACATAGGAAACGCCGACCTCATCTAGCTTATTTTTACTATGATATGACGTGTAAAAGTGATTTCAATATCCTATTTATAGAATAAACAATTTCATTTCATTTTACAATAAAAAATATTATTAACAAAAAATCATAAAAGTATGATGTTATAATAACTAGTGCACAAGTCTGAATAATCTTGAGAAGAAAAAAACACTCACAAAATAAAATATAAATAAAATATTTGCGATGAAATTATTCTAATTTGAATTCACTTTTACACTTCATATTAAAATAAATAAGCTAGATGGAATCGACATTGCCAAAATACCCCTAAAAAGAAATGGCGATACAAATTCAGGGGTTATATATACCTGCCAAGATTACGGGAAAGTCCGAGAGGGATACCGAGCCCGTTGGCATCAGCAAACTGATGGAAAACGGGTGGGTTTTAGTCAGTAAAAGTCTGACACGCCCTCCCGCTCCGCCCAGAGCAGGGGAAGCCATTTGATGACTTCCCATCCACAAAAAAAGGGGTTACATATACAGGGCGTACGCATACGTATTCGTTATCTGCCTAGCCTTTTCGCAACTATGTTGGGGTCGGCTTCCAGTCTGACCTCTACACGAACACGATACATATTACTATAGGTATGTTCAAACAACTACTGGTAACTCCTAATTACCGTCCCAACAATACTTGCACTGCATCAATTAGGTACGCATCCAATTTTAAGTATTACATCATTAACACCGTAATGAATGGTGTGCAAACTGTAACCTCTTGTCTGAACTAAACCCTGGTGCACATTAGTTATTATGATTGATGGCGCGCGCGCAGGGTTGCCGCGCTCGCCTCGGGTGGATTATTGACATGAGAGGCCATGATTAGATATTGACACGCTATCATTTGAAAATAAAAGCTGCATTTGAATTGGAAATTGTTTTCAAGGACGAATAATTATTTTTATTTGAAAGAAGAGTGTAGGTAATGTTTTTGCTATTAAAGTACTAGAAAAGCGTGTAAAGTATATATTCTTGAGGAGTACTATATGTTCAGCAGTAGACGTCTTTCAGCTAGTATGATTACAATTAAGTAAAAATAATGATTACTTAATAACAACTTGATAAAAATAATTTAAATAAATAATAAATAACTTACAAAAATACATAAATACTATAGGGTTCGATTTGAGAGAGCAATTAAACCAGGATTAGTTTCACGATTGTATTATTGTAATCAGAGGGAATACAGCAAGGGTGAACAATAGTAGGTAGGTCGAGATAATAGCAGAACACTTAATGTAGAAAACTAGGTGACGACCGGGTCGGCGTTCGGCCAGCGCGCGTAGGCGCGCACGTGTTGATCGGTTGCTAGCGCGCGTGATACTAACTATAGGTGGCGCGCGGGGATCGCGCGGCACCGACTCGAGCGCTGAGGCGGGCAGAGCGACGACTCGGTTGGAGGGGCTGAGTAGTACGGGCTCGTGGCGGAAGATTATCATTTATGCTACGCGCTATATCCTCCCCCTCCAAGTCAGCAGAAGGCTTTGGAGCTGGCTTGGCGACTGTTACCTTACGGGGTCTACCCTTCTTCCTACCATGGACGACAGCGTCCGAATCACCTACATACGGTGTGAGGAGACTGGCATGATACTTCCCGCGAGGTTGGCTCTCTTTATCTACAATCTCGTAAGTGGTTGCGGAAACAATTTTACTAATGCGATATGGGCCCTCTCGTCTCGGGGCAAACTTACTGGTGAAGCCTTTCGCGGCTTGACTAAGTCGATGGCTCTCCACGAATACGAGGTCACCCTCCTGAAACTTCGGTCCAGGTCGACGGATTTTGTCCGTGGCATCTTTACGAATATCCTGCTGGCGCTCGACATGCCACTTCACCTCTTGCAGGCGGTGTACAAAGTCCCGTAAATATGGCGTGATTTGAGGTACGTAGTTTTCTTGATCTACGACCGCTCGCAAGTCGTGGGCTACGTCCACCGGAGACCGGAATTCACGTGCAAACGTTAAAAAGGCGGCAGAGTGTCCCGTACCTTGGTTAGGGGCCGAATTTAAAGCGAATCGCACAGCAGGTAACACCTCCGGCCAACGACGATGTTCTGAATCTATCAGGATCGACAGCATCTGCTTCATCTCGCGATTTTTCCTTTCAGCTGGATTAGCCTCGGGATGATAGACGGGGGTCAAATTTTGATGAACACCGAGAACGTGCATTGCTTTTTGCATGACGGATGACACGAATTGGGTCCCATTATCTGAGATTACTCGACGGGGAAAACCATATCGCATGAAAACTTCTTCGATAAGAGCTTTTGCACACGTCTCAGCAGTCGCATCGCACAACGCGAACAGTTCCACCCATCGGCTAGCGGTGTCCTCCACCAGAAAAATCCACTTCTCTCCCTTATTACCTTCGGGAAGTGGACCAAATAAGTCCATTGCAAGAACTTCGAAACGCTGCTGAGGCACTGGGGTCTGGAGTAGACCGGCAGGTTTCAGATTTGTGGATTTATATTTCTGACACAGATCGCAGGACTTTAAGTACTGTGCCACATAAGTTCTCATGTTCCTAAAAAAGTATTTCTCCTTGATCTTCCTCAAGGTCCGCTCCAAACCCAAGTGTCCAGCAGTGGGCGCATCATGAAGCTCCTTCATGAGCTCGGCCCGTAATGACTCTGGGACAACTAGTTGAGGTTCTTCGGATTCTGCATCCGTGTCACAGCGGTACAACACGCCTTGTGAAAGATAATAACCTCTATCAGTCCAGCGCATGGCTGAATCTGGGTTATTCGAATCTTCAAAATCTGCTATGATTTTGTTTACCTCGGGATCCTTAAGTTGGGCATCACGAATATCATCTGGTTTTCTCTGAGGTAAGTCAATGATCACCGGACAAATGCTGCAAGAGCTTGTAGAGCTCGGCTCTTCAACATCGGCGACTGGTCGACTGAGAGTATCAGCGACTAAGTTGACTCTTCCAGGTATATACTCGATATCCAGGTTGTAACTCTGAATCTTCATTGCCCAACGGGCCAAACGACCACTGGGTGTCTTTAAGGACAAGAGCCATTTCAATGGTTGATGATCGGTGGCCACACGAATCTGCGCTCCTTCGATATATCCTCTGAATTTATCCAGAGCCCAGACAACCGCTAGAGCTTCGCGCTCTGTCGTGTGGTAGTTACGCTCGGCGGGTGTCAGCAACCTACTCGCGTACTCAATGGGTCTTTCTTCGGTAGGACTCTCCCCTTGCATTAAAACTGCTCCAAGCGCATAAGCACTTGCGTCTGTGCGCAATACAAAGGGTTTCTCGAAGCTTGGTTGGCGTAGAATGGGGCTAGTTGAGAGCCGTACCTTAAGCTCTTCAAAAGCTCTTTGCTCCTTCTCCCCCCATTGCCAACGTCGATCTTTCTTCGTAAGGTCCGTTAAAGGACGCGCTACCTCTGAAAACTGCGGGATAAATTTACGGAACCAAGAACCGGTTTGCAGGAACGTCTTCAGCTCTTTAAGGTTCGTCGGTGGCTTCATGTTCACTACCACTTCCACCTTCGTGGGGTCAGGCTCGATGCCCCGTGCCGAAATGACGTGTCCCAGGTAAGTAACTCTATCCCTAGCGAAAACACACTTACTCCTGTTTGCTTTCAGGTTGAACAGGCGAAGGCGCTCGAAGACCTGCTGTAGATCCCTTCCATGGGCTTCCAGATCCTCGGAAATCACCAGGATATCATCCAAGTAAGCTACCACAGTGATGTTATTCAAACCAGCTCGAAATCTGTCAATAAGGCGTTGGAATGTCGACGGGGAATTCTTCAAGCCGAACGGCATACGTCGGAAACGAAACATTCCAAAGGGTGAAATAAAAGTCGTTTTGTCCCTGTCTTCAGGAGCTACTTCAATTTGCCAATAACCGGCCTTCAGATCTATGGTAGACATCACACTGTTAGCTTTGGTGGACTGCAGAACCTCATCGATAACAGGTAAGGGATACTTATCCGTTTTGGTTACCTTGTTCAAAGCCCTGTAGTCTACGCAAAATCGTATTTCTCCGTTTTTCTTAGGTACCAGCACTACTGGGGATGCCCACGGCGATTCTGCTTCCTCTATAACTTCCTCTTCTAGCATTCTATCAATCTCTTTTCTTATAATCTCTTTCTTTGCCGGTGTCACCCTGTAAGGCGGCACTGAAATTGGAGCACTGTTCCCAGTGTCTATCCGATGCAAAGCAAAAGTAGTTGGTCCTCCCCCTGGTTCAAAGATATCCATATTGGACTCCAGCAGGTTGGCCAATTTACTGCGGTCCGATGGTTGCAGGAGAGTACCCTCGTCATCGCGGAGACAAAACGCGGCACACGCGGTTTCAGAACGCCCATCCTCATACAACATGGGATATATTACTTGTGAGCCATTCAAAGACCAAGAATTCTTATGGAAGTCAAGTACCATGCCAGCATCCCTAATAAAATCTATGCCGAGCAACGACTCCACAGCCCCAGGTAACACAATAAAATGGGTGGGTACAACTCTATTACAAAAATGAACATCAACCATCGCACTCTCTACATATAAACAATTGATAGAACCATCAGCAAGCTTAATTTCAGAATAGGTTTTTACAAATTTTTGACAATTTTTAACTAAAACATTTTTTAAGCTAACACTAGCTATCGATAGTTTAGCACCGGTGTCTAAAAGAGCACTACCACTTTCACCGTAAATTGTAATGTTTAACTTTGGCCTACTACGCGGATTTAATGATTCAACACCACACGCGGACACTGATTGAAACGGAACAGAAGACGCACTAGGTTTCTTCTCTTTACACTTCGAGCAGTTCGAACGAATGACGCCGGGTGCTCCACACCCGAAACATGTAACCGAAGGCGCTGGCACAGGCGACTCTCCCTCTACAGTACGGTCTTTGGCTTTCTTTTGCTTTGCCAGCCGCTGACAAGACTCTTTAACATGGCCGTACTGTTTACAGTAATTGCAATGGGGCCTTGTCTTACTAGTTGAAGGCACAGCCGTTGGCTGCGGAGTCGGCGGCGACGAGGACGTTGGAGGTTTCTTATCCGCCGGGACGCGCGGGCGGGATTCATCAAGAATATCTTCGACGCGGCGCGCCTGCGTCAACATTTCCGCAAAAGTATTAAAATCGGTGCGCGTAAGCTTTTCTCGAATGCGGTGGTTGAGCAACCCATATGCCATGTCCAACTGAACCACCTCCGGAAGCAGGAATGGTGGTAGCTGAGCGATCAACGCCCGAATATGGCACACAAACAAATCCGTAGCTTCATCTACTCGTTGTTCCCGTTCAAATATTTTTCTATATAATTTATGCGGCGGCAATCGTGGTCCAAATGTTTGCTTTAATGAGTCTACAGCAACTTGCCAGGAGACAGTGGTATCTTTTACGCCCTGCCACCACGTAGCGGCAAGCCCCGTCAACAACATGGGTAAACCACGAAGAGCGTTGTGGTCGTCGACGCCCACACACTCTTTATACGTCTCTACAGCATCAATGAACGCCAAAACATTGCTGGACTTCTCGCCGTCGAAACGCGCCGTACACTTGGCGAAGTGGCCACTATGGCCAGAATAAACTGATGTACTTACAGGTTCGCTGCGACTTAGCCTGTTTATCAGCAACAGAAGTTGCTCGGTCGACAATGTGACCGGAGCCGCTGCAGCGGCAGCAGCCAGCTGCGGATCCACCGCGGCCACCTGCGCGGCAGCGGTGTCGGCGGCAGCGCCGCGCGGAGCCACCTCCGGCGCGGGCGCTACAGACACGGGCGGCGCCATGTCCTCGGAAACGGCGCCAGCCGAAGACGGACTAGCAGCGCGTGATCTCGTTAACACCATTGCGAAATAGTCCACAGAACGAACGAAACACCAACTTAGGTACTATAGGTAGTCTAGGTTCTGCCTAAGCACTAAGACTGTTCGCAGTCCCACAACAGTATAACGGTTACTAAATCACAGTTCGTAAAATAAAAGGAATTTACGCACACACGCTGTTGTGAAACGGTCCACAAACGAACTACACACTAACTTAGGTACTTTAGGTAGTCTACGTTCTACCTGAGCACTAAGACCGTCCGTGGTCCTACAACAGTATAAAAGATAGTTCACTGTTCGTAACTAAAATGAATTTACGCACACGATGTTGGGAAACAGTCCACAAACGAACGCAATATTAACTTAGGTACTTTAGATAGTCTACGTTCTACCTGAGCACTAAGACTGTTCGTAGTCTCACAATAAAACGGTTAACAATGTTGTGAAACAGTCCACAAACGAACGAAATACAAACTTAGGTAATTTAGGTAGTCTACATTCTACCTGAGCACTAAGACTGTTCGTAGTTCCACAACACTTGCAACAGTTCAGAGATCGCGACGCGAACTCGGCTTTTTGTTGGTCTGAGACTCGCGATAGTTTATAAACACACTTGTAACGCACTTAGGTTTTAGATATTATTTAGGGACTACGACTTCTCATAGTTACGCGATCAAACACTCAGTTAATAGTCACCTTCACTAGTTTTTACAACGCAAATCAAGTTCACAGTTCATACCGGCACAGTTTTTAGGTCCGTAATCTAGGTTCAGGTATATTATTCCACAATACCTGTGACGAAACCTAGCGCACAAATTACGACCTTGCGCCTACGTCCGATGTATGAAATTTGCAAAACACGCGAAGTGGGCGGTAACCAAACCGGGACACGCGGTCCGGCACAAATATACTTCACGAACCTAAGGCGATTCTAGGAAGACTAGAACATTACGTCGCGCGTCGGTCACCGTTCGGCGTTCGCGCGCTTTTCTATAGAAAGTATGTACTTATACCCATAATGTACGGTAAGTAAAGATGTGATAATGATAACACTACACGACACAAACAATGATAGGTATTAGTATCCAACACGTGAAAGTTCTGCACTTCAAAATGTACCTAGTTCACTGATTCACTCACGGTTCAGCTCCACGTTAGGCTGCCAGTTATAGGGTTCGATTTGAGAGAGCAATTAAACCAGGATTAGTTTCACGATTGTATTATTGTAATCAGAGGGAATACAGCAAGGGTGAACAATAGTAGGTAGGTCGAGATAATAGCAGAACACTTAATGTAGAAAACTAGGTGACGACCGGGTCGGCGTTCGGCCAGCGCGCGTAGGCGCGCACGTGTTGATCGGTTGCTAGCGCGCGTGATACTAACTATAGGTGGCGCGCGGGGATCGCGCGGCACCGACTCGAGCGCTGAGGCGGGCAGAGCGACGACTCGGTTGGAGGGGCTGAGTAGTACGGGCTCGTGGCGGAAGATTATCATTTATGCTACGCGCTATAATACAATATTATTTGAGTTATGTACATTTACGGTCTTATAAACTGCACCAGAGCACATAGAACCACATCTTGCATTTAACATTTTTATTGCCAATTTCATTGCTCATCAAACTCATTGCTGCATCACAGGGTTAGCATTCGTAACATTTGTTATATTATCTTATGTATTCTGGTCTTCCTGATTCAATTAGGAAAAAGCTGTAGCTACTGTATCATAGTATGTAGTCATGTTTGAACGTAAACGAAGCCAAAAGAGTATGCAAGCATCGTATTAGGTCTGTAGTTTCTGCCTATCCCCATGGGACGAAGGCCTGAGTTTATGTATGTACTAGCTGCGCCCCGCGGTTTCACCCGCGTAAGTCTCGATCCCGTGGGAATATCGGGATAAAAAGTATCCTATGTGTTAATCCAGGTTATAAACTATCTGTTTGCCAAATTACATCCAAATCCATTCAGCCGTTTTTGCGTGATTGAGTAACAAACATCCAAACACACAAACTTTCACATTTATAATATTAGTAGGATTATATTATATATTATATTATAGTAGGATGTAGAATCATAGCCTCCTTCATAGGGAAATGCGTAGTACAACTTTCAATCAAAATTAGCAGCTTGTATGTAGGTGCCTATATATTGACTATGGTCATACCACCAAGGGACTTGTGGTCTCCACACTCACCACCTTCTATCTCACTGAACACAGTCAGGGTACAATGTAATCATTCGCTTTGTTGCCACTTACATTTAACAAGGGTCTTAGTTCATATTATTATTTGAACGTAGTGGTTTTGCATACAAAACCCTTGTGGTTTTAAAACAAGCCAGTCGGATTGCTTTTGAAGTAGGTTCAGATTTTGTAATGGTGCTAATAATATTATCTCGTTGAACTGTCAAAGTTCTGCCTCTTGGGGGTTAGGTTCAGACAGCTAATACTAGGCCAGGCGATGTGACTAGAATCTATGTAGAATATATGGCAGGGTTAACTAAGCATTACTTAAAAGTTTGGAGTTTTTATAACGGGCCCGAAATTGTTTATTATTTTAGGTTCAAAACATGAGAAGGATAATCCCATCGGGGACACAAAATGTTTATAAAATAAACAACTATTTAATAAATAAGGATTTGGCAATACCCTTTAGAACTACATTATACGTAGGTATTTATTTCACCTGTCTCTTTAGTCGAGAGTGCGTATTGCATCTGAATTTCAGAACATCAGTTTTAACATGGGTTCACGTGTAAAGGTAAGGTACAAAAATCTTGCTAAATAATAACACGGGTCGATCGAAGGTTAAGCTACCCTTGCCGCGGTCGGTTCGTGGATGGGTGACCATTCATTACGTATTGTAACCTCTCCGTGCCTCGGAAAGCACGATAAGCCGTAAGGTCCCAGCTGTCATTCGTAGATCTTTGACAGTCGTTCGAGTCAGAAGCCCAAGTCTTACCAAGGGGTATCGTGTTACCCAGTAACTGGGTTGTGCAGGTCAGATAGGCGGTCGCTCCATGTAAAATACTGGTATTCAGCTGCATCCGGTTAGACTTGAACCTGACCCCAAAATACTTGGGAAAAGGCTAAGCAGATATTTTTAGGTAAAATTCCTTTCTTCTAAGAATAGAATAGAATAGAATATACTTTATTTGCTTTGAATGTAGGTACATACAAATAGGATCGTAAATAACATAATAAAGAACCGTGTACATTCTGCCTTGTTGGCATGCAAACACAATAATTATTATACAAGTTATCAAAATGATGTATCATTTAGGAAATCCTGAACAGAATAATAACATTTATCTACTAGTAATTCAGTAAAACATTTTTTAAATTTCATCAAGGGCAAGGTTTTCATATGATCGGGAATTTTATTAAAGACAACAGGAGCCATACAAATTACATTTTTTTTTAATAAACTCGTTTTAAATGTGCCTGTGTGAAGTAAATTCTGATATTGTGATCTTAATGACGTACTCCGTTTTCTGGTTTCTGTTAATGTGGCAAATAAATTACGGTTTGTTTTAACAAATATTGCTAATTCGAGGATATAGAGGCATGGGAAAGTTAATAGTTTCTGAGACTTAAATATAGGCACACAACTATCAGTAACTTTGAGGCCAAATATAGCTCTCAAACAGCGCTTTTGAGCTTTAAAAATGCTTTCTCGTTCACTACAATAACCCCAAAATATAACACCAAATCCTAAAATAGAAATTACAAGATCATGGTAGGCCACTAGTATTGTTGACCGATTTACTTTTTTGGATAGGTTGTATAACATAAACGCGGCTGTGCTCAGACGTTTACAGATATCTTCTGCTTGCGGCTTCCATGTTAACTGGCTATCAATTAAGATTCCCAGAAATTTTGTGCTATTCACTTTATCGATAGTTTGGCCATTGTAGTTGATATCCATGTCACTGTAGATATACGTTGGTGAAAATGCATAGTTTTAGTTTTTTGTAGATTAATAACTAGGTTATTATTGTCAAGCCATTTTATTAAACTGCTGATCGAGTTATTGATGTCATTTACGTATGAGTCTTTATTGGTACATGAAACAATTGAAGAACTGTCGTCTGCAAATAAAATAATTGGATTAGATATATGGCGTGGCAGGTCATTAATATAAAGTAGGAATAGTAAAGGTCCGAGGACACTTCCCTGCGGAACTCCGTATTTTATTTCTTTAAATGACGATAAAGTTTTTTGTTCCTTCCTAGATTTTAAACATAAGCGTGATATCTCTGTACATTGTCTACGGCCTTTGAGATAAGTTTTTATTAAGTTAAGAGCATTGCCACGAATACCGTACGCATCAAGTTTGGTTAAGAGAATATCGTGGTCCACGCAGTCAAAGGCTTTCGACATATCGGCATATATTGCACATACCGGTATTTTGGAATCTACTTTAGGCATTATTTCATGGAGAAAATCAAAGATGGCCATGTTAATATTTTTATTTTTCCTGAAGCCCATTTGTTCGTGACATAGTATGTGGTATTTAGTTAGGAAGTTGTCAAGAGATTCATAGATAACTTTCTCTATGATCTTGGAGAATATAGAGATAAGAGCAATTGGCCTATAATTTACCATTTCTTCTTTATCGTTTTTTTTATATACTGGTATGACTATTACGCTCTTGAGACTTTCTGGAAATACGCCAGACTGTATGCTTACATTAATAATATGAGCAAGGGGTTCAGCTATACAATGTGCAACAAATTTGATAACTGTTGTTGAAATGCCATCGAGGCCAGAGCTCTTTTTATTTTTCAGATTTCTAATTATACGCATTACATCTAGAGGTATAACAGGGGCCATAAATATTGTATGTGGGTTTATATTTATTTTAATGGTATCGCATAACGTATGTTTAGGTATGCCAGAGGTTTGTTCAATGAAAAAGTTATTAAAAGATTCAGCTATTAAATTAGGGTTTGATATTATTTCATCTCCTTTTTTTATTTGAGAAATGGGTTCTCTTACAATCTGTTGTTATTAATAATTTGCCAGGCCGTTTTGGATTTGTTTTTTGAGTTATTTATTAAGTGGTTATTCTGCGCTTTTTGTGTAAGTTTAATAATTTTCTTAAACCTCCTTGAGTAAATCTTAAATTTATTTTTGTTTTCAGACGTTGGTTTTAGTCTCTGCTGCCATAATAGTTGCCGTTGTTTTTTGCTACATATTCGTATCCCGCGAGAGACCCATTTTATTTTTTTCTCTGATTTTACAGTAACTAATTTGCTCGGGAAACAGAGATCATGTAACAGTAGGAAAATGTCAAGAAAGTTATCACTGGCTTTGTTAGCATCCTCTAAATGTCAGTACGATGCACATTTTATGTCTATAATCAAACAATAAAACTTCAAAACCAATATATTTCCACTAAAAATAATAGTATGTAGTGGCAGCCCTAGAGGTAACAGAGGTTAGTACGTAGCTAGCTATTAAAGTTTTAGTTGAGACACTCGTTGTGTTAAATGTCACGCTTTGGGCTGCGCCGGGCGGATCGCACATGCTCTAGAGATGATGATACCATGTGAGATTAAAGCACCTACCTACGACGTGAGTAGGTAAGATTAGACGCCAGTGTGATATTGTATACCTTAGGTAGACATCATACCTAAGTAGGATTAGGTGTAAGAAGGAAGGTAGATAGGTTTAATACACATAGATTTTTGAAAACGAAATAAAATCCGATCTCATTTTGAGATTGCAAAATCATATTCGTATGCATATTTTGAGGGTATTTTTTTCAGCTTTATTTACTTTGGTATTTTACTTATTAAATTCATAACTTTTTAAGGAAAACTTGTAAAGAAGCCAAATTCTTAATTAAATGCTGAGAAAAGGTGCAACGTCAGTCTCGAATGCAAGGTTAGTTAAGTAGTCTGGTAAGGAAATATGTAATTTTCTTGGCAAAGTCATGGGTCATGGGGCTATTAGTTAAATAAATATGAACATAATATTACAAACTTCAATTTTCAATGATGCATTCATGATCTTCAAAAATGCTAGATATAAATAAATAACGAACCTTTTTATAATCCAAAGATGATCATTAACAACTCTATTAAATCTCCTTACAAATTACAGTTGCGCAAACGCAGCTTCAGTGGCACATCGACGGTCGATTGGCCGCCATCTGGCGCCGTAATAGATCCTAACCCACCAGACCATCACGCTACCATAACCCCGATAACATTAACCATTGCCTGCCTATTACTACAAGCCATCAACTCAACTACTTCGAAGACAGTAATGGATATCGATTTAGCCGAGTCAGTCGTATTATTTTCTGGTTTCAAAGTGGGATGGCCTTCCATTATCTCAATGACACAACTTTATATCATGTTTCCATTTCGTGTAAGTAGTGTATTAGTATCTGAAGTAATTGTTGTTTTGTTTACTGTTTAAGTTTTGTTTATAAAATTGGAGTTAATGAAGCGGTGGTTATCCAAGGGTTTTTAGCGTGAGTTACCTTTCGACGAATACAGGCAGTGCTGTGGCGGTATCTACATGGTCACATGCGAACTAAAGTTTACCTTAAAGTTTACCGTGCAGTGGACATATACAAGAACCCAACATCAATCGTTGGGCAGTTGCCCGCCAGACACAACACCCGTCTGGTCGGAGGATCTTCCCTTTTCTATGGTGGATGAGTGAACTTTACACCCTGTTCCTCATCCCCCTAAAGTGCTATAGGCCAGTATTCATTCTTAGCATGGCACCCAAAGTCAATGTAAAAGTCATCTAAACGTCAACAGTCATGTTTATTTCTGTCATGATTATAGGAAAACCAGATGTCTTGTGATCAGTTTACATCAATGCATTGCTAGGAGCAATTATCACATTACATCTTCATTTGCACTTAAAATTAATAATTATTCTACGATCGCATTTGCCCATCATGTTCTTCCTCTATGTGTACCTAATATAATAACAGCTCATAGCGCCAATCAACAAGTAGCATGTGGTTGTAATTGCTTACCATCACAAGCATGCGGTAAAATATAATTACTAGATTAAATCTAGATTCCTATTAAATTTAAATCATTTGTGTAAGTAATCACAATGTTTAACTTCAAAATTAATTAAAACAAGGTGCTGTCTCCATGTCATTTCTGAAACGTGTATAACCAAAGTAGGGCAATAATCACACACAAATGGGCTCAGATCACAGTGCTCTTGACAATAAAGCTGGGCAGAAACAGCTCGCAGCTGATGTGCTCTTACCTTTATTTACAATAACAGTACCATTTTTAGTGGGTACTTTTAGAAATAATGCATTTTTATGATTTACAAATTGGAGTGACAGGTGTCTATTATTTTTCACCTGGCATCTTTATACGGGGATTATGTTTAGAGGATACGTTCAACTATGCTTTCCGTCAAGAAGCAATATTTTGGCAACAAAATTCAAGCAGTTATATCAATGGACGCGATTGCTCATGCAGTTCACTACAGTTAAAAGAGGTTGTCAAATCTTTTGTTTACTTTGGATAACGTTGTTTTGATCAAACAATCACACCAGCTAACAATGTTAATTTGCTGCAAGCTGATTGCGACTTACCCATTAGCGACTTGATTGAGCTGCCAGAAAGCTAATTTTAGTGAAGTTTTTAACAATGTACTTGTTATGGTAATAATCAAAAGCCAGTGCATTGTGCACTCCGACCAATGCGACTCCGGCCCTACACACCGGTAGCACGTGTTTGAGTAGTAAGTTAGTCTGTGGTAGAACACGCTCTGTGTAAACTTAGGCTGTGGCAATATGATCACAATAAGCCCTTTGTACTGTGGCGCCATATTGGTTGAGTCGACATTTGGTGCTATAGCCGTAGGCTGGATGCAGGAGGTGCGACTGTTGTTTCAAAGTGACGTCTTTTAAAAATAAAAATAAATGTTCTCAGAAACAGTCTTCAAGAAAGGAGGCTTCTGTTATACTGTAAATGAAAATTGACATGAAATACAGAGTGCTACAAGGCACCTTTTGGCACCTGAGTGACATCGAAAGGGGGGCGTTGTTGGTAAACATTTATAAAATTGTCTGTGAAATTATCAGAGAAATGTACCTACAAAACAAGATGGCGGCGTTAGTTCCGGTTTTGTTTACGCGCCAAAATAATCCTTTAGCGTTGTAATTACGGGACATTTCCACATTGGACATTGGTCCACATGGAAAAGAAAATGATTCATGAGACATGTTAAAAAAGAACATGAAAACATGTTTACAGTTAAGGCCCCCGCAGACAAGTGCAACGCGACTCCAGTAGAACTATTTCTATGAAAACTTCATGGAAATTATTCAACCAGAATTGTGTCGCACTGTCGCGCCGCGCCTGTCTACACTTGCATTTATACATTTTATCTTTTACCTGATACTAATTAAAATCTCTCAATCAATAGATCACAGGATTACCAAGAAATTAATCTTGTACATATTTATAAACAATATTCTTCATAGAATTAGCATAATATAGACTCGCACATTGATGGCGCCAACATCGACCTTAGTTGATGATAAATAAATTAATAGAAATCTCAGATTTATGCAACGATCTGTCGATTTCTTATGATAATAATGTTATAACTTGTATCAGGGCTTATCTATATGTACAATCGTATGGTAATGTTGGAGGTGTGAAGAACATGGTGAGTAGGCACTGCTATTAAAATGTAGGTACCTAAAATCTTTAATCAATTGTAAGATTTGGTGGATGCATCGATAACAGACTATTGATGTGAGTAATCGCTACCAATTTTTTCCGATTGTTTGACGGTCTGTCCTTGTTGTTTTAACGACTTGTTTAGATTATTGATCGTAATTTCAGGCAATCCGATCCCCAACTGCTCCTTTTAATTCATTTACCTTTACCTGTTAATTGTGTTGTTAGGAACAAAGGACCATCTATAATTAATAATCTAGAGAGACCTCCTCAATTCATAACTGTTTACATTAAATTATAGCAGTGTGTTTTACATGCAAACCAACCTCATAAGAGCATAATAGAGCTTGTCAAATTATGTTCAGAAAATGACTTGAAGTCATTTTCTGAACATAATTTAAACAAGCTACCTTTTCTGAACATGGAAGCTGTAGGTCTGCAAACAGCCTTAGTCAGCTCCTTTTACTGTACTAGCACGTGATAAATTTAATGGTAGTAGTTTATTTATTTATTTATTTATTTATTTGATAGGAATAACAAACAGCAGTATATTACAAAGTAGGCACACAATATTAAAAAAAACTTATAATAAAAGTAACAAATACACTACTCAAGGCGTTATCCACAGATTACCATACAGAATAGCTAGCTGTTAGCAAAACAAATTAAGGGTTATGATCTCTTAAAATACTCGTAATTTCACTCTTAAATATAGCTTTGCTGAGAAACAAAATATCAGTAGAGCCAAATTGTTTATTATAGGTGTCAACCAGGCGATGTAACGGCGAGCGAGCGCCTGAGTTAGTTCGACAAAATGAAGTAGCAAATAGGCATCTCGAACGAACTTCTCGACCGATTACCGTACGAGGGATAAGGAAGCACAAACTGTTCACAAGATCAGTACAATCAAATTTATTGCGGCATATACTAAACAGAGTCAACATTTCAAGTAGGGTGCGACGGGATTGCAAGGTCATGAGGTTATATTTTTCAAGCAATAATTGATATGACATTTTGGTTTTAAAGCATCTGTAATGCATGGAACGTAGGTACTTACGTTGAACCAGCTCAATGATCTCAACGTACTTTTTGTAATAAGGGTTCCAGATGGGTACTGCGTATTCAAGTTGTGGCCGTATTATTGATTTATAAAGGTGCAAGTAGGTAGAAGGCCGATGAAATTCTCTAGACGCTCTCATTACGAAACCAAACATTTTATAAGCTTTATTGACTATGTTGTCTACATGGGTGTCAAGGTGGAGCTTTGAGTCAAGATTAACGCCTAGGTCACGGAGGGATGAGACCGTGTTTAGGGAAGTGTTTCCAAGAGAGTAATTGAAATTCGTCACCTGTTTTTTCTTAGTAAACGTAATGCTGTAACATTTAGAGACACTAAGGTGAAGCTTATTGACACTGCAGTATTCCGAGAAGCAGTCAAGATCCTTCTGAAAATCTAAACAGTCGGTTGGGACAGCAATATTTTTGTAAATTTTCAAATCGTCCGCGTATAATAGGAACTTTGAATTCTTAAAGCAATCTTTGATGTCATTAATGAATAAGATAAAAAGAAGGGGCCCTAAAATTGAGCCTTGGGGGACTCCTGAAGTGACCTTTATCGTATGAGACTCGAACCCATTTATGACAACCTTCTGGGTCCTATTAGTGACATACGACACGAACCAACGCAGTAAATCTCCTCTAATGCCATTGAATGCGATTTTGTTGAGTAATAGCTTATGATCCACCTTATCGAACGCCTTTTGGAAGTCTGTGTATACAGCATCAATTTGCTGCCTCTTGTCTAAGCCTTCAAACAGATGTGTTGTGAAAATAAGGAGGTTACTTATACAGGACCTTCCTCTAACAAACCCATGTTGTTCTTTTAATATAACACGATGAATGATAGGGTATATCTCACTATGCACTAATCTTTCAAAAAGTTTTGAAAGCCCCGACAACAACGAGATTGGACGATATGTAGATACATTACTCTTAGAGCCACTTTTATGGATAGGAACAATGTTTGCTCGTTTCCAGACATCAGGAAATACACCACTGGCAAGACATTTATTAAATAATATAAACAAGGGAAAGCACAATGTGTCGCAAGTATTCTTTAAAAAGATCGAAGGAATACCATCTGGCCCTGGACCCTTAGAGGCATCCAATGATTTGAGTTCTTTTTGAATTTTGTATAAAGGAAAGTGCAAATTACAAAGATTAATATCGTTATTAGGATTAGCGGGAGGCGGTACCCATGACTTATGATCGAAAGTAGACGGTTCGTAAACGGATTGGAAAAAAGTTGAAAACAAGTCACAAGTAGTAGTAGGGTCATTGGAAGACTCTTGGAGATAGTGAACTGTAGCTGGGATAGTATTAGTGGAGTTACGATTGGAAACGTAAGTCCAAAATGCTTTAACATTATTTGCCACGCTGTCCTCTATAAAATTCATATATTTTTTATAACATATGTCAGCCTGTTTTTTGAATTTTGCTCTGTAAATAGAAAATAGTTCGTAGTCACTAATGTTTCCATATTTCTTCCACCTAATCCACGATCGACATTTCATTTTAAATAAATGCAAAAGAGATTTAGTGAACCAGGGTGGGAATTTAAAGTTTTTAGGGTTGTGAGTGGGAGTATGTAATTTAATAATTTCGTAAATTTTTTCGTAAAAAATAGATACGGCTTCATCAGGTGGTAAATTATCAAGTAAGATGTTCCAATCAGCGTTAATCAGTTAGTACAGATCAGAGATTACCAGTTTTATTATAAAGTTTATTGCTCTAATGAATAGTTAAAGCGTTATGGCCATATGTTTAAATTGCCCCACACAGCTAGAGAAACAAAAAAAAATGGAACATAAAATATGACACTAAGACACATGTGTTACATAATGGGATATCAAACATGCTGTTTTTGTAGTTATGCAAGCATGTTTTTTGATGATCAAATAACAATGATTTATTTGTTGGAAATTCTTATGAGAGAAAAATAATCACTAAGGTAAAAAAAACGCAACCTGCGTATATTAACTTGTTGTTTTTTAATGTTTTTTCCGGCATTTAAATTCTCTTTTAATGTTTTTATGCAAGCCCCCGATTAGGATGTCAACGCCAATAAATCTGACTTATATTTTTATATTAATTTCATACTCGTAATTACAGGTGTGACAATATGGATAATTAGGTGTGATTTGAAAGATTTTCACTTTTTTATTTTCTATTTTGTGTTCCACGAACTGTGTCCAAATAAATGTTATTCTTTCTTTAGGTTGTAATTATTAGCTATTTACTTAATGACAATGAATAGCCTTTATTGACAATCTTACAATCTAATTACATAAAATATATTATTTAGTTAATAAAAATAAAAAAGTGAATTCTTCAGACATCGAATCGGGTTGTTTTCAACATTGTTCTGAAACCGATGTCTGGAGAAGGCCTCCGCCATATTCTTCCACAGTTCCCGGTCATGGGTTTTCCTCTTCGAAATGGGCTCCGCGGTCGCGGTAAGGTCGTCGTCCCACCTGGCACTTGGCACACGCAAAGAGTTCGTCAACTTCAACGAATCACTTTGGCGCTACAAATCATAGAATTATAATAATTAAGGTCGTGTTCCAAATTCTTAGGAAGTAAAGGGTTTCATTAACAGTTTCACAAACTTCTCACGAATCACTCAAACATACCCGCTCTATAATGTACAGAAACCGTAGTAGGTACTGAAGGATCAATCAACCCTGTTTGACTTATGTTGTTCATCGGTAGTCGCTCGTGGCTTATTGAAATAATAACAGCCGCTCGGGTCGATTGAAGGTTAAGTTACGCTTGCCGAGGTCGGTACGTGGATAGGTGACCATCCGTTACATATTGAGACCCCTCCGTGCCTCGCAAAGCACGTTAAGCCGTTGGTCCCGGTGCGCATGTAATTTGACAGATGTTACGGGTAGTCACAAGCCCAAAAGTTTGACAACCAGTTTCACCAAAGAGTATCGTATTACCCAGTTACTGTGTTGTGAAGGTCATTTATGCAGTCGCCCCACGTTACTGGTATTCACCTGTATCCGGGTAGACTGGACTCCCAACATGGGAAAGGGCTAGGCAGATTTTGGTAGTCCGTGAATGCTGCTAAACCACAACAAGAACCTAGTTTCAATGTAAGGCATGTCTAGTTGTTAGAAAATCCATTGTTTCGTATTACTGAGAAGAATCATTCATATGGTGGGATTTGGAACCTATAATCTATGGACAAACTAGTCGTACCACAACAGCTCAAGGCCATATTTTATAGAGTTATCAAAGTCCCACAAATTTCTTTTTAAACCTTGGGTCGTATTGTTATTTGCCTTTATTACTTTTCCAGTGTAAAAAAGAGTTAGACCGCCTTCCGACAGTAAAAAACTAGATGTTCGATATGGTGAAAAATACATTCAGGAGACAGATAATACAAAATTCTTAGGTATCTGGATCGATAAAAAGATGAACTTGAAAATACATATAGAAAATTTATGCAAAAAACTTAGCCTGTGTCCATATGCCCTTTATAAATTAAGGAAAATTTCAAATGTGTCAACATTATTAATGGCATACCATGGATATATAGTGTCTACTCTGCGACATGGACTTATATTTTGGGGATACTCGCCCGATAGAGAAATGGCGTTCAAAGCACAGAAAAAATGCATAAGGGCAATTTGTGGCATTCAAACTACAGACAGTTGTAAGCCACATTTCCAAAAGCTTCAGTTACTCACACTTCCTTGTCTCTACATATACGAAGTAGCAAACTATGTTAAGACAAATATACACTTATACAATCACCCCAAGAGTTTACGTCACAAATATAAAATCTGCACAATACCACACAAAAAAGCCATTTTTAATAAAAAATTTCTTGGTATGGCACCGAAAATTTACAATAAGCTACCTGAACATATAATTGAAATTAAAAATATGGAAAAATTAAAAAAAAAACTACACACGTTTTTAGTTGCGAAATGTTACTATTATATTAATGACTATTTAAATGAAAAATGCTAGACCTACTACATTCGATTTATTATATTAGGAAAAATCAATCTTATGAATTATCAATATATTATTTTTAATTTGATTTGTATTAGTTTTAAATCTGACTGTAATGTATTCTTTTATTTTTAATTTGATTTGTATTAGTTTTAAATCTGACTGTAATGTATTATTTTGAACTGGTATTTGAAGTGGTGTTTTCAATTGTTTCGAACCTAATTTATATTTATTTGTTATTTAATTTTCTGTCGATTTTTTATTCTGACATTTAAATATTGTTATAATTAGTTCATAAGGCTGACATATTTAATTTTATCTTGTACCAACTTACTTTGAATACCCTTTGCATACCCGTGTGATGGTTAAACGTGGAGAACTCTATTACCTATAAACAAAAAACATCGATGCATATCTGTACCCATGTTTGCAAATAAATAAATGATTACTGATTACTGAACAACTGATAGTTGTGATTCATGAATTAACCTATTTCTGGCGACAAAAGCAGACCAATCCGACCCAAGAATCTCCCAACAATATTTACGCCGTCAAGAAATCGCAGCAACAGCCTTCCAAACAATCAGTCGCACATTACTACGTGTGTTCATCAAAACTCCTGGTGCTGACAGCCCCCCCCCCCCCCCACTGCCGACCAGATAATAGCTTTTCCCTGTAACAGTATCGTATCAGAAATCTTTATTAGGTAATTATTTCTGGGCGGCCCCCCGTCGCTAACTATGACAAACATATTTGTGTTTTGTTCGCTCAAGTACGGAAGTGCTGGTAATCAGTTAGGCTGGTACTTTTGCAAGGTAAGGTTTGGTTTTGTTGCTATGCGTTGTAGCTTTCTCATGTTGTCTAGCTAAAGCATTTTCTCAGTTGATTAAACCTGCGTGTTAGATCAAGTCGGCTTTGGCACCTTAGATCTACTTGTATGCCTTGGTTTAGATTATTAATCTCAAAGGACACAGACGTAACTAATAACAGACCATAGATAAGGTCTTATAACCTGGATGAGACTAGCTCAAAAGCGTGCAGGCGCAATAGAGAGGCTGGACCTACAAGACTGTTGGGCACAACATTGGGTGAAGTCAGGTTGCCCATGATGATGGTAGTTTCAATTTTGAAATCAGTATTGAGTTTTCCTCAGTCGAAAGATATATTAACGTTCATAATTTAGTTTTAAAGAAAAACATAGTTTTTATTTAGTAGATGGACCAACCTGAACCATTGTTGTATTACTTACCAATAAACCCATTGACCATTTACCCACATGATACCAGAGCGTCCTCAAATCATAACAATCAATAACGTAACATAACTGCAGGCATGACAAATGACCAGGGGGGTGAGGCTAGGACAGGGAGGGGCGAAGAGGGGTGTCGAAGGTAAGACGACGATAACTCAGGCCAACGGCCGAGTTTCTGCGAAAAACAAAGAAAGGTGGCACGATATATTTGTTACTTATACGTAGGGTGATTGTGGTTGTCTATCGAATTTGCGGACAGCTTTGGTCCATATTTTTTTCAGTGAGGTGTTAGACAGTTCCTTGTGGGTTAAGTGAGTGGCAGACAATTGCTGGCCAATTATCGACACATCGGCAAACACCTTGAGGCTGCTGTTGTCTTATAAAGTCGTCCAGTGCTAGACAACCTCGTCCCTCTCAGTTGGTGTCTATGTCGCTGGGCAGGGTGCTAAAACAGAATTCAGGCCTGAAATTTAAAAGAAAATCGCATGGTGCTATTACTATTATTATATTTTTTGCGCTGATTAGGTTTTTTCGTTATTTCAAATAAGTAAAGTTTTTTTTTATTTGTAGGCTGCAAAATGCAAATAAAATAAAATCAATCAGGACTTTCCTTCTAAACATTTTTACATGGTGTCCACACTTATAGACAACTAGATTTTCCCCGAGGATTTTCCCTTTAGGGGTTGTATTTCTGAAAATATCCCGATGGGTGCCAACGCCGGGGGTAGAAACATCCCTTTTATTGAGTTCGCCCCGTTTTTACAACTTTTATTACTAATTTTTTTTATAAAACTTGTTATGACCGCCTTTGTACTAATTTGGGGATGAACAAAAATAAGTTACTTAATCATTTTATTTTAGGTTGGGGACATTTTTTTCTGTTAGCGGAGGGGAGTAGGCTTGTCAAGCAATAGCTTTGTGGGTATTTTTGAGGAAGTTACCGGTCTTATTATACTTGGAGACTATTGTTTTATTGTTGCCTGTTTTTTTTACTAATTTGTTTTATTTTTTATTAATTTTAATTGTATGCTGTTTTTTTATCCATTGGCTTTTCACAATTCCAGTGCTACTGCTTTACAGAGGCTTATTATATGTGCTATTACAAATAAAAAGGGGAAGAAGTATCAAAAATAAGATCTCTCAATTAGGTCACTCATATATACGCGATTTAACAACATTCAATTTGATCCATTCACAATTTTCATCAAACACGATCGATCGCAATCTAATCTCTTAATCCCCATCAATTTGTCAATCCCCATTCAATAACTCGTAAATAAAATCAACAATATTGGCCTAAAATTTTAACGGCACAGAAACCCGTTTACCCGCAAAATGGTAACCGTTCTCCAATACAAATCCGACAAATAAAACAATATTTTATCTTAATTACTTCCATCCCAAATGACCATTCAAATACGTGGCACGGGATTCGAACCCATGACCGATCCGTAATTAATTTCGCCGTGAACATTGACAAACGGACCGGCCGGGATAAATCTACTGCGTATATCATTACGATTTGGGCCCTTTTCCCTTTATAAATACCCGTTGGCCGGTATTGGGCGGTGCCTTAAATTCGGGTGCTTCGTTGTTTACGCTTATTAGCGGGTGAGCTGCGAGATTAATTAAATTAAGTTATTGCTTAAGCCATTTTTATTAGACTTTTTTACTTTTGGCCGTTTTTAGTCCTTCGGTCCAATTGTTTAGGTCCAGGCTGTTTAGCAAAACCAACTCATGATTTTGCAAGTACTGTAATACTAACGTATGAGTCAAAATATGTATACGTTAATCCTGAAATAATTTCATATTAATACATATATAACAACCAGTAACTGACGCCGAGCGAATAATTATTGTACACACGGCTACACATCAAGGTATACAGTTCCAGTTTATGCTGATCTCGCATTGTATAGGATTTCTGTATAATGCGAGGTCAGTTTATACTGGAAATGTATAGCTTGGTGTAGCAGTGTGTACCACCACCTAATACAGTCTACCATCATCTATACAAACAAATAAATAAAAATTTAAGTGTCTGTTTGTAACGTCAAAATACCTTTCACTAAATGGATATTGTCTGACTTATCTCCGAAACGGCTGGGCCGATTTTGACGGGAATTTCACTGGCACATAGCTGATGTTATAAGGAGCTAATTTTATTTTATTTTAGAAAAGGAATTAGGTTCCACGCGGGCGCATCCGCGGGCAGCAGTTAGTACAATGTAAAGTGTAAATACGTAACTAAATCTATCTCTTAGTCAATTTTAAATGGGGTCAATCGCCTCGAGGGAAACCAGTATTCGTAAAGGCTCTTACACACTGGCGCGATTCGCCGCGCGACGCGAATTTTAACAAAACAATTCTCAGAAATTGTTTCGTTAAAATTCGCGTCGCGCGGCGAATCGCCCTAGTATGTAAGAGCCTTAAAGCTGGTCTAATTTGACGATCACTCAGAAGTACCTAACCCGTCAGGGCGGTAAATATGGAATATGAAATGTATTGCGTCAGCAACCACGAATCATCAAGTAATATGGAACGGTAAAGTTGAATGTTTTAGTTTTCGGAGGTTTTCCGGCGTTGTAATACTTACTTATGATCAAAATACCCGTAAGTTACGACAAACATAATTTCATATTATTTCAGAAATACCTTTAAATAAGGTTAATCTTTTTCTTTAATCTTTAAACAAATTAGATATTGATTCGCAGAAACCGCATTATTTTAGTAAATCAGCGGTCTCTCTCCTGTCTCTCACTCATTAGCAATGCTTCCAGATCTTTCATTCCTAATATGGCCATTCCCTCCCCACATAATACTATTGTTTTTGTCAACGTGTGTCTTAGGACCACCATTGTCACAATTTTCCTCAATTAACATCTATTGTTGCCAAACGTATTGAAAATGTGTGTGAGATGGGCCATAATACCTGTAGCGATAACAAATGCCATGGGCCATATTACGTGCATATTGAAAGTGTTATTATTGTATTGTAGATAGTAAGATTATTGATGGCCCAGTCTCATGCACGATCTTGTGGGTTCAAATCTGGGCAAGTACCAATGTGACTTATTCTTATGTACTTTCTGAGTTTATTTTAGACATTACTGACATCGGTGAAGGAAGATCGTGAAGAAACCTGAACTTACAGTTAATATAAGTCTTAATTGATTCAGGCATGACTTTGCGGAAATCCATTATAAAATACAATAGACGCTGATATATTTAGAAACCTATTCCGCTTGACTATTCTTCAAGAGTCATAAAAACCCTGTAAGAACCATCTTCAGGATGACGATTGACCAATTATGGCATCTTCAGGATGACGATTGACCAATTGCAAACCAGAACGCGACGTGTTACCAAACCGAGCGCTGGACGAGTACTCAGTAGTACTTTACTCTGCGTCCAGCGCTCGGTGTGGTAACACGTCGCGTTCTGGTTTGCAATTGGTCAATCGTCATCCTGAAGATGCTTCGTTGAGAGGTGAAACACGTGTCGGTTTCTTACAGGGTTTTTATGACTCTTGAAGAATAGTCAAGCGGAATAGGTTACTAAACATATCAGCGTCTATTGTATAATATAAGTCTTATCTGAAATCGCCAACCCGTCTTGAACAAGTGTGGTGATCAATGCTCATGCTTTTTTTGTATGAAAAGAGGCGTCTGCCTTGCAACGGGACAATAATAAGCTGAGAGCCTAGACAAGTGACTATCGAGAGCCTAGACAAGTGACAATCGAGGGTCTAGACAAGTGACAATCGACGGCCTAGACAAGTGACAATCGAGGGCCTAGACAAGTGACAATCGCTTCGAAAGCCCTCCGTTTTTCTACAGCGACTTTCAACAGAATTGACATAAGCTTTTCTATAGCTTATTTCAGGACAGTCCTATACATTTTTGCCTTTTCCACCATCGTTATCGCTGATAGAATGTCACTTTGTCTAGGGCCTCTCGTATTATTATTTTTAGATGGTTAGATAAGTATATTGGTACTTTAGTCATGGTTATTATGATAAGTGTTTGCTTCGGAATCGTAGTGCATTTGTACAAGTTCTTGCGTGATTGAAGTACTTCTGTTGTTCACGTAATCATAAATCGTAAAGTTGATTGTCTGATGATTGTTTACGTAATTCGAATCACATAACTTTGTTTTTCTTGCGATTTCGTCCTGTCATGGGGTGGACCGACGATTTTGCTGAGTGCGGAAACACAGGACCAGTACTTGTTGTTTGGACGAGGTCGATCTGGACATCTTAGGGCTGATTACTTGCCTTGAAACAGCCATCTAAAGGAGAGTGGTTAGCCGCAAAATCTCAAAGATTTAATATTTTCATATTGGTACATAAGTACCTACGTTTCTTGATCGGAAAGATGCAGATTAAAGCAATAGTACTTCCTAGCATCTCCTTCACCTTCAGGGTGTATTCCACACAGGTTGGACTAATGCCTTACTACCACTCACTCCTAATTACAGATTTACTTGTTCAATAAAACTAACAACTAAATCTGGGTAGTAAGTACAGGACGACACAACTTAGATGTAGCATTGAAAAAATTCGTAAAACCGACCACCATCCGAACTTAGTGCACCTTCAAAATCTCCAATCTTTATTACTGCTTAGGTGATAATGTTCTTTACGCAAACGCAATAACTTTGTAAAGTCATATAACCGTAAAATAGAAATGAATGAATGCAAATGATACTACATCTACTAATCGAATCATTACACCCATAAAGATTACTCAGTATATTAATTTGTTTATTTTCAGATTGGTAATTTCTATTTAATCACCAATAATCACCATCGTTATCATCATAAGCCTACGAATACTTACGACATTTAATTAGTATAGTAATCCCGTTATCCGTTATCTCACATCTCTATGTAAATAAGTAGTACCTATCTTTTGAAAATCTTTACTTACATTATCAATAGTATTGTTGTTAAGGAATCTCGTCAAATAAATATTGTTTAAGTTCCTCATTATCATTACTGAGCAATGTCAGAAAATATCTTGATGGCAGTAATGTTTAGTGATTATTCTATTAGTCAGTGCTCATTTTTTCTTTTGACCATTTTGGTACAAAAAATGGCATAATTATGGTATCCCTTTCGGACTTTCCCGCAATCGGGTCGATCCCTACCAGAGGATTCGCTTGATGACTGACTGGGTCAGTTTTGACGTAAAGTCGTACAATATACTGACTTTGCTGGATATAGGTAAAGTCCTGTCCAACGGATGGTAGATTCTACACTATACCTTGGAAAAACTTCAAGATGTTTGCCGGCCGTGAGATAAGCAGGATGGCAAAAAAAATCTGGCCGTCCTGTTTACAAAATCTTCTTTTACACATACGGCAGGGACCTTGGCAACAACACTGCAAAAATGATGACCTAATTAAAAACAATCCTTTACTTTTATTATGTAGACCAACCGAAATAACACAAGTGTTTCACTTACGTAACCGTCAGTCGATGATAACATCTATTGATTTGCACACGTCGCTGTTAACACTAGCATGTTGACACAATACATAATCATCAATTTTATACAGGTAACGTGCTCAAGTGCGGTTGGGAGAAGTGCCGTTGAAATCAGTGCTAAAAGTGGAATACCTCATATATATTACGTCAGTGTTTTGCTGTTTCGAAAAGAAAAACACAAGAAAAAACAAAAATGAAATGATAAGATTAATTCGATAAAAAATTGATATAAAAATAAATTATTTAATTTAAAAAAATACTATTATACCATTCTTTTGCACTGTGATGGCAAAAGCACTATGGAGGCTGTGTTGTATATAGTTCAACATTTTCACTGTCACTAATTCAATTTTGATGTTACAGCTCCTTTAAACTGAGCCAGTCCTGGTAGATTTCGCTTCTGGTACCAATCTTCTTCCTGCAGTGAACTCCACCATGCTTTCAGTTTAGCATATTTGTCATCCACAGGTACCAACGTAGATAAAGTAGAGATGCTAGCAACACATGACACATCAGCTACCGTCAGATGGTCTCCTGCCACGAACTTTGACTTCTGCAAGTATTTCTCCAAAATGTCATAACCAGCATTCACCTCTGCGACTTGTTGCTGAGTGAGCTCCTTTAGTCCTTGGGTCAGGATTGGCTTCACTATCCCTCTGATGGCGGGAAACAGGATGGAAGTATCAAAATACATCCTCGAATCTATTGTAGCTCTTACACTCAACTCGTTAGGGTACAATGTCGCTCGTTTTTCAGCACCATACTTAGAAACCAGATACGTGATGATTGCGTGGCTGTCAGAGAGTACAAAATCCCCATCTTCTAACAGAGGGACGGTGTGTAAAGGGTTTTTCTCCAAGTATTCTGGTGTCATGTTATCTCCGGTCAAGATGTTACATTCTTGTGTCTCGTAGTTCAGCTTGAGGATTTCCGCCGTCATCAGCACGGCGCGGACTGGCGGGCTGGCGTCGATTTTGTGGATTTTGAGCGGCATGTTCACTGTTTCGATGTTTGCACGGAACTAAAGGCTGGTAATCTTAACATTGGTTTATATCAGCTAATAGTGATAACTATGGAGCACACGAAGCGAGCGAGGTAAGTGAGTGATTACGAATAGTGGCATGACTGGATATTTTTTTTTTTATAAAATATTGTTTACGTCAAAGGTCGATAGAATTGAACTTTGACCAGTAGTGGGTGTGCCATATTAATAAAACGAAGTGATTATTTTCCTTAAGTGTGGCGTCAAAAAATATCTTATTTTACTTTGCGTGTTTTGTTTATTCTTCTCAAAAAATGTTTAGCTTGAGTTCCGACCATTCTGAGTCCTTCATTGACTTCATTTATGAAATAAATATAGCAGAGATATCAGAGAGATGTTAAAATAATATTTTCGTTAAGATTTGAAACTCCCGCTCCAAACCTGTTCAAAATCGATCTATTTATAGTTTCAAGGAGTAAAATACTCCTGAAATGATCAGAATTAAACTGGGAACAACTTTGACCGTTTCATCATTTTGTATGGACAACCACTCGTCAGCGAAAACACTTCGACTTTGAAAACTTACTCTTCTTATAAAAGTCCTGAGACGCACGAGCTAATCGTGAGTAATAAAACAAAAAACAAAATCAAACAAAATTATTAAAGAAAAACAAAACTTTAATTTAAACTGAATTTAGGTAAGTTCTAAACAGTCATATATATGTATTGAATACACAAAAAGAAACTTACAATTTCATTTAGTTTAAATTAATCACTTGCACTCATAAAATTAAACACAAAATAAATAGATTTATAAAAAACCTAGCACGAAAATGGTTTTACTTCATCACTGATGTAATGAACCCGTCAAACTGAGTTAGTCCAGGTACATTTGCCTTTTTGTACCAATCCTCTTCCTTTAGTAAATTCCACCATGCGTGCACCTTGGTATATTTTTCATCTACTGGCACCATCGTAGCTAAAGTAGAGATGCTAGCAACTATTGACACATCAGCTACAGTCAGATGGTCGCCTGACACGAAGTTGCTCTTTTGTAAGTATTTGTCCAAAATTTCATATGCGTTATTCACAGCTTGGATTTCTTGCGGTGTTGGTGACGTTCTTTCTCCACCTGTTATTGTCTTCACAATCCCCCCTATTGGGGGAAAGAGGAGCGAATTGTCGAAAAACAGCCTCTGATCTATCGTCGCTCTTATTTTCAGTTCTTCAGGGTAGAATTTCGCTTGTTTGTCACCACCATATTTGGAGACAAGGTACGTGACGATTGCGTGGCTGTCAGCGAGCAGGAAATCACCATCTTCTAGGTAAGGGACAGAGTGTAGAGGATTCTTCTCCCTGTACTCTGGCGTCAAGTGTTCTCCACCCATAAAATCGACGTCCACTGGTTCGTAGTTTATTTTGAGGATTTCTGCCGTCATCAGCAGGCCCCGGACGGGAGGACTGGGGTCGATTTTGTATATTTTGATCGTCATGTTGCCTGTTTCAATTTTAGCGTGGTACTGAATCACTTCAACTGCTTATATTTTGCAGTGATAAAATGATGTCTGCTGAGCGAGCGATATAAGTAGACGGGTTTAAGTGATAAATACATAGCGATATGACGAGACACTATTTTCGTGTGATGTTTATTATTTTTGAAGGTCAACGGAATTGAACTGTGAGCAACTGTTTGCGAGCCATTATATTAACCGTATAAAGTTTCATTCATAATTGAAATGAAATGAAATGAAATGAAATTGTTTATTCTGTAAATAGGATATTAGAATCACTTTTACACGCCATATTAAAAAGTTGTAAAAATAAGCTAGATGAGGTCGGCGTTTCCTATCTGACTACTCTGAGAAGAAAGGCCGAAACAAACTCAGAGGTCACCGTCTCCTTTAAAGTCCAGACATAATCTTGGTCAGGCCATATGAGGACCATGTAGATAAGAGTCTGAAATGGTATTTTGAGGAAATAACCACACAGATTTGAGTGGACCGGTCCAGTCAGTGCAAGCATTTGTCAGTAATTATTTATTCATACTTGAATTGGTGGGTTAGTTTAGCATTCTGGCTAAATTTTAGAGATGGGCCGACTATGATTTTGGCCGGCTATTACTACATTGCTTTTGGTGCAGTTCTAGTGTACAAAACCGGAAGTGTGATTCTAAAATAAAAAAGGTAATAAACAATAGGTTACGCATCTTTATTCAGTATTTTAGAAGCTCTCGTTTAGATTTTTTTTTTTCTTGATTAGAGTTTAATTGACTACCAAGGAAGAGTTCCTATTCCTAATAATATATTACAAACTGTAAGACTGCTTCTTAAATAAAAAGGATTAACAAAAAGGTTAGGTACTTTGTTTCAATTACTTAAATTTTATTTTAAGCATAAAAATTAGTATGAGTTAAAGTAAAGAGCCGAGTAGTCGACACTTATTGCCGAATATTCGCAGACTACAATATACAGCCAGAAGTTTCCCGCCTAGTCGGCGTAGCGACTAGTACATCTCTACTAAATAAATATTATGTTCGGAAACTAAAATGATGAATTAATTAAATAACAAATACAAAGAGTTCCGAAAAAAAAATTAGCTTTGACGATTTCAATATTTTATTGTATGTATAAACAATATTGTTACTTAAATTAACGCATCGCATTGCCTAATTCACACTTAAAGAAATCATAATATTATCTGATAGAATCAGGTAAGTAGAAGCGAGCAAGTTCGGGCCAATACAAGGTCATCATTTAAAGCCGGCTAGATGCTAAAAGTAGCGCCAAGGTCAACAAACAGGCGTTCAAGTGTAAGGCCGGGACTAAAAACGAACGTTTGATTAAAAGTTACCGATGACAACTTTGTAAATCGATAGAGGAAAATCAATAACTATATTAAATAAGTGTAAAATAAATTCTTAATCAACTGATTATAGATTGAATAGAGCAATTGAATTATGATGATGATGATGAACCGTCATCATTGATTAGTTGTTTGATTAGAGACTAAAATCGCGTTGTTGTGGGCTACCATTCCTTATCAAATTGACCTTCAGATCCTCCATACCTTTTAGTTATTCTAACTGTGTGTCTTGTCTCAAGGTCAAGCGAATCCGGTGACCGAAGCGACCAATACTTAGAAACAAGTCGTTCTAACTGATTAAACTATTTCTTTCATTTTTGTGCATCTCTTAGTCCCAACTGGAGCAGGTTCGAACTTGTTTAGTTGGGCTGTGTATGTGTGAGTCATATAGTAACCAAGGTTAGCCAAAAATAATATTTTGTCGGTGGAATTGGCTATTATTACATACTAATGATGACTTTTGCTACATTATCATAATTTCCTACAACGAAGATTAAAAAATACTTTTTTACTGGTAACTATAGTGTTACCCAGCATCAGCCCAATGCTGGGCAAAGGTCTCATATATTATGGGCAAAGGTTCATGAATTATAGCAATTTTATTCATTTCATCGATTTTCACACTGGATTTATAAAAGTAAAATACAGGCTACAGGCGCAACATTACCCAAACAACAATAACAAACAACAATATTAGGTTTATACGATGGTTTAGTTAATACAAAAATAAAATACTAATTTTCAACTTAAAACTAAGCACTGCCACTGTTTCACTTCATCATATATTTTATAAAACCTTCATACTGAGCCAGTCCAGGTACATTCACCTTTTTTACCAATCTTCTTCCTTCAACAAGTTCCACCATGCATGCACCTTGGTGTATTTTTCATCCACAGGAACCATCATAGCTGCAGAAGAGATAGCAGCTACTATTGACACATCAGCAACCGTCAAGTGGTCGCCAGTCACGTACTTTGTCTTCTCTAAATATTTGTCTAAAACTCCGTAAGCGTCATTCACACTCTCGATTTGTTTTGCAGAAGGTGTCCTTTCTCCCGCCATGAGACTGATCACTATCTCCCTGGCTGCAGCAGTGAGGTTGGCAGTCTCGAAATACAGTCTTTGATCGACTGTCGCACGTAATTTTAGGTCGCTAGGGTACAATTTCGCTTGTTTGTCACCACCATTTTGGATACCAGGTACGTGATAATTGCATGACTGTCAGCGAGCAGGAAGTCGTCTTCTTCTAACAAAGGGACGGTGTGCAGGGGATTTTTCTCCAAGTATTCTGGCTTCATGTGTTCTCCGGTCATCAGATTTACGTCTTGTGGTTCGTAGTTCAGTTTGATAATTTCTGCGGTCATTAGGACGGCGCGGGCGCGCGGGCTGAGGTCGAGTTTGTATATTTTGAGAGTCATGGTGACTTTGTCGATGTTGCCGTGCAACTAAAGGCTGTTGCTAACAACAGCGGTTTATATCTAGTAGTGATAATGCATATAGCGATAACGGAGCCGGCGAGATAAGTTTGCCGGTATACGAGATAAACAACTGTTCAAGTGCGAGTTGGATTGCCGTAACGAGGGTTCCCTCTCTTAGAAGTAAACGTATAAAAGTTATAATTATGTGTATTTATTTTTATTTTGTATACCCAATTAAATAACATCAGTATACAATTAAGTTCAATTTATGTATAGTTCTGTAATATTTACTCATTTTCTTCCATGTAAACTTTGTAGATGAGACGGAATTGTAAATTTTTATACATTTTCATCACAAATTAAAAAGGTTGGTAATAATAACGTGCAAACAAAAAGTATTTAATTTCATTATGAGAAAACATAATTTATAATTAATGTAGATTACTTGTAGAAGTGATGAGCATAAAAGCAACAGTGACTGACAGACAGACGGACCACAGACGAAGTCGTAACTTTTTGCAGTATTTTGGCACGGAACCCTAAAAAGTTCAATAAAATAATTTATTTTTGTTCTCTGTTTATTGTTTTGATGATCAAAATACATGGCATGGTATGTGTGACACACTACAAGCATTTTTTTTTAAAGGTGTAAAAATCACTACACAATTATAACAAATTAATAAACATTTAAAATTATTATTTCATAAACTCACTTAGCACTATCACTGTTTTGTTTCATCAATGATTTTATAAACACTTCATACAGATCCACACTCGGTTGATTTATGTTTTTGTACCAATCTTCCTCTTTCAGCAAATTCCACCACGCGTGTATCTTGCTATATTTAAGATCTACAAGCACATACACGTTGGTAGAAGAGACAGCAGAAACTAATAACAAATCAGCTACCGTGAAGTGGTCACATGCTACGAACTTTGTCTTCTGCAAGTATTTCTCCAGAATTGCATAAGCATCGTCCATATTTTCAATTTGTTTCGCAGTAGGAGCCGGGCTACCGGTCATGAGGTCAAGCACTATCTCCCTAGCTGTGGCCATGAGGTTCGAGCTCTCGAAAAACATCCTCTGATTAATTGTTGCTCGTAATTTCAAGTCACTAGAATACAATTTCTCTCGTTGTTCAGCGGTTGCATATTTGGAAACCAGATATGGAACAATGACATGTCTGTCAGCGAGCACAAAATCGCCATCTTCTAACATAGGGACGGTGTGCATAGGATTTTTCTCTAAGTATTCTGGTGTTTTGTGTTCTCCCGCCAAGAGGTTTACTTCTATGGCCTCGTAGTTGAGTTTGAGCAGTTCAGCAATCATGACGCAGGTCCGTGACGGCGGACTGGCGTCCATTTTATATATTTTGATCTTCATGTTGACCGTTTCGACTTTTGCGTGGAACTGAAGGCCAGTGATCACAGCAACGGCTTATATCTAGTACAGATGATACGATGACTGTGCACTTACGAAACGAGCAAAATGAGTGTAGATAATGATCCAATAGCGGCCTGTATCACTTGTTACAGAAAAACTTTCGGTTTTGACATGTTTTTGGCTTTTGTGGACAGGTTTATAATTATCAAATTTACAGTTGTAATAGCATTCACTTCAATTGGTTTAAATAGATTTTTATTTGAATTTTAATGTTATAGTTATTAGTCTTTTAGATAGATCATTTTCTATTTTGTGAATGTGAGGACGTTGTAGGCTTATTGGACTGTAGATTTATTGAACTTCTTCTATTTTTGTTAAGTACCTGGTACTTACTTTTTGAAAGGCCTACATTGTCCTCCCATACCTACTAACACTGTAATTTGAAAGTATTGTAAAAGCCAATTATTTTTAAAAGAGTAACCATGGAGTTTCTTGCTGGCTCTTCTCCATAGGAAACGACCAATTGGAACCGTGCACCTAGCTTCTGACGTTTCATAAGTGCCCATGTAGGTTTATGTGAAATAAAATATTTTGATTTTGATTTTTTGAAATTTTTGTGATCAAAGTTGCTTAATTTTATGTTTATTCAAGCCCAGCAGGCGTAGCATGGCGTTTTCTATCTCTACGAAGAATAGACATAGCTTTTTCTATACAAAGTGACCGTTCGTTTCTTCATTTTTGACATCCACCGTAGAAATCTTTATACAATCTGTCATTTTGTCTTTCATTTCTAACGATCTTTGTTAGGTCTTTTTATATGTAGACTATTTCGGAAGAAAGTTTTCTATCCTTACTGTCAAAATCACACTGACAACCGATAAATCCCATGATAAAACAAAGAATTCTGAGTCGAATTATGTAAAAGAGTGAATTCCGTAAAAAGTGCAGTTGACTCTTTCTATTTTGCTGCCGTCTCGTACTGTTTACTGTCTACAGGAAACGTCATTTTTGTCTACTCTTCCGTCGACAAAACGGTGCTCATGCTACGCCTGCTGGGCCGGATAGGTTATCCCATCGGCAAAATGAAAAACTTCCAAACAAAGTTTCTTTCCCAGTTTAAGCGCCTTAGGAGATGAATAATAAAAAAAATCCTTCTTTAGTGCTTAATTAAATTTTTGAACTCTCATTTAATGAACTCTTGTGCAAAATTTCATGTTGACTCTTTTAATTATTGTACTGAACTAAAGGCAAAATTACTGCAACGATTTATATCTAGTAGAAATTCATAATAATAATCGCTATGAATCTAGTTATGAGGAAATAATGAAGTAGATTTAAAATGTTTTTCTGTCTTTTTTCCGTAATTTCGTGGTCATTACTCATTAACCAGCACACGTGACAGTGACAATGGTAGTGGTGGTGGTATTGGTATTTTACTTCAACTTTGATTTCATAAAACTTCCATACTGCGCCAGTCCAGGTAGATTTGCCTTTTTGTGCCAATCCTCGTCCTTGAGCGAATTCCACCACGCGCACGCGTGGTGTATTTTTCATCCACTGGCACCAACGCATTGATAGAAGAGATACCGGCAACTAATAACACATCAGCTATCGTCATATGGTCACATGCCACGTACTTCGTCTTCTGCAAGTATTTGTCCAGAATTCCATAAGCGTCGTTCAAATTTTCGATATGTTTCGCAGTAGGTACATTTTAACCGGCCATGAGTCCAACCACCACCTCTCTGGCCGCACCAGCGACGTTCAAAGTCTCGAAAAACAGTCTCTGATTGACAGTCGCACGTAATTTCAAGTCACTGGGATACAATTTTGATTGTTGTCCACCACCATATTTGGAAACCAGGTATGTAATGATTGCGTAGATGTCAGCGAGAAAAAAATCGCCATCTTCTAACAGAGGGACGGTGTGCATAGGATTTTTCGTTAAGTAACCCGGTGACTTGTGTTCACCAGCCATAAGATCCACGTCTTGGGTCACATAGTTAAGCTTGAGCAATTCAGCCGTCATCAGTGCGGCCCGAGACGGTGGACTGAGGTCGATTTTGTATATTTTCATCGGCATGTTGACTGTACTGATGTTTGGACGGAACTAAAGCTTAGTGATCAGAGCAACAGTTTATATTTAGTAGTGATACATTAGATGAGTGTGCACTTAGGAAGCGAGCGAGATAACTGAGATAAGGGAAGATAATGCGGTCATAGGATGGAGAATAAACCTTTAGACACATAGTTTGACCACGGCTTATTTTCCAAAGGCCATTTTTTATCACAAATGTGGGATTAACTGTACAAAGGATTTCTTTCAGGTCAATACTTTAGTCAGATCAAGAGTCCGACGATTAAACCCCGAACTGACGACCAAGTGTTATGAGCTCGTATGTTCGCGAAGCAGACACAATAGGTAAACAATCCAGGGCCTAAATGTGAATCTTGGGAATTTTCTCCAAGTATTCTGTTGAAGGCTGCAGGAATCCGTTGGATGAGAGAAGCTCAAGACTGGTCGAAGTGGCGGTGATTGGGGGAGGCCTATGTCCAGCAGTGGACATCATTCGGCTGAAATGATGATGATGATAATGATGATTCTTATGACATACTTTTTCCGGCCTAGATATTCAAGTCTTGTTGGTAGGTCAGTTTCGTCACGCACGTAGGACTTCAGCCGTTATGAGGACGGACTGGAAGACTCGCATCGATTTTTTATTATTTTAATCGTTCTGTGTTTTGATAGTGTGATTACATGTCATGACGGACTATCTCAACGGAGATAAGCCCAATACGCAGGAGATATAATAGTGATAGTGGTGGTGTAGTGGTCATTGTGATATAGTTATATGTTAATGTAAAGGTTTGCGTGGAACTGAAGAATGGTGATGACTCCAATGGTTTTATAGGTATACCATAAAATGATTTAGGCTCTTCAACAATATGCAGAGGTGTCATGTTATGATATATATTAGTATATTGCAAACTTATTGCAAATTCTGGCAATAATGATGACTATGCATGATGCTGGGTGCAAACTTGCACCCAGCATCCGGCATAGGTACGTGCTTATACACGAGAGGTACGCGGCAAACGGCAACTGCAGCCGTCGACACTCGTCGACGACGGCCGCCTTATCAACATGCTGGATGCAAGTTACAACCTGTTCACAATTTCAATTCTTGCATCAGTTTAAAGTCAAACAAGATAAAATTAGTCTTCGTCATGCCACGACTTACTTATCCAAACTTTACGATTTAGTACTTTTAAAACTATTATAAGTACATGTGTAAAATTAAGTTATGCTGTGCTAAAAATATTAACCAGTCAGGAAGGTGGTAAGCGGAGCCGTCGGACATGCATAATTTTTCGTATTAGAAAAAAAAGAAACTTCATTCTGGATATTCGATGGGCTAGATCATGTAAGTTGGACTATACCTAGTAACTAATATTGTGAATTACAGTGACGACTACAATTTTAAAATAATTTTATTTAACACAAATATTATGTTTACCTGCAAACAAACAAGTCCCCCTCTTACATAACCCCATCCAATTACCAGTAATATTCAAATATCGAACCAATTAATTTCATTTCAACACTGGCGTTTTGACGGTGAAAAAACAAAGCCAAAGGGAGGCAAGCACGTAATCTGAGCATGAAATATAGCAAGATAAAATCACGGGTAGTTATCTGAATAAAGTCGTTCCCATTCAAATGTGCGCTGAAAACTGTGAGAGCCCATTTCGGCTGGACCTTTGTTGGGGGACAAGTCATAAGAGGTAGCGGGTTTCAATGTATGAAGGATGAAGTAGACTTTGTCTGTATAACGCTTTTATTCTAAAGTTTTAAAACGGTACCATAAAACATTGCGAAGGACATGACGGTATTCATTTATGAAGAATCTACACAGCAAGTTAAAGTGTGTAGGGTAAATTAATTATTTTTTACGTATTCATCTAGAATTTACCGGCTAATATTGACGTCGAACGGACAATGTACTCATGATTTCACTGTTAACAATAAAAAAAGTCCGCCTCTGTGCAGTTTACTTCTGCATTACAATATATCTCATGAAAGTTTAGTAGTACATACTTACAATAAAAATAAATAAATATTTTAGATAATCAGGGAGAGATTTACTTTACCATTCCAGAATCTTAAAAATAACTAGATATGTCGCAATATTACACATTATTTTGTGATAGATATTTGTTTAATAGCTACAGAAATACGTGCTAACAAAATTGAGAATATGCGGAAAAAGAGCTGTCAATGCAATGCAACTAGAAAGGTAGTTCGCCTCTATGAACCAATGACGTAACTGTTTTATGGGCAATTTAGACGATGCCAATGTAACTTGGAACCCAAAATTTTACAAATTTTATCGGGCTTAATTGTGCTAGGGGAGCAGTGGTGGCCCAGTGGTAACGGCCGCGACTTACGAGTTGTAGGTCGTAGGTTTGAACCCTGACAGGCGCTTTACTTTGTGTAAATTATTTCATCACCACTGCTCTCAAAACGGTGAAGGACACATCGTGAGGAAACCGGCATGTCCTAGAACCAAAAAATCGAAGACACGTGACATCTACCAACCCGCAGTGGGCCCGCGTGGTGGATTACGGCCCACTCCCTCTCACAGAGAGGAGGTCTGTGTCCCAGCAGTGGTAACGTTATAGGCTGATTATGTAATTGTGTTAGGTATCCACATTTCTAAACAAATATCATCTGCAAACTAATTGACAACAAACAAAGATAAACTATTTAAAAGGCCAATATTTTAATAACAAATTGATATCGCCACTAAAAATAAATAACGGATAACATAATTTCAATTAAGATAATCAAACAATATAACTCAGTCACCGTGATACGTGGTGATACTGTCGCAAACAACAGATGTTTTTAGATTTCAAATAAAGCCGTATTGTGAGCGTATTTAGGACTACAGTAGTATTCATTCACAGCTAGTGTCTTCGTATGATTAGCCAGGAACGTGTTAAAACTTGTTCCTCTTCATTTCACAATGTAAAATTAAATTACATACAATAACATCAGAATGTGGAGAAATGGTGGTGGTGGTGGTGCCTACCCCCATGGGAAGAAGGCGAGGGTTTCTGTATGTATGTATCATAATGTGAAATATTCGGTATTTTCGCATACGACGAGGACATCGCGCGTTTTTCCATTTGCTAGTAATTTGGCATGGCAACGTCAACCGCGCTGGACATTGGAGAAATGCTCATCATTTCAATGCTGGAATGTTAATTCAACTTGACATGCGCCCTTGACTGCTTCATTGATGGGCAAAATGTAATCAAATTCTTTGATTAAGATGCGCCCTGTCAATAGCAATAAATAGGCTTATCCCGTATTACATGGGACTTCAATTAATGAAACAACCGAAATATAGATACACCATTACCTACTCTTTGGCGAAAAACGGTTGTATGTAATGTTGAATGCTCATCTTGGTGTCACGGGAGAGGTTCAAAGGTTAACCAAACTTTCATAGGTGCAACTCGCTTCATCCTTCATTTTAAACCAAACCCGGTCACCCGATT
Source organism: Lithophane semibrunnea (assembly GCA_947363905.1). Classification (NCBI taxonomy): domain Eukaryota; kingdom Metazoa; phylum Arthropoda; class Insecta; order Lepidoptera; family Noctuidae; genus Lithophane; species Lithophane semibrunnea. The sequence goes on from OX376205.1 coordinate 1,123,708, forward strand.
ACGACCAGGTACACACTCAAAGCTGGATTTCGATATAGCTGTTAAGGCCGTTTACCATGTATCACGCTTTTTAGCTACGGGATAACGGCAGAGACCGAAATAAAAGTGTTTTTGTATGACTATCAAGCGGTGGGTTGTTGGGCTGTAAAACTGTATGGGTTAGCTTTGGGGATAGGGTTTGCTATGTTTGTTTTAGATAAAAGGGTTGATTAAAATAATTGTGTGGATTCTCCATCCAGGGTGAGCCAGTTCCTGCCAGGGTTGTCGGTTAGTCCGAAAAGGATACCGGGACCTTGGCAACAGGCAACTAAAGGAACACGGGTGGGTTTTAGTCAGTAAAAGTCTGACACGCCCTTCCGCTCCACCCAGAGCGGGAGAAGTCATTGGATGATTTCATTTCCCACCCAAAAAAAAAAAATAGAAGCCAGTTCGTTCCAGGTATCATCGTTAGATCTGACTGTGGGTCTACGTATAGGATATTAGGAAGAATAATGAGTACCTACATGTTGCATCATAATAATCGCATCTTCTGCATTTGCATATTTTTGCGGCCGTACCTATAATAAATTATCTACTTATATTTTTGTCGATACCTCCAATCAAGACGCCTACGTGTGGCATTGATCTATATCTAAAATATGATCGTAATCAAGCAAATAATAATGACTTTTGCAATTTTTATCAATAGGGTAAGACCCGGTGGTGTGCATTCAGACTTATCAGTATAATGTGATCAGCATCGTATCAGTGTGTTTGTGGTCATTTATTCATTTATTCTTGCAATTTTTCTTTAGTTTTTTTTTAATTTTTTTGATCAGCATAGCGCCGATGAAATCATTGTTAATTTTTACTAAAGTACTACAAATAATCTGACTGTTTGAGTATGAGGCTCTAAATCTAGCAGTTTATACCACGGAAATGAACAAGACCACTTACGCTCATGCTTCACGACGCAACTGAAAAGTAACGTTAAGTTACAAACTCAAATAACCAATGAGACGTCAGATTCCAACCAATCGCAAACTAGTTAAAATCTATACTTATTTTTTATATTATAAAGCTGAAGAGTTTGTTTGTTTGTTTGAACGCGCTAATCTCAGGAGGATCTACTGGTTGAAATTGAAACATTCTTTTTGTGTTGGATAGTCCATTTATCGAGGAAGATTATAGGCTATATAACATCGCGCTACGATCAAAAGGAGCAGAGTATAAAAATGCAATACGCGAACCGTTCGACGCCGGCGGTGCCACGCCGCCGCGCCGGCGCCGCGACGTTCCCTACTCTAGAGAGGAGAGGATGGGCACACGATAGACCATGGTAGACCATGACCTGGAATAGGACATAGGATACGTCTTATCCCTATACCTATTCCCACGGGATCGAGACCTACGCGGGTAAAACCGCGGGGCACAGCTAGTAGTACGTGAGTCACGTCGTCTATTGAAATATCTACTGTACCGTGACAATCTGGATATTTTTTGTAGCATCGTGGCCTTAAGCTAGGGTCCTACGGGGTCCCTGAAACGATCAATTCCCATCAATTTGTGTTGTAGTAATATTGTCAATCGCTTTAATTGCATTTAGTAGACGATCAATTTACTCATCAATGTGTCTCAATCACGTAAAAATGGACAATCGCAATTAACTGTTTCGGGGACGCTTAAGACTGCGGTAGCCGCCACATTGCGTCCGCAATTTAGCGTCAATTGACATCACTGAAACGTTATTTATGAAAGTAAGTTGGTGGGTTTCTATAGAGAGCGTTTCAAAAATCAAAAACAATGACATTTGAACACAAAACAAACCAATTCAAGCAACCTTAAATATAAACATTCTTTTACCCCGATAAGCGTGTATAAGGTGATATAAACAGTGTATACAGGGTGTAACATACTAATAACAGCATAACGACGTATTGTGGAAGTCGATGGAAGTCGCTCGCGATGTCTAATGGATCCCGCTTTGTACACTTTCAACGTGAAATCATAAAAATTGTTGGCAAGCGCGAAATGGAAGCTGTTGCGGGAATCCGTGTTATATTTTTAAAGAATAATAGAAATGTGTGAAAAATGTTATTTGTATTTCTGTTGACTTAGAATGAGATAAAAATGCTTGTTGAAATAAACAGGAAGTAAGTATCTATGGATTTTTAATTTTGTTATGAACTTTTAATTGGACGCATGTTATTTTTTTATGTATGAAAGCCTTCTTGTAATTGAACAACGGATTATTGACCAGGACGGTAAAAAAAAAGATAAATTAGCTAATTACCTATTCATTCATTAAGCCATCGAGTGTAGGCATAACAAATAATGATGTAGGTAAATGAAACATTGCGAAATTCGGAAAATCTGCTAAAAATCGCTACGTCAGTCAATATTTTCCTTTTCCATTATTTAAAACGTAACCCTAAAACATACAGGATGTATATTTTATAGCATCCAAACAAAATTATGTTCGCGAGTAAGCTAGCTAAAATCAACTATTGGTATCTCGCAGAGTTTCGTATAATACGCGGGATATAGGTGCGCACACACAAGACTGCCGTTTTACGAGATAATATAAAGAAATATTTAACGACCCTTGTACCATCACCTTATGTTGGCTTAATAGGTTTTTATCTCGTAATTTTATTTTTATTCTTTTGTTACATATTTTACATTTTTTGTCAAACTTACAGGCTTTTGATTTTCTGGGACGATGAGATCTTTATTAGTTTGCTAATTATTTTTTTACAGAGACTGCTAAATTAGTTTATTCTTCTTTTGAAAAGAGTATTTTTAACTTTTTTTATGGCTTTACTTTATCAAAATAGGTCATAATAATATAAGCCTGTTATTATCCTCAGTAAAGGCAAAACCTCTCCTATAGAGAAGGAACGAGCTTGCTCAATGCGGAGATTTTAGATTATCCGAGATTAATTCTCAGTATTGTCTTTGAGGGGCTCGTGGCTAAATAATATCAGCCGCACGGGTCGATCGAAGGTTAAGCTACGCTTGCCGGGGTTGGTCCGTGGATGGGTGACCATCTTTACATTCCGAGACTCCTCCGCGCCTCGGAAAGCACGTTAAGCCGTTGGTCCCGGCTGTCATTTGTTGATCATTGACAGTCGTTACGGGTCGTCAGAAGCCCGAAAGTCTGACAACCAGTCTTGCCAAGGGGTATCGTATTACCCAGTTACTGAGTTGTGGAGGTCAGATAGACAGTTGCTCCATGTAAAATACTGGTATTCAACGGCATCCAGTTAGACTGGAAGCCGACCCCAACTTAATTAGGAAAAGGCTAGGCAGATTGACTGAATTTTCAGTATTGTTATTCACCATTACCTACTCAGATATTACCTACTTAGATAGATATTTCTGTTAACTACTGTTTAAATTCTATGTTAATTAATGTAATTGGTGTTACCGTTTTAATTAACAATAAACAATAAACATTAACATTCAGAACCGTAGAGGTGACATAATCAAGATTAAAAACGCTTGGTCTCAATTATTTCATAACTAGCTGATGCCCGCGGCGTCGCGTGCTTGACAAATTATATACTAAAACCTTCCTCGAGAACCACTCTATCCACTGGTGAAAACAGTACGAAAATCGGTGCAGTAGTTTTTGAGTTTACACAGTTTGGACAGACAGACAGACGCGGTGGAGGGCTTTGTTTTATAATATTTAGGTAGTGATAATTTTCAACCTGAAAATGTTAAACGACTTCATTAGACCCAAACAACAAACAAGGTAGGTTGTAGGTCGTAGGTTCGAACCCCGACAGGCGCTTTACTTTGTGTAAATAATTTCATCACCACTGCTCTCAAAAACGGTGAAGGAAAACATCGTGAGGAAACCGGCATGTCCTAGAACCAAAAATTTGAAGACATGTGACATCTACCAACCCGCACTGGCCCGCGTGGTGGATTACGGCCCACTCCCTCTCATAGAGAGGAGGCCTGTGTCCCAGCAGTGGGAACATTATAGGCTGATTATGTATGTTATGTAACAAACAACACACTTTTAAACAACTTAGCGGAAAAAAGCACCACTTAACCACAGATAAAAAACATGGCCTTACAATATACCCCTCCGTGAAGCCTTATACTCTCCTGAAAGATAGGTACCGAACATAATTGTTGATAAAAAGATCTGTTTTGTAAGAGCCTTTGCTTCAGGGACTTGTTGAACGAACACAAGCCTCCAGATACAACGATACAATCGTTATTAGATTTACATTAACAGCCCTGTGGCTCGGGACAGAGAAACGGCTACAGTGGGAAATAAAATTATGTAAAATGAGATTTAATTTTAATGGTCTACTTACTGCCTCGTTGGTGTAGTTGTCACAAGCGGTACTGCTGAGCATGAGGTCCTGGGTTCGATTCCCGGGTCGGGCAAAGTATTATTGGGTTTTTATCAGTTGCTGACCGGAGTCTGGAATTGTGCCCGGTTGATGGCGAAAGGCTCGCCTTTACATAGGACTTTAAAAAAAAACTGGCGACATGTGCGTGTACTACAGGTACATCTCTGCCCAACCCTTCGGGGAAACAAGTCGTGATGTTATGTATGTATGTAAAGATGGTTATATTATGTCTTTTGGACATATTTATGGAAAACAATATATAAAAAATGACCCTTCGTTTGGGCTAAGCTGCATTGGGATAAAAAGACAGTCGTGGAGTTTTAAACAAAGCAAAAAAAAGGTTAAAAGTAACTGACTTTTTCTACTTTAACCTAAGCTTTCCTAAATTCTTACATTTACTGGGCTAAATCAGTAGCAAATTAAAACAAAAAAGTCACCTTTACACGTTCCACGACTCTCTTATTAATTCACTTCTTCAACTTGTAAACTCGAAACTGTACACTTTTTTCTGCTCTCAATTGTACAGTAAAATTGTATCAAGCGGCCTCGTTAGACGAGCCATTATATTGTGTCTGCGTCATTACTCAAATTTGGTGAATTTTTCCTTATCAACCGTTATTGTAGCAATGTTGCCACGTACCCGTCACGTACCCTGAAGTTACCCTGCCGTTACCCTAGCTACAGAGGGCCTAGTATGGGAGACATGGAGTAGTTAGCAAATGGAGTGATAAGCACCTATACAGTGTGTAACATCTGCAAAAATCTTATTAGCATCAGGGTATCACCGCGACTGTCAATAGGAAATTCAACGACCAAAGTAATAACATACGATGACGTGTCTACCGAAATAATTACAATTATATTGCACTAATTGGATTACTTATAAGCATTATTTTTTAATCTACAGTGTACATTTTAGCAACAGAAAACATGCAGTATAAAATCTAAATATCCACTTTCGTTGTTCTAATTATTCGCAATTTCATCGTGAACATTCAATGTAGTGGTCTGAAACAAGGCCATGTTTATCAGTACACTGAAATCATTTTTATCGAGCTCGCATTCTTACTCTATTCCCTATCTATTCCGAGATAGAATCACACAAAAAATATGCTCAAAATTACAATTTTATTGGTCTCCCCTTTCTTTGAAGTTGACAATTTTTTGCTCGAAGAGATGTTGGATATATAAAAGAGTGCATGTGTTTAGTGGTAATGTGGCGTTATTTCCTTTTTATGATGTCTTTGATATTGTACATTACTGATGTTTATAATCGACCTGGTTTATTTATGCGGGCAAATGAAAAAAAAATATGCTGAGTTGTGCGAAAGATCATAGGAAAGTTTAATTTGATGATGTAATATTAGATTTGTATTTGAATTAATAGACAATTGTAAAATCAGTCTGACAACCAGTCTTGCCAAGGGGTATCGTATTACCCAGTTACTGGGTTGTGGTCGCTCCATGTAAAATACTGGTATTCAGCTGCATCCGGTTAGACTGGAAGCCGATCCCAACATAGTTGGGAAAAGGCTAGGCAGATTGATTTTGAGACAATTGTAAAATCAATTTTTAGAACTATTATGGTAGGCACGATCTGCATCGAAATTCTATTAACGCTTCACATTTTTTACACATTATTATTGATTATTATTAATATAAATAATAAAAAGAAGCTGGGTAAGTGCGTGATGGACCACGCAGAATGAAGTGTTCCGAAGTTGGGATGAATTTATCCCAAGAACAAACATAACATTGCAGTTGAAAAACCTTGTATTACAACTGCAAATAACGGTTTGTACACACAATATTGAGAGATTTACCATGTTATTTTAAAACTTTCCTGTAATCTATAAGTATAAGAACTGACTTCTTCAAAAAGGAGCAGGTTATTATGTTCGTCTGAATTTTGTTTTTCTTTTGTATGTTCTTCGATATTTTCGCCAATTTTGAACTGACTCCCGAGGTGGTCCCATATAAATTTTATTAACTTTGCTTGCGTAGTTTTTGAGTTAGCTTCAATAATTACGTATTTTTCCCACTAAGCCTATGTAGACGATATTATTATTTTTCTCCGTCACTGTTATTTGTTATTGTTATAAAAACTTAAAAAAAAAATAACAACCGACTTTTGAAAAATAATACAGAAAAAAAACTCTTCTGTATTATTTTTCAAAATTTTAGGCTCGTTTTTTCCGGAGATAAGGATTCATGGTCAATTTTCATCTATTTTATTGAATAGCTTTAAACGTATTTAAACAATGGCTTTATCGTCGAACAAGCCGTAAACTCGTGAGTTCAAAGGCAAAGTTGCAGTTTTGATATCACTTTTATCACAAACTTACAAAACAATAACTATATATATATAATATATATATATATATCTACTAACCCCCTAAAAGGATCCACGTCGCGATAATGCTTAAATTAGAATAAACCTTTAAGTTGGTCCCAAGTTATAAGTAACATTTATTAATGTCACGAACTTGGTAAATTAGTAACATAATATTTTGGGTGGTATTAGGGACACGCCATCAACTTCCGTGATAGGTACTGATAATAGAGGGATTTTTGTCCTTATGTTCATTGATAATTTAACTGAAAATCGACATCTTTATCTCCGGATTTCTCAACCTGGATTATTGAATACTCAAATGAGTCGGTACTGTTCAAGTTTATCTTAGCTAGACACTTACAGTGAACGAATAAAGGTTAAAGAAACTTGGACTTAAATGGTTTCTGCGCCAAATAAACGTTTTTCTTTATTTTTTCTTAAATTCACCAACGTATTGGGATAAAGCGTGGTAATCAAATCCTTATTGGTACTAGGTATGTAGAAAAGGCATTTGCCATTCAGGAGAAAAAAATAAACTACGAGCATAACATTTCGATATGTTTCGCGACGCATCACAAGTAATACCAGCAGGACTCAGTTTCACAAAATTTGTTAAGTTATCAAAATTTGTTAAGTTAGTGTTGTCTCCGATTATTAAAAGTTTTGTGAGAAGGACAATCACAGAACATTAATCTGGGGATGCCCTTTTCACAATACTATTAGTTACTCTGTCTTTTATAATGTATCTCAGCTACTAACACTAGAAATAAGTTATTTTGTACTGTTTACTAACACAATGGATTATTGTTGTCCGAAAATAAAGAATTATATAATGGTGTAACATCGACTTTGACGTCGAAATGCGTCAAGATAGGAGCATCCTTGACGCGGCTCGACTTTTTACAAGTTTTGTTTGTTATAGTACTGTTATTGGAGCTTGTTAGAGAAGCTAGTGGCTGAGTAATAACAGCTACACGGGTCGACCTATCAGGTGAAGCTACGCTTGCCGGGGTTGGTCTGTGGATGGGTGACCATGTTTACATACCGAGACTCCTCCGTGCCTCAGAATACACGTTAAGCTGTTGGTCCCGGCTATCATTCGTGGATCTTTGATAGTCGTTACGGGTCGTCAGAAGCCCGAAAGTCTGACAACCAGTCTTATCAAGGGGTATCGTATTGCCCAGTTACTGGGATGTGGAGGTCAGATAGGCATTCGCTCCATTTAAAATACTGGTATTCAGCTGCATCCGGTTAGACTGGAAGCCGACCCCAACATACTTGGGAAAAGGCTAGACAGGTTGAGTACTGTTTGAGACAATTGGTACTTTGAAGTCTAAGGCTGCAGCCTGAAAGACGTTGGGAGTCTGTAAACAATGGAAGGAGTGGCGCGTTACTCTTGACCAGTCTCGTGGACGATGGGCCTTAGGAGTAAAAGGTACCGAACGGTGGTTAGGGAAGGCGGAATCAAATATTTACGTTATTCTTTCTTTCTTTCAGGTTGTAGAACTTCCTCAAAACGCGTGCCATATCTAGACTCGGGATCACGCTATCGATAACGTCTCAATGATCGTTACAAATACCACATCAATATAAAATCAAAGAATCAAAGAGCAGTGGTGGCCCAGTGGTAACAGCCACAACTTACGAGTTGTAGGTCGTAGGTTCGAACCCTGACAGGCGCTTTACTTTGTGTTAATTATTTCATCGCCACTGCTCTCAAAAAGGTGCAGGAAAACATCGCGAGGAAACCGGCATGTCCTAGAACCAAAAAATTCGAAGACATGTGACATCTACCAACCCGCACTGGGCCCGCGTGGTGGATTAAAAAGCCCACTCCCTCGCAAAGAGAGAAGTCATTTATTCAAACTAGGCTGAGATGCAGCACTTTTCGAACGTCAAAATGACAAGACAATTCCCCAAAACGCCCATCCTTCACCACTTCCTAGTGCTTTAGCTAGGAAGAAGAAGTGGCGCAACAAATTCCCCAGCAGCACAGCTGTCTGTTCAGTTAGAAAACATATACATCCTTAACTCTAATGAGGTTTATAGAAGACTAATCCCCAAGGCCCCTGACTCAAGGTTTTGAACTCTAGAATTCGTCTTCACTATCAAACCTATTCACATGAGTATCAGAATAACATTTACTGTCTCAAATTCTAAGTATATAACATTCTATTTACTATGAAGAGTAAACCTAATTAAACGTCTAATTACAATTTGCTCAGTTCGAGCAAATATTCATGGAAGTCCATTACGGTACAGTGGGTATTAATTATTAATTAAGATATCGCTTTACATGCCCCGGGCTGCAGGTTGTGCTAATACATGTGGTCACTCAACAGCTTACTTGTGTACATTATGTACAACACTGGTTTGTTATTGAATTTATAGATGACTAGCTGCGCCCCGCGGTTTCACCCGCGTAAGTCTTGATCCCGTGGGAATATCGGGATAAAAATTATCTTTTGTCCTATTCCAGGTCATGGTCTACCCATGTCCATGTGCCAAATTGCCAAATTTCATCTAAATCCGTTAAGGCGAAAGCTACAGGGTAGCCCGCGAAATTCAAATTTTCTTATGTTTTTTGCAATTTGCAGGTCAGTATCAGGTTGTATATTGATCCAAATATGGTTCGCGGCCGTAACAAATATGGATTTACAGTATTATAAACATTAGAATCAGCAATACAACTCTTTAAGTTGATTGAATGACTATTTCATGAAATCATGACATTTGACACTTTATAATATTAGTTAGTTTTTGCGAAAACTTGTTCTTGAAAAGTGTTCCTTTTTTTGCTACCAAGTAGTATTTTCGTGTTTGAGTATTTATTATTTATTGATATGGCATTTCAAAGACGTAGGTACTCATTTAAACATACACAAACAAAAAATACTTACAGTTTTAGCTATTGTGAATTCATTAATCATTGTATCTGACATTATATACCTCCAATTAATTTCAACTCTTAGTGGCTTTTGTGGACAGGATTATAATTATTCAATTTGTTACAGTTGTAATAGCAATCACGTCAATTGGTTTAAATAGGTTTTTATTTTTATATGAATTCTAATTTTATTATCATTAGTCTTTTAGATAGATTATTTTCTATTTTGTGAATGTGAGAACTTTGTAGGCTTATTGGACTGTAGATTTATTGAACTTCTTCTATTTTTGTTAAGTACCTGGTACTTACTTGTTGAAAGGCCTACATTGTCCCCCCATGCCTACCAACTGTAATTTGAAAGTATTGTAAAAGCCAATTATTTTTAAAAGAGTAACCATGGAGTTTCTTGCCGGCTCTTCTCCATAGGAAACGACCAATTGGAACCGTGCACCTAGCTTCTGACGTTTCATAAGTGCCCATGTAGGTTTATGTGAAATAAAATATTTTGATTTTGATTTTTTGATTACTTACAGAAGTGTATTGACCTGTTGATATAGATTTAATCGACTTCTGCGTTGAACAACTAATTTCAGTAAAAATAGAAAAGTAGGTAGGTGGTGTATTGTGGAAAAGAAGTGACACTTATGGAGCAGGGCTCTGAAACCGGTAAATTTTCCAAACCGGTTTCGGTTATTGACCCCAAAACAGAAACGATTGCGGTTTAGGTTTCGGTTACCGGTGTTTTAACCGTTTAATGGGAGAACCCATTTTTTACGAATTCCGATTCTGTTGAGCGTAATTAACCGGTTAATTTGAGTTTCGACGGTATACACGAGTTATACACTATACCTAGAATAACAAAACGCTCCCTATTATGAAGTTCGATTCAGCTACAGAGCGGTGGCCGTCATATTATAACGGCTGTGACGAAAATCAGTCATTTTAAACAGCATTCTAATACGCTCTGTATTTGGACAGCCGTTTAATATTGTGTGACCGTTCACCGCTTTCTTATGAAACTAAATAGAGTTTCCATTCCAAAATCGATACACATTTCCACCATTTCAAATTAAAATTCAAATGACGTCATTCTCATCCCTTAATCACCTCACGGCACTAACAGCACAGAAACTCCTTGCTCAGCCCCTTACTTTAGAACTCACGTAAAACCAATTCCGAATTCCAAAATAAAGCCGTTTACAAACTAAGAATGGTTTTAGAATCGCGTCGCAATCTCTGTAAAACATTCGGCGTGTCGTTTGTAAGTTTAATTACAGATCCGTGAGACGGACGAACGGATCCACACGTGAGCGGCCTGTGATATTAGTTCGCCAATTTTCATATTAGCTTAAATAATATGTTAGGTTAATTGATGACGTAAACAGGAAGAGAAAGCGATTTCAATGACTGTTATCTCATTATACTTGACTAGCAACACGCGCCTGTTTCGCACGGTTTTTACGGCTTGCAAAATCATCGATATTTATTTATTATAATGTAAGTTTTATGTATTTACAAATCTTCCGGAATAATTTCTCTAAATGATGGTGAAAACTGCATCAAAATCGGTTGCGTAGTTTAGAAGAACATGCAATGCTGTCTTATAGACAGACACGAAAAGAAACTTTATTTTATGTATTGATGGAAAAGAAGCAATTCTGGATGGTACACTTACAATTTCTCCAATAATTTTATAATATTGCGCAAAAAATCTAATTTAAAAGGTAAAATATTATTTTTTATTTCTTTGAATCAAGAAAGATAAATAAATTTGAAGAACATAAAGGTAATGTGAATATTTTTTCTCATTAACATAACTTTGCAGCAGTTTTCGATGACTTCTATAATTCAAGTGATTAATAAATAAATCTTCTTTATTTAATGCATTCCAGTTCATTACTTCTGTTTTATCTGAGCTTTGCGTTTTCAGCTTAAAAAGCCGTAATTACTTTTAGTTAGCCGAATATTATCAGCCAAGCTGTGTTGGAGAAAAACTCTTTATAAACGTACCTCAGCCAGTTGTAGTAACGAACTTTAACTTTTAAAGCTGTCATTAAATACAAATCTTCCATTAACTTGTTTGCAACAATAGACTCGATTTTACTGGTTCTTTGATCAATTTAATGAAATAATTTGCATTAATGATCCATTACGTAATGGGGCATTAATGTTTGTCTTAGTGCAATTGGGATACGAAACAAATGATTTTCACGATGAAATTCAGCAAATTCTTTATCAAAACTATCCCCGACTCCAATGTCATACTCACCATAATCTCCTTACTTACACCATTCAAAAACCCATAGCGATCCTAACTTCTGTGGGAGCAAGCCGAGCAAGTTGGCGGCGCGTGTGCTCTTTAGCGCATGTTTTGATGCCGCTGCCACCTGTATTGTAATTAGTTTAACTATGGTAGCTACGTGTACAACTTACCGCACTCAATATTGAGGGACTGCTTTGAATATGTGTTTGGGTATCCGTAAGTTGGGGGCGGCATGGGTTTTATAGATAACTACTAATTGATGAACTGGCATGATTTTCTATGCAAAGAAACTATGGAATCTTTTACTAACATAGAGACATCTTCTATCAAAAAGCTTTGGTTTTCAGGAAAGCGGTTCCGCCATACTATAACGGCCGTCATGGAAACCTGTAGTTTTTAGCAGTATTTGTCAGAATCATTTACCATCTGGGAGAGCAGTGGTGACCCAGTGGTAGCGACCGCGCGACAGACAGGCGCTTTACGTCTAAAATTATTTCATCACAACTGCTCTCAAAACGGTGAAGGAAAAACATCGTGAGGAAACCGGCCTTGATGTCCTAGAACCAAAAAATCGAAGACATATGATATCTACCAACACGCACTGGGCCCGCGTGGTGGATTACGGCCCAATCTCACCGAGAGGAAGCGTGTGTCCCAGCAATGGGAACATTATAGACTGATTATGCTGATTTACCATCTACATAATTATGATTTAAGCCTGTTCACAGTTCTGTGGTACAAGCCTTCCGCCCAATTGACAGCCAACATGATTTACAAGCTGCTAATAATAGTGTTCCAGGTATTTCCAATAACATTCAACACGCTTGTTAATAAATAAATTCAGTATATAAGGTACACATTACATACAGTATTATATAAGAATCAGGCTTTGAAGTGATATCCCTGTGTCACAGACGTATGTATACTAACCTGTTACGACCGTATGTTGGACTAAAAGTAGTGCAGTGTATAACAATCTGCCTAGCCTTTTCCCAAATATGTTGTGGTCGGCTTCCAGTTTAATCTAACCGAAATCAGCTGAATACCAGTATTTTACATGGAGCGACTGCCTATCTGACCTCCACAACCCAGTCAAAATTATTTTATTTCACATAAACCTAAATGGGCACTTATGAAACGTCAGAAGCTAGGTGCACGGTTCCAATTGGTTGTTTCTTATGGAGAAGAGCCGGCAAGAAACTCCACGGTAACTTGGTAATACAATACCCCTTGGTAAGACTGGTTGGCAGACTTTCGGGCTCCTGACAACCCGTAACGACTGTCTCAAAGATGATATGTAGATCTATGAGTAATTATGTCGCTCATTCTATATCTGCACGGTGCATGTTGTCAATCGGAGAGGATTATATGGTTAGCTGAATAATTTGCGCAAATAATCCGTTTTCAATTCAATTACAGTGAGCATGAGCAAGTGTGGTGATCTTAAGCATGTACTTTCTCTGTATGAGCGGAAACTTTTGTACCAAAGTAGACAAACAAATGATTATTTAAATGTCTAGGCTTTTACTAATGGTAGAAAAGTCAATAGTAAATTCTGAGAGTCAGCTATTACGAAACGTTTTATTGACGACAATGAGTGCCAGATTTTCTAATGCATTTATTTTGAAAATCATTATTATATAGGTACAATGTCTACAGTTCTCTTTATGATGATAATCATTGCGCTTGGCAGTAACCTTAGTCGGTTTAACGAAAACATTTAAATGCTCAATTCTTTCCTAAAACCAATTCAACGATAACTAACGAACATTTTACAACAGAAAAATACCCGTCTCATATAAAAAAAATAAAAGAAGCAACAAAACGTAGTCGCTATGTGCGGCACTTGTGCAAAGTTGGGCGTGACAAGGGTTTGTCTTAGCGTCGTCAGACGTAGCCCGCGGCCGGTCGCTAACGACTGCACTCCTGGCGGTCCTCGCCCAACTTAATGCGCGCCCTGTCCTCGGATTAATTATTTGTGGAGTTTTTACAGTATCATGTACATAAAGGTAAATAACAAAATGTTTTTTTTATGGTCCCCATTGAAGGTAAAAGCTGTTTTTTTACGAAATTGATGTCTATGCTTGCTCATCGCGTGACAACGGTTTTGAACTATTAGGTGTTGGTACAGGTTTTGTTTTTTCTTTCATTTTATTTTTTGACGGAATTATCTGAGTCTTGCGTATTAGTAAATAAAACCTAGTCCTATAATCGACAATGCAGTGAGCGAACTTGCCAATTAAAACTCATTTCTTATGCACGGAAGGTTTATAATACCCTTCAGTCAGAAAATAACAGGGCGCTAGAAGCTAGTAGCTTTAATTAAATTATTATTATGATAGTATGATTAAGAAGCAGATAGTTTTATTACTCTTGTCTTAATAGATGCTTTTGCATAAAAGGCCACTATTTTATAGCATCTTTCTTGTTTCCTTCAAGATGTCAATTAGGTATTTGTTATTACATCTCACCTACAAAATAAACAGCCGTATAACTCTAAGTTATACCTAGTTGCCTAGTACTACAGACAAATGTGTCAAGATAACATTTACGGCAGTTTACCGCGGTAAGCCGAGAGGCAGCTTTTAAGGACACGCTGTGTGGAATACCAATGTTTATTGTACGACGATCGGGAATATTTACTGTTGGGCCTTTGATGTTCTAGTGTTATGAGTATGTAGTGGATTGATACCTACATGTGCACACTGTAATTAGAAAATATTGTAAAAGCCAATTATTTTGTAAAACAGTAACCATGGAGTTTCTTGCCGGCTCTTCTCCATACGAAACGACCAATTGGAACCGTGCACCTAGCTTCTGACGTTTCATAGGTAAGTGCCCATGTAGGTTTATGTGAAATAAAATATTTTGATTTTGATATCTACTTCACTTGATTTTTGGGCTACTAATATAGTTTGCCGTGTATATTTGTACATGGTGGGGCTATACAGTATGCAAGGGTAAACACCGTTGTCACTCAAACCATGGGTAGTTGACTTAAATATAATAATAAATGACTCAGTAACAACTAAAAAAACCTTATTTCCATTAAAAGATTTTAAAAAGTAAATATCCGACTCTGTCCCAATACTCATGGATACGCTGCGAAACAGCTGTCTTTAGACGGGCCGCGCGGTCATGTAACGCCCCGCACGCCCCGCGCGCCCCGCCCTCCCCCGCCAACCGCCGCCCGCCGTGTTGAGACGCAAGTTCGTTGCCCTTGCGTATAGGATGAAATATTCTTGTGGAAAAATGTAGATTTTCTTTAAAAAAAAGAAGTTGTTTGTTTCCATTGATTTTACGATCTATAAATGAAACCAAACCACTGGTTTCAATGATAACGGTGTTTACACTAACACCCTGTATAGATATATAGAATATCGTTTACGTACTGTGTAACTAGCTTTTCCCCGCGGTCTAGCCCGCGTGGATGTCCGGGACAGAAATTCTGTCCTAATCCAGGTTATGGTCTACCCATGTGCCAAATTTCATCTAAATCCGTTTAGTCGTTTTAACGTGAAAGCGAAACAAACAAACAAACTCACTTTCGCTTTTATAACTCAAACTCAAACTCAACTCAAACTCAAAGCATTTATTTCAAATAAACCAATTACAGGCATTTTTGAATTGTCAAGGGGTCGGTCAGTCAGAAAGATGAAGCTAGTTATAAGTTAGGATAGCGTAGTTCCTTGATATAAGGTTAAAGCTAATAAATTAATTCGATAAGCGAGTGACACAACTCTTCCTCTTGGTATTAGTATTTTAAACTTGATTTCTGGCCGGTTTTTGTCAACCCCTTATTAGGGTACATGGCGAAATGTAGGCGTACTTTAGGTTATACCTCTGCCTAACTCTTTGGGGAAAACAAGCGTAATGTTATGTTATATATGCTGAAATTGAAGAATTATTATGTCCTACATAGTAAAAGTTTTCTGATTGAAATGAGACTATCACTCCAGTTTCCCCTCACTATAATCGAAAAACCGGTTAGCGGGGGAACAGATACAATAAAAAAATCTGAATAAAAATCCAAAGAATAGTGTCCTTATAATACATTATTAGATCTTCAAGTGCTACCACCACGGTTCACACCGCTTTGTGAGGCACCCTTAAGCTCTGCTCACCCCACAACAAACCGGTTGTGTGTCACGCTTATAAAACGTTTTGCTTCGAGTAGCGTGCCTAATGAGTAGGGCTGTCGAAGGCTGGATACGACTGGAAATGTCCTTGATGTATATGTGTCTGTTTGTGTGTTGCTATCTCAGCAACTTGTGAAAGTAAAAATGGCGTTTAGAGAGATTATTCAGAAAGCTTTTTTCTTATCAGGATGTGTTAGTTGTTTTACTAAAACGGACTACCAATATTTTTCTTTCTAAAGTCTTTCTATAATCCAAATGACATTTGAAAAGCTGTATTACTTGGCAGTTATTTATGGAGACGATTTACAACGACTATATGAAACGCCTAGATCAAAGTTATGATCAAAAAGATCTGTTTCATTTGGTTTAATAATCAAATAATAAATTAATTGCGTCTACAATTCAGCGGAGGAATTCCCTAGAACGTTCACATTCGTAATCTGTCAAAAACCTTCAATTTACCAACATTTTTGACCGATTGCGACTTGAATGTGAACGTTTTTTAAGTAAGAGAATTGGTCCTCTAAACATTGATAAACAAATTAGATTAGAATACTCTTTATTATGTACACCATAAAAAAAATATATAAATGTAGTTTAACATAGGGTGACACAATGTGCGGTCTTATCGCTATAAGTGATCTTTTACAGAAAACCTTTGGATGGATTAATTATTATCCTTTCTCTCTTCATTGGCCACATAATATTCATGAAACTTATAAACCCGAACTTATCTTAAAGCCAAGGCTACCTAAACAAAATATCAAATCAGCAAAGGTCCCGCGGCAGCCCTACTGACAATAAGTGTGTGGCCCCTAAACGTGACAGAATGATAAGCGTGTCGAATGCGCGAGTTGATTGAAACGAGCCGCTTGTGTGTTTCTATAGGCGATGTCGATGAATAGGCGAATTATCATAACTCGTACAATGCAGTTTATATAATATACATAGATTGTGTGAGAGAAATAGGCGATGAAGCTGTTCTTTGTAATCTTGATTTCGTTGTGCCCTTTGATTTGTATTGCAATGTTGAATGTCCTTCTAATGTTAGGAGCAGTTTTGAAACTGGAAGATACTCAGTACTTTAATAGTTATTACTAGGAACGAATAAAGTAGTCTAATAGTAGAAAAGTAGAGTGGCTCTTAGGTCTAGTGGTGGTAAGTACGAAGCTGAACGTGGTCCCAGGTTCGATTCCCAGGTCGGACAAAGTGTTGGTTAATTTTTCAGGAATTTTTCAAAAGCAGTCTGGATTTGAGAACCCTATAAAACATAACTGACGATATGTGGGTTAAATGTCAGTGAAATTAATTGTTAACCAAATTGACTGCCAACTTAAATTGTCTGTATATTAAAATCACAACTGATATTCTTTGACAGTTGTATGAAATGGCTATAACACGACAATTCAACGTAGAGTGTGAATTTGCTTAATACCCTACGTTGATTTGCATTTAACCTTACTTATATTAATTTTATCATCATCATCTGCTTAGCCTTTTCGCAACTATGTTGGGGTCGGCTTCCAGTCTAACCGGATGCAGCTGCATACCAGTATTTTACATGGAGCGACTGCCTATCTGACCTCCACAACCCAGTTATACGGTAATACGATACCTCTTGGTAAGACTGGTTGTCAGACTTTCGGGCTTCTGACGACCCGTAACGACTCAAAAATCCACAAATGACAGCCGGGACCAACGGCTTAACGTGCTTTCCGAGGGACGGAGGAGTCTCAATATGTAAAGATGGTCGCCCATCCACGGACCAACCCCGGCAAGCGTAGCTTAACCTGATGGATCGATCCGTGCGGCTGTTATTACTTTATTTAATCTTAAATCTATACATAAGTAGGTATGTACGGGATAATCAAAAAGATAAAAAATCAAATCTAGGACCTTAGATCAGCCGCTGTCTTCAACCACTGATCACATGCCAGGGCCATTAAAATTAACTAGAGGAAATGGTTAGTAATGACGCCAGTCAAACGAAGTAATTAATACTAAAATATTATGGCTTCCTGCATTACTGTTAATGATCATTATTGCTTTAAGTGATGCTACTTCATAGGTTGAGATCTATAAAGGGTTATGGAAAAGGAAATCATCTTTTAAATTTTCTTCTTTGTACACACGGCTACACATCAAGCTATACATTTCCAGTTTATCCTGATCTCGCATTATATAGGATTTCCGTTCAATGCGAGGTCAGCTTATACTGGAAATGTATAGTTTGATGTGTAGCCGTGTGTACCAGCAGTAGGAAAATCTCATCATCATTTCGAAAGACTTCTGCTGCTGGACATAGACCTCCCCCAAGTATCGCTACTTCGAAAGGTTTTTCACTTCTCGCATCCAGTGGATTCCTGCGGCCTTCTCCATGTCCTTCTTCTGGTACGCGGCAATCCAGAACCTTTCGGTCCCATCGGCCATCTGTTTTGTGAGCAATGTCTGCCCACTGCCACTTAAGTTTGACAATTCTCCGAGCTATGTCGGTAACCCAAGGTTCTACTGTGGATCTCTTCATTTCTGATTCGATTACGTTGAAAAAAGCATTGTGAAAATAGGTATTCGGTATAGGCTAGTCAGAAATCTTGTTAGCGGGGATGACCAGGACCTATCAAGCATGACAGACATACTTAGTATCTAGGTAGGTACAAAGTAGTTATCAAATACTTAAACAAAATGCTCTTTTATAATAAATATAAAGGTTACAAAATGCCGAACATAATGTATGTAAAGACAAAAAGCAGTACACTGCCCTCTTGAAATAATCTTAAAAGACAATTAAGGCACGCTGTTTAGTGATCAAAATTATTTATTTATTCAGTAGTACACAGAAATAGTTTTCTCTGAGATTTGATAGATGTCGCTGCCTGTAGATCGATTGAGTCGTACTGTAACAATAAACGTCGTTTTGTGTCACTAAACGCATTTCATAGTTTTTAAATCCATGAAATTTTCATTAATAATAATACAGATACACTTTTTGAACGTAATTAACCGATTTTATCGATAAAATAATCTTTGTTTACATTTATAGTTCTCAAAGTATGCAATAGATGGCAGTAGGGGTCTTATGATTGAATACAACTGATAAAGAATTATGATGTTCTTACAACCTAATTATCTGACCAATTATGTGCATAGTGTAGTTTTGAGAAACCCTCTATTTCGAACTATATATTTAGTAATTAAGATGATAATGATAATAAATAGTGTTTTTTGTACATATGCACCTTGAATTTTCTTTATATTCATGTAGGTACTTAGTTATCATTTAATTGTGCTTTTTTATGTTATGCTAATAATTTATATATATATTTAAAAATAATTAGTAAAATAAATCCTGTTTCTGATCGTAAATCTCCTGTAAAATCTTATGTTTGCTCTTGTAACTTGACCTATTTGGTTCATTAAAATAACATCTATATCTGCCTAGCCTTTCCCAACTATCGGTCGGCTTCCAGTCTAACTGGATGCAGCTGAATACCAGTAGTTTACATGGAGCGACTGCTTATCTGACCTTACCTACTGGAAAACACGATACCCTTTGGTAAGACTGCTTGTCAGACTTTCGGGCTTCTGACTACCCGTGACGACTGGCAAAGATGTACTAAAATAACTATCAACCATTAAATGTAGAAGCCAACCACTTATCATCCTTATTATTAAAATAGGCTTTCAAAATCCAATGTTCGTTTATATCGAGTCGACAACACAACAGGACACTCAGTGAGTTTATAAAAAAATCTAAGAAATTAATACGATGAGGAGAAAAATGAAGCAAACAGAATGAGAAGAGGCTCTCCGATGGTACTTGAGAATAAGTGGTAATCTCGATGAAATAATTTCCGGAACGAATCTTTAGTGTGGCCATGAGAACAGCGGGGTTTTAAATAGAGAAACAGCGATGAATTTGTGATGTACAGAGCGAACCATGCCTGCTCTAAGTACTTACGTACCTACTTACCATTTTGGTGGAAGATTCTGCCAGTACCAATAAAGTGTATCTACATGAAACCATGTATAGAAACGGAAGTATGTTTATTTCTAAAAAAAGGTACAAAGGCGGACTTAATGCCTGAGGAATTCTCTACCAGTCAACCAAAGGTGGTGAAGAGATTAGATGGCAGGTGCTCTAATTGAGAGGAACAAAGAGAAAAAATAATAATAATAATATATCGTATTGCATTATAGATAAAGCAGGTTTACAGTACATATATTTATGTACTGTGTAAGTATATTTACTATAATATATGTATAAAACATACAAATTCAAGGGTGAGAGGTGATGACATGACTCTACTCTATAACTAAGAACACGAAATACTAATTTCTTTTGATGAGTTTGATGCTCGGAGAGTTTGAATGATAAATCTCAATCTCTGAATATGTTAGTTAATTATTTTTTTATTAGTCTTCTGTGTCCCACTCCTGGGCAAAAGCCTCCCTCCACTCCTTCCACGGATGGAACTTATCCAGTTCGTCCTATCCTACGTGGCCTGCCGCGACCCTGCCTCACAGTCTCAGGGAACCACTTAAAGAGGGCCTAGACAAGTGACAATCGCTTCGAAAGCGTCTCGTATTTCTACAACGACTTTCAACAGGATAACATAAGCTTTTCGATAGTCAGTCCTATAATTACATTTTTGCCTTTTCCATCATCGTTATCGCTGAATAGAATGTCACTTTGTCTAGGGCATCTGAGCTGTTTGTGCCCACCGTTTGTCCGACATGCTGCAGACGTGTCCTGCCCACCCATTTAAGTTGGGCAGCCTTTTGAGCCACGACAGCTATTTTTGTTTTGGAGCGCAGTATTGTGTTTTGAACACGATCCTTTAATTTAACGCCTCGTATACTGCGCTTCATTGCTCGTTGGCAGACCTTGAGTTTGGACTTCTGGATGCTAGTCAAAGACCAAGTCTGTGCGCCATAGCTTAATGGTATTTCTTCTTTTAGATTTAGTTAGTCATTATTATGGCTACCTTATAAAAAATCTAAGCCAATCAATAGGTATACTTCAGTTGAATACAAATCTAGAGCATTTTATAATATTTTTTCCAAATAAGGGATTGATGTTTAAAATAGTTATTGGTTTCATGGCCCTATTGTTTTTTTCCCTCGGCCAGCTTGCACTAATTGCCTCCAATATTTTATTTGTATTGATTTCTTTATTAAATGTTAGCTCATAAGTATTTTCTGATTTTTTTTAAACCAATTTAATTATCATACTCTTTAGGATTATTTAAAATAACTTTCTTTGTTTTACATAATATCATGCCTGAAATCCAATAAGGGCCAGGCAGAGGTGTAGTATACCCACATTTCGCCAGTTATGTTTAAGTCCCATGTAATATGGGGCGTATCTGGTTATCCTGGTTGATGGCAATATCCTATTGCCATCAACCAGGCACAAATCCAGACTCTGGGCGGCCACTGAGAACTTTCAGATGGAAAAACCCAATAACACTTTGCCCGACCCGGGAGTCGAACCCAGGAACAACGTAATAAAAGATTAGCTAAGATACAAATTAATCATAAATTAAATGTCTTTTTAATCTTCAAAGTTGGCATCACCATCTTTAGCCAATCCTTAATCAAATAAACCTCATTAAAAAGTATTTCTTTATTACTATAATTAACCTCATTTGTTTTATAACCTACTTGACTAACTATCTGCCAAGAATATTAACTTAAGTAATTGAAGGCTAAGATAAAGATCGCTGTTAACCCGTGATGCATCACTAATATCGCTTAACCCTCCAAGTTAAATGTGCTGAGGGTTCAATAGGGTCAGGATCGAACTTATAACCTTCAGATCAAGTTCGTAAGTTAAACTGTTTGAACTATCGCCGCTTCGATGAGAGTCATTTATCATTATGACATAGATGTAAGTTTAAGAAAAGTTTGATTAATCTATATATATAAAAATAAATCCCTATTTCCCTTGGTCACGCCAGCACGCGTGAACGGCTGAACGGATTTGGATGAAATTTGCCATAGGGGTAGACCATGACCTGGAATAGGACATAGGATACTTTTTATTCCGATATTCTCACGGGATCGAGACTTACGCGGGTGAAACCACGGGGCGCAGCTAGTTTATAATAAATTAAAACATGATGTTTCATATTTCTAACATGACTGAATTATTATAATATAACATCACGCCTGTATTCCCTCAAGGGTTGGGCAGAGGTGTACCTATAGTACACCCACATTTTGCGCCAGTTATGTTTATTAAGTCCCATGTAATAGGGGGCGAGCCTATTGCCATCAGGGCACAAATCTAGATTCCGGGCTGTTACTGAGAAATTCCAGATAGAAAATACCAATTACACTGCCCGACCGGGGAATTGAACCCACGACCTCATGCTCAGCAGTAGCGCTAGCGACCACTAGACAAACGAGGCAGAATTAATTTATAATCCATACTAATATTATAAATTCGAAAGTAACTCTGTCTGTCTGTCCTTTCACACCTAAACCACTGAACGGAATTCGACAAAATTTGGCAAGGAGATAGATGGCACCCTGGGGAAGGACATGGGCTTTTTATCGACATACCGCGCGGGCGAAGCCGCGGGCGGAAGCTAGTAAGTTATAAATAGGCCGTTTTATATTTTCTAAGATTACTAAATTATTACAACTATCAAAGTACTGTATTTCCCATATGTGTTCTTTCTCTACAGCTGAACAACTGCGAAAAAAAGTCTACAAAGGTAAATATAGGCATATATATGATCTTGTGTCTATGTTAGATAGATACTTACTACGTAAAACATAAATTGTATAGTTGGCAACGAAAGTCTTTCTTTTTCTTTCTTTTTATAATTTATTGATCAAACTAACCGATCTAATTGATCTGGTGACAAGTTTATTTTATACTCCACAGCTGGATAATTTTAACTTATGGCGTTCTGGTGTTTTAATACATTTATTTTGTGTCAAGTAACATATATTGCTGCCGAGACGAGCATCGTGCTCCAAACAGTAAAATATAAAGACCGAATAAAAACCGAAGTGTCATATAAACACTAACATTTTTTTACACAGACAGACACACAGACAGGCATAATAAGTAACTAGAAACAACCAATAAAAAATCTAATCTAAAGTAACATATTAAACCCGACATCTGCTGGTCCTAGGTTCGATTCCCGGCGGCAAATTACATAGGCCTAGCAACTAGCCAGCTGCTTGAAAAAGGATAATTGTTTTAATTTATTGCTAGCACTTTCTCTGCGTTTTATAATAATGTTAAAAATGTGAAACACATTTTTTTCGTTTTAAAACAGCAGTTTTATTAAGCTGGCTTGTTTTAACTTATAAATTATAGTGATAAGATTTACACAGGTATTTACTTAATTTATAATTATATTGAAAGTACTCAATTTACTATACATTTTTAATTATAATTTTGTTAATCCAGTTAAGGTTTAACAAACATTCGAAGAGTGTAACGTAATGCATTTGTAAAACACAAGACTACACGTACGAATAAGATTTCCATAAAACAAGGCGTCAAAAATAATTAGTATACATGAACAAAGCTTGACTGCCACCAAGCTTCTTTAATGATTACTCCATGATTAATCATTATTTGAGATAAGAAGCAAATGACCGATCTCGTATAATGTAGAAAAAAACTATAAAATATTATCAACTGCTTCGATTACTTACTTGATTTTCTTTAATCATTTTGATTTTTTTTTTCACTAGCTGTGGCCCATTTCATCCTCGCGTGACTTACAAGTTACTAGGTCAGAGGTGTAAACCCACGTAAGTAATTTACTAACACGTACTGGACCTGCGAGGTAGATAACACCCTACTCCCTCTCACAGAGAGGAGGCCTATGTCGAGATAGGCTGACTAAGTTTATGCTAACTAATTATTATTTTTAACTGCCAGTCTTATGGCGTGTTACTAAAAGCTTTAAAACGTACCAACATACAACAAAAATATTGTGTGGTAAACAGTGGCAAAATGACACCTTAATAGTAGTGAGTGGATGATTGACACGCGGCGCGGGCGCGTGGCACATCGCGTGACGGATGACAATAATGGCAGTAGTGTCACTACTTCCACGATTACAGAATTAATTGCTCTGTAGGTACGTGTGAAATGGATGGTGTGGAGAAGTTTAATTTTTATTTTTAAAGTGTTTTAATCTAAATGGATTCTTTATTATCGAATAAGCTCACCACCTATTACATGGGATTAAACGTAACTGGCGAAATGTCGGTGTAGTGTAGGTACTAACAAAACTCAAACTCATACTCTGCCTAACCCTTCGGGGAATAGGTACAGGTGTGATATTTTCTTTATTTCATAATCTACACCAAAAACACTTATTAGACAAAAATGCATAGAGATAGAAGGGCACAAAGGTACTGCTCATTTCAACAGAAGTTTCTAACCAGTAGACCTGCGACAAGAGAGTTGGATGAGAAACGTAGACACAGAGTGTAAATAGACAATAGGATATAAAAAGGTTTTTAATTTACTTATCCTGTTACTACCACTTCAGTAATTATCAGATAAGTGTCTGAAAAGCAAACTAGCAGTTACATGCCATGTTGGATACTGATTGGTAGACAAAAACAATAATAATCAATCATGTAAATGTGGTGCAGAAAATCTCAAACGGCGAAAATTATAACAACCTTATTGGGAGGTATGTTTAAGCAGTTTTTGGTTGAAATTGAAACACTAGTAGTCAAATAAGTCAAAGTCAAATAATTTATTTCAAGTAGGCACATTAAAGGCACTTTTGAACGTCAAAAACAAAGAAATAAAACTAATTCTAGTTGCCCCTTCCAAAAGGTAGTTTTCGTATGGAGATTACATGTGAAGACGATGCACCGAGAATACAATTACTGTACCACAATAGGTAAAAAAGAATTAAAAATGGAGCAATGACAAATAAATTAATTAAGTATGTGATAGATACATGGTGCTCATATATTTACAAACATTGTAAAAGTATACGATATCACAATATTCCTAAAAACTTACAAGTAATAGAGACTGTACAAATAAGTAATAGAGGACCGTGGGGTCCGAGTGCTCATCTAGTATTTCGGGACATCGCCATGCGTTTGGTCGACTCTTCACGTGACCAGTTATCAACTGGCCACGTGAGCTCTTGCCCATTTTTTATACATAATATAAATAGTTTAGTGCTAGATTTTATTTTGTGTTTTTGTGTCTGTCTTTTATTGAAATGAAATGAAATGAAATTGTTTATTCTGTAAATAGGATATTGGAATCACTTTTACACGTCATATTAAAAAGTTGTAAAAATAAGCTAGATGAGGTCGGCGTTTCCTATCTGACTACTCTGAAAAGAAAGGCCGGCCTTTAAAGTCCAGACATAGTCTTGGTCAGGCCATATTCGGGGTGTATATAGATCATAGTAATCTATATTCACTTTAAAAACAATATAATTATTATACAACTAACTAATATTTAAACTAATTAAATCCTAAACAAAATTAACTAGATTGTAAGTGTTAGATTGTATTAAAATATAAATGTAAATAAATTAAGTAAAGGGGAAAGCTATAAAAAATAAAACATGTAAATTGACACTAGATTTAACAAACTTATTAATTAATTAACTAACTCACGAATTGAATGGGCTTTTATTGGGCCATTCGTGCAATAAATCCTTGTTAAGGTCCATAACTAGAAGCTTTACTTTTTTCTGCACCTTCTGTAATAATTAATAATAACTAGTTGCTATGAATAGGTGATTGTTTTACATAAATAATTTTATTCCAATCCTTAGAAACAATAATCAACTCTCGTTTACTTTACTACACCATTGTCGTATCAGATTCTCAGAAGTGTGTAACTCTAACACCAAACATCGGGAGATCGTCATGATACTCGTATCTAGGTTCAAAAACAATTAATCCACCAATCAAAAACTAGGTCATTTAACCGACGTGCTACACAAATATGTGGTATAGTAGTTTGGCACAAGCCGGTCTCACAGCTGATATAAGCCACCACCTGCTCCAGGTGCGCGCGCGTCGATTGACAAGTGCAATTTGTATGTGTGTGAGTAGAGTTGAGGAGGCGCGACGTAGTAGGCAACGGTGGCCATTTCTTTTTACTGTTTATAAGTCTGTAATTAAATTATATTGATGCTGGCTTAGATGCAATCGAGTTTGTTTATTAGGGTTTTATGTTACCGCATTATTATGTTTGTTATTTATTATATTGCGTGCACTTTTTTCGTAATTCGATTTTTATTTAATTATTTATTTTTTACGGTTTAAAATCTTTTTAAATATGTAACATTATTTTATTAGTCTAGTTGAGGGTAAAGTCTCAATGCATTATTAAAGATGTGTTAAATTAAATGGAATGAAAAGTTCTAAGTAAGTGTTTAGTTTATAAGCGATTGGTGCACTCATTTTTAACAATGAATACCTGAAATCAATAGTTATGTTACGAGCGACATGACGTAAAAGGCTGATTCACTGTCTTGTTATTTTACATCCCATGACTAACACGATTATTTTGTCGTAAATCACTCAAAAGAAAATAATAACTCTAAGCGTACTAAGTGCATTATCTTGAGGTTAAAGTTCTTTCTTTAAGCCCTTCATTTTGAAATTCGTAATACCTAGTTGATTTCAATCGACGTTTTTACCGTAATAAAAAGCTTTCGTCAAAAAAATAAATTAAAATTAAGGTTTTTTCTTTATTATAACATTTTGAAATATTAAATTCGTTTAAATACTTTTTGAACTATAACTTATTCTCAATTTAACATGTTTAGTTTACCCCACATTACCCTTACCTACGATGCGTAATCGCCTGCGCACGCAGCCGCCCGCCGCCCAACGGCAGGGCATTCACGAAATTTAAAAGTTCGAATTTACTGAATGAGCAAGATGCTAGTATAGTAATGTAACGGTTCCTGCATCTGGTATGAAACAGCTGATTTTGACGTGTGTATGACATTGTCAATTCATAGTTGAATGATCCCATTGAAAAACATGAACGGATGTTTTGAATTTTCGAATACCAGATAAAAGTTGCGAATTAATTGTTTAGAGTTTTAGATAAATGTATGGAGTTGTACGAGTGGTTTGAAAAAAAATGTAAGAGGTAACGCTAACAGTTGTTATATAGTTTTGATGTTTACAGCAGTTTATTGCACACCTTTGACATGTGTTCGTCTAGTGTTTATATCCTAGTTATTAAGTCTATGTACCAGCTGCTTTCTAGCCAGGGTGAGTTGTACTGATTAATAGTCTAATTATGAGACCAATTACTTATTTTTATCGTCTAAGGCTGACATGGGTATTAAATGATTTCCTATCCGGGAAGACTAGTAATTAAAACTTTCCTTTTATATAAAATTAAAGACCCATAACTAATATTATGCAAATATTTGTAAATCATTTAGATATCAGGTGATCATTCATATTTTCTTTGGGTCTTTTATTGATTTCCATGCACCATGCACCATGCACTATGCACCATGCACCATGCACCTAGCACCATGCACCTAGCACCATGCATCTAGCACCATGCACCTAGCCCCATGCACCTAGCACCATGCACCTAGCTCTAATAGGTAAGTTGTTTTACATTTTGCCTAGTCTTATAAAGTTAACGTAATGATGTTACTCATAGCTTAAACATGCACACTTCACTTCCTCAGGGCATTTTGTTCAGGATAAAAACTACTAAGTATTATTTTATAAAACTTTAAGGTAGCCGGTATTAGTAACCGCAATGAACTTTTAACAGTGGCTACAGGCGAAACGGCAGGCGATAGTTTGTGTTTTATGTAAATTAACATAACATCACGGCTGCATTCCCCGAAGGGTTAGGCAGAGGTGCACCCACACTTTGCCAGTTATGTTTAAGTCCCATGTAACAGGGGGCGCGCCATTAATCGGGCAGAAATCATGGGGTCCTGTTCTATTCTCGGGACGGGCAGTGTTATTGGGTTTTTCTGTTAGTAATTTTTCAGTAGCAGCCCGGATTGTGGAAGATGGCGGTGTGATACCCCCGTGCCGTTGGCATTAAGCCGTTGGTCCTGCGCCTGATCTCTCTCAAGTCATATCGGAGTGTCGTCCCATCGGACTATGAGAGAGGAACAGAGAGTACACCAGCTATGTCTGCGCACTCCGCTGAGATTGGCCGCCATGGCCGTTTGGTCTGGAGGACTGGGGTGTACTCTAGTAGAAGATATATTTTCCTAATTGAACTGCTACAAAAGGAACATTCCAACTACGAAAGTTACCACCTTGAAAAATTTCCAATTAACTGTAGCAAAAACTGTTCGGAAATTGACGGTTACATTTCGCACTTTCACTGAAGCAGTTATCAACTCGCATCGAATCGTAATTTCCTTTTAATAAACTTCTAAAGGGCTGCGTCGAACTATGCGGCAGTTACGGAAAAAATAGCAAATATTTTGAAATACCAAATAATGGCTATTTTACTGTCTATATGACAATAGGTGCATTCTTTTAGAAGTTAAGTATCACTTTTAGCGAAGAATACGACCTTTGTTATTACTAACATCTTTATTAATTGAAAATTAAAAGGGATTATTTTTTAGGGTTCCGTAGTAAACAAGGAACCCTTATAGTTTCGCCATGTCCGTCTGTCTGTCCGCGGCCTAGCTCAGAGACTGTTGGTACTAGAAAGCTGTAATTTGGTATGGGTATACATATATAAATTACGCCGACAAAGTCGTAAAAGAAAATCGTAATTTTTTTTTTTTTTAGGGTAATTTCCATACACGTAAACTGGTGTTATCGTTGGAAAGGTCGTTTAAAAATAATGCGAGTTTATAAAACCATTTTTGGATTTAGGGATCCGTTTGCGAAATATTCAAAGCTTTAAAGTGCTAATTTTTGTTAGAGTCAAGTGCCCCCCCCCCCCCCTGCCAGCTAAATGGTTGGTTTTGGGTATGTGAAAAAATTCACGGCAGTAGTATATATAACGAAATTAAAAGGAAAACTATCACCGCTATGAAGGCTCCACAAATTACCGAGTAATAATCAACCAACTTAAAGTTGCAGTTGAAAAAACATGTTCTGCCATACATTTTGTATTGGAGAACAAGTTTTTCAACTACAATGTTAAGTTTGTTGGATAAATTCATCCTAACTACGGAACCCTTCATTGTGCGTGGTTCGACATGCACTTGGCCGGTTTTATTTTTTTTGCTTTTGGTTGGTAGTTTAAGTGGACTTTAGTGCTTATAAAGAAATATAGTCAGTGTTATAACCCTGAAATATAACACATTAATAAGCTCTCAGTTAACTAGCTTCCCCACAATATTTCATGATCAAGATTCCGATGGCTTGTCCCTGATAATGCACATCCGATGTTGATGAGCGGTTTCTGATCACGTTTTAGAAACAATTTCCTTTTTGCTGCATCTGTATGTGAGAAGATATTGTTATTAAGTTATAATAGATAGCTGATTGAACAATCTCAGGTTGTACTTTTTGGGATG
The DNA here is from genome assembly GCA_947363905.1 of Lithophane semibrunnea. NCBI lineage: Eukaryota > Metazoa > Arthropoda > Insecta > Lepidoptera > Noctuidae > Lithophane > Lithophane semibrunnea. Next base: position 1,153,189 of record OX376205.1, read on the forward strand.
GTGAAAAATGGCTGGTATTTAATTGAACGCAACTTGATAGAGGTTTCCACAGCCCGACTTCACCCACGCTCCTGCTGTCTAGGAATAGAGATATCTATAAGCTTTGCTTTCTGTATGCAGTCGTATCGTACAAGCGTGTTTCTATCTTAGGTTCCACACTTCCACTCCTTAAGTTCTGAGTTGAGCTCCACTATTACTGACAAATGCTTGCACTAACTGGACAGGTCCACTCAAATCTGTCTGGTTCTTTCCTCAAAAGACCATTTCAGACTCTAATCTACATGGTCCTCATATGGCCTGACCAAGATTATGTCTGGACTTTAAAGGAGACGGTGACCTCTGAGATTGTTTCGGCCTTTCTTCTCAGAGTAGTCAGATAGGAAACGCCAACCTCATCTAGCTTATTTTTACAACTTTTTAATATGACGTGTAAAAGTGATTCCAATATCCTATTTACAGAATAAACAATTTCATTTCATTTCACTCGCCTTATCCAGGTTTTGCCCGCGATGGCAATAATGTCGTCGGCCCCTTGCACGGATATATTATTATGTTTAGAATTACTGTATTATTTTCAGTTTTGAAGATGATATAACATTGCTATCCTCGTGAAAGTACGTTTTTAGAACCATACAAGTTTTTTCGTTCAAACTTCGTACTAATTTTACGTTAAGCGGTTAACAAAAACCCTTTATCTAAATTCTTTATCTAACAGTAAGATTCAAACTCATGATTATTTAGACAAGAGACATTCGTCCCAATATAAGACCAATTAAGTAGCTATCTAGACGTTAGTCTAATTAACAGCAATAAGATGCGAAAAATAACAATTGTCATAACTGTCTAAACCTACATTTTTCCGGTTTTTAATGACTATATTTCTTCAACTCCCATCCTAAAAATAGCCTGACCAATTGACCACAGGGTCAGTTAGCCAGACAGATGTAGCCCGTTGACCGAGCAACAATGATAATAGCTCGGCCACGCACTTAGCATTACTTGAAGCTAACTTAACGCTTGTTGTCAACTTAATTACATAATTCTAGGTGAGACATTTCTTGTTAAGGTTTTTTAGGGCTTAGGTCGAGATCTACAGACGTTACTTAGCTCGTGCTTAGATTTAGACATGTTCCCGTCTTGACTGTCTTGTATTACCTGTAGTTTGACCGTTTGTGCGACAGTGACGGGAATAATGCTTAGTCTAAGTAACGTTTATACATAATGTCTTAGACTGGCTACAGTATGCGCCACTTGTGATGTTTTGTAGGTGTGTTCCTAGGACAAAATGATTTTGTTATTTTTACCTACATGCTAGTACAATAAGATGGTTCTTAATCATTATAGTTGGTTGGTGTAGTAATTTCAGAGTGAAACGGCTACCATAAGTACTTTTGGGTAGATTTTTGAATTCGCGCTTAAAACCTAGGGTATAGAGATATTGGTATAAATTCGCAGTACCCAGATATGTACCATGTGTCTATAACTTCTAAAAGTATTTAAAAAAAAAAAAGTAATAAAAACTAAAACCCAACTACGACTAAAAAGGTATAAACAAGACACCACAGACAGACAAATTAAAAATCCGGAGTCACACGTGTTAGGGCATAAATCGAACAGATTACGTGTGACTCCGGATTTTTAATTTGTCTGTCTGTGGTGTCTTGTTTATACCTTTTTAGTCGTAGTTGGGTTTTAGTTTTTATTACTTTAATTTTTTTTAAATTCGTTTGGGGTTATAATATATATATATTTTTGAAATGTGCTCACTAAGCCCTTTTATTTGATACCCAACATGGTACGACTAAACGATATTTTTTTTTAGCTCCTTACTTTATGTCTTCTAGGGGGCGCCATTTTTAATTTAATTTGACGTCACATAGCCTATAACCAGCGGACGATCAAGACGCTTCCAACTATCTCATTTGTCAAATTGTGATGAGTGATTTAGAAGATAGGAGGGAACAGATGAATATTCATACATACATACATACATACTGGTCAAAATCATAACCCTCCTTTTTTTTCGCCGTAGTCCGGTAAAAAGACTAGCTTCCGCCAGTGGCTTTGCCCTCGTGATATCTTTACAAATTATAGCCTATGTTACTTAGTGATAAAATAGCATTCTATTGGTGAAATATTTTTTTAAATTAGGTCAGCATTTGTTGAGTTTATTCATTACAAACAAAAATACAAATCTTTTCTCTTTAAAATATTTGTGTAGATGGAAAAGTAACCAAAGAAGGTGTTATGGCAAAATAGTGAGCAACATCAATGTTGCTCACTATTTTGATACTAAATTATTATTCAAGCTATTAGCAGAAATTAACCATTAAGTTGAGCTTATGGTGGAAAAAATAACATGCTGCACACGTTTGAAAATTGCCCCTCGTATCAAATCAGTACACATTATACAATTAAGTCGCCGTCCATAGAAATTAAGTCGCTCACGTGCACCCAGCCTAACATTTACCTAATTACCGGCTTTGTTTAACAATCGTAATGCTATCACTAACTGTTGATGACTTTAACAAAGTTATTATAAGTTATAACGTAAATTAGTACAATGGCGTATTATCAAGATATTACGCGTACTTACATCTTGTTAATTAGGATTTGAGGTGTATACAAGATGTTTTATAGTCTGTGGCGCTAATTATGAGATAATTATGAACATAACTTCACGCTGGAGGTATTGGGGTAAGCAGAGATAGAAGATAGGATGAATTTATTTGAACTACTTTTTTGCTAAGACAGGTGATTTTTCTTTTGGGCTGTCTTCTGTATACACGTGTCTTTATACCAGAAACCTTTGTTGCATATTTACTTGGTAATTATGGCGATATTTTCCGTTTACCGTTAATTGTAGCGGTTTTTGGAAGTCTCTTGTTCAGCGGTGGAACTATCGATTGCTGTATCAATGTATGCCATATTTTTTAGAAATGTTCATAGGAAAGATATGCTGTAAAAGTTATCTTGGTGCAAGTACCTGATTGTATCTTAATATTCCTAATTAGGTTCATAACGAGCATGACTCTAATTAAATGACAAATCTCTTCATAAATATAAATCCATGTTGCGGTTAAATAATATGTTTGTGGTCATCGTTGAACTATTTTTTAGTTAAGTAAAAACTTCATTACATCCCACATTTGCATAGAAAATCCTAGATCGGATAAAAACTACAATAAAAAAAAACAAAACAATTAGCCAGATTGCAATCACTGACGATGACAAAAGACGAAACCGAACTTAACCAACTAATTTACATAATCGTACCATTAAATCATTAAACCATTAACTAATAAATACTTGTACATCACAATACTGAGGTCATAGATTCGGAGGTCGCTAACCCTGCGCGCACGCTCGCTTGTCGACGCGTGTCAAATGATCTACATAAATATAAGAACCAAATTTATTTGCCATCCCTGAAACAGTTGACATAGAATATTAAACCTTAAGGGCGAGAAATAAGAGTGGTATTGATATTTGTCAGTGAGTGCTAGGTGTGAAGTAGGGCTGGCATTTTTTCAAAATGAGATGCCCACATCCGATTGTTTTTATTCAAAATGCTGGAAACATTTAATTGTGTATATGTAATGTTAGGAAATAGTTGAAATGCAGATTACACTGTTTTGTTCGTGTATCGTTTGGTTGCTACGCGGTTCGTGGTTCCGTGTCAGCAACCACGTTTTGGTCGATAACGAGATCAGATTTGATGTTAATAATGTTTTTTCGAGCGTTTCATTCGAGTTTTGTTGGTTTTTAAGTGGTTCCTCAACCGTAATGGCCTAAAAGTGATATTGACCGACAATTTGTTCAGACATTATTTTTGTACGCAAGGGTTATTTGTGAATAACTTGGATACACATGTGTGTTGATAAGACGAGACAGCCCTACTATTACGGATGGGCTCGAATGCAACTGTCATAATTTTGAGACGCGGAGCGAACGTCTACAGTGTGTTCGTATAACTTGATCAATGACGCGATTGGTAGCACCGAATTTTGCAGTCTTAGTTTCAGTACCAATAGAGTTCAAAATGGTGACGGACAGATGAACAGTACCTACTACCAATCACATGACTGCTAAATTCAGTGCTGTCAATCGTGTCACGGGCCACGTTTTAATGAACTCACTATTATAATAAATACTACAAAGGAAATCAATTCAATGTTATTTCGCATTCTATTTATAAAATAAGATTTTCTCGACTTGGCTATAATTTTTTAATTTTCAAAGGCCTATCGTTTTATTAAAGGCTCTAAAGTCCAAAGCCATTATCTGCTCTATTAGTATCAGGTGCATCAAAGTAGACATCTATTTGAAGTAGTTATGTTAGCCCATTATTTTAATCATACAACAATATGCAATTTCATTGCGCGATTTTATTATCAATTTTCTTTCACTCTATATTTTTCTAATCATAAATTCTTGTCATAATTTTTGCATATTGCGGCCATCCCCTAATCACGTGAGGTTTTAAGGCCACTTTTGTACCCTCCTCCCCCTTGGTTATATGTCGCGAGATTTTAGGGTAGCCCTCCTTCCCCGATCCCAGCACATGTGTATTTTTTTATTATTGAAAAGATCAGATATTTTTAGAACCTGTTTTATTATTATTGGTGAAACATAGCACGTCACATTTTCTTTAATCATTATATTTTTCTGAATTCTTTCCCCTCTTTTCGAACAACACATGATTAAAGAACGACCCCTTTCGAATTAACACTAAGATGTCACCAATCTGTTCGTTAAGATCAACATTGCAAAATACTTCTCCCCTCAAAATCCAAACAAAAATGTATGAACCTCATACCATGGAACAAAAGCATTGCGTCACATCACACTACGATATATCACGCGTGGATTATAAAAAGAATGTATTACTCTTTCAATTTAAAATGTCCTATTCAAAGCTGACGGCTCAAGATCGATGCATCACTATAAAATATGTAGCCTAATAACTTATGAGTGGCCAACTTTATATTACTGGCCGAAAAATTTGAAATCTCAACGTTTTAAAAGTAAAATTGCTTATGGTAGCTGCATTTTGAATTTTGTTTTCCGAACATTACGTAAATATTGCAGAGATATTAAGAGCAGTTCATAAGGACTTTATGTGAAAGGGTTAAAGGTGGATTTTCATTGTATGAGTTGAGAAAGTTTGTTCAAATCTAGAGGTGACGAGGTAGGAAAATATTCGGCTTCAGAACATACATGTCGAGTGATAGTGCGTGACATATTTCAGGGTTGCCAGTTAGCAGAAGTTGTTTTCGTGATTTTTTGTAAATGAGTCATTTGAAAATAAACTTTTATAAAACATGAGTTTGTTTTTTAACAAAAACCTAGTTTCTTCACTAGGGTTTTTACGCACATTTTGAAATTACGAAAACGACTAGCCCAACTAGTATCAGTGGTAAGATTGTACTTACGGTGTAGTAAACTATTAGTAACTTTCACTGGTAACATCAGAAGGAGAGGACTTCAACACTCATTGCACAATAAGTGTGATGTGATTAATTATGTCAAAAATTGGGTTGCATTTAAATAAAAGATCCAACTCGAGTGGGACGACACTTGAGTAGGTCATCTCAAGCACACCCGGCGCAGTGAGCCGCTCTGCCAACCATCCTGATTGGCATAACTTTTCATCTGAAACAAAATCAGAGGTCATGGTCTCTTAAAAAGTCCGAACATTATAATTGTTATTATTAAGATGTATGAGTCTAACAATGCTATGCCATATCTGGAAGGTGCTTTACCATACTAAGAAATATATTTTTTATAGTCATAATAAAATTAAAAGAAGTGACACCAAATGATGTATAAATATTTTTATGAACTGGTAACCCTACATGATACATGGTGTTTATTTCGCTGCGCTGACGCATCCCGGTGAGTCACGACCAGTTTAGGTAAACCGAGCGTTATGCGCGTATTGTACACTCTACTACGCGGTACATGGTACGCGGGGCGTAGTACTACGACTAATTAGTTAGGTGATATTTTTGGATGTGAAGATGATATTTGATGCGTGAGTCATGCTTGGGAATGGGTGTCATCGGTTGAGAATGCTCATAAAATGTAATGTAAGTATAATTGTATAGCTATAATTTTGTAGTTATAATTATGATTTTTATTCTCGTTTGGACATAAGGGAAACAAAAGATCCATTTCTGACTCAAAGTTTAGTTAAAAAAAAAACATAATTGCTAATTCGTTCGCTAAAATACATTATTGCAATATTTAATACTTACTTTTCCCCTCTACCATCAAATGAGTGTCGTTCATTTTGGTTTCATGGCAAGCAAAGATAATAGCCGGTTTTAAAAAAATAAATTCATTAATGAATTCTTCTGTCCTTCCACTTGTGTGCCTGGTCACATCTCGCTTGCAAGCCGTCCGCGGCTCTTGTGTAATAGTGACAGATTTGGTCCTCAACTACTGCCAACACGTGGACTCGGCTTCTATGTACACTATCCAGTTAATATTTTAGTTTCATGAATATTATAAGTACGTATTAGGGAAGTCGTTCTACTAGTACTCGTTAGTGTTCAAATATTACTTATCGTTGACCGCTTTTACGGGTTAGGTACATCTGAATGCGTTATAACATATAGTTCCCGATCACCGCAGACGCAAATGTCTGATTCTTTGACCAGGCGATGTCTAAAATACAATGGCTGTACCTACCTATCGAATAATGCAATATTAGTATTTTTCTTGCTCGACTCTGGGATCTTACCGAGGACGGCTCACAAAACAGGAAACACTAAAGCTCTTTGACAAAAATTTCATCCATAGATTATCAATCTCTGATAATTATTTTTGGTAGCTAATAGTAGTTACTCACAAGATAATTGATTGATACAACCCATTTACAATAATCAACTTCATAGTGTTATTATGATAATTATGATACTTCAAGAAAGAAAGTTGATTACACTCTGAGAAATTAAACTTAGGCCTAACATGCTATGCATAACTTTTATAATTTCCTAGATTTTTTTCTGAAGACTTGCTTGAGTTAGTACCTACAAAGTCTACAATTATCTAGCCTAACAATGATTGGCTAAGCAGATAGTACTTCTCTCTGTCAAATGTGACTTCAGATAACATCACATTTTATGCGGGCCATTAAAACGCTATAAAATGTAGCCAAGTGTAAAATGTATTTCGTTTTTTCTTTGCAAAACATGAGCATAGGTAAATGTAAATAAACTTAGTATACCGTTCTCTATTTCCGCACATTGTTATGTAGTCCTATAACTTAATAAAAACAAAAGATTATTTAAATTCGGCTTATTCAAATTTTATTTTAAAATTCAGTTATTAGGAATATAAATAAGTTAACTGCGAAATTACACAGACTTAACTATATTGTTTGATGTGAAGAATTTGTAACAAAAATACATAGTAGAAACTTTATTTGCACCCTATTAGTTAATTGTCAAGCAAAGAGCAAATATAAAACAGCTAAAGAAAAATACAGCATGATGGTTTATTTATCATTTTTAAAACTCTGCCCTGAAAACAATTGACCAACTAATAAGTACCAAAGGGTAAACAAACAATGAAAAGAATATCCCAATAATAATCCTTATTTTGTACGTGTAGTTTTCTACCGTTTTTCTACATTCCGACAGACCTCTTAATGTAATATCTATTTGTAACACCCACCTGCCCTATTTTGTTGAGATAACATAAAGCTTAGCCGTTTTAATATCGCTCATTGAAAGTTATGCATCAAGCTATTATTCCATAGGAGGTAAGCACCACTTCCAAGTGTGTATGATTAGAATATCATCTTATCTTAATCTATAGGCCTAAGGTGGTCGATTAAGGCGTTTGGTAGTGTCACATACTACGATGTAGCATATTCGTGAGTGTCGGATACTGCGGCGTAGCATGTCGCTGCTCAATGAGTGTGAAACACGACGGCGTAACATGTAAGTGAGTGTCAGATACTACGGCGTAGCATGCCAGTGCTCAGTGAGTGTGAGACACTACGGCGTAACATGTAAGTGAGTGTCAGATACTACGGCGTAGCTTGTCAGAGCTCAGTGAATGTGAGACACTACGGCGTAGCATGTCAGTGAGTGTCAAATACTACGGCGTAGCATGTCAGTGCTTAGTGAGTGTGTGATACTACAGCGTAGCATGTCAGTGAGTGTCAGACACTACGACGTAGCACGTCAGTGCTCAGTGAGTGTGAGACACTACGGCGTAGCATGTTAGTGAGTGTCAGATACTGCGGCGTAGCATGTCACTGCTCAGTGAGTGTGAAACACTACAGCATAGCATGTCACTGAGTGTCAGACAATACGACGTAGCATGTCAGTGCTCAGTGAGTGTGAGACACTACGGCGTAGCATGTTAGTGAGTGTCAGATACTGCGGCGTAGCATGTCACTGCTCAGTGAGTGTGAAACACTACAGCGTAGCATGTCACTGAGTGTCAGACAATACGACGTAGCATGTCAGTGCTCAGTGAGTGTGAGACACTACGGCGTAGCATGTCAGTGAGTGCCACAAACTAATAGGTACGTAAACAAAAGTAAAAGAGTATCTTTTCCAGAATATCTAACTAAACAGATATCTGCATTATAACGACGGCATCAAATGATTTGCGATTAAAATCTATAAGGATCTACATTATGTCCACCATCTACATAAGTCTTATAGCATAGCATAGATAATAATGCATCCAATTTTATCCAATTTAGTTATTTAATACTGATTGACAGACAGATGCAAGAAAGTTACATTTTATTCTTTGTGTTTTTATCTTTGTGTTCTTTTCAATTTGTACCTACTTATTCATTTATTTTAATTTCATTGACATTTTATTCTGTGACAGAATCCGAAATTTTATTTTAATTGATGTATGTAATTGGTTTGCCTGAATTGAATGTATATTTTTATTTACAGCTATTTCCTGCGACTTCGTCTGCGATCCAGGATGAAAAGTAATCTAAGTCTATTTCCAGGTCATGTGCCAAATTTCATCCAAATCCGTTCAGCCGTTTTAGAGTGAAAGCGAAACAAACTAACTTTCGCTTTTATATTATTTGTTAGGAAGGATAAGGATAGAACTAGCTTCTGCTCTCGACGTGGAAGCCAACTACATATACCACAAAACATAATATCCTATGGCACTCAGCAATAGTGTAGCTTTCTATCAGTGAGAGATGTTTTAAACTTGTACAACCAAAGTCACTAACTTAACCTCTTTATAGAATTAGTGTTAGGCTCTTCAGTCTAAAAACAGTGTTAAAACAGGGCGTTAGGGCGTTAAATTGTGTCCATTGTAACGAAATACTTCTTCAACAAGGTATTGTATAGATTTCAATCTATAGAACAGCTTTAATTTCAACTGATATAATTCTATTCTGTCAACTAGTGTTTATATTAGACATATATCGATTTGCCTGCAACATTGTGTCTCACAGACAGGTGGTCAGTATTCTAGCACATCTATTATCTACCTAGACTTCAAACCATAGCTTCATGCTAATAAGCGGGTATTAGATACAGCCAGGAATAGTTAGGGATCTTTTTAAGACGAAAAAGCACTAGAAATGGCTAGGTGTATGTTAACGTTTATGATTTTTATCTTTATTTAGTAAGTATTAGTTACTGGGTGGACTGGATATTTTTAGATAATTTTAATAAGGTTTGCAAGGTGTGTGGAGTCAGGTTTTATGTTTTACTTGTTATAGTAAAATGCGTGATAGATCAAAATCAACAATGTAAAGAATTCAATTAAACAATTTTATTTGGAGTTCAGCTACCTTAGATACCTACATATTATTACGAGTATATTTAAACTTTAACTTCAAAAGTCAAAACCTAGAAAAACCTGTGACCTGACAAGAAAGAGAACGAGAAAGGCCTTTGCCCAACAGTGGGACACAAAAAGGTTATACAAAAAAAAACCTTTAAAACATCTCTTTTTAGAAAACTGAATTTGATTTACTTTATTTTTACATGGAAAAATGACCTAGTGTTTCTATTTTAACTGCAACTAGCTTTAATAAAACTCGCACCTACCTACGTATATTGTCAGATAGGCTCAATACTCTGCTGACCCCAGTAACACGCGGGTATTGGGCGGTCCTACGAGACGCAAGAGCGATGGACTCATCGATCACAAATTGAAGGGCTCGTGCCTCCGTTCGCTTTCACACTCGGATTTGTAACGTGACTTTAGTTTGACGTGTTCCGATTATGGGTACTAACCTTGGAAAATAGTTTGGGTAAAATAATTTGTGTTTTTCAACACAGTATACAATAAACCTACAGAAAAAGTCTCTCTCTATTGGCATCAACTGGGCACAAATCCGAAGACTCCGGGCTGCTACTGAGAAATTAGATAGGTTGCGGTGACATGTGGATTCAAAAGAAACCTTACCGATTTCTAAATGTTCTCATAAAAGTAACAAAAAAAAAAAATATCCATCTGCTTCTATGTTTGGTACGTTTGATCAGTAAAGTACCAAAACTACCAAAAAGCTACTTAAAAATAGGTTATAGGTTGTTTGGCAACAAGAAATTAACATACTACAAAATCTTATCGCAAGCATTTAGAGTCTAAAAGCTTCTAAAAGGTCTAAAAATACCATTACATCCATAATTTTTCAAGCGTGTTGGTAATTTATCCTAGAACTACACAATCATTAGCAATTGACCAATGATAACCCTCACATAACTTCCAAAGTCAGTATTATTAAAACTTTTATATAATCCAGGCTATAATCTCTCATGATTCATCCCAAACATTTTAATGCCACGCTGATTTAATTATAATAATTAAAGACCGGCCAGCTGCTGATCAGATGGTGTTAAACATGGTTCATTTACTACAATATGTTTGTGTAATTGTAATCTGAGCATCAAAGAGAAACAGTGGCTCGTTCTCAACATGTGTGAGTTAGTATTGTAATAGAAAACTGACGGTATATTGTAGCTTATTATTGTAATGCATAAGAAGCTCGATACGTCGGCAAAAAGTATGTAAACTCTGTAATTTAGTGCATGAACTACCTATTAAGATATTGCTACTGTTCTTTAAGTTGGAAAATAGGTTTAGTCCCATCTCTCCCCCTACCCATCTCTTCCCCTATATGCGTTTATACAAGAGATGGGAAGGGGGAGAGATGGGACTAAACCTGAAAATAATCACTTACAATATTTTTCTTTTTTTTCTTTTCTATAACTGGTTTGTGGAGGTCCGATAAGCAGTCACTCCATGTAAAACACTGTTATTCAGCTGCATGCGGACTGGTAGGCGACCCCAACATAGTTGGGTAAAGGCAGATGATGATGATTTTACTATTAGCCTTGATTGTGTCGCACTGTTTAAAAATTACTTAAGAGTTTAAAATCACAAGTGTTTAAACAAAATTGACACACGATTGATTTCTAATCAAACTTCAATTGATATTATATTAAGATTGTATTAGTCTAGCGACTCAATGACACAATCTAATCCAAATTATTTTTTGTTTTTAAGTTAACTGCAACTTACAAATAATAAGTACCATTTAACGCCGAAAACAACTACAAAAATCTAACCACCCAATGTGAACATCCAAACACGATGGCCAGTAGGTACACAACCCTCAATAATGATCCCGACATTTCTATTCAAGGGAGGCAATATTAATAAGTTGGTCCTTCGTACCCTATCGCACAATACTTAACATGTAATGCCTGATCCCTTCGTACGGAGATTAGGGCCTATTTTATTTTAAATCGCTTTTTGAAGAAGGTCTATTAGATGCGAAATTGAAAGAATATCGATTTTTTGAAGCTTTTGTGTGATTATATTTTGTTAAGATTATGGGGAGAGGATATTGAGATAGGCTCTTGGTTGTGTTAAGAACTGAAGAAAAGTAAGTATTGGTTTTGATAGTCATTTGTTTTTTGATGGGTATCGAATAATTGGAGTATATTGATTGCAGTGAAGGGACTTGTGGCTAAATAATAATAGCCGCAAGGGTCAATTGAAGGTTAAGCTACACTAGCCGCGGTCGGTTCGTGGATGGGTGACCATCCATTACATATCGAGACGCCTCCGTGCTCGGGAAGCACGTTAAGTCGTTGGTCCCGGCTGTAGTCGTAGTTCTTTGGCAGTCTTTACGTGTAAACAAAAGCCCAATAGTGTGACAACTAATCTTACCAAGGGGTATCGTGTTTCGCAGTAACTGGGTTAAGGTCAGATATGCAGTCGCTGCATTTAAAATACTGGTAATCAGCTGCATTCAGTTAGACTGGAAGCCGATCCCAACATAATTGGGAAAAGGCTAGGCAGATTGTTTTTTTTATTACAGCGGCCTAGTTTGTGTTATATTACCCGGTACTTTTTAATGATAGTCCAAAAGGCGTTATTAAGTTCATCACCACAGTACATTTTCAAGTCTATGAGTTTCGTATCAAAAGGCCACGTCAGTAAAAAAAATATATTTTGCATTTTAAATGCAATTTGCACTTACTTTTATATCTTAACATGACATGGTGTCGAAGATAAAAATACCATCACATATTATGTACTTTTTCTTTAGGTACAGGTGGTAAAAAATAGGCTTAGATATACCTAAATTATATTTTATGTAACGGATAGTTTGTTCCTAGATAAAGGAACAAACTATCCGTTACATTAGAATTTTAAACGCGCATATTTTATTTAAATTGAATTGCCTGAACCTATAATGAATTTGTGTACTCGGCGTCATGTCTACCAGTTAAAAGAGAAATTGTTTAATAACTCACCTATGTATAAAATTGATGAATCAAGCAAAAATAAACTTAAATGCTAAGATATAAGTGTGAATGTCTCCAAGTTAAGACAGATATAAGGGTTCATTTATATTTGATTTCGAAATTCGACCAAATGTTTTTTTTTGTACTGATGTCACTCACTGCTAACAATCTCAGTTTAATCTGGCCTTGTCATTGGGTGTTCTGTTTCAAATGACATATGGTTTGGTTTGTCCTTGATCCATGAAGCATAAAAAAAATAAGTGACGCAATAGCTATGAAGATGACTATGATTTTGCTTGAAAATTCTACAGACTTTATTTCAATTTCCAAGATAATATTTACATAGTATTAAAAGCTAACAGTCTTCAGTCTTTATCTCAACAGAATCATAGGGCATCAAAAAACTCGTCCGCATCGCTGCCAACAGGAAAAGTGCCCAAAAGGCTGACAGGATTGCAACTTTGACAAAATAGGCCAGCTCTTTGGTAACATAAAGATTCGATCAACTCAACGGATAAAAACAACGTGACTGAAAAAATAACATGGCCCATAATAAATTCCAACGCACGTTTTATAAAACAAAAACCCTCAAGTTAATAATCTACTATGTGTTAATAAAATATATGCAATCGATAAAAAACCAAGTGCGAAAGTTATTATTTGTAAAAAAAAAATACTTTTTATTTTTTTATCTTAGCAATTTCCCTCAGTTTATTTTAAACGTAATGACTACTCGACACCACGTGTAATTGCACCTTAACAAGGCGTAACTCCAGCCTAGGGCAGGTGGCGGCTATCTAAGAGATCTAGCTCGGTTATAATAAATAACTCAATAGCTACACGTCTGTCTGTACTTCTGTGTCGATAGCGAGAACCATTCGATACTATTTATGGTTTAAGGTTGGATGGAGTAAATGGAGTGCAAACGCATGGTAACGATTGAGTTGTGCTGATGAAAGAGACATCGTCGTTGAATGCATTATAGCTGATTTCGTATTGTGATTTTAACATGTAGCACTGTGATAGTAACACTTCTTTATTAACCTATCAAACTTTACGAAGTCTAACAAACACCAAGAAATTACAAACAATAGATCTATCTTAATTCATGAGGTGCGAATTGAGCGTAATTCTGCCAAATGACTGTTGTTGACTGTTTTTGCAGTCCTTTTTTCGCAAACTCTGTACTTACATTGTTACTCCATTGGCTTCTTAATCTGTGTCAAACTGGAAATTTAGAAACGAGTCGGTATCAGCTACTGCAGTTGATCTCTGAACTTAATAACTCAAGTGATAACTGTGGCTTAAGGCTTGTAACATTAAATACATATTATTGCTTAGTTATCGTAGTATAATAAATAGTAACCTGTTCAACATTGTGTTAAAATATGGTGATTGGGTTACCGCTACAGTTTTGATAGGACCGGACCTAAGTAAGAACTGGGCTAACGTCAATTTCCTAAGTAGGTAAGTATTGGTCTTCAAAAGAAAACATTATTATTATTCACTAGCGACCCGCCCCTGGTTCGCACCGACTTCACAAAACTTTGAGATTTTTATGTTAGAAATGTAGAAAATAAAAATGAATATTTAATATTAATGTTTCGGGATAAATTCACTAAATTATGGTGAAAACTGCATCAAAATCTTCAAACAGATTTTTTGATGCAGTTTGACCGACACAAATGCTACTTTACTGCACTGATACTTTATTTTATAATTCAATTTAAAAAAATATTTCAGACCATGGGATCCTTATAATGTTAGTATGAACTTAGCCTATGTAATACATGGATATAGGAGAAAAGCTTTGATAATAAAAAGACTATAAAATAATCTACTGATTTCTACAAATACCAAGAGAAATTAATTAATAAAGCATTCAGCAAATCATACATAAGCACCTAACTGCGAATTATTTTCATATAACCGCCATTTCAAACACGAGCACAAATAAACCCGCCAACAAAGCTCCATCCTAATTACTGAGCAATATCTATAAATAAAATAGTAGGGTAGAACACCCAGTTGTAGGCCCAATGCCTACAGAGGCGCGGCGGATAAAAGCTGTACTAAGCGGATATTGCCACGGGTCGGCAATCACTGATTTCCGCTTTTCCGCTACCAATAATACCGAGGCGTATCGATTTATCCGCTATCCGCCATGTCTGTTTGTTTTGATGTCGAACTGTGTATAAAACCGTTTAAACACGTTTAATTAATAATTAATTTTCGTGGTAAAACGCAAAATGATCAACATTATTTAGGAAGATTAGATAATTTCCTGTTGGTTTAATTGATTTTTCGTAATTAGTTTTTGATTTTCAGGGTTAGTACTAGAATAGACTTCGTGTTAAGACCGCCACAAGATTTAAACAAAAATAACAAGATTTAATATTTAATATTCAATTTGACCAACAGAAACCCAATTTAGTTTGTGTTCTTAACAATATTTATATTCAAATCTGCACGGTCTAAGAAAAAAACCTAATCATGAACACGGCTTAGGTCTCTGTGACCTCTAAAGGCAGTAATAAGTTAGATCACTAGTACCTTTCCTTTTTACTTTTTCAGTACGTAGGTACTTACATGAATAAGCACGTTATTTGCAAAGGTCCAAGGCTCTTACGGTACACGCCTGTTTGATCGTGATAGATTGGGCCTGATTCTCTCCGACCTTCGATCCTTACATTTTCGCACTCGTCTTTCAAGATTTGACCTAAAATATCTTACACAATACCTAATAGGTCGGTCGTTTTAGGTGTCGTATTTTTGCCAAATATCTGAGAAAGGGGTGGGAATATTTTTGTGTTTTGTAAAATTCTAAGCATTGAAAATTATGAGCACACTTTTGGTAAAGTAGGGACTTTTTTAACCGAAATAATTTCGGTTAAAAAAAGTCCCTACTTTCTGTCTCACTAGACAGTAACTTATTTTTTTATTTTTCGGACAAAAACATTAGTTCATATTCTTCTGTCCTGAAATCAGCCTATAATGTTCCCACTGCTGGGACACAGGCCGTCTCTATGAGAGGGAGTGGGCCGTAATCCACCACGCGGGCCCAGTGCGGGTTGGTAGATGTCACATGTCTTCGAATTTTTGGTTCTAAGACATGCCGGTTTCCTCACGATGTTTTCCTTCACCGTTTTGAGAGCAGTGGTGATGAAATTATTTACACAAAGTAAAGCGCCTGTCGGGGTTCGAAACAACGACCTACAACTCGTAAGTCGCGGCCGTTACCACTGGGCCACCACTGCTCTTAAAATCTCTCTGTTCTGAAAATTCACAATTAATTAACCCCCCATCAACCACAAACGAGTTTAAAACAAAACTTCACGCAAAACCGAATCCAATATATTCATAAATTTCATTGTAAAATCATCTAAATCTTCTAATTGTTTCTGAGACAGTATTGTGTAGGCCTGTAGCCCCACCAGCCTACAGTCATTTGCCGTCAGCCCCACTATTGTGCCTCATGAAATATGGGGTAATTAAATCTGAGTTATGATTTAACTACCCCTAAATTTTTAAGATACACCCCGAAAAATTAATCATGCTTTGAATTAGGTTGTTGTGAAGAGTTGAAAATTGTAGGTGTTTCGGAATTTTGTGTTTGAAAGGGTTGAAGATATCTTTTTAAATTACATGTTAGAAAAAATGATGCATCTTTAATTTTACTTTTTCATCAACTGTGATCAAAACCAATGATATTTGGAACGAGTTCGTCTTAGCAACTTGTTTGACCTGTGCAGCATGAATTTTATTATTTATTTATTACTTTAAGCACAGAAGAGGCGGAAAAATTAATTATGTAAGTAACTGAGTAAGTTTTGAAAAGGAAAGGTTAGCATGGTATAGCACCACGATATCTTCAGTAAACAAACATGTTTGTTGACTAAAGCAAATCATATTTCTAAGTAATTTCAATAGCCAAAAATTGTCATTCATGCGATTATGACATTGCGTACCCAAAGATCGTTTATGGAGATGGTCTATTTTACTATAACATTGATGGGTATGTACAGGGTGTTTATATTACGCCTGTGCCGCCATTATCACTGTTTGTAAAGCGTATATCACACATAAGATATTATTATTAAACAATAACACTGTTTCTGTCAACTGACGGAATTAGATTATCTTGAATGGTGCTTTTAGGTGACGTGTGTAATATTTAAGTGTGATATAAGTATAGTACGTTGTACGTTTATGGTTGCCGATACAGAAAAGGTCACCTCGTTTTCAAATTTCTTCTGTTTTTAAACAGTCTTACAAAATGCATAATATGTGTTAATTGATTCAGGCGTGACTTTGCGGAAATCCATTATAAAATACAATAGACGCTGATATATTTAGTAACCTATTCCGCTTGACTATTCTTCAAGAGTCATAAAACACGTGTTTCACCTCTCAACGAGGCCTCTGAAGATGCCTCGTTGAGAGGTGAAACACGTGTCGATTTCTTACAGGGTTTTTATGACTCTTAAAGAATAGTCAAGCGGAATAGGTTACTAAATATATCAGCGTCTATTGTATTTTATGTGTTATCTATTAATCGACTTCAAAAAAAGAAGGATGTTAAGCATTTATTCGTTTTGTTTTTCTTGTGTGTTCACCGATTTCTCCGTGATTTCTGTGCTGATTTACTTGATAATTTGTTCATTTGGTAGAGGAGGCTCGCATGGCGGTGGCCATATAAGTCGGTGGCATAAAACGGAAATATCTACAAATTAAAGTTTTTTTTTATTAAAAAAAAAAAAAAAAAAAATTACTTTGTATTGTCTTTTTTTGGAAGTCGGATATGTTTTTTCGTGCTGACAAGATTTTCCAAAGATATATCCAAAGGTATCTATTCTATATCCGTATCTCACTACAAGCTGACTTATCGTTTGACATCTCAGCTTCCCCCAATGTCCCTATCAAGGGCCGTTGCCCCCGTCCCCCACACGACACAATGCGTTCGGACAGGGGACATTTGTGTGCCATGGTATAGACGTGACCGGCCCATTGCCATGCCAACGTGTCCCAAGAAACCTTCCCTGTCCTTTAAAAAGTACAAAATAGATTTTCCTTATAAATAAGCCTTATTTGGGAACTATAGGGTAGAAATGGGGAACCGGTTCTGGGGGAAGCACGTTTTTAGAAGTGATTTCGTCATTTTAGTGTTCGCAATTTTGGGTACTTACACGTGTAAAGGCAGGTTTTCTAAATATATTTTGTTACCATTGTTTTGCTTAGAACTCCTGTATAAGTAAGTATTTCTAAAAATAACATACAGTAAGAAAATTTTGAAAAATAATTACGTTCGAGAACTGTTTTTATTAAGCCATGAAATCTGCATATTTTTCATGTCTTTTCTCCCCCCCCTTTTGGCTTCGCGCGGTTTATGCAATTAGCCAATGTCACGTTATGCATTATGTAATTTATTTAATATAGGTATCTATATAGATTACAATAGATACATACTTAGATAGACAGATTTCATGGATAGATTTGGTTTTGTGATAGATTTGTTTTAAAAGCCATCTCACAATATAAGTTATGTAAAAAACATACTTACTTTTTTATACTATTACCTTTTTTATTTGCACTAGTGTAAGAAAACAATTTTCAATCTACAAACTTGATACATATCAATGGTTTTCTTTCCTTGGTACTTTCAATTAGGTTGAACACCTGTTACTGAGAGGAGCGCGTGGCAAAGTAATAACAGCCGCACCGGGTCGATCCATCAGGTTAAGCTACGCTTGCCGGGGTTGGTCAGTGGATGGGTGACCATCTTTACATACAGAGACTCCACCGTGGCTCGGAAAGCACGTAAAGCCGTTGGTCTCGGCTGTCATTCGTGGATCTTTGACAGTCGTTACAGGTCGTCAGAAGCCCGAAAGTCTGACAACCAGTCTTACCAAGGGGTAGTCGCTCCATGTATAATACTGGTAGGTATTCAGCTGCATCCTGTTAGACTGGAAGCCGACCCCAGCATAGTTGGGAAATGGCTAGGCAGATTGACCTGTCACTATTAACATGCAGCAGTTATCTATATTTCGGACCGGATTAAAACCTTTATGAATGACATTTAGAGACTTAATTCTATAATCTGGCATAAAATAATAATTAAAACATCGTAAACTTAAGTTGTTCCTGTGATTGACATTCTTACTTAATTCCAGAATTACCATAGAAATGATGAAGCCGTATCTTAAACTATGTTTAAATTAACTATCGCGTAACCTCGTTACAGTAAACAGTAAAAAAATAAGCTAATCTGGTTAACTCTGACAAAACAGCTAAGGGCTTTGACCCTAAGCGAAGAGATGTGGGGTACGCGGGACAGTTGTCGGCCGTGATTTGTTTTTAATTAAGTTTCGCTTTGAAGTTAGTTTGGGTTTCATTTGTGATTAAATATGGTGAGTGATTTATGATTGCGTTCACAGATTAGATTTGAGTACGAGTATGCGAGATAGGGTTAGATAATGAAGGTTTAAGAGATCTCATATATCTAGTAAGTAATTTGTTAAAATGAGATGAATTTGCTAGTAACCATTTCAAGCGAGAATTTCTGTTTTTTTTTGTGTATTTATCTTTAAGCATTACCCATCATTATGTGGTGGTATCTTTCAGAACAACACAATTCACCTGTATCTCTTTGGTAAAATACGAAATAAAAGCGACATTATTTTCTCTGTATTTGAATAACAAGCGTACTCATTCCTTCACTTATCTGAAATTACCATAAAAAACTAGTATCTCATAATAGGTGTCGTCACCCTCGAAACATATTCGACCTATTTTCGGTAAGCCACATGTCTCAGATTACCGTACGAGTATAAAATAAAAAAAAATGAGATTGTTAATAATAGCGACATGCAAGTTGATTTGTTTGTCTGTACGTAAACAGAGTACCTATCGTGTTTATGGTGAAGGTTCGTGTTAGCGCGAAAGTAAATAGGCTAGGGACGATAGTTGGTACTTCCACCCTATAAGCTTTTATGTTCTTTTACACAAGATTTTCTTCGATGCAGTAGACGGTTAGTTTTTAAGTTCTTCTTGCAGTTTAGTTAATGAGGGCTGTTTAAAACTAGTTTTAGATACGATAGTGATCATTTTAACTTTGTTAGGAATAGTAATTATGATTTTGTTCCGGTTCTCTTTTATAACTTCAGTTGACATTTTCCTGGTTAACTTCTTAAGGCCATAAAAAGAACTTGCTTCAAGAATGGTTTCTCAAGACAGAAGCGTGTTTCGTGAAAGCATAAAGTTTAATATCGTAATATTTTCTTAAAAAATCGACGTCGTATGAAAGTTTCAGAGGATAATTTTCTCAAAGAACTTGGTGACAGGTTTGTTGAAGTCTTCTCTACAATTAAGTCTCTTGTCCAATAGCAAAAAAATCATAAAGAAAAATATATTTTTGACTAAGAAACCGGGGAAATACTACAAACCACACCACCAAGCAGTTTAAAGGATTATAAGCATTCAGACCTAAGTTAAATCATTATAACTAAGGTCGAAAATGCATTGGCAACGCCCTTGGTGTTGCAGGTGTCTAAAACCAGATCTGTCTTCCGATAACTGAGTTCGACAATTCCGTTAGCAGGAATCAATATCAGCTTTGAAATTCATAGGCTATGTCATACAGGTCACACAATAGTCTGTAGGTATATACCTGTAAATTATACAAATCTGAGGCAGGTAACTGGCCGTTCAATATATAAAGTAAATGACTCAATATTACGCCAAGTGTTGAGTTGTAAGGTCAGCAGAACTATACGTTTCGACCCAACGACTTCCCAAGCTACAAGTGAACGTTCTCCGCTTTACATATATTACATTACTAGCTGTGCCCCGCAGTTTCACCCACGTAAGTCTCGATCCCGTGGGAATATCTGGATAAAAAGTATTCTATGTGTTAGTCCAGGTTATATACTATCTGTTTGCCAAATTTCATCCATATCCATTCAGCCGTTTTTGCGTGATGAGTAACAAACATCCAAACACACAAACACACAAACTTTCACATTTATAATTTACTAGCTGTGCCCCGCGGTTTCACCCGCGTAAGTCTCGATCCCGTGGGAATATCGGGATATAAAGTATCCTATGTGTTAATCCAGGTTATAAGCTATCTGTTTGCCAAATTTCATCCAAATCCATTCAGCCGTTTTTGCCTGATTGAGTAACAAACATCCAAACACACAAACTTTCACATTTATAATATTAGTAGGATTAGTACTATAGGATTCTATAAGAAGTGTTTAGAATTTATTAGTACTATAGGATTCTATAAGAATTCTAGAAGTGGATTTTATATCCGGAATAAAAACATTTCATTTCATTTTCATTTACATAAAATAACATCACGCTTTTATTCCCCGAAAGGTTATGCAGAGGTGCAGCTACAGTTCATCAACATTTTGCCAGTTATGTTTAAGTCCCATGTAATAGGGGGCGAGCCTGTTATCACAAATACAGTCTACGGGCTGCTACAAAAAAATTCAAGATGGAAAAACCCAATAAAACTTGCAGAAAACTGTTTCTTCTATCGCTACTGGCTTCCTTCGTAAGTAGGGTCATTAATAAGTTGATAAATGTGGTATAATTCCGCGGGTCTCGCTCGTCCCAGTCATCGCTCGCTATCGCACACCTCATCTTAACTGATTTTTAGCTTTGTCGACTTGAGGCCTCGAAGTAAGCGGGTTTGGAACAAGCTTAGCCATGGGTTTTATTTAAAGTGCCGGTAGTTTGAAGTGCTTATATATATCTGTAAAAATAATGGCAATATCACACGTTTGTTGCTTCTTGTTAATTAAAATACTTCAAGTACCTAAGAAACCAATTTTATTAAGCTCTAAAAACATGTGAATAGATACCATAATTTTATTATTTGAAGAATGAGCCAACTTTAGAGAAAAAAAGCAATTAATTTCTAAAACTAAACTTATAAGCTGTAAGGCGTAATTCAATTAAGTTATTAGCTACTCAATATTATTAGGCATTTATGACAGATTTAACATCGTACTCATCTATTAATCATGGGTACGAAACATGAACGAAACGATGAGTTAAGTTTCAGTACGCTGATCAGAAAGCGCCTATCAATCAAATATAGCAATTCACTACAATCAGGAATATAAATCAAGCAGTTTACATAATCACAAATAACTATCTCTACAATAACCAGAATATAAATTAAAGTAACTTCTAATAATCACATAAAAAAAACATTAAGTAATAGGTAGTCGGTTTAATCGCTCTCTTCGTAGCCACACCGCTAAAGCCACAGGATTAATGACATCGCCTTCAAGCGTTCATTAATAATTTACGTTTTTATGCACATTGCGTGACGACTGGGACGTTTACCTTACTTTTAATTATACTAGCGGCTGCACGCGGCTCCGGCTGTGTTTTGCTTTAGATTGCTGTTGTGTTTTGTGCAATACACTTGTATTATACTAGTAATAGGTTATGCTAGGCATATTAGAGAGTTATTCTAGTTTCTGAAAGCATTTTAAATTTGATTTGTTTTCAAAATTGAGTGACTTGGTGGCTGTTGTTATTTTCGTTTACGCTAGGGTTTCCTTGGAAAGCAGTTCCGTCTTAAAATGGCTGTCATAAAAAACTGTACCTGTTTTTCATTAAGGTGTCAAAAAACACTATATTTGGACAGCCGTTAGGTATTGTGTGATCGTTCACCGCTTTCTTATGAAACCAAACCCTGTCCGACCCGTGAGGGTCTTTTTAAGAATCATAGTGAGAGGTTATCTATGTGATATTTTTATGGAAAAAAGAAGAAAAAAATGGCCGCATTTCTTTTCAAATGGGGAACTTTTACCGATTTATTTCATGCGGCTGTCGTTTAGCTGGTGTCTACAAGTTATAACATATGACCTCTGTAGAAAATTTGCTAATTTATAATGAAATTGAGATAATTTTGGTACTAAAAACGTGAATTTAAAAAAATAATAATTTCCATATTTTGAGAAAAAAAAAACATTATAAATTAATTTTTGGTAATGTTATTTAGTCTTTACTACTTGCGGTACTTTGCGGTACCTAGGCGTGCTGTATCTTTATTATCAGCTAACATTATTGATGTGACAGTTCATCGAACATTCAGAAGTTGTTTGCTTGATTCCTATGTATTTTAGAAAAGGTGTTGTTTGTTTGCTTTACCTTATGAAATTATGTAATTTTTATAATATTATCTTACTGTCTAAGTAGCTAAGTTTAAAAGAGATCAAAATCATTAATTTTCCGATTCTGTGTCACCATTTATTATAGGATGTGACTGTCATTAATTTATCTCCGTTAATCCTCTTAACCAGACTGAAAGTTGGTAGTTAGTTGTCTCTTTATGTAGATATTCTCTCAACATACCCACAAACATACAAAACTCTAGTAACAATAATTATGAAGGAATTATTTATTTATGTTGATAAATTCGTATTCAGCTGTAGTGTCGCTGTTGTGTAAATACAAATAATAATAAATGTATAGTGAAACACGCGAAACGAACCTAAATAACATAATCTAAACGGACTTGACAGTTGTAAATAATTATAGTGACATAATTAGGGCAGAAACTTTATGTAAGCACTTTTTAAAAATTATTTATTAGCTTTTTTCAGCTATTTTTCGTGGAAACCTGAAGTCTAATTTACGAAATAAAAAACGTTCAAAATCTAGTCGCAATCTCATCAGCGACCATTAATCTCAAAAACTTGTCGAAAAAGTAGGAAAATTAGAGGTATTTGTTTGTTTAAGACTGAGATTAGAGTGCGAACTTTCTTAAAAATATGAGAATGGCGTCTCTGAAGACTTACAACTTACAAGGTAGAGCGACTTATCACTTGTTAGTCTAAGACGGCCCCTACGCCTACAATAAGTTTGCGCAAAATTTATATTGCGCAATATGATTGAATCAGCCCTTGTACTCAAACAATCCATCATTTTCACATTGACGACCCATAAGCTTCAATGTTATCGCGTGAGCAAGACCTGCGCAATACTTGTCCTACACGGTGTAATTAAAAAATGATGCAATAAAAATTAATTCGCTCAAACTTTTATTCAATCATTGCGCAATCTACAACATTAACCCTAAACGGTCAAAAACATTGCGCAATTCGTGGTATTGTGCAATATAATTGATCGTTAAGGGCCCGCCCAATAGACCATCCCAGGTTATTTAAGAACCTTCAAATAATTTACGGCGACAGAAAGTTTTATAAAAAAACCTGAACTAAATGGCCGAGAGTAGGTAAGTGTGAGCAAGTGTAGTGAACTGGCGATCATACCTCATTCATTAACTGTATAAGAAAAGGCATTTAATTTAATTGCCGAAAAGGCAACTGAATACCTTTTTATCGCTGACCATTACCTACTAATTACCTCTTAAAACTATAACTAAAAATATGAATATTAAATTTTTAGTAGTAAAACTATTAACAATCTATTTTTAAGTCCCAAGACAGCTTAGCAACATAATACAAAACGAAACTATTATAATATAAAACACAATTTTTCATAAAAAATAGGCCATAACGGGTTTTTTGAATATCAATGACTGGAACGTAACTATTTATGAAGTGTTAGTAATGTGATTTTGTTAAAATACAGCCACACACCGTGCTCATTAAATTAAATCTAATTACTTCGACGTTCAGGCCAACGTACTAATATCGTAATAACTGTATCTACTTAATGTTCTTTATCATATTCATAATACATAATATTTTTTAATTGTTATATTTTTTCTGAATAGGCTAAGCAGGAAGCTAGGCCCAGTATGGTATGGCTTTGTGAAACGTTTATGGTGGTAGATACCATCGGAAGGCGTGAATATGTTATTTTTTTTATTAATTATGAGGTTCATGTTTTTAAATTTATTGATGGTGAGGTCTACATCATGTCGTATACATCATGTTGTAGCGGGTTTGTGGGAGAATTAATGCTGCAAGTAAATCTGGAGAAAATTTTACAAATTATGAAGATGACTTAGATTAGATAACATTACAATAATTTAAATACTCAAGAATAAAACTCGGACACTGAAGTTGTCATAAATTCATAATGATTCACACCCACCTATAGCTAATGCATTTACCTGGGCTATTGCACAGCTAAACCATTTATTGCATTATATAAATAACTACCACTATGGCCGCGACTTCGTACACGTAGATTTCGTACTTTCCTTTAAAAACTTCAGCCACCCCCTTTGAAAGAAACTCCACCCCCTTTGAAAGATAGTTTTCGAAAATTCATATTTACGACTTTATTACCCTTTTACACCCTGTTAGCGGCTGATTTTTGAAAAACCCGGAATCACGTACTTTTTTTGTTTTTTGTTTTAAGTATTAGTACCGTACCAAGTTTCGACTTATTCCAACAGCGCGTTGAAAATTTTATTTACTTTGACACCCCGTCATTCCTCTATATGAGGGATTGCTTAAAAACTAAAAGTGACAATCTTTATTATTTACTAAGTAGCAAGTATTGCCAAGTTTCAAGTTTATTAACCAAAATAAGATTTTTCATATAAACTATATCCTCCCTTTTTACCCCCACAGGGGAGGCACTTTAATAAATCGATTGAGATGTTTGTACATAATTTGACTCAAAGATTAAACCACGCAGTAAAATCTTCCCCTTTAAAATTAACTACCCCCTTTCCGAAAAACCCTGATATACGTTATTAGAAAAGCTAAAAATGACAAACATTATCATTTACTTAGATAAGTATTCGAGTCCCAATTTTCAAGTCTATTAACTCAAGGAATAAGATTTTTCTCCCCTTTCACCCTTTCTTAGTGGATGCCTACGTCCTAATAACGGTATGTGTGCCAAATTCCAGCCCAATCCGGTCAGTGGTTTGAGCTGTGATTTTTGGTTTTAAGTATAAAAACTGAGTTTCGATCTAATCGGACCGCGCGTTAAAATTCTTCTATACAAACTTTGACACCCCCCAATCCCCGTTTAGGGGGTAGTTTAGAAAAACTAAAAATGGCAAACTTTATTACTTACTTAGATAAATATTTGTGCCAAGTTTCAAGTCTATTAACTCAAGGAATAAGATTTTACATACAAACGAAATCCCCCCCTTTTCACCCCTTAAAGGCCGAATTTCCAAAAACCCGTTCTTAATGCGCGCCTACGTCATAATAGCTATCTGTATGCCAAATTTCAACCCAATCCGTTCAGTGCTTTAGCTGTGCGTTGATAGATCAGTCAATCAGTCAGTCACCCTTGTGTTTTATACATATAGATAATACCACTCACATAATTTTTAATTGGCTAGCAGTCGATTAGATTGATCAGAGACTGTGAACTCAGAAACAAACTCTTTCGAAATTAAGTTAGGGTTAAGCCTACAGTCGCATATCTTACGTGTTGTTAGAATATATGCTTTCAACAAAAGATATTATGTTAGAAAGCTTACATAAGTCCCATGCAACATCAAGACAACTTACAAAGCACAAAGCCTCCACCAACTTGCAACTACAACAGCAAGAAGTTCGTAACACGAGTCTAGTACATGGAAACATAAAATCGATGAGCATTCACAATGAGTGTACAGTTTTATACTTAGCAATGATACGATCGCGTGCGCTATGAAATATGTAAGTGCAGAGTATGTCGCGGTGAGCGAGCATGTAGGAAAGGATGGATGTGGTAGATTGAAAATGAATACTGCAAGCAATAAGGTCACAACACATCCAGTAATTCCTACACTTAAAGAAACCTCTACCCTTCTTGTGTATCGGCATAAACTTTACGAGAGATAGATCGTGTCTTGGTGAAAAAATAGTCGGTCATTCAAAAAAAATTTGGCAATGTGTTGAGTGCCCTAGGGAAGAGGCATTACAAAAGTGTGATCGTGGTAAGGTTACATCAGCTGAGTACCCACATTCCTGGTTGAAGAAGATGGGCTCTTTTGGTCGTCCAGCTGGTCAGGATTTTTTTGGAGTATTATGCTTACTAACCTACGTACTGCTTAATTTTTTCGACCTGTCATCATTTTTAAAATTCTAAACACATGTCATATTCCAGTAACTCTGGTCATGAGTCCATTGAACTTTACCCCCAACAGCTCTACATCGTTCCTAACATCAGTCTCCATGGATTAGCCAGGATTAAAATGTCAGCGAGAAGCCATTACAGCTCCATTCACTACGTTATTAAGTAATACGATAACAATTTGCCTCCATCTAGTAATTGGGCTCTATTTCAATTTAAACTCGTTTGACATCAGAATGTCTATCGAATTCCCTTGATGTGACATCTAATAGGGCTAAATAGAAATGTATGATGGAGACAGTAGTTGGATGATTCGGTTAAGGGTAGTTATATTAACCGCCGCACTTACAGACGTCGATTACCGTTAATGAATCATTAACGTTGACTTATAGTTAAGTCAGGAACTCGGGACTTTATTGGCAGGTTGTGAAATAACGAATGAACATGAATTTAATGGAAAGTCTTTTTCTCTTTCCCTTCTATCGTGTCAGCATGGCTTCATTTTAATAGCTCATGTAGTGGTTAAAAGATTTGCGGATTACTATGGCAGTAGGGCTGATTGTACAAGGTGCGCTAAACGTACTTATGTTGTCTTTAATGTTGAATTGGTTGTATTGAATACATAGTTTAATTTATTACCAGTCCGTGTGCCACAATTTTCTAAGGTAACAATAATCAACGTCTGTGAATGTGAATGTAAGCAGGTTCAAAAGGACTAATTATTTGAAATACGCTACTGAGAATTTGCGAAAGTCAAAATTACATACATAATAATTGAACATTAATTTCGGATATTTACTCCAATCATATCAGCTATTGAAATGAAATGAGATTTTAATGTAAGAGGGAACGAATGAAATGAAATTCGTTAAAATTATTTCAATATTAATCTTATTTATTCATTCCGAAAATAATAATGATGGCTTCATATTTTAATCAACTGAGCTTTATTAAATCTACTGTATCTCCAATATTCATAATTATATTCTCGAAATAACTATATTTCGAGAATATATTATGAAAAAGTTTTATTTACACATAATTTCGATTGAGACTACTAAGTCTCTATTGAAATTGTGTAATAAAACTTTTTTGTGTAGTATTTCATTATAATGTTCATAGCACATTTAAGTTTTGAAAATCAATCTAAGAAACAAGTGTGGTGATAGATTCTTTTGTCATAGGCATTATTTCTTAGCGTTACAGAATATCTTTTCTCAAGAATTTTACGACGTGCTCAAGATAGTAAACAGCTGATACACGTCGTTTTTTTTTCTCCTTCTCTCAGATAGGCATGGCAGGTAAGATACTACAAGACTTGCTTGAGTATTATTTTCACACAGACAGCACAGAGCCTAAAACCATTGAAGAGTTTAGCATGAAAATTAAATTATTAAATTTTTATGTGGAGTTAATTAACTGAGAAAGTATTTTTCGAAAGTCACACCTTATACGGCTCTTAAGGGATTTGCAGTTGAGGATAACAACTAGTACTTATCTACCTACTGTATAAATAAAACATAGTTATTTTTTGACAGTTTGTATATTTTTATTTTCTTCTTTTTTGTGTACTAGAACTTGCGTGGTTTTCAAACGTTCCTACCACAGTCAGGTCAGTTATTTCGCGCAGTCGCACTTGGGTGAACTTCACGCTTCATCGTTTGGGTGCGAGTCAGGTACCCGAAATCACTATACCTCGGACATACGTTGTAAAACATTCATAGAGGGCATGGAAACGAAAAAAATGGTTCACCGTCAAAGATTAAGTTGGTGTTTTGTTACTAAGGTCGTGGTTTACGTTAAATGTAGGGTCTCGTTAAGAAATGCAAGTGTATTGGGATGCCTCAGCCCTAATTGAAAGAGCCGGTATGATTTTAACTTCAACACAACCCTTGGTACTCCGTAAAATAGTTGGCCTAACGAGGGTGTAAAACCACTAGTTAGGTACCGAAATGATTTTGTTTCCTGTGCTAAGTATGGTGCCCTGTTCAAACCGCGAACCTGGAGTCTTCGTCATATGGGCACTTAATGCAGTCAATTCGGTAGATAGTCACCTCACAGAAGGAAGATATAGACGAGAATTCCATAAATAAAAAGATTGTTCAGTGAATCAAGATCACAAATCAATTAATCTTTAGAGTTTTCACTTCCATTAATCATATTTTATAGATATCTTTAGATATTGTTTGCAAATTATGCCGCTTCTGCGACAGCTGATTCGATCATCATTACCTAAAAGGCATCGACCTATTCAAACCCAGAAACGTCCCATCTGCGTCCTACTCTATGCCCTCCCCAGCGGATGCACAAAAGCGGGCCCGTCAAACTGGTTCCCACTTTTTTTGCCCCTACGGCCTCGGACCCACGCACACGAGCACGCGCACAGTGTGCGTGCACGCGTGCTTGTGTGCGTGATCAGCTGATGGCAACAGCTGTAGTGTGATCAATCGGTTTAAATACGTAATATTGGTATGCGAGGAAATGCGGAGGTATGCCCAAGGGAACGGAAGGATTATGGAATTTGAGTGTCTAATTGATGTTGCGGTCTTTTTGGTAAGTGGCAGAGTGAGACATGGAATTTTTAGTTTCGTTTTAAATTAAGTTCCAGTTACTATACGACGAATGGCAACAGTTGCATATTGATATGTTATGCATTAGTAAACTATAGCCTTATTCCATGTTTATGATGATGAAGGAAACAAAGTCCTAAAATGTAGGTATTTGTTTGTGAAGTTACTTGACAGTGGCAAAACTAACCTAGGTATGACCGATACAACCAGGAAAGTCAGCACCCCTGCTAACCTTGTTGATTTGGTAAAATTCTAATTTTCTAACTAAACATGTGCTCTATATCTTTTAAGATAGAATTCAATAGAGCACATGCTATAGCACACCACACCATTTGGAACTTTTATCGTTAAGTTGTACCTACTTGAGAAATATTAGTTTCTTTTACATAGGCAATTCCAATTTTTATTCTCACACTATGAATTTAAATTAGGCAGTTAAGCACAATAACTGCCAATTTATTACCCTTATTATAAAGGCTAACAGTATTGCCATCATCAAGTCGTAATACCTTTACTCTTTTACGACTAACGAATGAACAGTTTAGGGCTGTTCTTGGAACCAGGTATAAAGTACCAGGTGCTCGCTGCATTTGGAACTGGACCAGCAGTGTGAAAGTTACGTCACAGTGAGAATAATTTAACAATGACATTTTTGGCATACGCATTGCATGGACTAATCTTGCTTGTAAATCCAGCTGTTTATATTTTAGTTGAATGATTGTAATTGTACGAAATAGTTTAATTGTAAGTCGGTAGGAACTTACAGTATCAACTACCTAGGTACTGTAGCAATTTGGTGATAAGGAGTACCTGTAACACTATTTTTAAAACAAAAATGTTTTTTATTTTTTTACGTTGCTGTAATTTCTCGGCGTGAAGCTCGCTCGCTCTGAAGGCGTACGAGGGGCCGAAGCCAACTCGCAGAGGCCCGTTAGACGCTTTTAATGAAATGAGGCACCAACCGACGATTAACCCTCTACGCACTATGATGCAAGTGAAATCAAGGACAACCCCCGGTTGGTGTAGGGCTTTACTTATTATGAACTTGAGTAACGAACTCACTTACGGAAGCTTACTTAGGTAATAGGGGCTGGTTTCTGCAACTCCACGTCAAAGCGCGTATTTTGCGTACGGGTGGGAAATCGCTTATTCGATCCACCCCAGCTCCTCCAAGAAGGCCAGGAACGCCTTCAGAAGAAGCTTACTTAATAAAATAATATTTTTTAAACTTAATCCTTGCAATCCCTTTATTAATGACCACTTTGAAATTCTATATTTCATTTCCACAACACATAAAAATACATTCCTTATCTTTGCGATAGATGGCGCTACTTTTCATACATTTTATTTTGAAAGTTAACTAATTTCACTTTTTACTTTACAGATTAGTTTAAAGGGTAAGTAATAGTAAGTTATTTGCTAGTTTATTGTTAAAATACAAAAGTTATCAATTCAATTGACTTAAACAAGTTAGGTAGCAGGTGATAGTTTCTACAAATGCCTGCATAGCGAAAGGTGAAAAGTGTTCATATAAAATATGAACATGTAACTGAATAGCTTGAATTAATACTCAATTAATTTTATTACTTTGAAAAACATAGTCGTAAGTTTGATAAAGTAAAAAAATTGTAAAACTAATTTTAGCTTTACAATTTTTTTTAAAGTAAGCCTTTTAAATATTTGTTTAAGGGCTAACTTTTTTACTTTAAGTTATGTTTAGTAAGAATAGTACAAGCATTTGCTTTTACCGCACTTACAGATGTTTATGAAGCACTAAGAAAGGTTTTCTTAGGTGGTCAGAAATTAATTACCAACTTATGCTGTGTAGAACATGATATTGCTAAATTAAATTAAATTAAAAATTAAAAAATTGAAAATTGTTTATTTCGCAACCATAATAAAACAAAACATTAGTGATTGGAGCCTCCTTTTAAGCAAAAAATGCCTGTATTAGGAGACTCCGCTCTTTCTCAGCAAGTTATTTTACAAAATAAACTTAAAAATTAAATATGTGAGGGTGTGTGTGTGTGTGTATGTATGTACCTAAGTATTAAATGTAATTTAGGTAAATAAGTAATAATAATAACAGTATCCGGGTGAATGTGTATATGTAAATGGGGATGAGGGTGGGTTTGCGTGTGTTTGTGAGTGAGTGTGTTGAGATAAGCGAGTGAGTTATGTGTTGCAAAGTAGCAATAGTGCCTCAGTATCCGCTAAGCTTTGGTTGGTCACCGAATATCGAATGTCCAAACAAAGAGCGCTTTTAACCCCTTAATGTCAAATACTGTTAAAAATGACAGGTCTTTTTGTTTGTTACGCTTTCACGCTAAAACGGCTGAACGGATTTGGATGAAATTTGGCACATGGATTT
This sequence comes from Lithophane semibrunnea, assembly GCA_947363905.1. Taxonomy (NCBI): domain Eukaryota; kingdom Metazoa; phylum Arthropoda; class Insecta; order Lepidoptera; family Noctuidae; genus Lithophane; species Lithophane semibrunnea. The sequence goes on from OX376205.1 coordinate 1,184,916, forward strand.
TTTATCCCGATATTCTCACAGGATCGAGACTTACGCGTGTGATACCGCTGGGCGCAGTTAGTTTATAAATAATTTATTTATTCATTAATTGAATGAATTTGTGGTTTAAATATGTTGTAAAATGTAGGTATATGGGTGTATTCTTGAATTAAAAATGATTTGATTTGATAATATGACATAACCGCTTTCCTAGAAAATTCTCGGTTCTCCTCCCACATTTAGGGTGAATACTATTTAGTTGCCCTAATATACCTACTGGCTTTACAGTTTAACGGAAAAAAACCTTTATTTATTCCAGGGATGTTTTTATATTACAAACATTTATGCTATCAAGCTTTTACCACTAAACCTTGGAAAGCTTTGATAGCAAAGCTTAGTATTCTGTGGCGGTCAGCCGGTTAAATACACTAAACTATAAGTTAGTTCAACTAACTCCATCTAACAAGTGCTTACCTGCACGTATTTACATTTAGTTACGTACAGTATTTGTATTGTGGATAGTGTGCTACCGAATAATTAACCGTTGTACCAAATTTTGGCTTAATTTAAAGAGAATTGTCGAATACAAGAAAATGACAGCTAACTGCTGATTATGTCACCCATGACACCATGTGGCCTAACGAACAGGCCTTATCTAGCAGTGGAAGGTAACCCCAATATAGTTGCGAAATGCTATGACGATGATAGAAGTTAAGGTTTTAATTTTTTCAATTACTATAATTTCGTTTCGACTCGGGAAACTATTTTACCCACAATGTTGTTTTATTATTGTGGGTAAGATGTAGCCTTCATCTTTAGAACAACCAGAAACTCATATTTCATGAACTGTATAAACGATATTAATTATGAACTTAATCGCTCGGCAATTATCTTTTATATTAATTTTCTCACGGGTAGAAGATTACTGGCAACTGTTACATAGTTCTGCATTCCTAGTACTCCTTTTGAAAATAGTTCCAAATGACTGAACGTCACACATCACTCAGGTCACAATTTAAAAATCGAATGCATTCGTGCACCTTGCCTCCCGGCGAGCTTTACAAAAAAGGAACGTTTTGACGGCGCACAAATAAAACTGCTCTATCCCTTTCTGACCCTTTCGAACTTTCCATATCACATGTTTGGACTGTCTCTGTCACTCCACCCCATATCTCTTATACTTTTTTCGAAACCCTCTCATTACTATACAGACTACACACACTACAAGCTCAGTTGAGTTGTGTAAACACAGGGTGTTTGTTTATTTGTGTTGTGTTGGTGTGCATGTGTGGGTAGTCAGCTGAGTAAATCCTTGAAGCAACACGTGTCTTGTATGTGTGCGTGTGTGCGTTTTGTTTAGGTGTCGAAGTGTACAGGATGGGAGATGTAATTTTAGATGATTTTTCATAAGAGCTTTGAAGTTTGGGAATTTAAAAGGCATTTGTTTGCGGTTATCCTAATAATAATCTTGTGTGGGAGAAATATAAATGCAGTTGTCGTACAGAACACTGGTAAAAACGTCGATATGCCAAAGAATTATAGGTAATTCAGTTTTAAACAAGACTTTAACGAAAGCTATTTTACTCGCTAGCTTAATAGGATAACATAAATTCAATACACTGTAATTATAAATTGGATGCCTTTGATGTCTCAAACGTCTTGTGTAATTGACATTTCATTTACTCGTCTATTTATTATAACTTCGCGTGACATAATTATTGGCCGTGCTCATTGAATTATTATTTTCAAAGGAAATAATTGACTGTTCAAATAAATAACTTAACATTTAAAATGTAAGTTTAGTTTTTTTAGTTTCGAGCCAATTACTCTTTATCAATCATCACATTTAAGTGTGTAAACGTCCTTTGCTCAACTTAAGCATTGTGTTAAACGGTTAGTTGAGTATCCGGTCATTATCACATAATTATGTGCTGTGCAATTTATAAACTCGCAATTATGAAACACACCGAAGTTTTGGGACGCATCTTTAACTTTGGGCTAATGGATCATTTTTACTACGAATCGTAACGTTTAAAAGAAGATTCGTATCTTCGAAATTACCTTTTCTAAAAACCTTTTTAAGATTTTCAAATATGCTATTCGTACTAAAATGATTAAAACACAAGAAAGTTTCCTCATCAGTAACTAACAACATATAAATATTACAAACTCAACCTTATCTACCTACAATTACCATCAAATTACTTACTTATCTATATCGGCATATTTCTAGGGAATTCAAAAAAAAGGTACCACAAGATGTCCTTGAAGTCATATGGGCTGCGCCGGCGCAACAGCTGATGTTACCTGACACTGACGTCACGCACACCAACGCATTACACCCACACAGCTATAGGGTACGAAGGGTGTATGTGTGAACGCTTTACCAGATAATTTTCGAAGAATACTTTAAATAATACCAGGTAGAAAGGGACAGAAGGCTCATATTTAGGTACTTCTTCTTCTATTGAAATGAAATGATGAAACGATAAATCAAATCAACGATAATTATGAAATGTAATGATGATCTTATGACACTATTGGTCAATGTTTTAAAACTAGATGGTGCAGGCATTTCCTAGCTGACTGATCCCTGAGAAGAAACGCCGAAACGAACTCAGACGTTATTTACGAGTAATACGAGATTAGACAGATTTGTTCGTGCGGCTGTTACCATGTAGCCACGAGCCCCTCTCTTGTTATCCTGCAATTACTTTTTTTAGTATTAAAAAAAAAATCACGAGCTTCAGACAGAATACATCTGAAAAGTATAATCTAGTCCTAGATTTTCATTTGGTGAATAGGCACCAACGTATACTTTTCAAACAAATTTTGTCTGCAGTGAAACTTCTTAATCCATCTTTTTTGTACGTTTTCGATGCGTGTGTGCGTGCGGAGCTTTATCAGATAACTTTTGAAGAATTTAATAGTATTCGGATGTGTTCTAGGAGCTTAGTAAACTTGTATTTAATTACAGACATAGAGTCTTAGAAATCAAGGGTTGATCCTATGACCCATTATTGCTAACGTATTTGTTGAACTTCTAAAAAATGAATAATATAAAATTCTCCTTATAAATGCTAAAGTGAGTTTGTTTGTTTGTTACACTTTTACGCTAAAACGGCTAAACGGATTCGGATGAAATTTGGCACATGGGTAGACCATGACCTGGATTACGATATAAATACTTTTTATCCCGATATTCCCACTGGATCGAGACTTATGTGGGTAAAACCGCGGGATGCAACTAGTAATGTATAAAGATTATGTTGTTTCGCTCAAAAGAAATATTATTGGAGATCCCACAATCAAGTTTGTAGGTTTTCGTCATTTAATACACCTTTCTATCATTATCCAGAAATAAGACCTTTTTGAAAAACTAAAAGTAAGAGAATCGTATTCAAAACACTCGAATTTTCAAAATATCCACGAAATAGTTCCAATGATTTGTGTGTTGTCACAAACATAAACACAATCTCACAAACAGTAATACAATTTAACTTGAACATAATTGACACGTAATTTTTTCTCATCACAAAAAGTGTCAATACAATAAAGTTTCTATTGAAGCCAATAACGAGGACCTACGAAATAATTGCTTTAGATTAATCACCCAATAGGGACCCAGCGGCTGAGAGGAACAGTAATCAGTCAAAATATATTTACAATACGCCAACTGCAGAATGACGCGACATTTCTCTTTAAACTTAAATATTTTGTCAAAAATTCTCTATGGAAGAATACTAGGGAATTTATTTCTGTTTTCGTGAGAATTGGGATGTAAAAAATAATGTCAGCTGCTGGTTCATTTGTTACAAGTCAAGTTAGAAGGGGTTGAAGTCGCATTAACTGTTTCATTTTACACATCATTTGTTTCTGTTCAATTGGGGTAGAATTTAAAACAAGCCGAGCTTTGGTGATTAATCTAGCAACGACTCATAATACTTCATAATGACGCCCCTACCTAGAATTATTGTGTAGCTTTGTTTTACTTGAGATTACGCTCTAAAAATTCCCATTCCTTATCAAATTACTGACTCTTAGAACTGCTTAGAACGGATTTAATGAAACTGCTGTTGCTGATTAAAATCGTTTTTGAAGTCACCAAGTTTGTTTCAAGCTACTGATTCCCTCATCTGCGCAGTTTCATAATCTAACAACGACATTATAGCACTGCCATCAATAAACTTGGTATCATCGTTATTCGTTACCCTATCGTATTCCCAAGTGGCTTGGATCCAGTATATCCCACATGCGTCTCAAGGCGCTTGCAATCTGACTTCCGCAACACGACGAGCATCCCGGTATACTCTTATTTGTATAACATACATAAACATAATCAGCCTATAATTTTCCCACTGCTGGGACACACTTGGTAGATGTCACATGTCTTCGAATTTTTGGTTCTAAGACATGCCGGTTTCCACACGATGTTTTCCTTCACCGTATTGAGAGCAGTGGTGACGAAATTATTAAGTATTTGTATGATGGAAAAAAATCAGTATTGATATTTTATTGTTATTGTGTATTCAAAATTGATATTCTTAAACATGACTGTGTTCTTAGTAATGCTAACTTTGAAGCAAAAGGACTTAAATTGGTCCAAAACCAGTACAAATCTTCAAGGAATCAGTCTTAGGTATAGACAAAATTGTTCTTGCTATAGATCCAAAAAGACGGATACTCTGATCAGCTGACAGACCTCATTTTCTAAACACAATGTTCGTAGAATCGAAAAAACTTCGTACACCATGAATAACGTAGCAGCACATGCAAAAGAAACTTTAAGATGTATTGCAAAAAAAGCTCAAGACGTTTATGAACAAACTTCCAACATAAAGCAGAAGAGACAGGTAGATTTTTTTATATATCAAAGCGATTGAAAAACTTGGTAATAGATAATGGACTTTATAAACTGGGAATAAGGGCGATCAGGAATATGGACCTTAGAGACTTGTATAGAATGCTTATCACCCTTTAGAACTGGTACACATAATTCAGCCTCAATATTATGCAGTTCGTACATTTACTTGCAAAGTTACGAGGAAGTACTAATAGAAATAGGAATCAAAGAAAACGACAATAAATAGAAACATCTGTTGTTATGAATAATATTGAAAGGCAAAATCACATTTCACCGGCGAAAATCCACCTCAAAACTTGTAATAGTCTAGCCTCAAAACACTAGCTAAATGCATCTAGTGGCTTGCGAGAGAGATCCAAACACATCAAATGTAGGTAAATATACAGATACACAACCGTACAGAAGCAGACGAGAATTTCTTTTCATGAAATAAATATGCGGGAACAGAAATAATAAAGTGTGCAGACAATTTACGATGTTCAATCGACGCAGTGCGTAACTGCCAGTAACGCTTCTCTCGTAATTACAACAGGGAATACTACTCCCCTTAATGTAAAAACAGTATGAATATAATACAATTTAGCTAAACTCATAAGCAGTCCTTCATCGCCCGTTTCCAGCGATATTATCCCCGTAATAGACGTGACAGTTACCAAATGCGCACACTAATTTATCTGCACCATATTCCCTTTGCAGCTACTCTAAACAGCTGATGTTTTATCATAAACAATATTTAGTACCTCACTGAAACTTCAACTCTATTCATAAAAAGTTAGGGTTGGAATTCTCTTACGCGCTCTCGAACAACCCAGGACGTTTATTTTTTGCTCTCTCACGTGTGAGATGTTTGCATGTGTGCGTTCGCCCTTCGCTTTTTCTATTTTCTGGCCTTACCAGTTCTCTAAGAAAGGGTGGGCATACAAATACTACAACGCATTACTTGCATAAGTTAGATGTATTGTTTTGATTTGTACGTTTTGTACTTTTTTGGACAATCCGTCTTGGATTTTATTATGGTTCTATTGTGGGGTCTGGTTTTGAATCTTGTATTGTAATCCCCCGTCTCTTATAATTGACCAGGTATGTGTGTAGGTAGACGATTAGGGTAGACCTGAGGCACGATTGAAAAAGAATAAAAGTGTAACCAGTTTAGAATTCTCTTTTGACCACTATCTTCGAGTGGGAGCTCCTAAAAGACTTGACAATGCAACAATCAGAATTACTAACCGAAATTATACTGCAGGTATGACGAATACACTCGGTAAGACTGTTCTGAAATTTAACACGCAATATGCATTTTGGTCTACATATGTACATTCTCACATCTGTCTAATACATCTTGTCTTTGGTAACTACTTCGCCTGGATCTTCTAATTTAGCAATCCCTATGATACCAACGAACATTACTTCAAAAGATTTGTTTGAAAATAGGGCGAGGAAATTCAAAGCTTTTACTAAGAATACAATACTAATGCCAATCACAGTATCAACACCAAGGGTACCCTCCACCCTAAGGAAATAAAAATTCAATTTATGTCCAAACTGACCTACTGCACAAGTCCACACCATTAGTTCCTTTATAGAACTAAAGCTATTGTATTTCTCGTATAGGGATTATTATAGTGAGTATTATACTATTGTATTCGACCATAGAGTGTGGATCAAAGAGTGGCCAGTCCATTTGCATAAGTTGCCAACCGGTACAATCAACGCAGCGTGGTACTGTCACAAGTAATGGCGTATGGTGTGAGGCAAGTATTAAAGGGCTATTGTTTAGCTTTGCTCAGTTATTCGGGAGGGAGGCAGCGGCCACGTGTTTTGTAAGGACGGCGGTGTTTGCGGCGAATGGACAGAAATTGTGCGTCAAGATCGGCTGTCGAACCCTGCTCTAAAGTAAAGCTCTTTTTGCTAGCCACTTACTCTGACTTAATTGAAAGGTGTAAAATTAGTTTAGCCATAATTTTTCTTTTGATTTGGAATGTTTTCACGTTAGTAAACTTACAAAAGTGGCTAGTCTGTAAAAAAGAAACAGCAATTTTGCACCATCTAATTATAAAAAAGTGATTTATTGTTCTGCGACATGAAATTAAAGGTATGATTAGTTTGATAAATATTTCGACAAATTCGAACAGTTAGAAGTTTCATTTCATAGCGTATTCAAGGAAAAAGTCACGCATCGCGAATGTTCCAAAATGCTCGCGTAAAACATTCCGCCCTTTATACCACGTGCAGCCATCACGTGTTTAATACGAGCCGTGGCCGTAAAACAACCGAACTGTGGACAAAGTCGGACAAATAACGTTACCAGTAGGCAACACCTACTAACAAATGATTTCGACTTTGATTATGAAACTTGGAAAGAAGTTTATATGAAAACCTACAATAAGCTTATTTTTTTCGTTAATTTTGCTTTTGTGATGGGCGGTTCCGTATGTTGCCAATATTAAAGATTTGATTAACTCTGGTAATGGTGGATAATATGCTTATGGCGCCGGGAGCAGCAAGCATTGCGCTACCGTGTTTCAGGTGACAGATCTCAGTGATAAGCGTAAGTCCAGGGATGTGTAGCAGTTTTAGGGTTTCATCTCGATGTAAAGAATGTCGTAGTGGCTTTTGCGGTAGACATGATCGGAAATAATTTTTGATTTAACGCTTAGCCAGGTTCTGGGCCGCCTCAATGTAGTCCGAGTCAACTGCTGGACATAGTTAGCTCCTAAATTACACGTTCTTTATTTTATTAAGAAACATCTTTAATTTTCGGCTCCTAATTTTTTAGAAGTTACTTTGTTATTATTTCTGCGGCCCCAGACAAAGTGAAATTCTATCAGCGATATCGATGATGGAAAAGACGAAAATGTACCTATAGGACTGACAAAAGCTATCGAAAAGCTTATATTTTGTTGAAAGTCGTTGCAGAAATACGAAACGCTTTGGAAGCGATTGTTACTTGTCTAGGCCTTAGAACGATGATTGAGTCAATACAGGAGGTGATGATTGTTTTGTTGAAGATACAGTGATTGGGGAGACTTTGGTTCTTTTACCGATGACAAAAATTACGAAGGATTTTCTTCTTAAACAACGGAACCTTAAAAAAGGAATTAAGAATTTTACAACCTAGTTAATACTTTTGATGACAGGCGAGATTGTTATCAAGTTCATTTGACCACAGTTTTGATGAAGTCAAGTATTCTGCAGGTCACGGAGCGTAAAAAAATTTGGAAATGGGAAAAACTTTTTAGTTATCTTGGCGTGTATTTGTTTCAGCTTATGGAAGTAAGAGCCATTGAACTTTTTCTTTAAAGAATTTATGGTTTCCATGTGGAACATGAAATGTCAAAGTCAAATAATTTAACTCAATTTGGCACATAAAAGGCACTTTTGAACGTCAAAAAGTTATGTATGTTGTAGGTTAGTTTGTTGCTTAGTAGTTTGTTGTTAAGGTAAGTTGAAAATTTTTGGTGAAGGTATAATTACTTATTTATATGTGACACGATATTGCCGTATTTCATCATTGTTTGAGGGATACGTAAGGATCGTATCAGGTAACGTTCTGTGGTTTCTGCCTACCCCCATAGAAAGAGGGCGCGAGTTTATGTATGTATGTGTATGTGTATTATTAACGTAAATTAACTCTTGTGTTCGTAGAAGAATTACTTAGGAAGCTCAAGGTCAGGAGGCCTCTAAGGTACCCATAATAAACGCCATCACTACCAAAATTTAATTAACTTCAAAATTAACACCAGTATAAAAATAATATATTCCTAAAACCATATAAAACAGGTACCTACAAGGAAATCCTCTCTTAAAAAACTTCCGAGAAACGACCCAGAATTTCTTGGAACTACCTGCTAATACTGTAAACTGTTTTTATGTTACTATTTTGCTTATACCAAGATCACTTTGCAACTGTAAAAAAACTTGCACACTCTTATCTGAAAGAAATAAAGTTCAATTTGGCATGGTTTTATGTCTCGTGGTTGCAGTTCAAATGGGGGTGGATGAAAAAAATTAAGGAAAGAAATGAAACAAAAGTAAAGATCACAGGGCTTGAGGGCACCATAAATCAATAAGGAATCGAATAGCCATAGACACTTAAATAACGTTTTTTTTGGAAGATGGATGCTGCCTACTAATGCTGCAGGCGATTTTGTTACAAAAACCATCTTTAAAATCATTTCTCGAAATGAAAAATGGATCAGTAAACTAGACTTGTTATGATTTGGAAGTTCAAGTTATACCGTATGTTCTAAAGACAACCCTGGGGGTTCCCAAATAAGGATATGTATCAGTATCAAGGAAACAGGAAAAACAATAGCAAACTAAATCTCGGAAGATGCATCACAACACTTTAATTCTTGATTTTAATTCTTGATTCTTAGAAATCTACCAACAGATTCTGGAATAAGGGAAAAGATGCTTCTTTATACAGGATGTAAGGGTAAACACTCTTGTCATTCAAACCATGGGTAGTTGACTTAAATATAAAAACAAATGACCGAACACTACAAAAAAAAAAGGTTATTTTCATTAAAAGATTTTAAAAAGTTTCTATCTGACACCATGCTTGCTAGCGAAACAGCTGACTGACTAAGGGAGGGGTCGCGCTCGCTGCTGGTCAGGTCACATCCCGTACCCACCGCCCGTGTTGAGACGCAAGTTCGTTGCCCTAGCGCATAGAGCAACGAACTTGCGTCCCTTGTGGTAAAATTTAGATCTAAAAATATTTAAAAAAAAGTTGTAATTTTCCATTGATTTTACGTTCTATAAATGAAACCAAACCACTGGTTGCAAGGATAACGGTGTTTACCCTAACACCCTGTATCTAGTGAAATAAATTATGGGCAAATGATTAATTTACCTACATAACGAATCCAATCCGTAATCATATCCATACTAATATTATAAATTCGAAAGTAACTCTGTCTATCTGTATGTTAACCTATTCACGCTTAAACCACTGAATGGATTTCAATAAAATTTGGCAAGGATACAGATGGTATCCCGGGGAAGGACATAGACTACTTTCTATCGACATACCACACGATTGAAGCCGCGGGCGAAAACTAGTTGATTGATATATTCTATAGCCAGTAAAGGCTTCCAAATTTGGCGTGCAAAAACTACATTCGTGAAAGAAAAGGAAGTAAGCATACAGGTGCAAATGAAGTGAAAGACCCAAGTAAAGTGAACACCATAGTTCCTTTAAAGTGCTTTGACTTCCGTCAACGATGATGTAAACAGCTGACACATCTGTTTCTACTTCAGTGTGTTCTTCGGAAAGTGGACGGCTTTATAGTTTCTTCATCATTTAAATTGGTGCTTGTGCTTTTACGAGAGGTATCTACCTTCTTGTCTCTATAATCCTTGGTAGATCTTGCTTCATTAAAATGATAATGGATAAGTATTTGCTGAGTTTCAACTTAAAATTAATTAAATTTTCTTACTGAAATTGTAAGAAAATCGAGACAACTGTCCCTTAAAATAACCTTGCATTAGTTGCATCACATCACAGCAAACAAAACAGAATTCTATTGCAATCCGTAGCATTAAACACAACAAGTCAGACAAACAGATCTCGGAAACCAATAAAAGTCATTGACTGCCAAAAATTCAGTCGAGTTGCAAACTTGGACCAAATCAGACGCTTCGTAGAGCCACTGAGAGCTCCAAACTTTTGCGAATATTCAAAAAAGGTTTGCCAAATAAAATTTCATCTCACGAACTGAGAAAGTTGAACCAACTTCTTCAACTAGTCTTCTATAAAGTGTTTGTAACATCTGTTGTATGGACAGCCGGACAAACTTACTTCTGCAGTTCTCTCTAGCCTTATTACCAAGTAATACAGTCGCATTTCTTTTGTTTGGTGAGGTTGTGAAATGGTCCGGCTTGCGTTGGTTTTGTACTCCGGCTAGATGCTTGTCCATAAAAATAAAGGGGTATGTGTTTGAATGGGAATGAATAATTTTGGACGTTTAATCCTTTTATTAAAATGTTGGAATTATTTTAATGATCTGGGAATGAAATGAAACTATATGAGAATGTGAGCGACTTTTTGTCACAGGAATAAAAAGTCAGTTGAGTGGAAAGTCTGTTTTTATGGTTTTGTTACCCTTACCCTTTTATAAATAAAAGTGGAGTAAAGTTATGCCAAACTTGATGAAAATGTATGGATATCTGAAGGTTCTACTGATTAGCTTAATTTAATTCACATTTATAGGTAAGTATGGGGGTTATTATAGGCTAAACTTCGCACTGAAATCTATTGCATTTAATACTCTCAGATTTATGATAGATGACGCCACTGGTTCTTAAATGAAATTCGTTACTAAGCTGACAATATTCAATAGCCAACATTTCAAGCCCTTTCACTATTTAACCAACTAGCAAAAATCGGCGCTTTCTATCCATGTTCCACTTACGTAACAGAGTTAGCATTTTGCATAATCACAAGTAGATACTTTTCGCATTTACCTTCCCAGTCCCACACATGTACCTACGTACGTGAACAAATCAGTCGCATTAACAATTAATCTGCCCTCTAATTGGCGCGCTGCTTGCAGAGCCTGCACTATACGCTGCACTCGTTTACAAGTTAAATCGGGGAAACGGCACGCCAATTAATTGAAGGGACTTTTCGAGCCGAGCGGTAGTGTCGCGAACTTGAGCTACGAATGGCGGACGAGGAAATATTTTGCGATTTAGTTTTGGAGTATGTTTTTAGACAGGCTGTTGCCCGTTTGCAGTTATAGTAAGGTACGCTACTCGGGCGTAAATGTGAGGCATCGAATTAATTATTTCAATAAACAATTTAATAATTTATCGATATTTGGAAAGAGACTGAGTGTATGTGCCATATTTATGGTCGGAAACTAATTTCTAATTGGCAACACTGGGTTACACGGGAACGCGTTTCATTTCATTTATTTATTATTTTTCTAAGTAAAGTGATGGGCTAAGTTACTTACCTGCTTAGTGGTGACGGTAAGTGCGAATCAACTTGTGTCTCTAGTGGTTCAGTATCAGTGACAGGATTACTCCGCAAACTTTCATGGTGAAGATCTTATTCCGAGTTTTAAAGGACCACTTTACGTAAAGTGGGTAAGGACCATTCCAAGAATTTGTCTTTTGGGTACCCTGATCTTATTACCAAGAGTATGCTTATTATTGTTGTCATCTGCAGGCCATAAACCTTTCTTTCGACTTGGCACTGTCAACTGCAGTCTGGGAGCAGTCGACCTCTAGATCCTGAGAGTCCTGAGGGCCTGGACAAAGCGGCATTCTATCAGCGATAACGATGATGAAAAAGTAAAAAAAATAGTGGAATAACATACGTTACCGAAAAGCGTATGTCAATCTTGTTGAAATTCGTACAAATATGAAACGATTGTCACTTGTTTAAGCCCTCAGTTCATCCGCGTCATCTGTTCCTGAAGCGAACTCGCTGTAAAACGTTTTCTAGTAGTCACTCTAGTTCCGTTCCTAGCTCACATAACTGATGTCTAGAGTAAAACTGCTTTACAACTCTGTGTACTTGTATTCTAGCTCATTTACAAGTACATATCGACTGTAAGAACCAATTTAAATTATTGTCAACTTAACGACGCACTGCGCCGCTTGTGCACTCTGGCTTAATTGCGCAATTTGCACAAACTGTGCATTGTGGCTTATTAATGCCTAGAGTTGTCTTTGAATGTTTAAGTGTATTGGTTGTTAATTACCTGTTCGTGTCACATTGTTTCGGGACTGTTTATATTATTTGGGCAGAATGGAGTGGTGTTTGAGAATTCAAATCTTTGCTTGTTGTAATGATTGTTGGGTACAATGGGTAATGTTATCTGCATAATCAATTCATCCTAATCAAATTACCATTCAATTCGGCAGCTGAACATGGGCCTTCTGATAAATCACTGAAATACAATAGACGCACATATATTAAGTAACCTATTCCGATTAACTATTCTCCAAGAGTCATAAAAACTCTGTAAGAAATCGACACGTGTTTCACCTCTCAACGAGGCATCCTCAGGATGACGATTGACCAGTCGCAAACCTACACGGTTTTTATGACTCTTGGAGAATAGTCAAGCGGAATAGGTTACTAAATATATCTACGTCTATTGTATTTTATAATAGATTTTCGCAAAGTCACGCCTGAATCAATTAATAACCACTCAAATGTACAGGCTTGAGACACAACTCATAATCTAAATGGTAGTGAACCACGCTTTGTTTTTAAAGGACTAATACACAAATCAATGTTATCTGTTCCTATATTAGTATTTGTATAAGCAGGGTACGTAAACCTTTCATATAATTTACAACCTAAACAAGCAAAGCTCCTAAACAGTAACTAACAATCAACTTAAAACTATCTCTATTAAAATAAAATTATGCCACAACTTCCACTAGGAACCAGCAACTCGTTTCCCAATTGACTCTTCCGATAACGGCTAATTTATATCCCAGACAATACCAGAGCACATAAAAACGGTACATAAATACGAAGAGCAGTTAAAACTCCACAATTAGATAAGAGACAACGACAAATTGCTAACGCGGCAACAAATCTAAACAACAACTGGTAACAAATTGCCGTATTTCAGACCACCACTAATTTACAATTAATGTACGGTTTAAGATGCAGTTTAGACCAGTTAAGGAGACCTTAACTAATGGCACACTCGATGCTAAAGTAAAATGGATTAGATGCTACTGTGCAGTGTGGCTTCGATCTCTCTTGGAGGGTTACAAACTTCTATAGTTTTAAGGGCGGATTTGGGGGTTAGAATTATTTTTATGTGACTGTCTTTTGTTTTTTTTCCATGGCACAAGATGGAGTGCGGCTGCAGTGGTTTAAGATGAGTTGCTTGAACGCCGCTTGAATCCTCTGCATAATAACTTTTAAAAATTCTAAAATAATACCAGTCTGTGGGCTAAGTCCTTCAAATTTTCCTCACGATGTATTCTTCCACCGATGTCAGTGATGTCCAAGATAAACGCAGAAATATGAATTGAAAAGTCATATTGGTACATCTCCGGTTTTGAACCCAAAGCCTCGTGGAGGCGAGGCCTTAACCAGTGGGCTATCAAGTCGAAGAAAAAAAAATTTAATAGACCTCCCAAAGTTATCAATTTATCATACATACTAATACACATTAAACACATCAGAGGGCATTACTATAGTAATGTCTTTCGGTATGATTATTTTTATAATAAGAATAATAGGGAGCTGCAATGATTTCTTATCATTCATATCAAACTCCAGCATTTCCATCTACATAGAACTGTCATATTCCAAGATCCAATTTCTGGCTTTATCATGTTAATTGGGATCTACAGGAATTATAGCTGTATTGTATTCCAACTACGTAGTGCCTCAGAAGGTATTCCTAACCAGTGTTCACACGGTGACATGCATGGCTTTTTATGTGTAAAGCGTTTCTAAAGCAAAATCTACGTTAATACTGACCAACCTATTCCTATTTCCCAATATTTGTGAGTAGTAAACTATAACAAAAGCCTAACACTCCGTAAATTAAAGAAACTCCATCTGGTATCCTCACAATATAAAAACATATTGTAGCTAAATGAATTCGGGAGAGGGCAGAGATGCCAAATGTGCGGATAATGATGATGAATTATAATCCGATGGGGGCGAGTCATGGTGAGATTGTTTCCGCCGTTAAGATGTGCGGGGGGGGGGGGGTGGTTTATGTGCTGCGTTTTGTGTTTTATGGTGTTTATTGAAGTGTTTGGGTGATAACACGACGATTTTCAGTTACACTCGCGACAATCTAAGAAGTCCGTTTTGACGTTTCGTTCTCGTAATAAAACGTTATGCCTTGAGAATCAGTATGTCTCGAGAATCAGTATACAGGATGTAAGGGTAAACACTCTTGTCATTCAAACCATGGGTAGTTGACTTAAATATAAAAATAAATGACCGAACACAACAAAAAAAAAAACGTTATTTTCATTAAAAGATTTTAAAAAGTTTCTATCTGACACCGTGCTTGCTAGCGAAACAGCTGACTGACTAAGGGAGGGATCGCGCTAGCTGCCGGTCAGGTCACATCCCGTACCCCCGGCCCGTGTTGAGAAAAATTTAGATCAAAATTTTTTTTTTTTAAAGTTGTAATTTTCCATTGATTTTACGTTCTATTAATGAAACCAAACCACTGGTTTGAATGACAAGAGTGTTTACCCTAACAGCCTGTATAAGAAACGTAATTTTATTTTTCATCGCTACACAATGGATTTTTATAGCTGTCAAAACGGTCTTCTTAGATTGTCGCGAGTCTAGAAAACGATTTTGTGTTCACAAGTTCGGTACAAGGTATTCCGTTCTACTTATATTCTTTAGGTTTTTGGTAGACTAACTCCCAAGGGTATTCTCTATTCCCACGTTTATCTGCTAAAACAGGATAGGTATCCATTTAGAAATACATAGTAGTAGTAGGTATCTAGTCTTGCAAATTGTATCTATGCTTAAAGATTCTGAATCTGAAACAAACATTATTTTGTATAAGTGAGAATATAAGTGTGTGAATAAGAATGTACAACTGTATTAGCATTTTATAGTAGGTTTTCAGTACATAATTTATCAACACAATACATTTAAAAATATAACCCACACCTGCCTCCAATATCAATACACAAATTGAACAACAAAAGAGCACGTGTATAGCTTAATTAGTTCAAAGATTAACGGCACGTGTACGCTCAATGTACGCCCAATGTACGCTGAATATACGCTGAATGTACGCTCGATATACGCTCACCTATGACGGCTAATAAACGCTGAGCGTCGTAGCCATGCAAATTAATCACACAGAAATATTCACGCCGACACATGCCATGAAATGATAATGAACCAGTATTGTTATTGGGGACAAGGGAAGGGAGGAAGCGAGTTGAGAATGATGAGATCTTTTATTGTTGTTTTTTTTTGTTGGGTTGTTGTTGGGTTGATGTAATGTTCGTGCTTTAACACCTGTGTGAGGCTGTGTAAGATAGAAAAATTGGCAACCATAGTTATTGAATCATGCGATGTGTTTGGAGCGCTATGCTTACAAAGCCGATATCAACCTGAAATCTTTGTTATTTAGACACAGATTTCCGAATGATTTTTAAATAATTTCGGTGTATATTGTTATCATTTTATTTATTTATTAGTGAGGATTAATTCACCCTGCTACCATCTCATAACTCGCACCACACCCCCAAACACAGGGTTAGATACCGCTCGTGTAAAACAATACCGTTTACAATAGAATGCCTCTGTCTGCACAATTAGTATAGAGAAATTGCTTTTGAACCAATCCTGTCTAATAAACAAATGCCATATCGGCTTCTGTGCCATTCCGGCTTCGTGCCACACAGGCTTCTTCTTTGACGATTTTGGCTTCGGCTTCCAATCCTCTTGGAAATATGTGCTTTGTAGAGATTGCTCGTCTGTCGAGCCTGTTTGCAGAGCTGAAATTTTAGCCTTTGATAGCCTGCGTGTGTGATTCTATAAATATAGCCTTTGGATTAGGTTTGGTTCGGCTGATTTGCTTTTATTAAGGGTCCTTTATAGTTTGGTTTAGGAATTCGTTTGACATGCGTTTTGAATGCGTTATGGTAGTAATAACTAATTAGACGATTCGAATGCAAGCGGAATCTGTTTGATTTTGATAGCAATGAAATTCTTGCCCAGAACAAATCTGACTAATATTATAAACGCGAAAGTTTGTAAGTATGGATGGATGGATGGATGGATGTTTGTTACTCTTTCACGTAAAAACTTCTGAATGGATTTGGATGTTTGGCAAACAAATAGTTTATAACCTGGATTAACACATAGGATACTTTTTATCCCGATATTCCCACGGGATCGAGACTTACGCGGGTGAAACCGCGGGGTGCAGCTAGTATTTGTATAAAACTGCTTACTTTGTCGGCTATATTACCCCTTAAACCCACAAAACTGTGTTGTGTTTACAACACAGTTTTGTGGTAATACTTCCCGGACCAACCCATTACTTCCTAAGTAATATTGCAAGTAATGGTTCAGCAATCTGTAAGTAGTAATTACAATCACTTGTGATCTTTCATCGTGGGGCGTTAATCATCGCTCCACAAGAACTAAGGGAGGAATGGTCCTTCCCAAGTTTCTAAGGACCATTAATTTCAATAAGGTTTTGGGGGGTAGTGGTGGCTTTTCCAGTGTCATCGATCATTGATATTGTAGTAAAAACCTTGGGAAATTATTGATGTACTTTCTGAGCACAATAATCTATCAAGAATTTGCTGTGGTGACGCTCGAGCATTTTTATCCACACCACAAAGTAAATGGTGTATACAATATATCTCTAATGTCATCTGAGACTGATTTTAACATCAAAATAAATATAAAAACAGGTTTACATGAATTATAAAACATTTATGTCCATGTTTTTATGAAAAATATTATATTATTTTAGCACGGGAAAATACACAGTCGTCGCTTTTTTCATCCCCAAACAAGCTTAATATAAACATTTTCTATTAAAAACAAACGGTGATGAATAAAATAAATACTCTGCACGTTTGTAACGACGGATCAAAGCTATATATAAATATAATGTTTATCTGTTTGTATGTATATCTCTTTGATAGCTGCGTGTGTACTGATGATATCGTTTCCGCAAACTTGGTTTCACGTAGGGTTGCCTCATTAATGTTAGAGCTGTTATTTTAGGCCGTCAGTAATTCTACAAATTTTAGAAACTATTTTGTATTTCTATGAAACCAAAACGCCATTCTTTATGTGTGTTGCTATACAACAGAACTTCTCCTATTTCTGTTTCAGTAAGTTGAAATAGATTTATATTTTCTTTATCAGACATAAGTATTATGTCTGATAAAGAAAATATATAATATGTAATATTCTTTCATTATGTAGTACACTTACATTTTTATACATATAAGTTGGTGCAAATATAAACTCATTAAAGTTTTACCGTGAATTTATAGTAAATTTTGCCAAGTCGTGCAGAAGCGATGCGCTAGTTACTAATAAATACATTAATTTTTTCTTCCAAAAATTGTAAATAAAACTTTTTTCAGCTACTCTTTTCGGTATGTACCAATATTTTATTTACTCACTCATTTGGATAAAAAGATCAAAAGCCATTAACCCTGCATGCCAACCCTGCCGCCAGCAAATGTTTGCAACATCCAGGTTATGAAGTTTGCGTACCATCAAAGGGGTGACTGATGCGTCGAAGATTTTGATATGGAGATCGGAGAGGAATTAATATTGGTACGAGGTACAGGCGACCGCACATCAGTGCTAACAGTTTGACATTGATAGTACCTTTATGTCGTAGCAATGAACATACGTATGATATTATACAACACATGAAAAACCAATAAAGAATATTTACATGTAAGTAAATGTTATTGGTTCTATCCTATATGAGTATGAACAAGTTCTTAATAATCGATAACAATATAGCCAACAATAATTATAATTAAAAAAATCTTATTATTTTACATGATAGATTATTTTATAATAATAACCGAGCATAGTGTCAATTTTCACTTTTACACAAGTCTGTAGCACTTGCTTAGTGTCTGATATTAATTTGATAAAAATACGTTTTTCATGTGTTTTATGTACTAAATAGGGCAGCATTGTAACTATAATTGTGTAACTATAATGTTATCAGCCGAGAATTTGAATCAGTGTGGCAATGAATATTGGTCTCTATGTCAGTCATTTACTACAAACCGGTGATAGGATTAACTGGGTAATTTGTCAACTCGTCCTACATGCCTACGGCCCATTTAGGACGACTTGCAAAAAATGAAAATAAATGTGCAGCCGTCCTAAATGGGCCGTAGGCATGTAGGACGAGTTGACGAATTACTCGATTAACTAACATAAGCATTATCATAAAGTATCACAGAAGTAATTGTATTGAATGAGCTTTTATTTTAGTAAGTGCCCATGGAGTTTCTAGTCCTTTCTTCTGTAGAGAAACCTACTACGCTTTGGAATGGCCAACTATCGTCATCTTTCTGACTGACCGACCTCTTGATAAGTGCCTATAACTGGTTTTGTGTTTTTTTTTTCTTTAGCCGTGCTGTTCCTCTGCTAGACAAAGGCCTGGTTTAATTGAAATCAATGCTTTTAGCTGAGTTAGACTATACATCTCTACCTTCCGCTCCCCCATGTTATGTTCTGCATAATCTCTATCCTTTTACCAAAACATTTTTAATAACATGCTCCAAAAATACAACATCTCGCAGTCGAAAACATTTTTTCCTACCCGTCTAGACAGCATAACTTATGACGTCACATGTTCCCGAAAAAGCACAGAGAGATGTTAAAGTTGCAGCAAGTGCTTCAACCAGATACGATCTAACATAATTCCGGAAATTACGAGTTCTTATCATGTTTTAAAACACGGTGAAACACGACGTTAACAGGGACGTAAGTTTTTGACGCCGGCTGAATTTTAATAAAGTTGCCGTTTTCAACTGGAAATCTTTCAGCGGTAGAATGTTTTTAAGCGGGATTTAAAGGGTTTTTTTTTTGTTGGTGGATTGTTTTTGATGGTCTTGGTTTTTGATGGTCTTGGTTTTTGATGGTCTTGGTTTTTGATGGTTTTGGTTTTTGATGGTCTTGGTTTTTGATGGTTTTGGTTTTTGATGGTCTTGGTTTTTGATGGTCTTGGTTTTTGATGGTCTTGGTTTTTGATGGTTTTGGTTTTTGATGGTCTTGGTTTTTGATGGTCTTGGTTTTTGATGGTCTTGGTTTTGATGGTCTTGGTTTTTGATGGTCTTGGTTTTTGATGGTCTTGGTTTTTGATGGTCTTGGTTTTTGATGGTTTTGGTTTTTGATGGTCTTGGTTTTTGATGGTCTTGGTTTTTGATGGTCTTGGTTTTGATGGTCTTGGTTTTTGATGGTCTTGGTTTTTGATGGTTTTGGTTTTTGATGGTCTTGGTTTTTGATGGTTTTGGTTTTTGATGGTCTTGGTTTTTGATGGTCTTGGTTTTTGATGGTTTTGGTTTTTGATGGTCTTGGTTTTTGATGGTCTTGGTTTTTGATGGTTTTGGTTTTTGATGGTCTTGGTTTTTGATGGTCTTGGTTTTTGATGGTCTTGGTTTTTGATGGTCTTGGTTTTGATGGTCTTGGTTTTTGATGGTCTTGGTTTTTGATGGTCTTGGTTTTGATGGTCTTGGTTTTTGGTCTTTAGAGTCGTGAGGTGTTTTTGGGGTTGTTAGGGTTAACAGGTGTTTATGTTCTTAGGGTTAAGAAGTATTTATTGGATGGTTTCCACTTGATTTTGTTTTGGTAATATTAATTAGGTTTCTAAATCTCATTTTTTTTTGTGTTCGTTTCGAATACGATTAATCGTTTTAATTACAGCACCTTTTTGGGGTGGTAGGTTTTCTTTTATTTATCTTTGCAGATATTATAGCGCACTATTCGACTTTCGAAATGCAATATTATAATATTTAGGCCTTGCAGTCAGGTGCCATCCTTTCCTTACTAATATTATAAATGCGAAAGTGAGTTTGTTTGTTTGTTTATTTGTTTGGTACGCTTCCACGCTAAAAAGTCTCGATTCCCTGGGGATATCGGGATACAAAGTATCCTATGTCCTATTCCAGGTCATGGTCTACCCCGGTGCCAAATTTCATCCAAATCCGTTCAACAAACAAACTCACTTTCGCTTTTATAATATTAGTTAGGTAGTTAGTTAGCATTAGGATAGTGAAAACGGGCATTAGGAAACACTTAAAGAACCTGGACGCTACTTAATAAATGCAATATAAATTCTATCCCACATAATGAAAACACGCTAACTTAAATAAAAGCTTGTAAAAAACACAACACATTAAATCTTCTCTCACAATTTTCATAAAATCTCTTTACAAATTACCTGTGCCCCTGCTCACCCCCGAACAATGCAAATTACACGTACCGTACTAAGTAGCGATCCGACGCTCGCTCATTTCCGACAGGTAGACCACTTGACAGCTATTTTCAATTAACTCCCGCGAGCTGCAGAATGCGAACTAATTAATGCCAAGTTTTCAATTGTAATTTGAGTTGAATGAACAATAACATGATATTAAAGGAATTAAGGGCTATTTTAACAAGAAAAGTTTGAGAATCACGGGCGATTATTGTAAAGAAATTGTTCAAGCAAAAGATTACGTAAAAAATATAAAAAATTGTCAGTCTTTTATGTGAAATACAGGTATTGATAGTTGTCAAATCAAATCAAATCAAATCATTTGTTGTACAAGTTGGTAGTAATGTATGTACTTACATACGGCTACACATCAAGCTTACTATTTCTAGTATAAGCTGACCTCTCATTAGACGAAAATTCTATAAAATGCGAGATCAGCATAAACTGGAAATCTATATGTGTAGCCGTGTGTACAATCCATATTTTGCTTGTTTAGGGTAAAAATAAAATAATTGTGTAAATTATTCAAATAATTATGTTCTGATTGAAATAAAAATACATAAGGTACCTACACCTACTGTAATTTTTTTCTTTATGTTTTAAAGTATGAACAATCAGTCATCTACGTAGTTTAATTTGAATAATTGCGTAGTAATAGTAAAATAACTATACAATACCTTTTAGTAAAATCTAATTGTGTAGGTACATTATAAGTATAAACACGATTGACAAACGAACAAACGAATTGGAATTTTCTTATTAGTTGGTACATTGGCGATATTGCAAGGACATCACTGTGTCTTGATAGTATTAATAATAGTGCCCTTTGAAGATTCCATATTTTTGCGGGAAAATGCAGCATGCTCCTTAGAATTTCGTTTAGACGAATCCAATAAAATCTTAGAAAAAGCTTTTTCTCTCGAGACACGTGCCGTCAGTACACGGCTGGATGCTGTGCCCTAGTTTAAACCGGGTAAAGTGTTCAATTTACTACTCATCGTTTAAACTGAGCCACTTAAACTTTACTGTTTGTTAACGCGACAAGTGTTTAATTACGATTTTATTTTAGTATTGCAGAACCCTGAGGCTTGGTAAAAAAGTTATTTTGTCTTAATTATATTGAAGGATAGAAGTAAACATTTTCATTTTAATAATAGATCAACGCTAGCCAAAAATATGGAGATTAAATCACACTTCAATACCTTGGAACTAACCTTGTGTACTTATTCGTTATAAAAACCACTACTAGCTTCTACCCGAAACTACATCCGTATGATATTTTTTGTAATTACATAAAAATATAATCCTACTAATATTATAAATGTGAAAGTTTGTGTGTTTGGATGTTTGTTACTCAATCAGGCAAAAACGGCTGAATGGATTTGGATGAAATTTGGCAAACAGATAGCTTATAACCTGGATTAACACATAGGATACTTTTTATCCCGATATTCCCACGGGATCGAGACTTACGCGGGTGAAACCGCGGGGCGCAGCTAGTATGCTATAATACTCGGCAATACCCTAACTTCTTACTAGTGAAAGAATTTTCAGAATTAAATCAGTAGTTCGGAAGGTTACCCCCTACATATGTATACATACAAACTCACAAATTTTACCTCTTTTTAATATCATTATAGATATATATTAAGTGGGCGTTTACAAAATCAGACAAAGTTCAAACATTCTAGACTACATTCCTAATTACATTTCTCCAGGATAGAGAAATACTCCAACTATATTGAACCAACAAAATCCAACTGCTCGGCATCCAGACTACTCGAAGGAAACAAACATGTCTTCATTTAACGGCAGACAGCGTGGAACAAGACACACGCTCTGCACTGGACAGGTCAATTTTCAATTAAAGCGCCTTTAACGCAGTGTTGATTGGGTTTTATTGTTAAACGCCTGATTTACAAACGGGTAAGTACCTGGGCGTAGTGGAACGAAATAGCTTTTGGAATGGTGCTATGTTATTGGTAAATGGCAATAAAGCAATTTTTTGGAAATTGTTATTAAACTATTTACTTAGGATGGCAGCAATGCGGGTACTCCGATATGCCACAGTGCGACTGTGGAGCCACATCACAAACGATCCGGTGCCTCACCTCTTGTCTTGCTCGCTGTGCAACAACACCTGGGCTATGAAACCCCTTTGCGATGTCAACGCTAATGCTGTCGAATTGGCAGAATTCTTATTATTAAAAGTATTATAATTTTATAAGCTATAAGTTTATTTTAAGTATATAATGAAATTATCGAAACGACGAAGAACAGCTCAGCGCTGCTATATTTCAAACTAGCTGATGCCCGATGCTTCGCCCGCGTTGATGTCAGTTATTATATACTAAAACCTTTCTCGAGAACCAATCTATCCATTGGTGAAAATAGCATGAAAATTGGTGCAGTAGTTTTTGAGTTTATCGCGAACAGGACGAGAGACAGACGCGGCGGAGGAATTTGTTTTATAATATGTAAGGAAGGAAACACAACTCTACGCTATCTTTTATGCAGTTTGGGTGGCCATAAGCACCGAATCTGTTTTCTCACAAGCTGGCCCACCGTTCTATAAGCCATTAAAAACTTATAACATGAATAAAAGTCGGAACCGGAAACATGAAATAAAATGTTCACAATTAAACTCAAAGGGCGTAGTTTTTCCAAACGTAACCGTACCGTATTGATTTATATCACGTGTAAATTTACTTCAGTCCCATTAAAGCTAAATCAAAGTGTGTACTAAATCGTCAAAGTCTGACTAGCGCCCAGAATAACTTGGTCCCTCTCGGTACGGATGGATACTCCCTGCTCCTTCGAGCTTTTGCTGATCTTTGGCGAGGGGAGGAAGGCCATGTTACACTGGGGGGTAAGGCGTAGTGTAGAACCACAAACCGCGTTTGGGCAGTCAACATTTGTGCAATGTTAGTGAGATCATAAATTTTTTTATTTTATTTTATATTGTGTGCGATTCTTTTGATGGTAATCTTTGTCGGATGTAAAATGTTTTAGTATTATCTTTACAGCTTGATTGTGAATTAATGTTTGGGAATCGATTGGTTTGAGAACTTACATTACACGAATGATCGCAGAAAACGATTATAATAAGAATATTATTATTATCTAATAGTATGTTTTATTTGACTATGAAATAAGAAATGCGACGAGATAGTCCATATAAGCGTAAAAGCAAACTTCAGCTTTTATTTGCTTTGTATTTTTTATCACATGTGGACATCGAATAGTTACGATTGGTTTTGGATTTCTACATGACATGATTGCCAAGGAATGTACTAGATGAGAATAAATTTAAAGTAGATAAAATAAAACGGAATGTGCTTACTTAACGATGATAAATTGAAGTGACAAAAAGCCGCAACCATTGCAGCATTATCAACATCAAAAGTTTAACATAAATGTTGCCAACTATTAAAAAGCTTAACAAACAAAGCGTAGGAACTACTGTTTTGTAAACCCGACACTAGCCAGCTGTTTGGTTATAACTAAGCAAAAAAAGTGATTTGAACATAAATAGCGGTGTTTATAGTAACACAATAATATTACGATAGTAACCCGACTCCGATGGTCAACTGCGCATAACGTGACGTTTGTTGTGATACGGTAACCCTTACTATGGGTTTGTGTGATCGAAAGGACCAGTTTTTCTGGTTGATAATAATATTAACAGTACGATTTTTGTTGTATGAATATGTGATGCGACGGAATGAGGACCATGTGACAAGGAAAGTGTTAAAGATCGACTGGAGAAAAGATGGATTGATGCAAAGATACCTTGGCCGGATAGAAAGTGACGGCTAATAGAGATGTAAATAAATTAAAAAATATATTTCTCACAAGCATAGCAACAAGGATTATATAGTAAAAGTACTTAATACTAGGTAAGTATATTACATCATGTACATTATATAATAATAATCCAGCAGCATTAGTGGTGGTAAAGAGAGGTTTACTTAGAGAGTATTAAATTGACTCTATCAGATGAACTAGGCGAGGCCTGTATCTCAGTAAATAACACTCAGCTGACAATTTCTTTATTTTTTATCCTAAGAATGATGTGGTGTGGATTTTGTTGGATGACCAATGTTTAGGATATATTTTATTGACTACTTCCATGATTTTTGGTTAGCGCTTCGATCACATCTTTTTAATGATTTTTAGTAGTATTTTGTTTTGATATGTTATGATTTTGTTTAAGGAGCTTGTGGCTAAGTAATAACAGCCGCACGGGTCGATCCGTCAGGTTAAGCTACGCTTGCCGGGGTTGGGGTTGGTCCGTGGATGGGTGACCATCTTTACATATCGAGACTCCTCCGTGCCTCGCAAAGCACCGGCTGTCATTTGTGGATCTTTGACAGTCGTTACGGGTCGTCAGAAGCACGAAAGTCTGACAACCAGTCTCACCAAGGGGTATCGTATTATCCAGTTACTGGGTTATGGAGGTCAGATAGGCAGTCGCTCCATGTAAAATACTGGTATACAGCTGCATCTGGTTAGACTGGAAGCCGACCCCAAAATAGTTGGGAAAAGGCTAGGCAGATGATGATTGACTACTTTCATGATTGTTGGTTAGCAATTTGGTCACCTTTTTTAATGATTTTCACTTATTTTGTTTGTAATAAAAATTCATACTACCTTTCTCAATTGTTGATTAGGTATAATGAAATCAAGAGCTTCTTATTAAACACGAATGTGTCTTAAATAAAGGCAGAAGCAGCCTCAGTGCCGGCTCAATTGCCGAAGTGGTTGAGTGGCTCCCTTCTGCACTACGAGTTGATTCCCTCGCCGAATAAATATTTGTCTGGCCTACAGATACTTAGTTGATTCAGGTCTGTGTGTTATAGCCTTGGGAATAAAACCCACTATGTGTTATATTAGTCTTAAAACGTTGTAGGTAGTGATCATTGCGTTTCAAAGATTACATTTAACGTCTTTTTTTATTTTTTTTACTAGCCTATATTGTGTCCCATTGTTGGGCAAAGGCCTCCCGTTTCGCCTTCTAAATATCTCTGTTTTGTGGTAGAGATGGGCAAAGATCGTCACTCGCTGGACGCCTGAGGGAGGACATCGCCGTCGAGGTAGACTGCGGCGAAGGTAGTGTGGCGAATGTAGGGAGAGGCGAAAATATCGTATGGTTAACATGACAGACATCACATCAGTTTGACAATGACAGCAAGTAAGAAGCGTAGTTGCATATTCTCATTACTTTATCATTCTTAACTATCGATTTCCTTTAGTACTACAAAAGCTTTCTTCGACCCACTTATTGTTGATATCCCATCATACAATAATCCATTGTCTCCACGTGTTTAGTTAATGTTTTTGCCCCAACTACTAGCACTTAGTTTATACGTACTTTGATTCATATTGTTTTACGCAAAACGCTCTTTTTTCGACGTAATTTATAAAAGTTTGTAAATAACTATTGTGTTACCAGGATGTTTTTACATGATCTCTTTGTGATTTTTAAATAGAAAAGAATAATAACTTGTATTTTGCATAAAGTTGCTTTTAAAAGTTTTGATACGCAGTAGGTAGTTCCTGACAACTAGAACAATCACTTATATTTTTAGTTCCGGGTTCTATTATGTTTTAAACAGTAGTTAATTGATTCAGGCGTGACTTTGCGGAAATCCATTATAAAATACAAAACACTCTGCGTCCAGCGCTCGGTGTGGTAACACGTCGCGTTCTGGTTTGCAATTGGTCAATCGTCATCCTGAAGATGCCTCGTTGAGAGGTGAAACACGTGTCGATTTCTTACAGGGTTTTTATGACTCTTGAAGAATAGTCAAGCGGAATAGGTTACTAAATATATCAGCGTCTATTGTATTTTTTAAACAGTACAAAATTGATTGAGGAGTAACTCCTTGAGGAAACTCCTTTTGTCCATGGTGGTGAAGGGCGGGCATTTCTAGGGACTGTCTGTAATTTTGACGGTCGAAAAGTGCTGATTCTCAGCATAGTTTGAATAATTGACTTTGTATTTTGAATTTGAAGGAAGGAGGTACCATCATACCTGTTCTTGATAAGCCAGGGAGTTGAAGGAGCCGAGTTCAACCTTAAAAAACAAATAGAAAAGTTTCGATTTCATTTTCAAATATACTCTTACTAAGTGATTCACATCAGTGCCATTTTGCAAGAAAAATATGCTGACTAGGTATTTCCGGAAATATTTGCAAGAACTTATTCAACAACTGACCCCATTCTACAAATAATAAAACTTCCAACAGCACCATTTACGATATCAAAATTAAATGCAATAACTGCACCTGATACGAAGGCTCTTCGTCCAACCCTCAATTATTCCGCCCCAGCGTTTACGATCAGATCGATTGGACGGCAGCTCGTAAAACATTCAGCACTATTACGTGTCACCCGACGTCATTTAAATAGGTGTGACTCGTGTCGTAGTTGAGTTAAGGAATTTTAGATTTTTTGGGGTGCCGAAAATGTCACATTTTTCGGTGGGTTTCAGAGTTTTGGTCCTTGAGAGTTCTTGGACTTTAATCAAATTTATTTAGAAATGTTGCTAAAAATCTCCTTGTGATTTATGTAATGTAAGGTTTCCATGAGGAGTGTTATCAGTTATAAGTTATAACAGTTAATAGTTACTTGCTTAGTTAGTTTAGACTTATGTTCTGATATTTTGGTAACAACGCTTGGTAGGAACATAGTACACTGGTGATGTTCCCCATGGAAGCAGATTGCAATAAAATGACAAGTAGAAAATATCTCCGAAACTGGACATTGTGACATTAGATTGACAACCTTAACTCTATGCTATTACTGGATCTCAGAAGTATGTTCCAACCTTCCTGATGTCATAATTCCTTCCTCGTCTTTTACAGCATTTACATTAACGTCAGAAATGGCCTGCTCACTTCCAAGAGTCGTACACTTAGGAATAGATTCACCATTACAGTTACATACGAGTTACGAACTTTAGTACATAGGTACTCGTAACCTATACCGATGGACGGTCAAGTCAGTTTTAAGGGGAAGCTGACACTGCTTGTTGTCAATAGAGCTTGGAATAGTTATCGTACATTGTTAGTCAAGTTCAACTGGTTCCCCCGTTTCTGAATTGAGAGGCGATAACTTGAACAAACTCTACTCGCGCATTAAGGTGACGCTGACGCCTGCGACGTTAATTTATTTTCAAAAAAGTGTGCCTAATGCTTAAGTAGACTTCATATTCACAAATCAGAAACTCGTTGTAAGTTTGGAAATATGATCAGTGTACCTATGTTAGTTGACAAAGCGTATAGTTGAAAGTTTATGGCGGCTCTGAAGTGCGCGTGCGCTATTCGCTCCGCTGTACCGCACCCATCGCCCCCGCTGACACGTGAATGTGTTACTGCACAGCGACTCCGTCATGTTTCACCTTTAGGGAAACGCATTCATTTAAGTTTTGGTTGCTGCCCTGGCTTGTCAGTTTTATTTCTTCTTAGATGAACAAAAGTAAAATTTCACATAGTTCAAGAGACAAATATAAGCCCTCCAAAGAAAATAAGCTCTTTGGTTAGCTGTCTCTCTAATGGTGGAATCCGACGATCGGCAATATTGTAGACGGACACACACGACAGGCCGCCACGCACCGCGCACCGAGGATCTTCCGATGTCTGCGATACCCCGCACGTACACCTTCCCACGATCCGTCGTCCGGGCTCATCGGTGTCCGTCCGCAAAATCGCGGATCGTGGGATTTCGGTAGCTATCCGCATACTAATTAAAACTTTTGTGGAACGACCATGTATAATTAGTTATCAAGTATAAAAAGGATCAAAACTAATTTTTTACAATATTTAACACAACTAAATTTTACTCTAAGTACTAAATTAAATAACAAACTATAAAAATAAATGCAGAAACAAAAGTACACTTATACGTTGAAGTACTCGTCCGCATCGTTGTCATCCAGAAACGTACCCAGAAGACTGGCAGCATTGCCACGTTGAATGGCAATACAAATTCTTCGGCCAAAAAACGAGCCAGTCCTTTGGTAAGTATAATTATATTTTCTGCCTAACCCCGAGGTAGAAAAGTGTGATGTTTGTACCCGCATAATGATCTATGGCTACGTGTGCGCGGTAAACTTATATGCCCATTATACAATTACCTAACAAGTCCTCGGTAAGCCGTCCTGCATAATAATAGGACGAAGGACGCGTTTCCTAATGTGGACCGAAATAACCCCTAATATAATTTATTTCGTGCATGGTCTCCATATTATATCCATGTTAACTTATGTTTTGTGATTTATATGAGGAACCAAAAGCCTAAGACTTGACTTTAGAGAAAATGTTTGTTGTTATAGAAGAAAATTGTGTCTGAGTATAAAAAATTCATCATCATCTGCCTAGCCTTTTCCCAACTATGTTGGGGTCGGCTTCCAGTCTAACCGGATGTAGCTGAATACCAGTATTTTACATGGAGCGACTGCCTATCTGACCTCCACAACCCAGTAACTGGGTAATACGATACCCCTTGGGTAAGACTGGTTGTCAGACTTTCGGGCTTCTGACGACCCGTAACGACTGTCAAAGATCCACAAATGACAGCCGGGACTAACGGCTTAACGTGCTTTCCGAGGCACGGAGGAGTCTCGATATGTAAAGATGGTCACCCATCCACTGACCAACCCCGGCAAGCGTAGCTTAACCTGATGGATCGACCGTGCGGCTGTTATTACTTAGCCACGAGCCGAGAAAATTGATTCAGAAAAACCAAGCTTACGCATTTAGTCAAATCACTGCGGCTTTGCAATACAAATATTACATATGAGTCATACTAATACATAATATTACATACAGACAATATTTCAAACCATTGAATACCTTCAACTTAATAGTTCTCACATCTATAATCACAAGGTTTTCTAACAACATTTTTGAGCATCGTAACTCCGAAACATTTTGGTAGATACGTATAATTAGTGTCAGATCTGGCGTGAAAACTTGTCTGTGAAATACCACTGTTATACATAATATATGAAATTCGCCTGGGGTTGCGTAACAGGGGCTCGCAGGGGTAGCCTCGGGGATGAAACTCGATATTATTTCTAATGCTGTTATTTCCATGTCAGTTTGGACTTTGGAGAAGTGAATGGAACTGGGAGTGAAATTAATAAGTGGTGGATTGTTTTTATGGAGAGGAAGAAAAGATGACTAATATATTCAAAAGCTATTGCTTTCTTCTTTAGAATAATTTTGTTTTGATATCTTTTTTAGTGTATAATAATCATGCTAATTTAAGATGATAAGTGTTCGCAATAAACGTTTTGACTTTGATTTTGACTTTGACTTTAATAATAATACCAGCCTATTCCTGTCCCAATGCAAACGCCTCTTCTCATAAAGAGAAGCACGAGGATTGATGATGCATGCTTGTTCAAGATGCGGTTCATGCGGGTTGGCGATTTCAGATTTATATTAACTGTGAGTCCCTAGGTGTCCTCACGATGTTTTTCCTTCAACGCAATGCTTAAAATAAACTCAGAATATATTTATGCTTTATCGCAATCTTTGGAATCTAAAGTTCAGTTCAGTGCAGGGACGTAAGACAAGACGTCATCTTGTGAGGACTATGTGGATATTTGTTTTTCGTTCTGTTAGTTTTACCGAAGGTCTGGCAATTTGAGAACTTTATGCGACCTACCCAAATGTCCTTTCTTTGGTATTGTTCGTCGAGTTGTTGAGCTCCTTAAGTTCTGAGTTGAGCTCCACTATTACTGACAAATGCTTGCACTGACTGGACAGGTCCACTCAAATCTGTCTGGTTCTTTCCTCAAAAGACCATTTCAGACTCTAATCTACATGGTCCTCATATGGCCTGACAGAGAGTAGTCAGATAGGAAACGCTGACCTCATCTAGCTTATTTTTACAACTTTTTAATATGACGTGTAAAAGTGATTCCAATATCCTATTTACAGAATAAACAATTTCATTTCATTTCATTTCATTTCGTAATTTGAGAAGCTTTTATGATGTATTGTCAATCGCATTAATTGTGTTTTTCCTCTAAATATATGAAAATAAAATATTTGTTTAAAATAGTATTTATAAATTCCAAAATAATTGTAAATCTACTCTAAAATCTGTAGAAACAATTCAAACCGTGACATGTGGTGCACACGTGGTAGCCCTGTCTACTCGAACAACCCTTTTCTAAATGTTAGACAGTTAATATTTCAGGGAGTTGAAAATTGGAATTTCGATGAAGACGCTTCATGGTTATAGTGGTTTTAACGCCTCCTGCCAGATCCAGGATTTAGTTCACCACTTTCGGGAATTTTAGATCTGAAATTAGAAATGACACTCAAGTACCCTTTAAAATTTATGGAACTAGTTATCACTATCAGTCATTTAACTTTTCATGTAATAACTTTATACCACAGACCGAAATAATAATTTCAGGCAAGATATGGAGAAAGTAAACAAAGGTTTTATTATGAAATTGTCCTTTAAAATAAATTACTGAAAAATTTACTGAAAAAAATCAAGTAATAAAAAAAATCAAGTAATAAAAACTAAAACCCAACTACGACTTAAAAGGTATAAACAAGACACCACAGACAGACAAATTAAAAATCCGGAGTCACACGTTTTAGGGCATAAATCGAACAGATTACGTCATAACCCTCCTTTTTTCTTCGCCGTAGTCGGGTAAAAAAGAAGTTAATAAATAAAACTAACAAGAGGTTTATTTAATAAAACTGAAGTTTTAAAAGTGATAAATAAATTACAACCCTGGCTGTTTTTGTAATAAATAAATAATGATTTAGGCTGTTTTTGTTATAAATAAATACATTCATTACACATAATATAAACTCTGGAAAAGGATGCTTGGAGAGATTTGGGGGAGGCTTTTGCTCAGCAGTGGGATAGAGTAGGCTAACATGAAAAAAAATATATACATAATAAGTTCAGGTTTCCATTATGATGTTTTCCTTTACCAATGTCGATGTGTTTAAATACGATAACATTTATTTTGACAGATTAAACAAAATCGCCATTTAAAACGACTGCCTCTATATTACTATCGAAGCCTCGTTTATCTTCACCTCTCCCAAACTTTCTACTAGCGCACCTTAACTAAACGGTCTGACACCAGTTAGGACCCGCGATAGCCCTACACCAGGCAACAGATCTGTGGCCCACATTTGATAAGGTTACTCCGTACGTGCCGATAAGCCAATATGACTAACTCTGGGACCGTTAGCTGGTGGTGCAAGTTCTGGACGCGGAGATTTGGTCTGTTTGATTTCGGTTGGCTTTACAAGTAAAGTCAAAGTTCTGTAAGTTTCTAAGATTCGAGGTGGTTACTGGTATGATACGCCCACGTCAGCGGTAACAAAATCAGTATTAGCTGGCCTCTTATTGAATTGAAACTCCGTAATACCCTTGGCCAGCTCAAGGTCAAAGTGTTACCAGAGACGTGCGGCTTACTGTAATAGAAAAAATCTTTGGTTGGCATTATTTCTTTGTGTAGCATTCTGCCTTTATTTGCAGTGTATGTGAAAGTATTTATTCTGTAAATGAAAAGGAAGTGTAAAATGAGTGGGTGTGTGTCATAATTCACTTTTATTTTCATAGACATAATTTATATTTATTTCAGAACTTTCTTCTAAAAGTTATTTGGCGAGAACCTCAGAGGTGAAACGAGTATGTGGGGGTCACTATTTTGTTCTGAAAATATTCTGATTACGCAGACCTAAATAATTCTACTCTACGCTTGTCTCTCATCTCTTAAACCCCACAATCCTGATTAGCAACCCAACAAATTGAAACTTAAAGCTGTTGCAATAAAGGCATTTATGTGATTTCTCGATTGTTGAGCCGGTGACTCATGTTGATAACAATTATGTTCCTATTTCGTACCGGCCGGTTGCTTGGTCAATTTTGTGATCTAATCTGTTTCAGTGCTAAACTCTGTAGGCGAGAATAATGGGAGGGATGATCAGTGATAAAGTTTATGAAACAGCGGTCTAAAAAAGAGCGGCTATGAAAAAAGTTGATATTTTTGTCTTGATTTGACCTCGACAATGACCAGGGGGCCTAAACCGGCCAAATTTCAAATTCCTCTAAAAGCAATTCATTTCCTGAATTCCTTAAGCTATAATTAGTAATAATTAACTAGTAATAGTTAATTCCTCTAATTTGAAACAAAAGCATTTCATAATTTCTCGACCATTTTACGAATCTCCATAGAAAACTGTCAAACAGATGAATTATTTCGTATGTGAATTACACGTAGATCATATTAATATGCATTATCATTTTGTGACCTTTTACGTGGATTCATAATGTTTTCCTATTATGATTCTGCCAAAGTAGCCGTTTTAAGCCCCCAGATGACGTGAGGATGAGATAGAGAATGTAAATTAAAGGTGGAAAGAAAGCTGTAGTTCCTAGCCTCCCAGCTAGCCTAGGTCTTATTTTGTTACTGACACAAACAGGACTAAGTATAGTTCTTTGGTACCTTTAGTAAAATTCGACCAACAAAGCACAAAGATACTCGACTTTTACCTTTGTCTATATAATTAGCTAAAATAAAATTAACAAAAACAGATATTAAACATTATGATGGCAAAGCATAAAACCCCCTTCTTTATTACTCATTTGGACAGACACAAGCGAGCTCCACTCTAATTTGGTGAACGCACGCGTTATTTCTTTTTGTACAATAACGAAGAGCATACATTTCATTACTCATTTAATAAAACAACAAAAGTGAACAAAATACCTATTCTTTCACCTCTCCCGTGCCATTTATGTTATTAAAAAATAAACATTGCGGTTAGAACTGGTCTAATCCGGCGCGATCCGGTTTTCACACGTCACAAGGGGTGCGTTACGCAAACTTTTTTGTTTTTAGGGGAAAACACCTTCGGTGGTGTGAAAAAATGTAGATTTTCTCGGCAACGAGGGGGAAATAAAGATGTAACATGTATGAAAATATTGGGGAAAAATGCTGTTTTTCTCGTGTAACAAAGTTTTTAGCCATGGTGGGGGTTTTGATATTGTTTTGAATGAAATTAACAAGAGTTTGGGACCCATGTTTAGGTTTATGGAACAACATACACGACTTAGTGTATGAATATCAAGTCACTAATAATAATTCGACTCTCCAAACGCGAGTAGGTGAATGGGAGTGGATGAGCTCATGGCTAAGTAAAAACAGCCGCACGGGTCGATCCATCAGGTTAAGCTACGCTTGCCGGGGTTGGTCCGTGGATGGGTGACCATCTTTACATATTGAGACTCCTCCCTGCCTCTGAAAGCACGTAAAGCCGTTGGTCCCGGCTGTCATTTGTGGATCTTTGACAGTCGTTACGGGTCGTCAGAAGCCTGAAAGTCTGACAACCAGTCTTACCAAGGGGTATCGTTAATACCCAGTGACTGGGTTGTGGAGGTCAGATAGGCAGTCACTCCATGTAAAATACTGGTATTCAGCTACATCCGGTTAGACTGGAAGCCGACCCCAACATAGTTGGGAAAAGGCTAGGTAGATGATGATGAAACGCGAGTAGGTAACTGATAAATAATAACCTAACCCAGGGTAGTGTGAAATCATAGTAACTTGGTGATATTAGCCTTTACTAAGATATCCCTGTTTAAGCTACGATGCGATTTGGACAGCGCTTTTTAACCAAGGTATGGACCCAAAGTATATAAATTTAATCAAAAGCGTGTACTCTAAATGCTGGGCTAAAGTGCGGCTAGAAAGAGAAGGCATAGAGTTCCCCATACAAAAAGGTGTCCGACAGGGAGATCCGTTATCACCAAAATAATTCGGCGGTTCTCGAGTCAGTTTTTAGATACCTAGAGTGGGACAGCAAGGGCATTAGGATAGACGGTGAATTTCTAAGTCATCTCCGTTTCGCGGATGATATTGTTGTATTTGCTGAAACAGCAATTGAATTGGAATCAATGGTAAGCGAATTGGCGAGAGAAAGCAAGAAAGTCGGTCAAACGTTAAACGCTTCCAAGACCAAAATAATAACAAATGGAGAGAACCACAACGTCATAATAGAGAACACAAAAATAGAGTACGTTACTGACTATGTCTATCTAGGGCAGTTGGTGTCGTTCGAAAACTGCACTGAAAAAGAAACGCAAAGAAGAATAGCTTTAGCTTGGAAAAAATACTGGGGGCTGAAAGAAATAATGAAGAACAAGGATATTAGCTTAAACATAAAAAAGAAAGTATACGAAACAGCTGTACTACCGTGCCTTACGTACCGATGTCAAACGTGGTCGTTGAGGAAAGAAGACGAAGAGAAGATTGCCATATGCCAGAGGAAAATGGAAAGAAGTATGCTATATATAAAGAAATCAGACAAAGTAAAAAATGAAATAATAAGGAGGAAAACAAAATTAACGGACGTAAAGGAAAGAATTAGATGACTGAAGTGGAATTGGGCAGGGCATTTGTGTAGACTGGAAAGTACTAGATGGACAAAGAGGGTAACAGAATGGATCCCAGTAAAAGAAAGCAAGGGAGACAAAGAAAGAGATGGCGAGACATCTTTACTCAACGTTGTGGACCGGACTGGATGCAAAAGGCGCGCGATAGAAGTGTGTGGAGCATTTTAGGGGAGGCCTACGCCGTAGAGGCGACTACTACGAATAGCGATGGCAAATGCTAGGAAAAGAATGGAAAAGAAAGAAAAAAATTTATAGGATAAGCTAACGATTTCTTTTAGAAGTATTTAAAATATTTAAACCTGTGTTTGATTGTAAGTAGTGGAAAAAGGGCATTTTTATTTTAATTTTTAATTTTATTTATTTTATTTTATAAGATATCCCTGTTTGCCCTCAGCCAAACCGTGAACACAATTATCAGTAGGCGAGCACTAGAACAATTACAACCACAATAATTCAACAATAACATAATCAGCTGTCCATACGTACTTTGTGCTCGGCTGTACAGTTGTTACGCAAGTGCTACGTGGTTTATCACGACATGAATCACTTCTGTTGCCGCCTGTCCCGCGTCATTGCGCTGTTTATTGTAATGGTACTGTCGCAGATGTCTATCTGCGTAGACGCTGGAAATTGACGTGTTTTGGATTGAGTTACGCATGATTAGGAACGTGTAAAGCTACACGTTCCTAATCATGCGTAAAGCTGCTTATGTATTATCATATAAAAATAATCAATAAGTCCTTACCTCCGTAAGAAATAAATACTTCGTGATTCGTGTTGTTTGTATTTTATTTTTAAACTAATGGGCATTGTCAATGGGAATAATCCTAATTTTACACGTGTAAACTTTTCTTAGGTTAAAATAAGTATATTTTCTGAGCTAATTTAAGAATACTATGCTTTTCAGGTATTTGGAAAAAATAGATTAGTGTTATTTATTATGAACTAGCGACTCACCCCTGCTTAGCACTGTTTTTACGACTTAATAAAACATCGAAACTTTATTATTAACATAAGTTTATTATTAATATATTATACACAGTCAACCTTCCGGCATAAATCGTAATATATTATTATAAGTGCGAAAGTGAGTTTGTTTGTTTGTTACGCATTAATGCTGAAGCGGCTGAACAAATTTAGATGAAATTTGGCACATGGGTAGATCAAGACCTGGATTAGGACATAGAATACTTTCTATTCCAATATTGCCACGGGATCGAGACTTATGCGATTGAAACCGCGGGGCACAGCTAGTATAATAATATACATTCCTTTTATTTTCATTAGACAAAATAGCTGCATAATAACGACAGTAAGTTATTGTGTAATATTGTTGAAATTACTGCATCTTAATAATAGTTAATACCGCATCAAAATCCGTTGCATAGTTTAGAAGGACAATGTGGTCACACAGACAGACACGAAAAGCGACTTTGATTTATAATACATAGATGAAGAACAGTGTGTATTCAAAAGACGTACCATAAATACAAAACACGTAATACGGCTGTGTCGTGTTGGAGACAGTTACACAACACTATTGACACAATATAACAGCTCAGCCCGCGTGGGCCCAGAGCCCTTCAACTCCGAGTTCTTTACGTCAAAGGGCACACAGTACTGATGCAATAAAGTACAATTTTAATATATAACGTTTAATATCCTCTCAGTTTGATACTAGTCAACATTTAATTTTGTTTTCAAGCTTAGCAGGGTTTTATTAAATTACTGGGTTTTGTGCGTGACTTCTTCTATATTCTCATTATTGTACTAGGGGGATAAATGACTTCAATTAGTTTCAACACTTGGCTCCCTAGCCGTCAAATTATGTGTGACCTTCGCATAAGGTATTGAGTCCAAATTTTGCACACCTGTGTAATTCTTCTACATAGGTCAATGCAATAAGTACTTTTTGGTTAGCAACACTGTTAGACCATAATATATTGATAAAAATTATTGTACTACTCGTTTATTCACTTGAGCCTAGAAATGGATGAATAATAAAAGTCGTGTTGTCTGTTTAAACCCGTTGTTTTGCTTCAAATTCTATCAGGTTATGGGTCCAGTTATTTGGTTCGTTTGGTTTTGTTATAAGTAATTTGGTTTGATGATGGAAAGGTTCGAGACGTTCTATGTGTTATACCTACTAACTGATTTCTTTTGATAATTCTTTCCTTGGTTCATTTTGCCCATACCTACTATTGTGTGTTTGTCTTGTAGTAAATAATAATATTATTATGTTCCAGTTATTTTAAACGGCCTTTTCACGTGTTTTATCGACATAGAAACATGTTTCCTTCAAAAGTTCTTTGCTCGACTTCCCTCGCTCAAAGCACAAGACGGCTGCTATAAATAATTAAGTGAGTAATAGAGGGATAGCCTGTAGTTAGCTCGGTGCTAATTACAGCTGCTACCGGAGTTGTGCTGCACTTATTAAATCATCATCATATTAGTTCGTAAACGTGCACTGTTTTCCGGGTTCGTCCTGATAGACTGCGATATAGATTTTTTTATACGGATCCCTTAATCCTTTCTTCCTTGATCTACACTAATAATATTATAAAGAGATTTGTACTTTTGTTTGTAATGAATTAACTCAAAAACGACTGGACCGATTTTAAACATTCTTTCACCAGCAGAATGCTTTAATATCACTTACACTTACCGCTCGACGTCTCGCTGAGCAACAAAGAGCGTGCGTAGTATAGTTCGCGATATTGCGACAATGTAGTCCCATCATTTGATTAGTAACATAACATAGATATTATAATTCATAAAGATAACACGCGGGCGAAGCCGCTGTCGGAAACTAGTCAACTATAATACGTTGGGAAACTATTTTGAAAGAATCGCTACTGCCATGTTATTTTATAATATTGGAACGGTTAGCAGACTACTACTGCCTGTTAACAAAACCCTCTCATTAATTGAGGAAAGGCCTAGACTTTTCTGATTATTGTTCGTGAGCCAGCAAAACAAGTTTAAACGTATATTATTATACGTTTAAACTAGTCTAAGTCCGTTATTTCACGATAAATACAAAGTAATGTAATCTATTTATCATGAGTACTGGTAGATATAACACTGTTTTGCTTAAATAAAAAACATTATTGGTATGGCACCTATTTTATTTAACAAATTGCCAAATTGTATTAAGGATCAGCCCTCAATCAAGTTTAAGAAACTCTTGTCGTCGTTGCTGACAGAGAAATGTTATTACTCTGTTACCGATTTTATAAATGATGAATTGTAATATTTTACTTCACTGTATCTCATACAATAAGCAAATAATCTCAGACTTAGCTGATCCATGATCTAATTTTCAATTTAAGTACCTACCTAGTTTCTAAATTATCTGTAAGTTATCCACTATATTTTTGTATGCCAACAGGCAGAATGTACTGGGAATATATCTTAAACGAACACCCTTATTGTAACACCTGCATTCTATACAAATAAAGAAATTATTTATTTATTTATTTCATGTAAATGTAAAGAATAATCCTAAAGTGCAGCTATATATATAGTATTATCAAAGCTTATTAGCGCTATGAGAAGACAACTTTTCGTCATAATTCCCTTATGGTTAATAAGGGAATTATGACGAAAAGTTGTCTTCACACCGACACTTTCTTTAAGCACAATGCGACAGCCTATCCTTGCAATGTTTCCCGCCGCCACGCGATATAATTCAACTACTATGAACTCCTTAGTTTCCCAGCTCGGACTTGAAGCGGCTGTATAAATATTTGATCAGGTAATAGGCCAGTAACTAGCAGTTAGTTGGTCAGTAATTACAGCCGTTACCGACGTTTGCATGAGATTCCTTATTCATTGATACCGTGCACTAACTTCTAAACTAGAACTGTGGTAAACTGTAGTTTTCTAACTCCAAAGAAATCTTTCTTTCTTTTCATAATTTGATATTAAATTGTTTATTTACCGTTATCGTGTACCTATCATAAGCAAGGTTAAAAATTAACAATAAAAATGTATATTTTTATGTTTATGATGTTTATTTACTTATTAAAAAAAATAAGTAAACAACGATAACGTTGCATGGATTCATTATGATGTTCGTACTATTCATACGCAATGTATTTTTGCAATCTCATAAAACTTAGTACTTAGCTAAGTTTTTACTGCTACTTTCGCTTACCTAAATTGTAAAACTTATGTCCAGCAGTGAACTGTAACAAGCTGAAATCAATCTGCCTAGCCTTTTCCCAACTATATTGAGGTCGGCTTCATTTTAATAAGATGTGCCTGAATACCAGTATTTTACATGCCCAATGACTGCCTATCAGACCTCCACAACCCAGCTCCTGTGTAACACGAGACCAATTGGTAAGACTAGTGTCTGTCAAATATATACGAAAGACAGCTGGGACCAACGGCGTAACTTGCATAAAATACTAAAACTATCCACTACTTAAACTTATCAGCTTTATGATTTCAACAACATGTGGAATTAGAAGGGAACCAGCAGCTAAAAGCAAGTCATTTAGACGCAACACTCACGAGTGAATGCATCCACGGTAGCCATTTTTAATTACAAAAGTAAACCAAACCAGCACTCCGTTAAATTCTAAGCGGTCAGGTAGATACATCAAATTCAACGAAGGGTGCACACTTAGTGGCGAGGAACAACGATTTACAATATATTTGGGCAGTTGTACCTATATTGTGGAAAGGTTTTCATTATCTTTGCTTTTCATGCTCAAATTGCAGCGTGTGTACAGGGTAAAATTTTGGCCTAGATTTTGACGAGTTATGCGAACATAAGCAGGGAACAGCTGACTTTCTGTCCGCGATTTCTATGTTGGGTCCATAGTGAAAGTTGTTCATAATGATGAGTACAATGACCCCTTAAGAGGATTTAAAGGACTAAAATTGAACCCAGTAGGTATAATAGTCAAAGTTTTTTAACTTCAAACCACAGCCAGAAGAAGCATCAGATAACTGACCTCTGAAGTACAGCATACTGTCTTAGATAAACTGTTTGATTTAGTATGCTGTAGTTCGATTAAACCAGACTTCTCCAAGTTTCACACCATCAGTACTGTTGCAGTGCTCGGGCGGTAACTATTGACTTCAATTGTTAATAACATGTTAAAAAAAAAACTATTGATATCAAAAAATCCTTAATACCAGCAGAAAATTTCAGATGATGCAAACTTCACTGGCATTACATATTTTAAAATCACAGTGCGAAAATCCAAGCTCCCTTCATAAGAACCGCCCGCTGCACACTACCCAGTCCGCTCATGTACCCAAACCTCAGCCTTCAAAGTGATGAGATAGCACCCGAAGACAGACAGTTTAATCGGGCCCTTTACTTAATACAATCTGCGCTCAGATCTAAATTAATGCAAGTATATAGCCTGTAGTGCGGTGGGACTTTTATTGTAGTATTTTTGGTGTAAGCAGAGTTAGAGGTTTAGTTGTTGAGTGGTGATGTTATAGTGGACATTGCCTTGCTATTTCCTACACAACCCTCATTTCTCCTTTCGCAGGTCTGCTGGAAGAAATTTCTTAAGAAGTAAGCAGTACCTTTGTACTCATATTATAATTATGTCGTATCTCTATGTATTTTACTGTGTGTACATGGATGTACTTCCATACTAATATTATAAATTCGAAAGTAACTCTATCTGTCTGTCTGTCTGTCTGTATGTTACCTTTTCACACCTAAACCACTGAACAGATTTCGATAAAATTTGGCAGGGAGATAGATGGCATCCCTGGGAACGACATAGGCTACTTTTTATCGACATACCACGCGAGCGAAGCCGAGGGCGGAAGCTAGTAAATAATAAAATAAATAAATAAGCTTTTCCGCTTTAGCCCTTCGACTGACAGCTGTCAAAATTAGTCTAGAAAAAGATCTGAGTTTCAGCCTATTTCGGCCTCGCGGCACTAACTCGACTCACTCGACGCTCTTTGATTATTGTAAACATGTCAAAGTTGTCTAGCTTGAGAGTCATTTTGCAAGTTTATTTGATAAAATTATTTTTGTTTAGATGAATTCTTAAAGTATGCTAACATTATTATTTGTGTAAGAATCACCTTTAAATAACTTGGTGTTTATTTTCAAAATTGCAGTCTTCTAGGATATCTAAAATAATAAGGTTTCTAATGCAACTATCGCTGGAAGTGGGACTTTTCTACGAAGATTATCTTTCGCGCGAAAGTCGTATTTAATTAATTTTTAGGGTTCCGTACCCGGTGCCAACGGGATTCTATTACTAAAACTCCGCTGTCCGTGCAACCAACGTTTGTCTGTCACAGGACTGTTTCTTGTAATAGGCAGACACTTTAAATTTTCACACAGTGTGTACTACTATGGACCCACCCTATAACAGTAAATAAAAAATATGTAGTGTTCAATATTGTCCGGTGGTACGGAACCTTTTGTGTGCGAGCCCGACTTGCACTTGGCTGCTTTTTTTATTCAAGACCTTTCTTGTGATGTAATAGAATCTGGCTGTTATTAAAGTGCAGTAGTTTGAAGAATCTCATAAAAAACGAAAAATACTAAGTACAGCAACGATTAATCAATAAAAACATAGCCAAGCAAATAACACCTAATAGTTAAATAAAATACCGAACAACAAACAATCCTAACAAATCTAGAAGCGAAGTCTAAATGTTCCGTAAAATCAGTTTCATTGGTTCTGTATCGAATATTTTCATGACAAATGCCTGCTATATTTCAGACAGGCTATCTTGATCGTGCCAACAACTGTTACTGTTTAAACCTTTGCACTTTATAAGTAGGTATGTTACGGGAAAAAACATTTTCCGCAGGAGCTGTACGTGAGCTCCTGCTTTGATCAAAAAAGACAAATCGTTTAATTGAAACGGGCACAAAAACGGCACTTATGAGTGTCGTTTACAAGAAAATATAATTGATTCTAACTTCCTCTTCCAAAAGAAGAAAAATGAAGAATGAGAATGGGTAAGAAACTTAGTTACTCTAAAGTAAAAATCAATCTGCTAAGCCTTTTCCCAACTATGTTGGGGTCGGCTTCCAGTCTAACCGGATGCAGCTGAATACATGGAGCGACTGCCTATCTGACCTCCACAAACCAGTAACTGGGTAATGCGATACCCCTTGGTAAGACTGGTTGTCAGACTTTCGGGCTTCAGACGACCCGTAACGACTGTCAAAGATCCATAAATGACAGCCGGGACCAACGGCTTAACGTGCTTTCCGAGGCACGGAGGAGTCTCGGTATGTAAAGATGGTCACCCATCCACGGACCAACACCGGCAAGCGTAGCTTAACCTGATGGATCAACCCGTGCGGCTGTTATTACTTAGCCACGAGTTCCTCTTTGTTCCCTTAGTTACTCTAAAGTAAATAAGTTAAATGAGTGACGATAAGTATATCGTTACTCGTTGAAGCTCTTATATTTACTTGCAACCATTGATTTGATTAATAAAATAAGACCTTCTTTTATATCTATATTAACACGGATTTATCAATGACTGAAAATCAATATTTTCGAGAGTTGATTAATTTACGGAGGTTAATATGACTTGATCGGGTTTCTATAAAATGTTTGTATGATTCACACAACTTCTATAAATCTGTGAAGCAGAGTTATAATTATACTCTAAATTAATGCGACAACACTACTTGAAACCCCACTGGGCATAAACAACCCATATTTACAATATATCCTAATATATATATTGTGCAATTAACCCAAGTTTAACCGTTAACCATAAAACGGGTTATGGGTTAACAAATTAAATTATTCTAGAATTATATACGCGGTTCGTTTTATTGAGAAAGGTGCGGGTTCAGACGGATAGTTATGTCATTTAATTAGATTGAAATAATAAGTATTTCGATGGCCTTTATTTGTTGTAAATTAAACAGGATTTTTTATAATAATTGGGTAGGGTTCATTATATTTAAAGTATTGAAGGAATAAAAAGGTGAAGGCGTTACCTTAATTCACATAATAAGCTCACGCCTTCTTCCCATGAGGGTAGGCAGAG
Source organism: Lithophane semibrunnea (assembly GCA_947363905.1). Taxonomy (NCBI): domain Eukaryota; kingdom Metazoa; phylum Arthropoda; class Insecta; order Lepidoptera; family Noctuidae; genus Lithophane; species Lithophane semibrunnea. The sequence continues at coordinate 1,228,176 of OX376205.1, forward strand.
ACTATAGAACCTGCTACGTTACTTACATCCCTTAGCTTCGTTTATGTTCATATCATTAAGTAGCGTTACTATTTATTATTTATTTCATGCACCGAAAAGGCGAATAAAAGAATTCTAAGCTACTATGCAAATGCTAATTTTTGGTGGCAGTAGGTAAAGTCAGGGAAAAAGTTTAAAATGAATAGTTTGGCATTTCTAAAATATTTTTTACTAGTCTACACTATTATTATAAAAACAAAAGATTTTTATTTTTACCCGACTGCCCCAGAAGAAGGGTAATGTTTTTGTTTTTTGTAATGAATTTAAAAACTACTGGACCGATTAAAAAAAATCTTACACCACTAGTATGCTATATTATCACTGAGTAATATAGGCTATAAATTTTATAAAGATATCCCGCGGGCGAAGCCGCTGGCAGAACATAGTTGCTTATAAACGTGAAGTTGTGAATCTCCCTTGTGTCGTCTAAACAAGCCTTTAAGGTGACGCTTTAGCGAATTCTCGCGGAGGTTATAAGTTTATTAGTTCGTAGTTTATAGAGATACTCGTAAAATGTACTAAACTAATCTTTGTTTATACTAGTGTAAATTGTACATCTAAATCATTTTCTGATAGGCTTCCGCGGTATTCAATTTACAATTACTAGCAATGAATTCTATTGACATCAAATGGTTAATAAAGGTATTATTTTATATTATAATTAGTTTAACTAATAATAATAAGTTTAAATAATATAATAGCAAGACAAGATAATTGTTACCTGATAAAAAATAAATAAAACCGATAAATTTCCTTTAATGAACATCTGTCATACTTTGGGCAGGCCTTGAACGTGGTGGGGTCATACAATCTGGAAAATAAAAAAATAAAGACATAAAAATCGTTAACATATCTTAGGATCCTAGATAATATTAAACCTGATGATAAGTATTGACAATTATTATAATCACAAAATTACCTACATTTTAATTTAGCTATACAAAGGCTTAACAAACTGAAATGTATTAAATGAAGTCCCAAAAGCTTCATGATAGGCCGTACAATATAAATACAAAGTATAAACAACAGCTTGTGTGGAAATAGTGAAGGAAATCCATTTCCACATCAATTCAGTCACGAATGACGGTGTGGCCCCAAAATTAGCAGTTAAACTTTTTAATGTATCTGCTTGATACTGCTACAAGGTAGAATAGGGACTTGGGATCGTGAGTGAGCTTATTTAAATATGGTTTTTTGTTTAAAAAAAACTTGTAAATAATCCTACAGTTTTACGTCAAAGTAAGAGTAGAGCTTTTCGTCTTACGCCAAACAGTTCGGTGTTTTATTTTGTATTTTTTTTTCCAAAATAGCAATAATTACCGATTCCAATAGGAGACGATTTTGAATTTTACCACTACATTTTATGTTTTTTTTTATAGAAATAAAAAAAATATTTCGATAAAATTCAGTAGTTGTTTTAAAATGAATTATTGATAATTATTTTGCTTTTTTTATATTACCTTTTCCCGCCGACCCCAAGTAACATGGTACAAGGGCAGGAAAATGATGACCATTTTCTTTATTTAATTTTTTTGGCCATTTCTTCTCAGGTTTAGTCAGATACGAAATGTCGACTTCATCTAGCTTATTTTTTTTATAACGTGTAAAAGTGATTCCGATACTTATTCTATTTATAGAATACAAAGTTTAATTTCATTTCATTTCACAAGTCCTGCCAATGGGAAATAAAATAAAATAGCAAAAAAAAAACCTTACGTAAACTTGGTTATCAACAGAACAGAAAATATTTAACAAAGCCTTCCTGTGAATTTCAAGGTTTTCATGGAGCTATCACGCTTCGAGTAAACAATCAGAATGTCCAAGAATTTCCAACTCTGAATTTTGTTATGTATTCAGCTGGTTATTTTGCGCGTTATCAAACTGCCAGGAATATGATAACAAGACACACATGTAGGTGTACCTTTTTAGGTATGAAAGGTACAATTTCTGAAGCATATATACATAGCTACCTACTCTTTAATGTACACTTTAATAAATTAAAATTTAACATTTGAGAGTTAACTAAAACATATTATCAAGCATAATACCCATCGGTGAGAGGGAGTTAAATTTCTCACGGACAAAATCATAGTTTAGTAGGTACCTTTGAAGAAGTATTTAGAACATAATATTTTACACTATAAAACTTCATGTAAAATACAGGTATTCAGCTGCAGCTACACCCGGTTAGACTAGACGCCGGCGCTGACTCCAAAATTGATGGAAAAAGGCTAGGCAGATGGATGGATTTTTCACTCAAACACAAAATTGATTCGTCAAACCAGGTTCCACTCTTCATCAATCAAGTGTCCCAGGTCCCAAGTTTTAGCAGCCCCTCCGTGGTAGCGTGATATAATCCCATATCTGTCACTGTGTCCCATTCGGTGACGGCTAACGTTAAATACAGTGCGTTTACTACGCGTTTACGAGCATAAAACAAAACAATATAAAGTTTCCCTACAATTTTCTATTGCTTTTAACTAAATTGATATTTACGAAACTGTGGAGGTTATACAGGTTGTTTTTAAAGATGGTGTTTAATGTAAAAATGAATTTGTTTGAAAATTGTTCAGAAATTACATATCAAAAAAATAAATTTACCACTATAAAATGTTTATGCAATATGTCGATGAGTATAGTTATTTGGGCCAGATAGTGTCTTTCAAGAACAGGCAAGACAAAGAAGTCGAAAAACGAGTCCAAAATGCTTGGAAGACCTACTGGGCCCTTAAAGAACATATGAAAGGAAATCTCCCCATATCCTTGAAAAGAAAACTCATCGATATGTGCATCCTGCCCGTCCTAACCTAGCGCAGCATATTAGGTGTCAAGCGAACAGAGCGCGTTAGGAACACCACCCTGCGCTCCATAACTCAAGTAGCGGATGTTGGAGAAAAACAGCCAGGCTGAAGTGGGAGTGGGCCGGCCACGTCGCACGAATGCACCCGGAGAGATGGGCAAAGATCGTCACTCACTGGACGCCTGAAGGAGGACGTCGCCGTCGAGGTAGACCGCGGCGAAGGTGGTGTGACGATCTAATAATGTTTACGGGGCCAACGTGGCCAGAAATCGCACAAAATAGAGAGCTTTGGAAGGAAAAAGGGGAGGCCTTTGCCCAGCAGTGGGACACACAATAGGCTATAAAAAAAATAAAAAAAAAACTATAAAATGTACAATGGCTGGATATTTACGTTGTAGAGCAGATTTTTTTTTCGAAGTAGCAATGTTTTAGTTATTTGTTTCAAACCGATTTAGATGGTGATTGATCGTGTAATACGCAATTAGGGTGCTGATCGTTGGCGGCGTTTAATTTGACACTCTTGTCCCTATTACTAATCTTATCCCAGTTTTCTTGAAAAACAGACGTACTGAAAACTTCTCTATAAATATCTTCAAAGGCTGTGAATTATCTTATGCCTTCATCAGCCTGTCTGAAGCAAAATTGCAGTCTGAAAATAATAATAATAATATCTACAAATTTGAGAAAAATGGAAGATTGACATAGTTGAAAGATAAAAATACTCCAACAGTTTATCGACCTATCTTTAACACCGCGACCGCCACCTACGCCAATATTCCGTGTTACACAACTCCCCATCGTTACAGAATTGAGGATACAATTGACAGACTCACGTTCATTGGCCGTGATTGGGGAACGAATGAGTTCGCGCTGGAGTGAAGGACGGTACATTGATAATTGTGGATCGTTCTAGTCCGCTTTTAGGGCTTAATCACACCTCGTGTAATGGAAACTAGGTTTTTGATTAACTTTGGTTGCAGTTGCTAAGCTGAAGATGATATGCCTATGATGTGTTGAACGATTCCCAAACGATATTAAGGTCGCTATAGAAAAAAAGCAATAGACAAAATTTTAAAAACTTTTACTTATAAGTTTTGAATAATGAATTTTGGCTAATTATTTGTAAATGAGGATTATGATGTAATTTTATTGTAATATGCGTTTAGTTTGTGCAGAATAAACAATTTTTCTTTTTTTCTAAATCTGACGAGTTTTGGAGTTAAGACCGCAGATAGACATACGTGTCTACAGGTGCACTTCTGCCCAACCCTTGGGGGAAACACAAGCGTAATGTTATGTTATACCTAATAAGATACTTACGTATAATCGACTGTAAAAGACACAACAGGAATTTTTACCTGTAGCTAGTGCATATGATTGTCGTTGGTTCGATGCACAAGATAATAATATTCACTGAAGTGGACTGCATGAACGTTGAACATGTCTTAACAAATTAGTAGTCAAACTAATTATTTTTTATTATTTTAACAAAAAAATTAATGCACGTCGAAAGAGCTACTTTGCATAATTGTATGGTAAGCAGTGCAGGTGGTACTTTCAGTACCACTTAAGTTCTAAGCTCTAATCTTACTCTAAAAACATAATATTAAAAAAACAACAAAGTTATTGTAGAGCTCCTTAAGAATGACATCATTTCGCATAACTTTTCCGCTACCTAACAGCGCCACTGTTTCATTAGTATCGATAAAATAATAAGCCTATTTTGAAAATTGTCACCCTGCGTGTACTAGCCATTAAAGCTTCGGAAAACCTTGTTATTGCACCTGCAGAACCAAGGTTTTCCGATAATATCTAATAGACACCTATTTAAAAGCTACTATGCAACTCAAACCAGCTTTGCACGGGTGCAATGGCGACATATTATCAAAATACACTGGCCGTTAAAACTTAGTACCACACTTAGAAACTCCAACATTAAAATTGGAATAACTTTTAAATTACACAAGATATATTTTCGAAATAAAAAGGATTACTACAATTTTTTTTTTTTTTTATAAAAACTGTATAGCCGAAATCCATCTTTTAAGGAATGGCAAAAAAAAACCTTATATACAAAAACACATTCTTGCAACTTTTGATTCTTTTTGTTTTCACATTTATTTCTTGATCGATGAATTTTGATTCAAAAGACAAGGTGTCAAAAAGAAATGTAAGTGAGGCGTAAAACTGTTGATATAAATATTATTTGAGTTTTTTGCCAGTAAGTTAAAAATAGCTACTTTTTGGTTAAAGTTAAAAACGTAACTTATGTGCCATAAACATAATTTCCAAGAAAGCTGATGAAATTTGCTATAAAACGTTTTTATTTTAAAACCTTAGCTTCTACAGATTCGGAGAAATTGCAATTTTAAAATTGTGGTACTAAGTTTTGAAGGCCAGGCCTTCTTTATTTTAGATATATCTAAAATAAAGATTTATTATACACGTAAATGTACAGGAATAAATGCTTTAAATGATGGTGAAAACACATACATAAACTCACACCGTTTTCCCTTGGGGGTAGGCAGAAACTACAGAACGCGACCTGCTACGATCCTTACATCCTCCTTTTTCTTAGTTCACGTCCATACATCAGCAGCTCAGACCAAATAAAATAATCAGCAGGCGTAGCATGGCGCTTTCTATATCTACAAAGAATAGACATAGCTTTTTCTATACAAAGTGACAGTTCGTTTCTTCATTTTTGACATCCACCGTAGAAATCTTTCTACAATCTGTCATTTTGTCTTTCATTTCTAACGATCTTTGTCTAGGTCTTTTTATATGTAGACTATTTCGGAAGAAAGTTTTCTATCTTTACTGTCAAAATCACACTGACAACCGATAAATACTATGATAAAACAAAGAATTCTGAGTCGAATTATGTAAAAGAGTGAATTTCGTAAAAAGTTCAGTTGACTCTTTCTATATTGCTGCCGTTTCGTACTGTCTACAGGAAACGTCATTTTTGTCTACTCTTCCGTCGACAAAACAATGCTCATGCTACGCCTGCTGGTCATACGCCACAAAATCCATCCGAGCAGCCACTCAGATGGATTATTTATTTATTCATTTAATTCAGATACATTGATCCATATTTTTGTTAGAAGGTTATACTTAAGAATTAGGTTAGTCACCAATCATACTATTATAATTAATTAAAAATTAAATATCAAATATCATAAATTATCAATATCATTATAAAATCAGGAAATTCATTAAAATATACAGGTTGTTAGGGTAAACACCGTTATCCTTGCGACCAGTGGTTTGGTTTCATTTATAGAACGTAAAATCAATGGAAAATGACAACTTTTTTTTTCTTTTTTTTCAATCTACATTTTACCACAAGAGACGCAAGTTCGTTGCCCTATGCGCTAGGGCAACGAACTTGTGTCTCAACACGGGCGGGGTGTGCGGGATGTTACCCGACCGGCCGTGAGCGCGACCCCTCTCTCAGTCAGTCAGCTGTTTCGCTAGAGAGCACGGTGTCGGATAGAAACTTTTTAAAATCTTTTAATGAAAATAACGTTTTTTTTTTGTTGTGTTCGATCATTTATTTTTAAATTTAAGTCAACTACCCATGGTTTGAATGACAAGAGTGTTTACCCTTACAGCCTGTATAAATTCATTACAGTAACATTATAAAAAATAATTACAATAAATAAGACATAAAAATCAATCAAATCAAAATGAATATCTTATCAGTTGCTGTTCTTTTTGACATGCAACTGTGCGCAATGCTACAATATTGGGCAGTCAATTCTGCCAGATAATAAAAGCGACTTTTGCTTTATACCTACTACGAGTATGTATAGATACCTAACCACTTTCCATCAGGTGGACCAGCGCCCTTGAAACATTAAAACACAAGGAAAAATCAGCTACAATTTTGTGGTCTGTAACCACAAATACTTAACTAAAATGCGTAGAAAATATTCAGCTGAGTCGTTTTAGACATTTCGTGAGGACACACCGCTTTCCGGCTACAATAAAAATATGTAAATTGAGGCACCGTCGAGGAAACCATTCCGCTTAATTGCAATCCCACCACCAACGGTTTATATATTAAAATCACGCGACAACCTTAATGAGTGTATCTATAGGTATTGTGTTGGTATTGTGTCGGTGGTTGAGGTTTGGAAGTATTTTTGAATTAAGAATTTAACATAACATAATGCTTGTAATCCCTGAAGGGTTATGCAGAGCACATTTTACTAGTTATGTTTAAGTCCCATATGTAAAGTGGGCGAGCCTATTACCATCGACCAGGCACACGTCCAGACTCCGGGCTGCTACTGAGAAATGGAAAAACTTCATAACACTTTGCCGGACCCGGGAATTGAGCCCATGGTAGAAAATTAATATTAAAATGATCAGAATAATGTAAGTAATATACAATATTATAGTTGAATACAAAAGCATGTCTCTGATTCCGAGTAAATTCAATATCCATTGTTATTGTATTCATGCCATTCTGTCAGATATATTACCAGTTTTATAATGAATTTTTGAAACCAATGAAGCGCTGTAGTCCGAAAATACAAAATAGCATTCATGATAAATATTCAACTTTCAGTCTATCACCGAAGTTCAATCGGACATTATCGTTGGCATCCGAACGCAGGGTTCCGAGCCACCACCTTCCGGCTATCCTCAAGCTCCGTGCTGGGTAGGTACATATTTTACCCGCGGGGCCATGTCGAGCTGAACTATGGGTTTGGCAAAACCATCCGCCGAACTTCACCATCCCTGGCGTCTGCAGTGTGACACAGCCGCTACCGTCATCGTCACACCAGGCTGAGTCAGTTACGAACTGTGCTACTCCCAAGGGAATTAAAGGAATTTGTGTGACCATAAACTTACCTATCCTTAATTTCTTCGTTATAAAAATATACTTTTTATGTTGGCCTTTTTCGTGGTTTTATCTCCACCATGTAAACCTTTCCTTAACATTGAATTTCAGTTCAAAGTAAAATTCAGCGTACTCTAACAATACGATTTTACAAACGAAAATCAATATATCATTCTCATTGAAATAACTGTAACACAATACAAGTGCAATTTTGAATCCAATAATAACTAAAAATGAAAACTGAATACACTCAACAAATTGTTGCCAAATATAGATCCTCTGTTCCGTTAACCCAACAAATAAAAAAAGTAAACACATATGATTCGTTGAATGGAAATAAAAAAATCCATTTACCATGCCTCCTGGCCATGTAAAGGTACCAATTGTCGAAAAACCCGGCTATTCTGACAGCTCTGTGCCATTATACCCGGGTTTGATAAAAGAGAAGGGATCACGGTGGGTCAGTTTAAACTAGCCGCTTCCAGTATACATTATGTCCGTACTATGTTTGCACGGTCGCGAGTGCATAACCGGAGGCGATGCAGTCCCGTTGATTTTTTATTTTTTATACCCGGGTCCGTTGAGAGCTGGGCGTTAATCAATACTTTGTACATGCTGCACGCAAAACAAAAAAAAACACGTATTGTTTTGTACACGGATAACATTTTTTTTATCCGGATCTGCGACCGGATATGGGCAAAATGAAAGAGTGTATTAAATCGATCGTGAACAATATTTAATATTCGCTTTGTGTTGGTTTTTGTGAGGGTGAAAATAGAGCATCGCGTTGCATTATTCCCGCGTAAAAGTTGGCTTAGAAAATGGTTTGACGCTGCGCTTTTGCAAAAAACGTGAATGGCGCGGTTTTTTGGTTCCCCACGAAAGACCTTATTGCTTTTTATTGGGAAATTTTAACGTGATAAAGTATTCTGAGAGTAGTTTTTTTTTGTTGGTCATATTTTCATGCTTTAAACATCTATTTAACTAATTAATTGAACTTGCTTACGAATAAAGAGACCTATGATTTAATAATTACTATATTATAATGTACTTACCTCCATCATTAAAAAAAAAGTATCAAAATTAACAATTATTTAGGGAAACAACTGCAATTGCACAACAATTATAACAAAATATTACACTCCAAATATGAACAAGTAAAAATACCGAACGAATTAAAATAACAAAATAAACCCTTAATTACACGACAGCTTTTATTTAACATTCGAAAATTAATCCGTACCTATTTACGAAAAATATTCCGGAAATATTTTCTGTAAAATGCATTGTGAAACACGTCTACGCATCCCCAGAATATGTTGAAAGCTTTTAAAATAACAGAAAAATGAGTAGCAAAAATGCGTGTTTCAATGAAATATGCAAATGAGAGGCATAAGCATGTTACGTAAAGATAAAAAGATACTCTGAAAGCGAGGATTAATGCGCATCATAAACGAATTAACATTTATTTTAATAGATAGATAGATAAAACGTTTATTTGGTGCACACAAAAGACATTGCACAACATACAAAAGCACGATTAAATAATAACTAATTACATAAATAAATAGGTACAGCGTGACAATATATAAAAAAAAACAATAAAAGCAGACAAGACACTGTGATGAAAATATTGTCTATGACATTAAAAAATCTGAATGAAAACAAGACCCTGTGATGACAATATTGTCTATGACACATTTAAAAAAAAAACTAAATCATACAAAGTGCGGTGTGCGTCTTAACGTTGCACCAAATGGGAGTCCAATTCAGCATGTGTCAGGCAAATATACCTGGCGCTGATATTCTGCTGGATCCTTGTCGTGACATACGGACGTCGAGCAGATATTATATAATTATGATGATGATGACTATTACCTGGTGGCACCTCAGGGAGTAATTAGTTAATTTTTTTTCTGTCCCTTCCAGTCAACTTAAATCTTCTCCCTACATCTGTAAAGATATACAGCACTTTGACAAGTCCCCTCAACGTTAAGTATTTAAAAATTAAAAACAAAGAGAACTTTTCCCATGAACAGGCTCTCGAGACAAGTTGAGCCTGAACTTGTTGAGCAATGTCGAGTAATGTCGAGGCAAAGTTGAGTGATGTTTATGTTTACCGCAGTCACGAACGAACGCGGATGTTTTTAATTAGACCACTTTTATTCGCGAAATTAGCGTTATTTTTTTTATTAGGGGTTAGTTGATCTTCATTTGTTTTTATTGATATGCAGATATCGATCGCCAATTACTTACCCCTCGCCCCTCTATTACATGGGACATAACTGGTGAAATGTAGGTGTACCTATCTACTATTTATCCTCTACCTAACCCTTCGGGGAATACAGGAGTGAGGTTATGTTTATTATTTGGTTTGTTTTTAGTGTTAAATCTTCATAGATACTCCGTATACACGCAGTGGTCAATTTCAAAGTCAAAGTCAAATAATTTATTTCAAGTAGGCACTTTTCAACGTCAAAAACAAAGAAATAGAACTGATTCTAGTTGCACCTTCCAAAAGGTAGTAGGTAAACAAAATATATTCATCCTCAGCATATCTGGAGGAGGGTAGGCAATAAGATCACCTGCATAAAGGTACTATAGTGCCTCTCCTGTGAAATGGTATATTCTGAAAAAAAAACAAAGCAAATTAATTAAATTTATTTATTTAAATGGGACACAGTGATCCACATTTTTAGTAATCTGTGTTATGTAAGTAACCAATATTAATAACTATATAATTATATCACAATAATACTGTAAAAAAAAATATAAACGCGTCATTTTTTACATTGTTATTCTATGTTACAGCAATAGACATTACAGCAATAGATAATAATCGTAATCGTTTTTGCATTCTGTGCTGTGACTCCAGATGTTATAACTAAAAATAAAAGTGACTCTAAAGTAAATAAATCATCTTCAAATTCATTAAAATCATTACACACTAAAGAAACAGCGTTTTACCTAATATCACGGTAGTCACAAGTGATCATTTAACTAATAAATATTCAGACAAAAAGCAACCAAATAAGGCATAGAATATTCTGCTTTGAATGACTTGATCGAAGTTGAATGGCTATTAAAATTAACTATGTATAGTGTGGGCAGGACCACTTTTGACAGCTTATCAATTCAAGGTTCGAGTTATGTCAATATGACATATATGGACATACACTCCACACTCCTGTTTTAATAATATATGTCTATATTTGTAGAGACAAGTTGTAGGAAACAATTAGAAGTAATTAATGAAATGAATTTGAATATTTTTGACATTAGATGCTCCCTAAATGGTGGACAGATTGCCCGTTTGAAAGAAAAACATAGATACTTACCTACTTGGGAATGAAATCATCTTTATTACTCTGTTAGTGCCTTAACGGTTAAATGGTTAGAAGTGCCGGCTGCCGAGCGCGGACTCACTTGGTTCAATGACTAGGTCAGGCAAACTGAGCAGACTGGGGGTTAGAACTGTGACTTAGAAAATGTCTTAAAAATGGCCTCTTAGACTGGCTTTCTTAAATATTACGTGTGTGGGAAATAGTTTATAACGTGGCTAAGGAACGCAGCACAACGCAAGTTTTTATCCGGAGATAAAGAGAGAAATAGAGCATATGGATGTATGCTGGAATTCCTGATGGAAAAACTCAATACCACTGCCTGATCCGAAATCTTACGCTCAGCAGTCGTACATGACCACAGAACATAGAAAATGCATGTGACATAGACCACATGAAGACCATAATGCATTCCGTTTTACTTTTAAGGTGGTAATAATAATAACCGTAAGGAACCTCGTGAAGGCCGAGAAAGATAAACAAATCAAGTATATTGACTTCGCTCGCGAGGTTGTCGACATGTGGGATGTGGAATCTGCGATCATTGTGCCGATAGTCGTATCAGCCATTGGCTTAATTGCCAAGAGCCTCGACCAACACCTATGGAGTCTCTCGTTGGGCAGCTGGATTGATTCAGAAAGCGGTACTCCTGGACACGGCCCTTATTGTTAGGGCGTTCCTCTCTCTGAAGCCCTGACCGCCGCCGTAGCCTGGACCCTGTCCAATCCCTGTCAAATCTATACCGGTGGGCTACTATTTTTTATATTTTAACTGCCTTACTCATAAACGTTGTATAGTGCCTGTATAGTTACACAACGCTTTGTCTTCTTCTTTCAAAAGTCAAATTACTTTTGAAAGAAGAAGACAAAGCGTTGTGTGACTATACAGGCGCTATACAACGTTTATTAGTAAGGCGGTAAGTGTTTTAAGTATATTTTTGTTATTCTAATATTATTTAAAATTATAATTTATATGTAATTAATCAAATAAAGGAGGATAACCGTAAAATAGAGGGTGTGTGCTTATGACCACACCATAGAAGTTAATACTTTCGACTGCAGCCGTGACCGACCTACTGGAGATGAGTATAGCCGATCGTTACCGACCCTAGACGTGACGGTTCAGTTTCGTTTACTGTTTGGAAAGAGCGCAAAGTGCGCCTAAAGAAGTTTCACTTCAAAAATACACTATAATTGGCATAAGGATACACCATGTTTAACACGCAAACAAAGTCTTGGTCACCAGTTCACCACGGTCAAAAAAATGCCGCGGTAACACATTGCGGTCACTAATTATAACAAGTTTCTCTACAGTACCTACTTGCATAAGCGATTGTATGGTAATTACCTTTATGTAATACTACGTTAGTTGAGAATAAGGTTTCTTTTTAATAGGTAATTGTTATGTATTGGGATATTTTTTTAAACGTGTTGTAATTTCTTGGCTAAGTCTATGACGTAAAATAAAATTATAAAGCTGATCTGAGAGAGATCTTTTGTAGAAGAATGTGAACTAACGCCCGTTTGCTCACTACGCTACTCAAAAACAACGTCTTACAAACTCGTTACTTTACTAACGCGTTATTAACTATTGTGATTGATTGGACGAACGGCCTAAGAATTACTTTACTAACTTTATTAATCTATTGTAAATTTATGAATGTTAAGTAATAACTCGTGGCTAAGTAATAACTGCCGCAAGGGTCGATCCAACAGGTTAAGCTACACTTGCCGGGGTTGATTCGTGGATGGGGTGACCACCTTTACATACCGAGTCTCGTCCTTGCCTCGGAAAGCACGTTACGCTGGTCCTGGCTGTCATTGGTGGATACGGGTCAGAAGCCCGAAATTCTGACAACCAGTCTTACCAGGGGGTATCATATTACCCAGTTACTGGGATGTGGAGGTCAGATAGGCAGTCGCTTCATGTAAAATACTGGTATTCAACTGCATCCGGTTAGACTCGAAGCCAACCTTAAGATAGTTGGGAAAAGGCTAGGCAGATTAACTGTAAATTAAAGTAAAGGACGTCGTCCGGGGAAGTACCTACCTACTACCACCATTATTATTATTTGGTAAGACACACTAGGAGCTAATTAGCTGATTATTTCCATGCCTATTTTTCCGTTTACCATTGTAACAGTGTTCGAATTAAAGGATAGTATGAGACTCATTAGACATTTCAGTTTCTCGTCTGAGATAGCAACACACCTGTGATGCCTCTAGGGTTGCAGATGTCCATAGCAGCGATGGTGACTACATAACATCAGGTGGGACAACTCCTTGATTGCGATCCAAAAACAACAAAAAAAATACTGCTAATCAGCTGTTTAAAACGTACAAGTATCTCCCTCAAGCCTAATGAGTTCGACAGGATAGATAAACGATAGCATCGAAATCTAAGATATTTCTTACGTTTCACCTGTTGTGAAAAAACCACAGAAAGTCTGGAAGTTTTACAACATCGAGGTGGCCGTGCAGGCAAGGCTTTATTTATAGCTATGGTCACTGTCGAGCACACCTGTGTGTGAGCATCTTAATCAAACATAATTAAATAAGTATATTATATAATTATAATCATAATATAATAATTCAAACATAATTAAGGGTCTTAGGCCCTAAGCTCAGCATTAAAAAGGTATAAATCCATCATCAGGGTACCACAACTGGAGGGGTCCGCTAGGGCCGATGCCTGCCGGGGTCGCGGGAAAGTCCGAAAGGGATACCGTAGCCTCTGGCAACTGAAGGAACACGGGTGGGTTTTAGTCAGTAAGTGTCTGACACACCCTCCCGCTCCGCGCAGAGCGGGAGAAGTTAATTGATAAATTTCCGACCCAAAAAAAAAAACGGATGGTACGGTAAACCAGACATCACATCAAGAAAGAACGTTTCAAAAGTGCAAAGTGCCAAATGTCATGGTTTCATGAAATAGTCATTCAATGCACTTACATGAACTTCGAGAGTTGTATTGCTGATTCTAATGTCTATACTTCTGTAAACCCATATTTGTTATGGCCGTAAATAATATTTAGATCGACATACAACCTGATACTGACCTGCAAATTGCAAAAAACGTAATAAAATTTAAGTTTCGCGGGCTAGCTTAGCGCATCCACCTTAAGCAAACAGCAGGTATTGGCAAATGCAAATTGGTACCATGGACGTGCGGAAGACTGTGCTTACAGGTCTTGTACCCATCACTTATAAACAGTCTGTCACTAGGAAACGTCCCTGAACGTACCTATAACTATTTACTTAACATTTAACTCCCCGATTAACTTAATCGCCGGCCGTTCAGCCGACAAGAATTATAGCTTTCTTCGTAAAAACTACTAATTAAATAAGTTCATTTTGAATTTATGTCTTGTCCAATAAATTATTCGTCGAGTCGCTAAATATCGCTAGCCTTCGTATGTTTTCATCCGTATATGGTTTGTAAATGAGGCGATTGGCCGTCGCTAATTACTGCGTCTGTCTGTACGGTTATTACGGGTAAAACGTCTTTATAGATGGATAGCCGGCTGCGGAAAAATACAATTATAAAATTGGTGCTTTCTAGTGAATGTTTTGAGATATTTTTGTGAAAGAAGTTTTTAAAGTGTGTTCGGTAATTGCTGTTATATGGGAAAAAAATAATTTAAGCAAGACATTATCAACCATAGAAAGCTTTGAAGAGCTCGCTCTGAGAATCTCCAGGATAGTTGACAAGATACCTAACAAGGACGGAATGAAGCGATATAAGGTTCTCCAGGATAATGGAAAAGATACCTAACAAGGACGGAATTTGAGGGAGGTTTATGTCCAGCAGTGGAAGGAGAGTAGCAGGTTAGATGAATTGAGTGACTACGGCTGAGTGTAACGAGGTGATAATGGTTCCGAATTATACCTACACTAGCTGCGCCAGTCTCTATCCCGTGGGTATATCGGGATAAAAGTATCCTATGTCCTATTCCAGTTCATGGTCTATCCATGTGCCAAATTTCATCCAAATACGTTCAGCCGTTTTAGCGTAACAAACAAACAAACTCACTTTCGCATTTATAATATTAGTTAAGATAAGCAGTAAAATACATTTAAGCCAAAAAACATTTTCTCCGAAAAAATCTCTTACAAAATATTATACTGACTATCATTACCCATACCCATGTATATTTTTGAATAGTCTGTTTAGCTTTAAAGCAGCATATATATTCAGACTTAAGTCAACCTTTTACAGATTTAACACCAAAAAAATCATAAACAAGAAGCCGAGCTTATCATAACCTCAACCTTTGATCTCCACCAAACTATCTATATGTAAAACAATACAGAATTGGTAACAGAATTTTATACCAAAGGAAAATCCCCAAAAAAATAGCAATACGAGACACTCTATGTTCCCAGCAAGGGATTTGTTTCAGCATTCGTACTAGAAAGAAAAAAATGTCGATGTTTCAATGTTTTTTCTGCCATCGGTACAAGGCCTGAAGCTCTGTGAGCCCGAACGAACTGAGAGCATTAAGGATGGCACGAGATACTAAAAAGAGTTGGTTAACACGTTTTTGAATTACAATTGGAGAGAGTTTAAACAGAATTAGTGAGGACATTAGTGTGTGGAAGTACCTTTTGTTTTGTTTCCGTGAATCTACTTGAACGGCGAGGTGCCTGGTTCACGATTTTCCATATTGGGATTGATATTTATTTGGCTTACTGTTATTTTAAGTGTTTCGTACAAAGATGTATCCGTGTAGCTAAAGCTATTTGCAAAGGTTATTAGCAACTCAATACTGTTTATTTTTTCATTGGTTAATGTTTTATTTGAGTGATAATTTAGAAAATAGGTCCATTATATTTTCATATATATAAGTATAATTCACAAAATTAAATTCCAAAAACTAAACAAAAAAGCTATTTGAGGTTTGATTTAATTTATGAGACGCGAATGCTAGTCTAAATACTTTCTACACTCAGATCACGGAATAATATTTTTTTAATAATAATATTATTACTCTCTTGACAGCCCTATTACCCATGTCAATCTGGCCACAGGGCAATTCAACATTAACGAAACAAAAACTGTACCTTTAAAGTTAAGATATCGTGAGCATGTCGTCTCGTTACAGTAACTTAACTTATAATAGCTCCTGAAACTTGTAACCTTGTCCAGTTTGATAATAAAAGCGGTTGTTTGTTGTAGAGTTTTCTTCTTAGCGTAGAATTTTCTCAGCTTGTTTTCTAGAACAAGTTTTTTGAAAAAACTATTTGACGTCGCTCCCTTCATATGAGTGTAGTTGCAACTCAGGAGAAAAGGCCGAACCTATTTCCTCAGTTAATTAATCAGTCATAAAATAAAATGACATCACCAATCCAAAAGTCATAATTGAAAATCTGAAACAAGTGAACTGTTTCAATTACAGGTACAACTCACTCATCGCCAGTTATTGAAACAGGACTGAATTAGTTCTGCTGAAGGTTTTCAGTGGTGAATTGTTGAGTAGGGAACTGCATACGTTACGATTAAGACTGGTCGTTGAGAGATAGCCTATTGAGACTGTGTGATTCATGATTGGAGTAGCTTTGGATCTGACAAGTACAACATAAATCAATTTTCATAAAGTTTTAGACCCTTTTTTAACAATCTAATGATGGCTAATGAAAATAGAATGTTTTTTTTTTTCTTAGCCTATTGCGTGTCCCACTGCTGGGCACAGGCCTCCCCTTTTTCCTTCCAAAGATCTCTATTTTGTGCGATTTCTAGCCATGTAAAGAAAATTAAAATAGAATGTTAAGAGAAGTAAAAAATGTGAACATCATCTTACTTCCGCGCGCATTCTCGCTCAATACTTTACAGGTTAAACAGAAGAAATTACTTACCTCAGACCGAACTGAAATAAAACTCCTTAATTTAATTTCAGCTCGACAATCGCAGAAAATTGTCACTATTCAGATGCCACTCCACATAATTGGGAGTAGGTTAGTCGCTAAAGATCGCAGTACCATGTTAATCAGTATCTTTGTAGTTCCCTTCAAAACGACCATATTCCAAACTTCAAAATCCTTTTCACCTCTGCTTACCCCTCAACACAAACTAAAACCGAGTCGCGTCGTGCTCGCAACGCGGAACCAAAAACCTGACGTCATACTCAATGAAAAAACGAACGCTAAAATATCCGTAGCTGGCTCATATTTGAATAGTTCACCGTTTTGTGGCCCCTGGCGTTTTGTTAGAAATATGTATTTCAGCACTAAACTACCCGAACGCAGGTACCGACAGGAATTTCGTCCGAAACTTTCATTGGCCGTAAAATTTAATGAACATTTTTGTTGCGCGTTTTTCTGGTGAAGTCCCGAAGGTTTTGCGCTGTTCACACTCGTTGGTTAACAGAGTTGTGTAACATGTACCAGAGTTAAGGCTCTATTTGGCTTTAGAAACAGGCGTATTCCTAATCAAGCCATATTAATCATCACCATTCTCCTTACTTAAATATTTACGCATGACAGTCCCCAGAAAGGTAGGCTAAGGTGTATAGAACACCCATATTTTGCCAGTCTTAATAAAAATCCAGACAAAAAAAGCCCAACTTTTTTTCAAATCCAGTGGAATCCGAAGATCGGCAATATTGGCAATATTGACGGACACGCACGGCAGATGACCACAGACGGCCATGCATCGCGCAACGAGGAACTTCCGTTGTCTACGATACCCCGCACGTACACCTTCCCACTGTCCGTCGTCCGGGCTCGTCGGTGTCCGTCCGCAAAACGCGGAACGTGGGATTTCGAAAAAATCACGAGGTAAAAAAAAAAACCATTTGCCCAACCTGAAGATCTTCGAAATAATATAGCGATTATACGAGAACACCTCATATCTGCTGTTAATTGACCGACATACTAGCAGGACTGAATAACCAGGAAAGCCGGAAACACGTGTATCATTATTAACGCACTATTCATTCAACTCATAAAAGGAAATGGGCAAGTCTATTTGGTGTTCGTGGCAACACGACTAAACCATTCGAAGGCCAGAGTTCACGATGCTAATTAGGCATAATACTGGCAGGTGCTAGGTGCCACCTACACGAATGATAACCTGTTTGCTACCTACTGCGTGGGGTGAGCAGGAGCTTGGTGATCTAAGGTCATAGTTATACTGCCTGTTAGGATACAAGGAGGAGAGATAAAACATAACCATAATATCACGCCTTTAATCCCCAAACGGTTAGGCAGAGGTGTACTTATTACATCCACATTTCGCCAGTTACATTTAAGTCCCATGTAATCGGGGGCGAGCGTATTGCTATCAATTGGGCAGAAATCCAAACTACAAGCTGCTACTGTAAAATTCCATCTAGAAAAATCCAATAACACTTTGTCCGATCCGAGAACCGAACCCAGGACCTCAAGCTCAGCAGTAGCGCTTGCGACCACTAGACTAACGAGGCAGTTGGCAGGAAGCAAGGAAAAGAGATAAACTCATTATTATCATCATTATCATAATTATCAGTCCATGGATATCAACTTATATAAGGATGGATGAACCTCGTAATAGACTGCTTGCAAAAACTGCTAACAACATCATTACTCTAATTACCACACATGATTAAATGGATTTATGATCACAGTAAGTTAGTCTTCATGTATTTAATAAAATTCATCTCGTTGCTTTATGAGACGCTTTTAAACTGCAGTATAATAGTTACAAGACAGTTGAGTTCCATCCTCTTTTTCTTTCCATACTTCTCTATTAGTCGTCATCTCGGTAGTCACCCACTTTCTACCCAGCCATTCTCTCTTATAATGAGATGCCTTTCAAAACACCAAAAATCTTTAACAACATTACAAGGTACTATAAAAAAAAAACAATACCATAAGGTTGGCAACAAGCCGCAGCTTCGAGTTAGAAAGTTACAAGTTTACAAGATACGCAAGCTCAGTCGACCTTGGCATCAATTCACAACCATAGACTAGGAAATTGTGGATTTAGAGTAAAGCAGTCCTAAATACTTAGCTATTCTTGATATTCCTGTGCCTAACCCCTTCGGGAAATGCAGGCGTGATGTTATGTTACTTGGTACGAAAGAACGAAAAAATAAATATAGTAGAAAGGGCTTTTGATTCAAGGGCTTTTATCAAGTTGACATCTGGGGGCCTAAAACGGCCACATTAGCAATTCCTCTAAAACCAATTAATTTCCTGAATTTCCAGCTGTCATTAGCAATTCCTCTAATTTGACGGAAAAGCAATTCGTAATGTGTGGACCATTTCACGAATCTCCATAGAAAACTGTCAAACAGATGAATTATTTCGTAATATAAATCGCACGCAGATCATTTATTAAGAATTGTCAGTTTGTGACGTTTTACGATAATTCATAATATTTTTCTATTATGATTCTGCGGGGGCTGTTTTAAGGCCCCTGCTATCATACACATCGTTCCAGCCGAAAGAAGCAGTCGTTGCTGGACATAGGCCTCTCCTAAGCTTCACCACATCAACCGTTCCTGTGGTTCTTTTCACTAGAACCCTTCTCCTCTATAAAACAGACTGCGACTTCTGAGTTTGTTTCGGCCTTTCTACTCAGAGTAGTCAGATAGGAAACGCCGACCGTTCCGAAATCAATTATTTGCAGAATAAACAATTTCATTTCATTTCCAGGACCCGCAATTTAAGCTGAACAAGGTAAATAATTCTTAAGTCATCAAGGACAACTCAGAATGTTAATAATGCCTGATGAGGCAGTATGTGAGATACAACAAGCAAGATGAGGTGACGTCTCGAAAGACACGTAAAGATGCCTTGGCTCCACGAACAGACCACCCAGAAAAAAACCATCATCCAACCATGTTTAATCATGTAGCCACGTTTCTCATTCTACTTCCGCCATAGCCACTGCCCCATAGCCCCCCCACTTCCGTACCTACGTGCAGATCGTACGGTCAGCAAGAAAAACACGTGTAATATCAATATGTCACAATCGGCGCACGCGCACGATACGAACACACCTGGCCGGCCAATTGTCACGTCTTGATACTGCATTCATTTTAAACGTGTGTTATTGTTTTAATTTGGTGATAACATGTATAATCGGGTTAGCAGATTTTATATTACCATCGACTGTTACCATGCATTAAAAGAATCGCCAGATGGCGGTACTTAAATGACGTCTGTCAATCTATTCTGTGAAAAGGTGAAATGAGCTGTCAATCACTTCACCTAAGTTTTCATGGAGAGATTTTTACAGAATAGTTCGGCTGATTTTAGTCATGAGTTATTCTAATTCGAGCTGATAGAAAGCAAGAAGACTGTCAAAAAGTATAGGTGTCTCTTCTGATAAAGGGAAGAGCTTTGATTACCATGCTTGCGCATTGTGTTAGTAAAAGTACTGTATTGTTACAAGTCTGATTTTAAGCCTAAAAGAAACGTCTTTAGGATACGTCACAGACCATCCATCCATCGTCGCGATCTTAACCATGTATACTAGATTGCCGATGATGATGATAAATATGTATGTACCAAGTTTGGGTGACTAATGAAAAGTACCAATGATCTGAGCCTGTCATTTTCTGTATGAAAGAGGCCTTTGTCCTACAACGGTTTATACGCTACCTATAGAATTATTGTCTACCTCAAAATCCAATATTTCAGTGGTAAAACAAAGTATTTGAAATCCCATTCCATTCCAAAAACACACGCATCGCTACAATGTAACCCGAATCCTGAAAACTTTTATACACAAGACAATAATTTTAATATTTTCAATAGCTGCCGTACCGAACTGAATTCCTGGAATTATTTTCCAATATTTATTTCAACGGGTTTTTATTCCGCAGTACACGATCGCGTTATGCGCTCCTAGTATTTTTCCAATTTCATAAAAGCGTTTTCTGTCTGGTTTGTAGTATACTGTAGGTTTTTTTTTTCTATAGTTTTTGCTATGGTTTCTTTATAAGGGTTGTAGGTATGATTGGTTTATGATTTTTGTTATTGCAGTGTTCCAGTTAAATATAGTAATTAAAAACCACTTTATAATTAATTTTTCAATCGTGAATAACGCAAGTACTGTCTTGACAATCGTGTTTGTATGCGTGTCTCTGGCAACCATTGGCAATGTATTGTTCATACCTAATTATTATCATAATCCATCTCATATCATCTGCCTAACCTTTTCCCAACTATATTGGGGTCGGTTTCCAGTCTAACCGGATGCAGCTTAATACCAGTATTTCCATCCTCCTCATCACATGCCCGTATTAGCCAAACGAATTCCTTTCAACTTTTCTGTCACTGGCACCAATTTTAAGTTGTCCTTTCTACTGGTAGGCACAAGATATTCTTTGCACGGCCACAACTGCGAGTCAACAGTGCAGTTAGTATCATTTACATATTACTTGAACTGTAGATTGTTAACTTATTTCTATACAACTTTATTGGGAACAAGTTACCTTTGGATTGGGCGGGCTACCTGTCGGTAATTGTAATTATATGTCGAAAGGTCACAGCTGCATTTGTTTATAGCTTACACAAATTTATTGGCTAGTAAATAAATGTCCAGTAAAGAGCAACACTTCTTTTCATGCAGAAAAGGGATAGGTAAGCTAATGTTTGAGATTTTAATCCTCTATTAGTTTATTTTCTGTTTTCCTTAATTTTAAAGGTTAGGTAGGTATCATAACTAATATTATGTGGCATAACTCGCCACTAGGTTCGGCAGCGGCTGGGACCAGTTTAAAATGTACCAAGACTGGGAGAAGCAGAATGAAATCAAACTATGCTATGAAAATCAAACGATCCTATTAGATACACCTCTATCGCTAGGCACGTCTCTGGTGGAGAGGCTGACTTAGGATAGCTAAAAACATATGGAGTGGGTCTACCAGATGCTTGTAACTTATCGAATAATTCCATATACTAGTAAGGCGATCAGTGTAAAGGAAAGTAAAACAAATCTCTCACAAACAGCGTAGGTACGCCTTTTTTATTCAATCTTTAATCATTTATTTCAAAAACCTATATAAGCCATGGCAGTGAAGAGATGGTCAGTCCCACAGACGAAGTAGTATTGGCAGTCCCAACAAAATGCGTGGATCAGCACCATTAAGCCATTTTGAAGGAGACTGAATGATCCAACACGTCATGTTGTTTGTAGTTGCGCGGATAATTCACTGAATGCACGTCTCTAAATACTTTGCACGCGTAAAACACATTTGTACGATTTCAATCATCAAAGCACCGCAATATCGTATCCAATTACCGATAAACTGACACGTATCGTAAGTCCAGTAAGAAAACCAAAATCGTCTATGAGATATCGCTTTCAAGAATGTGTATATCGAGCTTAAAGTGCAAAAGATGTGCGGCTAAGTGTTTAATAAACAATAAATAAACAAACAAACAATAAGACACCAAAGAGATCAACATTTGAGCGTAACAGTAGGTTTCTATGGCGACGAGTGACATAAGTGAGTGAATGAGCGAGTGACAACTAATATCAGTGTTTTCAGACAGATAATTATTTTTACCCACAAATCAAGAATCACAACAAGAATCTGCTTCGGCAAAAATACTATACCTACAAAAGAACATATTAATCTATACTATAACACTAATAATATGTTGCATGTTGAATTCACAATACCTTAAACTGTATGTGATTTTTATTTGTGTATGTTTTAGTGCGTTGGTTGAAGTGCCATATCAATAAATAAATAATATGGTGGCCTCCATAGTTATCTCCTGTACCTCAAAAATAAGGAATATTCCTACCACTAATCTGATCAGATTAGTGGTAGGAATATTCCTTATTTTTTACCATTAACCGAATGAACGAAATGAATTAAATCGAAAATGTAACCGGAACTACAAATAATATTTATTTTTATTCAATTTTAAACATAGGCTTAGATTGACTTTAGACTATTACCTTAAATCTAGTTTGAATAAATGAAGGATACTTTAAAATATGAATTGGCTGTAATCGATTAGGGCATATTAATGGCCATCGTCATTTGGCACATGAGTAGAAGGACATAATACACTTTTATCCCGTTATTCCCACGGGATCGAGACTTATGCGGAAGAAACCGCGGGGCGCAGCTAGTCTAAAATAAAATAAAAACAATTCCACTCAATTTCTAACAATCAATCAAAATAATACTAGCGCTTCGCCCGCGGCTTTGCGCCGGTTTAAAACAGACGTTGTCAAACATTTTAATAATGTAGTTTCCCATTTGTGAAAAAAAAATTATGAATCGGATCAGTTGTACTGAAGATTACCTCATACAAACTAACAGATTTTACGTCTTTATAATATTAATCCTATAGATTGCCCATATTGACTCTAATCTATACTTCGACCCATTTCCGGAAGGTAGTAAAAAATATGAACATTATACATCGATCGGACGAGAAAGACTGGCTACTGTGAAGAAGAAATCGAAGAGACAGGTAGTCAGTCATCGACACATTTTCACTTTCACTTTTTTAATTTCTCATTGCGTTTTATTTTATGTAGAATACTAGGCTTTTGGCTACTTTGTTATTATGTTTGTTATACTATGCGTCTTATTTTTGCAAAATAAACAATTTTTCTTTATTTCTTTTTTTACTTTGCAAACTGACTATATTTTATATTACTATCATCATTATTTATATTACTATCATCACTAAGGCTTTCCAGCCCTTAGTGGGCCTTATCCTGGTCAAGTAAATTTGGCTCACGTGACCTATTTCCGGCTTTTTCTCTCCAATTCATCACTGCAACAGATCTTAATCTTGGTCTACGCCATCCAGCCATCTGAGCTTGGACTACCCTCGACTTTTCCGTCCATCCGGTTTACTATTAAGTAAAGTGTTTGGGTCTGGTCTCGTCCATTCTTGGGACGTGTCCTACCCATCGATAACGTCCTGGGCTGGCTGAAACACCTACTTTAAAAATCCCTCAACAAGCATAATGTACCTACTAAGCTTAAGAGCACAAAGCTGTTGCAACACAACAAGATAATTAATGTATCATGAATATTAAACAGCACTTGTATTGTTTGCAAGCGTGTGATTATTGAATTAGCCTGCATTTATAATGCTAAGCTTCTAATTGACATATGACTTAGTAATACAGTTCCTAGTTGGTAGGCTTTTACAAACATTATCTACATTGAATTCTATTGTTTATCACTACATATTATAAAACAAAGTCCTCCGCCGCGTCTGTCTGCCTGTTCGCGATAAACTCAAAAACTACTGCACCGATTTTCATGCTGTTTTCACCAATGGATAGAGTGGTTCTCGAGGAAGGTTTTATTATAATAACCGACATCCACGCGGAGGAAGCCGCGGGCACCGGCTAGTTTAACTCTCTACGACTGACGTGCCGTAATTTTTACAATGCCACTGACGTGGTAGTATACTAGCCACCACTTTGACTGGTCATAAGTTTATAATTACTTTTTAATTTCTAATGGTGTGATGTTTTTTTATTAAATTAGAGCATTTATTATTATTTTAATTTAATAAAAGATTTAAAATATAAAGCAAAGTCCACTTAACAGCATTTATTAACTTAACATAAATCGGTCTAAGAAACTTTCATCTACACAAAAAAAAAATTACGACAACTCAAATATATCACTTTTCTTGAGAATGTTTTATATTTATCAAAGACAACACTTTTATTAATCTGACTTCAAAATTTGGACAATATTCATTGGTTCAATTGAGAATTAGCCCACAAACTCTCCCATTTTTTTTACAGCATTGGAGGCAAATCGGCTTTATACAATCACAGAAACAATAAGTTTTTACTCAGTTTATTTTATTATGACATAACTTCCTTCCACTTGTTGAAACAGATCGAGTTTGTGGAGGTGGAGAGGGGAGGTCTTTATCTAAAACTCGACTAATAGTTACGCAGTTCTCTAGGCTATCTTTGGTTGTATACCCAGGTTATCAAAAGATCCAGCACTAAATCTTCCTAAATTCAGTATAAATGTCCCTCTTCTCATTTACTCATCAGTATCTGAAAAAATTCTGGTTGAAAGTCCGGGTCGTCATCTTCACAGTCCAGATCGCTAAACTCATGCTCACTTTCATCTTTCAACCCCTGTTCTACAAGCTGGTCATGGCTTTTATAAGTTCCAGCCGAAGTTCTTTTGGTACCGTGTGGACATTGGCTGTTACTTGAGTGAGCCATCTGAAAAAAATGTGTATAAAATGTTATTTGGGAAACAATTTTACTGACGGGTTGTTTAGGAAACACTATGAAAATATAACTATTTTACTGAGGTGGTTGTCTATTAAACACATACCTTAACATTGACGTGGTAGTCTGGTAGACACCTTCCTGCGTAAAATAGCGCGGGCTGTTGCCTCGACTACTCACGACGCACTCATTGACGCATGGCCATGCCACACGAAGGTACTGAGAACCCCAGATTCGTAATATACAAAATCGCGAATCAGGACATATTATTCAATTTAGCCGTGTCTGTGGTACTACCACGTCAGTCGCAGAGGGTTAAAATATAAATGGCTTACCTGCCTTCTGAGGATGCGAAAGGCAGAGATCCAAAAGTCTTGTGACACAAAGAAATGCCCATGTTCAGCAATAGAATGAGGTTTATTTGATGTTCCATGCTGTCGAATCCCGTTGTTCTTGCGTTAAAACTGATTAATATCATTACACTAGCTCATCAATACACCAAGCTTCCTCGTAAAAGCACTCATCACTTTCAACCTTTTCCCGCCATTTGTGCATGCGCTCAACTGTTAACTGACTGACAGTTGACACTTGACAACTGTCAGTCAACAGTTGAGCGCATGCACACAAGTATTTCTAGCTGTACTGACAGCTAGAAATATTTTAGAAGGCCGATAACAATGGCAGAATAGTCGACATCGGCTCAGTTACCAAAGAGGAAAAAAAAAAAAAAAAACAATTAAAATTCTATTATGTCTCGTTAGTGACAGTTGGAGGTATAGTGTTTTTTTTTCGCCCCTTTTATCATAAAACATTGGCAGAATTGTCGACATCAGCACCTCTGCCATAGAGAAAATATATAGAATAGAGATAGTATTTACATGTCTTTTAAATAGCAAGCTAGGCAACTTTGACATTCTTACAATAATTACAGAGCGTTGACTGAGTCTGATTGGCGCCGTGAGGCAGAAATAGGCCGAAAATCAGTCAATTTTCTAGACTATTTCGACAGCTGACGGCCGAAGGGATAGACTTCACATCATGCCGTGTGAAGTCTATCACTTCGGCCGAGTTTCTTATCGTAAAATATTTGCTTATGTATACACAGGTTTCTAAACTGAAACACACCTGAAATCAGAAGCATAGTAGATTTCATTTCTTTTTTTCAAGGGCTACCTCCTTGAAAAAAAGAAATGTTTAACAATTCCCAAAGAAATTGTTGGAAACTAATACCTATTAATATTTTAGTTTGAGGATATCACCATTTAAAAAGTTTTTGCTAAAGTTTCTTTTCCAAAAAAGTCTATGAAATGTTACCACTCAAATTGTAACTCAAAATGTAGGGAATTTATGTTTATTTAGCAAAACTAACATTTAGCCATCCTTGTTTGACTTCATAATACTGTCTGTGTTTTCACTAAAGTTGATAAAATAATGTGTGCAAACAAATAAATAACGTTTAAAACAAATATTTTTTGTTTGACATGTGTCTGTTCAGTTTGTTATTACAACTCTGATTTGAATATAAATTTTCAGAGCGAACCCTTTTTATAAACTTCACTCTGTAATATTTCGTTTTTAAATGATTTATATCTCTGCCCTCGAGGATTGGTAATAGTAAAACAGTTTGTGTTAATTTGGAAACGTGCAGAACCTTTCAAGCAAAATTACTTATGCAGGTAGGCATAAATGGTGAAGATTGCATTTCGTGCCCAAACCCAGGGATTTATGTTCTGTGCTTCCATTTAATTTGTATGGTGAATGGCTTCTGCAGATGTCCATTCTAATAAGCTAGTAGGTATGTCAAGCCCAATATATTTAGTTTACCCAAATCATCTACTTTCCATGGTTGATAGCTCACATTTTAATCCCATTTTCTTCCCAAATGCCCAATTAACATGTAAATGGTTAACACTAAAAGATAATACAAACCAAACTGCGTTTATAAGTAGTAATTTAGAAATAATCCACAGATTCACATTATGTATATACTACAAACAATCTAACAATTATTTTGTTATACCTCTATTGCCAATACCGATGTCCTTGCTTGATTTACCAACTTACATACACTGCCACTAACACCTTTATCACAACTACTCTAAGCGTAAATTCGAATAAATTACAGATAAGTGTCAACTTTGTATTCACGTACTTTAGTAAAATTTTATTGCAGTTGCTGTAACTCTTCAGACGCCTTAATAGAGTTGAAATTGCATTGATGTAGTTGTATGTGCGTTTGTTTGTATAGTTGGTAACCATGAACCGAAGGGCGCCGAAGAACCATACATTAACATTTAGGGTCTATTATGTTTAATGATGAAATTGAGCGTTTATACAAATAGAGTAACGGTTTCTGTTGGAGCCTGAGCTTAGTTGAGACGATTTCATCTTCATTTCCATTTTGCCCAATGTTCGGCAAAATAAGGGATCACTGTCGAAGGAAAACGGCAAAATAGGAAACTAGGTCAATGTGTATTTAATTTAAGTTAAATATTACCACTTTAAGTCTATTTATTTCTAAGACTACTAGAGTAGAGACCGCGTATCGGCAAGCGTAGTATGGGACGCGCCCAGCTAGATCGACGGACGACCTTAAAAAGTTGGCTGGGACAGACTGGATGCGGAAGGCGGAGGTCAGGGTGTTATGGCGCAGCCTGGGAGAGGCCTATGTCCAGCAGTGGACTGCGATAGGCTGAGTTGATTGAACTCTGAATATATTTTTAAAATTATTTATATATTTTTTACTTTATTTACAGGAGGCCGCATTAAGAAAACCAGTATAAATTGGCTCCTTATTTTATTAAAACGGTCATCCTGTCACATACATTTTAAAATCGCTATAATGTCACACTCCCAGTTCCCACCCATCCCTTTTTCAGACCTACCCTTAACCGATCTGACAAAGCTCCTAATTTACGACGACCATCAACCGTTACCATTGAACTGCCAACAAACCATAATGATAAGCCACCACCATAAATTGTATACAGCGTGTAACAATAAAAACGTAAACATTACAGATCATACAATTAGATAATGCTACAATGGATAAGTCGTGGAGTTACGACCGTGAAGTGATAATGGGGAATGAAGGAAAGTTTATGAGTATCAGCTGTGTGAGGTGCTTGTGATCATGGCTTTCTGGTTGATGAATTAAATAAAAAAGGAGCTAAAGTCAGAACAGCCTGTGGATAGCCTATCGTGAGTCAAAGGCCGATTCTTAAAATCGGGGCCTATATTAAAAAAATTGCAGGAATTTGCGTTATTCACCTTTCACTCCCTGCGAACAGTTCTAATTTTTCCTGGATTTTTAACGTAGCTTTTATTAAAACGCACCTGATTATACGCTAAATTGTCATATAACAACTGCATACTTCTAGTTTTTATAAATTGACGTGTTTAAAAGTGTCTTAAAAAGATCTAAACATTTCATTGCATTGCCCCCGTCACCTACAAACGAAGTAAAAAAAAACTTGGTGGCATGTCAGTGGAACTTTTCCAAACTAACTTTTCCAGTACAGGCTACAATGTCGGTACAAATACCAAAATTACTGAATTTTTTAAGGCTTTTCTTTCGATACGTTTGACAGCTGTAACATTTCACACTTACACTAACCGTCTCAAACAAAAGGGATTGCATGGACATTTGAGTACCCTTACAAAAGCTGTTAGGCATAAAAGTCGAATAAATTCAACTTTTTTCGAATAAATTCAACATTTTTGGAATAAATTCATCTTTTTCCACTGGCATGTCGTAAAGTTTCTCGCGGGCGTACAATGTCGAGGTTACACTGACATGGATTAATCTCATGTTTTGAAAGCTTATGGCACAGAGTAGGCTCATCAATTTTGTTTTTTGTAGATGAGTCGCAATTTTTTTTGTGAGCTTGTTACTGTCTTTTTAAAATAGTTAAAGTGAATGCTGTAACTACTAAATGCATAGCACTACCTACTTCATTTAGTCTATTTTATTTTTTGATATGGCAAGCAAACCCGATGTCAACAATAATCTGCTGATGTCAATGTGAA
This sequence comes from Lithophane semibrunnea, assembly GCA_947363905.1. Classification (NCBI taxonomy): domain Eukaryota; kingdom Metazoa; phylum Arthropoda; class Insecta; order Lepidoptera; family Noctuidae; genus Lithophane; species Lithophane semibrunnea. Next base: position 1,257,412 of record OX376205.1, read on the forward strand.
ATGGTTTCTTAGAATTTAAAGCATAACAATATGAATTATCTATCTTGTAAATGTAGTAGAGCTACTTCTTGGAAGTTATTTCTCGTCATTTTGAGTAAATTACAGCGACAAAGCCTCATCTCGATATTATTATTCTTAGAACTCTGAAATAAATCCTAAGTCAATGGAATGCTGAAAGTTTAAATACAAAATGTTTTATTGGTAAAAAGAAAGTTATAAACGTTGCGTTACTTGTATTTAAAATAATTTTATAAATTGACTCGCCTTTAAAAATAAAACAGTTCGCTTCTACATTAATACTCTGTGCCCGCGAATGATTCACTGTTGCGCTCGCGCATAAAAACTCATCGACCCACAGTTGACATAGAACGATAAATGCCAAAAATTATCGTAAATTATCGCGCTAATACCGCCTTATGAGCGACAGGAGAATACGCAGTATAAACTTGTATTATACTTTTGTACTCATAAAAATAATATTTTCAGAATCTTTGTTCTGTACCGTATGGACGTATTTGAAAAGTTTCTTTGAAATTCGATTTCGGTTTTATGATGCGTTTAAAATGATTTTTATTGTCCTTGCATGGTGGAGATCTCGAATGATTGAGGCGTCAGAGTGCTTTTAAGCGCGTAAATCGTTACTGCTAATTTTACGCGCGTAAATCGTTACTGCTAATTTTGGAAAGAGGTTTTTTACTTTCATTTTCATGTTTACGATCAATTCTTGCAGTTCCTCGTTGGATGTGTCAACAATTCTCGATAAAGTATTTATGCATTGCCAAAATTAGGAAAACATGAATATTTCCTTACAGGTAAATATTGCAGTATACAACATTTTCTCCCTCTCTATGTCATTTCATTTGTAATTTACTAGCTTCCGCCTGTAGCTTCGCCCGCGTGGTATGTCGATAAACAGTAGCCTATGTCCTTTCTCAGGCTCTAGACTATCTGTGTACCGAATTTCATTTAAATCGGTTAAGGGCGAATTTCACCAAACTTTTATACCGAGTATATAATCTTAACCTGCGAATAAATTTTGAATTTTTGACAGTTTTTCCATACAAAAACTGTCACACGCCATTTTTATTCCACGGATAAAAGATATCTGACTTTGGTAAAATCAGCCCTAAGTAGTTTTGGCGTGAAAGCGCGACAAACAGACAGACAGAGTTACTTCTCAAAAAACAAACCTACCTATTTATTTTATAATTGACTTGTAAACTTCTTATCAAAAGTCAAATACAATGTGTATTTTCTTCTATGTCAGCGCAAAAAAGCATGTAACTGAATTAACTAAATACCTAAGGGAGACCTCATACAGAAAATAAAAGAAATAACAAAATAGTTGGGAGAAGGCTTGACAGATGATTATTATGACAGAGAACATGCATCGATCACCAGGGGCTTATTTAATAAAACGTTTGTTTTCACAGTTTTAGTCAAAGTCAAAGTCAAATAATTTATTTCAAATAGGCACATATATGGCACTTTTGAACGTCAAAACAAAGAAATAGAATTGATTCTAGTTGCCCCTTCCAAAAGGTAGTTTTCGTATGGAGAAGAATGGGCAAGAAATTCCACCGTTACTCTTTTAAAAATGTTTTACAATATTTTGTATACATGAATTATATAATTATATGTGAAGACGATGCACCTACAATAAGATTACTGTACTACGAAAGGTAAAAAGAATTATAAATGGAGCAATAATGAATAAATTAATTACCAGATACACATGGTGCTTACATATTTACAAAGATTGTAAAAGTATAAGATATAACAATAGTCCTAACATTGTTACAAGTAGTACTAATAAGTCAGTTTGTGAGTTTAAGTAATGACAGAGTGTAAAAGTCTATGACATACAAATAATAAAATAAAAAACTAAATTAGCTATCAGTTTGATTTTGTCCAGACACTATTTCGTCCTATGGAGCAAGACCAGCATGTTTCCAAGCATTCTTATCTTGGATATAATCCTGTAATTTGTAATAAGCTTGTTTACAAACTGTACTTTTTATATGAGTCTTAAATTTTCTTTCATTTAATTGCAATATATCACAAGGTATTTTGTTATAGCATTTAACGCAGTACCCCATAAAAGATGTTTGTACTTTAGCAAATCTGAAAAATGGTTGATCTATTTTATCTTTATTTCTAGTATTAAAATTATGTCTATCACTTATTTTATTAAAAATATTTAAGTTTTTTCTTACATACATAATATTCTCATAAATGAATTGGCAAGGTACCGTCATAATATTAATCTTTTTAAATAGTTCCCTGAGAGATTCGCGGTGACATAGATTATAAATGGCTCTGACAGCTCTTTTTGCAAAATAAAAATGGATTCAGTATCAGTGATTTATTTAACAACGATAGGTACTATAGTGGTATGGTGGAGGAGCTCGTGGCTAAGTAATAACAGCCGCACGGGTCGATCCGTCAGGTTAAGCTACGCTTGCCGGGGTTGGTTCGTGGATGGGTGACCATTATTACATATCGAGACTCCTCCGTGCCTCGGAAAGCACGTTAAACCGTTGGTCCCGGCTGTCATTCATTGATCTTTGATAGTCGTTACGGGTCGTCAGAAGCCCGAAAGTCGTATTACCCAGTTACTGGGTTGTGGAGGTCAGATAGGCAGTCACTCCATGTAAAATACTAGTATTTAGCTGCATCCGGTTAGACTGGAAGCCGACCCCAATATAGTTGGGAAAAGGCTAGGCAGATTGATTGATAGGTAGTATGGTGAAAATGTGTCAATTTTCACAAATGTATCACATGTCCTGGTTGTTGGCGATTTCAGACCATCAAGTCCAGGTAACGTAAGACGTGTTCCGTTACAGTAAATCAATTGTTTATTAGCATCGTGACAATATGGCGGTACATAATAATTTCCCACGCAAGTCACTCGATATAAATACATATTGCACGTAAGTAGAGCGAGTGCGCGCAACCTATGATTACTAATGCCATTGTAATCTTTTATACCTAAGACGTTCTGTGTTCTAGGTATATTGTTTTTATTAATATTTACATAAAGATTATTTTCCTCTAAACAGTACAAAATTGTGATGGGTTTTGAATCTTATATAACACTAGTTGCGCCCCACCGTTTTACCCGGGGGTGAAACCACGTCTCGATCCCGCGGGAATATCGGGATGAAAAGTATCTTGTTTAATCCAGGTTATACTATCTGTTTGCCAAATTTCATCCAAATCCATTCAGCCATTTTTGCGTGGTTGAGTAACAGTTGAGTAAACATCCAAACATCCAACACACCAACTTTCACATTTATAATTGTTTTCCCGAAAGATGGAGAGGTGTACCTATAGTACACCCACATTTCACCAGTTATGTTCAAGTCCCATGTAATATGGTGAGCCTATTGCCAGCAATGGGGCACAAATTCAGACTCTGGGCTTCTGCTGGGAAATTCCAGATAGAAAAACTATTTTTTTGTATTTGTATTTTGTAATTATGTTACTAGTTGGGTAAATAAAGAGTAAAGCGTTAAAAAAAAAAAAAAAAAAAAAAAAAAAAAACACAATAACCGACCTGGTAATAGAACAGAGGACCTCATGCTCAGTAGTAGTGCTTGCAACTACTAGACCAATGAGACAGAGTTTTGAATCATATCTGAATAATATAGTTTAAGTCTGTACTTTGGCAAACAGATTGATGGTACAGATAAAAGATAATTGATGCATCGATATCTGTCCTTAGAATCAATGAAACTGTAATAAAAAACTTAACTTGTATTAACTGAATCATTGCCATATTTCAATTGCTGCCGTAATTGGCTGAATGAAGACACGTGTAAGTATTTACTGATGAAACCTTGTTTTCTCGAGCTCGCAATGCCTACTTATAGCCACAGAAATAAATATCCTACCAATAGAATTGCTTCAGCGACTATTACTCCCAAAATAGCATGATTTCTGTCTTTACGACAATTACTATTGGTAAGATTAACGATTCTTTATTGTCTTATAGAAACAGGGTTAGCATTGCATACTGTTCCAATCATAGCTAGATTGGGACCACACGGAATATGTACTCCGTTACTATACATTTGACAGTGGCTCCATCATCTCTCTTGACATCGATGAGAATAAACAGGGTGGTCCCATATAAACGGAAACCGCATAGTTTGGTTTGTTTAATATCGTTTTATCATGTTTTAATATAATTTCCTCTACTTATGGGTCATCCATGTTTGTCGCAAAAGCTTGAATATAGAGGGGACATTGGTATGTTGTCAGGTTGTGACGCTGTTATTCCCTTTTCTTCATGGTGGAAGGATGAGACGATGAGACGTTCTGTGGTCTTCCAACACAATATCTCGTTTTCAAAAATGTATATCGTTAGGAGCCTATCATAATTTTAAGCATCATCAGTATTATCATCAATATCATCACACCTCTTCATAATTTTATGTATATTTGGATAATACTCCCAAACCTTAAGAGCGGGTGATTCTTTGTATTTCACAAATAAAAGGTCTACCTAAATATTGGCCCAGCTATAATAATTTTGTTTAGTTCCAAAGTGTCCCCACACTCATTAGTCGGCTTGGTACACTCGAACAGTTTGTTAAACTCGTTGTTCGTTTGTGGTCCAGCAGTTAAACTGTTTTGTGGTCAAACTTCGGTGTTTATGTAAAATAATAAAGTCAGCACAATAGTTGGTCTTTTGGACTTACCTAATAGGCTTCATGTGGTGATAATATTACACATTATCAAGTATTGCAGTACCTACCGATTTAATAAAAATTGCTCGTAAATTGAATTAGGCTAAATCTATAAGTTGTTATTTTTAGTCGTATTCATTTTTTTCTAAGCTAAATTAAAGCTATTCTCTTCCACAAACATTATGGTAATTCCCTTTTGATTTCAATATAAAATTAGAGGAAAATTTTCGAAAGCAAAATCTAATATTTCATTAAAGCTAATTCAAAGTTTGAATAAACGTTTTTCGGTACTAATGAACTATTATTATTTTCTACCGACAAGCAATCTTATACTTTGATTATAATAAGCGAAAGTTGGTATTTTTTCTCTATTTTATAGTCAAAATTAATTCTTGATTCGTTGGCAAGGTTAGTCTTTAAATAAGAGAACAGCATGACGCTCCATACGTCATTGTAATTGAATAAAATTCGAGCAAAAAATGAATTCGAAAATTGACAAAAATGTTAAGTATGCTCTCGATTTTTGCCAAAAAAAATCTGAAGCAAAGAAATTCTTCACACCAAAAGGCCGTGATTGTTAAAATCGTACAACACCCGAATGACAATGAACGCGGAAAAGATATAAATTACGTAATTCATGCAAATTTAACTGTTTTCTTTGCCCGGAAAAAAAATCGGCCGAAACACTGTGCACGGTTTCGTTTAAAATTCCACAAAAATTGTAACGGTTTATATTTATGAAAGAGAATCTTAAATTGAGGCATTGTGAGTGGAATCCGGCACGATTTTCCCGTCAATCATTACGTTTTTTTCGGCAATTTTTCGAGGGACTGTCCTTTGGCGATGTGTCCTTTGGGCTTTGTGAATGTCAAAAATGCATTGTGTTTCAAAAATTTAATACGGACAAATAAGAGCGCTTTTTAAGCGAAATTCTTATACATATTTACGTTTAAACTGAGTTCTTTAGTAAGCTTTAGATGAATCCCAATCAGAAAAAGTATTTTACTTAGTTTGTAAAAAAATACTTATGTCTTCCGTAAAAATGTCGATGTCGATACAGCCGCTAAGCAAAATTTATTGTAATGCAAAATTTATGTCGAGAACCCATTCAATGGCTAGCTAATAAGAATATATTTATTAGTCGGTTGACTTTTACTACTTATATGGGGTAATAGCCAACTGATACCATCTCCGATTCCATTACGAATAATATAAGGGCATGTAACTTAATACCAATAAAAAATTCAAAGCTGGTATTAATTTATGCATAGACAGCTTTACACAATTCATTAGGCCCGCATTACCTATAGTAATTATAATCTATTTTGCAATAAATTTTGATATTCTCATATTTTAAGTCGCAAAATATGAGTATGAAGCTGACTTATTTGATATCATACACAAGGGTGTCCGTGGAGTTTCTTGCCCGTTCTTCTCCATAAGTGCTTACTACGCTTTAGAATGGGCAACTAGCTTCATCTTCGTGACTGACCGAACTCTTGACAATTCAAAGTGCCCGTAATTTGGAATAAATGTAATGCTTTGAGTTTGAGTTTGACGTCATTTATTAGCCAGTGATAAAGCTATTGTAACGCAATTAACGCATCTTCTAGAGATATGCACTGTAACAATATATTATTATGACCATTTCCAAAATGAATCTCTATACATACCAAAATGTAGTCACACCCATGCATTAGACTGGAATACCATTAATCGCATTATCTAATTGAATAATTTACTAGGCACTCAGACAGCTATTAATTAAAAATGTACTATATGTATGCCTACTTAATTCCTCTTCATTAAAAATGAATAGGATGCCTCGAGATTTTTATGAGGCATCAAACTCAAGGGTTCTGATTTGATCTGAAGATATAAAAATGTTGATGGACACTTCAGAAAATATTATTTTGCTAATCGATTTTGTATTCATCAACATTTTCATCAGTTCGTTAATGAATGTTACTACTGAATACGGTGTTCCCACTGCAAGTTTACTGATGGACATTATTGTCATCACCAAGTTTTAGACTGATAGTAATATGTAATTAAATATTAGGTCCTATGAAATCAGCATTTTGTATGGGGAATTTTAAAGAAGTTGCATTTTTCATACTAACATTTTCTTAATTTATATAACAACCATGAACACTAATGTTTTAAAAATTTTATGCACTAATGTTTAAAAACTAAGATAACGTATGCCACTTAGATTAAGCGACAAAATTATGATGTGGCAAAGTAAAAAAAAAAAATTGTGGTCATTTCTGCTAATTAAATGAGGAGTCATTTTTAAGGTATTTTTTATGTTTAGAAAACTATAAATATATAGGTTTTTTTACCTATTGGTAGTTGTCAATGATGGTCATTATTAGATATAATACAAAGCAATTGATGAATATTTTAAATCATAGAAGTGACGAGGTTCTCTATTTGTGAGAAAAAAACGCCAATTTCATAGGTGGGGGGAACCCAATACATATAATAATAAGTTGTTTTTAACTTGGGATAGCTAGGAAGTTGTTTTTATGCGGAACTTGACTGATTAGGGAAAATACAGGAAAATTAAGGCAAAGGCAACATAGTAGGTAGCCCGCGGAATACAAATTTTCTCTTACATTTTTTTGCAATTTGCAAGTCAGCATCAGGTTGAATGTTGATCCAAATATGATTCGCGATTGTATCAAATATGCATTTACAATATTATAATCATTGAAATCATCATTAAGAAAGATAAATCATTAAAATCTCTTTAAATTAAATTACCCACCCTATTGAATGACAAAAATCTCATGAAAACATGACATTTAAGCCCTATTTTTGAGAGTTGTATTGGTGACATTAACCTGCAAATTGTAAAAAACTGAAGATTTGAATTTCGAGAGCCAACTTAGCACACACCCCAACTTAGCGCGTCTTGAAACCTAAAGCAAAAGAGTTATAGATGACAAAAAACAATACAAGTAGTCAAGTCAAAAGCAGAAAGGTGCTTCATTTTGATATACAGGGTGTTAGTGTTAACACCGTTATCCTTGAAACCAGTGGTTTGGTTTCATTTATAAAACGTAAAATCAATGGAAAAATATAACTTTTTTTTTTAAAGAAAATCTACATTTTTCCACAAGAATATTTTACCCTACACGCAAGGGCAACGCACTTGCGTCTCAACACGGCGGCCGGCGGTTGGCGGGGGTGGGCGGGGCATGCGAGACGTTACATGACCGGCTGTCAGCTTTTTTGCAACTCTATCGAACGCGTATCCATGAGTATCGGGACAGTGACGGATATTTACTCTTTAAAATCTTTTAATGAAAATAAGGTTTTTTTTTGTTGTTACTGGGTCATTTATTTTTATATTTAAGTTAACTACCCATGGTTTGAGTGACAACAGTGTTTACCCTTGCATACTGTAGAATTTAGACATCAAAATGTTTTGCAAAAGCTACAATTATCTCCCCATAACTTATCAATTATGGTACAAATAGATACGAAAGTAACACTAACCCAGCTATGTCCCGCATGGCGACACACATTACAGAGTACAATGCTTCATTTACGATCCAAGTCTTAGATAATACAAAGTTGTGACCTTTGCGTACTTATAATGACTTAATAATTCTCTAGTCGATGCTATCTCTCTAAATGGATTGTGGACCGGACTCACGAGTTTTTGTTGTAATTTTTGTGTGTTTTGTTTTTTGTTGGTGACTGTACTGTGTTTGCAAATTAGGAGGTGGGTGAGAGGTAAGGATTTGGGTTCATTTAATTTTTTTTAATCCCTAGATTTGGTCTCAAAAATCAGTTGCAATGGAAAATGCTGTTGAGTGACTGAGTGTTATCTCGCTTTTGTTCTCTCGCTAGAGAGGAACCTTATTTTTCTTTATCATTATCTGGCACCTCTGATTGGTTTCCGTTTTTCTTTTGGTTTTCCTTCGACTGTCTATGGTTTCACTGACTGGACTGTATAAGAAACATTTTTATCATGTCTAAATGCTTCTTATTTCCATCACCTCACTTTCCATTTTCCTTATCGGGTGCAGTCTAGTATTCCTCATCGTAAACATTGCTAATTAGATTAACTTGAGCTTTAAAAATATTACTCCGATTTTTGTATTGATTATTACTGCTTTATATTACTATTTGCAGACATAGTATATCATTATTCCTTAAATTGTCAACTTCGTTTTTGGCAACAGCTGCACTTATTTTATTTGGAAATCAACTTAAATAATTGTGTTTACCGCTTGTCTTTCTTTTTATGTATCGTATACAATCCGTACCTGTATGTTGTGCCGGTCCCGAGGCAGCGTGTCGCGAGTCGTGTCCGGACCCGCGCGCGTGTCACGACCAACCATTGTAATGGTCATCTTTATGCCTCCTTTTTTTAGATAATTACATACAGCCGCTAATTGTACCGTACCGCTTGAGGAGAAACTTTTTACTTTTCAACTTTGATTAGTTTAAACGTTTCCTCGTTAGTCATCATGTTTTGTTAATTGGTGACTTCAGAAATGTTTCTAGCTTTCTTGTGGTTTGAAGAAGAGGGTCAAAGTTCATGTATTGTTGAGATTATAGCTGTGACAATTAGATACAGTCAGAAGACAATAATTTTCACTAGAGAAAAAGGAGTCTTCTGCAGAGCTTACGCACGGGTATTAACTTAGGGCTTATACACAAAACTGCGTTGCAACGTCGCATCGCAAAAATTAGCGACGGTACACTAAGATTTTCTTAACAAAGCTTCTGCGTTGCGAATTCGCATCGCGCCGATTCGCAGTTATGTGTACAAGCCAGTAGCAAAAATATTATGTAGCTCATGTCATGATGAAGACTTAGCAAGTCAGCTGGTTGGTAGCAAGAGGACTGTCTGCTCTCTAAGTCAGTAAGTCATATGCGTAAGCGGAACGAAGAGGCCAACATGGATTACAATATTATCCTAGCTAGACATTGCGTCTCCGAATAACCGCCTCAATAACCAGCTGTCTCTGTAGTTAGCTTGTTATTGAAGCGGTCATTTGAAGACCTTGAGAATTGCAATAAATACCACGTTTTACAGACGGATTGGTATGCAATGTTACTATTAGCTTATCGGTCTATAAGGTATGTTTAGGTAAGTTCGGCGCTGAGATATGACGTTACGAATCAATATTTTATTCTATCCCAACAGTCTGGCCAGAATAATAAATAATAGTGCAGAACACAATGTTCTCAACTTAAAAAAAATAAAGCCTAAGTCGGGAATTTGATTCGTACGAACGTACCCCAACATTCTCTAATCTCTTAGGCTTTAATTTTGCCGACATGGAAGTAAGACTACGATGGGCTTAACATCATTAGGTACGTACTGTCCCAAAACCATAACTTAAAAACTACAAAAGAATTTTAATGCGCCTAAAAACAGTATTGTTAACCATTAATCTAAAATCGGGATCTTTACGACTCATCAATATCAAGGTCGAACGATTTCGAATCGATTCTTTAAATCGATACGATCTATCGAGATGTATCGCGATTATATCGAGATCACGACTCGACCCGCAGTTCAATAGATTATCATATTTCTTTCGTAAAGAATGAGGCCTTTTTAATGAAAATTTAGATGGTGTTGTAATCTTATGGAAGTATGTTCTTAGTACAATGGCTTAGATCGAGGTTGTATGTGATTAAGTTTAAGAGATAAACAGTTTTACATAATACTAATATACTTAACTGGAAATTCAAAGCTTCGTAGCTAAATAACAACCACGCAATTTAATTATTGATATGCGAGGTTAAGCCGCACTTGCTGTGGTAAGGTCCAGGATGGGTAACAGTTTGGTCCAGTTTCAATTTTATGAACGGACGATCTCAGTAAAGTTGTGTCTTGTTCGTCATTGTAACAGTGTTTTCTGCAAAAATAAATTTCATTTGATTTGATTCTTAACCTAGCAACCAGCAAGTACCTGAGGGCCAAGACCTAGGCCCATACGCCAAAGCGAAAAGCGAAGCAAAACGCATAACATACAAACGCGCAAGCGCAAAGTTTTCAAAGTGTTTTGAATTTCTACAACGACTTTAAGGATTGACATTAACTTTTCGGTAGCCCATGTCAGTCCCATTCATTTTTTGCCGTCATCGTTATCGCGGCAAAAATAGAATACGCTATAAAGAGTATGATGCGGTGACAAATGAAACTAAATATTTTACTTAAGTAATGCAGACCTATGATGTTGGCACTACTTTACCGACAAGTGCTGGTAGGTTCTGAGTCAGTACAAGCAGCGTTCTTAACTATTTGCTTAAATTCTTTTACTCATTTCCCATTTGAAGTGACCTATATGCGGTAGTGGCACCCTCATTTTTTCCAAACTCTTTTTTTCCAAGCTGTACCTTTAGACATTTTAAAGTCATCTGGTTACGTCCATTGGTGTCTCAGAGACATAGTCGCTTGTTTGTTCATAAAAGACGAGATTTTTATCTTGCAGTAAGAAAAATGCAGTCTAGCATTATTGCCCTCAGTTTTGAAGGTCTCTGCCCACACAACCAGATACAACCTATACATAGAAGGTTGATATTGGGTATATTTATGCGGTCCGTAGGTCGCCGGTACATATCTTATTTTAGATCGCGCCCTTCGCTTGGTCAGCGGGGACCTTTGTACCGAGCGCAAAAACGATTGGTTTTGTGTATTTTTAAAACAACTTTGATGATTGTTTTTGTGGCTTCTTGGGTTGACATGACTCTGATATCAAGAAATTCTCCAAACGATTTAGAATATTTTTTTTTAATAACCCCTTTTATTTTTCAACAACAGTTTCATATATTACATAGTTCATAAAACGGGGCAAAGGCAAACTCTACTCTATTTCCACTTCGCTCCGTGTAAAGCGACCAAGAACAAGTCTTTGTTGAAGGATGATGCTAATCCGCCATCTCGCTTGCCATTATAAGGGACACATTGGGTCGTGAGTTTGACCCATTTCAATAAATAATAATAATAATGTACATGTATAAAAAAGGGGGAAGGAATCCATACAAACATTTTTAAGAGTGAATAATACCAGAAAATAATTAGACAGAAGATCTCTTCGAGATTAAATCCAATTGATAAAAGAATAGTAAACGAGATAACGTCAAACGCAGAGCAGCAAAAACTAACTGCAATTACCAATTAAGTGATTATAGGTAAGTAGAATTTATTCCTTTGACTAGTGCTTAAAAATTGTGAGGACAATTTAAAAAAAATATGATATCTTTATTTTTTACTTTAACTTAAAACGGCGATGATGCCAATTATATTGGTAAGATATAGACATAATTATGTCAATATTGTCATCAATTCATTACACAACATTCATTTATTATTTATTTATTGAATACTTTAAGTACACAGAGGTTGACTTAATGCTATAGGCATTTTCTACCAGTCATCGTTTGAGTGATGCAGAGATAATCAGCGGTAGGTGCAGTAACGAAAATTGAATTAATATTATTGTGCGCTCATCCCACAATACTTTCATAGGGCAGTAAAATTAGACATCCAACCATACATGATAATTGCTATCTTCGTTTGACAAACGCAAAGCATGTCATGCTCAATCTTGTGCTAAACTTATCATCATCATCTCCCAGCCTTTTCCCAACTATGTTTGAGTCGGGTTCCAGTCTAACCGCATAGCAGCTGAATACCTACTAGTATTTTACATGGAGCGGCTATCTGATCTCCACAATATTTATTATTATTTTACTCAATTACTTGCGTCGAAAATTAAGCCAGTTTTTTGCTATCCCTACATCTTACCCAATGTTGACCGCACTTATCTAACCGTGAGGTATGTTCTTATTATGTGCGTTTTTTGCCGACGCCCCCCGCATGGCTACACTGACTATTACTCAAATGGGCACCCCCATTGACTGCTACTCATAGAATCTTCCTGGTTAGTTTAAATACGAGATTTTGGCATATCCGAAGGGACATTGATTTCACTTCCTTTATTTTTAGAATCCACTCACATTAGGGTGCTAGGGAGTCTCCAACTTTGTGAAAAACCACTAAATGGTGCAATAAGCAAGGCTATTCGGGCGAACCTGATGTAATTGACCATCGCCACGGCAAGGACCAAAGCAAACTTGAAAACCGCGCCATCAATATTTTAAATATAAAATAACGACGTCATCATCTGCCTAGCCTTTTCTCAACTATGTTGGGGTCGGCTTCCAATTTAACCGGATGCAGCTGAATACCAGTATTTTACATGGAGCGACTGCCTATCTGACCTTCACAACCCAGTAACTGGGTAATACGATACCCCTTGGTAAGACTGGTTGTCAGACTTTCGGGCTTCTGACGACCCGTGACGACAAAGATCCACAAATGACAGTCGGGACCAACGGCTTAACGTGCTTAAAAAAACGGTAAACTTCAATATTATTATCATAAATAATATTGAATTATATTTGCCTACGGCATTAAGTCCGCCTCTGTACATTTGTGTGCTTAAAGTATTAAATAAATAAAAAGAAAATAACGTACATTCGTCCATTCCCTTTGATCATACGTATAATGTCCGCCAACTATTCATACACACAGCCCTTTACATTAAACTTAAAGTTCATGTTCCTCACCGTCAGACATCAAAGTCACTGAATGAATCCTTACATTCTTGCAATAGATCTATTGATTGACAATGGAGACTACCGAACGACCCCTTAATAATGTATTTACGATACTAAATTGGACTCTAAACCAGCATATATTAGGTTGAAAGTAGCTTGAGAATTGAAGGTACTATCTTACCACCTAGACATTCGGCTGGCGGTCATAAAACAGCCTGTTTTCATAAAACTATTTACTACAATGTTACAAAAACTCCTGCAAAATCAATTTTAAACTCTATAACCGAAACGTTATAGCTGAAAATGGTTTAGCAAGTCTCGCCAGCGGTTAAAAACATTTGCTCGTACTATTCGAGTCCGTCAAAAAGATTTATATGACAAAATAAGTTTTTTTTTATTGAGCTATTGAGTCGTTTTTTTTATTGATTTCCAATGTGTGCTGTGTAGTTATTTTTATTTTATTTACGGCCCATTACCTGTGGCGTTGTGTTATTTTTATGTTTATAGTCTAATTTAGTGCGTACCTTGAAATCGTAGAATAACGATGACATGGTTTTTATTATTTCCCTTTTTGTACTTTTTCTTGTAAACAAATAAGGTTGATAATAGTCTTGGAAATAAAATGTGTTATATTTAGGTTATTGTCTTTTTATTGCAGAAATATAGAAGACAAAGATTATGTTTTTAAAGAAGTTAATCCTCTTACAGTTTCTCTCACAAGGTTGCTGATACCGTTTAAGATAAAAAGTAAAATAACCATCTTTCATCTCCTTTCTAGTAATGATTAAAAACAATTCCAGATCCATCAACAAATTACTAAAAAACACAAAAAAGCGATGCTCCTTATTTCTCCAATCCATATAAGCATTCTATAAACAACTTTTAATCTTAAAATTTTAAAAATCTCGACGCCAATCCTTTTAAGTTTGTAAATCGAAGCACTGTGCAGGCTTCATCTGACTGACGGCAACCAGAACGTCTTGACCCCTGCTTTTCCCAAGTTTTGCTCCTTAGAACCTGATTTTACTTAGAACGAGAGGGGTATGGAAGGCCAGGTTATGGGAGCCAAAATGTATGCAAGCGATCCGATGGCTTATATAACTTGAGCCCTCATGTTGAACCTTTTCCCGTTCCTGTAGAACGGATGCAAAGGATTTGTGGGCGGAGTGGGAGGTAATGTAATTCTGGGTACTGCAAGGATCCTTGTACAATGAATTGCATTAAGCGACAGGGCCTCTACGAGCTATGAATGCTCTTAATGTATGGATACGATTTGATCGCTCCGAGCGTTTAGTGCTGTGCATGGTGATCGTTTTGTCGATAAATCTGTTGAATCTAAGTAGATTATTAGATGAAATACCAGCATCATTAGCATGTGCCAACTTACCTATCAAAATGGCTACGGCCGTGACTTTCATTTATACAGGGTGTAAGGGACAGCCCTCCGCAAATTAACAGGGGGCATTCAGCTCCTTATTTTGAATCATATTCCACTGGAAATTTTCTCAGGAAAGGTTTTTTTTTTAATCGATTTCTCAGTTACTATTCTTTTATTTCGAAGTAAAATTACATTCGCTGTACGCAACACTAAAACAGCTAAAATAAAAAAAACCAGCAATGGACGTTAAAATACTCGAGCGCGCGCCCCTTCCAACCTGTATAGGTAATAATAGATAGTTTTGTCCAGTTGCTGATTATATCGTAACATAATGAATCCTCCAAATTAGAAAAAAGTACGATGAAGACCTGAATCCACTGGATATATTCCTTATTTGACTTCGCTTTCAACATCTTCAGACTTATGCGACCCTTACTTAGGGAGAACATTATTATCCCTTGTTACAATAATGATCAAAACTGCCTATTTCAACTCAATTGTATCCTCACTAATTAAATTCAAACCCGCTCATGTGTGAGCCCTTGCAGTAAATAATTCACTTACCCAGAATAATAAAAGGGTAACTCCAAAAATTCATTACCGTTCAACCAAAGAAAATTGACCCGAAAAACTAGAAATTTAGGGTAAGTACGTAAGCCCGCTTATTTTTTATACACGAATAAATAAGAAAGGATTCAAACAGGCTCCCAAAGATACTGTATCGCATTGTACTGACCCTCGGCTTACAAAGGATTCTTGAAAAACTTATTCTATTAAAGAATTATCTCATTTGTTGTGAATATCTTTTGGGTTATTTGTATTTCCTATTCAGATTATTTGGAGCAATGATTATTAGGATATTCATATGAGATTGTTGAGTTTATAATTATGCTTTGTTATCTGCAGTGTGATTTTATAGTAGTAATCTGGTTTTTATCTGTTCTTCGATTTAGGAGCTTTTAATCTTCAAGTCAAGATCTCGAGGACTCGTCACTTTCAACACATGCTCTACCGGGTTTTTATCAGCGATCATATCATCTTTGCTCTCAATATTATTGTCATTTTCTTTATCCATATTCAAAATTCTTTACCAACCTACCATAAACGAAATTGAAGAAACCATTAGCTATGCATAGTGTATAACAAAGTCGCTTTTCGTGTCTGTCTATGTGAACGCTTAGATCTTCTAAACTATACAATGGATTTTGGTGTAGTTTTTACAAGCATTTAGAGCATTGTTTTGACATGCAGGGGCCGGTCGCTAATAAGGTAATAAGCCTAGATAAATGTTACATCCCACCTTTTAAAACGACCAGCACATTATTCGTGCACTTATCGATCAGCATGCGCGGCACGTCACTAGTCGGCGAAAGCTCCAAGTCACGATTGGTTAGCTTACACAAGGATATTATTATTTCTTGCCGTTTCGCCCGTACCGGCAACACATTTTTCAATTTTATATTATAACAACCAACAATGTTGATTTTTATGTGCCTGCGTTATAACTTCACTGGGATTATGAAGGCTTGATACTGTTATCTTCAAAAGCGAATGGATTAATAATAATGCAAACATACTTTATGGCATTAAATCTGGGTTTTGTACCATCACTTTACCTACATAAAAATAAATGATGATGATGGTTTTTTCAAGTTATCGTTATAGTTGATGATGATCTCGTAACCTTGCCCACCCTGTCTCATCACGATGATGGTGTAATAGTATAAATTAAGTGGGTTCCATGATTTTATGGTACTACCAAAAAGAAATGGGATATACCCGTTAACTGTCATGTTTCCCCCTTTGAATAAATTACTGTGACTACTAAAAGATTCTTCTCCATCAACAGTGTATTCCAATCAGCTGATACCCACAAGAAGCTCCACATTAAACCCTGGTTGCCTGAGGGTTGTCGCAGAAGTCATTTGATGCCGTAACATGTTGTGCCCAAAGGCCTTTGACTTGGAACAGGTTTATAACCTCAAATCCTACCTGTTTCACACAATAGTCCATTGCTCTGAGCCTGTACATATAGGAGCGATCAGCTGTTACGGCCTTATTATTGCTGTTTGTTTTATTTTTGGTCCTTGGAGCCTGTGGTTATATCAGGGTTTGGTTTGTTTGACGGAGCTACGTGGCATCTGTCTCAGAATTATTAGTTTTATACGTAGCATTGGTCTTTTAGCAGCTGTCATCTTTAGGTATTCAGATTTTTGCATCATTGTGTATGATCTTTATTGTACTTTATCTACGATGAAACGTAAACTGTAGCAAATCCGCAAAATTTAATAGGGCAATTGATATTCTCCGAATTAGAAAATGGTGACCTTTATTGCCAATTTAAAAGGTTATTTATGGCCCATCTTTTCATCATTCAAGGTCTTTGATACTATCAAACGGTTCCTAAGGACAACTTACGTCATACGCACCAATAGCATTACTTCCCTCCGATTAAGTCGAGTAAGCAAAAACAATTCGTAACCTTAACATTGCTATTGTTTTAACACAATACAATTGCGTACACGCATGTAGGCCAAATAGCTTGCCATTGCCTTAAAAAATATACTTGTTACGTTGACAAAATTAATTTTGCTACTTAAAAACTAAGTTGTGAATCTTATATTGTTGGATTAAAGACCATTTTTATTTGGTTTTTAAGTACAGATGTGTTTGAAATATCTTTGTTTTTGATTATACAATTTGATTTGCTCTCAATCTAAAGTAAAAATCTAAATACCGTAATAAATACGTTTATTGTATGTTTATTGAATATTTGTTATTTCGAGAACTATGCCCATGATCCATGGATGACTTTAAGATATCTTTGTGCACTTTATACGGCTTGGGGTCAACAGAATTATAAATGATATCGCCAAGAACATCAGAATTGTTCGGAGACATTTATCGGATTTATAGTTTACAGACTGTGTAAATAATATTGTAACCCTGTGATTGTCGAAGGGTTAATGGTAGGCGAGATTTACAATGGGAGGTTCACATTTACTTTGTTTATATTGGTTTTAAGCCGCTACGTGAAAGAAAGATTCCTGTTTGCTGCGGCGGAATATTTTTGTGTTCTGCGTTTTGGTTGAGATTGAAAACTCGTCATTTCGTATTTTTACAGGACTTAGGTAAAAATAAAATTGTTAACTGTTTTTGCTTTTTTCAGGTTTAAGTCCGGGTCGACCAACAACTATCCACCTTCAGCTGTGTGTTGAATAGGTTGTTAGTAGGTACAAAAAATTGACCTACAATCATATACATACTGAATTGTGGAGGTCAGATAGGCAGTCGCCCCATGTAAAATACTGGTACTCCGCTGCACCCGGATAGACTGGAAGTCGACCCCAACATAGTTGGGAAAAGGCAGGCAGATTGATTGAATCATAAACATATAAAACAAAACACTATCCCAATCTAATAGAATGGCTACAGCTTTTAACCCTTTTGCTCTCAACAAGCTCAGATGCACCACAATTCATTACTGTCATGTCACACCACCGGCAAGTCACTAGCTTAAGAAAACACTCCACATGTTGACACTTCTAAAGAAACAAATATTTTCTTAATTTCCACTACCACCCGAGATATCGGGAACTCCACGACAAAAACTTATTCATCATAGTTTGAGAAGGTTTGAGAAGTGTTACTAGTTAAGTGCACGGCAAACAGGGGGTACAAACAGCCAGCCATGATGAATGGCCCGCGAGATAGATAGGGTTAGGTGAAATACTGGGAGTTTTAGCACCACTAAATGGAGGGAATAAGGACCAAAACTGAGATACGTTTTTTTTGGAAAATGGGGCGGAAAGGACCAGCTCTGGATTAGCTCACTACGGTGACATGAGTTAAGGAAAAAAGCTCTTCATCTGTTTCCTAACCCTGAACATTATTATAACAGAATATAACTATAATTATACTAGCTGCGCCCCGCGGTTTCACCCGCGTAAGTCTCGATCCCGTGGGAAAATCGGGATAAAAAGTATTATATGTCCTATTCCAGGTCATGGTCTACCCCTGTGCCAAATTTCATCAAAATCCGTTCAGTGGTTTTAGCGTAAAAGCGTAACAAACAAACAAACTCACTTTGTCATTTATAATATTATAGTTAGGATTAGGATTTTACTTTTCTGATGAAATCTTGTATTATAAAATAATTAAGATTTGTGTAGTCTCTCAAATGATAAATTTTTAGTTACGATAGACTTAGCAGTGTAATTTGATTTGCTGAGACAAACGTTATATTTTTTAACAATGTTTAAAACATTGTGACCATCGCAATGTTGCTGTATCTTAGTCAATGTATAGGACATTTTTGCGTGCTAAAATTATGACATGCAAACATGTACCCAACTCCGCACTTACCGTAGCCTTCCACCAGATAATCTATCACAGAATCTCGTACAATCTGAGTAGATTAAACGCTGGTAACGTATTTATTATAGCTCGCATTCAGTCTAACAATACGGTTCGTTTGTTCGAGCGACTCGGCTGTTGCAAGAGGTCACAACGTACGCTTTGAACCACGAGTCGATCAAACTGCGAGGCTTGGAAATCAGGTACGTTAGGTACCTATAGGACTGAGGTGGATATGGATAATACAGGTACTGTAACCGTATAGGTAGCTATAACAACACAGGTGTTGTTAATTCCTACCTTACATATTATAAAAAAAAGTCCTCCACCGCGTCTATCTGTCGTCCTGTTCGCAATAAACTCAAAAACTACTGTACCGATTTTCATGTTGTTTTACTAATGGATAGAGTGGTTCTCGAGGAAGGTTTTAGTATATAATAACCGACATCCACGCGGGCAAAGCCGCGGGCATCAGCTAGTGCATACATATAGTAAGTTAACATCTACACTAAAAAAAAAATACGCAGTCGAAGTTCTTTTAACCGACGAAAACAGGAGGAGGTTCTCAAGTTGATGCGATTTTTTTTTAATGTACCTCCACGCGTAACTTTTACAGAGCCGATTTAGACGATTCTTTTTTATTAGATATGGCTAGGTACTGGGCTAGGTTTTCACCTACTGAATTTTCTGATTATAGGGTAGGTATTCCCCGAAGTGGTCGGCCGAGGTGCATTCGTAAACCCACATTTCGGCAGTTGTGCCGCAGCATTGAGGCCAAGCCTATTGACATTAGTTGGGCTGGCTAATCCAGGCTCCATATTGCTCCTGAGAATTTCCTAATGGAAATATTAACACTATACTCAGCTCGGGGATTGAACGCAGTGTCCGGCGTTCAACAGTCGCGTTTGCGAACACCAGATCTTTTGACTACCTCAGTGGCAGTCAAATTAAACTAATTGATCAGGGTGCTGAGTAAATAGTTGACAAGTAAATAAGTAGTCATTTTCGACACGATAATAATCATCAAACGAGCAAGCAACAAGATACCAACATGCCTCATTAATAATTTTGCTAAAGCGGTATTATACGCTTGTTTATTTTGTTTCATTCCACAGTCACACGACGTTGAAATGAAACGAACGTTCAAATCTTTTCATTTAATTTTTTGATCATTCGGTAGGCTAGTGAAAGATACCGAATGAGGAAATCCAAATTGTTGGATCTGTTCAATAATGAATTAATTATTATAATCATGTTCTGTTCACATGTTTTACTTCGAGTTTATGAATGAATGAAATTTACCGACCCCAGCATGGTTTGACCAGACTCGATTAATCGAAAGAACCGAAATATTTGCAGTAGCCCCTGGAGCCTCATGTTTCATGGTGTTACAGAGACCATTGCATATCAAGGGGTAGACTAGGGGGCGAGGTAATGGTAGGAAAGACGTGTCTTTAGGATATGGAAGGATTTGCGAGCAGTACCGAATATGCATAATCAGACGTTTCACTTCGAGTGAAAGACAAAAATGAACAAAAAGTGAAGCGTACGATATCTGCTTTACCATTGATAAACATTGCATTCACTAACTTATACTCCAAGAAAAGTATAGTGTTTGTACATTAGACCATCCTGTGCGTCGTTCCGCTCAGATTGTCAAAGTAAACCGAAGGCAGCCTTGATTATAGCACTTGTTACCGATGAGTTGCCGTCCTCGTCCTGTCATTAGGTACTTACTCACTGTCATTCATTTGTCATTTTTAAACATAGCTTGAAAATTATTGGGGCGACATTTCGAAGGTAAAATTAGGAGGGGCTGTGCGCATGTCATACACGGCGGAAGGGACATCGTAACGAAAACTTTTACCATGGATTCAGTGTAATAATGATTCAAGTTCTCCAGCGGTCGTGTAGGGTTTGCTTTTGTATGGATAGCGGTTTTTTTACACCATTGTTTATGCGTTGTTTCAACTTCTATGACGATGACGATACAAATATATTATACAAATAGATCCATCTCTAAAATTAACTAAAGTAATCCGGTTATTTTCCAAAATATTTATTTCTCCGGTCAATTTAGGAACGTTTACGGGTTATTATGCACATATTATTATATACAGGAAAATAATGGCCCCATAAGCTCCCCAAATTGCTTAATACATGAAGTTCCATTAATCAACATCGACCTTCATTCACTTCGTCATAAAAATACATTACCCATTCATTATGATGAGCAAGGAATCGCTTCCAAAAGTCGGTAGCTTATAATCTGCTAAAGAGCTAACATTTTAATGATAATAAGCACATTATAGGTTACGAATTTTTCAGTCGAAGTCGTAATATTTTATTTCAGATAAACCTACGTGAAAACCTACTTATGAAAAGAATCCAGGTGGACGGTTCCAATTGGTCGTTTCCTATGGAGAAGAGCCGGCAATTCCACGGTTACTCTCTTAAAAATAATTAACTAAGTCACAATGATAATCGACTTTCGTTACTGAACGACTGACTTCTTTACCGTATCAAACAATAAGTAGAAGTCCTAAGAAATCTATAAAAATTACAATATCTGTTGGGATGAATAGGCAGAACCTGGAAAAGCGTACACTGGTAAATCCAACAATAGATGGTTCAACATCTTATCAGTAGTAATTATAACTCTATTCGAATCCTGAGCGTAGAGAAGTTGTCTGACTTTCGGGCTTCAAACTATACGTAACGACTGTCAAATATTTATGAATGATAGTCTGAACCAACGGCTCAACGTGCTTTTGAGGGATGAGTATACAATATTTGATATATAATAATAAACTGCTGCAGTTAACCAATTAAAGTAATTAATTGATGAGTTATTTGACATAGGTCATAACTACTACAATCATTTCAAATCGTCGATTTACTGTATAAAAATCTCTCAAAAACCCCGTCTCGTTCCCGTCCCGTCCGCTCTAAGCAACGCACTGTATTTTGTAGTCATTTTTCTTACTCGACAAGTAATAAATCAAATGTTCGTTACATTACTCCGATTGAGTGATTCCATTACAGTTTTTTGCATAACAATTATTATTTTATTGTAGTTTTTCGCATCCCTAGCGTTGCTTTTATCGAATAATAAATCAAATAGTGATGCAGTATTTATTGGTAACTTTGGATTATTTTGTTGAAATGTTACTCGTTTGGTTTTTTGGCGTCGTGTGTTTGTTATTGAGTTACTGGTATAATGGAGGATGGTAGGATTATGGAACGCTAAGGCTTTTACATTTTATAGGATTAACTTTAGGTTTCTGAAAGCTTGATCGGTGAATGTGCCGGAAAATGTCAAGTAGAACCAAACGATTTTGTGATTCGTTGACTTTAGATGACTGAAAATCAGGGAGTTCAAAACAGTTACTTTGGTTGAATCCTTATAGGAAAATGTTATGAATCATCGTAAAATGTCACAAACTGACAATTCATAATATGATCTGCGTGCGATTCACATTACGAAATAATTCATCTGTTTGACAGTTTTCTATGGAGATTCGTAAAATGGTCCACATATTATGAATTGCTTTTGTGTCAAATAAGAGGAATTGCTAATGACAGCTGGAAATTCAGGAAATGAAATGCTTGTGGAGGGAATTGCTAATGCGGCCGTTTTAGGCCCACAGAATAGGCAACAGTCGAATAAGACCATCCATCACAGTTTCACATTAAAAACTTGCAAATATGGAACGACAAACCCACAATGCCAATGTAAAGCGAAAAATCTAATAACACACTATTAATTTCATCCTTATTAGCAACACCAACAAACCTACTTAGAGAAAACACTAACCAAGTAGGTAACCACACATCCCACTTACATCGTTCTAAAACTACATATAATCAGTGCACTTATCACTATCGCCCTTTAATCAGTTGTGAAGAAAGCTGATAAACTGCTGCCCACCTGACCGAGATTACTTCTTGGCGACAGAGCAGCTTGTAATCAAAGGAAAACATCGGGTGTAGCAACAAATTGTTGGTATTGCAAGTAGGCTGTGGCTTTGCAGAAATTATAAGCTTTTAAAAGGTGGTTCTTATTTTGTTAGATTAGATATGGCCTATTTTGTTAGAGAAATCATACAAAATCTTGAGTAATTCTTCAACTCGTACTACATGCCTACGGCCCATTTAGGACGTTCTTTTGATTTTCTGCAAGTAGTCCTAAATGGGCCGCAGGCATGTAGGAAGAGTTGACGAATTATTCAAAATCTTTAGGCTACGGTGGTCCTAAAACGAATACCAGGAATGTTCAGCCCAAAAAAATGCTTTTGCTGTGTAGAGATCAAAGCTAAGACCAGTAGCGTAAAAACTATTCACTCTGCTTTTGTCCGCACCGATAAGCAGACCTTTTTTGACTTGGTTACCTTCATGTTCTTTTTTTAACCTTATGTAAAAAAAAAAACTTATTAAAATAGAGTAATTTTTCTTTATTTTCTAGATAGACTTCTTGGCACAAAAAGACTCCCCAAGCACTAAAACGTAAAAAAAACTTCCAAGCCATTCCCAGTGAAGCCAAGATCTCGTGAAACGTTTCCTAAAGTAATGACTGAGCACGTTTCATGGCTACATAAAAGTCTGATGACAATTTACGTGTCACACCGCCATCCATGCCGCCATGCTCCATGCTTTTAGCGTCTTGTAAAAATTTATGTTCTATCGAGTTATGAGGTCGCCAGTATGGACCCTGATTGCTTCCATTTTGTGCCGGGAATTTAGATTATGGATCAGAAATGAGGATTCTACTTATGTTGGTGGAACTTGACTCAGTGAAAAGCTTTTTTTGTAGGACCTATTTATTTTTGACTCAGATAGCATTTATTGTGAATTTAACATTTTTTCATCTGAGCCACCGTAATATAGTCGATCTGTCATGGGAAAAGAAACAGGATAATGGAAACTGCTGCTGTATCTTTGAAGTAAACCAACGTTATCACTAAACGTTATACTTAAATTATTGTTTCAAGTGATCAGTCTCTTATATTTTCAATTTTTTTGAATAACAAAACCTGCATATGCCTACATCACAATGACGATCATCTCCAATATTCTTTCTAATTATTTTTTTCTTCACATCTTATCCTGGTCCTTTTAATCCTGGGACCAATGTATCGACTGTGACTTTAAGAGCATATATTTAAAATATTTACGAGTTTAGTACATTCTTTAAAGTTTACGCTTGTGCATTTCTAGGTTCAGACCAGATATGAATATTAATGGGATTAGGAGAATAAGAATATATAGAAGAGTTTCTAGGAGATTTACGTTATTTACTGTTATAGGAGTTTGTGTTATAGTAGTAGTTGAAAATAACAACGTACTGCTAGCACCAATATGTTTGCCATATCCATTACCATGCCATGTTATGGTGATTATGGACAGAGATATTTAAAAAAATCACGCACTTTTTCTGACGGTTTCAAGAATAGTATGAAGATTAATGATTTTGAAGCAAAGCATGATTTCTGTGTCCGTGTGGATTGAGAAGCCATGTCTCATATTTAAACACGGGTAGGTACTACCAATATTTAGTAATAAATTAGCCGATTTTGAATACTTTGTTGCTTCTATGTGAAATTGGAGACAATAAGTCTGAATACTTTATGAACGAATATTTTGCAATTTGTTTCCTTGTAGTTTTATAGTAGAAACAATAAAAATACAAATTTCAAAATCTATTGTCAGTAAATTCCAGCTCAATTTTCATCACACACGTAGACTTCTAACCATAAAGGTGTCTGTACACTTTCGTAAGACCGTCATATACGGGAGAATTCCCATAAAGTACTCCACACCAAATTACACTGGCGTTCAAAATAACTCGGCAATGATATAGCGCCTTTTAAGGCCGTTGATGGTGTGCTAGTGGCATGCACTGTAATTCTATGTGAAAGTGGTGTACACTTTAATTTGATCCGCAGTGGATGTGAATTTACGGAGCACGTGTGAAAAATAGAAACTGCACTTAAGTTCAGGAGCATGACTTGTTGGTTTGAAGTCGTTGTTACGTAAGTGAGAAGGCCGTGGAGGGTTAGGCAGAGAAATAAGTAATGGCTGGCGGAGGTAGAGCAGTCCTGTAAGTTTTTTAGAATTTGATTGTGATATTAGCTCATTTGTGGAGTTTTTAATTATTTATTTGAACACAGGAATGCTGTTTAGTGGTTTTTGACCACCATCCCTCAAACAATTTTTATTTACATAATCAGCCTATAAAGTCCCACTGCTCGGACACAGGCCTCCTCTCTTCGAGAGGGAGTGGGCCGTAATCCACCACGCGGGCCTAGTGCGGGTTGGTAAATGTCACATGTCTTCGAATTTTTTGGTTCCAAGACATGCCGGTTTCCTCACGATGTTTTCCTTCACCGTTTTGAGAGCAGTAGTGATGAAATAATTTACACAAAGTAAAGCGCCAGTCTGGGTTCGAACCCACGACCAACGATTCGTAAGTCGGGGCCGTTACCACTGGGCCACCACTGCTCACCGCCAATTTTCATTAATTTTAGCAATTTTAACGTTAAAAAAAAATGTGGTGGCATCTACATCGCCACATGCGAACTACTATGTTAAGTTAGCACTAAGGCTGCGTTCGGGGCACTATCCATCGGCAAAATTTGCTTTCCTATATGCAACAAAATTTAAGATGTGCAACATTTGTTGATCTTAACACACTCCGTGTTAAGAACAAGAATGAAAGGGAATCATTGATCAAAGAATTTAAATAGAACGTTTTGGACTTTGGGTGAAGTCAGAACATCTTAGCAAATCCTAGATCAGAAGTGGCAAAGAGGTTATGTGGCCTGGTGAAAATTATTATGCCTAGTCATTGATGATGAATGATTCAATTTCTGTAGTTGTACTTATTTTTTCATAAAAGATAAATAATTTATAAGGTACGATGGGGTTGGCATATCCATATTGATAAAAACCCCCTTTTGTTAATAAAGAATTAAAAAAAAATAAAAAAACTTGCGAACTACGCATCAAAACCATACCAACACAAAACTCGACTAATATTAAGGTAGATTATTATTTATGTATTACCCAGGTATACCTCAGCAACCATACCTACCCTCATCTTAATGAGCTGTAGGAATCAGTGCGATCCCGTGACCCTGATAATCAGGACACTATTAGTCGGATGAACGAGGCAGGTATAATGAACCACGGTTCACAGCCTGATTGATGATCGAGGTTTGATGTTATAATCATACGAAGATGATGGCTACACCATAAACAACACAACAACATTTATATATTAAATGAAATAAAAATTTTATTTTGGACACAAATATCCATATGGTGTTACTAACATACAAAAAATAACTTATTGCCTAGTGTTAGTATAAATCAAGCTCCGCACAAACTGCTGAACAATCGGTGAGCCCAAGCTCTCGGCTACAGTTTTCAGGATGCCTCAGTAGCTACGGCATTTTTTTGCGTATAATAATGAAAAAATGTTGGTTGTTAATTTGTTGTTTCTTTTTGGTGCGCATATTTTAAGACATTACAGTAAATTATCCGATTGATGGCCTGCTAAAATTGCCGAACTAGTTTCGCTTTGTAAGGTAACCTACGAAGACATTGTGAAACAGGCCCTTAAGGAACAAAAAACCAACAGCATCAGTTACACAACTCTATTTTTTTCGGCTTCCATTTCTTTCGTCTTTGAATACCTATTTGCTAACGAAAAATAGCTGCCCTTTTAAATATTCACACAAGGTATAGATAGATAGATAGATAGATAGAATATGCATTTATAGTCATATTGAACAGCCGCACAGGTTGATCCATCAGGTTAAGCTACGCTTACCGGGGTTGGTCCGTGCATGGGTGACCATCTTTACATACCGAGACTCCTCCGTGCCTCGGAAAGCACGTTAAGCCGTTGGTCCCGGTTGTTATTTGTGGATCTTTGACAGTCGTTACGGGTCGTCAGAAGCTCGAAAGTCTGACAACCAGTCTTACCAAGGGGTATCGTATTACCCAGTTACTGGGTTGTGGAGGTCAGATAGGCAGTCGCTCCATGTAAAATACTGGTATTCAGTTGCATCCGGTTAGACTGGAAGCCGACCCCAACATAGTTGGGAAAGGGCTAGGCACATGAGTGATGAGTAGTGATATTGATTGTATGTGTTTCCCTGTGAGAGAAAAGTTGAGGCACAAAAATGGAGGCTTCGGCTTTCAGTTCACTTCTGGGCCCTCTAAGCCCAAACATCAATTAAAGCCAAATCCGTCAACATAACAATATAGAACCCGATGACTTCCTACACGAGGATCCTCCAAAGAGGATTTAGTTCGACGGGCCACGATCTCAATGCATTGTGCACAGTGTATCTGATACCGCTCCGTTTGTATTTGCATACTGTAGCTAGGTGTAGGTGCTATCTTTAGGCTGTAACACATAATGTGGTAATCCGGTTTCGAGAGGTGTCGGATGATTAATTTTGCTTTTGGAAAGGATTTAGGCTCATTTGAAATTTAAAGGAAATCAGAATGTTCGGATGCTCCATTTCTATTATTTTTTTAGAAGTGCTTCTCTGCAGGCTGCAGTCTATAAGTCCCTTTGAGACACTCTTGGCCGATTCCTAATATTTATCAAACTAGAGATATTTTAATTGCATGTTATACAGACCAGTCGTTTTTATTACTACAAATTGCTACTATTGGTATAGCAAGACGATTCGTTGGCTAGAACCAGGTATTTTATATAGAAACTGGGCTTGTAGCAGTATTGTCTCATGAGATACTTAATAAATTATAATAAAGATGGAAACACTGATCCGATTTCAAAAATTCTTTCTCTAATGGGAAGCTTCAACATTGCCGAGTGTCATACGATATAATTTTATGTTAAAACAAGAAATTTCACGAAGATTTGAATGAGATAATTTGCAGAAGCTAGTTATATTTGAATTTTAACTTCACATTCAAGAGATTAGCTTCCTTTGCATTGAGACAATATAAGAAATTGTGTCAGTTGTAGTAAGTTCGGCAATTCTGGGAATGTGTGAAACCACTAGTTCTTGAGTCAGTTATGTTTTGAAGTTGATAATTTCATTTGATAAATTTTAAAATGACCCTGGGAAATAATGCAATACAAGTTTAGTTGGTTTGCAGGTATGAGCAATCTTATCCGAATGCTGTTTAGCTTGTGGAACAAAGGCGAGCTGTCTTCCAGGACAACTTGTAAGACGATTAGCTGCTTCTGCGTTTCAGGACAACTGCTTAGACAGTTTTGAATATTATAGCTGAAGTTGCATATTAAATACCACCAAATTGAAGCTCTGAGTTTCGTTTGTTCTTGCAACAACTACATATTCCTCACTCTGTATTAATTTTGTGTAACTTGTAGGAGAAATGGCTGTGCTCATGAAGTTGCACATGAATATTTTGATGTTAAAAAGCTTGCCTGCTTTGTATGTGAAATAAATGATTTGACTTTGACTTTCCTTGCTCATCTGACCGATGACGTCCACTCCTGAGCTGACACTTCTGATTAATATGGTGAGAGGATCAGAAACTCTAAAAATGAGCTGCGCTTAGCCCATGAGTTAGTAGTCACACTAACGTGTTGTTAGCGTAAGGACGTTTGTACTTTTGTATTCCAGGGTACTCATTTATGACCACTGTATGAAGGTACCTGTACACGCTTACATCTTATTGCTTCCTTCAATCCACCTGCTGAAAGGGCGATTACGATATTAATGCAATATTCCTTAAATATCATTAATTGTAACGGTTTCTGGTAAAAGCTCATATTCGCGCCTTCGGCCTGCGTGTTATGCACATATATTAACATTTGAT
This sequence comes from Lithophane semibrunnea, assembly GCA_947363905.1. NCBI lineage: Eukaryota > Metazoa > Arthropoda > Insecta > Lepidoptera > Noctuidae > Lithophane > Lithophane semibrunnea. The sequence continues at coordinate 1,286,266 of OX376205.1, forward strand.
ACATTATCTCTATCGTTCATAAAACACCAATTTACTAGCAAGATATCGTTATCCCGAATTCAATAACTATCATTGTTAATTTGATATTTACCAAACGTTATTTTCTTGGTAAAAGTATGATTTTTATCATTATGATTATTATGCAGGCGATGTAAGTTTCATAGCGGTTATAAGCATCCAATTTCTGTGATAAAGATCGTGGGCTCAATTCTTGCATTCAAATGTAATTGAATAAACGACGGATATGTTTTCTAACTTCAGAAGATTTGCATTAAATGTTTGTGTTATATGTTTCTTGCTTCTTGTTTTGATATATACGGTACGAACGACGTATATGAGAACAGCCTTTTGATGGGGTGTATTAAATGGACCTCTACTTTCGACACTCAAGTCAGCTGCTTCACAATCCTTCTTAAATGGCTTGTCTTTTAGCCATTTTCTTTGCTCGTGCTAACAGGAATCAAGAGACTGAAGAATGTAACTTCTAACAAATCTCTCCTCTTTAAACACTTCTACCCCTCAGAACAGCCTGTTATTTCATGTTTCAATCATCATCAGCTTAGCTACCCACTGCTGGGTAAATCCTGTGTGTGTAACAATAGTACATTTTAATACCAGGTGCGAGCCAGCCCTGGTCGGATTGCCCCGCGGCGTATCGGACGTGCGTGCCCGCTCTGTTGCTCTTTGTAAGCGGTAGCAGTGTTGAGCGGAAGCGATTTGGTGTAGAAAGTTCTGTTAGTTAATGAATGAACCTGCTAACAAGCTTGGGACAAGGGCTATCACGTGGGCAGGAGAAATTCTTCGGAAAAAAATACAATAGACGTAGATATATTTAGTAACCTATTCCGCTTAACTATGCTTCAAAACCCTGTAAGAAATCGACACGTGTTTCACCTCTCAATGAGGCATCCTCAGGATGACGATTGGCCAGTCGCAAACCAGAACAAGACATGTTTCCACGCAAAGTCACGCCTGAATCAATTAACTATCTTTGATTTTCTTCTTCTTCGTGTCAATGATTTGATGTTTATTTGATTTTATTGACCCAAAACTTTGCTACGTTCTCCGCAGCGTTGTCAGTGGTAGCGTGGAACCTAGATTACTTATAAATGTTGGGGTTCAATTATTGACAGGACAGGAGATGAGATATATATATAGTTTCTGGCTCACGGGGCTCACAGTTCTTAGATGAGAGAGGATTTTTCTTGGAATGGCAACAGAGAAACGTTGCCTTAGTATCTGATTAGAGAAGTTTCAATTGATTTTATAATAAGAACAGCAGGACGAGATGTGTGAAATTGCTCGGGAAATGGCTTCTTACAAAAGTCTCAATTAATCTTCTTCTATTTATATCTCTACATAATTATTATAAATTAAAGTAGGTTTTCGTGTTTGTCTGTATGTCCGCGTTGGTCTTCTAAAACACTGTCAAGATTTTCACTGTCACCATCGTTAAGAGAATTTATTAAGAATTCAGAATTTATTATTCGGAAGGTTTATGTGTAGGTATAATATTTTAATTTAAAGTTACATAAAACTTAGAAATCTCAATGTTTTGTCAAGTTTTAAAAACCGTGGGTCTACTCCCTAAGCCCGTCGGACAGGAGCGGCTCGCTAGTATACTATAAAATGTAAAATCTTCACTCCCGTTCTATGAAACATTACTAAAAAAATAACCTAGGTACTCTACCACCTCACTGAAATCCCCATAATCTCCCCACTTGCACCACTTACAAGCTTTAACGGGGTTTAATACTGGTACATAGACAAAGTGCCAGAGGTTTATTTCACTAGACTTGGCTTTGCGTCTGGATTGCCGTGGCACAGGTCAATTTATGTCAGTAATTGGTGATAGGACTTCGCATAACGTCGACTCTTGCGCTGAATTAGGGTTTAATTTTAGAGTGAATGGCGATTGGTGATTTGAGTTTGATTGCGTTTGTGCATTAGGGCTTTAGTGGCGATGGAAGATTGATGTATGGTTTTATGTTGAAAGAAGATGTGTGCACTATTTTCAAATTAAGGTGGTTTTTGTCAATTTTCGTACTTAATGTTGGACATAATGTTTCCCTTCCATATAAATTTGAAGTGTTTTAATTGCTTATCATATTATATGGACCACTTGATCGTTAAAATTGATTATCATATACGTTCATTTACAGTTTTTCTTCAATCATGTACAGCAGGCATTCCATATTTGCTAGTGCACTACTGAAGTCGGATTGTTTTATAAGTTTAGAGGCTTATGTACAAGTTAGTGGCAACTGCTAGTTGTTAGTGAGGTCTGAATTCGAATCTCTCCTCTTGTACTATTCATCATAATACAAAACATCACGCCTGCTTTCCCCGAAGGTAAAGACAGAGGTGTATTTATTGATGTGCTTAACAGATTAAGTCTTGATAAGTATATCATTAAAATATAGGGATCTATTGCTTGGCAATTTTGTGACTGGCCGTTTGGTAACGGCTCACGCATTCTGCATTCTAGTCACCCAGTTATTTTCCTCCTGTCTTTATCCCAAGTAAACAAAATGGTTTAATTAAGATATAATATTAATACGTTATCGATCGACATTAAACTTCTGATAAGTGTCGAAAGCTGCTGATTGCTCTCGCGATCGTGAATGAATAATGTTATTCATTAACAACAACTAGTGTTACCATTTTAATAGTATCAAAATAATAACATTATGTACTGGTGGTACAGCTGCGGAGATAGTGTACAAGTCAATCATCATATTTTAACCCATGAATGTGAGGACGTTCTTTGCCCGTCGTATCTTGGCACGCACGATCCGTGGTATAAATATTTGCCCATCAGCAAGGTAGGGCTGGCTCCCCAGGATTATATAAAAACAACATAATGCAATGCTTATTCTATGCCATAGTGTACCGGACAATTTAGGTATCATCAGTTGTGGAGGTTATTTTAATGGCCAAATTGCAACTCCGCATCATTGATGAATCAGTGTAGGAGGATTGTTGAGTAGGAACCTAATTTAAGCTCACCATGTGAAGGAGTTTTTCGGAGGGGAGTGTACCAATGTTTATTGCTTTCGCCAAGCATAGCATAATCAGCCTATGATGTTTCCACTGCTGGGACACAGGCCTCCTCTCTGTGAGAGAGAGTGGGCCATAATCTACTGCGCGGGCCCAGTGCGGGTTGTCTTCTAATTTTTTGGTTCTAGAACATGCCGGTTTCCTCACCATGTTTTCCTTCACCGTTTTGAGAGCAGTGACGATGAAATAATTTACACAAAGTAAAGCGCCTGTCACCTATGGACCTACAACTGGTAAATAGCTTAATCTTTTTGACTGACCGACCCGTTGACAATTCAAAAGTACCTGTTTTTTTTTAGTTTTGTAAGTCGTAGCCTTTACCACTGGACCACCACTGGTCTCACCAAACAGAGATCACTATGTTCTAGTTTGAACATGATAATACATAATCTTACCGGGGAAATCTGAGATACTTGAGATAATTTTTCTCTAAAATCGGCCACACAGCAGCAGTCCACATGGCGTTACAGGTGTCCGCAACACATTCCCATCAGGTGGCCTATTTGAAAATGGTCCATATTTTTTACAAAACAATCGTATCCGAATACCGACCATATTAAGAATTTCATAAATACCTATTATTAAGTAAGTGTAAAGTAGACTAAAAACTACATAATGAAACCCCTAATCTTGAAATAACATCTTAATCCCATTCCGAAACATTTCCGATGTAAATTGGAGGCGTGCACTTGAAAATACCTATAAGTAATAATGAAGGTATATACATAAGGTAGATGACCTATATAGAAATGTAGGACTATTCCTACGTATGCTTTCTTTTTTGATGCGATAAGCCGCGGAACATCTGCCTGTGTCACGCGAATACGGAATTTATTGATAACTATGTTTCGCCAGCGGTTTTGTTTGGCGTAAAAATAACGTTTTTTTATGCGCTTGTGTTTTGCGGCGCTGTTGGCTTTAAAACTTTGTTTTAAAAAGCTCTATTTTTTTTAGTGATCTGACGATTTATCAAACTTGATTTAACTAATCATATTCAAATGTCTCTGCGGATAAAATATTATTATACCAACTTCTAATAAAAAATAAATGATTTAGCTTAATTTTTTTTAAACCATTTCTTTCATAATATATTTATAAGTGCGTTTCCCCACCGCAGCCGTCACCAGTACGTCACCGAGAACGAGATGCCGCATGCCGGCGCCGAAGCAGCGATACCTACATACATTTCCTATGGACGCGTGTCCACCGCACGTCCATCACCCGAGCACCGTCATCCCGGCCGCCGAAGTTTCCACCCTTTTAAAGATTGATCTTAAGGTGGATGCGCTAGGGTAGCCCGCGAAATTCAAATTTTCTTACGTTTTTTGCAATTTGCAGGTCAGTATCAAGTTGTATGTTGATCTAAATATTATTAGCGCTCGTAACAAATATGGATTTACGGAATTATAAACAATAGAATCAGCAATACAACTCTCTAAGTGCATGAAAGTGCCAAATGTCATGATTTCATGAAATAGAAATCATTCAATACACTTTCATGAGCTTAGAGAGTTGTATTGCTGATTTAAAAACGTAAGAAAATTTGAATTTCGCGGGCCACCCTAGCGCATCCCCCTTAATACGTCAGATTTATTATATGCTCAAAAATATATTTATACATACAGACAAACCAATCCCTTTCTCATTATCGATATAGATAGATTGAAAGAGAAATTCTTGAGCGTACTCTAGCCAATATTATTGCAACAGCTGATACAACTACACAGACCATTTTAAACTTTATTTTAAAGCAATAAGATCTTAATTAGCTGGAGGAATTTATGTGTAAGGCCATCAATATAGTATAGGATATTTAATTAAAAATGTACGATCAGAAATATATTAAAAGGATCAATGTTTCCAGTTGTGTTTTGTTTTCATTAAAAAATATATAGTGATAAGTTGCCACCCGCAATTTCAACATGAAAAAGGTTTGTAAAAAGCACAACGTAATTTTAATGTTCCGTTTAATTTTAAATGTAAATTACTTTTATTTCATTAATTAAGGTTTCATTTTCATTAATTTCGAATAGTGAATAGTTTTGGTAGTTATGGTAATGTTATTTCTGGGTGAATTTTAACTGAATAGATTCGTAATAATCGTAATCATAATAGATGTAATAATGTGTATAATAAAGTGTTGTTATTAGCAGATAAGAATCCGTTTGTCCATCTCGGTAAAAATCCCTTAGTCGCTTTTCAGTTATCATAGATGACCACCGCCGATCGTAAAGTCGTAAGTTTAAACTTGACTGTGGCATGTATGTTATTTACCATACCAATATACATTACCTTTAAACTGGACTAGACTGTTGTTGTACTTATTTATATTTCCAAATTATTAATAATTACAACTACCAACTTATTTATAACTAACTGTTGCTCGCGACTTTGCCTGGGATCCAAGATGAAAGAAGCCAATGTCCTTCTCCGGGTCATGGTCTACCCCTGTGCCAAATTTCATTCAAATCCGTTCAGCCGTTTTAGCGTGAGAGCGTAACAAACAAACAAACTCACTTTTGCATTTATAATATTAAGTTAGGATTACAACTTCCAACTTTATAAAGTTGTGAATACATTTTCGAGTTAAAGGTGCCTTTACTTATTTTACTACGTTTTGTCGGCACGAGCTTTACGAGAATATTTCATGTCAAGGTTATAAGACCAGACAGGAAGGTTGCTAGCCCAGGGAAGGGAGCCCTAGACATTCTTAAGTACTTTAGTATTTTTCTAGTACTTTTAGTATTCTTGTACTTTTAGTACTTACCTACTTTTACTTTTTTTATAAACAGTATCACAAAGTAGTAAGAGACCAATCAGAAGCCAGTACAAAAATCTTCTAATAGTTCAGAGATGCAATACTGCTTTATATAAAAAAAATGTTATTAGTATGGGACCTAGAATTTATAACAAAATACCTGACATAATAAAAGATGACACAATAAGTAATTTTAAAAAGAAGTTAACAGCAATATTGATTGAAAAATGTTACTACTCGATTAACGATTTTCTAAATGACAATGACCTATCCTAATGTAAATTTCTAATTTAAGATAATTATAATATTTTTTTTATGCCATTTAAATAACATAGTATATTTTTTTATTTATTTTTTTACATTGTTATTGCTTCTTTATTTGATTCCTTATTTCATTAATGTTTGCATGACATTGTAATTTCAATTCTATTTAAATTTTGACATTGTAGAATAGTATTATTTTTTTGTTATTGTTGTCTAGTGCAACTAAGTTTGTACGCCATGAATGGCAAAACATGTAGCCACCTCATATTAATTATAAGACCTAACCTACTGTACTCATGTTTTACAAAATAAATATTACTTTACTTTACTTTACTTTAGTATTCTAATACTTTTAGTACTCTAGTACTTTTCGTATTCTAGTACTTTTAGTATTCTAATACTTTTAGTATTCTAGTACTTTTAGTACCTACTCTGTACAAGAAAAGATTATAACCAACGATATGAGTAACAAACTAAAAACACAACCTTTTAATCAGTCACAATCTAACTAATCGTCAAGTTAAACTAAAATTAATCCGAACTCCGATCGCTAATGAATGGTGCATGGAATCAATCTAAATAACTGGCGACGAACCATTATACCATTGTTAATGGTGGCTCGTTTGTGTGGGTAATTAATGGTCCTTAAATGGTAACCATCAGTTTTGTTGCGTCTTGTAAACTTGCTTTGTTAAAGGAGGCTGCTCATGGGATGATGTGGCAAAGATTTTATTGAAGAGTGTCACCGAATTGTTTGATGCTTTTTTTGTTTTAGAAACACAAGCCGGATAAAAGATGACGATCGAAAAATTGGGCTTATAAAATCACTAGCTGCACACCGCGGTTTCACTCAAGTCTAGATCCCGTGGGAATATCGGGATAAAAAGTATCCTAGGTCCTATTCCAGGTCATGGGCTCATCTAAATCCGTTCAGCCGTTTTAGCGTGAAAACTCACTTTCGCATTTATAATATTAGTTAGGATTTACTATTTTACTTGAGTGGATGTTGCAAATTAAATTAGGCAGACATTTTGGATATCAATATTCAATAAAATGATAAAACAAAAAAATATAAATTATTGGTCTCCTTTTTGGGGACAACGCCATAAGTAGTGTAATAACTTGAAATATCCGTTTAAAAAAACAGTGGAAAACTGTTTTTTTAAAGAATATTTCCATCGCCCAATACACGTCTGTCGAGTTTCACTAAGGGCTGATTTCATCATATTTTTAATTTTTATTTTTGTTCCACGGATAAAAGATATCTGATTTTGATAAAATCAGCCCTTAGTAATTTAATTTGACCCTGAGTATATAATATCTGGTTAACCAACTTCTGTGTTCTGTTATAACTATTTGCTTAAACAAACTTCTATGGTGAAAGTCAACATCTCAGCTTACTTCCGTCAGTGCGCAATCCCCTTAACTCTAAGGCCAATTAATTTAATTGAGGGTGCTCGTATAATAGCTTCAATAGGTATTTGTGCTACAATAGCTTGCTAGACACCTGGACACTCCCGAGTCCGCTTGACAGCGCTACAGCGGCTTGAAGATACTCCTGTAGAACAAAAAGATAACGTCTGTACGAATGTGCTTGCGACAAATAGCGCTTTGTCAGTAATTAATGCTTAGTGTTCCTGAGGTGAACGGTATTCAAGTATTTTTCATTATTTTTATTGAGCCGAGACATGAAAAGGTGTATAGAGACCAATTTGGTCAAGATTATGGACCGCTGTGGTTTCTTGTCTGTAATAAAATTAACGTATTATAATTACCAAGTTTTATGAGTAGCTATAACTATCACTGTTTATGCCTGCACCCGTACATTTATTTGCTGATGCTGCAGTACACACAAACGCGCGTCATTTTACTTAGGTACCTACCTGTCATTCAACACTTATTTCGATACAGTCCTTGTAAAACCGCCAACTAGAATGTTATTCCTCTCTTTGTTCAATATGTAAGTTGTATTATACGTTTTGTGAAAAGTTTTGTAATTAATTAATTAAAGATATATTTCGGAATGTAACTTCCCAGTCAAAAAGTTCAAAAGCTTAAACTTGTTTATCATTCGAACCCCATGAGAAATCAGAAACCCTTATCTTGACAAATCAAACTATCACTAATGCTTGCATTATGTAATAATAACAACAATCACATATTTAAAGACCCAACATAATGAAAAACAACCCTAAAATATTCTTTGACAACACACCAATTTAACTTTGCCGTTGAAAAAGAGAGCTTCGCACACATTTTTGATGACGACGTTGATTTTTGGGACGAAAAATTAAGTTGGTATTTCGGGACATGACAGGACCAAAAGTCGGGCAAAAAACATAGCTATGTTGACTGCTCATTCCAGTCGAGTAGGTTTCAAAAAAATATTATCGAGTTCTGACGTGAAACCAAGACTGGTGAATAAATTAAGTTTCTGTGTTGTTATTTTGGAGTTATGGCGTTTTATTAAGATTCGGTCCACTATGAATTAAAGTTACTGGGAAATTATTGGAATGAATTAAAGGTTCTTCGAAATTAATCCTATTTTTATTATGTGTAACTTTAAACAAAATAAACAATATTTTTTCAGGATTTCATTCACACTGTCAAGGCACAATGCTGCTGCAAAATCATATTAATATTTCTACCTGGCCCCATAAATATCCGCATTAATGCCGTAGTTAGATTGTTCAAAAGATGACTAATAAAAGTACTTTATTTTTATCAACATATTTAACAAAGGGCCTAGGTAAGTGGCAATAGCTTTCAAAGCGTTTCGCATTTCTATAACGACTTTCTACATGATTGACATAAGCTTTTTGGTAGCTTATGCCTTATGGTTATGCCAGTCCCCTACATTTTTGACTTTTCTATCATCGCTAACTCGGATAGAGTGTCACGTCTAGGGTCTAGTCTAAGACAGAGTACTGTCTTGTGAAGTACTGTCTTGTCACCGTTATGACGTTATACATAAGGTTTAAATTGCAATAGCTAACAACTTCATGAAATAATTTAACCACGCTATGAATTTAACTATACATCGCGGTTTCTTCTAACAAAAATGAAATCAAAGTGGTTCCTGGTCAAGAAAAGGTTGGAATCCACTGGTCTACTAGCACTACCATAAGGCACTTATATAGTCCATTTATAGCCCACTAGCTGGTGTCTATGTCCTATTTTTTTTGTCTATTCCAAGTCAAGGTCTACCCATGTGGCAAATTTCATCTTAATCCGTTCAGCCGTTTATAGCGTGATAGTGTAACAAACAAACAAACTCACCTTCGCATTTATAATGTTAAAAAATGATAGTTAGGATTAGGATTAGGAAGTTAGGATTTATTTGGCCCTTGGTCCTAAAGAAGACAAAACCTTGTTTCTTGGGCATCATAATGGAGGCATTTTCAGATAAACTATAGGTATGTTTTACTGATAGGTATACAATTGACACAGTAGTACAACATTATCATAATATATGCAATTAAACTAGGAAATCAATCCGTCAGTAATTCTAATGACATTTTCCTGGAACCGCAAAGCGTTAGTAACAGTGGAACATCACAAAGGGCGATGTTCATCAATGGACAGGGATATTGATATCAAGCACACTGCGGTGACTACATGGAGGTAGATAACATACAAATGTTTTGAATGAGTGAGTTAGTACTCGTGTCTGTTTGTTTGCTGCATATGCTGGGTTACTGATTGAGATGATTTTTTAGCTAGCGTGTGACAGGTAGCTACCCGAAGATAACAAACAAGAATTAAATCTTAGAAAGCGATGATTTAATAATAAAACAATCAGGACGTCTTTTTCCTGCCACGTGACTAGTAGTTTCCTGTAAGGAAAATGTCACCTCTGCCAAAAATACAAAAATGTGAATAAGTTATAATGTAAGTTATCCGATTATGACAAGAAGTAAATCTCAGAAACGAATTATTTGATAATAAAACAATCAGAACCTACGGCTTTTTCCTGCCACGCGTCTTTAGTTTTAGTTAATTGCCAACTCACCTTAGCTCTGCTAAAAAAGTCTAACATTTGAATAAGACTTCAAAAGCAAAAGCAGCATCAGCGTCCAGCACCCGTAGCATGACAACCATAGAAACGGGTTTTCTACGGGTTTTATCGTTGGAATAGACAAAATTACAGATTGCGATTTTGTATCTGTCATTTTTTCTATTCTTCCGTCGACAAAACCCGTTTCTGCTGTGGTCATGCTAAGCGTGCAGTAGGACTATTCATATGAGCCGAAAGTATTCGACGTACAGCGGTCACAATTATCATTTGTCAAACAATTATGAGCAATTCCATAATTAGAAGTGGACGTTTAACACTACGGTATTATACCTATCGGAAAAACAGCTTTCCATATAAATGAAGCCGCAGTCCCAGTTAGTTTCCCGTATATTAAAACAAATATACGCTAGTAAAGGTGTGGCTAGTTAAACTACGCGACAATTATTCACAAAACGCGTCCACGGCGTCACGCGCGCACTGAGCGTGATGCGATCAAAGTGGTGCAGAGGTGACACTGCTGGTGTATTCTGCTCAAATCTCACCGTGAAAACTTCAGTGAAGTGAGCTGACATTCCACCTGATGCTAGGGATTGACACTATTGACAGTTCACTTCAAGCTCACTATGAGCTCACTTCACAAAAGTTTTCACGGTGAGATTTTTACGGAATACACCGGCTGATACTAGGGATTGACAGTTCACTTCAAGCTCACTGTGAGCTCACTTGACAAAAGTTTTCACGTTAAGATTTTTACAGAATAGATCGGCTGCTTTGTAAGGGAAGTGTATTAGTTGATAGCAGATAGATGGTCGAAACGATTTGTGTTTGTTGCCATGCAGGCGGCATCCAAGATATCAGAGCCACTTACTAGTTGAAAGCCATTTGATAAAAAAGCCATAGATTCGAAAAGAAAATGACTCCTAGCACAAGTATAGCAAACTTACTTGGAGAAGTAAACAGATAACCAGGTATACAAGTAACTTAAAACCTACAGATAACAAAAGTAAGTAACCAGTGGTCTATGTTAGATAACAACATAAAATTATTATCAATCTGCTTGCACGTTTTAATGTAATATATATTGAAATTAATAACGTAATGAATTTTCACATGCAAAATCTGTTAACTCAGGTCTAAAAATCTACCACTGACCTTGACGGTCAAAAAAAATCCCGTCCAAACGTCTGCCGCATCTGTAAAGTTTACGAAGTTATTCTATGCGCAACCCCTTACCTCGTAAATATCTGAGTGATTTGCATAAGAAACGGCACCAGTCACACTCGGCGCTGCTGAATAAATTACTTACTTTTCACTGCTTTTTTTACTAAGAAACTTTTTTTTATTATATCAGTCTTATATAGCGTGTTACTCTTTAATATTTCTATAGCAATTTGGTGGAGAATAAAGGAGAGCCGGGGGAAGCGGTGAATTGCTGTGTTTTAATAATTGAGGAAGTTATGTGGTGACTTTACTTTAGCTCTTTGTACTTCTTTAATTAGGCAGCTACTTATTTTTTGGATTAAATTATAAATCTTTTGGATTAACGGGTTATTTTCAAAGCTTTGGTACCTACTTACCGAAATGTTTTAGGATTATTTGAAAATGTTTGCAAACTTTTGTGATTTCTTATGGCAAGTGAAGATCTTAGAGCTTTAGAACAAAATAATGTGCAAGTCTTATTATAATACTTGCCGAATGCTAACCTCGTTCTTTTTTGAAGTCGGTTAAAAACTTATAAGTAATGAGCATCACGCTCTTCTTATTATTTTTTATCTTAACTGATCCAATGAATACGTTATTATGACAACAAAAAAAAAACTAATTGAAACCGGCCCCCGCCTATCCACGACCAAGGTATATTCAGTAATGCCTCATTTGTCGAACTATCAGTCAGTTGTCAATCCAGAAAATCGTGAACATGTAATTAGTTTTTTTGAATAAACCATTTACCTATGGAATTCTCGGAAAATATAATAAAATGGGCTAAGCCCTCGTGACACAGTATTCTACTTTATAATTACACAAAAACAGATTTTTACGTTTTTGGTTAAATGAGTATGGCCGCTAGTAGCCGTTACTTTTCCATTTTATTTTGTTAAATACAAAAAACCATTGGTGCATTTAGAGTTCCTTTCGTTTTTTTTAGGTTCCGTATGTTAGAATGAAAAACTGAACCCTTTACATACCTAATTGTGAATTGAATTTCAAAATTCCCATTCTAGAAACAGTAATAAAATTGGCTAGTGTTGCAAAAAAGCTAACAAACTGTGTGGACAGACAATGAAATAATCGCTGATTGGAGGACCGCATACGTGGTCGTTATGCTAGTTTGAATGACACAGGGAATTGAATCACACAGTATTATGGTTTTATAGTAACTAACCAACACACTAAGCTTGTTCCTGCTGTTGCAAAACGTAATCCGTTGAAATCTAATTCCGTTAATTTGATTGGCTGTCGGTATTTCCGTGCTCGCAGAACAGTTGGCCGATGGAGCCGAAAGGTTGTGGATGGCGACCGCGTACTGGAAGACGTAGCGTTGGAAGGTCCCCCACGAGGTGAACCGATGACTTGGTGAAGGCCGCGGGAATCCGTTGGATGCGAGAAGAACAGAACCGGTCGAAGCGGCTATGCTTGGAGGCTTATGTCCAGCAGTGAACGTCTTTACGTCTTTCGGCTGAAATGATGATGATGATTTCCGCGAGCCAATCACAACTTACTATATCATTTGGCCTGCTTTACAGCTGGTCTATTCCGTAAAAATTTCATCGTGAAAACTTAGGTGAAGTGAGTTTAAAGTGAGATGTCATTCCAACTGATGCTATAGGGATTGACACTATTGACAGTTCACTTCAAGCTAACTTCACTTAAGTTTTCACGGAACGAAGTTTTTGAGATGTTTACTAGTGATAAGTGGTAGATTCTTTAATAGTGAGCGAGCCATTTCCATCCACCGGGCAGAAATCCAGACTCCGGGCTGCTACTGAGAAATTACATATGGAAAAATCCAAAAACACTTTGTCCGACCCCATATCGAACCAGGACCTCATGCTCAGCTGTAGCGCTTGCGACCACTAGACCAACGAGGCAGTTTGCACATGGCAATAATAAATTATAATAGCCATTTTAGATGTATAATGCAGGTACTAAACCTTATCATACCAAAAAGCCACTTCTAATTACAAAATTAAACCAAAGACACATCATAACTTTCTAGCTCCATAAACAAAAAGTCTAATCATAAACAAACAAAGGCTTTCCCCGTGGCGTTGTACAATTGTCACGTTAATGACGTCATGCGATGATGGCCGCCATCATTGTTCCCATGGCTCGTAATGGGCCATGTAAACATTCTCCCATAATGTTGGCCACGGGGATGTGAAGTATGGAAGAGTAACAACTGGGATGCTGTGAGGACTGGATAAGAATACTTATGTGTGTTTTGTATAAAATCTGTTGTTAGTAAAGGTCTCGGTTTCGAATCACGCATATTTCTCGAAGGAGTAGACAAAGTGTATTGTTAACCAACATTTCACCAGTTATGTTGGTTTCAGTGCCTGTGAATTCTAGTACAGGAAAATGTCATCTAATAACAAGAAAATCAGTACCTAAACAAAAAACTATTTGAAACATTCCCGTGAGATAGAGATAGGACAATTAGGCGTAGTTATAACTACCTCACTTAGTATAGAGAACAGCAAGCGTGGTGAAAATAATTGGATACATATATTTTTCATATTTACAAAGCTGTCATTTGACTCAGCCAATCAGTATGATGTTCAAATCATGATAGTAAAAAATAGTCAACACTACTCGTGCCTCTGTTTGTTTGAGCCCACAACATATTCAAAGAATCAAAAATTATAAGCGTGCTTTACAAAAAAACATAAATACTTACAAAAAGCATGCTCAACCCAACTAAATAACTTCTTATCCTCCCGCCACAATTCTTTGCTCGAAGTCCGCGCGCCGCCGGCACGCATGCTAAGTGATGGCATCTACTTTTTTACGTTTTTTTATCTAAATTAAAAATCAGCGCCACCCCCCCTCCCCTCCCCTGAAAGGTCTAAGGTTACGCTATAAACATAAAACATACACAGCTTTGTTTGGCCTATCACAGGTAAAATGATCGAATCTACGGCTATTATCGTAAATTGAGATGACGAGGTGGTCCGATTTCTGATAGTAGGTAGGACATTATTGAGAAAAAATGCGATTTCTTTTTGGGTATAGATTCGTGTTGAAGGTACATATCTAGGACGATTGTTTTAAGCAAGTACTAAGGTGAACCACGAACCGATTCTTTGGCAGCGGGTTACAATCTTGGCAAACTGTACGAGGTTGACCTTTTTCACTATGTTTATGTACAAGAAATTATCATAGGAAGTTAGGAACCTGGACTGAGAGCTGAAATATCTAACATGCATGATGATAATCAATTAACTGTGTTCTATGTTGGGAAAAAACCTATGTTCTGGGGCCTAAAACGGCCACATTAGGAATTCCTCGAAAAGCAATTCATTTCCTGAATTTCCAGCTGTCATTAGCAATTCCTCTAATTTGACACAAAAGCAATTCATAATTTGTCAACCATTTTACGAATTTCCGTAGAAAAATGACAAACAGATGATGATTTTCGTAATATGCATCGCACGCAGATCATACTATGAATTGTCAGTTTGTAACATTTTACGATGATTCATAACATTTTCCTATTATGATTCTGTCAAAGTGGCCATTTTAGACACTGCAGTGCGATAGTAATAATATTTAATAAATTACAAGATTTTCAGGTAATTTGTTAAAGTAGAGTGAAGAAAGTGATAATCCAAAATTAAAGACATCTTAAAACGTGATACCACCTTGTTTTAGTTCTCATTTACCTAATTTTATGAAAAATTCTCCAAAAATCCTTCAACTATTAATTCTAAAACTATTACTTCAAGTTACATCACTTAAACCGGCAATAAAGATAACTCTAGTGAACACGATAGTAATAAAAAGCTAACAAAATGACTCACAGTACGTAACACCTTACGATGCGCGCACGCATGTGAGTGACTCATGCGCAAGCTACAGGAATGGATGATTTACATTGACTGGTTAGCTAGGTTATGACTTTTTAATTTTTTTTGAACTAATAGAATCAAAATAGTTTTGAAAAATAAATCGGTGACCATACACTTGATGGTATCTTTACAGGTTTGATTTTTGCAATGATTTTGGTGTTTATTTTAACTACCTACTTAGCATTTGCCAAAAGTTGACTTTGACTTTTAAGGACTTATCTTTTATTTTCTATAATGAAACGATCGAGATCAAATCACAGCAACGCCAAGAGTCGAGAGACTGAAAAAGGAAGTGTAAAAAAGGACATGTTAGGTTTTCGTATGGAGGCTTGGCTTTTATTCGAAGCTGCCATGAACAGAGCAGAAATTATATTTTTATGAAAGTTTGGAGGAGAAGGAGACTTTGTATATATATATATATATTAATAGCACCCTTCCTTAATTATTTAATTTTTAAATAATTACAATTTAAAAATATAAGTTGCAACCCACAGTAATTATTGATTTTGGCAACACTGTTCTGTTGGATCTCATTATTGTCATTGTGAAATGTGAACGTCAATCAAATGTCAAATATAATTCAATGCGTTTGCAAACAACGGAATTTACACAAGTAATTTGTTATCGTTATTTTTGTTCAAGTTTCTTGTTTAATGACGTAATAGCGAGGTGCGGGTGTCGAGAGGTTCAAGCAAACGGAAAAATAGTGATTTTGACAATGATACAAGTGAAATGACAACTGACAAGTGTCACAACCTTACTGACACGGGTAATGATTTCATAGATTCCATTAGGAGGCAAAGGAGTCAATGCCATACATCCAAATCATGGAGATAATTCGTTGGTTTTATTTTAATATTGTTTTAAAATATTTTAAATAACATTATGGTGTATAATTTGCTTAAAAAATAATATAATAACAGTTTTTTCCATGTTCAGTGTACAAAAATAATATTACGATACAAAAAATATTTGGATATAAAATATTGATTAATTAAATAATGGTGCTTTTAATAATTTTTTTGTTCTTTTTAATTTTCTTCTTCTTGGATAATTTTCCCTATCAGATAAACCGCATATTATAGTTGTCCAAAAACAAAATTTTTTTAAGCCCATTTCATAACATCTCCTTTGATTCAATATTGTGTCTAATCACTGTTCCTGGTTGTTTTACCATATAATAAACCATCATCATCATCTCATTCCAAGTAATAGACGATAGCTTATAATCACACACTTTTAAGAGTTTCAAAATGGCTCATAGCGTTCAAAATTAACTTGGAATGTAGGTACCCACTAATGGAAAATTTAACCAATCGCAGTGGTCTACATGAAGCCTTTTGTTTTTGAAAATAACTACTTTACATCAGTCACAGTAATCACTTCATCATGAATCAAAATCTCCACAGGTGGGGTTTCTCGGATGATTCCAAATCAAATCAAAAGGCATTTATTCTAACTAGGCTGAGAATCAGCACTTTTCGAACGTCAAAATTACATAAGACCTACCCTTCACGTTTCGATCCTCCTATGTATATGCGGCGTCTCCCTGCAAACCATGGCCCACCTTACATTTTGTGCCGCATACCCTGTCACCTGTACACGTGAGGACCTGTCTGCATCAGCGAATAGTTTTAGCGTTGCTGAGTTCTGAGCCAAACAGGATATTTAAATTTATATGCCATCGACACGCAAAAATTCTGAAATTAAAGCCAGCAATGTACACAGAACACAGAAACCTCAACGTTGGCGATAACCAGAGCGCGTTGTATCGAAACTGGGTGAAAGTCTGAACTGCCGTCTACTGCTGTGACTCACTCGACGACCGACACTAAATGTGTGATGGACGATCATACTAACCTACCAATAGAGTCAATGCTACGTTAAGATGATGAAATTGTCTGTAGTATTTCGAGGTGGCTTAGAATTTGAACTGGGGGCTTAAAACAGTCACGTTGGCAGAATCATAATAGGAAAATATTATGAGTCATAATATTTTTTTCGAAACAATTCATCTGTTTGACAGTTTTCTAAGGAAAATCGTAATTGCTTTTGTGTGAAATTAGAGGAATTGCTAATGACAGCTGGAAATTCAGGAAATGAACTGCTTTTAGTGGAATTGCTAATGTGGCCGTTTTAGGCCTGATCTAAAGAACACCAATTCGTAGGGTTGAATCATCATATGACACTTATTCAATGTTACTATGCAAGCGGTATCGCGGCTGGCCCTGGCGGCGATGGCGGGATGAGCCAGACTCCTTCAAGAAATACTAGTTCATTAAGTACCCGTGGGATAACACGGGTACTTAATGAACTGAGAATTTCTTCCATTTAGTTACGGGGAAGGTACACAAGTTAAGACAGCTGAAATGGTTTGAAATTGTAAACACGCAATATGTTTGATCAATGCTCTCGCTCAAACTCCATAAGTTACCCCATGTAATTCCTACACATTAATCAAAATATCAGGTACCTAACCCTTTCAAAACATATGAAACCTTGTAAGCAATTCACCCCTCACAGCCAGCTTCCAGCACTCACCCTTACAGTATCGTACTAAGCATTTCGCACCCCAGAAACGTGGAGCGATCCGAAGTAGCTTTGAGCAAAATCTTTACAAATCGTGAGCCTTCAATCTACATTACTATGCCACTAGATGTACTCTATTTTACTGATAAGCTTGAAAATTTGGTGGTATTTATACAATTTTCTGACCAAAAACTCAGAAAATAAAAATCAAGCAGTGAAAGTTAGATTCCATGTGTATCAGAGCAGTAACCAATGATCAGGTTTCTGATCATTACTGACATCTCGCTTTTTGCAAGATTTCAGCAGCTCACACATGAAATATCCACAATCATATCTGCTGCTGCGCAACTTAGTATGTAAATCAATCGATTCCTAAAACATTAAGATAACCACGAACCCTTAAACATTCCTACTTAAAACTTTTAATAAGTATTTCACACCATAAACAGGTACACACGTGAAATAAGTATGCTTTCGTACACACGGGGGATCTTTATCAACTGCGAAGCGATCTCAATTAGCCTGGAGCGGGAACTTGTCGCTGCTAATGCGTCTGTATCTGTTAGGGAGTTTCACATGAGGTGAAGAAATCGCTGCGATGGTTGAGATTATCAAGGGTGAAGATAAAGGTGAGGTAGAAAAATAAAAAAGGCGAAAGTTTTAAAGACTTTCAAAGTCAAAAAAGTCTTTGGTAAATAAAA
Organism: Lithophane semibrunnea; assembly: GCA_947363905.1. Lineage (NCBI taxonomy): Eukaryota > Metazoa > Arthropoda > Insecta > Lepidoptera > Noctuidae > Lithophane > Lithophane semibrunnea. Next base: position 1,304,665 of record OX376205.1, read on the forward strand.
ATACAAAGTAATGTGCTAGAACGTCTTGTTTGCAACTAAGTATGGTAAGCGTTGCAATGGCTGTCATCTACCATGATCATCATTGATGTTTTTCCATCGATGATGATATTTGTCTGTTTTATTTTGTGGTGTACAATCATTTATTTCTTAATTAAAATTTTTTGTTTAATAACTAGATAAATTATTAATTGCTCCATATCCAAATGAATCGCTAGTCGCGCCATTTGACACCCAAGGGATTTATCTATCGATCCTCTGCTATTAGGTATATGCTTAATAGGCTTCCCGATTATTCCGAACTTTTTACTTGGGGTTCAGAAACGTCGCGCAAACAGTAACCGTGTGGAAACCCTTTACTCACCAGTTCGGAGGAGTAATGTGTCGATTTATATGATTTATACCCCCTTCTGTAAACACATACGTTTGATCGTTGCGAGTTGATTAAATTATGCAAAAAACATCGTGTTGCCGACGTCTCGTAAACGCGGTTTCTTCAGATGTCTATGTGTGTGTTGTGTTTGTAGGTAGTTTTGAACACAGGGGTGTGTTTGTGTGTGCGTATGTAGTTGTACGAATTGATATGGGAGTGTCTGGATATGTAGGCAACGGATTAAATTGTAAGTGCCTTGTTACTGCTTAGGAGTATGTCTAAATAAGGCTAGTCATAGCGTGGTATCTCCCAGACACTGCAGGCTTTTATGAATTACAACTTTGTTTGCTTTAGTTTTAAAGGCTGAATTACTGAATTGATATCGATTAGAGACAAAGATGACGGACTACGGAGCATTAATTAAAGTAGACAGTTTTTATAATCTACCTGGGATTTATGAAGGTTCTCTCCTATCCTAGCTAGATTATTAAAAGACTAACGTAAAGTGTTGGGCACATAAATTGCTAAAACATAGTAATGCCTATTGATAAGCCATCTAACACATTAATCACTGGTCCACAGCTGGGCATAAGTATACGCCCACACAAAGTCTACATTCCCATTTGCTGACTATTCGCATTTTCGAGAGTGTGTGCACCCACTTAATCATATTTCAGTTGGCAACGCAAAAACAATACGATTGCGTAAATAGGACAGTACCGAACATAAAAGGTGATCGATTTCGAACGCCCGATGACTCACTAGTGTTGTGGCTCGTGATTATTCGACTGCTTTGGAATCCGAATAATCGACTACTCGGAAATCGATCAAAGAATACAAATAAAAAATAACTGACTTAACTGACTCATTATTTGAAAAAGGATCATTTTAGAGAGAATAAAAAGGTTTAATTTAATGAGGTGGCTAACCGCAAGTGACTAACATTATTTTGAATTGATTTTTTTATGTAGTAACCAGATGCCTTGAATACCTAACGAATGATTTTCATAGAAGGTGCTGTATTAAACCATATCGACGCTTGACAGGTAAAATTGACTAAGCGACATTTTGGGTCATATTTAGTTCGAACCGATTTTGACATTTGATGTAGCTTCAGCATTTTGGATTTTACGAATTTTTACTTTCTTTTGTTTACTTAGCGACGAAATTTTTCTTAACTTTTTTTAAGAAATTGTGGTTGTCGTAATCGTAATATGCAACGTTTGCCCTTGGTCAATTATTACGTTTAATTGGAATGGTAATTTCTCCTCTTAGCTTGTTTTTTTTTGGATAAAATATCGGTTTTAGATCTCGACAGCTGTATAAGCGTTTCATAATTTGAAGTAGGTATGTTATTTTTGGTATATTGCTCAATTTGCGGTGAATAAAATGAATAACAAGATAATATTTAAATCTACTGATAAAATCAAGCAACTGTCCATAATTGCTCGAAATTAATGATCAGTGTATATTTCGCATAAATATCGAAAATTATTTAGGTATTAGTATTTATGCAGTATTCACTTAGATTATGATACTTTTGAATTATGTTTTTGGGTCATGCTGCTTCCAAATAGATAGGTAAAAAATAGATAGGTATAAAGGTTTGATAAATCTTTTAGTCTTTGCAAGTGTCTAAAGGCGTTGGTAAACACTTTGATGAAATAGGCCTATTTGCTAATATTAATAAATAATATTATTCCAAGAAATCGGTTCAAAACATCGAATAATCGCACCCACGCACATCCCTACGCATCACCCAATAATCTCTTGATAACTGTATTTAATTAAGTTATAGCCAATAAGTTATCTTTTAACGGCTAATCAAAGCCTATTTAGATATGCTATCGGCTGCTCACGAGGTGTTATGTGGCTTTTGCCACGTATCTGGCTCGAAATTGCCCGGCTTATTGGCATAATAAGCTGTGTCTATGGGTTTTGAATTCGCTTATGGGGTTTTGCAAGCGTTTATGGATTTTATTTAGTGTTCCTTGATGCCGTTTTCTTGTAAAGATAGGAGATCTGCTCTGTGAACACGTGTTTTGGTTAGTGTTGTATGGTTTTTCCTTGTATAATGTAAAACTTGTGAGTCTTTACTAACATTTAAAAATCTGTGAAATAGGTTTTGTCACCAATATTATATTTTTATTGTTCTTATTGTGTTTATATTTTTCTACATTTTATGTCTATTGTAACGGAAAATTAGAGTTTATATAATTTCAAGCTAAAAAAAAAAAGTTTTTAAGTCAAGTTTTTAGATCTCATGTGTTTTGTATTTCACATTTTTCTATTTTATTTATTCTTATGTACTGATATAGTATAGAGCATTTAAGTTTTAAGTGAATTTAGTCGATAGTTTAAAACATGCTGTGGCTACCTGTACATAATTGAAGAAGTGCACTAGACTAAAACTCTATAAATTGTGTACGTCGTTTGTTGGGAGTCTTCAATAAATAAATAAATTCTGTCAAGCATAAGGTTAGCATATTATTAAGATTTTCCTCACATGTGTTTGCCGCTGTACCTAGTAGATCTTCAAAGATTAGCTAGTCAGCCATGATGTTAACGGGACTGACTACACAGGGTGCGGATTACATGGTAGTGACTACTTAGCAAAGCTAAACATCGTAGAGATTAATCTAGCGTACATCATAAGACTGTTGTGATGCTTTCACTATATAGTGATCTTGCTTTGTAATGAAGATTAATCCAATATAAGCTGCTATGTAAAAATAATTTTTGAACTGGCTAAATTTTGAGACGCACCCCAATGAGAGCGATGGATGACGTGCATTATAATAGACAATAAAACTAAACTAAACGAACTTAAAAACGAGTACAATCTTCTCTAACACGGGCCCTACGTCAACGTGTAAGAAATCATCAACAATAACACTATCATCCAAAACCAAGTAGGATAACAACACAACCCACAACATTTTTATGAACACCAGTGTGTTCACACTGGTGTTCTTCATAAAAATGTTGTGTGTTGTGAGTACTCATAATTCCGGGACCCAAATTTCCGAGGCGCCACGTCTCGAAATCGTCGAGATTTAATCGCCTAACATATCGAGTGACCAGAAACAAAAAGCAATATACATAAATTATAGTCGGAATCGTATTAGAAACACGTTTTGCGTAGCGCAGTAGTGATCGAGTTGAGGTTGCGTTAGACGATGCGGTGACGGGACGACTCTCTTCTCCAGACAAATTCCAAATTGCTACACCGTAGATCGTTTGTTTTACAGTTTTGATCTGGCTGTAGATAGATACAGCTCTATCAGAGACATAAATCCTAATCGTTAGTCATACTGGACTATAATTTCGGTAGCATTCTCTAAATCATGAGTTTTTCTCCTGTTATTTTCGTGTGGAAATCATTCGGATCCACTGTCCGAAAAAGCAGACGACTACATCTGAGCGCACCGCTAGTAACAGCAGACGACGTGAGGATCACTTGCTCTAACAGAACATTTACTGATTACCTCCTGTTAACTGTTTGCTTGTCTTAGTTTTAGATATAAATGGCTGCAAGAATTTTTTTTACGGGTTTTCGTGAAGAATGTATTCTGAAGACCTTCAATTACAAAATCTTCTTCATTATGTTTGTAATACATATTCGACGATCTCCTAACTTTCATTCCCTCAATTTAATACCCACCTATTAATCGTCACGGCTTGGTCACCAACAAAAAACTGAGCCACATTTCTTTCAACAAGTCGTGCACTATAAAGAGCTCTCAAACTGGTTTTTATTAGCACACGGCAGTGCCCGAGAGAGCGCGATGGTTTATTGGATAAGCGTCGTGACCAAGGTTTTGGGTTCTATTCCTGGTTTACAAACATTCGTATATACCTGTTTGGTAGGATTTGTGGGCGTTTTCGACATTTTCTTGAGCTCTGACGTAAGATTTCTAGATTCAAGGTTTGCTTGTTATGGAGAGATCTGAACTATATGCGATGCATGTGTGATTTAAGCCAAACCTGATATACACACCTTTGCAAAAAAAAACGGGCACCTTAACAGTCATTGGCTTTTGTATGGATAATATTAATATTTTTACTATGTCATTAGCGTAAATGACTAGTAATTTGTTATTATCAATAAGAATATAGTTTTTTGGATACACCCCTCTTCCAGCAGCGCTACAATTTTACTAGCTCTTATTGCTTTTTCTGCCATTACAATCGACACAAAGATATCACTTTTAAGTCACAATAAGGCTGGATTATGCGACAAACATAAATTATTCTACTAAAAATAACGAGAAGTTAGTTTTAGTTGCCAGGATAACCTTTTAACCGCAAACCTGCAAAATGTTAGTAAAAGTCACAAACGGAAAACGGGATTAATATTGTTTCTAACCGACTTCTTCAAAAAGGAGGAGGTTCTCAATTCGTCGTGGTTTTTTTTTTCTGTATGTATATTACGCGATTACTCCGCCAATTATGAATCGATTTTGATGAATCTTTTTTTGTTTGGTAGGTCATGCTTCAGAGGTGGTCCCATATAAATTTTATTAATTTTGCTTGCGTAGTTTTTGAGTTAACTTAAACTTAACTTAAATAATTACGTATTTTTCCCACTTTACGTATGTAGACGATATAATTATTTCACTCTTTCACTGTTATTTACATAGCAGGTAGTGGTATTCGAATTTGAGTGGGGTAGGTACCACAACTAAAAAGTGGAAAATAACAACTTAAAAAAAAAAACAACCGACTTCAAAAAAATTACACTAAAAAAGTGAAGGGAAGTCGGTGGCAAAAAACGAAAATTGAAAAGCAAAGACACCGACTTCCGAAATTAAAGTTATTTTTCACTTTTTTAGTGTAATTTTTTTTAAGGGTTGTTTTTTTTATAAAAAGTGGTTATTAAACAAAAGTTTCCAATTTTGAATTAACTTTTTTTCATACCCAGACTCTTTATTAAGTGCCAGTAACATAGTTTGGCTATTAAAACCTCTTTACAACTAAATGGTTACCAATAATGTACAAAAATCAAAACCACCCGTTTTTTTTTGCAAAGGGGTATATTTATAACTTCTATATCTTCATTATTATCTCTAGTGACAATAATAGAAGCTCCTACAGCATTATCTTGTCTGCTAATAATGTTAAACGATACGCAATCACAAATGCAACTACTACAAATATTAGCAAATGTGTCAGTTTGTTCTACGATCGATTATTTGTTTACTGTGGAGGAGGTCACGGCCAAGAATTGAATATGAGTTTAGCCGTTGACGTAAACAGATGATTAGGGTTCAAAGAAATTACGCTGTATTATAGTAACTATTTATTTATTTATTTATTTGGTACACCAACAGCAGTACATACAAAAAAAATTAAATGGGAACAGTAAGATAAAAATATACTGGTATGAATGCCTATTATAGGTATACACAGCATTTGCCACAAGACAACATAGTAATAAAATAAAAATAAGTAAACAAAATACAAAATTACCTATATATTAATAAAAAATAAAAAACAATATATAAAACTTTGCCAGAAAAGGTAGAAGGAGAGAGAGAGAGAGAGATAACTAATATTATTTATTGGTTATTTTATGCAATCCCGTACCTCGGAGACTGATCTTCTAAATTTGTTAAGAGATACTCCGTGTAAGTCGGTTTCTGATGATTTATTAGTTCTTTTATAGGTATTATGTACGATGTACTACATAAGAATGTCTTCTGCTCTCATTTCTACTAGCTACTAAAAGTTTCAATACTCATATTAATCTTGTTTTAATTACCTTTTTTAATTTTTTTTTATTATTATTTATCTTGTTTTAGGATTATTCATTGCACTTTGTCACGTACATCAACATAACTTTCCATATTTAAAAAGGTTATTTTTAGATCGTTTGAGCTTAAAATATATATAAAATTGTGCCTATTCAATCTTTTTATGATGGTATCTGCATCTTGAGATAGAACCTACTCAAGACGATGATTATGGAAAACGAGTGTTTCTCAAAGAAATAATTTAAATGAATTTATAAATCTACAAGAATATATAGGGCAATTGAATTATGTTTATGATTATGCTACATTTTGCTAGTGCCTTGGTTTATATTGCTGTTTTAATTAATTTAAATATTAATAAGGCAGATTTGCATTAGGCCTGAGAACAGGTCTTCTTATAATAATATGTGGCTATAGAAATATATATTAGGCTGAACAGAAATATACATTATCTGTAACAGCAACATATTATTGACATGTAAAATAATTACTATTTATCCCTGGGGTATTAGAAATCATGCAACAGTGAATTAGGAATGGCTAAAGTATAGTATGCATATGAGAAAATTATGAGATAAGACTAGAAAGAAAAAGGTTTCCTAATAGGACGTTATTTTAGCAGAAGACGACTTTAGAATGATATACTGACATTATTTACACTCCAATCCGCCTCCCTAGCCTTTTCCCAATTATGTTGGGGTCGGCTTCCAGTCTAACCTTATGCAGCTGAATACCAGTATTTTACATGGAGCGACTGCCTAATCTGACCTCCACAACCCAGTAACTGGGTAATACGATACCCCTTGGTAAGACTGGTTGTCAGACTTTCGGGCTTCTGACGACCTGTAACGACTGTTAAAGATCCACGAATGACAGCCGGGACCAACAGCTTAACGTGCTTTCCGAGGCACGGAGGAGTCTCGGTATGTAAAGATCACCCATCCACGGACCAAACCCGGCAAGCGTAGCTTAACCCGTTGGATCGACCCGTGCGGCTGTTATTACTTAGCCACGAGCTCCTTCACTAATAAGAGATAATACTGACATTTACACTGTGTCAAAAAACTATGAAGATGCTGCTTCAATAGTACCTACTCATGACTACCATCAAATGTTCAACTAACACTTACATACAATAGTACTAACGAACTATATAATAATATTATATTACGAACTATATAATAATATTATAATTTAGGTACATACAAAACAGAACTCAAAAGTAAATAAATCTCAACATATACATATACATACATGTACACTATTGAATGCGTAGTTCGGTAGTAGGACAACTCTTGTACGACCTGTTACAAACTTACCTCCAATATTTGCGATCGACATCAACTCTATCAAGAACAAAATAAAGGTGATTTAAGCTTGGCTGGGCAGTTTTTAATTTTGTTTTCATCTCGTCGTCGTCTTAAAGGGCATGAGGACTATGGTAACTGTTCTTCAGACTTATTTAGACGTCGGGTTTTGAAATTGAGTTGAAATTTTTCGACTTTTAAAAGGAGAAAGATTGATGGTTGCAAGGGTTCAATGATAAATGGGCATTCAATTGCGTTTTAATAAGTGAAGATGGGTTTTTGCGAAATATTGGCTGTGCACGAGTATTGTATATTTCCTTATGGGTTGAAGGTTTTGGTTTTTTTTAAATGCCATTGACCTCTTGGTGTCAATGGAGCTTTGGATCATATCTGTATACCTAAAAGCTAGTCAAGTTAGTCCACTGGTATTTGTTACAACTCTTATTTATACTGACTGTACCTTATATCTTTGAACTTGTTTTGGTATTAGTTTAAACAATGGTATCCGTTTGGAATAGAAAATAAATATAAGTTGAAACAAATACCAGTGGTATTCGTTTTTTATATTAGAATGGAATAAATCAGGCGGAACCATTGATAACGACGAACTATATGAGTTAGATGTCAATCCTCTAACTCATATACATTGTAGTTGGTTCAACTATTACGATCAATCAAACTTAGTACTAGAATGTTATATCCTAAAAGTGAAATATTCAGTGTGGCAATTTCGACGGTTGTAAATTTAAATATGCTTATTATTGACCAAACGTAGGATGGATCCTAACTATGATTCGTTTCTTTACTAACAACATACATGAACTACATAGATTGTAGTTTGTTTTTCCAACTCTAAACCTAACTATCTGTTCCTGCAAAGAAACGTGAATGTGAGACCGATATATTAGGCTTAGTGGACTGTAGATTAGTTGAACATTTTCTATTTTGTTAGCTACCTACCTGGCACTTGTTGAAAGGCCTACACTATCCCTCCCCATTTCTATTAACACTGTAAGTAATTCAAAAATATTGTAAAAGCCTTTAGGGGTATGAGGAACAGGGTGTAAAGTTCACTCATCCACCATAGAAAAGGGAGGATACTCCGACCAGACGGGTGTTGTGTCTGGCGGGCATCTGCCCAATGATTGATATTGGATTCTTATCCATCGCGCGGTAAACTCTAATTGCACGATGCAGGATTTATATGACGTCAGGATTTTTTGTGTGACGTCAGATCTTTGATGCGTAGTTCGCATGTGGCGATGTAGCGCCACAAACTAATTATTTTTAAAACAGTAACCGTGGAGTTTCTTGCCAGCTATTCTCCATAGGAAACGACAAACGTTTCATAAGTGCCCATGTAGGTTTATGTGAAATAAAATATTTTTATTTTGAAAGAATATTTTTTATTCTGCACAATAAAAGTGCACATTACAAAAAAATACACACATTGAAAGTAGCCAAAAGCCTGTTATTCAACAAATAAAAGTTTAAAAGTTTGTCAATTTTTTCCATTGGTCTATGTCAGGACAGGTCACAATTTAATGGTCACAACAAGACCGAATTTAATACAAACTGCGTAATTACTCTGTTAGATACCTGTGCCATCTTGTTTTGGACATCTTAACGCTCGCACAAATTCTGCAAAATACTTGGTAGCCAACATATCCATCCAGATTTCCTTTTCAATTACAACCCTGACACTTTTAAAACAGTTAAACAAAAGCCACACACTGGCCGAAGCTCTAAACACTATTCAAACATCTCATCGATTTGTTGTCAAGCTACCAATTTCCTGAGTACATCGACTATGAAAGATTGCTTCCTGTTCCAACACCAAGTCTGCTGCCCCCACTGCGAACATAGCGTAATATCTCAAGTTACTTGGACAAGCAATGTCTGGTACTTGAGATGTATAGGGTAATAATGGTGGTTGGAAGGATAGGATATATCAATTAATTGATTATAAGTAGTAGTTAATTGATTCAGGCGTGACTTCTCTTCTTCATTGCGCTCGGTATGGTAACATGTCGCGTTCTGGTATGCAATTGGTCAATCGTCATCCTGAAGATGCCTCGTTGAGAGGTGAAACACGTGTCGATTTCTTACAGGGTTTTTATGACTCTTGAAGAATAGTCAAGCGGAATAGGTTACTAATTATATCAACGTCTATTGCGTTTTATAAGAAGTACCTACTGGAGATGGTGTTAGACCCGTCGTCCTCTATGCTACACAAAAGAAACCAGTTACCTACAAACTAATATCATCAATAAGTAGCCAGAATGTCACTGCAGTAGTATTTCAATTTCGGTTCGTACACCACGCAATACTTATCACAAACTAGTTTATAACGCGTTAGCAAGTCGCGTCGTGTACGAACAAACATTGAAATACTAGTGCTGTGACGCAATGAATCTTTATTTCACATAAAAACAAGATACAGTTCACATTTGAGTTTGTAACAACATGTTTCTTTGATTAACGTCGTGGACGATGGGCCTTAATGCTTCCGCAGGCAAGCGTGTTGCGCTGTCGTGTCGCGCCTGTCTGCGAGAGCCCATAATGTTTCTTCATTTTGTTAGTGTGGTTTGCGAGGGGATTTTAGAAGAACGTAAATAAGCAATAGTTTATCAGAGGAATTCACCATTCGACGGACTCGCATGATTCTTATAAAAATCTTGCTCCATCAAGAAATTAGCTATTGGAGAGTCCCATATATAGGAACAGTACTTACTACTTAGTTTAGATGGTATCCTATACCATCTAAACTAAAATAGTTGCGTAGGTACCTAGTAATTTCAAATCCCTTCATAATATTTTGAAATTTTCGATAGATTTCTGAACCAAACCCTATCCAATTTGTGAAACCTAGCAGTCATTGGCAACCGTGCATGAAACCAATATGGTGCCAAACCATTTCAAAATTCAGAATAGAAAATACCGCACAACATTAGAGATCAACAGCATTTCCAATTATGAATCCGTAACCACAACAGGTCGGGCTGGACCCGAGGCCCCGCGGAATACAAGAGTTACCAATTATTGTCCGTAGTTCGGACATACGCGGCGTATGGCACTGCCCCCGGGCGATTCCATTTTACGGCTGTGATATATACGCTTTTGATCTGCGAGTCTTTGATTTGACCTGAAATTGCACTCTTTGTAAAAAGGTTACCTGGGTGGACTTGTTGTTTTTTTTATAACAGACTTTTTAAAATCTGTAGCTATTAATTTTAGGAATGGTTAGCAAAATACAAGCAAAAAGATAGATAGGATACTCTTTATTATGTACTTACACCATACAAATTAAAGATCTAGGTAAAGAAAATAAATTTATGATTACCGAGAAGTGTAGAATTTGCCGCCCCCTATCAGTCGTAAGACAAACTGATAAGAAAACGAAAATTGAAAAGCAAAGACACCGACTTCCGAAATTAAAGTTATTTTTCACTTTTATGTATTTTTTTTGGAAGTCGGTTGTTTTTTTTTTTGTAAAAAGTTTTTTATTATATTAACTTTAGTGAGTTCAGTATAAAAAATATATATTCTATGTCTATGAAAATTAAAAACACAGACATGCGGTTATTTTTGTAGTTGTAGTGAAGCTCTTCACTACAATACACAAACTGCTAACTCAAACCTAATTGAAGAAAAAATCCCGAACAACTACATAAGTGAAGAGATCACAAAAACTAAGAGCCCCAACTCACGGTCCAAGTCGCGAGTCAAAAGTTTCCACATACTGAGCGAACGCTTCAACTTGTGTAAGTTACTTTGGCTTGGAAGCGGACGCGTGTAATCGGTTGTATTCACTCATGTGATCGTGGCTTTATGGACATGGCGTAGGGATTTTAGGGAATTTTTCGCATCAAATAGATGCAAAATAAAAATAAAAACGAGTGAGCCGTGACAGACAGTGTCGTGTATATTGTGTAGCGACCTGACATCTTGGCTAACAGTACCAACCTCTCGGAAAATGGGTTGGTACCGTCTGATGCGCCCTCATTGGCCAAATCAAATAGCGCTCGCTCACCGGGCTTTCTGTTACATACTTCCGTCCCTTTTCACAAAATCACTTACCAACAGGATTGCAGGAAAGTGGGAGGAAAGGTGATACACATCAAAAATGCAATGCATACGAATAAGTACACACAAAATGTACTTAATGGTTTTGCTCAGGGACTTCAAACGTTATGAAAAATAGTTCCAGTAACCATTTACGGAGTAAATTCTTGGTAATAATTATAACGAACATCTATCAGAACGAAATCTTCAACTATTAATTTAGTTACAATCCGGGTGGAACAGTAGAAATTATCGTTACTGGAACTATACGTAACGGTATTTTAACGTTATTTCATAACGTTTCAAGTCCCTGGTTTTGCTAAAGAGTTAGGTCATTCATGCATCATTTGGTATTGGTGAAGCCGCACTTTTTGATGAATCTTTAATTTTGAAAGGGTGAAGCAGAGACAACCACGAGGGTTAATTGTAAATTACCCAGAGCTACGAGTATTTATTAAAAATACCTTTTTGCTTTCTGATGAGTCTTTTTATTAAGATTGTCTTTAAAGTCTGACTTTTTAAAACCAATAATTTTAAAAGATTTTACGACGATCTTCCCAATACAATGTCGTGTAGTAAACGGTATCAATGTTTACTTCCTTACAAACAACCACAGACCCGATAAAAACTATGTTCTAAATCAAACGTTATCACGACCAAAGTATCAATACAAGTACTGATCAAGTATGAATAGATTTTAATATTGTAAACGCAAACAGGACGGCACTCGGCGGGTGGTATTGCGACAGCGAGTGCACAAATTCTATTCCCATCTGATGCAGTGGGTCTGGTGATAACGTCGATACAAAAACGTGGTTTGAAATAATGCTGAGGTGATGAGATAAAGGTAACGTGATAGGTTTATATTTAAGTGGGTCGAAGAGGTGAAAGAGCTTAGAATTATTTAATTTTGTGTTGTTACTCTAGTAACATAGTGGATGACTTGTATTAGAAAAGGGAGCTTCTGTTTTGAAATATTTGTCATCAGTCTGTACGTTCTCACTGACAATTGATCTTGTCATACATATAGGGGGCCAAGTCTACTAATTTACAAATGTGTCAGTGGTCTCACAATTATCAGTGTTTGACAGATATGCCATACAAAATCTGTCAAAAACTCATCATTGCGAGACCACTGACACGTTTGTAAATTAGTAGACTTGGCCCCCAGGAATGAGATAGCAATACTGACGGACGGATCGAAGATATTTTGGCGATTACACTGATTACTGATAAGCCAAATTAAACATTTAAAAGCCAATCTACAGCTAACCTTCACTACCTCTGACCATTTAAAAATTGTATCATATCTTAAAAAGGTTCATCGTCACCATTATACAAGGTGTAGGTGTAAGTTTTTGTGAAAATTGCTCATTTTCTTGTTGATTGGATGTACAATTAAAAAAAATCTGTATGCATATCTCAAAAAGTTTAGGAATAGGCTCTTAAGACCATTTTTCTGTAGCTACAGTTCGATTCAAACTAACAAACTTGGCGGCTCGGAAGTTAGCTACTCGCCGTGCCCACCTCTCACACCCGCTGACACATGAAATTGTTACTCCGCAGCGACTCGCCTCATGTTCCGATCCGCCATTTTCCGCCAACTTTGAATCGAACTGTACCTTCCCTTACTGCCCTAACTCAAAAATTCACCCTGAATACCACCTAATTATAACACAGTTAATTGATTCAGGCGTGACTTTACGGAAATCCATTATAAAATACAAATACGTAGATATATATTTAATAACCTATTCCACTTAACTATTCTTCAAGAGTCATAAAAAAACCCTGTAAGAAATCGACACGTGTTTCACCTCTCAACGAGGCATCCTCAGGATGACGATTGACCAATTGCAAACCAGAACACGACGTGTTGCCACACCGAGCGCTGGACGCAGAGAGTCTCTGCGTCCAGCGTGTCGATTTCTTACAGGGTTTTTTTATGACTCTTGAAGATTATCGGAATAGGTTACTAAATATATCTACGTCTATTGTATTTTTTAATTATAACACCACCGTTACATTTTGTTGCTAAGATCTGCTCCCAGATAAAAACCCATATCAAAAATAGTCAAGTAGGTACATAAACTTCTAAATCTACCTTCAGATATAAGCATCGTGATAGGTCAGAGCTGGTCTCCTCGACACCTCGCCTTTCACCACCGATTGATAATTATGGCGCCTATGATAACAGATTCGTTTACCGCTAAAAGTCACCGCGAGCCGATTTTAAAACCGGTTTATTTTGATAAATGATTTAAAGGCTATTAAATTCTTGGACTTTAAAGTAAATAAGTCGGCAGTGAGATAAATGGAGATAAAATGAATTACAGATTTAAATATTTCAATCATAGCTACAATCCTAACTAATATTATTAATGCGAAAGTGTTTGTTTGTTTGCTACGCTTTCACGCTAAAACGGCTGAACGGATTTGGATGAAATTTGGCACATGGATAGACCATGACCTAGAGAAGGACATAGATTACTTTTCTTCCTGGATCGCAGACACAGTCGCGGCCAGCAGCTAGTTAATGATAAGTGTTATCGTCATTACGACCAGACTTAAGAAACCAGTGTGATGCCTAGGTTCTATGGGGTCCAATAAAAATCTAGAAATGTTTAATTTAAGAAATGGAGTATCATCAACTGCTCGAAACGGACTTCATACTATCAAGACGTTATTTATAAACTGTGTGAAAGATGGCTAGAAAGGGGGTGACTACTGAGATGATCATGATGACATGTTGCGCCAAGCACAAATAAATTGGGATAAAGGCAGAAGAATAATGATCATGAATACCAAATCATGAAAAAGCAACTCTAATTATATTAACACATACATTTTATTCTTGACTAAACACAAAAATACCATGAAAATCCGACCTCAATGATAAGCCATCAACTCCAGTTCAAAAATTGCTGTAGCTGACTTTTCTTACCATATCGCCAATAAGCCATACACCAGGAACCATAATTCATGGCCCCATAAAATTCGTTGTAACATAGCCTGCCTACCCGCTGACTGGTAAGTCGTAAAGATAAATAATCCTAACGCAATCAGTATCATTAAGAGCCAAATGTAATACGTATGTATCGTAAATCAATTTTAGGGTTCCACTGTGTGTTGTAAAAACTGTAACGAGGTTTTATGACTTTCGTCGCGGTTCTGTATGTCGGTATTTGTAATTGGGTGTTAGATGATACTGATATACAGGGGGTTTTTTATGGTGATCGCGAAATAATCGTGATTATCATTTTTAATTTATTATTTGAATCATTTTCTTTTTGCTGTTAGTTATTGTCAGCAACAAAAGTCGATAAGGTAACACTGCTACTTTTACACATTACCTATTTAAATTGGAACTATATGATTGCTAAGAGATTCTTAAAATCTTTCTGTTACGAGTTTTAATTAAGCTCCATAATTAAGGTGTAGAAAACTGAATCGGCTTTTGTTGCTGACTGTACATAGGATTTTTATGCAATTATCATTTTTGATTCTGTAAACCCTCTTAGTCTTCTAAGCCTGTCTTCATTTGTAAGTAAAAAGGTAAAAAGAAAAACATGTCATTTGTTAAAAAAATCTTTAATAAAAATAAGTATTTCAAATTCAAATGAGAAGCTATTACTATATTACCATCTCCATAAATCATAATCATCTATTTCAATACGGCCTTCAAGTTACGTCATTTCACCTCTTTATCACGAAGTGTCCCAACCTCACCATCTTACTGAGTGCTCATTGGCTCGAGTGATAAATCACTAAACTGACGTCACGCCATACAATATCACCAATTTGTCATCAATATAGTCAAAGAGAAAGCAGCTTCTGTGTAGATAAACGAAAAAGCAGTAATTTGTTGTCGCTACAAGACTCCTTAATTTTTTGGGGCATAGACTAAATAAAGAGATGTGTCAATGTGGTGGTAATATTTTTGTCACGTTTCTTCTGAACGTTTGTCGTTGAATCTTGACCTTCTCAAGAATATTCACTCATATCAAGGATAAAATAACTACGCCTGGCTTGATGTGTGATAACCATAATGTTGAAAACCATGTCTGTATTTGTCCCCGGTTAGTGGCAATAGGCTCGCCCCCTATTACATGGGACTTAAACATAACTGGCAAAATGTGGGTGTACTATAGGTACACCTCTGCCCAACCCTTCAGGGAAACAAGGTGTGATTTTATGTTTGTGAAAACCATTGTCTTACGACCGTTTCATTAAAGCTCTATATTTCTTGAGTTTTTTACCAAGAAAACAAACAATCTGATCAACATGTGAAAAGCATTAGTTTGCAGTTAGCAACTTATGATTTTCACCAAGTATTTCTTTTACATTTGCAACACGAAATAATGTGGCATCTGAATCGTTTTCTGTTAGATGCCAGCAACGATACGTGTTTGTATAAACAATTTTAGAAAGTATCAAAAAACAGTAAGTTCAAATGAAACTTTACTCTCACAATAGGTATTTAAGCAGCCAATACGCGTGTAACTTTTTGATTCCAATATCAATTTTGATCTTTGAACCCAAACGTCATTTTGATTGACATTTTGACATAACATGATTTCTGCTCAAAATTGCGTAGATGAAATTCAAAGGAGTGTCAGATCTTCGTTTCTTCAATCATTGACCTAAATGGTTCATGTTTTAAACGAACTGTAACTTAAGTTTAGGCGTTAAAAAGCCTATTAACCTATTTCATTTGAAAGTTACTTCACATCTAAAGTACGAACTAATTCAACGCAATTTAAACTGTACGTTTTCGACAATACAGTTAAAAATGCATTTAGTGAACTTCTACATAACGGAGTACGGTAAGTGCATTCTATTGTATGTGTTCTTAGACACAGAAGCTAATAAGCTATTATATTGTTGTGTAAGCCATTTATATTGGAATGACCCCGAACTATCGATGACCTTACGACACATTGGGTTGAGAAATGTAAGCTTTTTTGTTAGAGTTTGTTTACATTTTGTTATTATTGCTATCGTAATTCATGGAAAGTCCTATACTGTCCCACTGCTGAGCAAAGGCCTCCCCCAAATCCTTCCAAACATCCTTTTCTAGGGCCACCTCGATCCAACCCTTGCGGTACGCGTCTAGATCGTCCCTCCATCTCTTCCTGGGCCGGCCTCGGCGGCGCCGTCCATCCTCAGGCACCGTGTGGAGACTGTTGCCCAGCGGTCGTTTTGCATGCGGCTGACATGACCCGCCCAATTCCATTTTAGCTTGGCAGCCTTTTTGCCTACGTCTAGGATCCCCGTTTTGGAACGCAACGTGGTGTTTCGTATTCTGTATAGCAATCTGTATAGCCACAAAATATAATAATAATAATAACAGCCTATTATTGTCCTACTGCAGGGCAAAGGACTCTTCTTATACAGTGAAGGATTGATCAGCTGAGATTAAGCAGATGAGGACAGCATTGATCACCACGCGTGCTCAAGACGAGTTGGCAATTTCAGACTTATATGAACTATGTATTCACGATGTTTTTCTTTCACCAATCTAAGTAATGTCCAAGATAAACTCAGAAAGGACATATAAATTGAAAAAGTCACATTGGTACTTGCCCGGATTTGAACATACAACCTCGTGTATGAAAGGCGAGGCCTTAACCACTGGGTCATCACGACGTTGTGTCGTATTTATTGTTAACTAGCTGATGCCCGTGGCTTCGCCCGCGTTGATGTCAGTTATTATATACTAAAACCTTTCTCGAGGACCCTCTATCCATTGGTGAAAACAGCATGAAAATCGGTGCAGTAGTTTTTGAGTTTATCGCGAACAGACAGACATAGTGACGCGGAGGTGGACTTTGTTTTATAAATGTAGTGATCAGCTTATGGTTTGTATCTGCCTGGCATATGAGAACTACTCTCCGCAGCCAGCATTACTTAGGATTATACAATCTAATATTATAATAATCCAAGCCATCCATAAATAGGTAGAATTAGTGTTACCAACTTATTTTGGGTCAGTGACAGCTCGGCCCTAGTCAACTGAACCCAATTAATAATACCAGATACTACGTCGCTAAGGACACGAAAGCCACAAGGTACCCTCGGCCAATAGAGTAATGCGATTGACTGGTAATGACGAAAATCAAGATTACGATCAAATAAAACCCCGCAGTACCTATCCATCACACCAAACGCAAATGAATACCCTTTTTATTCATAAAACATGAAAATCACCAATATATCTTCCCTAAAAATAAAATTAAGACATAATTTACATCTAAACCCGATACTTTCAAAGCACAGGTGCACCTAATTGAATACACTAATGTATTTTTTTTTGTTGCCAGTGTAATTAATTTATATTTTAATGACTTTCTAATGGTTTTTTTATTAATTTATTGGGGCGTTATAAATTTTTCGTGTTTGGCACACGATTTTGGATGAAAGGGTTGAGTTATTTCAACCCTAGAGGGGGTGAAATTGGAATTGTGAGAGCTAATTAAGAGGGTGATACAGACGACATGAAAATTAAAGTTTGAGTTCGTTGACTTTCTGAATGGAAAGATGTTGTGATGTTGTCGTGTGTATTGTATTTGCAATCTCATGATTTCTTAGAAATTGAAAATTCAAAGGATGAAAACGGAAACATTTAGAGTAATGTTCAAATAAATTTATTTGAACATTACTTCTACCTGCGATGGTTTTGTCTATGGTTTGATTCCTTCATCGGTAACTTAAAGCATAAGTTTATTGATTGTGTGGCAAAAGAAAAAGTTTACTTTTTGCATCCGAACTCATTAACAATAAATCCTTTTCTAATCATTTTCGTTATATTCTTTCAATTTAAAGACTTGTCTCTCTCACTTTTTGAATACGTACATTTAAAAAAATCTGATTAATCTGCCTAGCCTTTTTCCAACTATGTTGGAGTCGGCTTCCAGTCTACCCGGATGCAGCTGAGTACCAGTATTTTACATGGAGGGACTGTTTATTATGTTTATTATATTTTGGTATGTCGATAAAAAGTAGTCTATGTCCTTTCCTGCCATTTATCTCCTTCAAAACTCCTTCGCCAAATTTGTCGAAAACCGTTCAGTGGTTTAGACGTGAAATAAAAGAAAGAACATACGCAGAGTTACTTTCGAATTTATAATTAGGATGGAAATATGGATTTTTCGACCCTGTAGTCTATAAACTGTAGGATTTTTTTTGTCGTAACCCATAATAACACAAAAACTTCACTTAATACCAGGAAGTAACAGTTACTTATAAAACAATATGGATATTAATTAAAAAGTCAAAATAACACACGTTACAGACATGACCTGTTATTAGAGGCACGGCGTGAGGCCCAATTTACATAAATTGTTGGGCTAGTACTTATCTGCACACATTTTTAATCTGATGGTTTGTACAATGTACAATTTCAAAGCGTTTGAAATGTATTTCAATCCATATGTGAAACTAAACACCCATACTAATATAATAAATGCGAAAGTAACTCTGGCTCTCTGTAACCTATTATTTACACCTTAACAGCTGAACGGTTTTTTATAGCACACGTATCACCTGGGTTAGGCATAGGATTTATCCCAGTAGTACCTTCAGGTGGGATAATTTCCGACCTCCACACAGACGAAGCCGCAGACAAAGGCTAGTTCAGCATAAATGCTTCGATAGAGGTTTCTAAATTAATTTCAATAGAATCAGCCTGTTTCTGTTTTATTGTTGATCCTGAATTTAGTTCATGGATGAAAACATCTGGGATATTAAATATTGCAAGAATAACATTTGATTTTGACTTATATAACTTCACCCTGAATAAACTGACGATAAGCAGTGATAGCCATCGAACTGTCAAGTCATAGGTCGCGAGTTCGAACCCAAGTCGCCTCTGACTTTTCGGATTCATGTGTGTATTGTTTAATTATCACTTGCTTTAAAAACGGTGAAGGAAAACATCGTGAGGAAATGCCTGAGAGATATTTCTCGACGGCATGGGAACTGTGAAGCAAAGTCAGAGACCCTTGGGCGGCTTTTAAACTCTGACAACTTTGTCAATAATACTTTGTCAAGTGACAATAGCTTTCAAAGCGTTTTTTATTTCTACAACGAGTTTCAACAGGATTGACGTAGCTTTTCAGTAGCATAGTGTCAGTCCCACATTTTTGATTTTCCCAACATCGTTATCACTGATGGAATGTCACTTTGTCTATGCTCCCTGGACGGAATATTTGCAAAGGAGAAGCGTTATCGCTTTGTTACCGATCTGTAAGAATATAAACCAAATCCGATAGTTATTCAAACATCAATCTGTAGGCGACTTTTTCCTGTAAGGAAATGAATCCCAGTGTCTTTCTAAACTCCGTATTATCAATATGTGAAGCAAACAATTAATTAAATAATAAGTCGAAATAACACATTAGGTAAGTTCCCGGCATCGCCTGTGATTAAAGTAGCTGGGTGAGGCCGTATTTACATACGCTGTTAAGGCGATGGAGCCAACGGAATAAATAGAAAAAAAAGTTAATCAAGTTAAGAGATTTAGTAGAAAGTAGAGGCACTGATATGGAATGAATGAGGTTGTTGTGTTTTGAACAAATGGTGAATGATTATGAAATTATTGGCGTGCTTTTAGTATAGAGCTCTGATGGAAAATAATGTGATAATAATACAATAATAAATGCATGCAACCGTAGAAATATTGTGGAATGTGCAATAATTTGAAAATAAAAACAATCGAGTCGATGCTGAAAAATACCTTTTCTTCAGCAAATCGAATACAGCGTCGCAATGACAGCATTTGATTAATATCAAATAGAAACAATACTAAGCCCATAGAGAAACTATTTGATTTTAAAACAAATCAAATCACAATTCCCACTTATCAAACAAATTAAAATTACAAATAAATTCTCCGAAAGACTTTCATTAGCACTTCCGCGAAAATCAACAAAAATACTCACAGTAAACAAAAAGTTATCAACAATCAGCTCGAAAACTTAAATTCCACTAAAACTGTATCAGTAATTTCCGAGAAACGAGCCTTAACATACACACATTGCGAACTATTTAATTATACGCCGACAAAGCGAACACATAGCATCGATCAACGAAGTCGACATTGCTACAACTCTAGTGAAAAAAAAAATGAAGCGTTGTTAACCCTAATAACATCATGGGTCATTTAAGGCACAATTAAAATAGCTTGATAGTCGGCAAGTGGAGTGTTACATGTTAGATTATAAGGTAGAGATCTCAGATAGCAGAGTGCTGGTAATGTTGCTTGAACACATAATAATTTTGAAGTGATGATTCTTAACGGGAAATGAAGAGTTTCTTTAACTCTGAAACCGTGACTTGGAACTTTGATCAGCGTAAATACTGTCGAGATTATTTGATACTAGTAGTTTTTTAACTTAGCGTAATTATGTGAATAAGATCCACAAATGCTAACAGTTGACTCAAATCAAAAATATACACTTCACAGTATGTTATTTCTATTATAATTAATAGAGTACATAGCAATGCTTCTGATAACGTTCTCTGAGTCACTTGTGATGTCACCGGTGGATAGTCATGGGGTGTTTTATTTTTAACACCAAACATTACCGTTCCATGACACAATTTGTCAACAACCTAATTTTAATAACAGAATTTTACACGACGAAAACTCAAGCACAAATAATTTTTCAATACTCCAAACCCCACGCTTACGGCCTCCCTTATATTTATTATAATATAAACAATTAGGCAGCTATTTATCACTAACGCACATCGTTCCACGGTGAATACATATTAACACTACAAACGTTGCATTTATAATTATGATAAAACCCACTCAGTCGCTGCCGTACTTTTGAAATTAATTGCCGGGGTCACGCGAAGCCACCGTCGTTTTTTTAGGGTTAAGGTACCACGATCGATTGACACTAGGGTTGTGGTTATCACCGTAACCTACTTAGTTTTATTTAATTAGATTTTTACGGTTATATCATTTGTATTGTTTTTTATTTTTATTGCCTATTGTGTTACTGTTAATTTCCGTTGTGATTTAAATGGGTGGTTGTTTTAACACCTTTGTTACAATGGTGTGTGGTTTTATGATAGTGTAGGGACTTAATGGTCTGCTTAGAAATTAAAGGTCTAACTCGTTATCTGTCTAATTAAACAACCTGCACGATGGTGTTCAAATAACTATCTTTACAAACATGTGTTACGGGTTTTTTTAACAAAAGGAATGAAGTGAAAAGCTGGGAAGTGGTACCTACAGGCCTATAATGTAAATGCTGATAGAAAATTCTATTATAGACAACAGAAGTGTCTAAAGCTAAACAGCTTGTATTTCACTTATTACATTATTTATGCTATTTCATTTATGAATAAAAAATGATTTTTTTCTTCAACCCCTTCTCAAAATAAATAATTTGCTAACGAAACACTAACATTGCATTACAATTGTATGGAGTGGAATGTTCAAGTATTAATTAAGGCACATTTACCGCATTGGTTAGCTGTAAGGGTAGATGTATGATGATGATAAATAAATAAAATAAATAAACATTGTTAGAATAAAAATAAATTCAACGCGAATAATAGAAAATCTTGAGAAAATTCAATATTCCGAAGGGCGATTTCTTAATAATTTACGAGTATTAGCCGTCCCTTCTCCGGCGCCCTTAATTTTGTATCGCGACGAAAACATAAAAGGGTTGTTGAGAAAAATGATGTAATTTAATTCAATTGAATTAAAATTAAACTCGACTAATGATTTGGATTTGATAAAAAAGGGGGAATAAGGATTAGGTTACGAAAACAATAAAATCTAAAAAGAAAGAAAATTAAAGGTGCCTATTTCAGTTGTTTCTTTTTTCTCTACAAATTTTATCGCAATTTGAGGGTAAATTAAACTGACACATTCCACTACTGATAAATTTGGGATCTACGAAATACATAGTTTCACCCCAGAGTTCTGACTTCTAAGTAAGGACAAAATACTTGCTTGAATTCAATATAACGAAAGAGGTGGCCTATTGACAGTAGTCCTTTTATTTATTTGTTTAAAACTTTATGCACAAGTAAAAAAAATATCACACAAAGGCGGAATTAATGAGTGGGGTCTACCAGTCACTGTGAGATACTAAAAAACATAGTAAAAACTACAAAATGGCTAACGCTTTTTTAATAACTACGTGAAAAAAAAAAGATTATTAATAAATTCATGATTATTTTAATGAAAACAAACACCCAATTTCCAAGAAGTGTTCATGACAGACGGACAAACGGAAGCGGAAATGAACACTTCCTTCGCCAAAATTTTTAAAAGGCTTCCAAAGAATGAAATGGGAAATATGACAGGCCCAGTTTTTGGCCTAGGGGTGAACGAGTTATAATTATCTGGCTGTCAAAATAGGGGCTGATTGGTGCAAATAACTACACAAGTTGGAGAAATAAAGTTCAGTTGGCGAAAGAGGGATGACTTCAGTTAGGGGGTGTAAAGAGCTAAGTCACTGAGTTTGGGTGAGCAAGTATCAATTTAGCTATGAAGGATGCTTTAATTTGTCTGTCTTCTTGTTTATATCCAAGGTTAATTACTAATTAGGCACTTAGAGATAAGTATTTTGTGCCCGATTATAATTAATTTATTGTATCTTTAAAGAAATCTCTGCAGAAATTTGAAGGGACATAAAGTTATTGCTATCAATTTATTCTCCAATAATTTCAACATCCGGTCTGTTACTTTGTTCATGTTTTAAAAGCTTTCGTTAAAACGTTGTTGTTAATATCAGGAGGTATATATTTTGGGTCTCAATTTGAAAATGGCATTGACATTTCCAAATTTTCTTTACAATCCTAGAATTATAATTCGGGAACGTTCGCTCTAGTGCTCTCGGTAAGGTAACGCTTCGTTACCCAAGCCTTGTTTGGTGTTTAATTTAAAGTACCCTCCAATTGGGCCGAACCCTTTTGTTTACGAATTTGTTTTTTTTTTCTTTTTTCACGATCAAAGGGATAATTGGTGATTATAATCGGGTTTTAGAACAAATGCGTGCGGTTTTAACAGCTCTAGATAGATCGGTTAGATTTTTTCCCGCTTTAATTTTGTGTTGCTAAATTGTGTTCTATTAGAGTGCTTTTTTGGGATCTAATTGTTACAATTAATAAATTAAGGTAGCAATATAAGTTGAGCAGTTCTTTCTATGAAGGGATGAAGTAAATGTAACAATTATGCGAGACCCTACATTAGTAGCCAACCTAGTTCCGAAAAGGCTCTGCAGAAAGAAATGATAATATATTAATATTACGGACCCTGGTTACTTGCAATTGAGCCATGGCATATAAGTTACAAGCCCGCGGCTTCGCCCGCGTGGATGTCGGAAAAAATCCCACGGGAACGTACTACCGGGATTGAAAGCGTTTAGGGGCTAGTTAATAAAAACTAAAAATGACAAATTTTAAAATTTACTTACTTTATTCGTGCCAAGTTTCAAGTCTAGTAACTCAAGGAATAAGATTATATTTCACAGAACAAAAAGGGTAGAAATTGGAATGAAAAGAAGAAGAATTTTAATAATAATTATGTCACGAAATTATTATAGAAAACATTAGTTTCGCCACTTACTACACACTACAGGCTGTAACACAAAATAATAGTATTATATTCATTCTGCCTAGCCTTTTCCCAACTATGTTGGGGTCGGCTTCCAGCGTAACCGGATGCAGCTAGTACCAGTATTTTACATGGAGCGACTGCCTATCCGAACTCCACAACCCAGTAACTGGGCAATACGATACCCCTTGGTAAGACTGACTGTCAGACTTTCGGGCTTCGGACGACCCTTAAACGACTGTCAAAGATACAGCTTAACGTGCTTTCCGAGGCACGGAGGAGTCTCGGTATGTAAAGATGGTCACCCATCCACAGACCAACCCCGGCAAGCGTAGCTTAACCTGATGGACCGACCCGTGCTGCTGTTATTACTTAGCCACGAGCTCCTCACAAAATAATATTATGTATACTTAGCAAAATACTATAAGTACCTACTAGCACCGAGTCATAGTGTGAGTGTGACGTCAAAATAACAAGGGAAATAGATTACTCAAAATACGTACTGCCAAGTTTTGTTAAATTATTTATTTCTATAATTAACAATTCTGATCTTTGAACCCGGCTTCAATTGAAACTCTAACCTACCAAGTCATTAAAACAAATGAACGCAAAACCATCGAGGCGCACGTAATCACGAGTTATATTGTAAGGGTAACAAAACGCGCTTTAGTTAAGTTTCGAGTAACGTTGTAATTAGCGTTCGCTTAGTGACTGAGTATTTTGTATTGGAGTTATTGTTGTGCTCTTGATTCTTGGTTATGTAACGAAGGAAAGGTTTCTGGTGTTTATTGTGTTATTTGGCTATTTTGCGGCTCTGAATGTAACCTTTATGGAAAATTGTATGCTATTAGAAACGTATAGTGAGAAAATACATAAGATCTTCTCTCAGTACCCTCTGATATTATCGGACTTACTTATTCTCAGATCTAAAAACTCTTTCCTTTGAAATGAACAATATTCTCAAAGAGCAATAAGGGCCTTACCAAACTTTAGACACTTGTTTAACGCGTGTTCAATGTTAGTTTTATGTCAAACTCCATACAGAAATGTCATGTTTAAAAGGTGTTTAGGCTTAACAACTGATAAACACGGTTTTATGGTAAGTGTCTATTCAATTGCCTTGTAAGGGAAGGGACCTTCAATCATGTTTCTTAAAATCATTTTATGTAACGTATTTCAAACTGCTTTCTGCCAAAATCTAAAGACATCATTATGCAGGTAACTAATTAAAATCCGTCTTACAACCCTCATAATTAGCATCACAGGCTTTTGCAATTCTAAGAATCACGACCAGAAACAAAATTCTACAGCACTCATTCAAAAATTAAATTTTCAATAACACGAAACATCTAACGTTAAGGGCTGATTTCATCAAACTCTGTTAAATTATATTTAATTCTGTAAACTAGTTTACACGTCTAAAATAATTTATGTTTTAAAATCTAGATGAATTCGGTACCATTTCCTATCCGACTAATCTGAGAAGAAACACCGACACAAACTCCAAGTCCAGACACAATCTTGGTCAGATCTGCACCATTTTTCCAGTGTTAGTGATAGACGGAGCTATACAAGGCCGCTAGCACCATCCTTTTTTCGCAGTGGAATAATAATGGCATTAATACTTCATATTCAGCCCCCTGGGGGCCAAGTCTACTAATTTACAAACGTGTCAGTGGTCTCGCAATTATGAGTTTTTGACAGATTTTATATGGCATATCTGTCAAAAACTGATCATTGTGAGACCACTGACACGTTTGTAAATTAGTAGACTTGGCCCCTGGTCAGTTTTTAAATGAAAATATAATATTGATAGCAGTCATAGCTTAGTAAAATGACTGTCCGACTGCCAAGTCATAGGTCTCGAGTTCGAACCCAAGCCACGCACCTCTGACTTTTCGATTTCATGTGCGTATTGTATAATTATCACTTGTTTCAAAAACGGTGAAAGAAAACATCGTGAAGTAACCGGCATGTCTGAAAGATATTTTTCGACGGCATGTGAAGCCAAGTCAGAGGCCTCATAAAAACTCTGAAACCAGGTTAATCACTAACCACACGAAAAAGAAAGAATGAAAATAATTTCGTTATTAAGTGTCTCGTTACGCCATATTATGACGCAGTCTAACTATGAAAACAGGCCGTCAAAATGCTTAACTAGAGATTTAAACGAAGCTTGGTGAAATTAGGCCGTAAGCTTCATCAATTAAGAAAGAGTTAATTGTACATCAAAACGAGGATAAGTTATTCATGGTTTTGAAGCGAATGACTCGAGCAGGCCCATTGCACAAAGCGAATTCTTAATACACGAAATTATAAACGTTTAAGATGCTTAGCACGGCCATGATTTGAAAGGGGAGTCAAACTAATGTTGTGAAAACGGAAGGGAGAATGTTAAAAGAGATATAAATGCTTTTCAAATGAAGGATTATTATTAAAATTTTGTAATTTATTATGGGCTATTGAATTCAGAAAATTTACTCGGAAAAGTTCTTTGGTGAATAAGCGCCGTAATGTACGGTTATAAGAGTCACTCTGTAATTTGAATAACCTTGGTTAGCACATTCATGTAGCGAGAAAATGCTGCTGCTATTATTTTCTCCGAATTAATAAGATTGCCGATGTAACAACTCATTATCTGATCACTATTAAAAACAAAGTCAAAGTCAAATGATTTATTTCAAATAAACACTTATAAGGCACTTTTGAACGACAAAAACAAATAAATAGGAGAAGAACGGGCAAGAAACTCCACCGTTACTCTTTTAAAATGTTTTACTATATTTTAAACACTATAACTTCTTACAACACAACTCATATTTTCTCATAACTGGCGAAATGTGGGTGTATCTACTACTCCTCTGCCCAACCCTTCAGGGATTACAGGCGTGATAAGACGTTATGTTATAATGTCATGCAGTTTACTTATCTTCCCAGCATTATACGAAGATTCGCTTACCGAAACAATATCCCAGTCCACAAACTTATGTAACTTATGTTTGCACACTTGAAATCTGTCAGTATTCCCCCATCGTGTCCCATCAGCAACAGATCCTTACCATCTTATTGCGTCTTCTATTGCTCTACAAATACACATCGACACCTCAGTATTTGGACACATTTCTATGTCGTATCCACTAAGTCTTATGTCAATATTTGGTGTGTTCACCTCATTCCTAGTAGGCTCACACTCTTCACGTACATCTGTATCAAACAAAATTCAACTTTCGTCTTCAGTGATAGAAACTGTATCATCTGCAAATACAAGTTTGCAAGTACATTGTAAAATATACAAGCGTTACGAATAATGTTTACTTTCGCTGCGATTTTCGACCCTGTTGTCATGATTTAAGGGTGATTTCCTCTTGTTTGCCGAGATGATTTCGTTGTTACTCCTCGGAATTTTTCTTGTGAACTACCAGAATTGTTAATCTTATTTAAGCTTCGTAAGCTCCGAATAATCATTTGTTTGTCTGTATGTAATTTTATCGCGGTTTCGTGTGAAATATGTCTTTATTAGTCACATTATGTTTCATAAGTGAAGCAATCGGACTATTTTTATTATATCTAATCCTTTCTGATAATTTATTATTGTCTTACGGATCTCTGGTCGGCTGATAGGATTATTGAAATCTGAACTGAAACCCTTATCATTAAACGCATGGACAGT
This sequence comes from Lithophane semibrunnea, assembly GCA_947363905.1. NCBI lineage: Eukaryota > Metazoa > Arthropoda > Insecta > Lepidoptera > Noctuidae > Lithophane > Lithophane semibrunnea. The sequence goes on from OX376205.1 coordinate 1,332,419, forward strand.
ACTTTCACTAATTTCCAAAATGTACTGTTTTTTTTTCCATTTCTCAAATTACTTAAAACATGCTTAATAATTCTATGACTTCAACAATCATGTTTAATGAAGTACTAATCAATTAACAATCAAGTTTTCTAAATCTCACATCAGCTCATTTACCTACATGCAGCTCTTCCTTACAATAGTTCAAAGCATCTATAACTACTAGGTATCTATCTTTCTATTTAATAATCAAGTAGATAACCGTACCATTGACCAAATGGAGCACTTTTTTAGCTGCGAGCTTACAATTTTTCTAGTTAAGTGGACAAACTCCGTTTTTTTTAACTTGTTTCTATTTTAATAATTCCAGAAATGTCATGGAAAACACAGATTTTCTGAAAAAATAAACTATTCAATAAAAAATTGAGGCCGCGATCCCTGCCACCCCCTGCAGTCGACGAGGGATGAAATAGCTCCCAGTCTTCAATCAGGGGTTGATTCCACCCTGTCATTATGGGGCGGTATGTTACTGGTTCGCTGTTCCCTCATTTGCTCTCAATTTGTTGAACTTAATTGAGAACTATAGTCTAACTCTGTTACACCAAGTACAGTGTACTTTTGTAGACATTTCTTGTGGTTATTCTTAAAATTTGAAAGACGTCCACTACTGGACAATAGGCATGTCTGTCTACGTCTGTTTCATGTGTAATTTCTAATCATGATTAATATCTAAACTAATCTTACCTATACCTTTGTAAAAATATTGGAATGAAATGTATTTGGATAGTATTTTATTACGATCACATTAATTTGATTAGGTCGACTGAGCTGACTGTACCAAATTCAAGTTGTTGGTTTTCGTTTGCACATTAAATTTAATTATTTAAAGAGTGGTATCGGTTTGGAATAGAAAATAAATATGAATTCCAACAAATACCAGTGGTATTAGTTTTTGGTATTAGAATGGAATAACTCGTAAGTTTGGTCCTTGAAAAGTTCTACTTGCATGTTTTCTTAGTCACTCGAGTAATTTTGAATTCTACCAGCTGGTAGGTTAAAGGCACTGTTTTCTTTCGACAGTTTAGTAGGTACTGCGTTACGTTTGGTATCATGAACGACGAATCATCATCATCTGCCTAGCCTTTTCCCAACCATGTTGGGGTCGGCTTCCAGTCTAACCGGATGCAGCTGAATACCAGTATTTTACATGGATCTGACCTCCACAACCCAGTAACTGGGTAATACGATACCTCTTGGTAAGACTGGTTGTCAGACTTTCGGGCTTCTGACGACCCGTAACAACTGTCAAAGATCCAGAAATGACAGCTGGGACCAACGGCTTAACGTGCTTTCCGAGGCACGGAGGAGTCTCGATATGTAAAGATGGTCACCCATCCACGGACCAACCCTGGCAAGTGTAGCTTAACCTGATGGATCGACCCGTGCGGCTGTTATTACGTAGCCACAAGCTCCTCGTAGAACGACGAATACTGATAAAAAATATAGTTCCTATAAGAAACTCCAAAGTGTACTTGCTTTAATTATTGCAGCGTAAGGTTTGAAGGCTAATGGTAATGGCAAATTAAAGTGCTAGAGATAATAATAGCTGGTACTTCTGGCTCTATTTTAATCTTAAATGCCAATATTTTATTCATCTTCATACGTGTACTTGAGTGTACTACAGAATATTAAGCTTTATGTAACCAGAATAATAGCTATTTTAAATCGCTAAAACGGCTGAACGGATTAGCATGAGTTTTGGCACATGGGTAGACCATGACCTGGAGAAGGACAAAGGCTACTTTTCATCCTAGATCGTAGATGAAGTCGCGGGCAACAGCTAGTCCTACTAATATTATAAATGTGAAAGTTTGTGTGTTTGTGTGTTTGGATGTTTGTTACTCAATCAGGCAAAAACGGCTGAATAGATTTGGATGTAATTTGGCAAACAGATAGTTTATAACCTGGATTAACACATAGGATACTTTTTATCCCGATATTCCCACGGGATCGAGACTTACGCGGGTAAAACCGCGGGGTGCAGCTAGTAATATTATAAATACGAAAGTGAGTTTGTTTGTTAAGCTTTCATGCTAAAACGTCTGAACGGATTTGGATGAAATTTGGCCCATGCGTAGACTTTTATAGTAGAATTTTATCCCGATATTCCCACGGGATCGACACTTACGCGGGTGAAACCGCGGGGCGCAGCTAGTATTTATATTTTCGTAATAAATTGTAGCTATTCAGGAAAGAGCTGCGGATGCCTCATGAATGTTCACTGATTTTACTTATCACTAGGAGTCCTTCACTTTCTTCAAGAACTTACTAACGACTTACTGAAATTATAGTCTAGCTAAGTCCTGGCTTGTTGGATTACATATTTTTTTAGCAAATTTAAGAAGCGGCACAGAAAGTTGTTGCGAAGTTAGTTAGTTAGCCTTATCTAAGTATAAAATTTTGCTTAGACCTAAGGAAAATATAATTATGGACTTCGACTAAATTGTATTTTTCAAGTACTTTTTGCATCAATTTACCACGTTTCTAGCTTTATGTAGTACTAGGAAATGATAGCAACACGTTTACGCACATGCATCTATATAAAATTACTCTAGCGGTCATGAAACGTAAGTTAAGGCTCCCACAAACAGGCGCGAGAAAAGGTAGCGATGTCGCGCCAGTATGTACGAGCCTCTAGCTGAAACAGTATAAAAGTACAGTCAGGGAAATTAGTATTTTAATAGAGTGTCCATGTAGTTTCTGGCCCATTCTTCTCTATGTTCCCATCCCAAAAGGGATTTTGGAATGGGCAACTATCTTTCTGACTGACCGACTCTTTGACAAATACAAAAATACCGGTATTAAACAACAACAAACAGCAACAACAAAGAACAACAACAACGTTGTACAACTGTCAAAGAATGACAGTTATGATTTGATTATACGGACAGGGTATTTGATAAACATTCTTAACAAGAAGGGGTTTATTTATAAACGTTGCATAGTTATGGGACGTTTAAACGTCAAAAAATGTATGGATAAACAGTCGCTAATCATTACGTAACTTTAAGCAACGTTTATAAATAAACACCTTAGTTTCCCAACATAAGCACAATATTGTTCCGGTACAAGTAATTCACATCTACCTGCATCTTATCAAAGTAGCTCAATTTGTAACTTCCTACGCACTTGCTACTTTCTTAGGACATTGCTAACAGTTCTAATGACTCGCATATGGAGTTACTAGCGTCGAAATTAGACCTCTTTGAACCGCTAAATAACATTGTAAAGAGTAATAATGGAGTGCGAGTTTGGTAAGAAGAGATGTGTGGTGATATTGTTATTGGTATTTTAAGTGGCTTCACGCCTGTTATCATTTTGAGGTATACAGGTGATTTTCGGTAAAGAAATAACTAACAACTAGTCCCATTAGATATGTCATAGAAGTCGATTTTTAACCGAATTCTTCAAAAAGAAGGAGGTTCTCAATTCGTCTGTATGTTTTTTTTGTGTGTTTGTTCCGCGATATCTCCGCCAAGTATGAATCGATTTTGATGATTTTTTATTTGTTTGGTAGATCATGCTTCAGAGGTGGTCACATATAAATTTTATTAATTTTGCTTGCGTAATTTTTGAGTTAACTTCAATAATACGTATTTTTTCCACTTTGTCTATGTAGACGATATCTTATGTGACTCCGTCACTGTTATTAACATAGCACGTAGTGGTATTCTAATTTGTGTGTGGTAGGTACCACAACTAAAAAGTGAAAAATAATAACTTTTTACAAAAAAAAAAAAACAACGGACGAAAAACACAAAAAAGTGAAAAATAACTTTAGTTTCGGAAGTCGGTGGCAAAAAACGAAAATTGATAAGCAAAGGCACCAACTTCCGAAATTAAAGTTATTTTTCACTTTTTGTGTTTTTTTTGGAAGTCCGTTGTTTTTTTTTTTGGAATGAATTTATTTCAACCAGCATTGACTTATTACCAAATTACTCCAGGAAGCTTAAAAATCCTATAAGATTCAGGGTTTCTGAACTAGGACGAATACACTGAGCACAGCCTGCAACTACCAAGATTTCATCGATAGGTTTTTGCTTATGATATAGCTGGGCCTCAAATATACTTACATATGGGCTTTGAGGAATAATCTTAAATTTTAGACAGTTATTCCTCACAAAAACGGTGACAATTTTGTTCCATGGATCAAAGTTGCCTGACGTTGAAAAATCAGCCCGTCAGTTGAAAGATTAGAAAAGAAGAGAAAAAGGAGCTAAATACATTTTCAGAACTCCGGAACGATCTTGGAAAAACAACAATAATTTTTCCAGTTTGAAAGCCAAAGATCGGTAGGTAAAAAAAACAACCAGTTCATTTATAATTTGCGATATTTCAAGCAGCTGTAATATTTCGTTTTTATTCCGGTGTGTCCAGCGGTTTTATTTCACCAACATAAAATTAACATGCAAAACTTAAAATATATCCATTCATTAATACTAATGATATGATAATGTGAGACTTATACATGGTGCTCCGATCGGGTAGGTATAAAAAGCAAGAAATAAAGTTCATCAGATTGTGGAGAAGATACTTCGCATTTTAAGAGATTCACTGTTTCTTTTTTTTTAATCTGTGTTTTAAAAGTAATAAAACTAGTTAATTGATTCAGGCGTGACTTTGCGGAAATCCATTATAAAATACAATAGACGTGACGAGTCATAAAAACCCTGTTGCGTCCAGCGCTCGGTGTGGCAACACGTCGCGTTCTGGTTTGCAATTGGTCAATCGTCATCCTGAGGATGCCTCGTTGAGAGCCTTAGCTACCACGGCTTATTTTAATTTGTGAATTGTTTTGTTTTACTTTTAATTACGGACGCTTTTAACGTGCACCTTTTTCTGCATTGTACTCACATGTCAACATGAATGATGTAACCAATGTATTTAACAATATTCTGATTTAAAAAGAGTGTCCGTGGAGTTTCCTGCCCGTTCTTCTCCATAGAAACCTACTACGCTTTGGAATGGGCAACTAACTAGCTTCATCTTTCTGACTGACCGACCCTTTGACAATTCAAAAGTGCCTGTAATTGATTTATTTGAAATAAATGCTTTGAATTTGAGTTTGAGAGGTGAAACACGTGTCGATTTCTTACAGGGTTTTTATGACTCTTATGAATAGTCAAGCGGAATAGGTTACTAAATCTACGTCTATTGTATTTTAATTTGGTAATAAAACTTTCCTCGTGTCCTGAACATTCGTCATCAATAACATTCTCTTGTCCTTATCCCAATTTATTTGTGGTCGGCGCAAGATGTCTTCCATACTCTATCCGTCTTCATTTCGGTAGCCATCCCCTTTCTAGCCATATTTTATCTTTCACACAGTCCATCCATCGTTTCTTCGGTCTTCGTCTACTCTCATAGACGTCCACATGCATACTTCCTGGTGGCCAAGTCTACTAATCTACAAACGTGTCAGTGGTCTCGCATTGATGAGTTTTTGACAGGTTTTTTATGGCATATCTGTTAAAAACTGATCATTGTGAGAACATTCGTCTCAGTACAGAATAATCCAATTCTTTTAGTAAATTCCTCGAGCTCCTTTTACGAAGTTTCTGCTAGATCCACCATGATGCAGCACTAAACTACTTCCATTATGATCATTTAGGTTTTAATACTTTTCACAATTCCAAGATTGCAAGAACTCCCTGTATAATGTACATACGGGATGTGTAAAAACTGCAGCCTGATCAGGCGTATAATAGTTACAGTACCCTATATATGGATATTACGAGGACCCGAGGACCATATCGCGAACACTTAAAGTACCTTTTCACACCTTTGCTAAGGGACTAATAAAATGAAAGAAGTTTTATTTCTTGAATGGCTTTTAAAGTATTCTGAATTCACTTTAGGATGTGCCGACGAGATGTATTGTGTTTGATGAGGACGACCCGTGGGGTAATTCCGTAACACACTTACAGTAGCAATGGCTTTCATTTTGATAGTTATACAACATTAATTGCGTTATTTACGTTGTTGAGTCGACAAATTTTTCGAATATATGAAGCAATTAGCGATATCTTTCAAAATCATTCGGATTGTGATTAAAAGTGTCACTAACAAGTAATATTTTACTAGGAATATAGTACAGAAAAAGAGAGAGAGCGTTAGAGTTGTAGAGCGTCGTTTCTTTCACTCATAACAATGTGATAGTCTCTTGATGATTTTATCCTTTTATTTTTTTCTGTATTTATCCGTAATTGGCTCTATGTTTCATATATAATTGTTATCCATCTGTTATAGGTGTTGGTTTTCCTATAAATAAATAAATAAAAATATTTATAAATATAAAAAAAGGAGAGGATGTTATACAATATTCTATTAATCCAAAACACATACAGTCTAGGACATAAGTACATAAATAATCATAATCAGATCCGTCGATTGAATATTATTAGAATAAGCAGCTGTGAAACTAGCCATGCACCTGGGACACTAAGTTTTTCTATCGCTCGATAAGCTCAATTACACATTAATACCATTAGAGGGCTTATGTTTGCATTGTCAAGCCCCGGGCTGTTTCATCGGAGCATGTTTTTATATAGTTTGCAGCTTTTGCATGCCCTATAAAATTTTATTTTTCACCTAGTATTGTGGGTGCAACCAGTCTTACCAAGGGGTCTCGTGTTACCCAGTAACTGGGTTGTGGAGGTCAGATAGGCAGTCGCTCCATGAAAAATACTGGTATTCAGCTGCATTCGGTTAGACTGGAAGCCGACCCCAACATAGATGGGAAAAGGCTAGGCAGATGGTCCTAGTAGATGGTGTACCAGATAGATGGTGGGTGTAATTTCAGCCGCAAAAATAACTTGAAAAAAGACTTAGAAACGAAATCTACAGGACTGAGAAAAGTTGGTTCTATATGAGGATAAAAATTGCAGAAAATAATGCCCCCATTTCCTTATAGACAAAGTCGACTTGTGTCATATTAATTTAATTTCACTGACACAACGAATCATTTTTTTATTGGTTTATATTCTTCAGAAAGATCGGTGTGTAGTACTCGCAACCGGCGTGCGTGTAGGATCAGACGTTTGAACGAAAACGAAGCAAAACAAGTATGTAAGGATCGTAGTAAGTACGTGGCGTTCTGTAGATTTTGCCTGAACGAGCAGAGAGTTTATGTGTGTCAAAATCATTCAGGCCAATTTCCTACACGGCATAAATAGATAGGATGTAGTGCCTACTTCTTGTAAATAGGTTTTCCCAAAAAACTATTCACAAGAAGTTTTAATGCTAAATAAACAACCTCTCCTTCACACAGTAAATCTACCCAAAGTAGACAAAACACTCGTAGATACAAATACTGAAAGAAAATCAATTCAAAGGAAAAGGTTTCTTCTTAATTGTGTCTCCGATTCCATGTGTATCAGTAATCCGTATATCGGCGATTGTTTTTAGCTAACGTCTCTATCTGTTTGAAACACGATTCTTTGTAACGGCGGTATCTCGGCTGCCATGCCGCAATTACCGGAGCTGAGGATTTCATTGCCAAATATTTTCCTTTATCCGTTGAGGGGTGGGTGAAGGGAGAGGTGGAAGCGGTGATGAAGGAAAGAAGGAGAATCGATTGATAAGTGTCGGTGCTCCTAAACATTTTAAGCATCATCGTAAAAACTGGTGACAGTGACCAGATTATGATCCGTTTGAACAACTAGCTTAAAATATGTTTGCTAGCATTTTCTATATCTTTCAATATATTTATTTATACACATCGTGAAATTCAAATGGTAGACAAATCACTATTTGACTCTAAAAATACAGATTCTGGACAAAATTTCAAAGATCTTTTAGTCTATGCTTGAAATCAAAGCACCTTATAACAAGAAATTAAGACTTTGGTAAATGTAATGTTATGATACTGGGTCAACTACTATTTCAAAACCGCTTCATCCCTCACCTTGAGCAGATCCAATCCTCCCCCAGTGTTCATTATTGGAAGGTCGCAATATAGCCTGCGCCCGCCCATGCCGCGTCCCTTAATTAGGACATCTTCGATATTACGCCCAAAAGGTGTGCGACCAACGACTCGGCGAGATGTGTGACTCGAAACTGTATGGACAATTCTTCATTCTTATAATGATGTTTTAGTCCATTTTATTTTCTTGTATTTCTCCTTCAGTTCATTTGTCGAAGCATTTTACTAGCTATCGTTGAGTTCTGAACATCTTATGGCAGACAGCCCAGAAGCTACCACCGTGCCTACTGGAAACATAACAATTTTTTGTTAAGTAAGTTACCCATTGTTTGTATTTTCTATGAGTGTTCCAAATAAAATATTTTTCTTTTTTTTTTCTGTATTTTTATAGTTTGAGCCAATAATGACAGATGAAGAAGTTTAGAGAAATGAAGGATTTTAGAGAAATATATTCTTAATGATGGAGGTTTATTTGGATATTTCAGTTTCTTTGCGGTTTGAAGCAACTGAAATTACCTAGGCAGGCTTAAACCTATCCAAGCTGCATGTTTTGTAGGCTTGTTTGTGCCGGACTTTCCCGCAAGCTAATCGGTCGGTGAACTCATTACTTTGCGGGAAATTCCTGCACAATTTATTGCCTAATTGATTTTATTAGGTACCCATTATAATTATGACGTCAGCATTGTGATTACCAAGTCCGTCCGTAAACGTATTTTGCTTCACCACAAAACTTTGCAAACTATTGATAATTGCGGTACCTAGGTCTTCTTCTGTGCAAATGAGGTTAAGTTGGAAAATCACAGTAGGTTTTCCCAGTGCATAAGTACATTATTTAAATTGTATAATTGTTACTTGCGTAACATTCTTCATGTACCTAAGTTCCATGATTCTTTACTTCTTGAAAATACTTGTATCACCATTTACCCAGTCAATCATGTTCTCAACTATGTTGGGGTCGGCTTCCAGTCTAATCGGATGCAGCTGAATACCAGTATTTCACATGGAAGGAGTACTTATCTGATCTTCTCAACATAGATGCTGGTCTGTTACTGGTTTACTGGGTTGCTGAGAATTTTGTCGAATAATTTTTCAATTGCGCCACTTCTGAGCACGAGGGTTCCTGGTTTGATTTCTAGTTCGGGCAAAGTGTTTTTCTATCAAGAATTTCCCGGTTGATGGCAGTAGGCTCGCCCCTATTGCATAGGACTTTATCATAACTGGCGAAATGTGGGTGTACTATAGGTAAACCTCTCCGAAACTAACACGTCCGTTCGGGGATTACGGACGTGTTAGTTAAACATTCTTCTTTCACGTGCCTTATTAACCCGTGTAAAGGTAAGTGCGTAGAAAAACAAATACAGCTAATATACTAGAAACCCCATAAGTAGGAAAATAAGCCTTTTCCTTAGTCACAGTGGTCGCTCTATCTCCAATATTGTATCCTGCTAAGCTTCCTAATGAAACATCCGCTCATTTCGTCACAGATTTCCTTATAATTGGGACAAAGTCACGATTTTTATTTTCTCTTTGAAACGTGTGAGAATGGTAATACCAATTATTATTGTTTATCAGGTTTTATACCATAAACAAGCAATATAAACATAAAAAACAGCTTTTTAGAAGTTGATTAAAAATCGATTTTATTTTAGAAAACCAGACAGCATTTTTACCACGCGGTAGCGGTAGGTATAAAAACAATTTCATTGTCTAGCACTGCCCTTGTTTAGATGACTATCTCATCAATGCTATGTAAGCTTGTAGAATCACAAACAGCATTTCACCAGAGTCGAATTTCGAAAAATAACTAAGTGAAATCTTACCTAGTTTCCCTTTCAATTTCAAAACTATTCAAAAATCTTTAAGACTTTTGAATCTTCTTACACGTGACCACAGAAATAATCCATAACCGCTTCAATAGTTTATAACTAAACTGCTTAATATATAAGCACTAACCCGACTTTGTTTAAACCCTCATCATTCAGGGAGGCTCATTAATCTGGAGAAAAAACTTTGAATAAACAGAATCCGGACAACCCTGTAAGGATCGACGGACACTGGTAAGACGCGATTTGACGAGAGAAGACGCGAGTATACGCGATTTCCATAAGAAGTTAATAGTTTTTTTAAATATTGTGGCATGAACAGCTTGAAAAAGTCCTAGGATGACTTATAGACTGCATGTGACAATGATATTACTATAACCACCATGCTTGTCAAACCGACACGTGTATTTATTTACTACATAAAAAAAATCAATCTGCCTCGCCTTTTCCCAACTATGTTGGGGTCGACTTCCACTCTACCGGATGCAGCTGAATACCAGTATTTTACATGGAGCGACTGCCTATCTGACCTCCACAATAACTCCCTCCCGTAACTGGGCAATACGAAAGTCTGAAGACCTTAACGACTGTCAAAGTTCCAAGAATGACAGCCGGGACCAACGGATAATGTGCTTTTCCGAAGCACGGAGGAGTCTCGGTTTGTAAAGATGGTCACCCATCCACCAACCCCGGCAAGCGTAGCGTTATTACTTAGCCACGAGCTCCTCCTCTCTTTACTACATAATATCTTAAATTTCAAAAAATCTGAAAATTGAAGATGCTTCGTCTGACGTTCTCGCAAAATCCCTTAGAAAGGCGTCCTCGAGTCGAGAAAGGAAAATTGTTGTTTTTCCTATTATGTTCCAAGACATTGTTACACATAATTATTAAAAGGTATACATTACTATTATTTCCTGTAGGTAAACTAAAATAATTATCTCACATCCTGTAACCTCCATGTAAAATCCATGTTAATAATTAGTAGGTTCTTAGTTTCAGCTAAATAGCGTACGTTAGAAATAATAATTATTGATCCTTGATTTATATGGATACTTCTAAATAAAACATTATCATCCTTTTGGGGTTTGCTGCAGTCAGGAATAAACCGCGCGTCTCAAACAATTTTCCCAGAACACGATGTCCTTAATTCTACAAATATAAAGCTATACATTCAATTGTTTTATACAGGAATCGTGTCGCCTATAACGAAACTTTGCACGTAAATTACTTCGAGGAAGCTCTGGGGTCCGCGGCTGTGCTGTTTAAGTTGATAATTTTACTTTTTGTAAACATTCATGAATGAAAAGAAGGTTAGATGGGAAACTGAAAAGTTACAACAATGTATATTTAGTTTGTTTTCTTTTTGTTTAACATAACACAACATAACATAACATCAAGCCTGTAATACCTGAAGGGTTAGGCAGAGATGTAGGTACTTATAGTGACACCCACATTGCGCCTGGTATGTTTTAGTCCCAAGTAATAGGGGGCGAGCCTATAATGCCATCAATCAGGCTCAAATCGAGATTCTTTGCTGCTGTTTTTGTTGTTTTTTGTTAAAATTGCAAAGATCGCTTAGGTAGTACTTACATCGATGAAGTAGTACTGAAACCAAAACCATTTTTCGGTTAGAAGAAACTCGAGACTTTCAACTTGGGCCCTAGTAACACTATCAGCCAAGAATCGTGAGTTAGCATAACATATTTATTTATATTCACATTATTTTTTGCATTACTAAACATGTCTACCGTAAAAACGCTACATGAAAAATGAACAGTAGTTTTTGCTTACAACCTTATTTTTGCTGCTCACCAGTATTTATAAGCCCCTAACTTTAGAGCCATAAAGACGATATTACCAGAGCTTTTTATATTTGAATTGTAAGAGTAATGTTGTGTTTACGTACACGCAAAGCATAAACTTGAACACCCCTTAGGATTTTTGGCGGAGGATCTAATTTCTCGGAAAATGTGCCCCGTGATGTAAGTCGGCAGAATCATAATTTGAATCATTGGGACGTAATGCGTTGCTAAGGACGGCTGGATGCGTACGTCAGACTAAACGCTGTTGCGATTTGTCGAGACATTTTTTAAAATTCTTGTTACATCATTATGATTCTGTTAAGAAGGTACTTCGGATTTACGTCAACAGTGCTTTTGGTGGACATCGAACTTAAGACCTCGTGGTTGTCAGTACGCTCCTATCAGGTCGCTAGGTAGTAGCCTAAGTGGCCTATTGGGATAGTAGACACCCAGTACCCAATGGAGGATAGGTTACCTGTAACGTAAAAAAAAAGTCATCATTTATTTTATTCCAAGAATCAAAATAAAACATTCTTCATGTATATTGTATTCATATCATTATGCTTAGGTATTTGAGTCATCTGAAAGTAATGTTCTACTTATGAACGATGACCTGGCAAACTGTTTACTATTTTTGTTCGTTTACAAGTTACCATAACGATATGTAATTTTCCCTATAATTGATAAATCTTTAAAAAGAACTTTGTCACTTCGTTATTGTAGTTTTGAATTTTTGGCAGTGAAACAATGATCTCATTGTTTTCTTTGTGTAGGTTTCATTTGTTTTTTGCATAAGTTGTTAAATAGATGTAATTTACGTTAGATACTAATAATTAATAATTATATTTTAATCATTTGCTACTCATCATGATCAAACTCAAACTCAAAGCATTTTTAAATGCTTTAAAAATGCTTTGAGTTTGAGTTTGATCATTTGCTACTGATAATAATATGGACTGTACTGTATTATCTGAAATAACATTAATTAGGTACTATTAACATCTCCTTCGAGTGCACACCCACAATATTTTCCAGGCTCTCATTATAATTATAATGAGGGGAAAATATACTCTACTGCAACCAAACACAGAGACCTTGAGCACCCAACCACGCAACAACTAAACCAACACAGAGTTCGCAGAAAACATCACACCACACCACATGACAATCAGCATGATCATACTCCTGCCCTTATCACAATGACATAACCAATATTTACGAATCGCACATGCACAGGATTCCTTAGATAAAAGTCGAGATAATAATATAACATGATCAAGATTCGAATGATGCTCGCCGATGGCATCCCACGTATGTTTACAAGATAACATTTACTGGTAAACCGTATCAAAATTATTTGTTACACAAATAATAACGCATGGTGGAGCTATGTTTTTTGAGACGTCGTAGATGAGAAACTCAGGCTTTTGAATAAGTTTCTAGAGTGACACACCTACAATGTATTTTTGTTGTGTTTTTGAAAATTAAAACATTACACAGATTAAAAATAATTAGCCCTAAGAAGACAGTGTTGCCATTTTCGATTTGTCCTTTGAGACCAATTTGCATTCAACAACAGACTTACTTTCTTATCACTTTGGAAAATCTGCTCTAATATTATTTCAAGGATAAAGGCCTATCAAATTGTTCCGAAGGTCAAACTCGCCTAAATCCTAAAGTCTTGATTAAAATTTTAGGTTTTATGTTAATTTGAGACAATTTAGATCGAGAGCTCTCCAGAATTTTAGGCTTTGCAAAAATTTTGCATAACTTTTTGTTTAATTGAGTTTTTAACGATAAAATTATGGTTAGGCTAATATTAGGGCTATTCTTATTTACTTTCACTCTCTACTCTGAGAAGAAAAAATATAATGTAATTTTAAGTAGCATCAGCTATTTGCTCATTAATTCAGCCTATATTTTAATTTGTCACTACAAAAATTATCAGTGTATAATGAGAAATCGAGCTCTTTCTAAAAGACTTTGTCCAGAGAAGCACTTTAATGTGGAAATAATTATTTAAATACATACTAAAAAAAAAAAATTGACCTTTGAGCATTTCCCCTCCTTTCTTTATATTCAAATTCAAATTCAAATAGCCTTTATTTCTGATACTGTACATGCAATTACATTTCCATCGTATAAAAGAATTACGAATTGTGATTTACTTTCTTTATATACTTGTACATAATTATTATTATTAATTTAAATCAGTAATTATTTGTATTACATTTTTTAAAGATAAAAAAGAAAGATACAGAAAACAAATATTTTGACTTTGTATTTTAGTACCTACCTACATAGATTGAGAAACACTATTTAAATTTGTGAAAATGTTAAAATATTCCGATCATTAATTAAGAGTTATCTCTTGAAATAAATAATTAAAACATGAGATCTAATAAATTTTAATCCATTTAAATTCACGCAGGGATCGTATCATAATAAATTGGATCATAACTTTAAATTAAATCTTTTTTAGCTATCAATAAGTAATTAAGCTTATAAATAATTTAGTTTAAAAACGTTGATTATAAAATGTTCTCGCTTATTAAAAAGCTGTAAGCTTATGTTTAAATTCATTTTGAAATATGTAAGAGTTTCTAGTTTTATAAAGTGCCATGTAAATATTTTGCATTTGAATCACAACATGTGAATTACACTGGCTACTTTCGTGACCCCTATATATACCTAAGTTACCCATGGGTAGGTATGTAAGATTTTCTTATTTTCAATGTAGATAAGTGTCGAGATCCAATCTTTTTGTGGAACAGTGCTGTAATTTTTTATAAAAATATGCACCGGGTTTTCAATTTTTTGTATAAATAAAAATACTAGGTATCTCAATCTTCATTGAACAACTTACAAATGAAAAAAAATACCATAACCCTTAATCGCGTCTCGGCTCGCGTTTTTAATCGTAATATATCAGAGGGGCAATTTCTAGTATTTTTAACATCGTTCGCATTCTAATCTCGTTGTCAATCTGTCAAAAAATCCTCAAATTTCTCTACATTTTGACACGTTTTTGACATTGATTGTCACTGAGATGAGATTGCGATTGGGACTTGAATTTGAACGTTTATTAAGTACAAGAATTTACCTTCAGATAAGTCCATGCTAAAAAAGCTACAATTTACCAAAGTGCATGCAACATGATGACATCACCGTGAATAGTTCCATGACCATGCAATGAATTCATTTGTTTAATCAAATGTTCAAATAATCAGTAATTCAATGTTTATTCATCGTTACATTTCCATGAAAACGCATAATAATGGGGAATTTTCAATTTTATTATTTACTTTTTTTGAATTTTTTTAATGCGATATTAACCTATTTTATGGTAAAGTTACTATAATACCAGTACTATAATTATTATAACACTTTTAAGCTGCAAATACTGCAGACTTATATTAACTAGCTGCCTTACAATGACTAGTCTAAAACATGCCCGGTCGTGTCTCTGAAACTACGGGCTAGTTTGCTAGTAGTGACTACTCCGAAACTAGCCCGGTGCTAGTTATGAGTAGTCTGAAACTAGCACGGTGTTAGTCTGAAACTAGCACGTTTCTAGTCTGAAACTAGCACGGTGTTATCATGAAACTAGCACGGTGATAGTCTGAAACTAGTACGTTTCTAGTCTGAAACTAGCACGGTGCTAGTCTGAAACTAGCACGGTGCTAGTCTGAAACTTGTACGGTGATAGTCTAAAACGAGTACGGTGCTTGTCGTGATCAGTCTGAAACTGGTTAGTAACTAGTTGTAACTAACCCCAATTCAAATGTTAAAGCAAATTATTTAAAAAAGATTCAACTTTGACTTGCATACAAGTCCTGTGCTACTGACCCACTGACACACATCATCATTGACTTACTACCGATCATCAGTGATGACTCATTTCTTTCCGGATCGTAAGTTACTCGCTCCTATTACACAAAGGATCAGCTGTTGTAACAAACTGTAACACACATTATATGTAGTTACTAACGCGACCTCAAATCGTTCGCCTCGAGTTACATGCAATATGAAACTTGAAATTAGTGCATATAAACAAATGGGCATCATGGTACTCGCAGACAGGCGCGACGCGATTCTGGTCGAACAATTTCTATGAAAACTTCACGGAAATTGTTTTACCTGTGTCGCGTTGAGCCTTAGATGTTTCGTGTTAATTGTATAAATGCTGAATAGAAATAGCTACTTTATTTGTTTAATTAACCATGTTAATGATAAAATTATGTGATGCCGTGATGGCCCGAAGATACAGTGATTCGCATCACGAGGTTGTCCTCTGGCAGCCATCAACATATTTTTTTTCCAAAATAATTCATTAATTAATATACTTTCTTTATCTTGGAATCATCATTGTCTTAGGTTGAATGAAGGATGAAAACATCGCAATCGGAAACATGAATTGTACCTACTGTTTGAAATGAAATGTTTTAATAATATCGTTGTATTTTCTGTGCTGGTCCCAAATAAAATATTTTTCTTTGTTTCGTTTTTCTATTTAACTTAGTAGAAGCGAAGTCCTAGTAAAGTGCAACCAATATTGATAGTTATCTTTAAAATTAATACACGAACTAGATTTTAATTGCTCTAAACTCCATCCAAACTTAGAATCCATGGTTTTCCAATTACTAGACTGATATTAACTAGACTTTAACTGACAAGTCAAACACTAAACTTCACACGAGTATTAATCCATTTCCAATCCATAAACAGTTTCTGAAAGTATACTTTATTCTGTAGCAGTAGAGTTTTATTTCAATTGAAAGATAAAGTAGCGGAGTTCCGTTTTGGTGTGTTTTGGTGTAACAATTATTATTATTATCAGTTTACTAAGTAAGTCAGTTGCGTGAATTGATGATAATGTAACGTGCGCTGACGCTGACCAATGACGTCAGAGCTTTTGTAGTATTGATAGTGTTAGGGGCGAGTTCTTTGGCTTTAATAACTGAAATCTGTCTATGGTTGTGAATTAAACATTTGGCTACTTACACAGTGTTAGGAAAAAGTATTTTCACACATAGCATCACGCTTGTAATCCCCGATGGGTCAGGCAGTGTACCTATAGTACTCACAATGTGAGTACTATAGGTACACTGCCTGACCCTTCGGGGATTACCAATTATATTTTAGTCCCATGTAATAGGGGGCGAGCCTGTTACCATCAACCGGCCACAAATCCAGACCCCCGGCTGCTACTGAGAAATTACTCACGGAATGTCACTTTGCCCGACCTGGGAATTGAATTGACATAAATAAGAAATATTTTACCTTTCAAATAGAAATATAACCGCAAAAGGCTAACTTAAAATTGTTTACTACCAGCGATAAATAAAATAGGTACTTTGTGGCTTTTCCAAATAACAAGATATTATAGTATATAATATAATATTAGTATAATATAATATAATTATAGCACTCACATAATTTAATCGAAATCTGTTCGATTTTCCCTTGAAAACGAACCTATTTAGCAAATGTAGTTGTAACTACAGTATTGCATCTTAAAGAGAAAACCACTTTCTCTACTACATTAGTTAAAATATCACTTAATACCCATAAAAACTTAATTACCAATTTATCGTTACGAAAACCAATGTTGGAAGTAATTCTAATGACTAACTGAATAGTGTCAGGGGTCAGGGGGCAGCAATCTGTCATTCAGAAGATCTGTTACTTATATAATGTTCTGATCTTTTGACCTTACGAAGGGGATTTCAATTGGCTTTTGACTCTTGGATCAGAAGCTGTGCTTTAGAAGTTGTTTTTCATATTGTAATCTGATCATCATGAAGAAAGAATGCATAAATTATTATAAAACGTCAACTGCCTTTCTGTTAAAGAGCACGGATAACTAGAAAATCGCTAATTCGATTTACATCATAATTTTAATTTGTTCTTCGGCTGATTTATAATAGTATCTATAAATATTATAGTTACCAATATAAAATAGATATTAATAGGTGTATTTGTTTGATATTAATAGACTTCGACACCGTTTGACCGATCACCATGAAAGTTGGAACATTATTAGACGATTTACATTCACGCGCGCGGAGCCGCAGGCAAAAGTAAGTTAAGTATAAAAGTAAGCTGCCATACCTTATAACTACTCATAAGCCTCAAACGTTGCCCACGTTCCCACATTGAACTAATATCAATTATATTATTTGGCCACGATAACAAACGGGCTCAGTTAATATGTGACTAAGATTGTGCCCGCTACTGATAACTTGACTAAAATAGGACGCCTAATTAGAATAACGGCTTTATTTGAGTTTGGCAGACAACCTAATGAACTAAATTGATTAATAAGTTTAGGAGACGAGAATCGTATTTTATACCTCAAAGAGTAAAATAGGGCAGTTTGATAATAGCGGCGCAGCAAGTGGCGCCGTCGAGTTTTGTTAAGATGTTACTGGAATCACCGAAATGCCGGATAAACACTGACTGGCGACAGTCACTCTAGCAGAGCGTTGCATCGTTGGTTGCATGGCGGCTGTCTTCTGATGACAGAGAGGACGTCAGAGGAGCCGCTGTCGTACCACGTCTACGACTAACTGCTATAATACAATCCTGATGACATTGAAGGTGCTGAACTACTAATACGATGACCACTACTGGTAAAGGCTATCCTGCGCCGCCGCCGGTAGATATTATCGTTAAAGATAATAGAAGGCCAGAGCAGACGAGATCTTGAGTCTAAACCCCGAATCAGTACTTAGTAAGGCATGGGACGCCCCCCAGCTAGAGGGTCCGATGATCCTAAGATGGTGTCCGGCGACAACTTGAATACGAAAGGTGGAAAACATGCCCTATCTCCAGCAGTGGACTGTTATGGGTTGAGTTTATTCTAAGTCTAAAACCAATATTTGAGTAGTACCTACCTACTATTTTGGCCCATTTCCCCTCCAATCGGTTCCGAGGAACATGGAGCAGTCGTATTCCAGAAACATGCGATATTATTCTGATTGCTTTGTCAATAGCTACAGAATTGGTTTCAATAAGCTAAGACTTCATTTACTAAATGCTAGCGTAGCTTCCAGGAATTTGCAGTTGACTTGCCATGCTTATATGGCTTTTAGAGCCATCCAATCTTTGAGTGGTGACCGTAGATCAGAAGACAATGTAAAACAATAGAAGCTGGATTGTTTTGGATGCGGAAGACGTCATGGTGTAACTGAAAAAAGGAAATAATGTTGCTGTTGTCAAGAATTAGGGTCAACATAGTCGGAGGTCAAACTCACGATATCTCGCTCATCAGTCTGTTCCTTATATGTTGCGTTATGGCCTCATATAGCCTTTATCCAAAGTGCCTTACGATAACTAAAATTGATAATTATTTGTAGTATCGATGTTTGTGAAGTATGGCAGAAGAAGACATATAAATTGGAACATCTAAGGGCAAGATAATGATGATCATAACGATCGGTGTTCATGCGAACCCTTTGAGACGCTGATAGTCAGCAGTTGTAACATTAACCAATTATCAAATAACAAAATCAAGATTATTATGTCATGTATCCTAATCAGTATTCATGTCACCATTATTTTGGACGTCCTAAATTCTAGCTTTCGATACACAGGACGTTGCATAGACCAGATATTTACGAGCTGTCTAGAGGTCGCCTCGGTTCTTGGCAAATATGTGTTAGAATTACTTCACAAGTATTTACATGTTGTACTAATTATTTGAAGATAATTAGGTGTATGGCAGTGGCACGTTTTTTACCACCGGACCAATACATAAATTTGGTATTCACTTATTAGTATTCTCCAGCTATGATCCAAATTTATTTGGGGCCGACAACATGTCACTGTATTCTTTATCCATACTTCTCTATTAGTTTTCATCTCGGTAGTCACCCCCTTTCTATCCATACCATCTTTCACACAGTCTATCCATCGTTTCTTTGGTCTTCCCCTACTCTTATAGCCATCAAATTCACACTCAAAACTTTTTTGACGATTTATCTTACTTGCTAATCACTGTCACAATTATTATATCATTCACTTATCTAAGGTAAATAAGCGACGATGTCTATAATTCTCAACCATGGTGAAATTCGGTAATTATACAACGATACTATAATTAATTACTTTACTTGACTTGTTAAAGTCTCATAGAAGATCTACCATAAAAATTTCATTACTAATTTCTCATTCTTCGTCATTGCAAACTGTTTTTAACATCATAACATTGCTTTCATATCATAATGCTGTTACAAGAAGCTAAGCTACCATACATCATAGCCATATGTAGCAGTAAAGGAAAAAACTAAAAAAAGTCAAAAAATCAAAAAGAAATAATACAGTAGGTAGTCATTAACACAAGCAATATCATAATCATACCACGATCAGCAAACCATTTACACAACCGTAATACTTTACCTCTCAAACCAATCGTATCTGTATACGAGGCCTATACCAATATAGCAATAAACCCACTAATTGGGGCATTAAACCATAGACCAACATTAGAACAGTTATTCGGAATGACGGAGATAATATGAGAACAAATAAGCCATGGTTTTATGGGCGTATCTTGCAATGGGCCAAGGTTAGTCTTCTGCGTGGCGTGGGTCGTTGTTAGTACAGAGGAGAGGCGAAGGTAGCCATCTTGAATACTAGAAGTTGTGCTCCAAGGTGGTATTGTTATGTAATTAGAACAATTAACATAGCCGTGATCGTTGGTGGGGTAAACAGAGACGTTATGTACTCTAAAAGTACAATTTAGCTATTGTAAATTTTAGAATATTATTTTATTTTTAGTTAATCCATCAGCAGCTGTTATCAAGTGGATACCATCGTCTTTATTTCTGTGATCACCAATCGGCTTGCTACAATCATTCGGAGTTCAATGTTCGGTTGTATTGATTTAGGTACAGAACTAGAGATTATTATAAATATTCCCGTTATCATAGTCAGTATACGTTACTGATCAAAGTTTCTCACTGATATATTACTATTCTTTCGATAATCGATTGCATGGATTCCTTTACCTAACATAAGTACAGGAATTTACTGTGGGCTGTTACGGCTATTAGCATAATTTGCTTTACATTAACTTTAGGGTTTATATTTACGATAAGTCAATGAATTTAATATTTTTCTGAGAAAAGAGACCTTTACAATCCTAAATTAATTTAATATTGTACAAATCAAACAAAATATGAGTTTCTCCTCTATTTATTTTATCCCATAATTACGTGAAGCCTTGAGATTCGTTAAACATTCATTAAAACTGCGAGTAATCGCAAACATTTTTATTTTCAATATTTACTTCGGCACACGAAGAAAAAAGTAAATAGTGCTTATGGTCTTCAAAATTGTACTTTATGTGTATGGGAGTAAAAGTTATGAATTCATTTTGGTCAAATAAAGGTCAAAACGAAAGCTCTTTTCAGGGTTGAAAGAGGATATATGGTCAAGGATAATATGCCCTATATGTTTATCCTTTACGTGTAAATTTCATGGGGTAATTTGTAATTCAGTGTAAGATATCATCTTCATCCAGTGCTTAGATATACTGCTACTTGCAAGACGCAAATTAAATTTTCTAAAGCGATAATATTCCAAAGTTTCTCAGTGATAAAGTTTATGATTGGTCCTAATATAGCCCCTGTAAGAAACCCCTATTTTTAAGTTATAAATAAAAAAACTGTTTTATATAAACAGTTTTTTTATTTATAACGTACAAATATTTGATGCCATCCAAATTCTAGCTTTATCAGTTGCTCGTCCTGTCACATCAATTGTTAGATTATTACAGAATTCATCAATTAGTAATTTTTGAGAGTCACATAATGTAACTGTTAAAATTGGAAACGATCAAACAACAACGACAACAACTTCGTATAACGATCGAATCTACTTTTATGCGTTTGCATAAAAGTAGATTCGATCGTTGTAGGACCACAATGTTAAAATATTGCTACTTTTGAACCTTAAAACAGGTATATCCCTGAGCTCCTTCTAACCGTTAGATAGCTTCCAGTTGCCATCGTTAGAATCTAACGCTATCTACGGGAAGAAGGAAGTTTATTGTTTATCCCATAAACATGGATTAGCTATACATATGTGTTTAATGTGTAAAACTGCTTATAGTTGATGAAGCTCGAACTAAAGCTGTAGCTGCTAGCAGTACAACACACTGCTACGCTTAAGGCGACAACTAAGCAAGGAAGAGAGAATAATGTGGATTACGAAGTTGTTTGGCTTTAGAAAAAATAATAGTAATCTTATCTCAGAGAAATATCTTGGGTAAAAACATGGTTTGAAGATTTTAGAACGAATATAAATTATTTATTTAATAAAAAAATGCTAAATTAATTTTAAAAAGTCATTTTGATGTCTCGGCTGATATAGCACTATGATAATTATTATGGTAGTTTCAATATATCTGAAGTACCTGTCATGTCCTGATAGTCGGTTTCTTAATAGAACAATAATATTACACGAAAGGCTAATAAATAAACAGAAAGCAGAAGATAATCAACATTCAAATAATATTGGTACGTCATACGGAGAACCAAAGTATAAAGATAAAGTAAATTGCAATTAAATACAAGAAAAAATTGATGATTTAAAATGCAATTCCAAATGAGGCTTCAGTAACAACTGCAATAATCAAACGAGGGAATAAAAATAGACTAAAATAGAGCACATTCGTGTCCAGTCTCCAACTGTGACTAAATAGGACAGATAAACTACACAGCGCTTATCAACACAATTCTTTCCAACGTACTGCGAACGTGTCCGAACCGGTTAGTTCGTGTCAGAGCGAGATAGACACACTTCAACGAACGAAGGAAAGAGATGCCTAATCGATGCCCGAGTAAGACCACAACACAAACACGAGAAAGATAAACGAATATAGTATAGCTGGTTGCACGTTGCGTTTTCTGCGGAGGTAAGCATTAATTTAATTTAGACTTTGCAGTTCCAGTTTTAGGGTCGGTTTTCGGGTGTGCTAGGGAAATATATGATCCTCAGCTGGATAAAGTCTCGATTTTAAGGCCGTGCCCTCGAAAACAGCGGAGTTAATTCCTTGAAGTTGGGAGTTGTTTGATTTTAATTTTGCTTTTTTACAAGTTTTGTGAAGGTTCTGCTTCCAGAGGAGCTCGTGGCTAAGTAATAACAGCCGCACGGGTCGATCCATCAGGTTAAGCTACGCTTGCCGGGGTTGGTCCGTGTATGGGTGACCATTTTCACATATCGAGACTCCTCCGTGCCTCGGAAAGCACGTTAAGCCGTTGGTCCCGGCTGTCATTTGTGGATCTTTGACAGTCGTTATGAGTCGTCAGAAGCACGAAAGTCTTACAACCAGTCTAACCAAGGGGTATCGTATTACCCAGTTACTGGGTCGTGGAGGTCAGATAGGCAGTTGCTCCATGTAAAATACTGGTATTCAGCTGCATCCGGTTAGACTGGAAGCCGACCCGACGAACATAGTTGGGAGGAGGCTAGGCAGATTGATTGTGAAGATTCTGCTTCCTGTCATAATACATCTGAACTTGGTATGTTATCACCAGAAAATATAAGGTAAAGAAAAAAGAAGAACTAGCTTTAGATAACCAGGACTAATACAACTAAAATAACGCAGTAATGAAAAGAGCTAAACAATTCTCTCTCCCAAAGTAAGTTCTACCCCAGAAAATTCAGACACAAGAATTTCAAAAGCAACATACAAATTAAAACTATTCTAATTGAGTTTCTAATTTTTTTATTTGGTCTGCTTTTACTAGCCGAATTTTCAAACCTGAGGCCAATTTAAAGGCCTCGCTTTTCTCGAGGCCACGGGCCTGCTGACGTGAAGTGCTCGATTCGATTCTATCAGATGTTCGTACAACGTTCGCTTGACTGCTAGTACGCCACTATTTTTTGTACACTGCGTTTTTTTACTCTTTCCAACAATGTAAACAAGAAAGGCTTCCTCGTTAATCTGGGGTTAAGAGAGGGTGTTAGACGGTTTACTGCAAATCAGTTTAGATTACAAGTTGTAACTGTTGACTCTACTATGGGTTTTAGTGTGTATATGATTGTTAAGTTGTATCTTCTATCTATTTTGACTACTGAAAAACCGGTTCTGTCTCTGTTTCAAGTTGACATTTTGGAGTTCTTGAAAATAACCTCAATGGTTTGATTTTCGTCCTAGACAAATTCTACCTTTGCATTTAAAAATAACATTGTAGTTATTTTACCCGACTGCGCAAAGCAAAGGAGCCATTCAATAGTATAGTAACTTGCCCAGTTCCCATTGCCCATACCAATTTCAGGTCAAGTTTGAATGTGAACTTTTGATGGTTCAGTATTGACTAAAAATGTATGTTTATTTAATCCCTATTTCATAACCAACTCCAAGTAACTTACCACAATAATTTTAAATAAAAAAGTCAATGCAACCAAATGTGCATCTTCTTAGAAATGAAAAAAAAAATGGAGTTGACTTCACTATAAGTTTTTGACCTTTATCAGTTCAACAAGTGTGCTCATGTCATTAAAGGGATGATCAGATGAAACTAATGTGTAACGAACTCTTTCGGGGATGCCGCTGAATAGTGTCACGTCTCAATGGCCCATAGAACGTAGGTAACTTGCCCAACTTTAACTTAAGTATAACTTTCGAGATTAAGCTGGGAACGTGGACGTTTTTTTAATGAGATCATTGTTAAATTTTGTGTTTTAGTATGGTTAACGAAGATGTTTGAAGAATTAGGCAACTTTAGAAGATTAAAAATGCAATCTCAATACCTATACAGTGTTACAAGGATCTTTTGGTACTTGAATCACATTGACGGAGGGCGTAATTTTTGGTAAACATTTATGAAGTTGTATTGAAATAAAAAAAAACCGGCCAAGTGCATGTCGGACCACGTACAATGAAGAGTTCCGTAGTTGGGATGAATTTATCCCAAAAACAAACTAAACATTTTAGTTGAAAAATAATTTCCCTCATTGAGTGCATGTAAGCGTGTAGAGTATTGTGATAAAATAAAACTAAAAATTAAAGATTTTCGGACTTTTTTCTTTACCAACTGTGATACCATGCTTCTTGCCAAATTAAATGATTATAGGTCAATGGGAAGTACCCTATTATAGTTTTGATTTATTTGCGAGTACCTATCAAAATAATATGTCGCATAATGGACGTATTTTTTATTGCGTTGACATAGAAGATTAATTTTTTTAGAGCTCCAATGGACCGCAGACTTATGTATTGTTATAATATTAATTTTTTAAATTGATACCTGTACATACGTGTACGTGTGCCTGAGGAAAAGGGTCTTGACAGACTGCCAGACAGACAAACAACGAATTAAGTAAGAATAAACGGAATATAAGGGTTCCGTTTTTTCCTTTTGAGGTACGGAACCCTAAAAACAAGATGGCGGCAGTAGTTCCGATTTTGGCCACTCGTCAAAAGATCCTTGTAAACTGTATGCAAGTTGCCTGTCAATAAAATGTCAATGGGAGTTTTTTTATGGAAATGTCCCTGAAGCAAATTAGAACAATTCATAAGACATGGGTCTTATGAATTGTTCTAATTTGCCCTTCGACATATTCCTTGCGTAATTGATTCTATTCTTACACCATCATTATTCACGCCATAGATTTGTCTAATTTCGACCTAATACTTCCAAAAATTAAAAATCTATCCATAGACGAGAGTTTTATCGCCTCTGACTCTATGATTATTGAACATAATGGTAAACAAGCTACCAATCATACCTCTACTTTGTTCGAAGACTTTCCAAAAATGCATCCTTTCCTTCATCTGAAAGAAAAGAAAGAAGAAAAGAAAGAAAGAAAATACATTTATTTAGCACACAACACAATGTAACTACATGTAAACGAATAAAAATAAAAAATAAAAGAAACAATTCATCGATCTGCATTTTATTTATCTACACTAATCTATCTCTAACTATCTATCTATACCTATCTATACCTATCTATATAATCTATATAATATTATAAAGAGGAAAGATTTGTATTTTTGTGTGTATGTTTGTAATGAATAAACTCAAAAACTACTGCGCCGATTTCAAAAATTATTTCACCATTATAAAGCTACATTCACCCTGAGTAACATAGGTTATAATTTATAAAGATTACACGCGGGCTAAGCCGCTGGCGGCAGCTAGTATCTGATATAAATAAAATGTCACCTCGAAAATCAATGAGTTTTGTAAGCATTATGCTTACTTACAACTGATTGATTTTCGAAACTGAGCTATACAGCTGATTAGGTAGATTACCTACTATTCGTCATCGATCATCATATTACTGACAAAGTTCAATCAAAGTGCAATGATAAACAAACGTACAGACTGATTCATGTCTGATTTCGCTGACTTAGCTACCCGTCATCCAATCACGCTGCGCCGACAATTATTAATGATTTCCGATGGCATGACATCATGTTGTGATAGGTTATTCTGCCATATCGTATTACGAGTTAATTTCCTTTCAATTGTAGAATTAACCCATTGGATTTAGTGGGGTCAGTTATACAAACAAACTTACATTTGCAGATTTACAGATTTATTTATTTATTTGCCATCAATGTAGGTACAAGTTTAAGATGATACAAATAGCTGAAGGTTACCGCTACATTCTACCTTACGGCATGCAAATTCATAGAAACTAATAGATTACATACAATATTATTATAAATTAACAACTAACATGTCATTCTAATTAACACTAACAAACATAAAAAAGGAAATAATAATAAAATAATAATTATCATCAAATAGTCAATTGCACATAAATAAATCTTGTCAATAAAATGAATTTCATTATCTTGGAATTATAGTTATGTGAAATATTATTTTACAAACATAATGTCATTTACAAATTTTATTGTCAAATTTCTTTATCATTTAAAAAGTCATTGATACAATAATAACATTTATCCAATAATAATGCAGTGAGCTTAGATTTAAATGTTCGAATAGGGTGTTCTTTGCAGTTGGAACGTATAAGAGAACATGTACAATGTTTGTTCTTGAGATAAATTAATCCCAATTACGGAACCCTTCATTGTGCGTGGTCACACGTACTTGGCCGGATTTTTCATGTATTACACTGATTTCCCCGTGATTACCGGGCTGACTTACGTGATTCTTCGGAAGCCGGTGGCAAAAACTGGAATACAAAACCAAAGACACCGACTTCAGAAAATAAAGTTATTTTTTACTTTGTAGTGTTCTTTTCTAAAGTCGGTTTTTTTGTGTGTTTACAGAGCATATGGTTCTGGCCTCCTGGGTTCGATCTTAGGATCGACCAAATAATAAAATGGCAGTCGCAATAGCGCCCGAAAAGCGTTGTTGTAATGAATAAGCAACGCATTGGCTACACGTTTCGCCCCTATTAGATGGAACTTAAATATAACTGGAGAAATATGGGTGTACTATAATTACACTTGACCCTTCGGGGAGTACTACAGGCGTCATAGCAAGCTATCCCTAAAGCCAATCACATCCGAAATGCAAACACATCAACTTTTAACACTACACCTATGACTCAAGTCCAATCAAATCGTACTATACAAACAAATTGATTCACAATAATCACATTTCGATTACTTTGTGCGCACGCGATGCTTAGTGGACAATCTGATGGCTTCCGATGACGTCACTGGCCTTGACACGGTGACTCACAGGTTAGCTCATGTTATGTGGAGTACTAAGAAAGTATGTGGGTAATCAGATTAATTGCTGTAATAGAAAGCTGATTATGATTATGTTACGGTAACGTTGACGATAGATGAAGCGATTGACGTAACGGATTTTGTTAGCGTCTTGGTTGAACCCATGATGCATGAGAATTGATGCTTGCCCGGATTTAAATCCATAGAATGATAACAAATTAAATCAAAAGTCATTTCTTCAAACTATACTGAGAATCAGCACTTTTCGAACGTCAAAATTATATGAGACAGTCCCCCAAAACGCCCACCCTTCACCATTTCCTAGTGCTTTAGCTAGGAAGAAGAAGTGGCGCAACAAACTCTCCAGCAGCACAGCTGCTTGTTCAGTTAGAAAAACATCATGGGCAAGTGATGCGGAGGAATGAGGAAAATGTCGTGGGGAAAGTTTTCAGTATGAATATGGATGGCTATTAGAGTAGGGGAAGACAAACAGACGATGGATGAACTGTATGAAAGGTGATATGAGGACTCAAAAAGAAGTATGCTAGAAGAAGTCATATTGCGCCAACCCCAAATATATTGGAAAAAGAGCAAGAGATTCCTCAGTAGCAGCCCGGAATTTGGATTTGTGCCCGGTTGATGGCGGCGAGCCTATTGGGCTCGCCGCCATCCGCCTATTACATGGGTCTTAAACATAACTGATGAAATGTGGGTGTACTATGGGTACACCTCTGCGTGGCCCTTTGGGGATTTCAGGCGTGATATTATGTAAGAGCAAGAGAATAATGATAAACACACACACTTTTCACATTTCATCAACTTTAGCTTGATCATTTGATATACCTAAAATAAAGTACCTAAATGAAGTTATAGAAAGTTTGTTACAAACTTTGGCCACAAGGCTTGGACAAGGAAGCTCAGTTGAAAATAAATTACTTATCATTTTCAATTGAAATTTTTTAATTTTAAATTAAAATTATTATTATTTTTATTTAATTTTTTTTTATTAAAAATATAATAATTTATAATATTAAAAATTAAATAAATTAATAAAAAAAAAAGAAATTAATCAATTAATTGGTATTATTTGTGGGATAAAAGAATATTACGTTGAGGGTAGTATTATGAAATATTAACGCCATCATTATTCCACTGCAAAAACGGGATGGTGCTATCGGCCTTGTCTAGCTCCGTCTCTCTCTCACACTGGAAAAATGTTGGCATTAACTCTTCATAATATGGTACCTGAAAGTAACAATTTCCTGTGCGGTCTATCAGGTTCAGGTAAAACGAAATTATATAAGTTACAGTCACTTTGATAAATTGACGAAACGTAACAATATACCGACCCCAAACTGTCCCAAACACGGATTGAAACAATATTCATTTCGTAAGTTAAGCATGAGTGAATGCAGACAGTCAATATTATGGTCATAAACAAAAAGTTGGCTTAACAAACTTATGCCTAGTTACAGCACAACTTAATCTGAACGCGGAAGGGACGCGGAGAATTACGACCGTCATCTAAACTTATCCTTGTATCAATCATATGAATGGCTATGGATTTGATTGGTTAGAGATATACACATATGGAATTATGGATGTGTCCGCTACGTTTTTTGGCAGCTACCTTGGACAGAACATTATGAATGGCCTAATCAAAAAATAGTTCTGTGCTGGTAGTTTAAGAATAACGTTTTAATAATACCTATGGAAACAATTTTTAAATATAACATCATACTTACAGAATTTTGTATTTAAAAAGAAATTACACACGCCCACCACGCCTGATTTCCTCGTAAGGTAGGGCAGAGTTGTGCCAATAAATATATTACATTATATTTCACCAGATAAGTTTTCACCAAAGTAAATTCAGATAAGTTTTCAGTCTTAGCAAGGGGTATCGTATTACCCAGTAACTGGGTTGTGGAGGTCAGATAGGCAGTCGCTCCATGTAAAATACTGGTATTCAGCTGCATCCGGTTAGACTGTAAGCTGACCCCAACATAGTTGGGAAAAGGCTAGGCAGATGATGAAATTTCGCCAGATAAGTTTATACCCCATATAATATGTAGCGAGCCTATTGCCATCAACCGAGCACAAATCAAGACTCCGGGCTACTACCGAGAAATTCCTGACGGAAAAACCCAATTTCACTTCGCCCGACCTGCGAATCGAACCCAGGACCTCATGCTCAGCAGGACGTAAGTACATCTCAAACATCACCACTTCCGGTGCTTCTCGCATTCAGCGGATTCCTGCGACCTTCACCAGGTCATCGCCCCATGTATGTTCAAATACTTATGTAATTACAATTTTAGTAAAACAAAAGAAAACTGAATTCTAAATTTTAAAATTCGTAAGTTCATAAATTCTTCCCTTGAAAGTTGGAATTAAAAGTTTTGATTTGCGTTGTCATTGCCGAAAAGATCCTTTTATTCCTTACAATAATTTCTCATTTGCGCTGATATGCCTTGGGAATGATTGTTATTATAAAAACACAATTAATTTTAGCTAAATTACACTCAAATTGGGATCGCTAATGCTATATTAAAAACAGGAATAATAAGGAAAAATATTCGTAGCTTCAGGAAGTCGCCAATTTTATTTTTCTTTGCAATTCTGGCAAAGATGTTAATTTAATGACTGCCTCTCAGGTTAAAACATTTAATAAAATTCTTAAAATATTGACACAATTAATATAAAAAATAAAAGATTCCAAATTATAAATAAAAAAATATATGTTTAATAATTTTAAAAACTTGGAATTCCGAGTTTTTACAAAATTTTATTAAAACAAACAGGCAACAAAATAGGCAATTACGTAGTAAGCGTTTTCAATTCATTCAATTTTCATCTCTAACTTCCAAAATCATACTTTATCTTTAAACTATTTCTCTTTACCTCTATGTTTAACAACTGCCGCTGCTCATCTTTACCCAAAAAACAGCTGTAAAAGAAACACAACACATAAAACCGCAGTTTCCAGTCCTTTCTATATTCATAAATTGTTGCAAATTAACGAATTCTGTCAGGTGCACAGGGTTTGTGCTAATTATTGAAGCTATCAATGGGTTTTCGCCCTCGAGTCTAATGTAATCACCGCAATGGTATCTATGGGGGTGCATCTGCTTTACTGACTTACAGAAAACTAGGTTAGTAAGTCTATTCTATTATTTTTTTAGTATGGGAAGCAAAGCCTATGTCGACCATTCTGCCAATGTCGAAAGTGAGTTGGAAAAGCAAGTGTGTATTGAGATAAAAAATAATTTGAATGATAAAAATCTTCGATGATATAGTTGAACTGACGGGGTTGCTCAGCTCTTGTGGGGTTAGTACTGGAAGGTTAATTAGTCCAATTTGTATTACGAACACGCAACGTCAAAATTATTTTGGAGTTGCCATTTGTAAAAAAATTGGTTTTGTTAATATTTAACCTAAACAGCTATGGTATTTTTTTTTATATTCTATTTCGTTCCTAGAAATATTGAAAAATCTATGAAGCTAGGGTATTTGGGAGGCTTCAAAACCAGTTATGTTTATCGGTCCAAGGATTACAGGAATAAGTTCGGGGGAAAATGGAAAATAAAAAGTAAAAATATGATAGTCTGCTTCGTTGGTCTAGTGATCGCAAACGCTACTGCTAAGCATGAGGTCCTGGGTTCAAGTTATCGAGTTTTTCCACCTGGGATTTCTCCGTAGCAGCCCGGGTTCTGGATTTGTCCCCGGTTGATGGCGAAATGTGGACGTGATGTTATAAGTTGTGTAAAATAATATTAACCATTTGTTAAGTAGTTTAAACAGTGTCGTAGAAAGTTGAAATAATGTTGTAATTCTGATAAACGTTGCATCATCTAAAATAATTTCTTGGAATTAAGTTACCCAGTATAAATTGAACTGCACTCCTGTGATGGGTTTCTTATGATGGATGTCAATTTTAGATGGTTTTGAAGTGCTCAGTTTTATGTGTTCATGTGAAGTCAGGTTTGCAGATATTTTATATTTTACTAGTACCTACTTAGTAGTCACGTGGTAAATGTTGTTAGTCTGTCAATGTTTGATAGGCATGATCATAAAAAATTAAAGGTTTTTTTTTAGAAAACATACTTTAATGTTGATAACTACGATATTTTTATTACTCAGTTAGCTCAATTTTGTTTTACAAACTTGCAAAGTTGAACATTCATTTCGAGTCGTCCCACAATAATTTCTTTTAAAAACATTCTTAATTTTAAAGAATAAAATTTTACGTCTTTTTAATGTTTCAAATAATGGTCGCCACACCCAGAAGGATGCGGGCAAACTGTAACCACACGGCAGATGGTAGCCGGGACAACGCTAAAGGACAACATAAAGAAAACTATAGAAGGACCACATGGCAAAATTCAGGAGTCGAGCCTTCCACTGCTGAATTTTGGAAAGCTCTATGAGTCCTCAGGATTATGGTCATCATGGAAATACAAATGAATTGATGATTGCAAGATGTTATGGATAGGAAATAAAATCGTAAAACAGGCCATTACTGTCTTCAATCCAGCTACTCAAGGACTTACAATAGTATTACGAGGAATTTTGCGAGGGACAGAAATAAAATAGTTGTACTGTACTCTGCCCTGCAACTCGAATACGAAATAGAAATTAATTGTAAAAGATTACCAAAGAAGTTTGAAGAGTTTCTCCCTAAGCAAAGACAAATAAGGTTCAATTGTGTCGGTGAAGCTGCAGTAGAACCTTCTGCAGCTTCAATATTTTTGACTGTCGTTGCGTTCCCTTTGAAGTTTTGACTAAAGGTATGAATGGTCTTCATAATTATAGTAAATCTACGTGGGTAAGGGTTTTGTTAAATTGGGCATAATTTCTTGTGCCCAATGTGCTCTTTGGGCAAATTGTTGAGTGTTAAGCTGAAATGGAAATAAGTTTTTTTTTGGTATTATTTGTTTATTTTATTATTCACTAGCTGATTCCCGCGGCTTCGCCCGCGTGGATGTCAATTATTATATACTAAAACCTTCCTCGAGAACCATTCTATCCATTGGTGAAAACCGCATGAAAATCGGTGCAGAAGTTTTTGAGTTTATTGCGAACAGGACGACAGAGAGACGCGGCGGAGGACTTTGTTTTATAATATGTATGTATGTATATGTAAGGATTTGTTAGAACGAAAGACGGACAATAAAGTTCGCGTTCCTAGTTTTTAAATAATGACTGACGGGGTACTGTTGTTATAGTAGCTAATATCATGCCATGAAGATATAATAGATTAACTCAATTATAATAATAAGAGGGTTTTCCAACGGAAATTACTTGATTTAAATAGATTGAAGTGAGTTTTTTTAAACTTTCCGAGTTTAAAAAAATAACGTTTTGTCAAATATCTCGTTTTGGTACCTACTACTTACCTACCTAGTTGGTTTTCGAATTTCGGCCTTTTAGTTCCCTTCGATATTTGGGGCATTTCAGATTTCATCATAATGTTGTTTACAGTCTACTGCTTATCCTTTAGCGATAGGTCACATTGTCTATTCATAATAGGAATTGTAATATATTTATTTTAATTAGTTTGTAATAATAATAATAATTTTTATATTGGGACTTGGTGACTTGGTGCATAAATAAATAAATAACTATTTGCTACTATCGGTTCGATATCGAATCTTCAAAATAGCTATATCTTCTAATAGCCGACTATCATCATGTAATCATTAGTTTGTTGCTGTCAGCAAATATGACAAAGAAGGTAGATAATTATTGATTTATATTAGAACGTGAAACTTCCATAGCCATAAAACGTAAACATTGTTCCATTACTCTCTGTTTGCTTATAAAAGTTTAATAAACATAAACTTTACTGGAAACAGTTGCCAACACAACTTCATACTTACGTAAAACTCCAAAATAAGTGTTCATACATCTAAAATTTGCATTTAAAACGGCCACCGTGGGCTGTGGGTTACGGTTAGCCGGCCACGGCTCGTAACGACGGCCGGTCGGACCGGTGCAGCGGGAAGCCCGGAGGAAGCGTGCGCTTCCGCCGGCCGCCGCCGCGAGAGTGCGCCGCGGGGGGAGAGCGGGGCGCTTGCGCGGCGCGGGGCAGGGGCGAACAGCTGAGCGCGCGGGTATATTGACAGCACGTTGCCGCTCAGTCAGTAGGTTCTCTGTCACCGCGGAGTGCGAACGTAGCCGCATAAAGCCCACACCACACGTCGCTCCCGATTGATTATGACACGATCGCCCCGCAGTGCTAACTGAACTGCGGTCGGGACACCGCTAAAATTATGACTTTTGGACTGTTCGCCGGCGACGAAGATAGTAGCAGATATCTCGTTCTAGAAGAGAAAGCTCTTAGGATAGTGTCCAGGTACTGGGAGGTCTCAGGAGTTTCGTCCGCCGAGAGGCTGCGGTTCAGAAACAAACAGAGGCTCCTCGTTGCCCCATTCGGACTGTTATAAACATTTTTTTAAGAAACTTATGGATTTTTTTTGGACTCAAACAAATTAGTCTTTTAGTGTTTTAAGTGCAATAGGTGAACTGTGTTTTTTTGTGTTAAGTTTTATTTGGGGTTTATTTTTTTGGATAAACAAAATGGTGCCCCAACAAGTGTCGGATGTGAGGTCCCTCTCTCCAACCTCGAGTGGTGGAGTACCCGTGTTCGGGTCCCAGCTCGTCGACAAAAACTCATCAACCCCATACACGGATGCCACCCAGGTAAGTTCATACTTACAACTTTATTTTAAAGTGACAAAAGTGAGATTAAAAATAAAAAAAACAAAATATATATATATTTAAGATAAGATAAGATATTTAAGCAGTTAGTAAATAAAATTAAAACTAAAAATAAGGTGTGTGAAATAAAAATAAAGATTAAAAATTCACCGATAAAATTTTAAAACTGCAGAAAAGTTAGTCAACATAAAAATTGTTGGGAGGTATTAGAAAATTTATAAAATCACGTCTAACAGAAAAATAAAATTGATGAACAGCGTCTTATAAAATGTTTGCAAACAAAATTAAAGCAAACCGTAAAAACCCGAATTATCAAAATCTTATATAAAATTCTATCTATCAATAACAAAAATATTTACGAACGCAGTTCTAAAAAAACAAGTGCGAATCCGCGACATACGCACGAAAATATAACTGTAACGCAAAACAAATATATACAAAAGTAACGCGCAATAAATTTTATCGCTCAGAAAGTAGTCAACACATAGAAAAAGGATATATTTTGTAAACATAATACTGCAGATGAAGTGTCTTGCACCAATAAAATAATAACGTTAAGGAAAAAGTATAATATAAGTAACCAACACGGAAAATGTAATAAGGTCAATAAATTTATAAATGTCAGATCTACCTACATTTTTTCCGTCTGTAGTCGACGATACCTACGGGAAAAAAAAGTACAAATTATAATAAATCACATTTTACAATTCAAAACAACAAAACCGCGCACGAACAGGCATTTTTTAAATTAATTAAATTTCTGCTAGGTCGGTGTGTGAAAATGCTAGTCCTTCAAACGGCCCATTTAACTTAAACAATTTGTAATTTCGGTGTGTTGGTTTCAAAGGGTTAGTCCTCTATTATCTTGGATATAATCGTAATAAACATTCATTGGCCGACGCAGCCATTACCGAGACACTGAAATTCAATTCGCTCACTAAACTGGTTACTAACGAGGAGTAATGATGCACAGACATGCGATCCAGCAGGCCAGCGTAATAAAAATCCCACGTGGAGTTAAAACACACTTTAAAATCAGAAACTCGGACATTTAAATCGGCGAATATAGTTTAAAACTCGGAAAATTGGTTCCGATAAATTGAATGAACACATTTTAGGGTTAGGAATATTCGGAAAAATGTTGGTTTAAATTTTAGCGATGTTTTAAGAGGCATTTTAAATTCGTATTGAAGTGTGAGTACTATAAATTATAATAGTCACTTATAACGAATACAATAAAACTAAATAAAATTTTGAGGGAAACCTTATCATGGATCTGGAAAAATCAAGAACAATCATGAATTCTTGATAGATAGTAAATGTAGAAAAGATCTTAACAAAACAAACAATCTGCGGTTCCTACTTTTTTTTTACAAAATATATTTTGAGCTCTAATACCTACTCTGAATAAAATTAAAACACATTTGAAATTCTTAAATGGGCTCTAATGTAAAACCTTGGAACTAAATGTTGAAATTTTAACAGCTAAACATTACAAAATCTCACATTTGAATACATTATAAAAACCTTGGAAAGACAAAATAAAACGTCCATCATACGCTGCAATTGAAAATTAATATTGATTACTCCTATAATTGAAACGAGAATGTACTTGAAAACGTCTAGGTTGACAACAGTCAGCGGGCAAGCGATGAATAACCAAAAATTGTTGTGAAATGACGCGTCAAGTCACGTAGAGAGTTTCCACAAAACTAAGATTAACGATAGAAAACGCTGCAATAAATTAAGCGACCGTGAAATAAATGAGATGGACACTTAAAATGTAAACGTTTCATAAAATTCGGGTGCCGGTAGTGAATAAAATAAACTATCGCACGTTGATGACGGTGATAAATCCACTGCACACACGGGTGATGCTGCCAGCACGAAAACCACGGTCGGGAGTAACGACACCGTAGCACATTTATTATTTTTTCGCATTATCGCATTATAAACACCGGTTCACGCGATATCGTATGAAATGAAGCTATAGCAGTCAAAACAATCAATAAAATAAAAAGACATACGATATTAAGGCCATGCTGTATCCATGAAATGCGTCGAGCGGAGAGTGCATTAACATTTCAATGTCAACACGTAACAATGTATTTTTAGTCATCCGCTGGCCGAGCGAGTCTTTCTCGAGACTCGAGAGTTCATACACTCCGAGCCGACACTTTAACTCTCCGAGCATGATAACCTCAGTTTGTGCAGCTCTCGTTACCAATCATATACAAGGAAATAAAACGTACAAACGTGTGTCGTTGGAAATATAAGGAAACGATTAAAGAGTATCATTGCAATATTTAATTGCACTGATTGCACGTAATTAGTAGCATTTCTGTCATCACGACTATTGAATATTGTAAAAAATTACGATTGTTTAGATTCTTTAATAGTAGCTGATATCATACGTCTGGTCTATGACTAATTGCTTCGGGCAAAAAAGGGGTAGCCCATGAAGAATTAAGTTGTCTTAAAATCGGCAACCGAATCGCTGGAAAAAACCATCTTCGTCCATTTTTTTGTTAGGTAATAATTATGAAATCGATATGCTTTTATTGACCAAAAAAGTGGACGTTAAAATTTAGCATTTGGTTGTGTGCAAAAAAATGCAAAATTAACTAAGGGCGGAGCTTTGGATCATTATGTAGCGAGCGACCGACCGGACTGGCTGTGTTATTTTTTGTTAACGTTTTTTGTTGGACGCGAAGCTAAGAGTACGGCAACAGTTTTGTTCCACAAGGTTATGTTTCGTACTTTTATTTAGCCGTCGCTATTCAGCGTTCTCTAGAGTTATTTAGAAAAAATGTTTCACCTGACTTTGGTGTGTTAGCGGAAAATTAAATTTTCACACTCTAGTGTGCCTTGGTATATCAGAGTTTTTTGCTGCAATAGTTTTAAATATAGTTGTGTATAGTTGTGTTTTTAATATTTGTATAGTTTTTACTTGAAAAGTGTCTGCCTCAACCCTATCTCATGCTTTAACTTTATTTTGTTCTTCAAAAGCTATATTCCACACACAAGTCCCAAACCCATGAAAACTATTCCGAACGTATCATGACTATTCTCAATATAATTCCCAAGTCCGACTGTATCCCATTACCCCTTCATTACTAAAAGCATAAAACTCGCACAACTTTACTCCGCCAAGCACTAAAAAGCGATTAACGTAGTCATTTGCATTAACGCGAAATCTTTGAAACAATTTACATTGAGTTCGTAGAAAAAGTGTCGTACAAGTAGCAGGGCAACTTCGTGTCTTTTCACTATAATGTTGGCCTTACAACTGTGGCTCACGATATGCAGGCATTTCGAGAATTCTCCGTGTTCGGTATTTCAAGTTCTACCCTAGAATAAGGGCTGATAACGTGATTTGTGGAGCTAAGAAATTTTTCAATTCAATTTGTTGTTTTGATTAATAGAAACTATGTTGAATTGTTGAGTTCTTCCTGTCTAACGTCTTTTCTTCGTATTAAGTGTCACGCTATTTCTCTGAGTGAGCGAGTAATTTTCCTTTCCGGGTGTGTACAACTTCAAATAAATTTACATCTCCGCTTGGAGCTATTAATTCTATTTCTATTGGTTATATCCAACATATTATCCTTTACTTTAACGTTGTCAACGCTCCATAAATTAATGTACAAAACTATTGAAGTCTTTATTATGCCCCTTCCTGTGAATAATGGATAGATAATTCCAGTAACAGACTTTTGTACCTTGCAGCAAATCAACAGAGTTGCCACCCAAAATTTTAATTACCATAGTTTACACCGCATACAAAACAGTGTTGGCAGCTGAAGCAAATCAACATTTGATTGTGCTCAAGCCACTTGCAATTTGCAACTCGTGGGTGTTTTTAATAGCACCATTACAGTTGCGCGTTGCTTAAGAAAATTCTTAGTGTACCTGTCTTTTTGCAACAATAATTTGTATTTGTATACTTATTTGGAACGTTAGAGTATCGCTTACTTATAGAGAAGGATTACTGTGATATCGTTAGGAGCAATACGGGTGAAATTATGGTACTGAAAAGGCTCTTCGTGTAAGAGGATAATGGTTATGTTTTGTCGTTAAATTACGCCTTTGCACTTGATAGGTTCCATATTTCCTATCATTTCAACATTGGTTCCTTTTTAAATACTTAGGTATTCGTTTAAATTTAAAAGTTTCAGATGCTTGAGATCAGCAATGAGTTCCAAGAATCAATAAAATAAAGCGAAAAAAAACAGAAATAAGTCCAAAAATCTCAGTTTACGGAATGTGGATAAATAAATTCCTTAATTAAGTTTTTTCAGCGTCTGGAACCGAATTTAGCTAATATCAAAATTATTTTTTTTTCAGACCCTTTATTTTGATTGAAATATTTAGGACCTTCAGAGAATTGTTAATGGTTTAGTTTCATTTATAATTTTCTTTTCTCTGAATTTTTTTAAGCTTGTTTGAGCCGATTGTGCGCTATTAAAATTCTCTTTCATGTAAAATAATAAATACTTTTAAGTTCTGAAGGGATAAAGAGAAATTAATTTTCAGAGCATAATAACGCTTCATTTTGCGATTTATTCAAAATGTCAAAACAAGCACCACATTTAAATAATGTTTCGGAGAAAATTACTGCTTATTTAAAAGCACTTAAACTAAATATTTTTTTTTAAATGACTTTGTTAAATTTTGAAAGCTTTGGTATATTCTACAACCAAATTCATCTATCATTCCTTACCTACGTCTTGAAAACTTATACCTACATCGTTAGAAATTCACGATACACGACATAAATTAAAACCTGAAGCCAAAACTAGATTCCTGGCGAAACTCCCACATGAAAACAGAAAGTCTGAAGAGCAAATAGCTATAAATTCGTTTGGGCTCGCGATGACGGCTCAAGTCGGTGCAGAACTGCTGCACATATATCTTTGGTTCGTATTTTCTGCTAGTTTTGTTTTGTTCATTTCCCAGTTTTTTTGCGATAACCAGGGTATTGTTATTTGCATTCGGTACAGCGTTAACTCTTGTAATGTATCAGCTACTCCTCCTTTTATTGTTATTTCTTCCTAGGTTACAAAAATAAACAGCCAAATAGAACTTAAATGTATCATTTAGGTACAGAAGTTGCATACATCAAGACTATCTAATCTTATGCAATTATTATTAATTTGGTCACTGATACAGACACCGAATTATCAGCGTCACTGTAACATTTATTTTATGTATTATCACTAAATATATCTTTGTTTTAAAAGGTCATAGATATACAAACAATTACGGATATACATTTGATAAACTGAAGTCTATAATACACCTTCAAAATTCATCCTCATCATGAATTGTTACCGCAAAGGACAATTTTGTTCTTTCAACAGTCCAAAATTTCTAACTCTAATACGCCTATTCCGGACCCATAAATTACAACCCAAACATAACTCTAACCGAAATTTCATCACATTTACAACCCTGGTTAATCCGAACCGTTAAACCGAAAACAACGTACCCGGAACTTAAGCCTTAAATATTCAGCAGCCTTCAAAACGTTAAAACAGCGTCATTAAGCCGACGGAACTCTAAAAACGATAAACTTTACGAGGAACCAAAGGACGACACTCGATCTCAGACACTTTCGAAAAAAAGAAACTTGTCGTCTGCGAACTTCATTTCCCCTTTATGATGAACATATGTGTATTTTGTGTAGGTTAGTCAAAGGTTATGACTTATGATAAGCTGGATTATTTTTTGTTGGTTTTGGTAATAAAGAGGATATAAATCATAAATTTAAACGAATCTTGTTAGGTGAGTCAAACTTACGGTTCAGATTTCCCAATTTACAAGAAAAACCTAATTCAATTACTTTTTCATGACAAACCTAATTACATTCGACGCGGTAGTCTGTCTACTAATCCAATCTGATTTCCTTGATTCCCAAATCATCTTCGAAATTAGTTCCTAATCCTCATATAATCCCGAAGACGCCCCTAATATCACAATAACAGAACTATTGATCCCGTACTCAGGTCGTAAGTGGTCGTTGGCTCCAAACTTTTTGTTCGTCCTTCTATTCACTTGCGACTTCTAATCGCGTTACTCTATTAACCCGTGGAAACTGTGGACAGCCCCTTTATACAATTAGCTTCTTATTGACTTGGAAAAATCCTTCCCTCTTTTAATCTAGTTTTTTGAAACTTTGCGACTTTTCTCAGCACGTTGACACTGGGTGCTCTCCGCGTTTCGGAAAGTTAGCATTGACACCGGTTGGGGTGGTTTACTTTAGAAAAGTATCTAACTCAAATTTCCTGTGCGTTAAACTTTTAAACTACAAGCCTTTGGGAATTTCCGGAATGAAATAAAATTATACTTGTTATAGAGTAGGTAACTTAAATAAAAATGAATATAAAACGCGATGCAAAAAGGGTTACTATAGCCGATAAACTTTTCTCAACGTAATTGCAGTTCTAAAACGCAACGTTATTTCTATTAAAAGGTTTCCAAGTACAGCTTGAAGCACTCGTGAGCGAGCGAAATGAGCTTAGAGAGCCATGCATACATTAAGTTGGATTTAAGTCTAGTCTAAGTGAGGAAGACCTCTGAACTTATAGGTGTGATTGTCCAACCGTTGACCCTGAGGCGTCTAGACAGACTTACTGGTCTGGTATCACTTACGGTTTCCTGCTACTAGGAAAGGAATGAATATTAAGATTGTATCGAATTCAATTTGAAGAACGGTATCAATGAGTGTGAATTCGTACTACAGAATTACGCTAGTCTTATTGTATTACTTGTTTCTTTGCTACATAAAAGCGTCTATCAAAACTGCAAGTAAACAGGTTTCTAATGTAAATTCAAAGAACGTCGGTATAAAGAGAAGCAAACTAAACTGACGTTCAATTTGTTCATTTCCCTTTAAAAGTAGTCGATATACATCCATTTTCGTTTTTTACATGATGTGGGTACAGAATTTAAAACGACACTACCAGTAAACATCAGCAATAAAGTCTGCCTTAAGCAATCGCATTTCAGGCCCAAAAGTCGGGAAAAAAGGCAAAAAAATCGTTCAAACATTTCAACTGCTGTCGTGGAATAAATCGCTCTTTGCAAGCTCAACGTTTGGCTTCAAATTTAAATAGCTTAAAAATAGCTTGAAAAAAACAGCATCGGCTGCCGAGGCATTCGCATGATTTATGCCTTCTGTAGCGTGACTATGAGGAACGGCCGGGTAGTTCGGAGAATGCCGGCTAAATTAATCGCTTCGTATTTGGCCGTGTGAATTATCAAAATTCCTCTGGGTCTAACTGAAATAACGGGCGACTAGACTTTCATGAACGCCGTAATTTATTGGGGGAAAATGCAAATGTATTTATCCAGCACGAGACTTTGGAAAAATATGTGTAAGCTTGGTTAGGCTCGCTGTAGATTTATTACCCTGTCTTCGAATTTGAATGGATTTTAAATATAAATTCAAGCCGGTTTGTACGTGTATAATCTTGTATCTTTGAACCGGCAAATGAATATATCCAATTGCTTTGGCAGACTTAGGTGTTATGTTGCACAGCGGTTCTCTGTTTGCCGCGGTACATTTCAATTGTCAACGTCGAGATAGGTCAAAGTTACATCCTACTCGACCATTCCACATAAAACACTACAGCCTACATCGTTATTAACCAGCCTCAAACGTATTATATTTAAAACTAAAACATCAGGCATGTTCGTGTTAACTACAACTAATGG
The DNA here is from genome assembly GCA_947363905.1 of Lithophane semibrunnea. NCBI lineage: Eukaryota > Metazoa > Arthropoda > Insecta > Lepidoptera > Noctuidae > Lithophane > Lithophane semibrunnea. The sequence continues at coordinate 1,374,113 of OX376205.1, forward strand.
TGATTAAATTACTTGTCCTAATTATGTGTTAGTAGATAACAAAAGAGCTGTTGCGTTAATGGTACTGATAATAATGATACTACACAGTTGGGATTATGTTCTAGATTTGTAGGAGCGTCTGTTTTCGCCTGGACCTCTTTTATAAAAGAAAAGGTATCGATGTTATTTTTTTTTACTTTCTACATAGTATGTGGCGCCGAAATTTTCATTTTTGCTGGGGAGTTTGTTGCGCCACTTCTTCTTTTCAGCTAAAATACAGCTGAAGCGGAAGTGGTGAAGGGCGGGCTTTTGGGGGACTGTCTTATGTCATTTTGACGTTCGAAAAATGGTGATTATCAACCTAATTTGAATAAATGACTTTAGATTTGGGTGATAAAATTGTAAAATGTTTGGACATTTTTCTGCTGTTCTTTTGACGGAATTAGCTGAACGACAGAAATAATAAATTGATTTCATAAGAAGTCACACCAGTGCTGAATTTGCAGACGCTAACAATTTCACGCAGCTGATAGGTGAAGTTAGAACGCCAGGAGTCACTCATAGCGGTTTGGAAGTTACAAATTGCACCAACTAAGCTAAAGTTAAAGATCAAGTCCTACCTTTCCCCTCTGTATAAATAGCGCGAAGTTTTCTTATAAAAACGGTACCTAACGATATTTAACATCTTGCACTTTGCCGAACTAATCAGGAAGCGAGAGATATATAATAATATCTTCTTGGAAACTTGGACGGTTCTTAAAAACAAGTTATAACATGATTACTGCTGATCGACAGTTTGCGATGTTCCGGAAAAATGCTCGGTTTGTAGGTTGCTATGGTTCATGCAATTATATTGCTGATGTGAGACTTGGGAGTTAAGAAAGATATTATGGAGGTAGCTAAAAGATAATTGGCTACTAGGAACTTAGTTTGCTTCGTTAGAACATTCGTAATCTATTTTTATATTGTGCCACTCATGGTCACATTGTATCTCCATCAGTATTCAATACAGCTCTGCTTGGATTGAAAACGGACCCCAACATAGATTATGGTGATATTGTATGGTACCATTCGTCCTCTCTACTTAAACCAATAATAATTTAATATACATAGCAATTCATGATTCTATCAACGGACACATCCAAACTCGTTGTACAATTAACCTGATTCTTATCAGTATAGTTACTGAACGCGGCCATGAACTTTGAATTTTTTTTGGCTTACTATTGATCTACGATAAGAACTATGCTGTAATAATATTGAATTGGATTTTGAATGCAAAGAGATACATATATTTGAATATATTATTGAAAGCTGTATATGGATGGATAGATTTATATCTTTGTATTTTTATTTGCGTTTAGTTCCTTATTTGGTTTGATATTTTGCATTATACAGGGTGATACTAACACAAAAAAAATAAAAAAAAAATATTTTCACTAAAGAAGGCTTTAACATATTTTATGATAGGTACTTACTTAACATTATTATTTTTCTTATAATTACTTGTTTTTCATACTAAATTACCAGTTATACAGCCTGTATATATCAAATCTTACACATGTTCATAAACCCGTTTATCTACTCAAACATAGCATCATTAATTACAATTTAAGTATAATTTTCATCTTTAATCAAGTGACATGATAATAAAATATGATGACATGATTTTCACAAGTTCTCGCTCTAATATTGAGTCGTTAAACTAATAACTAAGATGAACTCATAACTTCGCTTTTTGTGCAGTTTTTGTTCAAGTTTCTATGAACTAATCAGCTGGTATTAAATGAACATTAGGTTATGCACACGGCTTACGAAACGTACGGTGGTAATGACTTGGCACGTAGCTGTTAGATACTGCCTTCTATTGGTATTAGTTATAGTCATTTTAATAATAAACTAGCGTTATTATTATGTGCTTATTTGTTGTTTTATGAGGTAAAGTTGCTCCTAGTAACATAACTCCAATGCCTTTTGATGATAAACTACATACATGAACTTCTTAATGCAAGGTATATTTTCCCATGCATTAAAATCACCAAGATTTTCTATATAGTAATATACATCAATATTATAATACTAGATAGAAAAGTCCAGAAAGAAAAAACAAAAGAAAAGCAAACATCAAAGGCGTTTGATGAACTCAAGATCCGTCTAGATATACCTGATAATTCTGTCAGCCACCTCTTAAGGCAGGATTGGCCTATTTATACCCGGACAACACGAGGTGATGTCATCAAAATGCAGATAAGTATGAATCGAATCAGTATCACTAGAAAACATCCGCTGGGTGATGCGTCCGGAAGAATTATGAGCGCACGCGTGTTTATCTTAAGTGGTTTGTTTCACTAAATCTTGGGCTTAGCCATGCGGATGTGAGATTTAAGTTGTGTAGTTACTTGTTTAAGTTAAGTGATAAATATAGTGTCTGAATATACTAACATAATGTTGATTAGTTTGGATGTAGACAGACATATAAGACCAAGTTGATTTACAAACCAATTATTAACTACTGACTAGCACTTCATTAATACTCTTGGTCATTATTATTTCATCGATGATTTTGATTAGAGTTCACTGGTTCGTAAATATAAAATCACTAAACATAGCTTGAATTAAGAACAAATAGGTAGTTAACACTACAAGTAGGTATCATCTATCATAAACCAAAGAAACAAAACTGCGTCTCACAAAATTTCTAGAAAGAAAGACCCTTTGAAACTCAAAAGGAACTCGACCAAAAGAATCGTAAACTAAGATGTTTATTAGACCAAAAGCTGGCCTACCAGTTGTCACCCTATTCCGTTCCACCATCAAAACTACACGATCTACTGAACTAAATCAGGAACAAGAAAAAAAACATGCACAAAAAACTGCAATTGACTCTCAAGGAAAAACCAACCTTAGCACAGTCATTACAGAGTTGAATGTACCTTAATGTGGAAGCCGGCACAAGGAAGCCGAAGCAAAACTTGTATCCAATTCTGTGGCCTTGAACTTAAAAATATTCGAGGCGAGCTGTTCAAATGTGACCGGTGTGCCTCGAGGCACTCCCGATATGGCTAGGGTGAGGTTCTCAACGAACAACATAATAATATTCCGACAAGAATTACTGAGGAGTTTTAATTCACTGCGGAAAGTGATTGAGACAAAGACGAAGGATGAAATGAAAATGTTAAAGAAGAAGAGAAATGGAATGCTACAAGGAACAATGCACGTTGCGTGTTTTTCTTCGAAGTTTTCTGCTAAGCAACAGATAAGATCACAAAAAGTTCTGGTAACTTTTACTTTTCAAAAACCCGAAGATAATTCAATTTCTCCAAAAATCGAGTTAAATCCAATCAAAAATTAAAACATTTTTAACTGGATTCCCAATAACGATGCCTTGGCACTTAATTACACATTCAAGTGCTAACACTGTTCTCTAATTGATGCCTCAGACATATATTTTACGATCTCTGTAACGAGCAAAGCAATTAAATATTTAACGTTAAATCCATTGTTAAAAACATCTAATCCTTGTGAATTAATTGAAATACCTACAGAGAACATTAATGTCAAAGGTTAGGGTGTGATAAAAAATGGGAGAGAAAATGAATTTAGATTGGGCAGCTGTGTGAAAATTTGCTCAGTTGTCAAATCAATTTTGATTGCAAGGTGGTGTAATACGGTTCATGTTAGGTTCATTAGCTTAGCCCACGTTTAATCTAATAAAAATGCGTAGGGTATTTATAATAATTTAAAATCTTAAAATATAGAAAAGCAACTTTCAAACCTCAATCAGAAGTAGCTTGTTATGTCTAGACTCGTTGGAGTCTATAATTAGAATCTTCAGAGGACATGAATCTTTTTTATCTTGTACATACAGCAGGTGAAATTTTCTCAACTATAATTATCCAGAAGTGTTTTGAATTAACTCCTACTTCAGACATATAGATTAGTCGGAAGTCAGACTCACCTTTCATCCTACGGAACCCGAAAGGTCGCGACAAACCGAATCTACATTCAGACAATCTCCGAGATATGTAGATGAGATTCAATGCTGACGATTTATGAAGAAAGCTGAACGAAATATGGCAGCGAGTCGACCGTTTTCATTGAAACTTTTTTACAACCTCCCCTTTAGATGGCAGATAAAATTGCAAATAGACGGACGGAAAAGGGAATTTTATGTGAAGGTGACTTCACGCTTTTTATTTTTTAAGGGGAGCCGAAGCTGTAAAGACGGTTAGTGAAAACAAATTAAGCTTGAATGCTCTGATATTGCGACGTAGGCTTCTTGTTGCGATTGAAAAGGTTAAACTGACGATAACGCTTTCAATTTGGTAAACGATAGCATCTAAGATGACAAAATAAAGAAAAAAAATTATTCCAAGTTCGTAAGCTCAAGGTTGACATAGTCATGCACTTGCTTTACTATCTCTAAACACGTGCATAAGCCACTTATAATCCTTGATGGGTTAAACAGAAGTCACAATTAGTGCCAATGCGTTACTTGAATCCGCATTATGCTTAATCTTTTGGCATTCGACCTGCATGGAATTATAAACAGCTGATATAGTGTTCATGTTTGAGTATGTTTCTGTTCTAATATCGCAAGAGACACAATTCATATTAGATGTTTGCATTAATGGTCCATTTTGTTTTTAACTTAATGTAACCAGTCAGTCTTTTCTCCGTCTTTAGCATAATCAATAACGTTCCCACTGCTGGGACACAGGCCTCCTCGCTGTGAGAGGGAGTAGGCCATAATCTACCATGCGGGCCCAGTGTGGGTTGGGAGATGTCACATGTCCTCGAATTTTTGGTTGTAGAACATGCCGGTTTCCTCACGATGTTTTCCTTCACTGTTTTGAGAGCAGTGGTGTTGGAATTTTTTACACAATGTAAAGCGCTTGCCTGATTTCGAACCCACGACCTACAACTCGTAAGTCGGGGCCGTTACCACTGGGCCACCATTCTCTCTGTCTTTGAGACCACAAAAAGAAAAAGCGATCCCCAAACCAAAACGAAACCTTTATCTTTAAATCAAGGGTATCACAAACCGGTTTAAAACGAAAAAAGTCAAGCCAAGCTAAGAAGTGACTTGTTACAGCCATGTTCGCTAATACACGACCAATATTTGTTCTGGTGCCAACTCTCAGAGGATTGGACGGGGCTTGGGACGCTCTAGTGAGCAAACAATGTTCTTTAGATGCATTCTGTTTCAGCGTTCGACTCGTCTCGAGGGGCTGGCGACTAATAGTGTTAGTTCCTAGTGCGTTTATGGTATATGCAATTTGGATGGAGAAGTTTTCTTGGAGTTTTGGGTGGAATTTTAATGGGGTGAAATGTGGTTGGTCTGTGTTTATATTCTGTTCTATAGATTGATAAACTTATCTTCAGTATATGGTCTTCATGGTACATTCCGTAAAACATCTCTAATGTGTACTAACAGCTGTGTTCAATAGTCCAATCCCATAATCAATGAATTAAACCTGCTTCAAATTACAGATCAACTAACTTACAATTTCTTTCTATTTCGACATTACAAATTCCCCTAATACTTTCACGGACGTTTATAAAAAACATAATCTAGTAAAAGTAAGTAATAATATCGCAGAAGCTATAAAAGTACCATTACCAAACGGACTAAAAACACATACGGGATTCGGGCACTTGAGAACACTCGGCAATATAGCTATTGCTACATAGTTTTTATAAGCGCATGTGAGCGATAAATTCAAACATTTACTTCGGTCGAAAACTACACTTTGTTGTAAATAAAAAGTTCCATATTAAACTACAATGTAGTACAGTTGGGACTTACATCTGCGGTCCAGGGCTGTTTGTTGATTTTCAAGTGTGATTTAAATATGGCTTTGTTATTTTTAAGTTCGATAAGAGTTGCTTCGTTAAGTATGAGTGGCCTTTTGTTTTCGAATAGATTTATTTGTTTGGTACATTTTAAGTATGTGCTCTTAACTATTAGATTTATATTGCATACACGTGTTTCTCTTAATGAACTATTATTCTCTTTTCACAAATATTTTTCTATATTATTACTTTTATTATTCACTGTTGGTTTGGCATGTACCTGATTGAAAACAAACAATCTGTTTTTGACCAATAATAAAATAAAATAAAATATATTTATCTTTGCAGGAAATAGGGTTCAAAATTCATGAAATAGTTCCTTAACATGAAATACTCCACTCTCAACCCTAGTAGACTTGATTGGGAGCATCTGGCAATAGGTTTACGACATGCAGCTGATGCATCGGGCCGCGTCAGACTGCCAGAGTTTCCCTGGGACGGCGCAGCATCGCCTCCCGGGACCTATGCACAACTTCGCCCTAAAGAATTGTGTGATATGAATTCGGTTTGCGATTTAGTTTTGCGCAGTTCCTTTTTCTTTGACTTTTCAATGCAACGGCCACAGAATAACGTCTAGACTATCAAATTGTTTTTGCACTGACTTAATGACAATAACAAAGTTAATTAGATCAATTTGCCAGGGGTAATAATTACGAAGACCCAAAAGAAGCAAATAGAGTTCCTGTTCTAATTCGAAAGTCGACCTTCAGTCACTAGACTACGCAACAACTAATTTCATTTAGTCCCAATCTTAACAACTAAACTCAACTTTAATCCCTCACATACTTTTTTCGTTTATTCTTTTTCGGCACCGAACTTGTTTGTTTCCAGCCCTTAAGCCAGTTGATTCAACTAAGCTTACAAGTTTTTCATCCGTTTTTTCGTATCCAGGAATTTTCCTTTATTAAAACTCGTAGCTAAGTTAACTGAACATACGAATTTGGGACGGGGTCAGTGAATTGTGATCCAGCATCCCCGAATGGACCATTACCGCCACTTGCTGTAATTGCTTTGGGAATACCTCGAGATTCGTGTCAGATGTTTAGCGTAACATTTTAGGGACCCTGACCGGACATGTTTAGTGTAACAACGTTTTAGTCACCTGGATCCTTACCTCGGAGATCACATTTTGGTAAATGGCGGCGTCTTATTACTTATTTAGAAGACACAGAACGCCATTTTATTCGACCCCAACATGCCTCTTGCGTTATTTATTCATTGATCCACTCATGTTTATTTATTTGTGCAAAATTGGAAAGACATTTACTTACTGTATCTACATGCGTCTATCATCAGTTCTAGCAATTGACATGGAAATGTAACGCATTAATAAATTATACAGAAATAAATTACGGAATTTATTTAAATATTAATGCGAACAGATGCAAACTAAAGTCTTGAGTTGAAGATTATCAATGTAATAATAACAGTTGATTAAACTGACGCAATCAAGGGAAATAGTTTGCAAAATGTTGTATTACGAATTCCAATCACGTCGTAAGCCAGAAGTTAGCTGAAACGAGATCGGCTCAAAAGCGAAGCTCTTATTGACTGTTCGGTTCGTATCTATTGACTCGGTAATGTCTCCCATTTCCGAACCAGCTCTCGGAATAAGAAAAGTTGGTACAGGGGAAAAGAAAGGAGGCCTTTTCGGAGCGCACTAAAGTTAATAGGTACCTTTGATCTTGCAACCCAAAGTTAGAATTAACTGGAACAAAGACACTGACTATCTGGTTAGGACCCCAAAGAAGCGAGTAACTAATTTCAAGTTTAATGAGAAATTCGCTTGAAAGGAATAATTCAATTTTCTGTATTGTTAATTTGTGTGTTCGCTACTGCTTCCAGTTTGGGATTAACAGGATTCCTGGCGAGGGAGTACTTTATTGAAACGCTTTGTATCATTGTTTGAATTGTACTGATACAATTTTCATTAAAGCGTTGAGGATAATGTGGCCTATTTTAGAACAACTTTCTATAATTGAATCAGTGGTTGTATATTGGATGGGATTTCTAATATAGGTTTTTATTTGATTAGGATTGTTAAATCTTTTAATTATTTTTGTTTGATTGCTTCTTTATTTTACCATATTACTTAAGGTCAATAAACTACATGAGCCAATACAATAAACTATATGATTTCTATTTCTAATGTGCCCTTGTACTTACAAGGGCACATTAGAAATAGAAATCATTAATTTGTTTATAATGTATGTAGGTATTTTAAGGGACAATAGTTCAATAATACCTCAGTCAGTATCATTTCATTCTTCCCAACATACCCAATTACCTTCAGAATTTTTACGAGTTCTGGCAAATACACACATTCCCCATTACTTCTACCTTTTACATTTCACCCCCAGCTCGACATGTAAACATTTCCATTGCGAGACATCTCAACATATACACATATGACTATGATTTCTTTATTACGTACCCTTTATCCTTTTGTCCGCCAACGCTCGTTGCCTCTCAAGATATTTCTCTCTCACTGCCTTCTGTATCTTGGAAGATAAGAATGTATTGAATTTTGAAACATAAGGTTTTCCTTTTTATCTCATAGCCGAGATTCTTTTATATTTACAGACCAACAAACGTAAAGTGATTCGTCTGAGCACTCTATTATATAAATTGATATTTGTTCCTTTCAAAGTTGAGGATATGTTTAAAAGATTATTTCGTTACAAAGGTTAATATAATGTTATTGAGTTTGCAGCCTTTTGTTGGGAAGGTGGTGCTTTATTCTATAGTTTCCTGGTCTATAGCTGGATTCAACTTTCCTTTTGAACAAATCATGTGCTCTTCAGCGAGTATATTCTTTCAATTTTCTGGATCCTCGCCTCCATCGATAAATATATCATCGTTTGAAGGATATTCTTCAATCTTTAATTAAATTCTTATATATGACATCCGCGACATATGAAGCGTATTCCTAGATGTCATTATCCAGAAATCAAATAGTAATTTTCCAGCGTCAATAATCGATTGGCACTGACGTATTCGTTCATTCTGCACACAGTGCTAGTTTTTGTCTAAGATTTATGTCATTACAAACACTGGGTTCACGGTAACGTATGTGTCAATTTTAAGTTATTTTAACGGGTCAGCATTAAAAACTAATTTTGTGCTCATATGTTTATGATTTACTGCTTTTTTGTCGTCGGTATTCAGCATTTGTCTGCTTGATGTATAAAACATCTAATGTTGCAATTATTGTCAGTGCACTATCAATTTGGTTGATATTCATACAATGCTGATTTGTTTAAGCATTACTTGCGTTTGATAAAGCACTTACGTATAGGTCATATGCTATATACGGCATCTGACGCCCACAGTTATTAATGGAAACAAAGTTACCGCTAAGATTCAAATGCGCTCTGCTAATATCTCACTTAAACGCAACGCCACGCAGCCATCTAACCATGAACTAGAAACGCATCAATGACATAAGATTACAAAAATTACATGTAATTAAATTACGTGTGTTTAACAACCACGTAAGCCATGTTTCCCATGTACATGGGAGATGCTAGCCCCGTTACTGTGGTGTGCTGTAGAATTATGACTACGTGGAAAATTACTGTACAACACAGCCAGGCTTTTTGTTCTCACAATGTTTATGATACGTGCTTTTTACTGTACTGTATCTTTACTTATTATGATTGGTAGTTCTTTTTTCTTATGATTTGTCATTTTCTTTGAAGAAATTGTCTTGTTTTATAATGGCTTCTACTTTATTACTGCGAGATTTAAATTGCTGTTAACTGATTTATCATTGTCTATCTATCTTAACTTAGACCTTATGATTTTTTGTAACATAATGAACTTCGAATGACCGAATAACCCTATTAAATTGTTCTTTTTAGGTCAAAATTGTATTACATTGAAGGAAATTTCACTTTAACATACGTCGCCATAATCAAAATTAATTATCTCCAATTTCTCCGCCAGATTACTTCAAAACTACATTCTAATAATCGTTTTAGATAGTCAATTTTATGGCCATTTCTTTAAAAGTTCACGGCAAACCTGCGTTCTGTCCATTGTAATCATTGTGACAGCTTGTCACGAAGCAGCCTACATATATGTAATTATAAACGCATTACCGTGCTTTACTGTTACAGTAAAACATCATGTTATGGTCTAATATCATGGCGGAAATTTAAGTATTTTTTGTGATTTGAAAAGCAGGCTTATTTTCGTGGTCATTATCATTATCGAAGTATGGAATCTGCTGGACATAGGCCATGCTTGCTCAGAGAAATGCTTTTTATACTACATCATATATTTTGGAGAAGCCAGTAGTATTATGATTAAAGTGAGAATATAAATTGAACTCTCATTAGGAACCAACTTGATATAAAAATGTGTGGGTAGTTTGTGTAGGTGTTTCACTTCATATGTTTTGAATATGACCTCCACCACTTGCTTCAGGTTAACCATTAATAAAACTGTATTGACTCGCAAATTTTACCTGTACATATGACCTATTACGTCACCAACCAGCTGACTAGAAAATTATTGATGGTCTCACGTATTTATAGTTTTCCTTATAAACTAAAGGATTTTCATTATAATTATTGCATTAATAATGTAAGTATGTTTGTATTATTGAGTGACACATGCGTTGTTGCCGGTCTTCGTTTCTGATATTATACCTAAATTAATTTCTGAAGTAATGGTGGCCTCCCTCGGGGCCTCAATCTCTCATATTATTATGATAATTAAACAATATTTATAAAAATCTATCGGGATGGAACCCATAATCCTTTTCTCAGAAAGTAAACGAATCGTCACTGCGCCATTTATGAAAATGACACTGTTATAATTATCTATTATATGAAGGCCATACCTACTCGCTTCAAGAGAAAATACTACGATTTACATGACGCGTAGAAAATAACACGTGCGAGCGGCATCAACACATGCAGCGAACTATTAGACAAAACGCGAAATTACCGCTATTACCCGCTTTGACCGGTATATTCGCTTTCTAAATGTACACTTTGAGAAAATTACGGCGTTTTAGAACTGGCTGTTTAGTGATTTTCCATTTTAATGAATCATAAAACGTGTTAGTTTTTCGACTAAATTACGAAAAATTCAATTGATATTTTGGCCCCGAATGATTAAAGTACTAAAATCACCCCAAAGTAAAATATATCTAAATAACCCTTAACAAAATTTAAAAAAAATGCTCTGTTGACCCCTTTTCAATAAAACACTAACGTAACAAATAAATAATGCTGCATATCAATCAGCATGCACATACATGCGCTAATTATAATGATTATAATATGACAATTTTATCTAACGCGTAACTCACTATCACAACATTAGTCATACTAGATAATGACTTCTGGAAATATCCCTGTTTAATAAGCAATTCAATGCAAATCGATTTAATTCGGTACACTGGGTTACTGAGGCGGTTGGCTAATATCGACAGTTTTAATACTAGTTGAAGAGGGAATAAGACCTGAGTATTATCCAATCAAAATGAGGGGTGGTTAGAGGTCAATTCTATCGTGTGACCTTCCGCCATATTTGTGACGTTCTAGCTGTCAATATAACGTCAAATCATACACGTTCGGAAATAATAGTAATGTTATTGTTTTAATGGCTCGTTCAAGGTTGTACGTATATAAATGTTTTGATCGCATTGTACCTACTGATGATTATTATGATACACCTTTCGTTGGGGCAACCAGAGCCTAGAAATCATAATTATTTAGCGTTAGGGTGATCCCTAAATCTGCCACATTATAGTATTTTTTCCGTTCAAAAGTGCACACTCACAATTTAAAGTACACTTCCATATAAATATCTATAATTGCAATCACCGAAGCAGGCCCGTCTTAATAAATCTGAGTGTTGGCACGAGGCGAGCTCCCCACGGCTCCAGATCACCATTCGGGGCTATTCTTCGCCAAGATAGCGAATTATTGGTTCCTGATAGCATAAGTCAGGTTTATAGGATTTATACTAATGGCGTCTGCGTTTAGTTTGTGATATTTTCTTTCTATGGTGGTTTAGTGCTTGGGAAGCCTGTGGTGCCTTCTTACTTCAGTCATTGTTTTTATATCGCTGAAAATAAAAATAAACGTTATCATACGCGCTACGTTATCGTGACTGAGGGAAAGATGAATTTTTAACTATAATTTCATCAAGATTTTAGCACGTTTGTAATTAATTTATCTGGCTCATTAAAACATTTATAGCACATTAGAATTTACACGGTTTTGGCAGAATTCTCCCATTTAACAGTAGGGTTCATCAAACACACAACACAATATTTTCTACTGAACTAAAAATAAACCGAATCAGCTGTTCGTCACATGCAACCCGCATGCGCCAGTCAACTGAAAGACGTATGTTATCGCGATGTTCTTAAATGATGAGTTGCTTAATATTATGCACATGTGCATTTGTGCATCTCAGTGTCTGTGTTGTGCCTTAGAAGCGGTTAACGGAGCTCGTGGTCGGTGGATAAAATGTTCATCATACAAATATGAATTAAGTAAATGTGAGGAGTCGTTAGTTTCGAGTAGTTTGGTGGTTGAACCGAATTTTAAGTGATATTATGGTCTTTAAACTACAGTAATATTTTTAACAGGTTCTTTTTTACGTTGTTTATTTTAGTCGTCTTATACTCGTGTGCAACTTCAAATTTTATACGCTATTGTTGTGTTTTTGTTCTGTGCGCAGATTTCTTGTGCAAAAATAAATAATGTATATGTACTTCTTTCTATCATGGGATTAACCCTTTATCGAAAATTGGCAGCATAGCCGTCCCCATACCCGTGTTCAGTATACTAACACAGTAGAAAATCCATAACAAGCGTAGCTGCGCAGTTACATCACAACACGCGCCGCACGCGCCGCTCTTTACACCGAATATTCGTTATCAATCAACTTCCCTAATCGTCAACAATGTTTTACACGTGGTTTATTTGCAACCCGCTGGTGATAAATTTTAGGTTTTGACGAGCATGACATGGGATACTGACCATCTAAGCTGCTAGCTTCTTTCAACTTCTGCCTGTTACCCTTCCAGGCATACTAGCTTCTACCTTTTCGCTCTTCCAGGATAACTAGAAGAAGTATTAGTAATATTAGTGTGTATATCTGTGGTAACTGACCCCCATCATCAGCCACAGTAAATTGCACATTGTCTTTTATTTTTTGAAGATTTTCCTTTATTTTAATGGCAATTTTTTTTTTAAAGACCCTTAGTTTCTCTTCCTGATTACCCTTAAAAATTTTAGTCCACAATTATGGCTCAAAATCCATAATAAGCGTAGCTACGTAGTTACATCACTACACGCGCGGCGTTTGCGCAGGGCTTATTAATAAACAGCCACGTGTATGATATTGTGCGCTTCGTGCGGTGCAGTTGATGTGGGCAGCGGTTAGCGGGTTGCGAGAAGTAAGGTATTAGGAGCAATTTAAGGTTATATTAGGTGTGATTAAAGAAATGTTGATACTGTAAGAGTAAGTTTAGAATTTATTATTTGATATTTTTTCTGTAAAATCTTTTTTACTAGCGATTGCCTTACCATGTTTTGTTTCAATATGTTTTGGCAAATAGTACTAATATTAAAATCATAGAGGTATTCGAATATAATTTTCGAAATATAGAAATTATTATCACTAGTTAAAAAAAAAACACTTTTACCGCTAACTATGCCTTAATTATGTTTTAACTATCCCATTAAGATTTTATAGATGCATATAAAACAGTTAACTGGCGGTTAGCATTCGTCTAACTAAATCTGGGGTTATTGCGAAAACTTGCTCTTATATCCAGCCCCATAATTTTAGACTGGTTTCATAAATGTTGTGATAGGCATGGAGTTTGAATTATGATTACTGTCTGAACTCTGAGTCATAATAGTTGGATTACTAAAGCGAGAACTTAGTTTATTTGGCTGTTATAAACTTGGACTTAAGCAGTGGTTTAACGTTTTCAGTTTTTTTTTTAATACTCATGTAGTTTGTTTTATCGTATTCCATACTGAAGTTGGCAACGCAGAAACGATAATAAGTAACTATATTTTTGACGGATTTTTTTATGTTTCTATAATCTCTCTCAACTATCGAACCGCTACCTTCTATGAACATAGTCGCACCTAAGCAATGTACTCGCGACCATATCTCGTCCGTCCATGATAGCGGGCTCGACTCAGTAACGTTATATAAAGTAAACATGCTAATATTTCGATTAAATATTATAATACCCACCATGTTTGAGCAAGCAGAGGAAATTATGAGACTTGCACGGTAAAGAATTGTATGGTCTGGGAAATATGTATAATTATCGTGTTTGTGAGATGTTTAAGCACTAAATTATAAGTATTTTCGGCTAATATACTTACAAATTAATAACAACGTATCTTTTTTGCCATTTATTTTATTTTATTCAAAGGAACAACAAACAGCTACACCATAGACCATTCAGATTTTTATCTGCCCTATCTAAAAATACCAATAACTGGAAAGTATCGACGTGTGTAACTATTACTTTATCTATTAAAACTACGTACTTGACCCTGTAATTAACTTTCAAATGATACAAACAGACATAGATTGCAAAATTCGAATTTATGAAATCGAATTTGAAATCCGACTCCCAGCAATCAGTTTCATCTGTCAAAATGAAATCTATTCTTTCAGCTTCTGAAATTACATCACTTCATCAAAATTCTTACAAAACAATTGATTTTAATCAATAATAACTTTCATAAAGGGTTACCAACATGGAAAATCCATATTGGCAAACACTTTAGCATATAAATAACCTACTTCGATACGATAACCCATTGTATATGATATAAATAAACACATACAATATAACCTCTTCGCAGTTAACTCTTTAAACAACCAATTTATATGTGACCTTACGAACGTAGTTGACTAGAAAATAAATTAAATAACATTACTAGTAGCAGGGCTCGTAAACACTTGGAACTAACGATGCTAGTCTTAGTAATACTATGTGCTGTGCCAAAGTCTCTTCCCTGTTAACATATAGCATTCATCGGCCGTTTTCATCGGGTCTTCTCAGATTTAAATTAGTTGAGTAAATAAAGTTGATGACACGTCGGGATTTCAGTTTCTCTTAAGTCGGGAATTCAGGGCTCGTCAACAATTTAGTTCAAGCCAAAGTGCTCTTCCATCCATGAAAATGGGAGATGTCATGTTTGACGGGCAGCAATTGTCACCACGAACATGTATGGCCGTTTCATCAGTGTGCCTGTACTTCTGTAGATGTAATCTCTTTTTGTTAATAAAGCCCACGGGATGAAATGGACAGTCTATTTTTGTCGAACCTCGATCAATTTCCCGATTGACTGCTACAGTTTGCACGAGATGACGCTTGATAGATTGACACAGCTGTGTTTAGGTGTGTTACGTAGCTGATCGTTAGCTGTTGGACAGTTGATGAAATGGCGTCCTGTCTTGTCATGATATCTTTAGAATTCAGTTTACTTTCATCGTCATCTGCTTTCACCAGCTCCACAGTTTAGTTTGGCTGCCGCAATCTTGAACAGACTACCCTACTTCATCGGTGGGTGCCGTTACTAAGGGATCACGTTAGGAGGATCATCAGAAGCGTCCTCCTGTCTGCTAAAACCATCACTGACCTCACCAATCCCTTCGCGGAACGCGGTGATCATGTCTCAATCCTCTGCCATTACATTTGTGATACATCAGCAATTCTTATGAAAGAATGACACAATAAATATCAGGTCTATAATTTCATCAGATAGAACCTTCCATCACAAGATATAAAATAAAAATTACAGCCATTTCTCTTTACAGTACACTTTCGCCATTAACTGCGTATCCGGCACGTTTAAGATCAACGCATTAACGTACTGACGGACGTAAACAATGTTATTATTAGTGATTTGTATCGCTGCACGCGATAACTCCTAAGGGAATAGATATAACTGGGCTGGTACTGTACAAGCACACGTGTTGGACTTTTTTTATCTGTTTACTCGTTACCGTACCCACTAAGTTGCACGTATGGGGAAAAGTATGTGGAATATTTTATAGGGGTGAACGTTGGTATGTTGAAAGCAGATACAAAAAACTGTACGGAAAAGTATTGTAGGTAGTTTGTTTTTATCCAAGTTAATGTTTTATTGTAAATGTTTTTTGCTCTCAAAATGAGACTATTTTGCCTTTAATTCATTACGAGTGATTTATTTTCACAATTCACGGAATTACGTTTAAGTTAATTTAAAAATTTAAATGCGACTTTAAATTTTGACTTCACGATTTTTTTTTCAACCTTTCTTGCCCTCACATTTGCACACACTATAACGTTATTATAATAGCTTTCAAATGTAAAAAAAGTTTAATTTTACCGCATAAAACCTGCTAGTGGTAGCCGTTTTACCACTTTTTACCGCTTTTTTACCGCCGCCATTATGTCATGTGTCAACTGCACCATCATAAAAGTATTCGTGTTGCCAAGGAATAAATTAAACTATACACTTATGGCGCATGTATGAGCGGGTAGGAACTTTTGTATCGATTTTGAGTTGGAAAAAAAAGGAGAAAGTAGTAATTAATGACTTAATAATTATGTGTGGAAGGCTGATTAATTCGCGTTAGTGTGTAAGGTTTGTTGTGAAGAAAAAAAAATTAACAATTTATAGCTTGCAATTTTAGTGAAATAATAGGGTAAGACACATTAAATAAAGGTCTAGATTTTTTTGTACTTTGGTTGTAATTTGCTCTTTCGAGTATACTATAAAACATAACCTTTAACTCATATTTATTTAGTCCCCAGTGGTGACATTGGCAACATAACCAAAATTAAAACAACCAATCCAAACCACCCTTTAAACATGCCAAGAAACAAAGTCCCATATTTTTCCTTCGTCACAAACCATTACAAAAATTAAAAAACAGCAAATTCTCCATTCCCGTCGCTCCTTGTACTGCACCTACATATTGAAATTATTGCTGACATTACAACCACAATATATGCATTCGCGACACGCAGGTAGAAAGTTTGTGAACTTTTATGAATCGTAAATTCATGTTTTAATTGAGTAATAACGCTGTATATTTAGTAAATTCTTACGAAGTATAGTTCGTTACGATAATAAGCCATGTTTAACTGATTTAGGTGGAGATAAGTGGGTAATATCGTGTGTAGGTGTGGGCATTTCATTCTTTGGCTTGATTGTTGAATGACTTTAATGTTTAGTATCGCTGTAAAAATTATTTGGTGCAAATTTTCTTTTGTTGGTTCAACCTTTTGCATTCTGCTGCATTGTAACTATTGTAAGTCGATTTACGGCGCAAAAAAGTTTAATGGAGTAAAACAAATTAAATTGCCTATTTATTTTCTTTTTCGTTTTACTGTGTCCAGTGATATATCACTAAAGTACCCTTATTTACAAGCAGTACAGTCCCTAACAAAACAATTTCAATTTATTCCCACGAAATATGGGGACTTTCGAAATTAAGAAACTTAAAAAGTCTTCAGAAAGTTGTTAAATCTCGAGACGTTGGGACAAGGTGCTCCTCCCGAAGGTCTCACTTATAATATCAAGGTGGGCTCGAAGATAAAGTTTCGGTTGAGCCAGTATTATAGGATCAGATAGTTAAAATGGCCGGGGTTCGGATCTTTCCAGAATTAGTAATTGAAATTGAAGGAGTTTTCAACTCGAAAGGCTGACAAATGGCACAATTTTCAACATTGCTATTTTATTTCCTTCTCTTAATGAAGATTTATCTGCGGATTAAGATAGAACATGACTAAGTCACATCAACAAGAACTACTCTAACTCATACAGACTTATGTCTGTAACGTGACCCCATAAACCATTGCGAACAGATCTTATGTTTACTAGCTATGTAGCAATATACATATTATTATATACACAAGTTCAATTTGCGCGTAAACGTAAAATCCTTCATACAAACGATCATAGTAGCAACGGATACGAGCAAATCACCTACAATGCATCATTTAGAGGTTACAATAATTCGCGCACATACTAAAATTGAGCAGTTTGCTTTCAATCAAAGTCAAATTCAAGCAGAATGCAACATCCTAAATAAATAGGATTATCCTTGAGTTATTATTGGCGGTTCCTATCAAGACATTAGCTCTATTGATTAAATCAAGTGGTTGATATAGATCGACGGGTAACTATGTGATTACTGCATTGATGTTAAGCATAAACGTCGAGTGACGGCGTGCGATGCAACGTGACCTTCAGTACGTGGATCGTTAGTTGAATTTAAAACAAAATGTCGACTTTGTAATGGAAAAGATATGTAGAGCGTGTCAGGTTCTTACTTTTATGTAGTTAGTCTTATTGAGGGATTGGATTACTCAACTTTACCTGTAGATGAAGCAAAGACTAACTGACCATGCAAAAAATTGCCTTGACATCGCCTCGCGATAAAGCACAAATCAGCACTTAAACCCATGGCACACATGGAATTATACGTCACAGCCAAAGAAAGAATCTATGTCCGCATATGGTGACCACTATTGCAACATAAATCATGAAGATCTGACAACATTTGGTCATATATTTTCAGGCGAGCTTCGGTCCGTTTGAACACACAAAAATCTACTAAACAGATCTATGCAGCAAAAACTAACTTACATAAGCAAAAATATTACGTCCACTTTTTTGGACATCTTAAAGAGATAGCAATTGAGATCTCTCATGAGGATATTTCTTCATAACGTTTCGTATTTGGTCGTAAATGTCATCGCTGCTTTTTGATCTAGGATCTTGTTTTTTTTGGGAACTTAACGGTGCTTTTTGACTACTAGTCTTTATGGGTTTTATCTGGATTCTAGGCTAGTTATTACACATCACCTAGACTCTTTTTATGACCAGAAATATAAAGTCTACCAAACTAGTTCTTACAGAATAGAATAGCAGAATTTTGCAACGTCTGACTAAAAAAATACATACATACATTAATTTACGGTTTCTTCCCATGGGGGTAAGCAGAACCTTTAGAAAGCCACCTGCTACGGTCTTAAAAAATAACTAGGAGTAACCCAATCTCTTCATATCTACTCCTAATAGTAACATTGTCAGGTCTATAACAGAGTCCTTAAGGGATAAGAGCCATGAGCACACAGCAAGAGTATTTGTTCGTAGATAACTGCAAGGTTGCAAGACCAAAGCAAATATTTGTTTTAACAATATTTTCTCGCCACTTGGTGTCGACATCAAAATAAACAAGATTCTCTTTTATTGTATTAAGTTTTTATATTGTTTTCGTAGCTTATCTGAGTGGTTGAGAAAATGTACAGGGTATTTAGTTGCTAGTTACTCATCGTATATAAGTTGTAAGTTGATTTAACTTTTCTAAGGATTACTTTATGTAGTAATCTTGGTTGTATGGTTTTGTGTCATCAAAACCACATTGGACTTCAGAGTTTAAGTACGTCCAACGCGACTTGTGACAGCTACAATTTTCACTTTTCCTTCTGGACAACATTCTAATTAAATCAACACCAAAAACAAGTCCGTCGGATTCGAACTCCCAGCAATTTCCGTTCCCCCAGCCACAGAGCCACAGCTTCAAAAGCATAAATCCAGATAAACTTTATGAGACTCATAATAAAGTTAAGTGCTGGTTTCTTTGATAACGTTAAGTAATAGGATTTCTTTTGGCCTCCCAATTTGTATTAGCTCTGCTTTATCTCAATCTACATGAGGTTTCATAATAATAGGCTATTGCTTCTTTGCTCTCTCGGTTGAAATATGGGTCAGATATTTTGCATCCTACGCAAGTTTCGCCATGCGGGCTACACGTCAAAGGATTACTTTTATCGCTACATTATTTTGATGGACCTCTTGGGATGGATTGATACTATTTTCTGGATGCTTGACTGTATAAGTTGGCCGAGATATGTTAGGAGCATGAGAGTTGAGTCAACGTTTATAATAGAATTTTAGAACATATACTTAGCTCTTGTAGAAAACGATGATGATTATTAACACGCTTATCAATAACAACTTGATTCATTAAAACGTAAATTTAATTTAAAATTTCTAGAACAGTCCTTCGATCATTTTCTATTTAATTTACTATGTCACTCCTATATATTTAGGCATGCCTCAAATTAGTCATGAAAAGAAGCAAATTGTAGGTCGCGATGCCACCTGTCTCCATATATTTTTGCAACTGCCGCCGTCTCCATCTGTTGCATACGGAAATTAACAGTTGTCAATGCGAAATGTTTTTTGGTTAAACACTTGAACAAATACCTCTAATGAGGACTGAATTTGCGGCATTGTCTTGTGGGCTATTATGATTTTGGAAATGGTTTATAATAATAATAATATATAAATTATTTATTCTAATGTTTAAAAATATAATTTATATGTATTGAAATAAAGTAGATAATAATATAATTTAAATTATATTTTCTTCAATGAAAAATTTGAACGTGATTGTGAATGTTCCCATGAAGAAGAAAGATGCCCAGAGATCCATGTATGTGACAAGATGAAAGCCAGTAAGGCCGTCTGCTTATCCAACAAATCACATAAGCCGTTTTTATTTCGTCCTTACAAGGAATACATAAATACGTAGACAATGATCGCACATAAAACCCTAATTCAACCGAGATCCGAATCCCGACCCACACCATAAAAAGTCGTCAATAAAACCTGAATATCTATTCATTCCGAAATCACTAAAAAATGAAAAAGAATCAATAGTTTAAAGACAAAAGAATTTAAAGACCAAGCTACACACAATCTTATTCCCTATTTTATTGAAAATAAAGATGAAAATAGTTTAAAGAAACAAGATGTGGGCAAAGCGTAGTGCGGTAGCTTAAAAAATAATCATGAAAGAACGAAAAATGTTTTTAAAACGAAAACATAGTGGAGTAGATAAGAACTCGTTTTATTGTCCCGAAACATGGGGGCGACGAAAAAAACACGATACAGGCTGTTTGTGTTCGGCAAAAAGGTTTCATTTGATAATAGATGTCTATTTTGTGTAAATGTAGCTACTTTAATAATAATATTGTCTAACTTAACAAAGCGTGACAGTAGGTAAGTTTTAACTAAGTAAAATCCCTAACTATAATTCTTTTAAAATTAAGTACTGAACTTTAACAAAAGACGAAAAAATAACGCTCGTACTTTGAAAGCACAGACAATATTCTATGTTAATTTACGTTCAAAAATAATACCCGAGATATTATCTACTAGGTAAAGTCTCGTGCAAGTCCAAGAAAAAACCGATACATTATACTTAGCTTTCCGATATAAATCAAGATTTGACGGCTCGCAAATTATTTTCCAGACTTTTTTTATAGAAAACTGAACCTGTGTTTTAATGTAAATCGTATCATAATAGATACAGCACATTACTATTATCTATGTAATACTCAGACATGTAAAACAAGTGATTCGTATCATATTTGATACAGAACGATACATCAAAACGTCCTTTGTATCTGATGGGATAGGGCTGCTTCGAATGCGTCCAACTTTTGAAGACAAATTTTTGTATATAGATCTGTCCAGATATCAGTTATGAATAAATGGGTTGTCTTTCCTGTGTTTATTGTATCTTACATGTTATTTTTTTGTTTCCTATGTGCTTCTTTTAACTCATGTCATATGGAAGAACTTTACATTAGGTATTTCTTTTTGATATAATCTTTCCAACTTCCGTATCTATATAGCTATGTGATTGCTTTACGTATCTTTAAAGCGTTTTAGCCTTAACATCAACAACACCTTCATCAAAGATTACTTCAATAACGCTTTTTCCTTTATTATTTCCCTCAATCCCATTTCCTGCGACCACCCCTACACAATCCGAATTTGGTAGCTATCTCGTCCGAACGTCCCTTCAATCAGACAACCCTAAATCCACTACCTGTCCTCATCAATTATATTTTTTATCGGCTGAGTATCTTCTAACATTGTCTAACATCTGCGTCACGGGGTGATCGATGTGATTTAAATACCATTGCTGTTGCCAGGTAAAGACCGTTGACTGAAGGATTTTTTATTCTGGCGGTTGAAATAATCAGTGATAATTGTCCAAAAACAATCTACTTCTTAGCTAATTCTATGGCAGTAGGACAATAACTTTGAGCCTAGAGGCTAAACGACGAATCAGCTTGAAATGTACAAAGAACATAATTTTATCGTGCTCTAAATACAAAGAACCGCATTTAAATATAATATGTGGCAACATTACTCCCAAATCTCCCAAAGTTTCATCTGATAGACCGTTAGTGAGGCTTACACGGCCTTACTCCGTTGCATTGACTTTTATAATCGACTGGGGACGAATTATCCTATCTCTCTCTTTTTGTTTAGAATGGTCGAGATAAGTAACTTTCCGAAATGTTTAAGAGTTCTGGGTGACATTGCGAAACAGTTACTGCCCTCGTAAAATTCATAATTACCGGCTTTTGTCAGGCGATGTTAAGATACACTGTTGCGAGCTTTATGTAACGAACGTTCTGTCAATAAGCTTTCAAGAATCGACTGTAAAATAAAGTTAGTTAATCTTTCAGCAAGAGGATTTAAGGATTACTATAGCCTGCTTGTATCTATAAGCTAAAACTAATGAACCGATTCAATTTAATCAAAACTTAATAAACTACAGTATAAAGCTGACCTTTCCAATAAATCACGAGCTCTCAAACCGTAAACAAAACAAAAGTAATCACATAATTTACGAGGTTATTATTCTCGCCGAAAATCCAGCCAGACCACTTCTTAAAACTGCACATCCACAAATCCAGAAAACAAGCAGAATGCACATTAAAAGCACATTTATCGTCAAAACAAAAACTAAGATCGGAAACATTCGTCCGTGAACAAAAAGAAAAAACACCGTCCGGGCAATCTCGATCAAATTGTATAAGAGGATTAAAAGATTTATCGTACAAGACTGAAGGAAATTTTCGGGGAGGCACTCGCTTTTATATCGTTACATTTCTTCTCGTCTGGTTAGCGGTACGTGAGCCAGCATAACTTAACTGGGTGCTTAAAACATTCGTTTATTTGACATGTTTCATGTAAATGTATATTTGGTAATGCGGTTTCGGTCCCTGGGATGTTTCTTTTGTGTTACTGGGGTGAATAAAAAATTAAGTGGTGCGACTAAAGTTATAACCTAGTTAGACCCTAGTTAGTCCCTAAAGAGTTAGACCGAGATTTATCTGTATTCAACCAGAATTTATTGTTGACAATGTTCTTTTATATGTGATAAAATATGAATAGAGAATCCAATTATTGTCTGTCTTGATATTGAATCGAAAACCTATAATTGAGATCCTTTAGTTACGTGATTCAACTGTTATTTTGTAGAAAACCTCATTATTCTACGAGTGGCAAATTAACAGCCTCCATTTAATGAAAAGGAAAAAGTTTCTCCGTCATTACTATAAGTTACATCTTCCACAAGACAATAGACAGATGATACTTTACATATTTCTCTCATTTACAATTCAGAATAAAAATATTATTCATCTTTCTTCAGTTTATCTGTTCTGACAGCTTTAGGTTCTGGTATTTCCGGATCTTATAAGAAGGTAAATGATTGGGCTTGAGGGTTGACCCCGCTGCGGTTTGGGTCTGAATCACAGGGCAAAAAACTGTGAATCACTTGACATCCTTAGCAATTTAATTTTCAATGTGCTATTTTATTTTAAAATCAAGTTTCCTTTCCTCATAAAAGGAATACATGTTACAATATTTCTTACCTATAGCTTCTTGCCAAAGTGTGCGGTATCTAACAATATATTTTCTATTTTCAGGTAAATAGCAACATTGGCGTGAGCATTACAGTAAGACGGGGCAATACATAAGAAGGGTAATGCAGTATTTTATATCGACTCCTTAACGGCCACTCAGCCTTTACCTGAAGAAGCTATTGCGTTTCTTAACAAAACTATAACAATAAATTTAGCTGAACTTCGTTCCGGTACAACCTGGAACGTTTAACAGCTCACAGTTTACGTTTACTCTGATATATACTTCATTAGCTTGATTTACAATAACGTTTAGATACGTTTTTAGTTTATAATGTTGTTGGTAATTAGTTTTGCGAATTTTAGTTGCTGTTTACATGTGAAGATTGCACGTTTCGCGTGAGATTTAATTAATGATCTCAGACATGAACATGTGTTGTTTTTTTTTTATTTTAGACCAATAACATTAATATTTTTATGAAAGTCATTTTCTCTTATATACACAAATTATACTTGTGCTGTAGTTAAACGTCTCTTGCCACGATATATTGAGTCTAGTGCCTATGAAGTATGGCCTCGCGTAGCCGTATAGTAGCGTGTTCTTCGCTAAAGTTTGATTCCTACACGGAGCGGAATGTGTTTCAGGCCCTGTACCTACATATATTTATATATAATTATTCTGAACCTAGATGTTTGTGGACGTGATTTGTTTGTAAAACATCATGTTTGTGGACATGCTCTGCATATAAACCGTCACCAACGATACTGAATAAATGTATATGAGTGAAACTTTATCAGCAATAACTTTTTATTTCTTAGACTGTCAGCTTATATTTAGGTACGTGTTTCGTCTCGTAAAAATAAAATTCAACAAGATACTTTTGAGAAACACTTCCCAAACCGGCCTCTTCACCGATTCATTCTTTAAACCCCCTTTTTTCTAGCAGACGTCGGGAACAAAGTAATTAAAAACTTCCCTCCGTAGTTAGAAAGCACTTTAATGCTACCAGATTAATACGAGTATCGCGTGTGTTAGCTGCTTTTATTTCAACTATTTCATATTATTTATGGCTCATAGTTGAATTTTGTATCAAAAATGCATGCCCATGTTCTATATATAACCTCGCGTGATATGTTTCTTTATGTTTATTTTTGTCTGTGACAATCCAAATACGTGTTATTGATTTGATTTTTCATGGATTTCGTTTTCCTGTTTCGTGTTTTGCTTATTCTTATTTAGATGTTGAAAAGTTATCAATAGAGTCGGTATTATATGAATTTTTAGAATAATATTAGCAGTAACAATAGCAACGTCACTCAATGCGATCAAAACTAACTTAAGTAAATCGTTACCTCCTATTCTATTTCCTAATCAGTAGACACTTCTTCCACATCACAAAAAAACCTACCTAGAACAATTATATTCGCCATCATTACAGTTTCCCAGTACTCAATTCAAAGGGCAAGAGTTCACGCTCACCTAACGAGTACTAATCCAGTCTAACATTAAATATTATGGTTTCCTGCTCCTATCTTTTCAAGTGACATGTTAATTTGTCTGCAAGTAGTCACTTCCTCATTAACTGTTAGTTGCACGTTCGGGTTTAGCTGATCAGCTGTATTAGTCCGTTTGTCTCTATTATATGCTTTTTTATATGTACATAAACTAGTGGTGTAACCCGGTTTTGTTGGATTCAATAATCTGTATTGGTTGATGAAGGTTGTGGAAAGATTTTTGATGAAGTGATGATAGTTGTTTTTAAAATCATTGAGAGAGTTTTAAAGCTACAGAAGCAATATCAAATGAAAATGTAGAATAGCATACAAAAACATACAGCAAGATGACTGATTTTAGGTTATATAATTATAATGTGCCTGAAAAACCCTTGTTATACCAAAATGAACAGTATCCCTTACAGAAAGCAAAGTTATTCAAACACCAAACCAACGAACAAAATAATGAGCAATCTGACACCGAACAATCAATACACATCCTTCGCATCCTCTCCACAACTTTCCCATTGAAATTAATACAAACAGAATCAAAATCGCTCCAACAATTTTGCAGATCATATTACTCATACACACAGACTTCCTTTTGTGCTAGATACGTTTTGATGATCCGTATCACCGTTGGCTGTTTGATGTATAAATTGCGGTACTAATTAGTGGACGTAGGCAACTAGAGCCATGGAGTTGATTTAATTTTAGCCGGTTCAATTCCTGTTTGAATCATGGTCTTAATAAGCTCTATTTAGCCAGCTAGGGATTATGGCGTATTTGTAATAATGATGTTGTTTGGGACAATGGGATATTTGCATTTCTAAAATAAATTACCCGTTTGCTAACTAGTATTTAATCATTATGGCTGAAATGAGTTGGAAGCAAAATACGACTTCGTTTTTGCAATAGACCCTTAAAGGACAGATGGATATTAAAATTTGGCCCTGACGAAAACACTGAAAACGTACGGATTATTATACTAATCTGATGATAGGATTACTATTACGAAAGGAACAGAAACTTTGTCGAACTAAAACTCGTCAAATTCACGAATTTGGACAGTCATGATAACAAACATTGTCACCAAAGCAATTGAACTAAAAACAACTTCAGAAACTTGCAAAATGAAACAAGACATCTTTTGTTTATTATTATGAAACCCCATTGAATTTCCATCGAGGCTAACAAATTGAAACAAACTGAAAAGTCGACTTCCAAAGTTTAGAACAGACTTCAAATTGGGACAGGATTCATTAATTCAGTGTAAGAAGTTGAATTAAATCATTCGAACCTTTAACTCAACAATTTTTGGACACTACCCCTAAATGAAATTGTTCAGTTATTAATTTGTTACGATTTCGAAACAAAAAGTGGATTTCGTTACTTCAAAGAGTGAGATTGTCTTGTACAAGTTATAATTTGATGGAATTGAGTGTAACTTGGAGGGCTGTTGTATTGGAGCATCATTGAAATTATTGTTAAAGTTTAGAGTGTTTTGCTTGTGTAGTTATCTGGTGCTTGAGCCTGCTCTCAAATTTTAAATAGGTTTTTGAATGTTTCTGATCTCAACAACAACTTTGAACTCTTCGAGATTTGTTACTCAAAAACTTTTAATGCTTGCAAACGTATTTACTTCGCGTATTCGCAGTAAATAAGTAACAAAATGTTTATATACGAGAAAGACGTTGTTTTGGCAAAAATAATGTAAATAACATTAAGCAATAACCCAGTAAACTTATTCATACTGAATTAATGCTGTACGTCATGTTGGCCTACTTCTATGCTGTAATGAAATACTACTAGGTACTCCTATAAATAAAACTAAATCGTTCAGCTCTAGTAGATACCTAAATGCGCAAATCAATACTTCAATATTCAAAACAACGCGAGGAAAAAATACAACCATCGGAACCCTTTAGATCACATTTTTTTGCACAAAAATTATGAAGTATAATGAACCAGCGGGAAGTAAGTTAGCATTAAGTATTCGCATTTCCATAGCTGTCTCTGTCGTAGCAGTTAAAATTTCACTTGGCTAAGCAAAATTTTCTGTCCGCTGCAAAAATCCTTCCTCTTTTAGGGAGAGGGGAGCGCCGAGCGAATTCTTGCATAAAATTTACATCGAGCGGTCCACACAAATTACCATTTCACTTCTTACTCTGATTAAATGTTGTAGAAAAAATATTGCTCTCTAAATGTAAGAGAAAATTCTTGGGTTTTCGACTCATTAAAATTGATGTTTTGTTTTTTTTTTTCGTTTCGGCCCGCCCGGCGCTCGTTCCAGAGTGATTCCCTTCCAGTTTTGCATTTGACTTTTCGGGTACTAGTCTCTTTACATTATTCAATTTAGTTTTCTCCAAAAATGATACGGGCTTTTAAATTCGGCTTCCAAACCGCGTAGTTTCGTACGAAAAACAGCTGTAGCCGACCGCAGGGAATAGCCGACGTAATGTCCTACAAAAAATCTGCCAGAACTTGGCAATGGCCGAGCGGGATTCGTCCAAAAAAGGTGTGTGTTACAGCATCTTTCACGCAAAAGGGTGAGAAAACAGCGGAGGCGAAGCAAAGATATTTGGCAGGCCTTTACAGGCTAATGATCCACTTGATTGCGGTTAAGTGTCGCTATAAAAATGTCTGGATGTTGCCAACTAGGGGAAAAAAACAGTTGCTCCTCTAAAGTGACTATTTTTCCTGGCAGCCTCCCGATATCATGAGACAATTGCCTTTGCGAACACTTTAAGTGGACGACAATTGATGTTTTCCCACTTCGCTTACACTAACTTAATTTTGTTGTTCACTGAAAAACTTTCTTTATATCGAAGGAGCCAGTTTCCCTTTGTATTTCAAGTCAATTTTTGTAGGAAATGTTTTTCTACGATGCAAAACTCAAAACAATCACATAATTATTTCACATACTATTCCATAAATCTATAACATCTTCAATACTCACAACAAACTGAAACCATAAATATGTCCTTCCCAAACTTCCGTAGAACCTAAATTGAGTTCGGAAAAAGGCTTCGTAACTTGAACAATTCAAGTTATACCAGTAATACATCAAAGATTGGAAAATAACTTGTATAAGTGGAAAATTTACTATGAAATCCAATGTCTTGATTGAATTATTCTTCCGCAAATCGTTCCATTTCTCGGAAGCTCACCATCGATCATCGGTCTGTTGCTATTATATGACAAGCAGTTACTGTGCCAAGTACGTGATATTTATTTTGATGAAAATCTGACGGCTTGGGGAAAACCAGGTGGATTGAACGAAATTTTGATGAGTAATTTTCTTTTAAACACGGATGTAGCTTTCTATGTTAATGTACACGAACAATGCAGTTTGAGGTGAGGATACTTGGAAGGTGAAAAGGAAAAGTTTATATTATTATGTAGAATATTGTCTGGATTTAAAATTGATTGACTGTTTTTCCAATAACTCACATTAATTTTATTTGGCTAGCCTGTCTCGTCCCATTGCAGCGTAAAAGCTACACAACATACTTCTCCGCTATTAACCTTTTCTTTCAACTTTATCCTCACCTATATTGCATTTCATTGTCTCATTTAGAACTACTGATGATTCCATTGCCTACTTTAACAGTCGCAACTGTAACACCATCTTTTAAAACGTTTATAAATATACCAAAACCTTCTGGGTTTCCTTACGCTTTGTCGTCAAACATCCGAATCTTTGGAAATAACTCACAGCGGGTAAGCCATTGAATCGATTTTGAATTCATAATTTAATCTGGTTTGGTCGCGTAGCTCGGAAAATGTTTAATTTGTTCTCTCGATACAAGGGGACATGCTGGTATTCCGTTGATATTGTGACCGCCAATGCTTTAGCTGGGTTTCTATGCAGATTTTGAAATTTTAAATGATTTATTTGAATTGGTATTACCTTCATCAAATGTTGTTTGAGGCCTGTGATTGATGATGATTTATGGACTGTTAGATTTGGTTTCGAACTTTATATTCTATAATTGTTGTTCTGATTAGGGTATTTTAGCAAAATCAATTAAAAGTCAATCACATTTAGCTTCTCATAATTCTATGGAGTTTAAAGTATTTTATATTCATAATAGGAGGTCAACACCAAAAACGAAAACTAATTAAATTGACCTTTATACAAATAAATTTAATAACCCTTTTCCAAAGCCCACCTTGAGATACACTTGAAGTATCAAAAATTATTTAATTAACGCAGTATTCATAGCTCAAAAGTAAGTAATTCCAGGAGAGACTTTATTAAAAGTTGATACAGTGTTTCTCAAAGTAATATAATACTTTTGGCGTCGGTCGAATAAACGTTTCAATATTCGAGGGCTTCATTAATCACGGTAATTGACGCGAAGGGGACTTGGACGGTGGACGCCCCCTTTCCCCCTTCAACTGCGGCTGTGCTTTTGTTTTTTGATAATGGTAAAAAAATTGTTATAATTTCTGGAGGGGCGTCAGTCTCTGTTGTTAACTTTGGTTCTGTAAAGGATTATGTAATTTGGGTGGTTAGTGAGTGTTAATTTGGGAACAATGGTTTGGCACTTGTAATTCGAATTAATTAGTTTGATTGATATGGCGAAATTGATGCTGGTATGGAAAGTAAAGAAAAGTTTTATGAAATTTTTGAAACAAAGGCAAGTCCAGGAGAATATCAGTGTGTACATTGAAATACATATTTACATTTATCGTTTCAATACCAAAAGCTCTGGTAAAACGAAAAAGATAAAGAGAACAGTAGATACTAAAACAAAATCACCTACAAACTGCAACCCTATCTAGATACTTCACGAAGCCATTACGATGAGCATCCGATTATTAAGACCGTTATTATCAAAAGGAGTAGACAACCTAATTCACGGAAATAAAATAGAAACAACGATGGGAACCCCTGCTTAATGTTGCTCGACGATAACGATTTGATTGCCCGATTGTTCGAACAACGAATTATATTGTACAGCCAAATACAAAAAGGAATTAAGGAAACTTTTTATAAAATCGAGGAAATCCTGTTTTATATAAACATCTCGCCATTTTTAAAGGCCGAATGGATAGAGGCTAGATGTGAACTGATTAGCTAACATGTAGGAAGTTACGTGGCCTTTGGTTTCTGTTTGCCCTGCCAAGGACGAGTCGTTAAGATACGTGTTTGACTTAGCAAAGTCAATTTTAGTACGGCTAGATTAGACGAGGTAGTTTGTTGAGTTGGTTTTGAGATTCAACATGAAAAAGAGAATTCAAAAGATATTTAAGTTCTGACTTATAGTTTAGGGGTACGAGGAAGGTGTACAGGAGGGTGTAAAGTTCACTCAGAAAAGGGAGGATCCTCAGGTCTTCAGGACGTCAGGTCTTCGATGCGTAGTTCGCATGTGGCGATGAAGATACCGCCACCATAGAAAAGAAATTGAAACATTCATTTTATATGTAAATCAAATAAGACCGCGAAATTTTTCCATCTAAAATACTCAATAGTCAATTTCCCTAAGCCTTCCCCAGTATTCGGTTGTCACATTTAATTTGGTCGGAATCGCCTATTAATCATTTATGGAGTCATTAATCAGATATCAGCTTGATATCCTTTCTCATTCCTTCGAACGTTGAGGATTTACTTGACAAATTACTTTTTCGCTTTTCTTGTTTAGAAAGGGTGGATTCCTTTTAAAGTTTAAAAAGAAGGGTGTTTTTTCTGATAATGCTGTTAAAGTCAGGGTACTTCATTTTGCAGATTGCAAACTCATTTCGGGAGATAAAGTTTGTGTTCAAAAATCTTCCGCTATTAATATAGAAACGTCATTAGATAAGTTAAATTAAATTAAAAATTAAAAAACCCCTGACAAGAACAAAGCGTCTAATAAACGATTATTTTTTTAATAAGTCAACTTTCAAACAAAATCAAAATCGGTTCAGCCCTTTGGCAGCTACGATGGCGCAGACAGACAGACAGATACACACGTTAAACTTATAACACCCCTCATTTTCCGTCGAGGGTTAAAAATATTACAGGGCCAACATTTTTGAATGCAGTGTTTTCACTAGTAGGTAGGTACTAAAGTATCCAGAGTCAAACCAAGAATTGTAAACACTAACAAACTTGAAAGCGCAGCAACGAAAGCTTAAATTATTGCAGAATTTCGACAATTCCACCCAGTACTTGTATGTTTACGTCAAACTTTACCGTAGTCATTTGGGTACGATTTTTATGAACTCCGGAGTCCCGATGCCTGTAGAAAAGTTTTGTTGCGCCTTTTTCTCCTTTTTTTACGTTCCAAGCTTTTTATGGTTCTGCAGTTCAGTTTATCGTTTATTAAACTGTGTATAGATTGGATATTAAAGGAGGATTTCGTTCTCGTAAAAATTGAGAGATTCTGGGAGATTTCGAGATTCAGTTTTATTCGAGGCTTGAGTTGAAATCAATCGGAAAGTCGATGTGTGATGATATTTAATTTAAGGTTTAGAGAGGCTGCGTTAGCTAGATGGTTTTATGGGCTTTTACATAACAAAGAGTACTCAAGTATGTTCGTTTTTTTCAGGCTTTGCACATTTATGATGAACTTACACAAATTGTACTGTTATTACACTACTTCACAGGGCTTCTAGCTAGTATACAGCTTACATTCTACAACACACTACAGTTTTGCTCATACATTTTAATTTCATGCATGTTCCATCCTTTCTTATGAGCCCTTCTAAGTTTAACAATATAATATTGTTAAAGTATAGCTTAGCCTTTATAAACCCAATTCAAATTATGAAGTTACCAGCAATATCTGAATTGTGTAACGTTCATTATTCCACAGATTGCGTATACTATTGCTAAATATGTCACTGTATGAGGCTTTTAAGCACCCACGCGGGCCTGAGAGTATCAAGGAGATATTTCAATTCATACCATTATAAACTTTATTTGAAAAGCTATAAGATTTAAACTCCTTTGTAAATTAGAAACCAGCTGTCAATAATTTATTACGCTCTTATGACGGGTAATTTTTATTACGGCGCCAGTAACATTGTATCTAACTAATTGGAATCTTGTATAATTTTAATTGTATTAAAGTTTCAATTAATTTAAATATATTGGCGATTTAGATCTTTAATTGCAGGGTTTACGTAATGGGTTTGTGATTTAAGATTAGAATCATTAGTGTTAGTCATTCTTGGAGTATTGGTGCCACTCCTTCTGTAAGTGCCTTAATATATCACTGAATGGGTAATTTAAGTGATTTAGTTGTAACATCTACTCATTCTATAGCATGTGTATCACCACTCCTTTACCTTTTTTTCTAACATTTTAAAAAGAACATTTTTTTCCCAGCTATTTTCTTCTTCAATTTATTTAGTTCACTATAATATTTAAATCTTTCGCCATAATACTGGCAAGGTTATCACCAAAATAATAGTGTTTTTAAGTAGTTGTGTGACACAGTCCAAGGTGTAATTTATGCACGGATACCTGCAACAGTCTATAATATTTTGTTAATGAAATGACA
Source organism: Lithophane semibrunnea (assembly GCA_947363905.1). Classification (NCBI taxonomy): domain Eukaryota; kingdom Metazoa; phylum Arthropoda; class Insecta; order Lepidoptera; family Noctuidae; genus Lithophane; species Lithophane semibrunnea. The sequence continues at coordinate 1,406,672 of OX376205.1, forward strand.
TACAAACACAGTTTTGCGGACGTGACTGACTTTTTGGACAAAAATTTTTTTTTTTTAATGTTTTTTTTTCTATGCGATTGCACTTTTGTGGAGGTTACACATGTTCTACGATTATTAGTATTACTATTAGGTAAAAGTTAAGTTTGTCCATATTCGTTGTTGTTTTTATCATTGTCAAAAACTGTTGCGTTGTTTTCTTAACCTTATGCAGTCAATTGTTTTTATTCTAACGAGTAGTAAAATAGGGCCGATATAATTAGGCAGCTCTGAACATAGGCGATATGAGCATTCGCGCATGTACTCTCACTCATACTCACCTCACTGTCACCTTGGGTCCTTAAAAATGTTAAGTACTGCGCAGCCCTCTCCGCGAAGTTCAGAACTGCCAAGTTATAACGGCCGTATTGTGCCTTATGAAAGTCTTTATATTATGACTAGCGACCAGAACGATCTTCTGCCTGCCCAACGTGGTTACAAGTTATTTAAGGCCAGCACATATCATTCTTCCCTCTTCGTTATTCACTTCGATAGGCACTAAATCAATGGCGCTTTGCAAACTACACACAATTATAACAGAACACACGTTTTTACTTCAAATCGTTCTCGTTACAATTCCCTTTACTTGCGAGGTGGAGTAAAAAACATCAGAAGGTCAAGATTCTTATGATCTTACGAGGTAATGGTAGTAACACGTCATGACGGCACGCAAATGTTCTACTGTCTATTGTATCAGGTTCGTAATAAGCGCAAGGCTACTATAATGAGTGATAACAATATTAGTTATTGTTGTATTTATTTTTAATTATATTTTAGGTTTTAGTTTTAGATTGTAGGTTGTAAGGGAAATTGCTCTGTTTAGCGCCACATTTATATTTGATTTCGATCGTTAATACATTACTCTCTCTCTCATGGAGAGGAGGCCTGTGAACATTATAGGCTGGCGCTGCTATGAGGTATACGAAACTGCACATGTTTAAGTGGAAAAAAAAAACTGTCCACAGGATTTGTAGAGGCAATTGTCTGCTCGGGGTACGCTGGACATCTAGTATTGCCACTCAAAGGATTTTATCAAGGAAAATACTGTTGCCAGACACAGAGAGAGAGAAAATTTAATCGCCACATCTAGCTAAGAAACTGGTGATTATGTAATGATAACAAAAACCACATCTTCTTTGCTTTCCGCATGGTTAGTGACTAACCTAGTGTCAGAGTTTTTATGCCGCCCATGGTCCTCTGACTTGGCTTCACATCCATCGAGAAATATCTCTCAGGCATGCCGGTTTCCAACCACCAACAACCAACCACATCAATAATGATAATACACACACATTAGCAATTAAATTGGATTAACTAATTATCTAATTAATTATAACAGAGTTAGCTATATTGCCTTCGAGTTAACTGGACTAAATACATACAAAATAATTAATTAATGTTAATTTCTATGTAAGACGGCTACTAGGCTTACCCTGGTTGAGGAAATGGGACGTTTCAGCAATATAGTCTAAGATAATGTCGCTTTAAAACTGTTGTAGGGTCAGTAGATAAAGAGATAAATTAGTAGTACGGAATCTGCAGGCAAATTAATCCAAGTGCATGTCTGCAAATTTTCTAGTAAATCCTTCCCACTGGATTAGTCATCCACGCTCAGTATCTCATTACATTCAAGGGGATTAAAGCCTATCTTTTCAACGATATTGATTTTTGGTAAGTGTATAAAATTCTCTTTTTTATACCTTTTATGGTAGACATAACGGTATTTATTCGAAATATTTTGTATAAACGCCAAATAGTGGGCCCCTAAAAAACACGCAAGATCTTGAAAGTCTTTCAAAGTTAAATGTTAAAAGTAATATTTTGAACGTTTGAAAGTTACTCTATCATTTGTTATTTTAAGCGAATAAAGTTGTAAAAGTACAGTCATACTCATAAATATGTTGACACATTTGAATTTCAATTGTGTTCAAATGTAAATATGAGAATTTATACAGATTTTATTAATGTTATGCTATCAACATTCGTTAACCCTTCATCTCTACTAACATTTTTTGGTAATAAAAAATAAGAACCCAAAACGGTTATGTTGTTCATGGAGAACTTAGGGCCAGATCACACGTACCACAACCACACCACGAAAATGAATAGTTTATTCACACGGACCACATTTTGACCGTCAAAATCAACCGTGTGGGCGATACCGACCACATCAAGGCCACGTCACAGCTACAACGCAACCACCAGCAGAGACCACGTACTAGGGGCCGGCGACATCGCAAACACAACGATCTGTCTGCCTGCAAACATTAGCCACAACGTATCCAAATCGCAACTACTAGCGACAACGCAACTGTAAGGAGTTGCAGCGACACTACGTAAGCATTGCTTGTCCACATTTTGTCGCTACGATGAGGTGTGGTGTGAATGGGCCCTTTTATAAACAGTTACGTTACTACTGAATCAAAATCAAAGTATATAGACTATCATACAGAATGGTCGTTTCTGCCGCACTACTTTATCATTACCTTCCATGGTGTTCATAATAGGCGGTTGCCATGACAACGGAAAGCCTTCTCACGGCAACCAATATCAGGAAAATGGCCAATAAAACTCAAGTATATTCGCTACACAAATTGGTGACTACGTGAGTAAGTGCTTAAAAATAAATTGGATTTTTTTCAAGTGACTGCTTTTTGCTCGTGATTTTTTAAATAGTGATTTAGGAAAACATGGCACTTTCTGTACAGTTTGATATAAAAAAAATAAAAGCTTAAAGCAGTGGCTGGCAATTTTTTTCCCACTAAAATAGAAAGGTTTTGTAAAAGACAAAACCAAATAGAAGCCTTTTTCCTTTGAATATTTTAAGTGATCAAAAATTTAGGTAAAAGTATTGGTGTTTGTTACTGAAAATAAAATTGGAAAAAATGTTGGTCAAAGAATACACGTAGATAAAAAAATGTCTTTGATGTCTATTTTTTTTTCGTCTAGTATTTGCAAAATAAATCCCGAATGTCTTCAACTCCAATCTTGTTTCTGATTTTTAAAAGATTTGGTGTCTTTGGGGAATTATGTATTAACTAGCTGCGCGACGCGGTTTCACCCGCGTAAGTCTCGATCCCGTGGAAATATCGGGATAAAAATATCCTAAGTGTTAATGTTTAACTATTTATTTAATTTTTATTTATTAAAACTTTATGCACAAGTAATAACTACTGTACAAAGGCGGGCTTAATGCCTGAGGCATTTTCTACCAGTCAACCTTACTATCTGTTTGCCAAATTTCATCCAAATCCATTCAGCCGTTTTTACGTGAAAGTTTAGTTAATTTAACAAACATCCATCCATCCATCAATACTTACAAACTTTCGCGTTTATAATATTAATATAGTTTCGATTTAGATAGATAAACACAGAATTGCTTACTAAAACTAGAACACATATCTTATCCATAAAATAACTTTTAAACCTGTATCCATTTTCAAACTGCAACAAAAATACACTTACATCGGAAATAAAAATAAAAACGCCCTAAATAACAACAAAGCTAATTCATACATTTCATCGTGTCATGAGCCCAACAAAATGAGTGTATCATTATAAAAATCTAAATGTACCCGTTTCTTCAACACTTAAACCCCAACTGCTTGACAAGTAAATACTTGACATTGTAATTACAATTCACGCACCCATTGTTTTATAAAATTGTTAGCCGACTGTGTAAAAAATACACCGGATTTGCATACACCTGAATCATTTAATTTGCTTTTTAATTCGGCGGGGTTATACTACCAAAATTAGACCATGGTGGTCAGAACACGCGATGTAATTCTATTTGAGATTTTTATCTGTTCAATTGATGGTTATATAGTTACGAAATGAGCTTAAAAATACGATACTGTGGGCTTAGTAGCTTAGCGTAGCGGTGGAGGGTTGAATAAATTATGTTGTGCATTTTTTTAAGTTTATTTAAAACTGTTTTCGTCGTAGTGTTAAGTGCTGAAAATATGCAAGTTAAGTTAATTTGACAAACCGTGACTGTTCAATGTCAAGTATATTATAATCAAAGGTTACAGAAACTTCAAATCTAATTTTAAGTTATAAAAACATTCCACTAAATCTTTGTCTGCGGTTAAAGGCTCCCGCAGAAAGGCGCGATGCGACAGCGCAAAGCGACTGTAAGTAGTAGATCAATTTCTATGAAAATTTCGAAGAAATTGTTCAACCAGAATCGCGTGGCACTTGTCTATGGGAGCCTTATTACTTATTTGCTATCATACTCAAATATTTATACTAATTACCACAAAATATTAATGGCAATAATTTTTATATCACAAGTAGTGCAACCAAAACGTCACGAAACTTCAAAATCGCTACAGCTTATAAACCCGCTAGATCTTAGCTACCAAAACCTCATCCCTCACGTAGTACAGTGCGTGATTTTGTTAATGAAGATCGTTCGAAAAACGTTGTATTTGGTAAAATAACATGTAACGAGTGTGTAAAATGTAATTATTTCTGTTATTATAGCAGGTAGTATGTTATTTGAGAAATCCCAATCTGACAGTGAACGATTAAGGTGTTAGAAATTGTATTGTACGTAATGTTTTATAACTTGATTCTTAAGAAATTTAAAGTTTTTAGGGTTTTTGGGTGCGTTAGCGTTTCGACCTGCGTTGGTTGACGTTATTTCGTACAGTTAACGTGATTCCTTGTAGATATAAAGGAAGTTTATTTTTAGCCAGTTTTATGACGAGGCGAGGTTAGTGACGTACAGTTTATGTTAGGGTGAGGACACATGAACATGACTGTTGGTGATTACGGAAAATTCTTTTTTTTTTTGTTCAGGAAAGGACAATAGGCTCACTCCCTATTATTATGGGAGTTAAACTTAACTGGCTTACCTACACCTCTGCTGAACCCTTCGGGGAATACAGGCGTGATGTTATTTAGCTACAGCCTTTAAAATTAAAGCTCTGTCCGTTTCTACAATAACTTTTGATAATACTTAATTCATTCTTATCTAAAAAAAAAATACTCCATTTATCTCACATAGAAACAATTAATCTTTTTACTGTACGTAACATAATCCAAGCAGTGTAACTAACTTCCTTCTTCTAACTTAAAAAAAAAACGTATCAAGGTGATTGGACGAGGAAGCGAACCTACGATCCGGCCTTGTTTCGTGAAAGTGTGACCTTTAAAGCCATGGTGCCTTTGTATACGATGTTAATATGAGTCAAATGAGATGCAATAAATTTTATTGTTTTTATGAACGTTTAAGTAGCCTGTAATTGGCACTGCAAAGCCCTTACATCTTATTGAAAACTAGCTTCTACTCGCGACTCACACCGCGTGAAATTTCTTATTGCGTATGACAATCAACAATACAGGGAGCCTCAAACGGCCACATTAGCAATTCCTCTAAAAGCAATTCATTTCCTGAATTTCCAGTTGTCATTAGCAATTCCTTTATTTTGACACAAAAGCAATTCATAATGTGTGGACCATTTTACAAACCTCCATAGAAAACTGTCAAACAGATGAATTATTTCGTATTATGAATCGCACGCAGATCTTAGTATAAATTGTCAGTTTGTGACATATTACGATGATTTATAATATTTTCCTATTATGATTCTGCCAAAGTGACTGTTTTAAGTCCCCTGTAGCTTCCGATTAGTAAAAGATATTCGGTATTAGATCAGTAGTTCCGAAGATTACCCGCTACATACAAACTAACAGATTTTACCTCTTTATCTTCATATTGACATAGAAAAAGAAAGAACGAGCATATTTTGCTTATTGAGATTTCAGAATATTAATATAGAACTATCTGAAATAAATGAACTATAAGTGCAACACCTATAGAACGCTTAGCCAAAGTATTATCAACCCTAACCTGGGACCAACAAAGTCTATTCCCAGCAGCCATTTCTCACAATACCCAGCCAATAGCTACAATAAATTATAAAACCTACACCGGCCATTGCCAAGCGATACGTAAAACTCGACTCGTTCGGTCGGAATGAACGATTAGTGAACGAACGAGATCATGTTACCAATGGATAGGAAGATTCATTCAGAAGGTTCACGGTGCGGTTACTTACGTCCGGCGCACCCTGCAGTGGGCATTCACCTTTGTAAACGACCTTGCTGTTCTTTTTGCTGTGGCATGAGACATCTTACGAAATAAGAACAACAGAATGAAGCATGCGGCCGCTTGTACACGCTAAGAAAAGTCCTGTAGTCTTGGCCTATGCAAGAATTCGTGTTGTTTCTACACACGAACTGTGTACACGGCTTCGACGCTGACCCGATGCGCGAAGGGTTTCGTGCCTAGATCCGACAAAATTCTTGTCGTGTACATGATGAATTGGTCCTATCTGCAGCAGACACGGTGAAATTTCTTAGCGTGTACAAGCGGCCTTGTAACGAAGTTCGTTTTTGAATGTTACGCTCGGCACACTTGGCGAATGAGAGCTAGACCAAAAAAGTGTAACATTTTGACATTCATCATTCGCCAATTAGTTCGAAAGCGAAAGGAACTTCGTTCCCTCTGGGTGTCCCACGTCGCCTCTGGACTGTTATTTTATAACATTTTTGTTTTACTACATGTTAGATTGAAATTGATATGACTGAATGAAACCATTCCATTGCGTTGTGTGCAAAACATCGCTTTTAGTGATTGAAGAACCCTTTGTAACGCTCAAAGATTTTTCAAGTCCACTGTAACACCCTCACTTTCAAAGTTAATAATTGTAATTCATAGTGTGTACCATCATATCTTTTTGCTTCAATCAACTCAGCCTATTGCAGTCCACTGCAGGCTGGACATGGTCCTCTCTCAGAATGCGCCACAGCACCCTGTCATCCGCCTTCCGTATCCCGTCTGTCCCAGCCATCTCGATCTTTTTAATGTTTCATGATATTTTTTTATAGTTAGCTTGTTTAGAAGTCTCACCTCCGTGGAACTTCTGTATTTACCTGTTTTAATTTACCATGTTACGAAGACCTTGGTCGGAGATCGGCCGGGATTGCTCGATATCTTAGTAATCTTGACTTTCACGCCGGAGATTAATTGTGGTACTTTGTGGTTTTTGAGTTCGAGACGAAGAATTAAGGCGCATGTGCCATATTGCGTAGAAAGAGAGAGTGACAGTGTTTATTACAATAATATAATGCGTCAGTTTGTAGGCCTTCTTTCTGCACTAAAATAAATCTCACTAAAAGTTTATTGCTGCTTTAGGTGAAAATGATCTTTACGTAAACACAATAACTTGTAAAGTTATTATAACCAAATACATTCGTAAAATTTAAATGAATGTATGCAAATTTTCAAATCAAAGCTATATGTAAGTTGTGTTGTACCTACTGTAATATTTTTAAACCGAAAGTTTAGTTCAACTTTCGGTTTGAAAATATTTTTCTTTAATGAATTTTTATAATTTTTAATCATGGCTATTTTTATCACGCTTATTAAAATAGATGTTCAAGAAGATGTTCAAGAAGAACCCTATCTCTAAGCTGAATTTAAAACTTGAATAGAATCAGATTTGAACTAACGATAGATCAAGGATTAGAATCCTATCTCTAGGCTGAATTTAAAACTTGAATAGAATCAGATTTGAACTAACGATAGATCAAGAATTCAAGCGTTAACGTATCGTCTGCTTGTATTGTGCTCCAGTCTCCCAAGAGTATCTTTTCAGCAACTATTTCAGGAATAGAAGTCTTATCACAGCCCAATGAGCTTTCTGATTTTCTCCTATTTTCATTCAGACTTTTTATATTTAAACACAAACAAATACTTCTAAAGCCGCAATAATAAACTTCAGAACTCGTTCGACTTCAGTCGCAATGATTGAAAACATCGCACGAAATGATTTCACATGAAAATTGTGTACCTACGTATTATTATTGGAGTCCAATATCCAAAATACTTTTTCAAAGAGTTTGAACGGAATAAAAGTTTTCAATTCAACAAAAAGTTGGGCTTATTGATGTAAATCGACTTTATCATAATAAATTTATTGCCCCGGGCATATTACGGGGTCTTTGCGGGGTGAGAACGCCCGTTGTCGGTCGTGGGATGTTTATGTATGTATAAAATATGGAAATTCGGTATGAGATTCATTTTAGATTGATTTTTGTCCGTGTTGTGTTATATGTAACATTTTCGAACGGATTGCAAAATGATTTCTGATCGTGCGTTTTTATTTTTAGAGGAAACTTGTTTGAGAACCTGATTATTGTTTACATTGGCTTGTTGTATTTAACACTGAAATGAAAAGAAAAAGTGACTTGACTCCATACTTAGATTTTAATTTGTGTGACGCGTAGAGAAAAAAAAGTGCGAAAACAGGTTAAAAGTCGTCAAAAATAAACAAAAATACAAATTTAAATAGTAGTTAAAACTAAAACGATTATAATAAGCTGGTACTTAAGGTTATAATACCTACCAGTTACTATATAAGGGTAAACGTAGGTAGTATTAATAAAATCCATTATTTTACTTCGTAACGGTCTCTTAAAGACCAAATGTTAATGGAGGTATTATGTTGGCATTAATAGAAAACTTCTTGATTGTGATTTATGTACCTCTTTAAGTATTAAGGTCATTTTTTGTTGAAAAAAGGCGAGCGTTTTGTTGCACCGTCTAGGTTTTATTATAAGAGAGGTTCAATCTTTTAGTTGAGTTGAATTTTTGATAAGATTTTTAAGATAACAAATGTTGAATTGTTTTATTTAGAAAGTTTTGTGCTTTTGTTGCTTTTGAATGAGTCACAGAGCTAATAAAGGTTTTTATTTTCATATATAACTGTAAAAATAATTTAAATGCAAATAAGTAGGTAAGTAAAGATAAACTCTAGTACTTAACAGAAAAAAACAATTTCACGTTAGAATTTTTAAACAAATAACAATGACACAAGAGATTCCGGAAGAGAACGATCCTATTTTCCACTAATGTAGGGTGGAAGCACATTTTCTCGTCCGTTCGCTTAAAATCTAAATAAAACTCATAATGAAACCAGAAGAGTGACTTCGTAAAAATATATTTAAGGCCATATACTTTTATCACGCACCGTCTGAAGGTTTTGGCTCTTAAAACTTGCAAATGTTACACCCTTAACGTTTTATGTGTATATTTTAAGTGATATTCTCGTAAATTCCGTAACTGTTACGTCACGTAAATGTACAGATTTTTTGTTACTTGTTTTTTTCGCATTTTTGTAAGTAACATTTACATATTATTATCAAGTTGATCTTTGAATAAAAAATGAAGGTTTTCTTACATTATTATCATTTTGTTGTTACAATCTACATAGATAATTATTTTAAAAATACACTAAGGATTATGATGATGCACTTTAAAAGTTTAAGGATAATAAAACGTTAGCTGTAAAAAACTTGTTCACTATATTTTATGGGAAAAAAATCCTCGAGATTATTATGGCGTGTAAAAGTTCTAAAATAGTTCAAGACAACTTTTTGACGCGAAGTTTAATGTAATATTTACTACCATGGCTTTTTAATTTTATGGTTCACCATAAGAGAAATCCTATGTTTAGTGTCCATCTTCTAATGTATCTCGAAAACTTTTTGAAGTGTTGTTTAAAAAACATTATGCTCATAATCTTCCTTAGATTTCCATATATTATCTTCAAGTAGTTATTTTAGGGTATTAGCGGAGATCTACGTAGCTATATCTGTCGTTTTATTTTAGTATAAACTTTGATGCGGTTATGTCGGAAACTGTTAAACTGGTTTAAGTGATTTTTACATAAATGGCAAGCTTATGTCTTCCTGATCAGCATCAAGATAAAGTATATAATTATGCTTCACTTATAAAAGTACTTACACGGTTCTGAGTAGTTTAAACTCGACAGATTATTACCGCCCTCATGAACGTTATTATTGTGCAGTTTCATGCGATGACATACCACGATTTATTATTTAGAATTACGCCTTTCTCATTATTCAGGGGATAGTTAAAGTATTAAATAACCAGTCAGGCAGTTTATGGCATAGCTGGAAGGTCATTCACCCGCTACCGATAAGATTATGCTTAGATAGTTCTAACAGTATCTTTCGCCTGACTTGAGAAACTTGCCAAGAAAACCTTATTTGTAGCACTAGGTTTATAAAACTGTATATATATTAAGACTTTCAAGCAACGTCTTTAAATATAAAACTTTTCCACATTTTGCACACCAAACAAAAAACATAGAAATCTATATTATTCAGAACAAAAATTCTTATAATCTGAACTTCTTTACGAGTTAGGGGACATTCAATATAGGGACTAAAGGTGGGCTCAGCGAAGCGCCATTTTATAATAACGCTTATACACATTGGGGTATTACTGTAATTTGGGGGAACTCGCCTGGAAGAAGGTAGGTACTGGGGTGCTCTTGGAACAAAAACTTCAAATTATGGAACGGATATTTAAGGGACGTGTTATTAAATGTATTGTTGATGTATACTCTGAAATTGGATTAGATAAATTAGCGTGTTCATGATAGCCATGACCCGTGAAAGTGAAAATAACATGACAAAATATTATATTACAGCTTAGCTTTAGATTTGACTATTATGAAAAACATTTACAGTTGGTGAATAACAGGTGCTTATACCACACACCTTTAAATTTGCAATTTTGGCAGATTATGATAACATTTCCAACAAAAAGTCTAATTATAATTGCTAAGTGCAATTCATTATTTTAATAATCCCATATTAAACGGAATGGATTATTTAAATTACTATATCAATTTACTGTATAATGTTTTCATGAACATCTTTCGAGCACGAAGAGTTTTGCTTTTCCCGTTTCCTCCATAATTTGGACTGTTCATTGTTAATTAAATATTATTATTTTTATCATATTATATAGTAACTACATTTGCATCTTCAATAGTTACCTACCACTATCTTTAGTGGCTTAAATTATGTGTTGTCTACAATCAGTCTGAATTGTTTTACACAACCTCTGTTCACCTCAAAAAACAAACAAGTATGAACATAATCAATTCTTTTCCTGGTCCACAATGCATTATAAATCGCACACGTGACAGCTGTAATGAAAACACAGCGACAGACATAAGGGCGTGTAACCATGCATGCGACATAGGAAACGTATATTTTAGCATAGCTTTAATATACATTGGTGATTATACAACACTCCGACAATATGGTGATGGGAGATTGTAAATAGATCGGAAATATTCCGTGCGTTGCTCACTTGGTGTTAGACGCGGGTTTTCTTTCACAAAAGCTTTTTTTATTTACAATAGGAAAACAGTTCTAGGTGTATTTTCGAATAAAAAACAGTTAATAAAGTAAGCATGTAAAAAATAAACAATCTTTTTTCGTAAATACTTAAAAAAAACAAAACAAAGATGCTACAAAAATAATAAAAAATAGGAATCCCCCAGAAAAATCGGATGCGCAAACATTGTTATAAAGTTGATATTTACAACAGTTGACCATAATAACATATTTATTTTGATGCGAGTTGACCCTTAGAGCTCATAAACATAACAAGTAAAGGGCAATGTAGCCATCGACTCGCATGTTAAACACGCTATTTTTCCAGAAATTTCTTTGCACGAAAAAATTTTGTACACATAGGACTGTTATGTCAGAAATAAATTCGATTATTTTAAGCAAACAAACAAAAACGTGACTCCTTATGTATCAATTACGAATTTCATAAATACACACGCACGGGCCGGCCATGTTTTATTCAACTTTTAAATCTTATTATAATTTTTTTTTCACAAAATCTAGGTTGTGTTTTAAAAATTTGGCCGGTCGTTCAACTGCGTTGTGGGAGAATTCTCTGTAACAATGGATCGTTTTCAAAAAATCGGAATTTTTCGGTAAAAAATGAACCGTTAATGACGATTTTAATGGTGTTTTTTTCTTGTTTTCAGGTAAGGAGATCTTCTTTTTGACGTCCGTAAGTGGATACGTGAATTTTGCTGTTATAAAATGATGGTGAGTGTGAGGTGGTGATTAAATCAGTGAAATATGAAATTAATTTCTGTAAAATATCATAGTGATAAATTCTCTATAGATTGCTCAAACTATTTTTTGATATCTTATTCAGTTGACAAATTCACATATTAAGGTACGAACACTTATTTAAACAGTACACACTGCGACAAAAAATCTCAGATTACGACGGCTAATAAACCATAAGAGAAAAAATACCTACACATCGACAATCAGTCTCGTCGAATTGTGTCTAACGCGGTGGGGTGAACGGCCTCATTATCGGCCTCTCGTGAATAATATATGGGACAAATTTCGCGATTCCACCGATGACTGTCGTCAGTGTTGCGTCATTTCCACTCTCATTACAAAAACATAGGTATTGAATGATTGAACTGATTATACAAGTAAAATTTCTTTGCCTATCAAACTACAACTAGATAATAGTTTCTAGCCGATAAAGTGACAGTATTATAATCATAATTTCAAACAAGTACCGACTTGTTTCGTTGACAACCAACCGTTGGTTATTGACTATCACAACTCGCAAGGAATAACAATCAGCTAACACTTTTACATAGCGGTTTTTCTTCTGAAAATTTATTAACTGTGTTCAACAAAAGCAGCAATGGATATTCAAACGCCGGGCAATATGTAGGAGCAATGTAATACGTTTTCTATTACCCGATCGGTTTAGAAATTCAAAGTTTATCAACCTAAACGAGACCGCGTATTGAATATAAAGAAATATAATGTTACATTTGAATGCATCCAACGTTTGTTTTGCAAAAGTTATTTTTAACACGAACCTTTTTTAAATTAATATTCCATGCATATGTTTTATGTGTGTGTTGACACGGTTTTTGGTCAGCAGGGTAAAGAAAACAACTCTAAAAGGTTTTTCAACTTTACTATTTTTTTTACCTTATTTTAATTTTAATACCTAACCAAAATTATTGCAAATGGCTGTTTTAATAACTGCAATAAAATACATTGCAAACCGCATTACCAATTTACTCTAAACTTTAAACTAAGATATCTTTAGAGTGACTAATAGAACTCTCTAATTTTAGAGTCATAAATTGAAATCCCCATTTTTAAATTAATTAATAACCATTTACAAATTCTGTGAATCAGTGTAAAATTTCAGCATAGTCAAATAAGTCGCAAAGTCAAGCGTTCTTGTCAAGGCGGGTCAAAGGCAAACAACCTGGGGTCGGTTCAATGCCTTCACGTTTTTATTTACGGTTTAAAGTTTTGCCTTTATTTAAGCAGTTAATCAAGAGTTTTTATTGCTAATTTAACTATGGGTTAATTTTAACTGTGATTGCAATTATTTCATTTAAATAATATTCAGATGCATGTATACAATCATGATGATAGTAAAATCAATAAATGTTGCAGTCGGTATGTCATCAGACGGATCTGGCATGAAATTATTCCCTAGCAACTCGAAATTATTAATTTTTCAGATATCAATATTATCAATTAGGATCAGTTATCGACCCAGCTAGCAACTAAAATATCAGTGTAAATAATGTCAGTCCTATCCCAAGGTATTCTACCATGCGTGGGTTGTTTGTTTAATAATTATGTTATATCAGTATCTAATCTCGACGAGTTCAGTAACCACTGCAATCTATGTGTATAATACATAAGTCATTAAGATAACAGTTGTATATTTAATTGTCGAAAAAAAATTGAGTAGGTATCGTTATAATGTGATCAAACAAACTTTGCTATATTTTATATTATTAACAATTTAAGCGGTAATAGCCTAACGGTTATGGAATGGTGTTTCGATTAAAATGGTCTTGGGTTTCTTCCCTAACCATTTTCACATTTCATTTTTGCTACGTGAACACACTTCTTACTAATTTAGAGTAATTATCAGATTTTTTATTTTTATTTTAGTTATTGTAATCAACAAACCACAGCGCTAGACGTCTAAAAAAAATATAATTATTTGAGCTTTTTATAATAAACTATCATTAGCCTCTAATTGAACTTTGATTCCTCATTTGTTTATTATCGGAACAGCTAATGAGGTCGTTAGCCTTATTTTTTTATCAAGATTTAGAAATAGATAATGATTTTGCTTGATAAACAAATTAGATTTCTTTAGGTATGTATAACGTCAAACAAGCAACAATTTTTTTTTAAATTATTTGCATCTAAAACTTTACCTTTACTTTGAATGATTTTATAATATTTGGCTTCCAAAAGAGAAAAAAAAAACATAAATTGAAAACACACATACGTTCAACAAATTAAACTGAATGTGTTTCAATTTACGACTTACTACAAGAAATCAGTGGGTGTACGCATAAACACTAGAATCAAGTTCATTGACCCCATTATCTTGGTAAATGTATCGTCGCAAACATTTTGCAGCTGTTAGTCACAGGCTCGATAGATTTTTTAAAATAATTATATTTTACAACAATGTTTATAAAAATATTGCATACATTTATCAATCAGTCAACACTATTCTCGGTAGAACATAGTCCAATTAGCATTATTATCTTGTTATGTAGTGTATTCAATTAATAACATTGGAAATTGAATTATGTCATCCTAATTATCTGATAATGACTAAATGAGCCCGGTTCCTGAAAGCCTGTTCTATTCTATTAATGCTGATGTCAAATGATTTGATTAGTCTTTGTTGTTTCTGCTAACCAATCACACCAACACATTTGATTTGACAGCAAAGTTAAGAACTGATGAAAAGCCTGAGCGAGCCTGACCACACTTTCAGTAGCAGTATTTTGTTTACGTTTTTTTAGTTTATTAAATCTATTATAAACTCTAAATCTATTGAATCATGTTTATATCTTAAACGAGCCATACGATGTCGAGATGAAAACTTGGCACTATTTGCCTCGTGTTTCGAGAGTCTGTTGCAATGTTTTATGAGTTAAAGTATGTTGATCTGTGCGATAGATGGCGCCACGTGTCGCTTAAAAGACGCGTGGATGAGCTTCATGCCAAGTAGTAGATGTCAACCGTTATAATAATTTATTATGTCAATTATATTAACAAGTTATGAAATAATATTATCTTGTTATGTAGTGTATTTGTAACGTGTGAAATAACAAAGTAACTATGATAACTTTTGTGATGAGAGTGAGGCGGAAAAATTTAAGAATGCGTTTGGTTCGGAGATATGTTTTTAGAATAGTGCCAAATGTAGATTTTTTAATGTACGTTATTAAGTGAGAATTTAAAAAGATTAACACCTTTTTAAATTCTTAATTTACGTACATCGTCAAATTAACCTTATAAGGTTAATCGCAGTGTAATAAAACCAATTGCAATTAAAGATAACTGAGCAGGCGGATGATTCCACAAATAAGAAACAAAAAACACAATCTGGCCATAAATAATAGATTTACAAACAAATTTATGTTACCCATTAGAAGAAATCTATTTATTTGTTATTTAATAGCCTAACCACTTAAGACAAATTAGCTCTCAAAATTAAATAGTCCAAGTCGATTGCTGGCTGTCCTCTCGTAATTACTGCATTAATGGTCCCTCCAGATTTTACTGTAGGTTTATTTTATGGATTTATTATGGGTCGTATTTCTGAGGTCTAGACCACATTTAATTAGAATACATTATTTATTACCAACTTTTATGCAGGTATAGAATTTTGTCATCCTTTTTATCACAGAATTATTATCTACTGTGTCAAAGATATTCTACAGTTCTCTACCAAATTCCTGTACTGAAAAGACTTTATTAAAAATCTTATTCCCTTTTATGTGCCATATTGTTTATTTATGCTGTTTAATAAAACGAGATGTTTGCAAGTATGCTGTGTTGCAAATGTGTTTCTTATCTCGTAGTAAATATTTTTAAGGGCGTATAAAATGCTGTTGCACTTTTTATGTGCATTGCAAGTGGATTCAAATGTAGGTAATGTATCAACTTGATACTTTGTAAAAGCTTTCAGGTAATCAAAGAGAGGATTACTTTTAATGGACTATTTTAAATATTCTTTCTAGGCGCATTAATTTTAATGCCTTGCATTAGTGCTTATTAACACTATAATGTGCACCTGCTTGCGATTAGAAGCAAATAATTACCTATTTATGTTGCATTTCCTTCCTTTACCTATAAATGTTGTAAACTTATTTGTTATTGTTAGTTAGGAATGATTTTAGAAGCATTAACAAAACATAACACAACAAATCCAATTTAGTTTTTTAGTTCATGAAGTTTATCCAATAATATATTGTATCGTATCTAATAAATAAACAATGAGTAAACCCAAAAAAAAATTGTGTTATAAATTCCTTTTTGTTACAGTATTTTGTCATTAAACCAATAAAATATATTTATTACCTACATGTATAGTCGCAGACATAATAACATGCTTAATCTAATCTAAAATCGAATTCTAATTTGCAGTTGCTAAGCCGAAAGCGATCCGACCAGCGTGCTATTTATAGTTTATTTCGAAGTGACCCACTTAGGAACTTTGTTGATAACCTAACATGGTCCCACACTTTATCTTGATACGACATGTCTATCACTTTCTTGTGTACACTGTTTTCAAAATGTAAAGATTATTAATTGCAAATCAATTGTTTAGATTCTTATTAGCAAAAATAAAGCAGTTTTTTTTACGTTTTTAAAGGCCCGTGTAACTACATTACATTTTGAAGAAAAAAAATTCGTTGCAGCTATCGAACTTTTTTTCTAAACCAAACCAGTTCCACAAAATGATCTGAGGTAGTTTCAGGGTCTAGAAACTCTTTATTTATCATTATTTTGAAAACACTACCCCTGATTCCATTTATTCCTCTCATGAATGCTGGCTTTAAAACATTTTTTTAATCCTATAAAAGCACGTTTTCGAGCTAATCATAAAAATCCCACGAACGCAAAAATCGGCGCGAAAATATTCAAAATCAGAATGCCATATTAAAAACATGGCCGGACTTTGGCGGATTAAAGGGTGATGTACATCCAGGTTTAATCTACGTTTATCGGCGACGGGCAGGCGGGCACAGTCAATACCGATCGACGGTTTAATCCGTCCGTCCTGCCTGTTATATTGTTTTAATAACTTGTGAATTTATGCCTTTTATGCCTTTGAGCTTTTTTCGGGGAATCGTGGTGAAATGTTTCGGGGTTTTCTGTGAGGTTGTATTGTTGCAGAATAGTGTAGTTCATTATTTTTTATTTATAAATTCAGGTTGGTGAAAGGTTTTTCTCATTTTTGTTAAAATCTTGCCCTAGGTTATGGTATTATAAGGTATGGAAGCTCATGCCATTTATGGATAAACCCATTGCTCTCCACTGCTGGACATAGGGCTCTTTCAAACTTTAAATGGCGCCACTAACATCCGTATCTTCACCATCCCTAATCTGTCAAAACAATTTCAATACGTCAACTCAGTATTTTGCCCCAGTAATGTAACAAAAATAAAGTTGATTCAGGGCATTATTTCACTTTGGCAAAGAAAAATAAGTGTAAATTATTTGTGTACACAATTCGCCTATAGATTCGCGAGTGTTTTGGCAAATACTGGTAAGGCTCGGACAGAGTCGGGGAAAAGTTGTGAATTTAACAACTTTTGTTCTTTGTTAAATGTCTTGTGTTTTTATTTAGAGTATTGTGGGGTGGAATGGGGTAATAATTATTTGTAGAATAGTATTGAAATAATTATAAGAATGCTCTTAAGTCTCGAAGTTTAGAAGGAAGGATAGGCTTCTTTTAAATAACCAATTATAACGGTCAGTCGTAGTTTGGAGTCTTATTCGAGTTAAATCAACAAAATTAACATGAAAGCGAACCCTATATCGTCCACCCCGCACCAATTAGGTTAACAAATAATTTCCAAATCCGAAACCTATAACCTTTTTTTGTTTACCAAAAAAATGTTAACCCAACACTCGCTAACGCAACGCACTGTAATCTACCGTGGTGTTGTAAAGGTTAATGACCGTCGTTACATCGGCAGTGGGGGGTTGAATCTGAGCACCGATGGGTTTTCCTCCTATATGTATATTATTTATCTTTCTAACTGTTGGTAGGGTGTAATGGGTTTAGTAAATGTACCGGAGATGATAGGGCGAAGATTTTTTTGTTACAAAGTTTGTAAGTACATGTTAGCAATGTGTCTTTTTTTTCTTATCATTTGTCTAGTGTTTTCTTTTGGGAACTTCTATATAATAAAAATTAAAGTTGCTTATCTTTTCCGTCTGTGTGACCGCGTTTTTCTTCTAAACTACGCACCGGATTTTGATGTACCTAAGGTTTATTAATTATAATGCATTCATAATAAAATAGAGAGAGCAGTGGTAGCCCAGTGGTAACGGCCGCGACTTACGAGTTGTACGTCGTAGGTTCGAACCCTGGCAGGCGCTTTACTTTGTGTAAATTTCATCACCACTGCTCTCAAAAACGGTGAAGGAAAACATCGTGAGGAAACCAGCCTGTCCTAGAACCAAAAATTCGAAGAGAAGAGATTCAATGCTTCTTCTACTCTTATCGAGGCACAAGCTCTGCATCAAGTGGTGAAAACCTTAGCCATTCAACTTGATCTGTTATGGGGTTGATTGGTCAGAGAACGCATCATAAACATTTTAACGTTGTATCTCATAGACGCTTTTGAATTTCATTCCAATAATGATTTAAGGAATTAATATTCAGCCCATCACTCAGTTACTGAAAGATCTCCCATCTATGAAATCCGTTCCGTCCGACCTTTCCAACCCTCACAAGAGCACTTTCGCATTTAATAAAACAATTAGCTGCACAGATTACTGGCCGAAAACCACCCTTAACTTTAACTGACCTACCATAGTTCAACATGAAAATAATCCGAAACATTCGTACCTATTAACCCAAACTATTAATACTGCTGACCCTTTATTTTGCAGATAACGTTCAAGCAGCTTAATCCCATGTTATCATTAGACACACTCGCTGTTCGATAATGTCCTTCTGCCAAGATACTCTGCTTCACCCACCACCTCTATTACATATGCTATAGAGATGAAAATTACAGTTTTTGGGTGTATCTGTAGGCTGGTATGCTGGTATTGGGGACACAATAGATTGACGGGTTGATCCTCTTTTGTGATAAATATCTATTGTTCTAGTGTCTTGTCTTTGAAGGCTTATTGGTATCGAATCTTGATGAAAGTGTATCATTAACTGTAATTATAGGGTAAAGGGCAGATATTGAGATAGAGAGAGAAATTAATTGCATGGTGCATTGGCGATTCTTTGTAGTGATATAATCACAATGATGGTGTTCAATAATTTAATATGACTCATGCTGTAGGACTTTATAAAAAATGTGGACTGCAAAATAACCTATTTACATCAATCATAAATAAAATATATTACTGAATAATCATAAATATGCAACAATCGATTAAAATTCAATCTTTACCACGCTTTTATCTCCTCTTATACATCTTAAAAAATAAGAAATAAAAGTATATTTTAAAAGCTCTTAAATATTGATACGTCGGTCATTCGGATTGCTTCGGATACTGTCGCCTAAGATCGTGACTGGACAAGCACGAAGCGAAAATTTATTTCGACAGTCCACGAAATGTGACCGAATGCATTTTATGTCATTAACTTTTAACGAGAATTAACGATTGGAAAGGCAGTAGCTAAGGTAAAGCAACATAATATTTAGGTATTTAAAAGAAAAAAAATGGGCTCAATCTTACACACATTATTTTGCCTGAATTTGTGCCTTGCCTTCCCTAAATTACCGTTTCATAGGATGTCCAACCGGGACTGTAAAGACAGGTTTCATAACCAGAAATACCGCGTGTAAAATCTACCCTTACCAATTCTTCCGCAATTCAATAAAAAAATAAACAAAATACAGGCCACCACTCAGCTTTCAACAAAATTCATTATAAATAACAGTTGGACAACGATCAATCTTGTGCTGAACGCCCTACTAAATTGTCTTAACACGGACGATCCATTTGTAAGGATTTTGTAAAAAAAATGTTGTTACTAATGACATGGAAGTAACCGGAAAAGTGCTTGAACTAGACAGATTGAATATTGTCGAAGTAGAAATAATATTACTGGTGGATTTTTAAGATGGAGTGTTTTTTATATTTTGCTTTTAGCTCTCTTTAAAATTATTACTGATAGTGTTGACATTTTGTTTTCTTCTTAACCAGTTTCATCCATTGATTTCCTAGTACAATCTGGAAACACAATTCGATCAATAATCTCAACCTATTGGAAAATCATCTATAGAATTTAGTCTGATATACCTATCTTTTTACACTTCTTGAGCATTTCCACGCCTCCTCGAAACTGAAGACGCTCGTTCAACTGGCCAACACAACATAAATCTGGCCTCTAGTATCGATCTTTAATGCCACTTGGACTCCTGCCCACCCCATAAAATCACCCTTTTACCATAAAACAGAAACCCATTAACGAACCCATCAAAATTCACTTATAAACTTTCATATAATTCAAAATACTTATTCAGAAAATGTAGATACTATAATATCGGTCAAGTCTGTTCATCATTTTCTTTATCTGTCCATGTCAATAATCTTAAGTGTCGTCTTGAAGTATTGCCAGACGTATATAATATTAGTTTTAGATGTCTAGACATAAATTAAGTGTCGGGTATAGAAAAGATTTTAGTAAACATGGCTTGATAGGGCTGGGAAAATTCGATAGTTAATGTCAAAGTGTCGATGTTTTAGTTAATCGCAATAGTGATCGGTGCGTAGATAGATTTTTTTTTTTCTGAATTTCTGAAAAATTTTCCATATTGATTTTCAATAGCCTTAATTACCTAAAAGGTACCTTATAAATATTGAACCTATTATTAATCAATTTACAATAAACAGCGAAACTATTTGAAACATTTTCGAAAATATGAGATAGAAACGATAAATAAAGCTCGCAGAATAACTTCTTAAAAACAGCAGTAGCTTGTACACTATCATAACTTTAGTTTATCATACTGAAAGAAATCCACGAGAAATTGGAGCCCGCTACGAAGTGGGGTTGAAAACATTTTGCTCCGATATATCGGAACGGTAGCAAAAATTGGCATGGAATATATCGTAGTGCATATCTCGATCTCCAAAACCCGTATTTACGTTCGCAGGTAACAGAGGAAAGTTTCAGGGTTCCTTCCGAAATTGGAAAAGGACATTTTCGTTTTTGCTTACAGTTTGGCTCGTAAATGAAGATGGGATTTGGTATCTTTAGAGTGCGTGTCTTTCTTTCTGTTACTCAGCATTTTGCGCCTCTGAACACAAAATAGAGGCTATGAAACAAAGTGAGGATACATAGAAAAGTCAAGTTGTCGATACTATTCAGTTTGAATCCCATCACTAAAACTTAGAAGTAATTTAAGCCAAGCGCATATAAAATGACTTAATTTATATGATTACTAATTGTTTGATGGTCTAATTTGATAGAATTTTAAAAGCAATGCATATAATTTCCATTTTAAACTGGATATTTAAGTATAATTTGAATTGAAACATACATTATTTATCACATTGGCTATTATTTTTTTCCAGACTGTCTGAGAGTAAGACACCCACGCAACTAAAGTCACAAGACTTGAAATACTTTGAATATTTATCATTTATGCCTGCTTACTACTTCAAAAACTTTTAATGTATTGATTAGTTATAGCTATTTCAAGAAATAGCATTATAACATCTATTTTCTTAACAACATTTCCGCGTCGAAAGAGCCGTTGCATCGATCCAATTTACCTCTATTGAAGTAAAAAGAATATTGACAGAAAAAGCGACGGAACCACAGAGTAAGTTTATATTATTTGTGGAATTGAACGCTGCACATCTGTTCGAGGTGTAGGTTTTTTATTAGGTTGTTATTTCTGCAATCGGAGCCGACTGCCCGCCCCGTTTTACATGTTTACATGCTGTGGGGAATTAAAATTTTGTTGGTGCTTTCAATTCGAGTTTTGGTTTCAGAAAATAATGTTAATTGATTTTGTAGTTAGTTTATTTTCTGGAAAAATAGTTGAAGTTTACTTTACTTTAAAAACACATATTATATAGGTAATGTTAGTAGATTTGTATGTAACATCTCTCAATGTTTTCTTCAGTAAAGTATGCTCGGGAAACTTATCTGTAACGAGACACAGATGAAATACAAAATCCTAACTAATATTATGCGAAAGTGAGTTTGTTTGTTTGTTACGAATTGACGCTAAAACGGCTGAACGGATTGAGATGAAATTTGGCACATGGATAGACCATGACCTGGATTAGGACATAGGACTTTTTGTCCCGATATTTTTCAAAAGCTTTTAACTTCAAGTACAGCCAACGAAATGATTAGGCCCTCCTTAAAACACCCACAATTTTCCTCTAAAAGTCACCGAACAATTACTCCAATACATTTCTCTTAATATCACCGCGCTATCGTTCAAAGGAGCAATACAAAAGCATTGTTAAGCCACACATAGCCTTTTCCACGTTGCCTTTAGGCCGATTTCATTTTACAAAGTAACTTTGAAAGGGCGACTAGACAGCTGTCGTATTCCGTAATATTCTGGGGACTAGACTAGACGTGAGGCCAATGTTGGGACCAATATTGGAGCCAATGTTGGTAGAAGCTATGTTGGTATAAGGGAAGAAATGTTTGCCAATTTTGAACTAGCAAAATAAATAAGCGATTTTTTATCAATGTTCCCAAGGTCTGGTTAAATAAATTACAGCACATTTTTCATCTTATCGTTACAAAGGAAAGGACTCCCCCTCCAATTCTTTACCTCTTACAATCTGTTTATACCTACGAAGTTATATTGGAAGTCTTTAAACGGCAAGTTAATTGAAATTCCAAGAAGATGAAACATGAGTTATTTTGCGAATAAAATTATACTCGGTATATTAGAAATAAGAGCAATTTGTTATTTTAATTACATTGTAAGTATATATATTATAAAAGTGACAGTCATTAAACTAGTTACAAATATTGCTCAAACATTTGCCCGACATTGGCTGCCAACACGTCGCAGACACTCAGTGCACTGCGCTTTATTAAATTCTGGGGAGATTGTTTTTCTGACTGGCGTCCTCAAGTTTCAAGAGGGTTGAACTTCGTAACTTTATAGTTCACTTGTTATGATTAATGCTAACTAACTATGAATAGATTAGTTTGCGAAACGTTTGAGAATCGCCCCTTTTAGCGTGAGTTTGTGATTAAAGTATTGCGTCGAAAAATATAAGTTTTTGAGCTCAAATAAGATGGTTTACGGTTGAAAACATTAAGAAAAGAGATGGCGTGGGCAGCTTTTTGTTATTTTTCAGTTTAAAACTATGACTTCACATGTTTGAGAAAACTGTTCTTCTCTTCCCATTCTTGACACTAGCTGTCCATCTTAGAATTCTGCTAGACATAAGCAATATTTTGCACCACAACGCCTGGTTCTTCTTTATATCCAGGATTGCCTAAATTCTCGAGGTCGTCGGTCCATTATACCTACCCGGTCCATTACTTGGCTGGAGGACGTCCCCAAGCCTACCCTGCTTCTCTCATATCTAAGAGCAAATCACGACGAACATCAATAAATCCAATTATAACTTCAGAACTCAATTCGACCGTCAATCGATCGACCTTTGACACAGCAAACTTTATTGTTTGTTTATTTTTTTCATCAATACTAAAAATAAAACGTCGTAAAACGACGTTTTTACGATTAACGTTGAACTGATATCGCAAGGTTGATTGAACGAACTTCATTTGTAGGTACATAACTGATGACGTACACACACACACATGTAAACACCTGTATAGAAAGATGTACCACACAGATCATAATAATATTGGAAATGAACTAGCAAACGCACACAACCAAATTATTAATAAAATATCGATGTATGAATTTTTGCTTGTTATGACTCTGTTCAACGTATTTTTATCATGAAATTGACACAGTTTGTAAATAAGAATGTGTAAAAAAATCGGGGTTATACTATGTGACTTTTCACCATTTGACACTGATGATAATACAACATACAAAGTAGTACTAATCAATCCCAATCACTCTGCAGAGAAAAATAAAAATTTTACGTTATCTAAGTACTACATTTGCATAACGACCGCTGGGCAACAGTCTTCACACGGTGGGTGCCTGAGGATGGACGGCGCCGCCGAGGCCGGCCCAGGAAGACATGGAGGGATGATCTAGACGCGTACCACAAGGGTTGGATCGAGGTGGCCCTCGAAAAGGATGTTTGGAAGGATTTGGGGGAGGCCTTTGCTCAGCAGTGGGACAGTATAGGCTCACATAAAAAAAAGTACTACATTTAGATATTCATCAATAGTTTCCATACCACTATACAAAATACAATTTGCATCTCAATTATTCGTAGGTAACTTATAAAATATTTTAAAGTGTTTCCTTTCGCGTGTTTTCCTTATATTGCCTATCGGTCACGATAACCGGTTATCTAATCACGCCACCTTTCACCTTCAAGTCAGTGGGTTTTAACGTCTTCTGACTTACCCTAATGACTGCCATTTCCTTTAATTAAAATTGATTGCTCACCATTCTGCCTAAAAAGTTTCGGTTTTTCTTCTAAATCACTCATCGTAACACTGAAAACCTCCGCATCTAGACTAACAAGAACACTATCAGATGATTCTACGATAACATTTTCGACTAAAACAAGTCATAAAAAAACGATCGAATCAGAATAAAATAAAGACCTCATTTTCAATAAAGTTAGTGCCATTTGAGATGATCCGATCATCTCAAAAATACATTTCGTTTTACCAGAGAATGCCAAGCTAACCGCAAGACAATTGAGTTACGCATATTACGTCAAAACATCGCTGGTAACGAAACACCGGCGCGGGATGATTGGCTGAAGGATAGCATTCAATCTTGGAGATACCACAAGAATAATAGGCTCGTGTTACGGGCTCGATATCTAATAGTAACAGCCTATTAGAGATCTTGTTCCTGCAGCGGATACCGAGAGTTTAACATTTGTAGGATTTGTTCAAGATAAGATTGGTTTTGAATTGTAGTTTCATGTTGTACAACTTTAGGACTAGAGACTTAAACTTTTGCAGATCTGAAATTGTTTTGAGGTACATTATAATTTGATTCGCATTTAGTTTATTGTAACAAAAAAACTCGTAAACATCATGAGATCCAACTTTATCTCTATACGGTTGGATATGGCTTCTCCAATCTCACGCCTACTTCAAATCAAATCTTTTTTTTTTCCAAAATGGGCAAATGAAATCAATAACGCAACCATCTTCTACTACCTAAGAACAGTAAACATCCAAATTAAATTCCAGCCATACATCATTCGCCCCAATTCGTTAGTTGCGAATAAATTGCAAGCGAGGCATCCGCGGTAGCAAGCCCTCCATAGTCAAATTATTCACTCTCGCAATCCTAGTAAAGCCAGCAGTCTCCGCCCAGAGCGGGCTGTTCGTGTAATATTAAATTATAGTGGGCCAAGTAAGACATTTCGAAATAGAAAATTGTTTCCATTCGTTGTTTGTGGACTGTGCTCTTAATTCAGATGAATGTGTTTATGTTGTTGCGGGTTTTGGCTAGTTTTTTTTTGTTAAGACTTCTGAAGTATCGTTTTTGCTTGTATTGTATTGTTTAGCAATGAGTAAAGGTCAAACCTTTTTGGTGGATTAGTTACTTTAATTGTTTCTTAGAATTTGAAAGTCTTAGCTTATCTCGTCCATCCATCTACTTTTCAATTTAGGTTTGAAGTGTGAGTTTTTCATTATTATATTTATCATTAAATATAACTAAAATCTCCTTTTCTACTCGCTTTGACCTTTATTTTTATTGTAGTACTCACCTTTGTAAATTCAAAGCTCTACATTCTTGGAATTATTTATTGTCCTTTAATTCGCAAAGCTCATAACATGAATCTCTCTAAGCTTTTATAAAGCGTAGCTGCTTTTTCAACTCAAAATACAATTATACCTGTAAAAAGAGAATTATCAAAGCCATTCCTAGAAAATCTAGTAGCTAATAAGCTTTCAGAGTAAAACAAAAGAGAAAAGTCTACTACTTTGTACACTACATTTTTAATTCCTGTTATAAAATTCTGTTTGCTCTCGGCTGCTTTAATGGCAGGGACACATAGACAGACTGCAGTTTCAGCATATTGCATGTCTGGAGTTGTTATTTTATATTTCTGGTATTAGTTATCGTCATCTTTGAAAAGATGTGCTTTTTATCCTTAGTTGAGTGACTTTTAGTTAAAGGTACTCAGAATGTTAAATTAAGCAATGTGTCTCGTGCAGTTAATTTAAAGCGAGATGCTACTTGGTCTAAATAAATTGTTTGTGTTATTCGTTCTTTATCTTATAAATGACTTAGTTTGGGGCTTGCATTAATGGAAACATTAATTACAAACACGACCGTAAAAAACGTCCGTTTTGAAAAAATCACCTCATGTATAGAAAAAGCAAAAAAGTCAACATTAAAAGCGGCACTTTTTCAAACACAATAATTCTTAGCAGTCGTACAAGCAAGTACAAGTTGACAGCAAACTGTTGCCTGCCTTTTATTTTTCCTATAGGCGCTCCTTGCCAAGTGTTCCAAGTTGCGGCTGTTTCGCGGCCCGCCAACTCAGCCGTATCGGCGGGACTTTTAAAACTCAACTCTGATACGTTTAATATAGTGTCTACTGCAGGCAAAACTTAAATAATGCCCATAGAAAACTTGTTTCGTGCAAGTTGCGGGTACGCCGCTCCCGGCTAACTTTCCTGTTTGCTTTCAACCGTACGTATTTTATTCTTTCCTCTTTTAAATGCGATGCTTTGCATGTCGGTTACCATCGTAGACGGACCGTGTTTTAAGAGCAAACCTTTTGGGACATTTTCAAATAGAGGCGTATTGCCTCCGAACGTCGGATGTTCTTTTAACGTGCGGCCCGCGGGGAATCCTTGCCTGTCCATTGTTTACTTGTGAATATTGTAATGCTCGTAAACTCACACGAAAAATAGCCACCCTAAAAGGCAATAAACATAAACACAACTCTGGAAAGTTGGTTTGAAAAGAGCTTCGCGATATTCAAAACAGGACGAGGAGGCTTAATGTTATTCATGAATGTTAAAGCGCGGCGTTGTTCCCAAACATCGTTTATATTTGTAAGTTACGAAACAATGACACTAACTTAAACTCTGGATGTAAAGACGGGTGTTATCTTGGTTTGATGGCTCACATAAACAACAGATACGGTTTATTGCTTCGCCGCAATTTCGTATTAAATTTCAAAGTTTTGGAGTCTCCGCCTTAATTAAAAGTGGCGGTGTATTATAAGGATATATATCACCTCGGTCGAGATACAATCTCAACTAGTCCAGATTCACTTAAATTCGGTGCTAACGAGATATTTCAGAGATCCGAAACTTCGCAACTTTAGGCTAACAAGTATCTGTTAAAGAAAACCAAACAAATTTACGTCTTACGAGAGAACGGTGAATAAATAGCTTTTAGCTGAAATACCAACGGGAAAATAAAAGCATAAGCGTGTTTGTTGCTTTAACGCAAAATTAAATGATGTCCAGTGAACGAACGGAAAGAGAATAAATTAAAAGTAAGGATACAGTCCCACCATTGTTTTTTTGTACACTTCATATGTTTTTGTATCAAAGCTACATTTACGTTTGAAAATGGATATTTCGGGGTTTTTATTTTAACCTACCACGGATAACAGTTAGGATGAAATATGAAAACTCGGACGCAGGAAACTGTTTATCTCTTGAGCAAAAATTGGCTGCTGGCAATTTCGTTTTCTAAATGGAGTCTGGTAAAACAGTATGATTCAGTTCGTAATACCCGTCTTTTCTAAATTCCATTATTTTCCACCAACGTTTTCGAAGCCAAAAATTTTCAAGCTTCATCTGAATTGAAACAACCACTACATCATTTCCAATAACCATACCCAAGTGATGCCAAAAATTCTCGCCGAAAAAATTCGCCACAGCGTCAGAAAACATAACAAATATTTTAGGATCATCCAATTCGTTTCGTGAAACGTTCAATATCTGGAGCACCATACGTACGAACGGACAGGAACGTGATAAATTCGTTGAGCAGGCGAGGGAATGACACAGTGATCCCTGCTCATATTTCACAATATCCAAGCGACGTTGGCGTTGTTTTAACACGGATAACTTTGTGTACATCCTCCATGTTTTATCTTGTCTCTTTGATTTTGTTGAGGCTGACGACCTTCAGTTCTAGTTTCTTAAAACCAAAATATACAGCTTTACTTAGAGGTCTTGGTATATTGGACAAGACGTCGTCGTGGCCATTTAAATATTAAGGGTCTGCAATTTCTTTTGACTACAATTTCATGTATGACTTCGTTTTGATGGAATAAGACCTCTGCCAATTTTAGCTCAATAACCCTGATATTTAAATTCAACACAAAATAACTAGAATGTATGTATATCATTAGGTTATTAATAACACACATAACTTCCGGCTTGTATAAATACGAAGGCCAGTTCCTACACTTCTTGAAAACGAATTACAATTCAAAATTTATACTTATCTAAAATCCACACATATTTCAATGGAACCGAGTCCTAAGGTCCTCAAAACAAATTGGCTATTCAACTTGATATTTGCCAGAATTCCAACAGACCCCGGGACCCTTTGGGGACAATTTTGACAAATAGTTGGACTAATAAATTTTCATTGAAACCCCCGATAACTTTTGCGTCAGCCGTTGAAATTGGGACATTTCACTGAGTTACACTTAACTTAATTAAGAGTTCAATTAGTCTTGACTTAAGTATGATTATAACTTCTTAAGATGTTGTGAGTTCTCTTTGACTATATCTTAATATATATCAAAAGACCCGCTAAAATTTTGTATGTTTAATGAAACTCCAAATCCTTTTGGTACACGCAGAGGCTGTGGGAAGTCGAATTTAAAATGTTTGCTCCAGTTTCATTAATTACATGACATTTTGGAACTTTCAATAGGTAGACGAACGAAATTCACGATAGCATAATATTTAGTATCGATACGCTCGTTTATTTTTAACTCGAATGATCTAAATCTTGTACTCGTAATCTTCAATTGCAATTATCAATTAATCAAAATATGTTTCATGCCCTCAATGCGTGCAACATGTCTGAATAAGTTCAAGGTACAATTAAAAATGTTTTGCATAATTAAAACTGTTTACCGGCTAATATATTCTTTCGCATGTTTGCGATCATATCATGCTGTGGTGTTATTTTTTCTTGGCAACATTACTCGCCCATTATTAGGAGATTGAATCTTGTAGCGTGCACATGAAGCATTTTTTTAGTTCACCTCATTTATACGTTACCTTGACGCTGTAATTAACGCAGTGAATTTCGAATGCAGTTTTAGTATTAACATTTATTTTGTTCACTGCAAACATTTTCTGATGTTTTATTTCATCAAATTCTTTTGATTTAAATTCTTGTTAAATTCAGCGAAGGTTTTTGACCTGCACGTGATCGTTCATCTTTGAAGCTGCGAATGGAGAATTAAGTCAGTATTTCAAGATAGGAATCTTCTAAATGTTGTGAAACTTCAGCCATGTCATTTAATTAATTTGATATATTATTTTCCATTGCGCCATTAATGTAATCTGCATGTGTTCTGGAAATTGCAGGCTGCATAATATTATCTGAAATTCAAATCAGGTTTTAATTAACAAAATCTGAATACGCCTGTTGAAACACACATCTTACTTGAATAAGACTGTTACCTGTTTATTCAGATGGCAGGACCGAAACGCACACATTCGGAGTCTAGCATATTTGTGAAGCTAGCGTTTTTGAATAGAACCGGTCGCACTACATACGTTCTATTTAGTATTTGTCGGTTGCAAATGTAATTTCGTTTTGCTTACCGTGTATTTTGGTGGTTGTATTTTATGTGTATGAGAACATTCAGGTTGTGGTGCACCTGGTGGATATCTAAGATGATAAAAAATAATAGGTACCTGTGTTCTGAAGAGTTTTTCGATCACACTGAGAAATGCCAAAGGCTATCGTCGGCACATGCCCCTGCTACCTACAGTCATCAACCTTTTTTTACAACCATAATATTTATTACAAGGATTCATAGTATTTTCTAAAGTTGATAGATTTGGCAAAATGCTCAAAGAAAAGTATAAAGTATATTGTAAATAAATATAAATGTTGTTCGCCAAGAAAAAAAAAATGAAATACCTACTAAAACATGCTCAAAATTTTCATAGTTCCACGAAAAATAACTACAGCAACAAACTCAATAATAATTAAAACATCAATTGAAAGTCAAAGTATCCGCTTGAACTTTAATCCCCATAAACTACGCAATTCGTTGGTAAGTAACTTTATTAAAGTTTCATATTAAGAGCTGCAGTGGTTTCGTTGGGACTGCGAGTTTTTACTTGGCCAACTTGAAACATTGACAGGGTGAATTTACGAGAGTTCCCGCTTTTCAACGATAACCGAGATGAGCTGCGGAATTCCTTGTAAATATTTTGTTGCTTCTTGTTTTTATAGGACAGTGTTAGAGGCTTTTTGTAATGGAATATTCCAGAAAGTTGAGATACCGTAGATGGTGGATGACGGTACTTGTTTTGTTGGTTGCGAGCAGATGACTGCTAATCTAAGAATGAAAAATAACTATAACATAAAAAATAAATATTTACTGGACATTATAGTGACTTGTCAACGATAACAAAGTATTCAATACTAAATAATTTGAAAGATACACACTTATTAACCAAAATGTAGTGGTCCTTGATCGAAAATAATTCATTTATTCGCTTAGCACCGCGTGAATAAAAATAGTCTTAATACTTTTTATAGACTGACGTCTAAGCATAGTCGATGTATAATTAGTTGCTAAAAGATCTAGCATTTCAAATTCTTGTATTTTACTATTTCTTGTATTAAACTATTTCGAATTAATTACAATACATAGCTTACTATGTATTGTAATTAATTCGAAATAGTTTTAATCATTCAAGAATTCCTTAATGTTTGAAGGAATTTTGAATACCTTAAAAACAGTATCATTAATTTATGAAGAAGTAAAAATACAAGAATTTGAAATATTTTAATATTGAAACACAAAATCTTATATCATGCAGTTTTATTTTGTTATGTTTATTGAAGAAAGCTTTTGCAAAGATAAACTGCGCTGGATAAACACTTAAGTTTAACAAAACTTCGATTAGGATCGCAGACTATGCTTCTAGGCTCTTTGAGATTCTCCTCCTTTTCAACAAACATCTACTTCTAAATATAAATTTACTTTTAAAGGTCATATCACAGTGATCTTAGTATATTTTCTCTCCCTCTCGCATCTGTTATAACCTCTCATTCATCTTCACGAAACACGCTTTCTTCAAATGCTCACGAAAAACCTATTCCATCTTACTCTGGTCGAATTTATCTCAGTTTATTGGCTACCATTGTGGTTTAATGGTCTCCGTGACATTTCACATCATCGTCATTTGTCACGTTTATCTCAATCTTATCGTGTTGCGTTTTAACAGCGTGAAGTCTGTGCGTAGCCTGAAACCGTGCGTGAAAACCGTGTCAGAGTTTTATAGCAATTTTAAGAGTATAAGTTATTGTGTTCGTCTGTAACTTGGTTTGTATTGAGATAGTTATTTTGTGTGTTGAGTTTATCTTTATATCTGTTTCTAATTGCTTCAAATAACTCATTCGCTTCAATTTTACTTGAGTGAGGAGCACAAAATCTATTTCGTCTTGCAGGCATTAAGCTTCTTAATTGGCATCTTTCGAAGTCAATAAATCCCTTATGTCCCAGTCCACCATAATTATGAATACCAGTATCAATTTCTTCTGTTATAGCTTACAATGCTTTCATTATTTCATATACGTTGACTTTTAACCAATTCCAAACCGAATTCATTTTCCATAAACTGTATTACATTTCTTGAAAAAAAATGTGTAATTACATCAGTATGTCAAAAGTTAGCAACGTTTGTCTCGAGAAACTTTCATTTGATTGTAATTAACAAAGTTCGCTCATACGACTCACGTTTGTTGTTAAGTTTCTAGATTTATTGTCTAATGTCACCTCAGTTACTTTAATATTAGATTTTGGATTTAAAAGTTCTCGTTTAATTATTATACTTTTCGAAAGGGCTTGCAATAAATACTTCCAATTACATTTACATTGATATAATCTAAACAACGGTTAATTAATCATTGAGTGAGTAATATTTGTCACTCTTCTGTAATAAATAAATTGTGGTTTCTTATCATCCTTTACTCGGTTAAATTATAGGAAAAACAAGTTTATTCAAAGCATTTTCCTGAACTTTTATTATGGAGAAATTTAAAGTAAATAATCACCTTACTAAATAGTATTTTCTAAATCACAAAAGTTACTAAAGATTAAACAGGGGTAATAAAACTCAGAGTCGTCATTTCATACTTATAACTTTGCCAAAGAACAAGTATTTACTAAGAGAGTAGCTACAAAGAGGTAGCTTTATGAGGTAGAAAATTTCAACTCTTTGTCCTATACTTGGTATGGTAATAACTGCATTTATTACGCATGCAGTTACTGAAAGTGCTGTACAGGTATGAGACTGAGTTGTATTGTATGACATTATGTCTTTAATGTCTTTTTATGGGATAGGTATAAAATGCCTTTGGGTTGTTTTGTAAAAGTAGGATTTTAGTTGCGTGGTGAAAAGGTCTATTAAGATATAAACTGTGTTATATATTAAGTAAGATGCTAAGTCTCTCTACTTTTTTAAATTTACTTGATCCACATATAATTTAGTTGTTGGTTTTCCAATATATTACTCTATTTAATTTCGTTGGTACAAAATATACCTATACTTGCACACTAAAAGGACTTCGTATCGAATCATAGAAATACACAACAAAATAATACATAGACAGAGTAGACACAATCATGTACATTAGAACAACACGTATTGTCTACCAAAATACGCCCTCTATCTCATATTTTCCTACAATCTCATTTCTGAAGGTCATTGCCCTGTCTCCATTTTCAGTGAAGTCTCGTATAAGTTGAAGCCTAAAGTGCATGAAAGTTGGTAAGCGCCGAGGTGTTATTCCAAAGTAGATGCTCGCATACGTTAAAGCAAACAGCAAGTTTGAATGCACTTCACTCCATGTTGTTTTTAGCGACCACGAATTTTCCCCATCTTTGAAAACTTAACTATGAAATACTGAGATATGGGCGATGTTTTCTTTCATTTCTTCCACCGCATGAATTAGGTGGTATTTCAGACGACGTATAGCCGTAAATTTTCTATACAGAAATATTTTCTCAAATTCTAAAAACGTATCGCTGTCATCCCGTCCTTAAAAGAAAGCCGACCATAATTAACTTTACCGTTTTCAAAAACTCCCAAGCTTTCATAACCCATGAAATATTTTCCAAACAACATCCCTTAATTCTTGGAACAAATCCAGCCCTGAATCCCTTTAAAATCCAATCATACTTCTCTAAACCCGAACCCCTTGCCACCGTAACTCCGGAACGAAGGCGACATTAGTTCAGAACCGCATCCAGTTGTAAATGATATCACAAATTGCATTAACACAGTTTACTTTACATTCATATCGCGAGCAGATTTAAATTTCACAGCTGTTCTTGTCTTATAAGTCTTGTTGTTTTATAACTTCGCGTTTCCGCTGAGAAGGTGACGCAGGAGTTTAAATGTTTCTTTTACTTGCGTTTGTTTATAATTTGAATACCTGAGCTAGGTTTCTGTGTGGGTTTTCTCTACTCTCTTTCATTCATCATTGAGGATTTTGGGTAGCATTATTATGATTAACTTTAACAGTCCTTTCGATATCAACAAACGAATCTATTGGTTTTTAATGGACATCCTTCTCAGTAGTTATAACTGCTAGTTCATCAGCTATATGTACAGTTGAAATCACAATGAATAGTTTTTCAACTTCTCTTCTCGCTTCATTATCCCTCAATTGTGTCCAAGTTTCAGGACTAAAACCTACACCAGTAGGTTTTAGTCCTGAAACTTGAAAGATGAAAAGGGAATGTATCAACATTCCCTTTTCATCTTTCAAGTCTAGACCAAAGCAAATTGCATTACAACTGTTTTATTTTACATTCATTTCATTCACGGAGTCCGGATGATTTAAGTTTTACTTGTTCAAGTCTGGTCTCGTTTGTGGAGGTTGTTGTTTGTTGTTGGATGACACCTGTATAATTCTACTGGTGTTTTTGTTATAGTTAAGAAGATTTCTGTAGTTTCTTATTTAGATGAAAGATGCTCCAAGATTAAACTACCAAAACGGCTGAACGGATTTGGATGAAATTTGGCATAGGGGTAATGACATTATAATATCTTTATCCCTATATTCCTACGGAATCGAGACTTAAGCAGGCGACATCACACATAATTAAAAATTACCACGTTCATGAAGTTTACAAAGACAAGAATGAAAAAAATACGTATAATATGTAAAAAAAAACAAAATATCACAAAACATTTATGGCCCTCTAACGTGTAGGAAAATAACCTTTACTTACAATCTACAGAAGATTTTCCTCTCCATCTAAGCTGTAAAATAAATCAGCTGATGGCACTACCCTCATAGTCTCGTATTAACGACTGACCTAACCTACATTTGTGTGACTATTACTCCTACCTATATCATACAAAAATGGTTATTAAAGTGATAACTTAGGGAAGGGAAGAGGCTTATATCTCTGATAGAGAATATGAGAGGTCTTATATTTTTACGAGCGTTTCTAATGAGGACGTAGTGAGCCGTTTATTTATATTGTCGTCTGTGGTTTTAACTCAGGATTCGTCGGTCTTTCCCCATGCTTGGATCTTGTTGAATAAATTACGGTAAATTGTGATAACCTAACCGTGGTGGTGAATAATCACCCCCAGCTATAGTATACAGTGTAGGTTCTTTTTGGCTTTTAATCACAGGCACTAGGAGTTTCTTTAGAGTTCTATGCTCTTTTGTTCTTCTCATTTTTTTTTCCTTTTTAATTCCAATAAGTATCAGCTTCTCCGCTATCTCCTGTCCAACATAACTTTTCCTGACTGGATATCTGATATTTAACTGCAGTTGGTTATATAGCCTGTGCTACCAATCATTGTTAGGTCTTAGCCATGGTGATTAATTATTATTTATATGATGTCTACCAATAATTCCATGTCTATATCAGTACTTTAAAGTCACCTTGGATTATCGACCTCGTCAAAACTTGATAATGACATTATATGACGGAAGATTCCAGTATATTATGCATATGCATTGTTCTGTAAACGTCAATAAGCCGTGTACTGGTTTTTAAACTACAATATTATTATTATTATTATGACCTTAGGCTGATACTGTAAAATGTTGTTTATGTTATGGTTTTCTGAAAATAATATGTGCATATTAGGACTTATTTCATAAGTTAAAGTTACATTGATTCTCCACATGACAATGCCAGCGACATTTGTATATTAGTTAATTATAATATGAACAAAAATAATTAAAAGGTACATTTTCCTATCAAAAATTGTCTTGTCTGTACTTTGCACGCTAACCTTTCAAGCCTACAGACTTGACCTTACATTTAAGGCACATAATTTAAATCACATAAATAATAACGATGTGTCAGTTCCTAACAAGCCTATTTGGTCGTAAGGTCATTCATAGCCACAGTTTTGATCTACGCAAGTCAATGCAAGATTCAATAAACATTACGTGGAGGAGCATAAAAAGCGGTCCATTGACATTCGGTGAGCGTTCCCGAGTAAAACGTGACGTGTGGGCTAATGACATACAGATGACATACAGATGGTCGTAATTACGCATGTATTATGCCTATGTGTTCTGTAGCGCTTGGAGTAACGTGAGCAGCGTTAAATGTATTTTTTCGTGACTTAATGAAGAATGATTACAGAATGTCATTATTTTTATACACTGACAGAATTATATTATTGTTTTCATAGGAAAAGTTTCACCGAACAGTAAATTATGGTTTATGATAATGTGGCAATTGTAACGCATTAACAAGCTGCTCGCAAATGAATATATTACAATAAACATTTTATTACTTTGCAGTAATTTTTATGGCAATAATTATTCAATTGCAATCCTAGCTCGTTAATGTGAAACATAACTCCACATAATCTGTGATTATGTAAAACACTTCGATTGAATGCACACAAATGGTATTACAAAACTAGTATTTGCTTGTCATTTACCCCAAAGGATTGTACTGTTCTGATTTCAGATTCACATGCAAACTGTAACTGTAATAGTCTTTGACAGCCTAATCTAAAATCATGGTACGTCTTGAACCTATTCCGAAACTTAGGTACAATACCGACTAAGTATAATCGAACTGTCGTATCTACGTAGACTTTAATAGTCTGTGGCAGCCTTTAAAGCCAACAAGCAGTCGTTCGCTCTACAGAATACATTATACTCAGGAAATCACGACCCATACTAGGATCCAATTTATCTTCCAAAATCATAAATTTTGTATGTAATGATATTTCGCATCCGCCATTTTGGTGTTTAAATAATATTTGTTACTTTGAGGGTTGAGCTGAATTCGAGGTCGATGGTAGTTCGATATCTGTAGGTTTTTTTTTTATGGGACATTTCGAAGTACGGTTTTTTTTTTGTATCGTGGAGGAAGTAACAAACTTTAATTTATTACTAGTTTTATAGGCACGATAGACCAAATATTATCTCCGATATTTTATCTGGAATATTTTATCGGCGTCACAGCGGAAATCATGACCGTGTGAAAGCTCTGATTTGTTTTATCGAAATGACGACACAATTATCGGAGTGATGACAATAATTATTATCGAATTATCATTTTATGACAAGTCAAGAAACCAATTTTCCTTAATAGACTTTCACAGTCATTACAAAACTAATTACAATTATTTTTTTAATACCTACATAAACATAAAGCTTTTAAAATTATCTTTATTTTCTTACTATTAAACTTAGAACTATTCCAGTTAATACTGGGTCAAATTAGAAACGGGCTTCAAACAGGAATCAAACCCGAACATGACAATTATCGATTATTAACCACTTAGCCGTTGTAAAACTTTATCATAAATGAACTGGTTCTTAAGAAGCTTTCATTTACGAGCTTATGATGGAGGGATTATTAAATTAACGTTTAAAATATAACCTTAAGTCTGTAAATTTTAATTTCTTAGGTCTTTCTAATATTATTATAAGCTTGCAATATTTTTTTTTTCACAAAGCTCTATTCTCTTTAGAAGCTCGTGGCTAAGTAATAACACCCGCATGGGTCAGGTTTAGCTACGCTTGCCGGGGTTGGTCCGTGGATGGATGACCATCTTTATATAACGACACTCCTCCGTGTCTTGGATCGCACGCTAAGCCCGTTCCCGGCTGTCATTCGTGGATCTTTGACAGTCGGTACGGTCGTCAGAACTCCGAAAGTCTGACAACCAGTAGGTATTAAGAAGGGGATTCGTATTACCCAGTTACTGGGTTTTCGAGGTTAGATAGGCAATCGCTCCATTACGGGCATGAAGCTGCATCCGGTTAGACTGGAATCTAACCCCAACATAGCTGGGAAAAGGCTAGGTAGATTGATGGAAGCTCTGTTCTGTCAAGTGGATGGCATGAGCATTGTAAACCGCACAAGCTCACTGTTGATCACAACTGACCATTAAATCTAATTTTCCTTAATATATTAATATAATTATGTATAAAAATAATAATATTATCTGAAATCCTCCTTCCACAAGTTCTAGAAAAACATAAAAAATTAAAGTAATATAAACTAAAACCCAACTATGACTAAAAAGGTATAAACAAGACACCACAGACAGACAAATTAAAAATCTGGAGTCACTTGGGTTTTAGTGTTTAATTTTTTTTAAATTATTTTGGGGTTATAATATATATATTTTTGAAATGTGCTCATTAAGCCAATTGATACCCAACATGGTACGATTAAACGACATTTTTTTTTTAGTTCCTGACTTTGTGTCCTCTAGAGGGCGCCATTTAATGTGACGTCATATAGCCTATAACCAGCGGACGATCAAGATGCTTCCAACGATACCTCATTTGTTAAATTGTGATGAGTGGATTAGAAGATAGGAGGGAACAGATGAACATATTTACATACATACCAGTCAAAATAATTTCGCCGTAGTCGGGTAAAAATAAAACTCAATTTATAAATAAAACAAAACACACATTAATAAACAAAAGAAAAACATCCCAACACATGTAGAATACAGCCGGAAGCGTTTGTAAGACATAAATAATATCTTATATTACATTTTTTTCCATTCCACATAGAGCCTGAGGCGCTACTGTACCTGTTATAAAGCTGTCGGGCCATTAAAACAGTGATATCAAAGGGCTCCATCGAAATAATCATTTAACACAAAATTATTCTGTCCTTCCGTATTTCATTTGGTGTAGAGCGTAAGCGGCAGCGGAATGAAAAGCTGAACAAGCTATTTAATTGTAGCTTGTAAATTAGCCTTAGTAACCTACAGGTTTTTATAATAATGGACTCAAGTTTAACTTCCAAGATCATAATATAAACGGCGCTAGGTATAATTTATGTTCGAGCCGTTTGGGGTTGAAACACTAGGGCTATAGGGCCATGTGCCCAATTAGTTTTTCGAGACACACGTGTCCAGACTTCCAGAGGGCTAATTGAACCCGGTAGGTGGCGCTGCGATCGAGTTCTAGGAAACAGGACGTCTGTCCGGTCAGCCAGTTATTATAATAAATTAAGATTGCAGAAGCATAAATCTCCAATAACTAAAAAAATTCGCTACTGTTTTTTTCTAATAGTAGCACGCTTATTAATTACACCAAAAATAATTACAGCCATTAAACAAGTAGAAGACATATAAATTATATTTGTGCCTGTGGGCGAGTTTCGTAGATCAATCGACATTCGACACACACAAACCGACAAGGTCGAGTACCGTGGTTAATAGTATAAAATTTATAACTATCATAGTTATAATTATTTAAACCGGTCCTATTATACTCAGAAGATATTTTTTGTATCGTCAGCAAAAATAACTTTTCGCATAATATTATTCGAAAAACAAAAAAAGTTAAAAAAAAAGAATCCATCAATTTATTAAGTGAGTATGATAGTATTTTTTTTTTATAAGCGTTGCGACCCACCTATTTCACAATATTTCTACAGTACCAACTCGAATAATTTCGCATAAAACGCTTGTTTCTCTAACCATACCTCAGTCGAATCACGTCCGCAGATAATCACTCGGATTATGTTTTTTACAAGCAAAGCAAATAATTGTTTCTACTGTAACATAAGGACCGTGGTAGAGAATGTCTTGTTACATCGAGTTCGTGGTAACTGACGGACAAAAAATATGATTCATATGGTCTTTAACAGTGTGTAGGAATGTCCTATTTTCAGTATCTAATCTTTGAGAGATCTAATGATATATGGATTTGCTTTATTAACACAAATAATTACTCCATTGTTTAGGTTTAGAATAGAAAAGAGTTAGGGGCTAGTCTAGTCATTTAGTGGGATAAACTTTTCAGAAACTGCAATCACCAAAATGTCTTCCAAGCATGGTCATTTCCCTACAAAATTTAGCTGGCTATCCTGCTCGTTGGCGTAGTGGTCGCAAACGCTACTGCTCAGCATGAGGGCCTGATTTCGATTCCCAGGTCGGGCGAAGTGTTATTGGGTTTAGCCTCTCTTGATGGCAATAGGCTCGCCCCCTATTACATGGGACTTAAACATAACTTGCCAAATGTGTGTGTATAATATACACTTCTGCCCAACCCTTCGTGGATTACATGCGCGATGTTATCTATACTAATATTATAAATTCGGAAGTAACTCTGTCTGTCTGTCTTTTACCTTTTCACGCCTAAACCACTGAACAGATTTCGACAAAATTTGGCATGGACATATATGGCATCCTGAGGAAGGACATAAGCTCCTTTTTATCGACATAACACGCGGGCTAAGCCGCGGGCCGAAGCTAGTGTATAAAATCGTTAAAAAAGTAGTTCTTTTTTTGCCTAAACTCTATTTCATTTCCTTCAGTATGTACAGTTACTAAGCATGACATTATTTATTACAATACAAAATGCGCCGTGTTATTGTAACGACAGCTACAATTTGTTCCTTTAACCTGTTTGACGTGACTGTAAGTCATTCTATCGTTATTCAGCTTTTTGCTGCGTTTTTTACGTTTTCAAACTATATTTTTAGTTCGGCTATTAAAACTAGGTATTGTCTAGTTTCAAGGTGATCTGGGATTATAATAAATAACATCTGGTTATTATTTTGTGAGTCAGCTGATGTAAACGGGTTTTATGATCGTAAGTGACGGGGACTAATAATCATCGGGACTTGAAATGACGATCGAGTCGCCGGTTAATCGTGCAATTGTCATGTGAAGTCGAAACATCAGTTAGATAAGTCGATTGTATTTACTGAAGATTAACATGCTATTTAAGTCATAAATAATTTGATTTTTATAAATAGGTTTATTACAAATACTTTTACACGTCAATAATATTTAAAAAACTAGATGAGGTCGGCGTTTCCTATCTGACTACTCTGAGAAGAAAGGCCGAAACAAACTCAGAGGTCACGGTCTCTTTTAAAGTCCAAAGTATAAGGTGTCATCTGTCTCTCAATTATTATTATTATAGGTTAACTATGTTATACGAAAAAAATTTAAGAGATACAATTTAACGACTCATTTGAAGTGGTATCATACCAAAAGGTACTTAAGTGTAATCAAGCAGCTTCAATTGAAGGTCTGAATTGACCAAATCAAATCTATCTTGCGTAATAGGAGCCGAGAATAATACGCTCCGAAAACATTTTAGCGTACCACCTATCCATCAAGTTTCGTAACAAATCTATATACTATTACAGTATTGTGGTATATCAATCTGTGTTCTGCATTGTTCGCCTTAACGCTTGACTTTTACTCAAGGTTAACCAAAGGTTAACAGTATAAAATGCCACGGCATCGGTTTATGACATTTTAAAATATAAGAAATTATATCAAGGATTCCACTTGATGTAATATTTTATTTGATTTGAAACTATTGCATCTTTAATTACAAAAAAAAACCGACTTCCAACAAAAACACTAAAAACGTGAAAAATAACTTTAATTTCGGAAGTCAACAAAATATATATACAGACGAATTGAGAACCTCCTCCTTTTTGAAGAAGTCGGATAAAAATAGTTTGTGTTTTTTGATTTAAGTATAAACGAACATATTATATGGCTTCAAAAATAAAAACATCAGAAACGCGAAAAACTTGCTTCTGTTTTTATCACAAATACTTTAAACAATTAATTAGAAACTATAAATATCATCATTTTACACGAGGCATCCAAAAATAACACAAAACATTTACATATAAATGGATGAAGAATATCAATCCGTGTCCAAAATTGGAGCCTTACAATAAGCGATTTTAAAAAGCATGAGCGCCTTCTCTTTGAAATTGAACTGAACAAGACAATAACAACTAGCTCTAATCGTACCTTCCGAGTTTTGACTCCATTCATCCCAAGACATCTTTGACACGGCATTCCAATATAACTGAAAGCAGAACAAAAGATATTTTTAATATTACTTAGGTAGGTAATCTTGCAAAGCGTTTAATAATTCTTAAAATACTGACAGAATTCATTCGTCCAGTATTCATCCGTCGCGTTTTAGTGAGGTCACCCGGAAAGCCAACATTCAGAGAATCACGCCACAAACATACACACATCATCTCTTGACACATCGCGTGTTGCGTGGCCCCAGTTTAAAAACCGTGAATTTATTGTTAAAATATAAAAAAAACCCTACGTGATGTACGGATCAACCTTGGCCCACAAATGTTTGCTTCAGTATTACTGAGAACAATGTAAAAAAATGGTGCTGGTTGGTACTGGCTGCTACGGGTTCTGCATACGTTAAATTATTTAAAAGAAAAAATTGCATTTTCGTTGAAACTTTAATAGAATTATAAAGACGGAAAAACATTGCATACTCTACTAATCATATTAGAAACTAATAGCATTCAGAAGTCCTAATTCTCTACTATATTCAAATGGTATTTTGTTATAATTTGATTTGAAAAGCTCAATGTATGTGCCTCAACTGCATTATGTAAAATTACATTTACAAGAAACGGAGATATTTTTTTGTTCCTTAGCATAAAAAATATTAAGCAAAAAACAGTCTCAAAACAAATGACAACCAGGACAGACAGTCATTTATCACATATTTAGCCGCAGAACGCTAAAAAAATCATTCATTGTTACTAATACAAGTCGCGATCGAATCACGTACGAATTTGCCACCTTTATAATGTTATGCCCTTGTAAAGGACATATATTTTATTTATCTTATACCTACGTGTAGTTGAATGTATCGCTATTACAGCCCTTTAGGCAGCTGTCCCACCGCCGACGAGGACCGACAAGCTATCAACGATTTTCTTTCTCAAGAAACATACAAAAGATGGAGAGAGATAGAGATGGGGAGGTCCCGTGTAGATCATCTGCCTAGCCTTTTCCCAATCAAGTTGGGGTCGGCTCCCAGTCTAACCGGATGCAGCTGAATACCAGTATGTTACATGGAGCGATTGCCTATCTGACTTCCACAACCCAGTAACTGGGTAATACGATACCTCTTGGCAAGACTGGTTGTCAGACTTTCGGGCTTCTGACGACCTGTAACGACTGTCAAAGATCCACAAATGACAGCCGGGACCAACGGCTCCCGGAGAGGTTCCGGGTAGGTAAAAGAGATATATAAATAATAATAGTTGATCGCTGTCTGTTCACATCGCCGGCGACTCATTTGTCGCAGAGGCAAGAGCTATTAAAGAGAGTACTCGCTCAGCGACACCCGCTCGCCGGTAGAACACTCGCTGAGAGACTCACACTTTAACGCCGTCGCGCACTCACTGCTCGCTGCTCGCCAACTCGTTTTTAGTTGCTAGCTCAACTCACTTCTCGTAAATCGGCGGCGGTGGGACAGGTGCCCTAAGCCCTTTGTAGTTATATGAAGTGAAAGTTCAGATTTGAAGGGTACGTGTATTTCTTTTGTGCTGTCAAAAAGGTGATTTGCTCTGGCTGTCAGTCTGGTTGTTATTGTGTAGTGAATCAGTGTTGTCTGGATCCTTGACATTGTCTGGTTAGATCTTAGGTTGAATCTATCAGTATTATTTGTAATAAAGTTAGACACAGGAAGACACAGTCGGATCAATCATAAGGTGATTGCTAGAGGTCTTTAGTGAAACTGCTTCTGATTGCAAAACTGGTTTTACAATATTATAATATGTCAAACAAAAACGAGGTGAATGTCAAATTGACATCTGTTTAGTCTCTCAGTGTATCTCGAGTTTATCAAAACATTTACAGGATGATTCATTATTACTTTGAGTAGTAAATCTTTTTATGTGTATTCAAATGATCTATCCATTTATGTATGTGTGTAAAAGCTTGACTTTATAAGTACTTACTTTGTTATTTATGACTTGAGTTTAAAGTTGGTTCTTGATATTTTTCTTTATGCCACTTTCTCAGCAGCGCTTTCTGGGTAAGAAAATTATCTTCTTTTTTATTCCAGACCAAAGTGTCCACAGCGACCGACATTAGATTTTCTTCTTTAATTCGTCTTTACTGCAATCTGTAAAATAACAAAAATAGTCAATGCTAACCGTATGAAAATTTCGCAAAAAATACCGCCATTTTCTCTAAGTCGCACAGTGTTACCAACCGAAGTAGGTTGCCAGACAAAAATCGTTAATTTTTAATTTATTTATCATTCAGCAGGTTAGTAAGCATTGTAGAACAAGACAATAATAATCGTCAGTACTTGGTCATGCCAAATTAGTAGACACACAAATATGGTCGCCTGCCTATTGGTATAGCGTTTGTGTACATTAGAGCCAAAGAGTAGGTCACAGATGTGTCACTATTATATGAGCAAAAAA
Source organism: Lithophane semibrunnea (assembly GCA_947363905.1). Lineage (NCBI taxonomy): Eukaryota > Metazoa > Arthropoda > Insecta > Lepidoptera > Noctuidae > Lithophane > Lithophane semibrunnea. The sequence continues at coordinate 1,450,685 of OX376205.1, forward strand.
TGTATTTTCTTAAATAAAGTACAATTTATGCTATCACTTAATTATTTTATTATTAAGACGCAATGTTTAACTTTGCCTTTGACTTTGATGTTATTTATTCTGTGTTTTATGACAACATCTGAAGAAATTGCTGAATGAAGATTATTATACAAGCTGCAAATCCCTAGATAGACGCAGAAATATTTTATTCTGAAATACAGCAACAATATAAACGGTTTAATATTCAGTCCAACAACATCACAAAACGAAATAGGCTCAAATAAAACCGTGTCACATCTTCTAATCCCTAACACATGCCAAAGTGGCACATCTACATACATTTGAGACACGTTAGCACTTTATAGGTCAAAGTTTGTTAAAATTCACGTCATGTACACTTATGAATAGACGATTATGGCCAAAAGTGGGTCAGAAAGGACATTTTTTGAAAAGGTTTTGACTGGTCACCGGACTACGTAGTACCTGCCGATAGAAGTTATGGTGTTGATGGAGAAAGTGTCATGAATTTTGGGGACTTTTATAATTAAACATAACATAACATTCACGTCTTTCCCCGAAGGGTTAGGCAGAGGACTTCGCCAGTTATGTTGAAGTCACATGTAATAGGGGGTGTGCCATCAGCCGGGCACAAACCCAGTCGCCGGGCTGCTACTGAGAAATTCCAAATAGAAAAACACCTGGGAGTCGAACTCAAGACACATAAACGCCCTTGCGGCCACTGTATAAGTATACTAAGGGTTCATTTCAAAGCTTATAATAATCATCAAGTAGCCTTGAACAGCCTTTAATTCCAGGAAACATAACAGAATCCTTATAGGAAATGATTTCCTGATTGCAAGCTAAGTAAATTGATACAGTGTAACAAATCAATTTTACTTATAAGTACCGAACCCGGAACAACCCGCGTGTCTGGTCATTAATCTATGGCTGCATACCATTTAGAAGTCTTTACTTCTTTGTACCCTTGTATCTTATAAGGGGTGGGCAGAGGTTAGTATTACAAGGATAACTGAATGTTTTGTTTCAGGATGCTCTGTTTTATAAATTTAAATAAGCATTATTTCTAATCACACTGACAAAGTGTACCTTATAGTCCTTGTTTTCAGAATAAGCAAAATAATGAACCGACACAAAGGGCTAAAATTTTGATTAAAATCTTTCTACGATCTGAATAGTACTTCAAATATCACTAGTTAAAAGAGATGCTTGAAATTCTAGAATTGGGTATCCCCCAGTGGGATGAAAGCATTAGGTGGTAGACAAAATATTTTATTCATAATAATCACGCTCTCAAACACTGAATAAGTCGTTGAAATGCTCTTTACGACTTTGGTTTTCATTTTAGTTTTTTTAAATAGACAATTTTTTCACGAAAAATCCATTTTAGCATTAAGGTAATATTAAGCACTTAAAATTTTATGATTAACTTTTTATTATGAATGAAAAAAAAAACCAATTTACGATCGTAACTAAGCCTAAAAACATAAAAATAAAGCCCAAAATTCTTTTATGCGCCGCTAAAGCCGGCAGTATAAAATAGTAGCGGCATAAAGTAAATAAAATGCATCCCTGTTGCGTTGGGCGACAATCCTTCACTTATACGCAATTTATATTCGCTTCCTAGAGCCGGCATAATCCTGCCTTTTCTCTGCTGCCTGTTTTACATATATCGAGTCAACGCCGCCACTCCACCAGTACATTTAAATTTAAAACCTATATATTCTGATACATTTTTTGTCAGATTTTACAGCTTAAAAGATAATGTTGTTTTGTTTTACCTTGTTGCATGTTAACTTTGTAAAGCTTTATATTTAGTTTAAGTTTTGTATCTACCTCCTAGACATGTTCTTGTACAGTGGCAAAAATAATATTTTATTAAGATAACCAAAACCATATCACAATGTAAAATTCCATTATTAATCAAGCCTTCTCCCTCATTCCAAAAATGATTTATTTTGGCCAACCTCTCTTTTTCAGAATAATTTGAATTGCTAATGCATTAATCTTAATATTTTAATCAACAATGTACACTTCTTAATCGTAATTTAAACCACCAGTGCTTACAATATTAATTTAACATTGGTAAAAAAGCGTTGATCTTTTGTAAAGAAATATATATTCGAAAAAAGTATAACCGTTCCATCTTTCTCTATATTAAGTCCTTAGACAACGTAGAACAAAAGATCAAGACAATGTTTTATCTTAAGCTTTAGTACTCAGCTATAATGTAGCTAAATAAACAGTATTGAAAAAGAAATCAACTCGTAAAATCTCGAAGCTCCAAAACACACCGAGAAACAGCAAAATGTGTTTTCAATTACCAAATAAAAAATAAATCAAGAATTATTAAGAACAGAAATTCCTCGCGAAATAAAATCAAACTTAATAACTTTCAATATGGCGCCAAATTCCAATCTGTATTCCTCGAACCAGTCAAATTGCTTCAGTAATAAGGGTCCGATTTTAATAAAAAAGGAACTTTCATTTTGACTATTATCCACAAACAAAGTGCGGACATCATCTGGGCCCCTCGACAATGGGGACCCATAATGGGGCCTTCTTTGTTCCGTGTTAAAAGCCCCAAAAGTGTCGAACATCTTCTTCATTAATATTTCCCGGGAGTTCGGCTTTGTGCCCACTGTGCGGACGACATCGATGTAATCTCTTTATACGACAGCATCTAATTAATTGTTTTAATTAAGTGCATTTTGTATCGTTTCATTATTGTGCATTTTGTATTATTAGAGCATTCAATACTAGATATAAAATAATAAACTCATTAAATCACTGACACTGAGCTAATCTCTGCAAACTAATTTTGATGTATTAAATTAGCGTTGAAACTAATTAAGGAAGAATCGTACATTATATGAAATGAATTAACCAAATTATATTATTAGTAGACGGCTAATCTCCTTCATTGGCATTAATTTCCATATTTCCCTGTTACAATTTGCCACAAATATAATACATTAGGTATTTACACAAATGAACGCCTCGTTAAAACTAATAGATCAATAAAAATACGTATTATGCTCCGAACAAACTTTATATGGCATAAACAGCTTACATACGAGGATCGGACATTAATTTTGGTATTTCAAAAGCCATTTAGCCGGAGAAAATGTCGATACGACTTTTACGCTAAACAAATGCCAGTTTTCGCTTAAAATAGATAAGACTACATTTTCTAAAGAAGTATTTAAATATTGTAAGCATTATGTAGTTATCTTTAGTTGCTTTTATCCGATTGGCCATTAGTTCCTTTTAAGCTTACACTTGATGGTAGAAAGACAATCGACAATGGTAGTTTGGTAGTTTTAGTGACAGTTAATAGGTAGTGAATCGGTAGTTTTTGCATAATAGGCTTGAAACTGAAGAAGGCACTTTAGACTAAATAGAATTGACTGCAAGTAGGTACCTACGTTAATTGTAGCATACTTTAACTATCTCAATACTGATGATATTTAAATTGAATAACATTAAGAACCTTATACGCCTCTTCATGCATTTACGTAGAGAGAATGAGCAGAGCTTTGATAATCGAGAATAAATATTGATTTAAATGATTTACTACTCCAAAAATATGAGCTATTTATAGACCACATCAATTTAATCCAATGATTATTTACTTTTATCGATCAAACGATTTAAGCCAATTTCTTTACAAACAAAATTCAACCTTAACTCAATAAAAATAAACTTCAAATACGTCTAACACAAACACACAGTGTTACACTATCAAGAAAAAAAACCGGTCGCATTTAAATAAATTCGTTTCCTCAAAGGAAGTCATTATTAATCATCTTCAAAAACTTTACCTGAATCGACCTTGTGAGTCGAAGGCTCGCGAAAATTCCGGAATAATATAAAGTGACTAGGAAGTGAGGTAACCTTGGTGAGAACGATACAGGCTGTAACATTAGTAGCGTATGTACAACCGCGGAAAATGGTGGCTCACTACTTTTCAGCCTTATTACTAAGAACATAACGGTGAAAAGTGATTAACTTTAAACTTTATGTTTGGTCGTATAGAGTGGTCACGCTTTATCTATGTACCAAGCAATGATCTATAAATCATTTGATTTAAATGAGCCAATAGATATTATAACTTAATTATTATAGACTAGCTGAAGTCTGCGGCTTTGCCCGCGTGGATGTCGGTTATTATATACTAAAACCTTCCTCGAGATTCACTCTATCCCATTGGTGAAAACAGCATGAAAATCGGTGAAGTAGTTTTTGAGTTTATCGCGAACAGAGAGACAGACAGATGCGGCGGAAGACTTTGTTTTATAATATGTAGTGATAGATAATCATTTAGTCCATATTGGTCTGTTTAAATATATACAGGGTGTTAGGGTAAACACCGTTATCCTTGCAACCAGTGGTTTGGTTTCATTTATAGAACGTAAAATCAATGGAAAATTACAACTCTTTTTTTCCTTTTTTTGTAATCTACATTTTACCACAAGAGACGCAAGTTCGTTGCCCTATGCGCTAGGGCAACGAACTTGCGTCTTAACACTGGCGCAAAAATAGGACAATTTTATTTTATTTTTTATTTATAATATATCATTGCTTTTGTACTTAGACATCCTAGAGTGAAGTATCCTATTACAATTGACTTAAAAACAGTACATTATCTAAATATGCTTGTTTAACTTGAACCAGAGAAAGGATAACAGTAACTCTACATCTAAAAATAACATAAAAACAGAATGTTCTAAGCTAAGGTCACCTAAACTCTCGATTTGTCAGACATTGATATATAGAGCTACGGTAGAGCAATCTCTAGTTATCCAGGAAACTAACTGGATGCCCTTGTAGAGTCGGCTCTACGCGCTTACAATAATAAGCGACTTATAAACATATGGTGTTGCCAACTGATACAGGATGTTCCGTATAGTGACGTGGTATATATTTTATGAGTGTGAGATGTATATATTTTAGTTCAATGAGTTCTTTGATGATGGATTGGTAATTTATTAATTTATGTTTTGGAAGACTTATTTAGGATTTATGATTTTTATACTAGGAAAAGTGCCAATTACCCTTCTCCTATCCAGCGTAAAACTTCATTCACTTAGATAACCTACAACGAAATCCATTTTTGTTTTCATATTTTTATATACCAAGCCTTACCATACTTTTTTTTATTCACGATGTTTTATGTAGAACATTACTCCCTCTCACCGAGACGAGGCCTGTGTCCCAGTAGTGGGAACATTTTATCCTTCTCCAGGGCCACCTCTTTCTGGGCCGGCCTCAGCGGCGCCGTCCATCCTCAGGCACCCACCATGTGGAGACTGTTGTCCAGCGATCGCTATGTGTATTAAGAAGTACCTACTATATAGATAATAGGTATTTTGCTATAGAAAGCACAGGCTCACTACAGCAACACTAGCTGTTAACATAAAAGGAAGGCTAGCTAAAAACTATAATTTTGCAACGTGCACGTGCAGGGCACGTGTTGTTTGAAGCCTAGATCGTGCAAACACTGATAAAATACAAAAAGGGAAATATACAAGGACTGAACGCACCTTTTCCGGGCAAGCTATAGTAAATAATATGCCAGGAAGTTTTATGTTAGTATCTAAGGTAATATATGGCTAATAACATAAGATTTATTATGTATTATAAGTAAATATGTTAATGTTTTTTTTGCATACGAATTTCCATAACACGTTTTTATGTTTATTTTCAAATGTTGTTTCAAAGACAGTCCTGCTACTGGATCTTAAAGTCTGCGAAGTCTGCATTAAAACTTTGAAACGTTATTTTTTCTACGTAGCAAATTAAAGGCACTAACAATAAAGACACATTAAGAACCGTATAATATTAATGTCATAGGAAAGCAATCATTCTGCATAGCATCATAGTTTGCAATAAAAAATAAAAAATCGTTTTACTAATACTGAATGATTGGCTCTCCTATATTTAACTCTGAAGTTCAACTATCGTGCATCCGTTAATAATGCTCAGGATTTTACAATAGAGTAAATAATACTGCAGCAAAAACTGGGATAACTTCGGCTCACTTAAATCACCCGTGAACAACTTGTAAAAAGTTCCCGAATCCCAAAATGGCCGCTAAAAGAAGTTTCATTTCAAACAACCAAAAATACTAAAACCAACACTAGCTAGCCAAACTTGAAACCGTACGGAAACGACGAAAAAAGCTGCCTAGCAACAGACTAGTCACGAACACCAAACACGTGATTAATCCAGTCATAGCCGTTGCAATTCTGGCCTAAAACAAATTGTAGGAGCCCAAAAAACTCGGCTCAATAATAACTGCGTTTTCAACCTGGATAGCGGACCGCAAAAACTGCCTCCTCAGCTCACCTTGAAACTGTGTGGGTGTTCTGAACTTGATTTAGTTGCTATCGTACAAACCCTTTTTTTGTCTTGAATATAAATAAGTTTGGAAAAAACTTTTTGTCGAGTCGCGCTCAGCGAAAGTGGTTCGGTTTGGGGATCCGAGGTCAACTGATGGCGTGATTTAGCAAAGATCTGATTATAAGGAAGAGTTCTTTGCATTTGCATAGTTAATTTGTTGATATCTGGTGGTTAGCCTTGACGGAGTAGCTTTCTTAAGATAACCTTCACTCAATGTTTGACTCATTCAACGTGGTCACTTTTCTATTTGGAGAGACCGCTTCATTTCCTGTGTGTATCATGCTTATTTGTTTGACAGGACGAGCAATATTTATTAGCAATGCAATTTTATACGTAGGAGAATAATTATTATTCGTCGTTCCTTCACTCAACCGGCCTCAGAATCTAATCCGGTCTCATGACACTTTCCCTAAACTCGAACGCTTATCACCAAGGAGACACTACCGGCGTCTGTCCTCAGATCACTTCCTACATGATTTGATAATAACTTCCTGCGTCCTTATTCATCCTCGTTAGTCAATGTTTTGTATAAACAAATTACGGAAATGTTTATTGCACTTGAACGTTTTATCGCTCCAGTTGGAGCTATCGTTTCAAATAGAATTTCAAATGGGGTCACTAGTGGCAGACGTTATCGCGGGCTGTTTTTGGTCTAATTGCGTTGAATTTTGTCCGTGTTTCGTGTAGGTTTTGGTAGCCTTATCAACAGATGTATAGTCGCGTGAGAACACAACCTAACGTACACCAAATCTGTGCGAATGCTAATCTAGTTCTACAATATTATATAAAGTTACGAAACTAATCTTGATCAGGGCAAACTCTAGTAAACTCAATATGTTTCTCTAACTTGTACAAAACATACACAAACCGACATAACAACGCAATAACTGTGTACACTATTAGTGATTTCGACTTGTTTGTAATAATAATAAGTTCCTATGATAACAATATCATTAATAGTAAGGACATTGAGTTAATGTTGCACCACCTTGCATACTAATTGGACGTGGCCCGGCTCCGCGAATCGGACATGCCTGAAATAATAATAGTGCTCCCACAATTAAGCAGATAACGTTGATTTTCCACCTCGAATGCGAATTTACATTATAGTTGGGCACAAATTGCCTGTAAAATTTGAAAACGTGATCTCGACTAACAGGATTTTCTCTCTTGTTCACAGACTAAGAAGAACAACCCAAACCACATAAAGAGGCCGATGAACGCGTTCATGGTCTGGTCGCAGATAGAGCGCAGGAAAATATGCGAGCAGACACCAGACATGCACAACGCGGAGATCTCCAAGAACCTCGGCCGCGTGTGGAAGACGCTCAACGACGAAGAGCGCCAGCCCTTCATCGACGAGGCGGAGAGGCTGCGGCAGCTACACATGAGGGAATACCCCGACTACAAGTACAGGCCACGCAAGAAGACCGCCAAGTCAGATAGGTCGGGGCCCAAGACCGGAGGCGTGACGAAGCCAAAACGCAAACAGCGCGCGGACTCCAATAACAACAGGGGCGTTGCCAGGCGGAGGAGACCTGTTCCATCGGTGCCGAGTGTACCCGTGGAGACTCCCGCGCCTCCGCCGCTACCGGCGAGTCCGGCGGGCTCGCCCGACTCCCCGGAATCAGCCTGCTTCTACGAAGACCACAATCGTCGCGAGCAGGCGGACCTAACAGATCTCTACTCCATCACGGACCTGCTGCCGCTGCCCGCGGACTGCGAGGTAGACCTGGAGGCCCTCACGACGGACATTGATTCGTTCGAGACAGCGTCGTCGTCATCGGGGTCGCACTTCGAGTTCTCGTGCACGCCTGACGTGTCGGACATGCTGAGCGAGATTGGCGTGGCGGGCGACTGGGTCGACCACACGTTCTCGTCGTATCTGACGTCGTCTTAGAGCGGTGTTCGGGTCGCCACGGCCGCTGCCGGCCGGTTCCACTGATCTCATGCGGTCGGCCAACGGGCCGCCCCCACGGAGGCCGACGACGCGGCGACCGCTCGCCGCTCCGCCTAGAGAGTGCCTATCCAAAATGACGTGTCGACATTTGGATTTAATGTACAAAGTTATTTAATAAGGATCGGGGGTGAAAATTGTTTTGAAAACCGACCTCACGGTCGCGTTCCTCTTCGGTTCGTACGGTTACTTTAATCGTTTAGTTTTAAAGTTTCATTTTCGATAACGGCGACGCTTCGTCTAGGAAGCGGCATCGGGTTTTATAAACGTAGGCTGTGAGTTGGTTCTTGTTTTGTCGTTTTGCTTTCGATATGAAATTTATGGTTTCGACATATAATGGAGGTAATTTCCAAACGACACGTCTCAGACGCATCTCAGTAATTAAATCCGTCTGCTCTCCGTCGCCTGTTAGTTAGCCACGGGCCAGTCAGGTCGCCCCCCGCGCTCGCATCGCGTTGTCGCGCCGTATTCTGTACGTGTATATTACACGACTTGGCTTCTAGTGCATTCTAAAATCGTGAGTTTGCATTCTACATCACACCTTCTTTTTTATTTTATTAACATTTGTACTTTTAAGGGTCGTCTTTTATTTTTGAAAAGTCTTAGATTGAAATATGTATCATTCTTCTTGTAATAGAACAATAAGACTAGTTATAGTCGTTTGTCTTGCGTTCGTATATACTGTACGTAAGTTCACTTTATACTTTGATGCACACGTAGAGATAGTTAAACATTATTATTTTACTATTGGAAGCTGATCGGTATGTCATTGGAAGAATTTCGGTGTGCGGGAGTAAGTGTTTGTCTCAGTTGGTTGCGGTGGGCCCCTACCAAGTTAGTTTGTCACCGGAGCGAGTCGCGCGTACTAGTTCACTTATGTCACTTCTGTATGTATACCGTCTCTTCCGCTACGCGGGTCTCGCTCTCCCAGTAGGAGTGCAGTGGTAGGGGTCCACTGTTTGATTTATATTAAATGTTTCGAGTCGGTCTCGTAAGTTAGGATTCGTAAAGTAAGGTAATATTTGTTCAATGGTAAGGTATGAAATATATTGTAAAGCATGATTGATGGCACCTATGGATCGATGTGAAGGGACACTTTCAATTCTCGTTTCGTTACTCTTCTCACTACATTGACAACAAAATAACGTCTATAGAAAGAAGATACATATCAATAATTGGAATGCGTTGTACCGCGGGACGGTGGGTTATAAAGAAATATGTTATTGGATGGGTCAACAAATTGTTAGTTTTCAACACAAAATGTTTTGCTAATTCAAACTCTGTGATTTACTTTATGGATTTTCTAAATTATAAGGTTCTAGTGGAGACTGATATCGCATAGATTAGTTTTAGCAGCGCTAGCTTCTCTAACTCTTTTATTTTTTTGTTAATTTTTAATACTGGGCATAACATTTTATATTGTGAAAAATACGTACATATTTTTGATATTTGCATTGCTGTGGAACACGGACTTCGGACATTTTACAAAATTGTCAATATTATAATACATAGATAGTCAGATTATGTCAGATTAGATAGCCAAAAATAACAATCAAATCATAATATTTTAGGTAAATGAAATTAAAATCCATTTTGATTTCGATTTCCACAGCAGAGCATAAGCTAAACAAATTGTATTTAAAGAAAAAAAAAAGAAAAATTTTTGCTAAAAATCTGTCAATTCATTGAAAATCGTGTCAGTTAAGGGGTAATGTTTAAAGGAATGTTACCTTATTCATTATTAAGATAGATAACCCTTCTACATAATATACCTGTTTTCAAATTGTAACAATATTTGTAGATACTTCTGTGTCCCAAAAAATATAAGGGATCCGTTGTGCTCTAGGTAAGAAAGAAAATGCTTTACTTATATTATATTCTTTATATAATATATTATATATGTAAAAAAGTTCATGTATTAATTAGTAAGTGTCTATGAAAACCCATTTAAATAAGGAAAAATGCATAAAAAGCGTTATCTATATCTGTCTTGTGTGTCGTAGGGCGATTATATAAGAAAGGACGAAAAATAAATTTGTGCCTAATGAAAAAAAAAACTTGGAAATTCTTGTAATACTTATTTTAGTGATGCTCAAACAAGTATTTTAAGCGCGTAGTGTTTAGACGCTGTTAATGGACAAAACTTGTATAAAAGATATTGTAAGATTATATTATTCGATGCCAGATTTGCATTTTGTTTTCTCATTTTGATTCGTTCATATGGTGATCTAATGGAATTCCTTATTTTTATGTGCAATTACCCTAAATCATTTTTCATGATTTTCTTTCAATCATTCCTTTTTCCAGAAGATTTGAATTTTGACATTTTTTTTTTTCTGGTGCCTGTTTGTTTGTTGTTTTCTTTATCACTTCATAGCCTTAAATAATTTTATCGTGACTATTTCATTGCTCACTGTTAACTAAATCAAATTGATTGCAGGACGATTGTCATAGGACGTTAAATGACATGCAGCTAATAAAATAGTTACGTGATAAAACTTTAAAGTAGCACTTTGTTTTTTTTTTGTTAAAGTTATTTTCGTAGAATGTTTTATTCCTTGAGCATAAAAACTGCGCCTAATTTGGATACTCCCTCTGGTGGTTCTTTCAAAGGATGTTGTCAATATTCGAATTCTCTTTTCAATGGATTGATGTCAAAGAAGTCTTCAAGTATAAATGTTGTATTTGAATGAGGAATTTCATTAGGTTTATATTTTGGCTGTAAAACCAGTCCCTCTTTATCTTCAACTTTGACAATAAAGTGTCATTTATTTCTGCTTTATCTTTTGTGAGTTTTTCTGCGGACTTCCTTATAACGTTTGTTTTCAAAGTCGCTATATTTTTTCCTTCTTTTCTGTAACTTTCCATGCATATAATGGGGTTCATAACCAATAATCAACGATTGAAAGCAATATAATATGTCTACGATTAGTGACATCACGCTCAAATTAGTATAATTCTCTTCTACTAATAAAAATTGTAAGTCGATCTGTCGTTTTCAAACAATAGGCATAGTATAAGAAATTGAACTACCATTTTAAATTGTAATATGCAATATTGAAAATATTCCAATACAAAACCGTTTTGCTTCGAATGAAAATTAATTTTGAGCATTTTATGCTTGTTTGTAATAAGTAAAGCAATATTTAATTTTGATTCGAAACGGGGCGATTCTCTACAGAATTTTAAAGTTATTTTAATCATGTTTGTTTGCAAAGCCGCTGTACAAATCCTGTAAATATGATTTTTATTAGTGGGGGAGTTGTCGAAACCCCAAGAGTATTTTATAATGCAACATCGAATTTAAAATGTTGTAAATTAGCGCTTCTCTTTCAATAATTATTGGAATTATCAGGGTTTAATAGTTTTCATTTATGTATTTTAGATGTATAAATGTCCCTAAGATTATCATTGCCTTCCTTGGACAATGTTCTTCAAAATTCTTTGCTTAATAAGGCTTCCTCTCTTCTTAGCCTTAAAATTCTTTTAATGAATACCATGGAAGTATATTTTAATCTCAGGTATGTAAGTAAGTATTGAAAAAATAATGTTTATAATAATGAAGTCAAAATAAAGCGACACTGTGACAAAAAATTAGAGGGTATATAAAACGTCTTAAGTAAAAATATCATAAAGGACGTAGTTGTTGTAGGTTATATATGTAATTATTATATACGTATATATTAAGTACGTATATCACAGTCAGATACTCAAATTTTACGAAGTGACTGGGTATTGTGCAGAAATGAATAGTATATTTCGCGTGTTGTCTGGTTAATTGTAGAAATAACCGAGTAGTTTGACAGTGGTATAAGTAACAAATATTGTTGTGTATCAATTTATCGAGATCGCATGAAACTAAGCTTACAATCTCGCTTTGAACCGACTAGATGTATATAGCCTGGCAGGCGGACATATTGCAAAGAAGTAATTCACTTGTATCATAAGAATTGGTTATAATAATCTATAAATGCGATTAAAATGTTAGTGAAATCATTCACAGAACTGAAAAGTTGATATTCTCGTTACGTTGTTTAAAAAAATAATTGATCGTAATTATATCTCTGTATCATATGTATCTACGCTATTGTTGATTTATTATAAGCATATTCTATCTTAGTACCTCTCCTTTGGTTTCGAAACAAATGGGAAAGTTTCAAGTTTTAAATTAGGACTTTCTCTAGACCATAAACCTGGCCTTTGTAAATATCTTGTACAATGTACATTGTGACGAATTTGGTCATAAAGACGAAATAAATATGGTTGATCCTCTTCGATATTGCGTCCACATTTGAAACTATAGAATGCGACCAACTCTACAACTATGTTGCTTATTTGGTCGCAGTTAAAACTACAACCAATGGTCACGATCTAGAGTTGTATGTCCTTAAACCTATTTGCTTCGAAATATTTCAAGACACAACGAATCTTCTGTTCCCTTCTCATTCCTCACGCACTTCATTAATATTAAATAGAAAATAATTGGTGTCTGTAACTCAATATAAACGATAATGTATTATCACCCGACAGTAGTACGCATATATTCGTTGTTATAGTAGAGTGTGTCATAATTATTGGTATCTATAATAACTATTAATAATTAAACAAGAATAATAAAAAATAACGAAAATTTTCGCACAACATGAATCAAGGAACTAACTTAAGAGTAAAGTTGATAGTTATAAAACATAATGATTAAGAAAATGTTACTGTAAGATGCGATTTTTGTGTTAACGAATTGTTTATCCAGGGGGATACGCCCGCTCTATATAATTATGTATGTATTGTCCAACAATCGCAACGAAAGCTGCTTGTGCGATTAACTCTGTCCTTAATTGTTGAATTGAAAGTTTCAAGTTGATTTACTGTATATAATTACTTTGAACAAATTAGGAACAAAAAATGGTCCATTAAATTTTAACAAATAATATTAAGGTAGATGCATGTATACACTCGGAATATATGCTTTGGTGTACAATGCCAAACTTAATACGATGCTAGAAAGCATGGCTTTAACAAATATCGCTAAGGATTGGACTGATGTTTTCATTTTCCAGCTTTTGCCATTGGACTTGTAAATATTTTTGGCCTCGTCGGAAGCTGCATCATTTTTCCGAGACATTCTAGTCTGATAAGACGAACCTTCATCATCAATGGCCCCTGATACCTGATTATTAGTTTGTTTTATTCAATTTATACCAAAAAAATACGAAGCTCTTTCAACACTGTTACCGATGGATCTCTTTGTATGTAGCGATAAAACATTCGGCTTACCAAAAATTGGAAACTGTTGTTTTCAACTTTTTTTTTTTGTAACATTGGTTTAAAAGATTGTACATATTAGATCAGTTTGGTTTATCTTTAAGTAATTAACCCTAGACGGGTACATTTTATTCATCTTTGTCCAATAATTTAGGAGTTCTATTATGTTTAATTTTTCATACAAGACATATTTTTAACATCGTTTTCCCCTCGTCCGTTGTATAAATTATTGTCACTGTATCTTTAGGTATATACATAAAATGTATGAGTAGTCTTTTAAATGATAGGTACGATTAAATAATAATGTAGTTATTGATTAATACATAAGACAAACTGTGTAAATTTTGTATTTGTAATTTGTTTCAATGAACATATAATTATTATATATCGTAAAGTAAAACATCCAGTTTTTAAAAAATAACCAGATTTTTATTGAAAATATCCCTATTACCTTTAAACATAATATTGATGACTATGATATAGTATACACACTATACACAACTCACATAATCACACAATATGTACACATAGAATTATAGTGAGCCTAGACTCTCTGGGTTCTTTAGGCACAAGTAACAAGTGAATAGAAAAAAAACACAATTATAAATACCCGAAGATGATAATTGCAGTAAATTGAAGCAGAAGGTTGAAAAAACCTGGTACAACATGGAGGGGGCTGATTGCTGGCTGCCTAAGCCTGCTGCGAACCATAATGAGATCTTCCTGAAACATAAGTATAATAAAGTAATATGATAGTAAGTATAAATAAACAAGACTATCTACAATGATGAGCACCGCTGGCACTAGAGAATTATGGCACTGAAATATAAACGTAATCGAACGGAGAGTACCTACTAAAAGAATAAAATGTAATGGATACTGAACACGACGGTAAAAGTAAAAATTGGAAGAGGTCAAAGTAGCAAAACCTATTAGTAATTTAGTTCCATAAATAAGGAGAGAGAGTTAGTATTTCAGTACGATGTTATCAATAAACAGGGCTTCGGCAATATCTTATACTGAGGGACAGTGAACGACGATAGGCCGAGCTAAATTTATACCTAATTCTAGAACGTAAGGGCCCAATATAATCCCTTGGGTCACCTTCACGTCACCAGCTAAGATAGTACGACCTACTCACAGGTCCACTTAGCTAAATGATAATGTTAAGAGATTATCAATACTAGAGCATATTAAATTCTCCCTTATGCAATTTCATTAAAGGGGCCTCACAAATAAGGTCTAGGCCGAGGGCCCTAGCATCATGCTATTCAAATTTATAGCTTTAATTTCGTATGCCACAGCGCATTAGACGGATCATTACTCATTTTTGATGACGTCATCATACTTGGAGCAATTTTGCAATGCTCTCAAAATTATAATGTTCAAATGTACGCGGATGGCTTTAATTTTGACTTAATGGTTTCACGTAATGGGTATGGGAATGACCTGAGATGTGTCCGTATTCCGTATACAAAGTGGGTGGTAAACAAATGTGGGTCTGATGGTACGTTGTAAATTTAATAGGTGAGCGAAGCAAAAGGTATTACGTATTAGGCTGCAGATGAAACATGGCCCTTTCTCGCTACGGCTTCTATAATGGACCTTGAAACATGGACAGTTGTTATTACCATGATTGATGATCGGAATGACTATGACCATACAATTATTGTCTAAAAAAGAATGCTACTTATTTATATGATAATTATATTCTTGTGGCTCTTATCACTAAGGGTAATCGAAGTCTGTTGGTTGAGTGATATAATGAACATATAATTATAAAATCAGCAGAAATCATTTCAATTATTATCTGTAATGTATATTGAAGTTACTTCAAAAGCATAAAGCTTATTCATTTTAAAATTTAATACAGGAAAACGAAACAGAAGCATTATTTATTGTTGATAAGGAAGTGGCTATCCTATACAAAGAATATTGTTATCTTTTAAACAAGGTAAACGGTAAGTTAATATGTTTACGAAGGCATAATTTATTCAGAAAGAAATTATTTATTTGAATACAACGCACAATAATTACGTCGGCGCCAATGAGATTTCTCTTCACGTGAAGAAATAAAATGTAATGAGAAGTAGAGATGTCAACGCCTCGCATATGTGTGCAAGTACATGCCACATATGCAAACGACCTATGTAAGCGTGGAAGATTCCAGAATTTATCGCCCCACAACATCATGACAGCATGACCCAAGAATAAAACCACCGTTTCTTGCTCTACGTCAAAACAAGTGTAGTTGAAAATAGAGATAATCATACATTTATCAAAATACTTTTTTTTTTTAATAGTACATCCCCTCACTCTACGATACACTTGTAGGTAGATATAAACAGTAATATTTCTCCCAAAACAATTCAAAACCCAAAAACAGTAAGAAAAGAATCCTAATCATAAAAAATAAAGACCCGAATATCCAACCAACACAACGAAATCAAATCAATCAATCAACTGAACCCACCGAGATCCAATGCTACCCGAAACCCGCCACAATACATCAAAGGCATCCCTAAAACCAGAAATCACATTCCAACTACCCGTAAATGTAGCAAAGGGAAAAAAAGTCCTGCTCAGGAGCATTAAAGCCGCTAAAACAACGAGAAACGATTGTCTGGTAAATACAAATTGAAATCGGCTCAACCATCGCCACAACGTATTTTTTCATCACGTTCGATATCTAGGAGCGGTTGCCGTGAATGCTAAACACTGTTTGGTATTCAGAAGCCAGCGCAAGCTTCTTATCTGTTACATTACAGAGCTAAATATTTTCCTCCTACCTACATATTAATTAACTTGATTGATGAAGCCCCTGTTTTACGATACGATGTACTTTCGGCTCTAAAGTTGGAAGAAAGGTGGGGTGTTGATCTTGAGCTTTTTGAAGGTAGGGATGAATTTAAATAATTTATAGTGTTGGAGTAGCACTCTCATCTAAAATAAAGAAATCCCAATGAAAAATGTCTTCCTGATGAAATGAAATTCCTACTAATTACCAATTTTCACCATAATGTACGCCAGCAATACAAAATATTGTAAAACATTTTAAAAGAATGACGGTGGAGTTTCTTGCCCATTCTTCTCCATACAAAAACTACCTTTTGGAAGGGGCGATTAGAATCAGTTCTATATTTTTCAAATTTTTGATTTGATTTGATTTTAGTTTCAAAAGTGCCTTTATGTGCCTAATTGAAATAAATGATTTGACTGAATTTGAAGCAAGGCTGAACAGTAAGGCACAACCAAAAAAGTACAGCTATTATAATTATTGCACTCTAGCATTTTGTAAAAACTTTCCTAGCGGATAGACAAAAATCACGATTATCCAAGAAGAGAACTAAGCAAATACTTTCAGCATCTAACACAGCATATTCCATCGAACTCTCTCCAGCAATTTCATCCACCATCCAATCAGTATGTAAAACAGATCCCCAATAAACATCCACTAAGAAATCGAGCGCCAAACTAAATTTTCTCAGCTCTTAATCAACTGGAAGACTTTATCAACAACAGTTAATTAATTCAGCTCTATTAATACAACATGGGGATCGGTTTGTACGGAATGAATGCTAAGTAGGTGGGTCCAAATTAATTTCGTATGTTCTTGTAGAGGGCGGTGTTCAAGCGCCTTGTCCTCATGAATATACAAAAACAAACTGAACATTCGATTTGCTATATTCAGTGGATGGACTTGGATTTGGGATTAATTGTGGCAGGAGGCTGCTGATGGTGGTCAGCAAAAAGAAAAATAAATAAGGCAGATAGTGAAAAAAAAACTACGTATTTGTTTCTGCTCTTAATGTCGCTGTAATTCATATAGCTGCTTGAAGTTGGGTTGTTTGTTGGATTGTTAGATTTAATAGCAATATTATTGTGAATGGTGATTGATTAATTAACTTAAATGATTAACTTAGAAAGTAAATTACATTAACGTGCATTTACGTTCGCATAACTCGTCAACATATTATTATAGGGAACAGCTGATTCTTTTTTCACGATTTCAGGGTTGGTCACATAGACAGAGTGAAAGTTGTTCATAATGATGAGCACAGAGCCCCTTAAAAGATTTCGAGTACGAAAAGATACACCTTATCAACAGCTTAGTAAATATAATGTATTTATGGATATGGTATTATTATTCAGGCATGCATCATTATAGATTTCTGTAACTACTGACACATCATTTTTCTAATGTGACGTCCGTCCCACCAAGCAACTTACACTGCACATCTAAACGTCGTAATACCATACACACAGCCATATGAGTCCATAGCATTCCCGTATCAATTTTATCGCTCGCTCAACAAGCCAGTGTTTTGTTCGCCAATCGGAATGGCAGACAATCTGTCGCTCTGATAAGACAACACTCTGCTTATCTGAGCTATTTTTAGAGTCACATACTCGACGTTTCCTTGAAGGGGTGAGCAGATAATGTGTGACCTTTTGAGGAGAGGAAGGTATGTGACACAAAGTCCTTTTAGATCATTGGAATGAAGAGGTAGGTAGTGTCCACTACTACTGCACTTAAAATAGGTAATGCAGCTAAATGATTAAGACAAAAGTTTTAGGTAAAATTATTATGGTCCAAGAATAATATGTTTTTAGGAACGGTATTGCAAATTATTTTAATTATTGAAACATTGAGTCTTGGAACAAAAATCATGGCTTTGGAAATAGGTAAATTTTCAGGGCTTAATAGGCATGTGATTGGAGAGACCTATGTCCAGCAATAGACTGTAATAGGCTGACAATGACGATGATCTGAGGCTAAGTGTATTCAACTCGTGCAAGGAACCACCCTTGCACGACTTGCAAGAACTCAGATGAGTTCAGCGAGGAAGAACGATAAGATCATCGTACTTCCCATTTTCACGTCCTATAAACACATTCATATTTTTACAAGAGCTATAGTATAATAATATGAAAAAGATGTTGTCCTTGTTTCAGTAATTATCTCATCAATTTACACAGCAATTTAGCACTCACAGTAAAGTGCTAAAGCATTTTAGTATTTATTTTGCAATTTTATTGCACGATCAAGTAGATTTAAGAGATTAAAATCGTATGACCTTAGCTTAAGAACGAGTATAAAGAGCTAACATTTTGCTAAAATTGTAGTTTATTTTATTTTGGAATTCAAGCAAATATCATAAATCACAATATTAAAAGTGAAAAGTCAGTAAAAGATAATGTAATCACGCCTGTGTAACTCAAAATGTGAGGCAAAGAAATAGACATTATTTATTTATTTATGATAAGCACACCAACAGCACAGTCACTTACAATTCAATTAATTAACATCTAAAATAGGCATTTCAGTAACCATGCAAATGACAGGTATGCATGACATTGACGTATGAAAATTAGAGACAAAGGAGAACATTCAAAAAGTGTGTAATAGTAGACCTTAATCTAGAACACTATAAATCAAACCAATTAGAGCTAGACAGACGAACACTCATCGTACTGTTTAAATAGGGAGCGTCTGTACGAAGCGAAACTCATAGAGAAAATATCAATAGGGTAATCCGACAAGTTGGACCTATCATTATATTGCCTTGCCATACGTGTGAGGGGGCTATTAAATGTAGTATTCAAAGTGGATGTAGGTAATACAAAAATACGATGATGACGCTTACTACGTTGGCTAGACCTAAAGTTAAAATAGTTGATCAATTGTGCATCAATGGAACCGTTTTATTGAAGAATACTACAAGAAAATGAGGATAATTTTAAGGTACGTAGATTAACTACTTTTGATTGGACGTTTATTGTGTAAGGTAGGGACATTAGGCAAGTTACTGACAATGATTATGGCCTTGGTAAAAAGCCTTTATTAACGCTAGTCAGATTCATCAAAATCAAGTCTGACCCAGCTGAATCTTTGGTCAAAAATAGGCCAGCCCTCTTCTGGTCACGTTTGGTGTGGACCAACCGCTTGGCGATGGGATGTATCGAAACACTAAGTGGGCACTCGGACAGCACGCATACAATGTGGCACTAATGCCAGCCTTTTTGGGCACCTTTCCTGTTGACAGTGATGCTGAACAATTCTTTCCCTTCCCTTTTATATATTTGTACATTATTATTATTTTAAGACGGTTAGTCTGAACCTGGTGAATAAATTACGAGTCATACTCAAAATTAGCACCTTTTGTTTTACTTATTGCGAAACGTCTCGCTGCATTATTAAATCAATGCATTTTCCAATCACGAATTCTCCATTAGCTCTCCAAATATTTACTTTATTTCTACCGCGATTACTTCTGCTGGAAATTTGACGTCACGTTAGACGTCAATTTATTGTCATTGCGGTCATCCTTGCCACTTGATGTCAATACACAATGTGACCTTAGGATATCAGAGTCTTCTTGCGTCAGGACTTGACCGATTGTGGACTAATTCCATGATGATCCATAATCAGCTGATTACAAATGCCTGCAGCGTAGATTGAACTATTTACGAGTTCGCTAGGGTTCAACGTTGAATGGCTTTAATTAATTACTTAGGCTTTAAAGTTAATCGTCTATTTTTTTAGGGTTCCGCACCCGAATCGTGCCATTATCTCATGAACTGTAATAGGTAGACAGTTGAAATTTTCACAGATTGTGTATTAAAACAATGAATGGTTGACAAATTTGGGTCGGAAGACTGACTCTTCTAGAAATCAAAATACTCTAGTAAGTAAATCTACTTACTAACTATAGTTATCAAAATTACCTCCTCATTGCACACAACTAGATAAAACCCTATTTATCTACAATTACTGATAAGGAAAATGCGTCTAAAACGTATACTTTGCGCAAAACAAAACAACTTTCTCTATAAACCCAGACACTGGTGACGAAACTGATAACAGAAAAGATACACAAACAACTCCTTATCAATTATCACCATCTGACCTTGGACAAGGAAGCGTGGCGATGAACTCCTGCGGACATGATCTTGGCATGATGCAAGGTAAAGCGATGATTGATGATCAGATTATAAACAATATTAATTCAAATTGTCAATTTAATGTTAAGGAGTTCTTAGTAGGTGGTTGTTCTGGGTTTGAAGGGCACCCGATGAAAGATGGAGATACCCTCCATCGTGTCAGATTTTACTTCACGGCGATCTTGCATATAATTAAGTTTAACATAGTAGTATTTCTTAATCTTAATTATATTTCAGATCGCCGTTCTTAAAATTAGAATCAAGACTTCGCTTAACAGGTAAGCTGGTTTGATTCCCAATTATATTCAACAACTAGTGGTGAAATGATTTCAAGAAAAATTTCTTCTTCAAACTATATCATCACTATGCGATGATTGATGATCAGATTATAAATGATATTAATTCAGATTGTCAATTTAATTATAAAGAGTTCTTAGTAGGTGGTTGTTCTGGGTTTGAAGGGCACTCGATGGAAGATGGAGCATCATCGTGTCAGATTATGTTCAACAACTATTGGTGAAACGACTTCAAGAAAAATTTCTTCAAATTATATCATCACTATATCAGTGGGAAAGGATCAGGGGAAACCTAATGTCTGAAAACGCATCATGTAGTCAGCAAATGTGTTTATAGAAGCTTATTTTCTTCTCTGTCTAATTCTTCCCTTCTTAAACTAGAAACCTATTGCTTATTGGAAAGTGCATGAGGTCTACAATGGAACGGTCAAACGGGCGCATTCATTGTTGAAGAGTGGTGTTTGGACTGCCCGCGAAATTTAAATTTTCTTACTTTTTTGCAATTTGCAGAAAAAGAAAAATTGAATTTTGCGAGCTACACTGAAGTTTTCTCCTTAAACAGTGGTTATTTCTATTACAGTTTGAGTCAAACTATATGGTGACTTGGAACATGAGGCGAGTCGCTGCGCAGTAACAATTTCATGTGTCAGCAGAGATGAGGGTGTACTGCGCAGCGAGCAGCTAACTACCGAGCCGCTAAGTTTGAATCGAACTGTACCTACGGAAGAAATAGCATCTTATATAAATAAGTAACATCATGCCTTAAATGAACTAAATTATATAGATACAGAAATATTGATTTCTATAACCCGTGCAGGGTAATTTATGATTCATTGGATCCAGATACCTACGTGACTATAGACTTGTAGTCATATCTAGCAATACTAGTAGTTACGTGTTATAATTTGTATGAATTATTTCGTTGGCCTGCAACCGTTGTGGAACGTCCACACCTGTGGTTTCTAATGCACCTGATTTTGCTGCGTAATCCGTTTTATTATCAAGGTTTGCTTCTTTGTGTGCATCGTTTTGAAGAGTTAGTGTTTTTTAATTAATTTCTTATCTATTCCTTCAGCAGGCTGTTCGACTGTAATGCAAGCAATGGAATTATTATTATAAACAGAGTTTTTTATGAGTTATTTCTTTTTACTTCTTTTTTGAAAGTATCGGGACTATTTGAAAAAAAGTCATCTTATCTGTATACCAAAAAAAATCAACACTGGCTTGTTCCACTCTCTGTTGAGTCCCTGTGGCCTCCTACATTTTGTGTCATGCTTCACTGGTCTGTGCGAGTCTCATCCAGGTTTTCCTCGCCAAATCTACATGAGAACCAAATAATCTAATCTATTTCTAGTTCATCTGTAGGGACTGCTCATCTCTTAGCGGCCACGGCTTATTTAAATTATTGAATTGTTTTTTTTATCTTTTTATTACGGAAGCTTCTAACGTGCACGTCTTTCTAAATTGTTCTCACATGTTTCAACATCATTCATGTTACAACCAATATTTTGTAACAATATTCTGATTTGAGTGTCTGTGGAGTTTCTTGCCTGTTCTTCTGAATGGGAACTTCGCTTCGCTTTGGAATTGGCAGTTGCCCATTCTAAAGCGTAGTAGGTTCCCTTCATTTTTTCTGACTGACCGACTCCTTGACAATTTCAAAAGTGCCTATAATTGGTCTATTTGAAATAAATGCTTTGAGTTTGTGTTTGAATTTGATTTAGAAGTTAGGTATCCTGTGTGTAGATTGTACCATTTTCAAGGATTTTTTTGTATGTTTTGGGGAATAGCCGTAACATCTTTCTTGCATCAGTGTTAACATTTGGCTCTTACGGTACACCATGTAAATGATTAACCCTGTCTGTTACATGTTATCATTAAAGTATAGTCTCATCTAACCCTACATTCAAACAGATGAGGCATCAAAACACATACAACTAATGACACACTTCAGCTTCTACAACAGCCACTATTATTAGACCAAGGCAATTATTCCAATACAAATTAGTTCTAAAAAATCATGCAAGGCGAGCGAACAGGCAACACTGACCTAGTGTATAGTTATTAAGTATTTAAGTAACATTGAAACGCACGATAGACGAAGGGCGAATAACCAGAAAACAGCTGCAGTACTTACAGTTTGTACGAGTATGTATTGACTCACTTTGAGATAAGGTACAAGGTTGTATGCCACTACCTAGCGTGTGGACTTGGGTGGATATTGGTTTGTATTCGTTCAGTATCGGTATTCTTCAGTTATAGGATGGCAAATAGACGCATATGATGGGAATAATGATTTGACCTGCTGGAGCCAGGGGAATGCAGAAAGTCTTATGTGGTGCGGTTTCACAAACACCATCACGATTTGTAGTGTAACTGCTTGACGGAAAATTGTTTAGTTGTCTACCTATAACGTTACCAATATCATTACTTTTGATGGAGTCAGTTCTGTATGAGGTCCAAGATTAGTAAAAAAAGTTAACGTGGTCTTCCACAGCGTAGTAGGCTTGCAATTCGCCTATATTGTTGAAAAAATCTACTTCACTGTTAAAGCCAAAAAAAATAAAAATAAGGTAACTGTGATGTCCCATAATTTTAATTGTAAAATAAAAACAATCGTTGTCATCAGTAACATTTCATTAAAAAAAAACACATTAGGAATGGTTATTTATATTAGTCTGAGTTGACGAATTACTCGTCCTATGTAGAACGAGTTGACGAATTACTCAGATCCCTGCGAGAGCCTGTATCGCAGGTATCAGGACACGCAGACCCTGTCATCCACCAAGAGTAAACCTTCGTTAAAATCCTGGTTCAATTTTGAACCAACTTCAAACTTAGCCGAGTGTTAATGCAGCACGCAACCAGTTGATTCACCAGTGTTACTTCCTACATAATTTATAATTTCATGGAGCTTATGCCTCGCTATATCTGGGTTAATTGTTTCATACAATGATTCATGGACGTCAGCCATTTTGGATTTTTAATCGTATGTTTATTTATCATTAGTTTTTAATTTGGTTTTTAAATTTATTTTTTAAATAACTTCAAGTTTTTTTTCACATACCAAGGTACTTAAATGATACCAGTGGAGAACCTTCCGGGTTCTGGGCAGTCTGGAATGTTATTCTGGAAGTGCTAGAATTTGGACTGGATTGGATAAAGCTAAAAGTAAAGGCCGTAGTGGCTAAAAGCAGTGTTATGAGTTGATACTATTAGAAAATGCTGCAAACAAAACTGTGAAAGAAACACGACCACTTTACGAAATCAAGCAATTTTGGAGGTGGACAGAATTGCCTCTTTAAAACGAGAAATGTGTTGAAGTAAATTATGTATAGGTAGCACCTATACATATTTACTTCAACACATTTCTAAGGACGAATATTGAAAATTTAAATAGTTGGTTTCGTTTTCCTTATTTATAATTATTTACTCGATGTTGTAATTTTAGAGTTTAATATCTATATTGTCACACTACAAATATGTAGCTGTTCGGTTATTAAACCAGTAGGTACCTAGTGCACTTCTAAGGAAATAAAAACCCACATAATACGAACATAGTCCGAAACATTCTAAAACATAGCTAACAAGTCGCATGTAACGCATCGTGATACGCTATCGGTGATTCTGAGGTCGCGCTGATAAGGCGGTCGTTGAACTGCCGATTATTTTTATCATAGTGTCACCTTGCTGTGTTTATTATCTAATATTTTGATCGAGATGCTGTGACGTCACCATCATATGATTGGTGAACGTTTTTAATTCACTTTCCATGATGACTCGGCGTCGAATTATTTGAAATCAGTTGGTTATTCTGTTAAGTTTTTTTCTTCGATGGATTTAATAGAATGTCTACAGATATCCTATAGTCGATTTTTCAGGGTTTTAAATGCTGTATGAAAAACAGATTTTCAAAGAAGTGGCCCTAAGACGGCTTAGGGCCATGTAATATAATGCAAGTCGTTTTCTTTCTGAGTTTGTCTTGAACCTACGAAAGAGGTTCGTTTACAAAGAAATATACTTACTTACTTATTTTGGTATACCATAATTGAAACGGAAAACCCAACAATATCAGATTTAGAATTCACAATAAATCACAGTATTCATACTTGCCATTTCAAATAATAAAAATATTTGTATTTGAAAAAGCCTGAATGAAAATATCCGTCTCGAAAATGGATTCCCAAAAATACAGCTCAACACAAAGTACCTATCCGTATGTAAATAAGAGGTAAATAAATACAAACCACACACCAACACGAGCAGAAAGGTAGCTTTTTGTTTTTGTAAAAGTTATAAAACTGAAAATAGCCGTCATTTTAATGTGACATGGGTAACTGCCACTCATGTAGGGAGACGGCTCCACATTTACAAATGTAGGTATTATGTAAAAATAGGTACACGTAAATATATGTTATTTTACATTTTTGTTTTTATGCTGAAAAGGGTATATAAGGGAATAAATATACTTAGTTATCAAACTGTAAATCATTGTAAGGTTGTCTGAAAAAAAAAATTGTATGACTTTGACTTGCTTTATTTACAGAAAATTTATCAAGACTATTTATTAAAAAAATCCATCTTAGCTGTATAGAAAATAAATTATTTATTTTCCTATTCGAACCATAGTGTGTAAATTAGGCAAAGTCTGAATTTTTATCATCTATTTGCAAATTTTAATATTTTCATAATATAAACGAAGCATTTCAAATTCACACACGAACAAGGTCAATGTATTATTAATACTAATCCGAACAAGTCCTAACATGACTCGCACGGTAGGAAAAACAAATTCCTTCCACCATTAGGTATTGATAAAAAAAATGCAATATTGTGTAAGTTGTAGTTACTGAGTATTATTTTAAATGTAATAATATTAGTCATTAAATACCAGAAATAGTAAGTATGATAAGTAGATACTTAAGTAGGTACGTCCGGTACACCCTGAGCGCTGAGCCATGAGCTGGCTTAATGAAAATTATTTTACACTCATTTAGTCTTGAAAAAACATGTACGATCTCATCCTTAACTCATGTAACACCTTTGTATACCATATTTTAGGTAAATAAATCCTACTATCCATACTAATATTATAAATTCGAAAGTCTGTCTGTCTGTCTGCATGTTACCTTTTGACGCCTAAACCACTGATCGGATTTCGATAAAATTTGCTAAGGAGATAGATGGCATCCCGGGGAAGGACATAGGCTACTTTTTATCGACATATCACGCGGATGTAGCAGCGGGCGGAAGCTAGTCCTACTAATATTATAAATAATTATGAAAATTTGTGTGTTTGGATGTTTGTTACTCAATCACGCAAAAACGGCTGAATGGATTTGGATGAAATTTTGCAAAAATATAGTTTGTAACCTGGATTAACAAACAGGACTTTTTATCCCAATATTCCCACGGGATCGAGACTTACGCGGGTGAAACCGCAGGGCGCAGCTAGTAAATAAATAAAAAAGGTCCGGACTGTCTCGTTAGGCTAATGGTCGCAAGCGCTACTGCTGAGCATGAGATCCTGGGTTTGATTCCCAGGTCGGGACAAGTGTTATTGGCTTCCTCCTTCTAGAATTTCCCAGTAGCAGCCCGGAGTCTAGATTTGTGCCCGGTTTATGGCAATAGGCTCCCTGTAACTTGGGACTTGGCGAAACGTGGGTGTACTATAGGTACACTGCTGCCTAAGCCTTCGGGGAATACAGGCGTGATGTTATGTGGAAACAGGAAAAAGATATTTGTTAAATTAGATACTTCAGCATACTTTTCATTCATTTACCGATAAAATAACGTGATGCCCTTTTGCGGTTATTAAACTATTACTTATTTACATTCTGTTTTATATAAATTAGTCGAGGTTTTGAGTTACAATTTAATCTTATATTTAAATAATAATGACTTAGCGTTATTTTTTATTAGGCAGGTATAGTGACGGATAATTTTCTTTATGCATTTTGTAATGATTAGAATAAAAACAGTCATAATTATAGGTAATTCAAACATGACGTATACTGCGATTGATGAAAAAATATAGGTATCGGACGCGGGGAAGGTCATTGATAAGAGGTCGTTGACCGCGTCTAGGCGGTTATCAATATTATCAGTATTTAACTGAATTTAGATGGCAACTTAGTTCGTCTGTGACAGGGGTCAACGACTTGCCTAAGGCGTAGGTATTTGGATTCGACAGAATGAAGTAGAAAAAAATTTTTTTTCGCCTATCGACACATTTTGTTGACAATGTTGTTTGTTATTTCGAGTTAATCCTGAGGGCACGGTTTTTGCCAGAAATAAAACACATACTTTCGATCAATTTTGGTTGATTTTGTGGACAACAGACCTGACTGCGATCTGTTTGTGGACGAATGGAAGACGTGTCAGTATTTGCGGAGTATTCTGAGATGAAGGTATGGGTGTCGTACCTATATAGATTTAGTAGCTATCTAATGCTAGTTCCTTGTCGTTTTACGTAAAATAAATCACAAGAAATAAGCCTTAAAACTGACGTTTTTAGCCAATATTTCTAAACTATGAAATGTTAACTTGAGTAAACTCGTAATACGGCCTATTATATTACACACACAATAATATTTACAAACAAATACTAAGACAAATATATTTCCCGGGCCATGTAACAAGTTAATGACCTGACAAATAAGGAACACGTCCCAAGGTATACTTTGCACTACTATCGTCAAACAGACCTTCCTCCCCCCCCCCTCCCAGTGACCTCCGTTCAATGAAAAGCTCATAAACAATGTTCCCAGAAGGTAACGTTATTTGTATTTAAAGGGTCCAGGAGGTACCGCAAACAAAAATGACCCGTACCCGTGGAAGTCGAAAAGATGGGACATTAATGGAAGGTAGAAAATGGCTAAGGTAAAGTAATTATTATGAATTACAAATACCTATAACTCTCTTGTGCTTCTCTTTTCCAAAAGAGGTAAGCTGGTATGGTGGTAGTAAAGCATGGTAATGAGAACTCTTGGACACACACGTTTCTGCAATGGTATTATGTAAAACACATTTTAGGCCTCCAGCTTATCTTATCATAATTATTCTCATTCACAGCCTGACTTTACCCATAACTGGGCCTAAGCCTACTTATCAGTATAAAACCTCACAATCCAACTCATCATCAGCCTAGCCTTTCCCCAACTATGTTGGGGTCGGCTTCCAGTCTAACCAGATGCAGCTGAATACCAGTATTTTACATGGAGCGATATCCCTGCCTATCTGACCTCCACAATCCAGTTACTGGGTAACACGATACCCCTTGGTAAGACTGGTTGTCAGACTTTCGGGCTTCTGACGAACCGTAACGACTGTCAAAGATCCACAAATGACAGCCGGGACCAACGGCTTAACGTGCTTTCTGAAGGACGGAGGGGTCTTGGTAAGTAACGATGGTCACCCATCCACGGACCACCCTCACCATCCAACTAACGAATCAAAATTGGTATACTTTCAAAAAGCAAGCACTAGCTGTTTATCACTTTGAGTTTTGGCTAAATATTCACAAAAATCTAACAACTACTCTAGCTAAAGACGATGGTCATAGTCTGTGTTTGCTAAAAAACATCTTCGAGTACATCTAGTAAGGACTCAACTGACCCAACCCTTCCGAAGGACATAGGAATGAATAAATAAGTAATGTCAATCAAGCTGCGATGTCCCTTCGACCGCCTTCCGTGTTGGGAGGCAATAACAGCGCCGTCTCTGTCGCAGGCATGTCACGTTCGACCACCAATGACATTTGATAAGGAAAAGATAAAACTTCAGTGACTTTAGACCACCTGCGGGTGAGAATGTGACGGAATGACGAGATATTTCTACGATTTAACATAATGTCACGTGTTTAAATTACTCAAAGAGTAGGCAGAGGGGTCCAGTGCACACACGTCATCATCGTCTGCCTAGCCATGAACCGGTTGTAGCTGAATACCAGTACCCACATGCCACCAGTTATGTAATAGAGGAAGAACCAAATGCCATCAACCGAAGGACAAATTCAGACTCTGGGCTGATAAAGAGAAATTCCTCATGGGTAGCCCCAGTATCAGTACCTGACTTGGTGATCGATCCCAGGACCCCATGATAATGATAAATGATATTATTTCTGTAAGTAGGTTTGTACAAACACTTTTACACGTCAATCACATTTTTTAAACTAGAAGAGTTCGGCGTTTCCTATCTGACTACTCTGTGAAGAAAGGCCGAAACTAACTGACAGAGGTCACAGTCTCTTTTAAAGTCCAGACATAATCTTGGTCAGTTTATGTGAAGATCATGTAGATTGGTGTCTGAAATGGTCTTTTGAGGAAAAAACCACACAGATTGAATGGACCTGTCCCGTCTGTGCACGCATTTGTTAGTAATCGAGCAGCTCAACTCCAAATTTAAGAAGCTGAACGATTTGACGAACAATACCAAAGAAAGAACATTTGGTTAGGCCGCATAAATTACTCAAACTGCCAGACCATGATTAATCAAAACTAAGAAAAAATAAACAATAAAAAGAAAAGAAAGATCCATGCTCTGTAGTCGCGCTTTCGATCACTAGATCAACGAGACATATTTGTATTAAGGTTTATTTAATAAATATGTTTCCGGTGTTAGAGATTTAGCTGATCCATGCGTCATGTTCGTGAACGGGCGCCGTCAGTTGTGACTGGTCATCTCTTAGCTGCCATAGCTTATTTTAATTTTTGATTTGTTTGTTATAATTGCGGACGCTTTTAACGTGCTTTCTACATTGTTCTCACATGTATAATTTCAACATAAATGATGTAACCAATATTTTGTAACAATATTTTGATTTAAAAGAGTGTCCGTGGAGTTTCTTGCCCGTTCTTCTCCATAGGTACCTACTACGCTTTGGAATGGGCAACTAGCTTCATATTTCTGACTGACCGACTCCTTGACAATTCAAAAGTGCCTGTAAATGGTTTAATTGAAATAAATGCTTTGAGTTTGAGTTTGAGTTTGAGCAAATCAAAAAAAACTTATTTTACTTTCTTCAGAAAGGTCAGGTGCGTAGTATTCGCAACCGGCGTGCGTGTATGACCAGATCTATGAACGTGTACATGAAGCAAATTAAGGAGTATGTAAGAATCGTAGCAGGTCGCGTTCTGTAGTTTCTGCCTACCCCCATGTGGAGATGGCGTGAGTTTATGTATTTAAGGTTGATGCGCTAGGGTGGCCCGCGAAATTCAAATTTTCTTACGTGTTTTGCAATTTGCAGGTCAGTATCAGGTTGTATGTTGATCTAAATATTATCAGCGGTCGTAACAAATATGGATTTACAGAATTATAAACATTAGAATCAGCAAGACAACTCTCTAAGTTCATGTAAGTGCATGGAATGATTTCATGAAATCGTCATGTTCATGAAAACCTAGTTTGATTTTTTAGTCTCGATCTCAGCGTAGTAGAGACTAGTAGAAAGATGAATTAAAATATGTCTCGGCATACACAGTCTTCCATAGTTTTTCAAAGTAACTCTGTAGCAGGAGGGAGGTACATATTTTATGTTAAGTTTTTTTTAATTGAATGGATTCACTTCACTTCTTTTGGATGGATGGAAACTGAATGCTGTTTCGTGTCTCGTGATCTCTACAGATTATTATTATTGTTGTCGTCAAGTTTTGCTTCAGTTGCAGATCCTGATCTTTAGCTCTTTTTTTATTGTAACAAAATAGGTAATTAGTATGTCAAACTCCATACAGAAATGTCATGTTTAAGAGGTATTTAGGCTAACAAACTGACAAACACTGTTTTTTGGTAATAAGGTAAGGCGCTAAGAATAGAATTAGAATCATTTCTTTAGTAACTTTAAGGTACCTTACATCGCCCATAATTTCATTCTGTTAGAAGCCGATATTCAGTGGTATACGATCACCGGTTATTATGAAATTAATTCACAATTTCGGCCGGGATAATAAAGCGATTGCTTGCACGCATACCATTAAACTAAATTAAAATTGACTATCACTTACGGGGATAACTTTCCATCGAAGTGTTTAGTAGAAAATTGTTAGTAAAGTCAAAATTAAAAGTACTGTTTTGATCATCACATAAAGTTTTGAGGATGAAAACTTATCGGTCAATAATTGATTTTAAATATCCCTTCTACTGACAGCTGTCAAATCTACCATTGGAGATATGCTATAGAGCTACCATTTACCGGGTAATTTGTCTTTCATTGACTTGAATGTGCCCTGGCGGCTGGGAATGTCATGCTCACTCAAATGTCTCGCTGATGGTGGCACGTGTGTTGGATCATTTAGCTCCCTTCAAAATGGTTGAGCTGAATGGTGCTGATCCATGCGTCATGTTCGTGAACGGGCGCCGTCAGTTGTGACTGGTCACCTCTTAGCTGCCATGGCTTATTTTAATTTTTGATTTGTTTTTATGTTATAATTGCGGACGCTTTTAACGTGCTTTCTACATTGTTCTCACATGTATAATTTCAACATGAATGATGTAACCAATATTTTGTAACAATATTTTGATTTAAAAGAGTGTCCGTGGAGTTTCTTGCCCGTTCTTCTCCATAGGTACCTACTACGCTTTGGAATGGGCAACTAGCTTCATATTTCTGACTGACCGACTCCTTGACAAAAAGTGCCTGTAAATGGTTTAATTGAAATAAATGCTTTGAGTTTGAGTTTGATCTAGGTTTAAAAAAGTCAGATTTTCGGCCTAAGTATTTAGAAGGGATGTGTATATCAAACGTTTATTTGGTGCACAATAACAAACATAGCACAATAAACAAAACACGATTAAATAATAACCAATTACATGAATATTAAGAAAACACTTACAAATTGCAAATAAACAAAAAAAAAAAATTAAGAAAATGATCATAATTTTGAAGACACTAGGATGACAGTCAATGAAACAATTAATGACAGCTTTTCGATGATTTTTATGGTTCCTTACCCAAACGGAGCCAGCAGATCTGTGCTTCCTAGTCTGTCAAAGGTTGTAGTGTTGCCTCAAGGCAAATATTAAAAAGAAATAGTGTGCTAATCCGAATCGTACTTGGCCTTTTTTGTTAACTCGCTCTCTTATTTAGTTTACTATACAGAACGTAAAAGTTTTAGTTTTGTTACTGCCACAAAAAATCAATGTTGTTAACAATTTTTACTGTGGACCTTTTAGCATAATTTAACTTTAAATTCTACTTACAATACTTGCACACATGTCATGCCATTGATAAAATTAAAGCCAACAATCACTTAGGCGGGTTTCCGACGGAATATTTAGAACAATGGCTGCCCCATGGTGTTTGATGACGCGTTACGCGTTCGCCCTCGCGGTATGACGCCCGCCTTATTTTGTATACAGGCTGTTGGTTTATTTGTATTAAATCAAATAATAGGTACCTATATGAGAAACTTGTATTGCAACCCTATTGGTAAACGATTTATTTCCTTGATTTTTTCCATCGTTGAATCTTAGCTGAGCTTTATTTTGTACGAAAAACAATTTTGTAATACATTCCGAGAAACTGAATAGCTCTTTTCCCGTCTTTCCTTCCCAATGGAATTAAAGACGAAGCAATTCTATCAACGTGTCTATATCTCGTAAGTTATTAATAATAAACAAATTTTAAAAACTAAACCATCGAACACGCCTTAAAACCGTGGCTTTTAACGAGTAATCAAAAAAAAATCAATGCACGCTGCACAGCCCGTTCTGAGATACATAATAAAGTTTTTGCAATTTTTATATACTAATAATGGAGATGTTTACCATATTTTTAAATATTTATATATAAGGAAGCTGTGCGTGTTATTTTAATAGCTTGATTTGCATAGCATTAATACTCATTGGCACGCTAGTTTGTGTTTTATAATTACTAGAGCTTAGATTTATTTAGTGTTTATAATAAGTATTGCCATTTTGTGGCAATTAGTTTTATGATTTAGGATTGATTAGGATACGCTCAATTTATTACTTATTAATAGCCTTCATTTGGAAATCGCTCTTAATATAGCTACTGCCGGAGGAAACAGAAATAATATGAAACAAATCAAAGAACCATTTTTCAAACCGTAAATAAAAAATAAATATTATTTAAAAAGAGCCGTTCAGTTTTCAAATAACTGCTTAAAACACATTACAAAGAAAAAAAAACCGGCAACACATCAAAAATCGGACATCCTGTACATTCGTCATATTTCTAAGTAATTTTCTTGAAAGGGAAGCGGTGCTTATTTTATTTATTCATTTGTAAAATAGATTTTCGGTCGATGGGCTCTCACGTTCGCTGATTCTGTACCTACCAGCACTTTGGGACAATTGGTTTTCGATTGACGCGTTTCGTATGTGATTTTTTAAGACTACTAACTATTTGCTATGTTGGTGTTACTAAAGGAAGGTGGACATAACGAGTATTCTAGAAAATTCTCGGGTGAAATTATTGTGTGAATTGTGGAAATGGATCATTTACAGGGTATAGATAATTTATTCAAAAGTTCAAATAATTTTATTTTCAGTAGAAGAAGAGAAAAAAAAAATTAAAAAAAATCATTTATTTGGACCAAACATTGTACACATTTTATAAACCTGCCAAACTGCACGGCAGTTTGTCAGCAGGATTAGCGCTCGTCTTAAAAACATTTGGTTTACACGATCTAATTAAACATATCTAAGTACTTAGGTAGAAACATAGTTTAAAAGGACGGTAAGTTTGTTGTTTTTTTTTTTTTTTTTTTTTTTTTGTTGTCCCTCATCCTGTTAGTTATTGTCACATGTTGCGACCATTGCATTCAGCAGTTCAACCTTTAGAAGTGTTAGGCAGAGGTGTATCTATAGAACACTCATATTTCGCCAGTTGTGTTTCAGTCCTATGTAATAGGGGGCGAGCCTATTGCCATCAACCGGACACAAACTCAGGGCACTGAGAAATTGCAGATGGAAAAACCCAATAACACTTTGCCCGACCCAGGAATTGAACCCAGGACTTCATGCTCAGTAGTAGCGCTTGCGATAACAGAACCAACAAGTCTGTCAAAGTTTAGACAATAATGATAGAAAAATCTTTAGTTTCTATATCTGACACAGACTACGCAGTCAGCCATGCATCCAACCTTTGCTATCCAGCTCATCTTACTGGTGAACATCACACGTTTTTAAAGGCACCTTAGAACCATCACGTCACTCGCCATTTAATCAAAAATTTTACATCTCAACAAAACGCCAGCACATAAACCTTATATTATACGTTAATAAAACTCTTAACAGACGAAAGAATTACGCAATTTAGTTTAATTAAAATCGTTTGCCGCCATGTTAGGGTACTACTTGATTAACTTGACGTTTCGGGTAGGATCGTAAAAAACTCGGCGGAAATGACGAACGCATCGGGGGTTTTAAGGGGGCAGATAGACTGGGTAACTGAGGTAGAATTAAATGGAAAAGAATGGAATAGAATAGAATGCAAAAAAATCTAGATAGTCTAAAACCAGTGCTCGCTTAGTGCTCGTGTCGCCAAGCACTTATAGAAATAGGCCATGAACTTCAAGATCTGCATTAACAGACATTTTTTTTTTTTTTTTTTTTTTATGTTAGCCTATACTGTCCCACTGCTGAGCAAAGTCCCAAATCCTTCCAAACATCCTTTTCTAGGGCCACCTCGATCCAACAGACATATTGATAGTTAATTATTTGTCTATATTGGGTCCAATAAAGTATAATCATTAGCATTTTCTATTAATTGGTTTGTCTGGTATTATCACAAAGTAATCGGCATGTCCTAGAACCAAAAATTCTAAGACATGTGACATCTACCAATTCGCACTGTACCCGTGTGGTGGATTATAGCCCAATCCCTCTCAGGAGGAGGAGGCCTGTGTCCCATCAGTGAGAATATTATAGGTTTAATTATACTACCGGATTAGTAAAATTATACGATATAAATTGGCGTCCAGCGTGGGTACGTACAGCATACCCATTTATCGACGAAAACAAATATTTGATTTGAGATGAAAAATAATTAGTGGTAAAACACACCTGCCATTCCAGTATAATATTCTACTCAGTAGTATTACATAGTTCGACGTTCCCTTGAAAGGTTTCATATTGTCATTTACCGGTTCATCATTTTCGATATTTCTGAAACAACCATACACCCCACAACCACATACGCATGACGCAAGAAGACATAAGAAAACTTTTATATGGAAGAATCCATGATGAAAAACAATACTAACTTATGATTTATTAATATTTCTTAAGATTTGATTTATGTTTCATGCGCAGGAGACTCGCTTGAAAATAAATGTCATAGGTAGAAATGGCAGAGGCAAAACGGGTGAGTTACCTAAAACTTTTTTTTTCAGTAAATTTGAAATGTGTTGTCTAATGAATTAGGACCATAATTAATTACAAGTTTTTAATACAAGTGAATGTATATAATGCGAATAATTTAAAACAAAATAAATTGTTTGATTTATTTATTGAACTGTCAGTCAGCTATCACTAACTGTCAAAACAGGCATAACCTATTTATTACAAAGAAATTGTGCATGGAAATGCAAGTGCACGTTAAATTTTCAATTAAATTAACTCAAATGAAACCATCTGAATCATACATTTTGACACGAATCGCAACAATGCGCAGTTAATCATCAAAATACAACCTATTCTGGCAACTAAGTACTAAAAGTTTTACACCAAAGATCAATCAAACGTTTCCCACTATAAAAACTAAAATGTTTACTAGTGACAAACTCCACAGCTTCCTTTTCCCGAATGAACACAAAAAATTTAAAAACTTCCAAAAATTCGTAAAGAAACCATCCATCATTACGTCAAAAATAACCAGAAGAGAAGTAAGGTGCCTTTAGACGTGGATAAAACCCGCACCGTTATCGCGTCGCCTTGATTCGTTGGCTTTTACGAGCGAACTTACCTTATCAAGTGTGTACACTCCCTAAATTTATATTAGGAACAGTGTCAAAACATTTTCTTGTCGTTTTACGAGGTTTTTAAATGAGAAACGGGGTTCCACTAGAGCTCGTCATCTATTTTTTTTACAGTTGGTTTCCTGGTGCATGGAACCCTTGCTTGAGACCTTCCGGTTGGCTAGTTTTATGGTGACACTAGCTGCGTCCCGCGGTTTCACCCGGGTAAGTCTAGTACCCGTGGGAATATCGGGATTAAAAGTATCCAGATTAAAAGTCCTATTCCAGATCATGTCCTACCCATGTTTCTGTGACAAATAAACCTATTTTTTTTTTCTTTCATATGCCAAATTTCATCCAAATCCGTTCAGCCGTTTAAGCGTGAAAGCGTAACAAACAAACAAACTCATTTTTGTATTTATAATAATATATTAGTTAGGAAGTTAGAATTAACATCAGGAAGAAGTGGAATTTCAGGGTAGAGGTTGCCATCTTTGATTTTGCAATCTATGGTGATTAGCCGCATACTTTCAAAACAAGAATTTGACCAGAGATTAAAAATATTTGCCTTCACTCATCACTGTCACTGGTATAAGACGCGCTACGCGATCTTTTGGCGCCTGCATGCAAATATTATGTACTTTATTAGGCGCCTGAATGACATTGACAGTGGGACGTTGTTGGAAAACCCTTTTTAATTATTTTTTTTACTGCGCCTACCTGCTCTTGATCAGGATCTCATCTGATGGAAAGCGATGTATGAAGTCTACGATTAAACGAGCGTGTCCAGAAGATTTGATTGGTACCCTCTTGCCTTGAAGGCTCATCGGTTAATATTGTGGAAAACACACACGCTGGCACAGAGCTCCACACTTTGGCCGTTCGTATAATATTTTGCATAGAATTTGTGAAATTGTCACAGAAACTTAATTGACAAAACTAGATGACGACAGCACTGGTTCCGATTTTGGCACTGAGCCAAAATAACCTGGTAGAAGAAGAAAATTACCTGGTAAGAAAATTATTGTATAAAAATAATAAGACTATACCTACAGTACAGAACCTTCAACAAATAGCTCAAAGTTATCTCCCGACGTTTTTAAACAAACACCTATTCCAGAGACCTAAAGTTTAAGTTGCCAAATTAAGTTGCAACCTACTTACGTCTTTATTAGCCGGTTTATCCACCTCATAGGGATTGACAAAGTTTTTCTTGAAACACAGAACCGTAAGACTGAGATTGCTCATCACTATTTGGCTGTAGCAACAACTCTTGGTGCTTCAGAAATAGGGTTGAGTTTTGGTTGTTTTAAGTTTATAATAATTTTGCAAAGCCTTGAAGTAATAAGCTTAATACTTGGTCTAAATAATGATAAAATGTTTTGTGCGTTGATTTCGTTATGGTGCACAGTATTCTCATTACTTTTTACATATTTCACGCCGGGTAAGGCTTAGCAAAATTCGAGTTTGTAATGGAACTACCTTGTACGGTTTTGGGGAGGTCTTCAACGGAATTGAAGTGAGTTTCCTTGTAACTCGGTTTTCAGTTTAATAATAATATTTGTAGCGGTATTCTGGGAGGCGTTTCCACGTATTTTGAGAAATAGCATGGTTGTGTTAAATATTTTTGCTATAAGACTAGGTGCACCCCGCAGTTTCACCTACATAAGTCTCGATCTCGTGGGTATATCGTAATGAAGAGTATTATATGTCTTAGTCCAGGTCATGGTCTACTCATGTCCAAAATTTCATCCGAATCCGAGCAGCAGTTTTAGCGTAACAAACAAATATAAACTCATTTTCGCGTTTGTAATATTAGTTATACTTATACTTATACAACGTGGAGACGACCATACAACAATAAATGAAAACACTGGCAATACTAATGCATAAGAGTATTTTGGAACTATCAAATAAATCCTAACATCGAAATTAAAAACGTCATTTTTTCAAACAAACTAAATAGTAGTGATGGGCTGACTATGGGGCTTGCCGATCTTTGACTGGCTATC
Source organism: Lithophane semibrunnea (assembly GCA_947363905.1). Lineage (NCBI taxonomy): Eukaryota > Metazoa > Arthropoda > Insecta > Lepidoptera > Noctuidae > Lithophane > Lithophane semibrunnea. The sequence continues at coordinate 1,488,477 of OX376205.1, forward strand.
GTGACTAAACTATTGGCTATATTTGATTAATTTTTTGTATGTAGACCGAGAACGTCATTAGATATACGGAGTTTCATTTTTTGTCGTATTGTCGTCTCCACCTTGTATAAATGTACTTTCTGAAAATTTTATTATTCGTAAAGTACCTATCTAAAAGATTTTGATAGCAAGAAAATAGTTAGAAACAGTAGTAAAGAGGAAGTGCTTTGCCTTGAACTTAATTTCAATATCAATACATCTTCACATAAAACTGTTCTTATACAACCTCCTTCAGTATATCAAATTATTCTATAAAGTAAAAAGTTTGTAAATGGTTTGTAGCTGGCCACTAAGAGTCTGATTCATTTTTTTTTTTAATTTGTTGACAATATGGATGGCATGACATCGCATTTGAAAGAACACGTTATTTTATAAATGTGAAGAAAAATTTCTTGGAAATAAATAGAAATGCAGAAATTTAATTTCTTAAATGAGAGTGACAAGGTTTGTGATTACTTGAGTAAGTTATTCATTTTATTGTAGGTTCCCGTGACCCAAGGGCTGGAATGTACTTTGGCCAAACATTGCCAATCAACGTGGCAATGCAGCACGTATCCAGTCGACAGCGATGCGGAGGAATATTTCGATGCCATCTTTTATTTTGTATTTAGTTTTATAAAGTCGACCCATTGACCGAGTATTGTTATTAAAAAGGCATAGAAATTAACATCTTACATTAATAAAGTATAACATTTCATTTCAACAATACGTCACCGTTATAACTATCAGCCATTCCCCAAAAAATATCTACTGTAGACGCTATCCCGTGTCACAGACTAAAATATCTGCATTTTGCATTCCAAACATCACCACAGCCAATAAAATCTCGCATGAAGAAGCCATTAAAAGAGTCTTCACACCTAAAATCAATACTTACACAAATACCAGTAGTCCAGGACATTCACGAGTCGGCAGCCGAAGCTGGTTAGAAATAAATTGCTGAAGCCGAAATCTATTATTATGTTAAAGAGGTAGCCAGAATGCTGCACTTTTTGTGCGCCTCCCTCGGATATAAACATGCCGTGTCGCTTTTGCGTTGTCCTTTGTGAATGACACAGTGTAGGAATTGTTGTTGAAAATTGCAGTTGGTCGAGAAAACATTGTTTTATTTCTATATTGCATAGAGGATAAGATTGAAAAACGCTTTGGTGAGGAAATTCTTGTTTGTTAGTTTGTCTGAAATATACCTACTTTTTTAAACATGTTTCGAGTATTCAGCAGTCAGTTGGTTATAAAATCAATATTGAATGAATGAATACGAAATAATTTGTGAGCCAGGTAAATGCAACAACATTAATGGTTATTCGAAAATGAGTGTTTTTATATTAGTATGTTACCTAATTGTGCTTATGTTACCAAAATGTTTGTTTTATCATATTAATGTTTGGATTTTTAACCGCGTTGGAAAAGTTTTGTTATTTTTGGTTTGTTTTGTTATGCGTTTGTGTTGCTTAGGTTTTGTATTTGATATTTGAAATGAAATTAAAAGTAGGTTGTAAAAAAAAAAAAATCCTATAGTTGAAAATGAAATTGTGCTACTGAAATCGCCACAATTTCCTACTCTGTAACACCAGAAGAATTCTCGTTACAGTATTCGAGATAAAGTTAAAATATTATCGTACGGTATCGAGGCGGGTTGCATCCAGCGCGAATAAATGTACTAATACATTTTGAGAACAACAGTTCAATTTCCCCACTGTAGATTTGGACGTATCGTCTCAGGGATGCGAAGAGATGCAACGAATTGTTTCTTTGATTTATCTGTTTGGTGAATTGAATAGTTGGAATTATTCGGTGGGAGGTGGGAATTAGAGTTCTTTGATGGTTTTTAGAGGCTTTATAAAGTGATGGACTTGTATCATTACCGTAGTCTGTAAATCTAGGCAGGTGACGAAATAAGGCACACTTATTTTGAATGTAGGTTTTGCACTGAGTTAATTTGTCGGTATCAAGTCATTTGAGTCTTTGGCAAGTGTTCAAAGGTGCTGAGTACTTTATAAGGCTTGTTCACACATACATAAACTCACGCTTTCTTCCCATCTTTTAGGTATGGGATTAATTTTCACGAGGTCCGTTGTTTTTTTCAAAATCAAAATATTTTATTTCACATAAACCTACATGGGCACTTATGAAACGTCAGAAGCTAGGTGCACGGTTCCATTTGGTCGTTTCCTATGGAGAAGAGCCGGCAAGAAACTCCACGGTAACTCTTTTAAAAATAATTGGCTGTTACAATACTTTCGAATTACAGTGTTATTAGGTATGGGAGGACAGTGTAAGCCTTTCAACAAGTACCAGGTAAATACTTAACAAAATAGAAGATGTTCAAAAAAAATCTACACAGTCCTCTAAGCCTGCATCGTTCTCACATTCACAAAATGGAAAAGAATCTATACAAAAGATAAATAAGATAATCAAAATAAAAACCTATTCAAATTTTCCATTAATTGTGTACTTGATATCAAATAAAACAGAAATTAATAGAAGGAATTTTTCTTCTGATGTAGAAAAAGTAATTTTCGAGGGATTTGGCACAAAAATATAATCATGAAACCTTAATTTCACAGTAATTTCTATCATTAAGTTCTGATATTATGAAAATGTTATTCCAATTACGAGGCTTTTCATTGAATTGACCTATAATAATTTAATAGCAGTAATCAACGAATTCATGGAAATGTTCTTGAAAAGCGGAACATGGCCAACTACCGATAATTTGCTAGAATTGACAAGTACGTACCTCTTCATATCCAGCCGTAATTTGCCGTTTATGAGCATGACGTCGAGTTCCAATACAATATTAATATTTCACGAATCAATATTTGTGTAGTGAGCTAAGCATAATTTTTCTTTTGAATCATACTTTGATCAATTTGAATTGCACAGTTACACGTGCCCTATGCTATAATTTTATTGACTTAATTTAATTCATTGTCCTATTTAATTAATGTTTGTTTTGACTTTAATTGATTTGATCTGACATTTATTTAATTTTATCATTATAACTTTATTATCTTCTATAGCACTTATGTAATTCACAATTGTGATACAACATTGTTTTTGTATTTAATTGGTCAAGGACCTGAAATAAATGAAGTTTATTAATACATATATATTTTATGCACATATACATTAAAAGAGGAGAATTACATATGTAAGGACTCTCTTAACGTACTTATAATTTTGTTGTCTTAATCCTGTTTCTTGTCGGTTTCAGCAGAGGTTAAAGTCGTTGTGAAGTTATTAATCAAGGTGTACAAGTCCGTAGCCGACTGCAGGCAGCAGCAGCAGGTGACGTGTGACACTACTGGGTTCTTTGAACTGCCTTCCATAGCTAGCGATACGTCGATTTCATAGATATCCATATAAACCAGTAGTGTCGCGGCGACACATCGCCTGCTGCTGCTGCCTGCAGTCGGCTACGGAATTGTAACTTTATTCACGGAATTGTACCAGCACCAAGTACCTAGAAGGTAACTGGGTTGTTTAGCGGGCACCAGACGAAGATACTCCTGGAGGCTCCTTTAATTAAACTCAACTACACGTAGATATGAGTACTTATTTGTAAAAACTGAAAGCGAAACACTACAAGAGATTGTGCCGTACTGAACCACAAAACACAGCCGTACAAAAATTTAAATTCTTGAAACAATAGAATTCCTTTTCTCCCCCGGAGATATCCGGGCACCCCTACCCGGTATTTAACCGGATATATCCTGCGAATGTTACGTCTCGTGGCCGATATTAGAATGTCCGGGACGGTTTTAAAGATCAGCCTTCGAGGATGCTGGATATTCTTTAGTTGGTTGCGTTACATGCTGGCTTTGTGCAGGCTCTTTTTATTTATTTATTTCTCTGCTTGTGTTTCAAGATGCATATTGAAAGAATCGAGTGTTCAAGGATGACTTTTACTGTTTTACAAAAGTGTTGTTGTTTATTTTATTATTTATTTATTTATTGGTAGCCCGTTTCCTTTCTCCTTTTCATGTATTCATTTATTGCGTTACATATGGGTCGAGGTTTACATATTTGCTGTTACATTGTATTATAATAATCTTTGTTTCCCTTTAGCAAAGTCCTACTAAAACAATACTGCAGTTTGCTGGACATAGGCCTCATCCAAGTTGCAGCATCGCTTGGCTCTCTAACCGTAATGACTTTGAAATGTATACCGTTGGAGTAACCCTGTGTCACTGCATGTCTGTCGTAGGTACGATGTAAATAAAGTCTAAACAGTATCTATTTCACAATCTACATGCTCTACGTTCGTGGAAGACTCATTATTTGCAGATTAATTGGTATACAGGAGAAGGAATGTTTTAGTTTTGTCTATATTTACTACCAAATCGTTCGTTTCGTTTCGTACATAAACATCGATTGAGCTGTTAAAATATGTACGAAGAGTTTACATTTCTTTGTCTTGAAGACAATAATGATTTTGAAGATAGGTAAGTGTTTTTAGCTAAAAAAACTTGAAGTGTTTTTGATCAAGAATATACGAGCTTTTGATTTTTCATTATATCAGTTTAGAAAAATCAAGTAATAAAAACTAAAACCCAACTACGACTTAAAAGGTATAAACAAGACACCACAGACAGACAAATTAAAAATCCGGAGTCACACGTGTTAGGGCATAAATCGAACAGATTACGTGTGACTCCGGATTTTTAATTTGTCTGTCTGTGGTGTCTTGTTTATACCTTTTAAGTCGTAGTTGGGTTTTAGTTTTTATTACTTGATTTTTTTTAAATTCTGTTGGGGTTATAATATATATATTTTTGAAATGTGCTCATTAAGCTCTTTCATTTGATACCCAACATGGTACGATTAAACCATTTTTTTTTTTAAGTTCCTCACTTTGGTCCTCTAGAGGGCGCCATTTTTAATTTAATGTGACTTCACATAGCCTATAACCAGCGGACAATCACGACGCTTCTAACGATACTCATTTGTCAAATTGTGATAAGTGGTTTGGAAGATAGGAGGGAACAGATGAACATACATACATACATACATACCGGTCAAAATCTCTCTTCGCCGTAGTAAGGTAAAAAGAGATTTTGGTTGCATCGTTGTATAATTAGAAACCTTAATGTATTGCAGGACAAATGCGTCTTCCCCTATAGAGAAGGTACGAGCATTGATCACGTTTGCCCAAGATAAACTAGACTATATAATAAACTAGCAGATGCCCGCAACTTTGCCCTCGTGTATGTCGGTTATTATATACTAAAATCTTCCTCGAGAACCACTCTATCCATTGTTGAAAACAGCACGAAAATAGGTGGTGTCGTTTTTGAGTTTCTCGCGAACAGGACGACAGACAGACGCGGCGGAGGACTTTATTTATTTATTTAATTACAACGGTGTTACAACCAATTACAGTAACTAAAATTATGAATAAAAACGGACAATTTAATGTGTTCTCTATAATAACACATTAAAATATACAAAATAAAAACAATTAACCACACTTTCATAAATTTCTGACATACCAATAAAATCTCCGTCCATCCATCCGCAAACAGATCGCCTGTTGGGTTAGAATCCAAGAGATCATTAAGCGCGGCCAGCATGCGAGGAATTGGCGACTTAGCACGTACAACCGTACGACTTTGTTTTTTAATATGTAAGGATAGAAGTCCAAGTTTCCTCACGATGTTTTCCTTCACCAATGTCAGTTATTGCCAAGCAATAATATTTTCCTTCACCGATGTCAGTAAACTCAGAAAGTACATATTATGAATAGAAAAAGTCACATTGGTACTTGCCCAGATTTGAACCCATAACCTCGCCACCAACTAGCATCTTATATGATACGGATACAAAACTGTACCTACTTTAATCCACTTTCAAACTGCATTCATCCTTTTAATAAAACCTTAATACATCAAACACCAGACGCCGTCCCACCGGTCCTACAAATTAAATCTAATCAAAAAACATCCATCTCATTTTATGATGGTAGTAAAACTGAGAAATCCGAGCCATTGGAACTAAAAAGACGTAAAATGTCGTCCGAATCCGCTGATACGGGATTAGGATGCGATGCTGTAGGAGTCAGGTGGAGTGGACTCGTTGTGGGGTCAGCAGAGTTGTCGCTAAAAGGAGTGTTTGTACAAATAAAATGCTGCGACTTTGTAGCCTTGCATGATATGTGTGAATTTTTCTAAGCATGTTACACCGATTCAGATTCAATAGTATTGTTTGCATTATCTCTTCGTTAATATCCATGGTCTATTATGATGGAGGAGTGTCTTTTTCTTTGAATAGTAACTCAAAAACAACTATTAATTTTAATTAAAAGGATTTCTCCATTTTTCCAAGTAGCATTCATTTTCAATTTGTCTTCAAGGCCGCAACAAACTGCCTAAAATGAGGCCTGCGTTGAACTCCAATTACTCACCCACGTATTATTATCCAAAATAAGGGTTGTAAACCCTCTCCCGCTGCGACGCATTCAGATGATACGGGCTTAAATCGATGCCTTGGTGCAGGTAGACTTGAGCCGATTCCCCGGCCAAGCTAGGTTACAATCCTACAGGTTACCTTTCAGACTTTTGGTTAAAAATATTTTCGGCATTCTCTTCTAGATGGTTTGCTTCTATTTGGGGAAAATGGGATTTCTAATTTCGAGTTGTAATATGAGAAGTTGGGTTTATGATGTATTGAGGCGTCTCGTTTCATTGTTGGTCCAGCCTTTTTAGTGTTGAGAGTGACAAATAAATATTGTGAGTTTTTATATTTAGAATTTGTTTTTTTTATAATACAGTTTTTTTTTTTGTCGGAGTTTATTCGTGAAGTTAAAAAAAGAACGTAATAAATGTTGTTATTTATTACAGAAACGTGCATAATATAGAAAGATAACTTAGTGGGTACTAGAAATGCTTAATCGTAGTAGTAGATAATAATATTTATGCATTCTGAGTGCTTAAATATTATCTGTTAATAGGATTGTAGTAGTTTCAGTTTCAAGGATGTAGCATAATAAGCATTTTTTTTTGTCCACTACACCGTCCTCCTATATAAGAGAGGAAGTGGGCTATAATGCACCCTGCAGGCCTGGTGTGATGGCGTATGACGGCTCACGATGTTTTCCTTTATCGTTTTGACCGCAGTGATTATGAAATAGTACAAAGTGCCTGTTTGGGGTTCAAACCCTCGTAAGTCGCGGCCGTTACCACTACGCCACCACTGCAGCTCTCTTCTAAGGATGTCGGTACCCGTAAAACTAACGGAGCAAGGGCACTTTGATGGGTGTACGTGACTGACAAGGTGTTGCCGTTAAAATGCCAGATAGGTCACTTTCGCAATAAAAAAAAACGAAATGGTTACATTTATCAGAAAAAATATCCGAATCATTTTAATGTTTAAGCGTTAGGGAATTCCCAGCAATTATCTGTTGCGGGACGACCCGGAAGCGGGATTACCCCGCATAAAAGTATTTTAGTACGCTATCAAAAAGTCACATTGCGCAATTTGTCTAATTGTTGAGTAATAATAATGTTGAGTCAAATATTCAAAACTGTCGTATCATTAATTGACACTTAATTTGTATTTGCTCATTTGATATGATAGCGATTGTCTAGGATGACATTGTGAATTTTTATGCCGCATGGTAAAATATCCTTTTAGTAGGTACACAATGGACGGATAAAGGCATCTCTTAGGTATCAATTGTAACCACTGTAACTTGAAAGTATTGTAAAAGCCAATTATTTTTAAAAGAGTAACCATGGAGTTTCTTGCCGGCTCTTCTCCATAGGAAACGACCAATTGGAACCGTGCACCTAGCTTCTGACGTTTCATAAGTGCCCATGTAGGTTTATGTGAAATAAAATATTTTGATTTTGATTTTGAATTAATTTCATTTATTTCGGACAGAATCCATAAAAGTGTTAGTAACAATTTTCTTAGGATCTATGTTAGTAGGTACATAAACAATATGCTACAGCACTCCAAAAATAAGGTAATCTGTTGTTACCTGTAATTGACTGTGCAATACTGTGCATTATAAAATAATGTAAAACATAATTATTATCCATAAAAGTTTTAATATTGTAGAAGATAATTGTAATGCACTTATCTCGTTGGTCATCCTTAAATAAATAAATAAGGCCCTTTGTAACACTAATTTATTGAGCTGCTTCTATACACGTGTGTCATTTAAATATCTTATTAAAAAAAATCTGAATCCAAATATTTTATTTCACTTAAACATACATGGGCACTTACGAAACGTCAGAAGCTAGGTAATGACCGTAGCTAGTTCTGTAGGTTTATTCAAACTTTTTTCTACTATTTTTATCCGAAGAGCTGAATAGAGAGCAGTTTAAAAAACTTCGTATCATGGATGAAGTAACTGGCACGTTTGCTAATTAGCGCTTTTGAAGCAAAGTGGACCGAATTCGGCTCGGAACTTCATTCATATGGGCCAGTTAAAGTTTTTCATAAAACACTTTTATCTGGCCCATTTTGAATCTTGGCTACCAATTACGATTTGAAATGACGTTTTGTTCGACTTTAAATTCAACTGTATGCACACTGTTTATATTATTGGCTAGGTTTTAGGAATAATTATTAAGATATTAACATAAATGTCTGTAAAATCTTTAAAAATAAAGAAAGAAAAATTGTTTATTCTGCACAAACAAAACGTACATTACAACAATAAAAAAATATAAAAGACAAAATAAAAAGAAATATTCTTATCTTATATAAGGGAAGATATAGGGGTAGGTACCTACGTAAATTGCAGCCATCCAAGCTACAACCGCAATACTGCTTAAGTGAGTAAGGGAGTTGTATTGATGATTCTAATGATTATAAATTCTGTAAATACATATTTGTTGCGGTCGCGAATCAAACCTGCAAATTGCAAACAAAACTTAAAGAAAATTTGAATTTCGCGGACTACCCTGACGGTTTCACCTTAACTTTAGACTATCAATAGCCAGTTAGCCATGGTTTGCGAATAGAAGCCAACAACGTCGATAGTACTAACAAAAACCCACAATCTTTATAATGAATACAAACATCGTCAAAATTAATGTGACGGGTGATAGCTCTATTCCAACACATTACCCATTCTGAATGTATTATAAAACTTCTGGGTTTTCTTGCAACGTTTTCCTCAAGTTGTACTTACCTGACAAAAAGTGTTACATATTTATCATTTAACAATAAATATACCATCAGAACACATACTCGTTCACGTGTCTTCACTCACTTTTTGCTTGGTTTGTTTTTACTCTTGAGTTTGAAGTTCATCATCGCAATATATTTCTCCTGTATCTGTACTAACAAAAACGGGTCCTAGAAAACGTCTGGCGACGTCAAAGCAGACCCAGGAGAAGATGGTCGGATGAGCTGGACGCCTGCAGACAAGATTGGTCCACACTAGCTCGTGACAGACGTGGAGAGAAGTGGAAAGGAGAATGGGAAGCCCTTGCCTTGCAATGGGACAACATAGGCTAAAAATAAATAAATAATAATTAAAAATAAAAATATTTTATTTGGGACACGCACAGTAAAAAAGAAGCATTAGAACTAACAAATTAAACTTTTTTTTTCAAATAAAAGAATGCAAAAAAAAAATAACGACCTGTGCGAGGTCAAAAAGGCTTTGATCTCAGCATAATGGATTTATTTTCGTTGGATCCCGGTTTTCGATCCCATTTTTTAGATATTACCGATGAGTCCCATTTGCCATTTCCATTGAATCCCATGATAAAACAATATGTGTACTTTCCAGAAGAAAAGTGATTTAACTTTATCAAACATTAAAAAACATACACACGAATTGAGAACCTCCTCTTTTTTGAAGAAGTCGGTTATAAAGTGTGTGTGCGCGTTATACATAAGGTACCTACCTCAGGCAATTAACGCTCACCTAACTTTAAACCATTTTTTTTCTGTAAAAAACTATTTATATGGAAAAAATTATGTGATAAAAAGAATAAACATGAATTTCAGAATCTATAGATGCTAGGTGTGTGGTGCAACTATTTAGAATTTCCATGTAATTAACACCTTTTTATAAACCTTGTCTTGGGCGTTATTAAAAATAATATGTTTACTACCGCCCGTTTGTTTAATAAGATGCATGATGGATGCAAACAATACATTCATAGGGGTTATAAATCTAATAAAACAAGTAGTACATAGTCACTAGTCACATCTAAATTTCGACAATAGTCACATCTAAATTTCTTTATTTAAAATAAAAGTAATACAAATCAACATTTCACATGTGGCGGTATCTACATCGCCACATTCGAACTACGCGTCAAAGATCTGACGTCACACAAACAAAAATCCTGACGTCAGTTATATCCTGCATCGCGCGATTAGAGTTTACCGCGCGATATATTATTATATGTCATATACAAGAATCCAATATCAATCATTGGGCAGTTGCCCGCCAGACATAACACCCGTCTGGTCGGAGGATCCTCTCTTTTCTATGGTGGATGAGTGAACTTTACACCTTGTTCCTCATACTCCTAAAAACATGGACGTCCAGCCGTGGACGTCTTTCGGCTGAAATGATGATGATGATCTTGATTCTATAATCAAAATATTGTTCAAACCTGAAGTGTAAGTATTCCTTTGCATTTTTCCTTACGGAAGTTAATGCATCGCCATGTAGAAGTCCCATTTTTATTATCTCGTTTCTTTGTATATTGATAAGCATCATATAAAAGAACTGTACCACCTTTTCTATCTATAAAATTCAAATCTATTGATGAAGAGGTAGATGGGAGTTGATCACTCATTATAATTTGTGATTCGATTGAGTTTTACACAAAATATTTCAGTCACTGAAAACTGTTTTTTAAGGGTGTGACGTATGACAACTGATAGATTTTAAAAGTCTACTTGACACTTTCATCATAGACATATTATGAGGTTTCGTTCACAAAGTTCAATACGGAATTAATAAGTACTATTTTAATCTGGGAGCACGGCAGTGCCCTGCCATGTCGAGCAAGAACTGCGATTGAGACTTGCATTTTTTACATGTTATGTGTTTGATGGGATTTTAGTTTTAAATAAGTATTAAACGTGGCACGAATCCTGTGTAGTTCAGTCTACTTTAAGACGGCAGCAATAACAAAAATAAAAATATATAAAAATAACTAAAGTTTGGAAAAACGAAATATTGGTTTAACTAAATCTGTAAATTAAAAGTATAAAAGACGTATGAAAAAAGAATGCATGTAGCGGAGATGAGAATGTTGAGATGGATATTTGGAGTGACGAAAATGGATAAAGTAAGAAATACGTATATACAGGCTTAAAAGTGGCGCCAGTGACAGAAAAAATTAAAGGTAATCTTTTGGCCTGGTATGGACATGTGATGAGGACGGAGGAAACGCATGTGACTAAAAGAGTGATGAATACATAGTATAAATGTAGATGGATGGAGCGGGGGAGAAGGCCAAAGAAAAAATGGATGGATTGTGTGAGGAATTGAAAGAGAAGGGCGTGAATGATAGCGTGACGGTTGTCAGGGGAGGAGAGTGGAAAAAGAGAACGTGTTGCGCCGACCACAAGTAACATGGGACAAGGGCAGGAAGACGATTATATAAATTTAAAAAAGCAATACAAATCTCAAGTACATGAAAGTTCCAAATGTCATGATTTCATGAAATAGTCATTCAATACACTTTCATAAGGTTAGAGAGTTGTATTGCTGATTTTAATGTTTATAATGCTGTAAATCCATATTTGTTACGAGCGCTAATAATATTTAGATCAACATACAACCTGATACTAACCTGCAAATTGCAAAAAAATGTAAGAAAATTTGAATATCGCGGGCCACCCTAGCGCATCCCCCTTAAGGATTATAATTAGGTTATGGGTCCATATCTTAACTTCTGAATATTTCTTTGTGTTTTTACATTCAGAGGCACTACTTACCATTCACCGTGTCACAAGTCACCATTGACTGACTGACATGCTTTTTACCATTATCCTAGTTTTCCCTCAAAAAGGACACAAATAAAAGGTGAAAGACAGATTTTTTTTTTCAAAAATTAATTTTTTGAAATAAATATACGTTTTTTCCATAATTAGCATGTATTAGCAAGACATGCTAAATTAAAAAGTCGTGCTAAGATTGACATTGCCATTACCACACAGTCACACAGCCTCGAAATAAAATTTTCAATCCATAACTTCCATATCGAGCCCAAAGCGCCAAATTATAAATTCCTCACAACGGCTGCCACAAACAGAATCAAACCCTATTCTATTGAATTGGAAAGCTGTCATTCCCGGCGCGGACTGAAACACTCCAGTTCAATTGTTCCACGGTTTTTCTCGATGTTAGCTTCTTGAAGGCGTATTTCTCCATTTTCGCATGTAAAACAAAAATTTCCCGCATTTTCGTTTGGGTTCGCACCGAGTTGCTGGCGGTGACGGGATTTCGGTAGGGTGACCATGTTGCAAGGCTTTGTGAGACGACAAAATGGCATAAAATAAAACGAAATAGTACCTATAAAGATTTTATTATAATTGTGTAGTTGAAATAACTAAAAATAGGCTTGACTTCATTATAAGCACGCTGAGTTCCGTCTCTTATTTTTTAATTTGAATGACACACGTGGACTTGCGCTGGAATTTAAAGAATTTAGAACGCTTAAATTAGTTTAAATTACGGTCACATAATTTAAAACTTTATAGCCATAGGCAATCAAGCACAAAAAAAAAACTTTCGCAATTAAATAAAAAATAAACAAAACGTTAAGAAATACAACAGTTTAACTATGTCATCTATTACGCACACGCGATTAGAGAAACAACATAATTGTTAAAATGTTTTACAAGAAACACAACAACTGATTCCAAACGCCACTATTAGGCTCGAAGCCAAGAATTTTCACTAGAGGCAGTCTGAACAATTTATTTTCTTCTCGTATTGTTTTATGAGTTATTAATAATGGTGGAACGACTCTATAATTATGGGTCGTTCCGTTAAAAGCTTAATGAATTTGCGAGATTTCTGTTTTTATTGCTCAAATTAAGTGTTATCCCACTTCCTTGGAAATAAAAGAAACGTGGCGTGTCGGAGATGTTGTTTTTTTCGTGCTTTCGGAGGCAAATGATGGACATAAATTTTGTTGGTGATAGCTCGAAAATTGGGTTCTATTTTTATTGTATTACAGTGGTAAATTGCTACTTCTTCTAGTGTTATACATAAAGTTTGAGTTGTAATCTGAATAGCGTGAATATATTGATTAATATAACTGAGTGAGTGTCAGTGATCAGGGTTCAAATCTTCAAAGGACTGGTTTCAAAAGTCAAATAAGCAGCCAAATAGATGAGTGTTTGTTTATGCTTGGTTTTAAATTTTGTAAAATGTGTGCATGGTCTTGTAAACTGTCGTATGGAGCGCATGGCAACTCCTTAAAATACTGGGTAAAAATCCTCGACTCTTCGAATTATTTACACTGGACTTTATCCTGAAAGATCCCTCTCTCATAGCCCCTCTAGAATCGCTGGCGAATAGTTTCGCGTCTGTCAGCCGCGTTTGAAGGGGATTTATTATTTTTATTATTGTTTCGCACAACGACTCAGGCTGCCTTATTTCTCTCCTTAAGTTATGACCGGCAAAAATAGAGAGAATTACCCAACGTACGGCGTTATTAAACCTTTTTGCTTCATCCTTGGCTTTTGTTGTTCCTGTAGTACTGGAATTTATAAAGAAAGGTGATAAACCTCGGGATTTGAAGCAATCGTGTTTATTTGGGTGAAGATTGGCGGTTCGGGCTCGTGTTTTGGGAAAATTTCGGGAGCGGTGAAGCGTTTTATTCCTTTATACGCAGCAGTAAAACAATTGGAATGATTATTGAAATTGTACTGCGTTCGGAGTGATTTGATAAAACGATAACCTTATTACCACAAAACCGTGTTTATCAGTTATTTTGCCTAAAAACCTTTTAAACATGACATTTCTGTATAGAGTTTGACATAAAACTGACACTAAACAACGCGTTGAACAAGTGTCTTAAGTTTTTGTGGTAAGAGCCTAAAAGTCTATTATTATTGAAATGTTTTGATGGACTTTTGGGACTAAAGTAAGTAAATTATGTAGTAATTTTGTTTATTATTTTCGTAGAACCGAATCGAAATGAAACTGAACTGGTCCTTAGCAGCTTTAAATAGAGAGAAGTGGAAAGAGAGATAGATTAAAAGCCTATGATGTCTCACTGCAGGGCTCTGGAGTTTTCTACGTTTTTATTTCCACATAACTTTAAAATACAATACTAACTTTACAAGAATAGGCTGAAATGTAGTAGACCCTGCAAAAGAACCTTGATATATCACAACCGTTAATTTTATTCTCAAGAACTTGATACACGGTTTGGTTCCACGATCAGATAGCTAGTACTCGTATCTATAAAATCCTTACATCCTTACATTATTATAAAACAAAGTCCTCCGCCGCGTCTGTCTGTCGTCCTATTCGCGATAAACTCAAAAACTCCCGCACCGATTTTCATGCTGTTTTCACCAATGGATAGAGTGTTTCTCAAGGAAGGTTTTAGTATATAATAACCGACATCCACGCGGGAAAAGCCGCGGGCATCAACTAGTTTTTAATTATTCCTCTTTCCCCACCAAGCCGCCCCAATGGTGGGGCAAAGTGGAATGCTCTATAAGCACGATACCCTTATAATTTTAGCGGACCATTCAAAATTAGTTTTTACTGAAAAATTCCATCGTCGCTACCAATTTACCGTGACTTAATACTTGAAGTCCTTCCTCAGAACAAGTTGCCGACCAAACTTGGAAGCGACTTTATTAAAATTCAAACTAACTGAAACTTATTATTAGCCTTTGTAATTTTAAAGTCTTTTCGGACCTTTTTTGTAACGTTTCAAGTTGGTTTTGAAAGTTGCGCCATATTTAGTTTGTAAAATTGAATGTTGATAGCTTTTTTTAAATCGGTGAACGGGAGGTCGCGGAATGGATATTTTTTAGTGTTTTATTTAGTACAGGAACATTCATTTTTGTGCATAATTCATATAATCGTCCATGACAGTAAAAGCATTGGTTTTACTGTCATGCCGTTGTGTTTATAAAATCATACGTCTCTTGCCTTAGATTCTGTTACGACATGGACATTTTAACTACAAACCTAATTAAAAAAAAAACACTTCGTTATAAATTGTTTTAAATTTACATAAAAAAAATCATTACAAAAAAGGTTATAAATATCTAAACCCTCGGGCAAATAACCAACATCTTGTTCCCAGACGACAAAAATATTCTACCTCCGTCTCACATTCTTTCATTTTTCGCAAATACTTGACAGTTTCATAGCTACAAGTAGTGGGTAAGCTGCAGTGGCACAAAATCAAGTGGCTCGTCTCAGCGTAGGATCGCATAGTTGTGTCTACCTGTCGAAGCAGAGGGAAGATGAGAAAAAAAGCTACTTTTTAAGTTCACTTTTGAGCTGCGGGTTCCGTTAGGCTGTATTTAGTCTGTTGTCATTGGTTGGTTATATTTCTTTGTTTTATTGTTTCAAATGAATAAGATTTACGTTTAAAAGTTCAGGTGACGAGGACTACCTAGTTAATTGCTGAGCCCTCAAAGAAAATATCAGAAAACTCTGGGAAATTCAGAACCGTATTTGAAAATCTAGAAAAAGAGAGCTCAGGTTTTACGAATACAGAATATTGCTTGAATGATTTGTGTTTAAAAATCTGTCAACCCAAATAATTCGAAATCCGAAAAAACCTTACAACAAATTAAAATTTGAAAGCGCATGGACCCCTAAAATGGTCCGGTACATAATTGAAAATGCCTAAAATAACCGGCGTGCGACGAGATACCTTTGCGATAACTTGACGCTAACAATTTAGATAATTTTCTTTTAACAATATTTCGTTGTCACAAAGGTTTTCATATTAGATTCTTTCTGAGAAGCTCTCGAGGTTGTATCGATCTGATTTCTATTGATTTTAGCGAAGGTTGAAACAGTTCTTGCAATTATTACGATTTGCATGTCACGTTATGCGTTGGAAATTATAAAGGTGAGGTGGGGTGAAATTGATTGGATTAGAATGTTGACTGCACACCTTTTCCTTTGTTTCTGAATGTTTAAGAACTGCTTATAAAAATAGTGAAGATCTTTGAGAGAGATGTTTTGTGCTGCTTAGCAGCCATGTTGTGTTTCGGGTCAATTTAACTCGTTTTATAAAAGTGAACTGCCAAATGTCGCATACACACACTTGCATTATTATCGTCAAATCACCCACAAAATGAACACAGAATCAACACTACAAAAGTCCAGTGGGACAAGTCTGGTATTATCTATGATTGATACATACTTGCTTAATTTGTATTTTATTTTCAAACCGATGGCGATTGTCAATGAGGATTTATGGAATAACCCACTAAGACGACACCATTACCATTGTGCCAAAAGTTCGCAATCTCCTAAATTCGTAATGGCGTGTCAGTGATCAAAAGAAATGTCAAAAATATAATAGAGGATCAAGATCACCAAATACGTTTTTATTTTTTAAATGGATGTACAGTCACGGACTTTAATTGATGAGCCACCTTCAAACTTTTCAATTTTGCAGTTTCATACATTCACGAGATTACACGATTAAACACGAACTCAAATCGCACGCTCGTAAACAAGATGACAAATAAATTACTTTTAATCGGAAATATCCATAGAGGTTGACTTTATTAGTTGACCTCTATGGATATTTCCGATTAAAAGTAATTTATTTGTCATCTTCTCAAGTTCTCAATGATAAAAATAAATACAATGTTGCATTAAGTTTATCCATTCTATTTGATACCGACCTCCTTTGAATCATAGCTCATTAACTCGATAATTATGAAAACATAACTGAAGACAGTGACAGTTGAAATATCAAGATGGCAAATAAATTACTTTTAATCGGAAATATCCATAGAGGTTGACTAATAAGTTCTCAATGATAAAAATAAATACAATGTTGCGTTAAGTTTATCCAATCTATTTGATACCGACCTCCTTTGAATCATAGCTCATTAACTCGATAATTATGAAAACATAACTGAAGACAGTGACAGTTGAAATATCAAGATGACAAATAAATTACTTTTAATCGGAAATAGTCTTATCCATAGAGGTTGACTAATAAGTTCTTAATGATAAAAATAAATACAATGTTGCATTAAGTTTATTCAATCTATTTGATACTGACCTCCTTTGAATCATAGCTCATTAACTCAATAATTCTGAAAACTTAACTGAATACAGTGACAGTTGAAATATCGATGTCAGAGAATTTCTCCGTACGCTAACGTTACTATGCAGCAGTAACCTAGCAACAATTGTTTATCGTTGGTAGGTTACTGTTGCTAGACCTGCAATTGGTTGACTTTGAGTAGTCACTGCTGTCAAGTTTGTAGTTCTGCTCTCAGGTTAGCCAACCGGTAAAGATATGAAATATAATTTTCTTCTTCTAATACGAAGACATATGACTTTGCGTGTCGGAAACCGAATAAACCCGATTTGCATTACACGGCTAAAATGTGAACAGTACCAGGTGGCTCATCAATTAAAGTCCGTGACTGTACAACTAGTAGTTACGGCTTCGGAAAACTATAATGACGCCTTTAAATTAATGATTACCAGAACTGTCAAAATCAACAATTACGGTGCAGTCAAAGTCAAAGTCAAAGTTAAATAATTTATTTCAAGTAGGCACATAAAGGCACTTTTGAACGTCAAATACATAGAAATAGAACTGATTCTAGTTGCCCAGTGCAGTGATCGGCAATTCTGAAACAATTGCATTAACAGAAGAAGCAGACTTGGGCCCCAGCAATGGGCATCGTACACTTAGTAAGCTAAACAGCTCCGCTCTAAATCAAATAGCTCAGGACTCTCAAATAGAAAAGCATTGCAAATATATTCGAGCCACGAAACAAGCGATCGTTCAGGGGAACGTTCGTCGCGTAATTTTGCTTTATGGCGTCATCTCGCGTAATCCCGCTGCGAATTTTACGCGTCGTTTGCGCGAATCAGTCTCGAGTTCGCGTTGTACGTAATGTTACGTGGGATTCATAATTTTCTAGTTTTACGTGGTGTTAAGTGGTAATTGCTTTTGATGTCTGTTTATTTGTTTGTTTTGCTTGCTGATTGATTTCAATTTGTCATAAGTATGGTGATAGTTGGACTTGGACAATAATAATATTTAACTAAAAGGTTATGGGACAATTCCGCCAAACTTTCTTATAATTATAATACATTTTATGATAAGTATTTTGACGGACTGTTATTCTTAGTATTATAATCAGACTATAATGTTCCCACTGCTGGGACACTGTTTTCCTCTCTGTGAGAGGGAGCGGGCCGTAGACTACCGTTATTCTTAGTGCTTACGTTAAAATGCATAACGGGACATTTAAAGCAACTACCACAGAATATGACCATCGTTTACCTGCACATGCACTTTAAAATACTGAAAAAAGTGCTTGAGAAACAGGCCGTTTTGATGAAGTCTTCATGTTTTTTACCCGCCAACTTTCTCCGCCATCAAGCGATGTTGTTAAGAACATCACTGTCATGTCAAAAATGTACTCCAAGATTTAAATGTGAGAAGATGTTAAACAGTATGACAGCACAATAAACTCACAATGTAAACAGATTACAATAGTGGTATACATACTTTCTCACTGTCCTTCGCACTGGTTCAATGTACGATACTGGCCTGCTACCGCGAGGCATAAAGTAGGACATGAAGCGGGTATATTATCGAAAAATAATTGAAGTATTTAATATTAATATTACAGGGTCGTATTATTAGTTAGGGACCCTTGGCAACAGGCAACTGAAGGAACACGGGTGGGTTTTATTCAGTAAAAGTCTGACACGCCCTCCCGCTCCGCCCAGTGCGGAAGAACTCCTCACCCTTTCCGAACCCTAAAAAAAAAATGGGTCCTTTATTAGGTAAATGGAGTTTTGGTCAGATCTGTCAGACATGTTTGAGCATCGTATCATGGCATCGTAATTGAGTGTACGTGGTAGGTAGTAAAAGAAGTTTAAAGCTGTTGCACATAATGATCTCTGAGGTGATCGCAATATAATTTGGTTCGGGAAAAGGTAATATTATGATGGCTTTCCAGTGTATGCAGTATTGTTGGGAAAACTTGGAGTGAAGATGATGTCCTCCATTTACAAACAAAGCTCTGTAGACATTGAAACTCCGATAACTTTGTTGACTTCGATTAAGGCCTTTTTTGGTTGGTTTTCCGGCAATCCTACCAGGTCCAAGCTCCATACTGCAAGATGGCTCTCTAGCCTTTTGAATCTTTATAAAAATTGATTTCATTGAACATTTGATTTTCATCAACCGCTACTTTTGTTTCCTTTCCAGCATTAGCTTCTGCCTTGTCCCAAACCCTCAGATAGCTACAACGATAGCGAGTTATCTGGATCGGCTGCCAAGGTGCGCACTACCAGACTAGTCGACGACGCACGATAACACTGTTTTTATTTCGGGAACTAAACATTGACACGGGATTCCCGCGTGTGTGCGTGTTTGATCAGCAGTACGGAGACTGATAGATATGAACTAGATGTGGCTTGTGTTTTGAACGCGTGTTAAAATTAAATTTGGGATCCGGATGAGACCTAGATTTAAATCTTTCTATAATCGTTACAGTATGACCACCACTCAACTGTCGATTGGCCTTCTAATGGCCGATAACAATTAAAATTCTATTGTGTCTCGTTAATGATAGTTGGAGGTTTAAAGATACTTAGCTATCTCGTTAATTTGTTTTATAGGATACCTATCATTTACCATGTTGTTTACAAGAGATAGTATACTGAACAGACATACCTACTTACTTTTACAGTATTATTTTTAGGTTTTAATAGTTTCGAGTTCTTAAGTGTCAATAATGTAAGAATAATAATATGCTCACATTAAGAAAAACTCATCTATATTTTAGGTGATCATCATAAACTCATACGTAAAACTGTAAATGTAAACCAGACATAACTTGTTATCAACCTAAATGAGCCATAAAAGGTTTAAAAATGTACTTTCCAATATATTGACAGAGATGTAAAGGAAATAGATGCCAACAGGAAAAAAGTGTTTCGTTTCTTTAGTGGATTTAGTCGAAAAATTTGGTAGTATTCTGATAATATCAATCAGTCACTCAGTCTGTATGTACTTATTCAAATAGATCTTGATAGATTAGATTGTCAGCTTCATCAACCATTTTTAGTCATCTATAACAATCTCCGTAGAAAGAAAAAAGCTAGTAAATTATCCTAAGTCCACACATCTATTATTATCAGAACGCAACCCTTTTATGAGAATAACATTTTTGTTATTTATAACCATTTTTTCTTTCTGTAATCTTAAAATATCCATTTCCATCTCTCTCGTCCAATCTCCGTTCCTACAATCATAATTCATTCTTTTTCAGAAAGAATAATTCTCGCTGAATATTAACCGATCTAGGGATAATCCTACCTATATAAAATTCTGTGCTAGATCTTTTGGTGTCAGACAATAATTGCCTCTAAGCTGATTCTTTGGAATGAGAAAATTGAATATAATATTATTCTTTTGAAATCCTGCCTACTCTCGTTGAAAATGATTTGGTGTAAGACTGCTTTTTGATATTATTATACGAGTATGTATAGAACTTAGCCTTTGAGATATGTCTATTGGATATTCATTATTATCTTGCTTTTATGTGATGATTATTTTACTTCGTTTTACAGTTTTTTTCTGTAAATTAATGTTTCGTCTTGTCATTATCTGCTGTGATTGTCCTAACGCTGCTGTGTTGCGATAAGCACAAAACTACTCGAAGATGCGATGCTTGGAGGAGGCCTATGTCCAACAGTGGACGTGTTTCGGCTGATGAATTGATGACGAGTGCTAGTGCTGTCGTAGTCATATACATAATCAATATCAAAAATATCCGTATGCGGTGGAAGAAAAAATGCAATAGTATTTTCTTGTACATTTTTTAACTCCTTCAACTTGTAATGTTTGTAAGACCCTTTTCTAGATCACTGCGAAATTATTATCAGTATGCAAATGGAACAAATTCTACTATCAAACTGGTTCACGCGGCCTCTATCTATCGCAAACCGGTTATGTTTATACAAATGTAGATGCGAAAAAATGTATGTTAGTGAACAACAATTTATGATTAGTATTAACACAGGTGTTAGTGCAGTCACCGCAACGTTAAGCTTGAATTAAATAGTTCCTTCATCCTACTTCTATTGTTTGTTGTTTTTCAATCGTTGTATTGTTTTCCTTTTTTATTTTAAGAATTGATTTAACTCGTCTATCGGCAAGATTAATATGCTTTCTGCTTTTTTTAAGTTATTAAGATGTACTTTTAAGTCAATCTTTATTCAAAAATCTTGGATATGGCAACTCTTCTCCAAAATACTCTAAGAAAGTTGTCCGTACTGGCCAGTGGCATGCACTTTACAGAATGTTTCATCAAGTATGCATTTTTCGGGGCTAATAATATTTGCTACTAGACGAGCGTTTGTAGGTTTAAGGCTATCTAGACGTAAATTGTATCAAATTAACTTCTGTACAAATAATATCAAAGCGACTATTATGGAACCTCCGATACCTATTTTCTGAAATACCATCTTGTTTAGCGGTTTCCTGTCCAGGTGTTCCAACTATTGTCTCATCTTCAACTACGTCACGAGGATAATAATTATCGTCTCCGTCTTCCCGTACATTCGCGCCGCTTTCCTCAAAGTCCCAATTTACAGACACATCTGTGCAAATTAAATACCTAATTCAATGGTTTTGTGGAATACGGGCAGTTAATTGACAAAGTGACCACGTCCAGGGTCTGAAGGGTCGTACCCTCACAATCATTGGACAATATATTTGTGAAGGAACACCTGGTTTGATTGAATTGAATGCTGTTACTGGAATTAGTGGCTAAGAGAGATTGGCATGGGACATAGTGGCTTGGGTTCTCTATTATACAGGTATATTAACTTTATTTCTGTTGTAACGCCTTTGTTCAAAAGATAAAACTATTTCACCTAATGAATAACAGGTAAAATGAAGAAATTTAAATTTGAAGCACGATATTCATATTACTTAGGTACTCGTATGTATAAAAACAGTAAAGTGATGGAAACCAGATAAAAGCTCATCATTGTCTTACCTTTAAACCACACGAAACTAACTGAAATCTTTTCAAACAGAATTCTGTTAAAAACCTCGGTTTTTAACATCAAACGAATTTTATAGCTCTTAAAAACATTGCACAAGGTAAGAAAACATGGACCACTTGTGCACCTCATAAATAACTGGCCTAAAACAATCTACTACAAAGTGACCACAGACGCTTGAGTGTATCGGCACAATATTTGTGTAGTTTCGTCTTAATCCCAGGGTCTGACGCGAGCGATAAATATTTATTGCCACTAAATGTGAAAAGGTGGAAGGTATAAGCAGTAGCGGATTGAGCAGGTTCTAAATCAAAGGGCAATTTGATGTTTGTCAAAAGGGTTTGGGATGAGAACAAGGTAAATATAATTATCCATTACTGGCTTAGAAGAACAATTATCATCAATGTCATCTTCAAATGACAGTCCTACGATGAAATTCCGACTTACCAGTTTACGTTCACAAATTTCAACAGGTAGATTACATTGTGATTTTTTTCTAGTGTCCTAGTATTAATTACCTCTAGCATTGACAATATTGACAGCCCCATTTTGACACCTTTCGGCATAATGTCATTCATGGGGTTGTGCATTTCGGCTCTTGTCTGCATTATTCTTTGACAAATTAAATAAAATTGTTTTGATGAAAAATGATTTAGTTGGTAACCTTTCCCTTGGTAATACAATCATAAGTTGCTCTTTTATTCAACTATGTATTAAAAGCACTACTATCACGAGGCTAGTCGTATAATCAGCAGTGAACGTCTTTCGTCTAAAATGATGTTGAAGCCATATCCAATGTGTATAGATATCAAAAATATAACCGAAAAGCTTCCAATATAAACCAAACATGAAGATATAAAATCTATTTGTGCGGTGCCCGTTGATTTGTCTGTAGATTGTACAGTAATTGTAAGACCCCTTCCACCGATGTTATCAGCATAATGGAGAACATTTGTTGAGCTTTCCAAGATGCCTGATTGACTAAGTTCTATTAATTGTGCTCCGGAATGGAGCCACAATTGTTTGAACCGCAACGTTTCTTGATAATTGAATGTTTAATTTTAAATGGTGATGGTTTCAAGGCGATTTAGTTGTCTTTATCTTCCGTGAGGCTTCAATGGGAACAGATTAAGTGTCCTGATTGTACTTTGCATTAGAGGAAAGTAGCTTTAGACGTTTTCATCAGCGTTATCGTTTACCAATTCAGAAAGCCAAACTAAAGTATTCCAGAGAACTGTGTTCTTCAATGCTGCGTGGAAATTCTAATATTCATTACATTTTTATACAAGAGCACTATCCTCATATTAATCTCCTTAACTAAACTAAATATGCCTGTATAAGGAGTAAGTTCACTCCAATAGTTCAATAGTTCAGTGCGATTGAAATTGAACGCACGACCTTTACCAGTCAAAGCCTTAGCCGCTGGGTTATTGTCACTTAAAATTATTAATATCCCATTTGTACAAATTACTGCTGTAATTTTGACATTAATGTCCACGTCCAGTTTTATTACAACTTTTATTTTAATACAAGCAGTTGATATAATCTTTCTTTTATTTGGTGCGTGAAAAGAGAAAATTAGTTCTTCAATAATAGAAATAGAAATGTTTGAGTAGCTTTTGCTGTTTTTTCATAATCTGTTATAAGTACCTCTGTATTGTTTTACTTTTTAATTTTAGTTTGATTTTTATTTATTGTTGTCATTACTTGTTAGTACTTTTGTGGTTTCTTTATACGGATTGGTTTCTTAAGAGGAGGCAGCAACTGTATTCTGAAGGTTTTTGCAGAGAGGCTTGAAGGGTCTACAATGGATAGGTTTTTCATGCTTAAAATATGTCAGACATGGGGCTTGATAAATCTTCCTGTGATTTTAACTTTGTTGTTCTAGGGTTACTACCTTAAATAGTTTTTACGTAATTTGTAATACTATCACGCTCTGGATCTTCGGCACCTGCAACATGAAGTTTTTTATTTATTACGATATTTTGTTTTTAAATAAATAAAATAACATTTTAGATTCCTGAAATAAACTAAGAATGTCAGGGTTTTATCATGTCATCGTTAACTAAGTTTCAAATAAAAACAACCTTGTGCTGTGACATCTAACGACAAGTACAAATTAAAACATAAACACACACTATCTTATCGAAACAATATCAGTTCAATAATTATTGTTTGTCTAGTCTCCAAGATTAAAAGTCTGACATTCATCTGTACCTTTATTTATAAGTTCTATAACCCTAAATGTTGATTATGTTTGATCGGTTGGTCAATATTTGTTTAGTGCTGTAGCAATAATTATAATATTCATATTTTTATCGGTAAGCTTAGATTAGAGTTTGCTGTTTTATCCGTGAATGTTGTGAAATGCGATACAAGTATTAAAATATTGTACCTATGTTTAGAATTCCTTAGAATTTTAGGTTTCATGACATTTTGCTTTTATTTCTCCAGAATTATTTTATGTCACTGTCAATTGAAATGAAATTGTAATCTGAGGTATCCAGATACAGAATATATGTTTAAGACAAAATAAACAAAAAATAATTTCCTGTCTGATTTCGGAATCGTCTATCAGAAACATCAAAACATGCCACCTGTCAACCTACAAATGAAATACAGAAAAGTTATAACAAGCTTTTCAGAATAATTTCTAGAAATAAATATACAAATCTTCACAAATCATTTCATAGAACAACTGAAAACAGATAATCAAAGCGACATATTGCTTCCTTCCACTACTGTATTCAATTCTAAACTCTAGCTTGGAGCTTTCAAAGTTGATATTTGAACCACCAAACTTGAAACTGGATTTAAAAAACTAACGCTTTCTTAGAAAGCTGTACCATACTCGTTGATGTTTTAATGATATTATAAGATTATGGTTTCTGGTTAAATCTATTATAGTTTTATGTTTCAGTTATTGTATGAAATTAAAGGAGGATTGGAGTTTTGTGGTTTATCTTAAAATAGATCTTTAGAGTATTAGATGTCGTAATAGGGCCATGTTTTGTTAATGAATGTGGTGCTGGATGTGACGGATGGTTTCCAAATTCAGAAATCAGGCAAATAAATAAATGAAATGAAAAATAAAAGCCTTTTTCCAACCATCCCTATTACTCTGTCAGAATTTTTTTTTAAAAGCTTACCAAGAGCTCTTAAAAAACAGACAGACTTTCAAACATAAGTGAACTGCTTAGATTGGCTGACTAAAATAATATTGCCATTCAAATCACAATCATGCTTGACAATTCATAAATTTTTGTGTAGGTATATTAACCGGGTGTAACAGTTGTGTTATTTATGTCGCAGAGTGATTTGATAATTCGTATTTTGGCGAAAACCCGGAAAAAATTCTGCGAACAACTTGTAAGAAGTCTCTCGGTTGGTCACAGTTCTAACCTAACCTATTTCACCCAGTCTTTCACCATTTTCTAATTATCCGGGTTTTCGCAATATCCCTAGGGTTTTCGCGAAAATACGAATTATCAAATCACCCTGCGACATATTATACTCCCTCTAAAGTTCTAAACGCTAAAAAGGATCAGCAAACTCTTCACGGTATCCTTAATCGAGATCTTTAGCAGAATAAACACCT
The DNA here is from genome assembly GCA_947363905.1 of Lithophane semibrunnea. NCBI lineage: Eukaryota > Metazoa > Arthropoda > Insecta > Lepidoptera > Noctuidae > Lithophane > Lithophane semibrunnea. The sequence continues at coordinate 1,514,321 of OX376205.1, forward strand.
ATCGGCTATATCAATAGCCTGTCTATAAGAGCTACCTTTGTAGCCCGTAGCCGACCTCCTCCCGCCGCTGACTTTCGTTTGTTTTTCTTCCCCCGAGTCCATTGTCGCAGGTGGCGATACCCCTAGTCTACAGGGCGTAGGACGGTTGGTAAATGTTTAATTTGCGTTATCCAAGATTAAAATGTTAATACAAAATTCAATATTAAATTATTAAAGGAAAGTAATATTAATTAAACTTATGTACCCTACACAACTTTATCTTAAGACAATACATTGTCATATTATTTAGTTTTTGTATACTAAGTAAAAATGTGTTATATGTAGGTATAATACTACTAAACTGTTTTCCATCGCCCTAACATTGATTTTTACAGGCCATCAAGGCATTATATTACGAATGACGTATACATTTTTTCTTGTGTCGAAAAAATTATAACTAACTTATAAGATAGCTAATTCGCAGGTTTAAAGATAAATGTTTTTGTTAGTGATTCCCAGCTAAAGGGAACATAAACACATTAATCTCTCAAGTCTTTCAAACTAGGTCACCTAAGATAAATGAGCCCACATTTAAATAATTAAATGAATCGAGAAACATCAGCCTGTATACAAACATTACTAGAGCGCGCACCAAACCAACGCTGGACGCAATTAGCAGGTACATTGAAATCGCATTATTGGACGCCGCGCGAAAAGGATCAGCCTGTAGATGTTTTTTTTGTGAAAAAGAACTAAGTACGGGTTTTAGCACGGAAAACTTTAGAGTTTGCAGTCAGGACACCTGATGGTTCGTCATCTTCACGGTTTTTGGGGCTAATTAAGGGTGTTCCTATCGCTTTGATGGCAATTTCATTAGCAGTCTTTTACTTTAAAATATCATTGTAAGCCATTTTATCGGGCTCCTTTCGATAATCTCTCACACTATCAATATTTTTTTGGTAATATTAAGAATTAGGAAATTGGATTTCAACATTCGTATTGTTTATCGAGTCATTCATTTATTATTCATCACCATCGTTCGTTTCTTTCTTCTGTTCCATTTCTACAAGATATGACAAACTCATTTTGTTACATTATTTCTCAAAATGCCATGACGTACCCGTGAAAACTTTAAATTACCTTCAAAATCACCATCAAAACCGTGGCCATTACAAAAATTATTAACTAGTATTAAAGTAGAAAACTTTTTAGCCCAAAGTTCAATTAGCTTATACTGAAATTTGATTGCGAAGTTTCATCACGCCGAAGTTTTAAGGGGCTTAGCAGCAGGTTCTTGAACAGACTCGCTTAGTATCGATTCAGGTAGAACTCTGCCTAGACTCATTGATTTTAGTGGGCAATAGATTTTTATAGCTTCTTTTATGTCAATCTAGGGAGTACTAAACGGGTGAGTCGTTAGACTGGCTACTCAGGATTGTGTGTTTGACCTCCACCCGCTGCATTTATTGATCTGCAGCTTATATTGAGTACCATATTATACCCTAATATTAAGCTTGTATGGATGAAAAATAATCTTTAACGAGTACATTCGATTTATAAGAAGTTGCCATACAATTTTTGTCAATAATTTACCAATTTTGTGCATGTAAGTATATTAAATATATATACACCTTCAGATCCATCATTAATTACAAAGCATGCATATGCGTAAAGCTTAATCAGCCTATAATGTTCCCACTGCTGGGACACAGGCGACCTTTCTGTGAGAGGGAGTGGGCCGTATTCCACCACGCGGGCCCAGTACGGGTTAGTAGATGTCACATGTCTTTGAATTTTTGGTTCTAGGATATGCCGGTTTCCTCACAATGTTTTCCTTCACCGTTTTGATGACATAATTTATACATAGTAAAGTACCTGTCAGGCCTGGAAAGTACGACATATAACTCGTAAATTGCAGCCTATTTCCACTGGGCTACCACAGCCTATTACAAAGCATGATTTTGAAAAAATCTTTCTCGTTTTTTTATCATTTATCTACACGAAGAAATAAAAGTAATCTGCTCACATTTGGAACGTTACAAAGTTACGATGTAGAAATTGATGTAAATTAAACAATTAAATATAAATAAGAGCAAAACCCATAGTTTCTTTTTCTATTTATTTTTTTACAACACAAAAAACAATGACAATGCTGTAAATTAGATTAAGAAGAGTACAAAAATACAAATAAGTATTCAATAATATTTTGAGTATTTACTACAGAAATGCTATCGACAAAGACATCAACCAAAACGTACCTCTCTAAATCAATTAGAAATACAAGCTGTCAATTCAGTACCTTACAATAAAGACCTTACTTCTTCCTGACACGTTTAATATTCCACTTATACCTTAAATTGTCTCGTTTTCAAGATATATCTGTTGCAGACCTACCTATTGTACCCCGAGGACATACAACTGGCCATGCACATAGGCTATTATTTATAAATCAACATGCAATTGATATTGAACTTTATTCTGGATCTAATATGACACAAAATCTAAGTTACGCAAAAAGCTTTCGGAAGCTTTTCATTCTGCATTCGAAATTCAACTTGGCTTCAATTCTTATAAGGTTCAGATTCGGTGGTTCAAAGAGTGGGTTGCACCGTTTCATTATACCACGGTTATCGACATTGGATAAAGGGCTGGCCATTAATCGTACTAAGATAATATCAGTTCAGTAATCGCAGATTGCTAAACGCTCTGTTAGTATGCCCGTGCGGTGTCGATGGACCTTAGTATAAGATGATACATTTAGATTTACCGGATTTTGGGTTAGCAAGAAATCGGTTCGATTTTGTACCTTTTAAGTAGCTGCTTATTTATAGAACTGGATATAAGGAAAATGTTTATAAGTTATGGCAATTAGGTAATACTAGCTGTGCCCCGCGGTTTCACCCGCGTAAGTCTCGATCCCGTGGGAATATCGGGATAAAAAGTATCCTATGTGTTAATCCAGGTTATAAACTATCTGTTTGCCAAATTACATCCAAATCCATTCAGCCGTTTTTGCATGATTGAGCAACAAACATCCAAACACACAAACACAAACTTTCACATTTATAATATTAGTAGGATTACTCGTTCTTGTCACATTTTCACCGAAGACCATAAAGGTTGTCGATGGTGAATGGTATTAGATATAGTATATGACCAGTTTGAGTTTTTTAAGCTGACCCTCCTGAAATTTGGACAAATGCCTTCCCAGAAGATCTTATGGGATAGTTTCTGAAATGTTCCATAGTGCAATTGGTTGAGTAATCTTCGACTCATTGCATTTCTGAAAACTCAGTCATAAAACGAATGCTTAAAGATAACTTTCAGGAATCAAGATGGCAACCAACCGATTATCCTTTAAAATTAAAGTTCGCGAGCACATTCGTAAGAAGCTGGTAGTACCATCACAATGAAAATGTTTTCCCATTATTTTTCTTATTTGTTTTAGTATATTCGTGTATTGGTATTAAATTTATTTGTGCTTATATTTATTTGTAATTAGGCATTTATATTATATTTATAGTTTGGAATAGGTTTAAGGTGTATCATTATATATTTTTTTTTTTATTCCTCAATTTTTCGTAATTGCACCTACCACTGTTTGTCTCTGCATCACCCAAAGGTTGACTAGTAGAAAATGCCTATGGCATTTAGTCCGCCTCTGTACATGTCTTTGCTTGAAGTATTAAAAATAAATAAGTAAACTTTATCGAATCGATAACTATATAGATTCAAAGGACCTCAGAATCTGCACAAGTCGTGTCATATTTTTAAGATGACTAAGAGGATCAAGCGAGATTTTCCAGCCTTTTGCGTCTCATTTTTACACCCTATATGGCCAAACGACATCAGCAAATTACCTATAAATATACTCATATATAATTAGCATATAACCTTATTTATAACACGTTTATCGACAAGTGGAAACGGTTCAACATCTCAAACAGGTCGTGACTTGCTCCGGACATGCTCCAGCCTGTCTATCCGTATGTCCCGCCCAATCTCCGCAACCTTGAATTGTGGAGAACGTTCGTTTCTTATGTAACTAGCGTTTGCATCTGAGTTTGCGTACCTAGGCAGTGGTTATTGTATTTTGAACTGGTTTTGTTTGAGCTTAGAACATGATATCTTTTCTTCACACCACACAACGAAAATTATGCATCGAATGTCTTATGACTTTATGAATATACTAGACCGCGGCTTCGCCCGCGTGGAGGTCGGGAATAATCCCATCGAAACGTACTACCGGGATAAAAGTATCCTATGACCTAACCCAGGTCATGGTCAAATCAGTTCAGCCAAATTTTAGAAGCGCAACAAACAAACTCACTTTCACATTAATTTATAGGTCCAGCTGCCAGCCGCGCCCCGCGGTTTCACCCGCGTAAGTCTAGATTCCCTGGGAATATCAGGATAAAAGTGTCCTATGTGTTAATCCAGGTTATAAACTATCTGTTTGCCAAATTTCATCCAAATCCATTCAGCCGTTTTTGCGTGATTGAGTAACAAACATCCAAACACAAAAAGTTTCATATTTATAATAATATTATTAGTAGGATTAGTTGGGATGGCTTAAGTCACGTTATCCAAGTAGATTCTACTCACAAATATCGTATTAGCCTGCAGCCCGTGGTTATATTTTATGGTACAAAATCAGATATTTTATGAATTAACTAGGACTGGACTGCTTCATACAGACTGGAGTTGATGACGATTATAGTCTCACCTAACTGGAGTTATTCAAGTCCATGAAACAAACCTATTGAGACTAAGGCTCTTACATACTGGGGCGATTCGTCGCGCGACGCGACGCCGACGCCGCCGCATTGTTCGCCGTGAAGTTTTTTCAGAAATTGTTTTTTTTTTAATTCGCGTCCCGCGGCGAATTGTGCCAGTATGTAAGAGCCATTATACAGCTGCTTTACATCAGCGAATCAAGTAAGTAGGTATAAGATTAATTTTGTAAAATGAATTCTAACTATTTATATGCAGTTATTTTCCTTATAGGCTTCGTTGAACAGTTAAATTCCCGCATCATACGATGCGTTTGTGCCTTTTATGACACATGCATCACTGATTCCTCATTATACATTGGCTATGTTCGATAAATATGAATAAATACGAACGAATATGATATAAATATAATAACGAATTTATCGATAACGAATAATATAATATAAATATTTATCTTATTAACGATTTATCGTTCTTTTTCTCTCCCTACCATCGCGAGCTGACGATAAGACCGGCAATTCGAGACGTGATTAAATCAAAAATATGTGCAGCAACGTAGACTGCCAGGGTGTGCTGGCAGTCAGTGGGTGTGTGCTTCATTATTAGCTCTGGCTCTTTTGGTGCCAGTGCCATTAATAGTGACATAGTAATAGTATCATTAAAAATGCAAGTAGAAATATTATTCGATTATTGTAAAAGTAATTTTATGTATCTAAAAAAGGTACATATTTGGTACATGTCCAGGTTACAGGCAGATTCAAACCTTTGTGAGAGCTGGAGTCTATACTGGGTTAGGGACCTGTGTGACAGATATCCAGGCTCCCACCCTAAAATTATCGATTCCATTGATCGTTCTGAAAGGCTCTGCTATCCTCAAACTATTTTTTTTTTCAAAAAATTACATATTTTTTTTAAGTCAAAGTTTTATTACCTCATTTTTTTTGTCAACACCCTCTGTTTTCTTAATATACTGTGAAAAGTTTGATAAGCAGTCGATCATAAACTCATCTACCAACCAATTCTCATTTATCTTTATCTTTATAATACTAAATAACACGCCTCAACATTATAATTTTCCCTACATCAATGCATTAGCATAAAAAATCCTTGCACAAAAATATTTAATACAAGCATTATTGTGCATCCAGCTAGGTATCTGCAGGTACCTAGCACAATAAGAGCACTAGATGCGCCACCAATTAACATTATGTTGGACTGACAGACGGAAAAAACCTTAACTGATTTTAGTAAAGGACTGGATGTACCAAGATTCGGATTTAATCAAAAATTATTTCAATTGAAGTGTATCGTTAATGTGAACCTTTTGTTGTTTAGGTTTTGTTTAATTGTTTGGCAAATAGGTATTCATATTGACAAGTGGTTTAATAATAATGCAGTTTGAGGAGCTCGTTGCTAAGTAATAACAGGCGCACGGGTCGATCCGTCAGGTATAAGCTACGCTTGCCGGTGTTGGTCTGTGGATGGGTGACCATCTTTACATATCGAGACTCCTCCGTGCCTCGTAAAGCACGTTAAGCCGTTGGTCCCGGCTGTCATTCGTTGATCTTTGACAGTCGTTACGGGTCGTCAGAAGCTCGAAAGTCTGACAACCAGTCTTACCAAGGGGTATCATATTACCCAGTTACTGGCTTGTGGAGGTCAGATAGGCAGTCGCTCCATGTAAAATACTGGTATTCAGCTGCATCCGGTTAGACTGGAAGCCGACCCCAATATAGTTAGGAAAAGGCTAGGCAGATTGATTTTTGATTGCAGCTTCAATGCCATTTTTTTCATTCGTCTGTAATTTTTTTTCTTTCTTTTCAAGAAAAGTTCATAAAACAAATTATAAATAGTTGTTTCTGTAGTATCTTAGTAAAACGCCGCCAGTTCGAATCTAACTGATATAATTTGACATAATATACATGACATATAGCTTACCTAGCTACATACAATAACCAGCCCGCTATAACAAATAAAAAGTGGGGGGACTAAGATCCCATCGTTTGTGGAAGAGCTGGAGATTCCACCAAAGGCTTCTCCTGTTGTGCAGGCCCTCAAAGATATCCCCATCTCATACTCGTCCCTAATGTACAAAAACACAATCTGGACAAAATCAAACTGTTTGCTAATCTAGTTGTTTAATTTATTATTTGTATATCATAGACTTTTTACATTTTATGACTATTAAACTCACACACTGTCCTATTAGTATTACTTGCAAGTTTATAGGAATATTGTGATATCGTATACTTTTACAATGTTTGTAAATATGTGAGCACCATGTATCTGTCACATACTTAATTAATTTATTTGTCATTGCTCCATTTTTAATTCTTTTTTACCTATTATGGTACAGTAATTGTATTCTCGGTGCATCGTCTTCACATGTAATTATATAATTGATGTATACCAAAAATTGTAAAACTTATTTTTTTTTTAAAGAGTTACGGTGGTGTTTCTTGCCCATTCTTCTCCATACGATAACTACCTTTTGAAACTAGAATCAGTTCTATTTCTATTTCTATGTATTTGACGTTCAAAAGTGCCTTTAATGTGCCTACTTGAAATAAATTATTTGACTTTGACTTTTTTGACTTTGTAGTATTTAAGATATGATATAAATTATTTGACATTGGCTGCTAACAGCTTACGTAACTTTCACAAAAACATCTTCGTCTACTACTTTTTTACGAATTCAAAATAATATTTTCCTCACTGAAATGAATTGTATTTTACATTTTTTGCACCTCGATGCAAAACGTACGTCTCCTGAATTATATTCGATTTATTTATGTGTGGTCCGTCGAATTGTAAGAAAACGTATGTCATAATTAGCTTATTGACACATGAATGCCATCTTCACAAAAACCATAGAATAATGTTGAAAATTGCAAGGTTGATACAATTAAAAAAAAAGACCAATTTTGACAAAAAATACTCCAATTCTTATTCTAAAACTATTTTTAAAAAAACTTTGTTTTATCTAACATTGTCTGTGTTTATGACATGTGCCAAATAAAAATTACTTTCTTTATTTTGTATCTGTTCAATGAAGCCACATCTAGCACATTGTAAGTCCGCGCGACTCTCGACCACGTAGGCTCGAGCGGCAAAGACCTGAGGCCAAGGACACGAGTTCGATGCTCGGTGAATAACATCATGTTCACTGCACCCAGCGAACGGTGATGCATTGAAAAATCACTCAGATTGTTTACAGCACTGAAATGAGGTTTTATTTCAATAGTCTTTAAGGTTTTTTTTTATTGAACTGTGCTTGGTGGTGATTGGTCGGTAATTGTTTTTTTTCAGGCTATCTTTTACAGGAAATGTTAGTTACAATTTACCTTTTCGTCGTATTTTCTTTAGTATTAATTTTCCTATTTACTACAACTTTTACTATACTAAGAGCTTATTTTACCAAAGTTAGATATCTTTTATCCGTGGAATAAAAATGTTGTCTGATAGTTTTTGTATGGAAAAACTGTCAAAAATTCAAAATTTATTCGTAGGATAAGACTTACACTCGGTATAAAAGTTTGGTGAAATTCGCCCTAAATATGCTAGGAGTGGGGTCAAAATCAATACGGCAATGCTACAAGCTCGAACTTGCAACGTCACACTCGCGAGCCTGAAGCTTAGCTCTTGAGATATAGCTGACATCTATTTCTTTTTTAGGAGATCCATAAGAATTCTACTTTTTTATTGCAATTCAGTAGAACTAGAAATTGTAGAGAATATTTCAACAAACTCAGCTGTCAGATATTTTATTGCATACATTTATGTAAAAAAATGAACTAAAAACTTGCATGGTAAGTACTAAATCTATTTGCTTTAATCCCTCGCAGTGAAGTCGGTTATTTATGACTGGTACAGATTTCAAAAAGGATCGGATTTTGACCCTTCGGTCGGTCAAAGACTTAGGTTTTACGCAAATGCCCCTTGCAAAGTTAGTGCATCTATATTAATGAGTTTTATAGTTATTCAAGGCTGCCCATACTTACTGATTCTCGGTATTTTGTCTTGTGGTGAAGACTTGTTTTACTTACTTTTGAGTGCGGTAGCTGAACGTGGGGTCAAAGGTTTGATGTCCAGGCCGGGACAGTGTTATTGTGTTTTATCACTAGGATTTTTTTTTTTCATTAGAAGCCGGTTCTGGGTTCCGTCCGTCCGTCCGTCCGTGCGTCCATCCGTCCATCCGTCCGTCTGTCACCAGGCTGTATCTCATGAACCGTGATAGTTAGACAGTTGAAAGTTTCACAGATGATGTATTTCTGTTGCCGCTATAACAACAAATACTAAAAATAGAATCAAATAAATATTTAAGGGGGCTCCCATAACACGGACGTGATTTTTTTGCCGTTTTTGTAGATAATGGTACGAAACCCTTCCTGCGCGAGTCCGACTCGCTCCTGGCCGGTTTTTTTTAAAGATTGTGCATTTAGAAACTTGCTTTACCCGTTTTCGAGCACCTTGAACTAATTGGAATTTTCTGCGGATGTTTCCACCCGTACTCCAGTAAGCTTCTGCACTAATTTATGGGCACACTGGGTCGTCGCACCGCCTATAGAGGGCCATCCCACGCCGTGTCTGGGCTGCATGTCTGCTCCTAAACGACCGAAATCGAGCGCTCGCCGCAGCTTCGGTTAAGTTCGGCTCTCGACCGAACTTCGTGTGAAATTCGTAGGCTTTTAATGGGAGATGTTTATCTATGTTGTATTGGAAAAATAATCTAAGCACGTAATGTATGTGAAGCTTGTAGATCAAGAGGTTAAATAGATGTTTTTTTTCATAGATTTTTTTTTACTAAGGGCGAATTTCACCAAACTTTTATACCGAGTTTAGGTAAGTCTTATCCTGCGAATAAATTTTGAATTTTTGACGGATTTTCCATACAAAAACTGTCAGACGACAATTTTATTCCACGGATAAAAGATATCTGAATTTGATGAAATCAGCCCTAAGTCGGTTTGGCAACTCTCAACTCTTTCTACACGTTCGGTTACAGGTTCAAATCACATTTCTACGGTCGGCGAAACGTTCCAGTTCAGATTATTGTACATTAATATACGGATATTTTTATAATAACCCTGCTGACTGACTGACTGCCTTATTGCCGATAATCATAACCCTAAACACCAGTCCACCTAATGATTTCTCAAAGAAAATATTTTCCAGGAATCGAACCCGGAACTTTACCACCCTCCACAATCCAACTGGCAACTGCTACCATATTATTTTAATAAAAACAAACCCGTTAATTTGCAAATTATAGCAGAGCGCCACTTATTTAATAATTAACCATAAACGCTTCCTTATAGTTAAGAGGAACCGACTGGTGATGTAAAACTACTGCAGGATGTTGAACCAGCGGTCATTACGTCATGAGTAATATTAGTGGCCGTTTTATTATGTAAATAGAGATGCTGTCAGGAGTGATGCATTAGGCCTGTATGCGCAAGAGAGTTCCGTACCCAAAGGATGCGAACCGGACCCTATTATTAAGGCTCCGCTGTCCGTTCGTCCATCGGTCTGTCACAGGAATGTATCTTTTGAACCGTAATAAGTAAACACTTGAAATTTTCACAAAGTGTGCACAACTACAGCTCCTTAACATTAAGGGAATCCCCATCCTCATAGAAGAAACTTGCTTTTTACTCAAGTATTTAGAAAAATATGTAGTGTTCAATGTCGGTACGGGGAACCCTTCGTGTATGAGTCCAACTTGCATTTCGATAATTTACGGACCGCTATTGGTTAAAATGAAGACTCTTCTTTTACCAAAAATGAAGCAAATACCTCATAGCTTTGCATATAGTAGACTGGAAGTAGCTATCACAGGTAAAATTTGTTTACGAATCTATTTAGGTATTATGCCCAGTTTGGCAATAAAAAAATGCTACTATTGGTAAGCTGTTTATAGAACCGAACATAAAATCAAGTTGGTTCAATCTTAACACCCCAAGTAGATCATTTTTATCAGACTCATATTAAACAGTCCATGAATACGTGATGTAAGTCCTAAAAGCCTACATTACCTCAGCTCAAATTCACTTTTTATCTTGCTTGCACCATACCACTCGCGGTCTGAGTGAGAGCGAGACGGAGTGGGGTTCTGGTTGCTCCAAGCCTCGAACAGTTTAGGTAATTGCTTTTTACAGTGAAAATAATGGTAATTTAAAAAACATAAGACCTGTTAGTTCCGTTATTATGCAAAGTTTAATGATGTAATTGGAAGTATTTATTTAATACTAGCGGTTTATAGTTCGGTTTAGAGGTAAGTTTCGTTTTTTTTCTATTGAGAAAATTGTATGTAATCGTGTTTTCGTCAAACAAAGGACCTAGCACTAATCCTCAACTTTAACATATATTTATTTCAAAATTAATGCTGCATTATTTTCGGCATAACGAAGGATTATGCTACACAATTTGAGGTTGGGTAGGCCCTTATGTGATGATTTAATTAACGATGGGGGCACGTTTACAGAGAAGGAACATAATCCTCGTTGTGTACAAGTCCTTACATCGTAAAATCAATTAGTTATGCGAATGTAATGATTATGATCAGTTGATTTATTACGAGAGGTTGATTTCATCGATTGAACTCATACTTGCGTCAGTATATAGTTTAATCACGAATAAATTAAATTATGGACGGCGGTAAAAAAGATTCGAGTCATTGTATATTAGTATAATTACCTACTCGGAGTTAATAATAATTGTGACTTGTTAATTTTATCATCATAAGCTCGTGGTGTAGGTGTGTGGAGCTCGTGGCTAAGTAATAACAGCCGCACCGGGTCGATCCATTAGGTTAAGCTACGCTTGCCGGGGTTGATCGGTGGATGGGTGACCATCTTTACATACCGAGACTCCTCCGTGCCTCGGAGAGCACGTTAAGCCATTGGTTCCGGCTGTCATTCGTGGATCTTTGACAGTTTTGGCTCCATGTAAAATACTGGTATGCAGCTGTATCCGGTTAGACTGGAAGCCGACCTCAACATAGTTGGGAAAAGGCTAGGCAGATCTTTTTTTTAATGTTTATCATCATGACATTTAATTCGTATGGTTTAAGTATTACTATGGGTCTAGAACAGTTGTCAACATTATTTATCTACGAAGATAACCCAGTAGGTACTGTAAAGCTTTGGTTTCCAGTCACACAATAACGGCTTTCCAAAACCAGACCGTTTTTAAACCCAAACGTCAGACCGTTTTTAAACCCAAACGCCAAAGGTCAATTAATGGTGAAAATCACCGATTACCATGACGACCGTTATAATATGTTGAACCGCTTTCCCTAAAAAACCAAAGCTTTAGCGTAATTTTACATTACAATATTTCGTCACACGTCAACATCCCACTGTTCCTATGACGTAAAACAAATGCTGTATGTAAGTAAGTAAGTAATTTATTTATACAACTGCCATGCAATCCGAATACTTAAAGTCCTACCCTACCTCAAATTGCTCAGCATGATCCTCCGTTATGACGAAAATACTGCAGCATTAATTTTGAAATAAATATTGTTAAAGTTGAGGATTGACTAGGTTCTATGTTTATCGAGAAAATTTTATGTCATCGTATTTTGATTTGATTTAAATCGTATTTTGATTTAAATCAAATCAAAATACGATGACATAAAATTTTCTCGATAGAAAAAAATCCAAAGTTACTTATAAACCGAACTATAAACCGCTGGTATTAAAAAATACTTCAAATTAGATCGTGAAAGTTTGCATAATAACTGAACTATCTATAATGAAATGAAATGAAATGAAATTGTTTATTCTGTAAATAGGATATTTGAATCACTTTTACACGTCATATTAAAAAGTTGTAAAAATAAGCTAGATGAGGTCGGCGTTTCCTATCTGACTACTCTGAGAAGAAAGGCCGAAACAAACTCAGAGGTCACCGTCTCCTTTAAACTCCAGACATAATCTTGGTCAGGCCATATGAGGACCATGTAGATTAGTCTGAAATGGTCTTTTGAGGAAAGAACCACACAGATTTGAGTGGACTTGTCCAGTCAGTGCAAGCATTTGTCAGAAATAGTGGAGCTCAACTCAGAACTTAAGGAGCTCAATGACTCGACGAACAATACCAAAGAAAGGACATTTGGGTAGGTCACATAAAGTTCTCAAATTGCCAGACCTTCGCTAAAACTAACAGAACGAAAAATAAATATCCACATAGTTCTCACATTCACATTAAAACAATACTTTACAAGTAATCATCATGTCATTTTTAATATAATATTCAATAATGTCAATTTGTATATAAAACTGGTAGGTACATTTTTATGGTTTTCCATAATATTCAAAATGTCACAATGCTTAGCAGAGCGAGCAGCTAATCCCATGCATTTTTGTCTTCTAAATAATCTGAGATTTTATAGTACCCTTTTTTACAAAGTTTGGTTTTAATACAGCTTTTAAATCGTTTAATGGGTAAGTTTCGAATGTCATAAAGCAGGTCTTATGATTTTTTAAAATTAGGTACCGTTGTTTTCACCGTAAAAAGCAATTACCGAAACTATTCGAGGCTTGAGAGCCGCCATCACCCCACTCCGTCTCGCTCTCACTCAGGCCGTGAGATATTTGAGGTAGTAAAAACTTAACAGTAAAAAACCGTACTATTGAAGCCGTATGAACGTGGACTAACAGAATTGTATTAATTTTCAGCGCAATGTCCTCCTTGGAGGTAGCTGCCAAGGAGGTCCTGATCAAGGAGGTAGCTGCCAAACCATACCACCATATTAAACATAATGATAATGATGTTTGGTTCTGTTGTTGTTGGATGCTATGGCCTTGACGGTTGAATCTGGTATGAGCAGACTGACATTTTTCAAACGCGAGGTCACTACTTTCGGAGTTCTATAGAATGCTTGAGGAAACTCAGTGTAATATTGATATGCTTATTTTTAATAGACTGAACGTCACAAAAATTTTAATGTGAATAATGACAAGTTAGAAAAAGTACCTAATAAGTAAGTTGCCAGCTACAGAGCCAGATTTCGTCTTAGACGGGCTTCAAATTAAAAGAAATACAATTATAATTAATTCTTAACCGAACTGAAACAAAACATTAAAGTTTTTATAAAAAACTTTTTGAGTTTACCTTTTACCACTGCAAGGTCATCTTAGCCCAGACTATGTATGACCTTTTAAACTCTGAGTAAAACCAAGATTTTCTTCCATGTATGGATTGTTTGATTAATATGACTGCCTCTTATGACACCCACGCGAAAAGCAGGGTTCAATAAGTCACCATACCTCACGTTCAACAATTCTTAAAACATCTATATATTTTACATACACCCACACTTAGTTGACCTTATGTATATTATTACATAACTGTATAGATTTTAACATTATTATATTCATAAACGTATTAAAGCTAACGGCAGATAATGATTACTGGGTTCACTTGGAGTTAGGGTTGGTATGCACTGAACTGTGTGTAACAAAATAAGAATTGGTGTTACAGGATCAATTAATGTTCAGTTTCTATATACAAAAACGTTTCGTTATGCTTACCAATGGTAGCATTTTTTATTGCCAAACTGGGCATATAAATAAATTCGTAAGCTAAGCTAATTTTACCTGTGATAGCGACTTCCCTATGGGAAGGTCTCTATGCAAAGCTATGAGGTATATTTTGCTTTATTATTGGTTAAGATAAGTCTTAATTTTAACCAATAACTGTCCGTAACTTTGAGGAATCGGCCATAAGAGCGTGGTGGTGATCAGATGGTAACTATCATGTAAAATATTGATTTTATGTATTTATTTGTTTGTTTAGTTATCCTATTAGCGTCCCATTGCAAGGGTAAAAACTACCTTTTATCTGTGGCTCCAGTCCTAAAGCGGCGGGATGAACCGCCATTTCCACCTTGACCTAGGAAGTCGTATGCTGCTGTTAAGGACCCGCTGATTGCTTGTTTGCTATTACTCTGTTCGGCCGTTCGGCGACTTAAAACATAAAACCGTCTGCATCAAAAACATTATAGAGCGCTTACACACCAGTGGATGAGCGGCTTTACCTTCGGCCTACGCTCTTATTATGAATTATTAAAGGTCTACCACTCTGAGGCTGTATTAGGCTGATCGTTACCTCTGCTGATTGCATGAATGCCTCGGATTATTATAACTTGCATAATTATTGTCTCTTCGCTGCGCATAATTACTGTATACCTTGAAATTATAATTGTTTTGGAGTTAAATTAGAACACGAACATGCATTTCGATTCTCACTCACTTTACTAGTGAATTGTTTGTTGAAATGGAATACTGTTCATGAGATTTTACTATGGATTGAGATTTAGGGTGGAAATGGGTTATTAAAATACGTGGCTTTGTAGATTCCCATTTGTTTTAGCAGGTTTAGGAGAGATGGGATTTTTTTCTGTATGTTTATGCTACAATCGCTAATAATTGATAATTCAGTAACTAACCTTTAACTCCGCGTCCTAACCAAAAGCGGTATTTGCGCGAGTACGCGATCGACATGATCGTTTGTATGAATGTTGACGTACCTACAAACGCGACTTGATTGATCGCGCGGCTATGCCATAGTAAAATTCATCTAAATTCGCGCAACGATTGCGTACTCGCGCGATACTCGCTTTTGGTTAGGTCACGGACTATAGCAAGATATGATATGATTTTAGCAAGTATCATTCGTCAGTGATAAAGGTGCCATTGTACATGAAAATATATTATTTACCATTTATTACGTTTACCTAATAAATAAAAAGTATGCACTATCGAAAAATAAATACCAGTTTACCACCATTAAGGTACCCAAATATTTTTGCGAAAAATCACAGCAAAAATGACCGTTATTTTTCATACCAAAATTTGGAAAGTTCGCCGACAAACGAATAGGTATCAGTATGTGAAATAAAAAACACCGCAGAAAAGAGATTTATGCGACCAATATTCCGGGGGGATGCAACTCAGGGTGGTTTAAAAATGTATTAGAAAACTTGTATGATTTATTGTTATTGTATTAGGTATGTTTTAGAGTTTTTGTCTGTATCGTTTTAGGGTTGGAACGCGAGAATTTGTTAAGGGGTTGAGTTAGAAGTGAAAGTGAACGGATTTTTCTTTCTGACTTTTATTAAATCCTTTGGTAAGAAATTAGTTAAGGCAGACTAATTTCTTACCAAAGGATGGCAAATAATTATGTTATAACGGATAGTCATCTTAGTAAGTAATGGGTAATATTTTAATCTACTCAAAATTATTCATCTCTTTATTTGCAGTGTCGTATAAAAAGTTTAATAATTTAAATGATAAAATACGATTTATTCAATTTCTAAATTATCTTAAATATAATTATACATCTAACACTAAAATATATAAAACATTTACAAGTATATAAGTACTTAAAGGTAATAATAATAATATAGGAAGAGCTCACTGGGCATAAAAAAATTCGTCCACATTGCTGTCAGTGGGAAAAGTGCCCAAATGGCTGGCAGCATTACCACGTTGGATGGCAATGCAGATTCTTTGACCTAAACATTGGCCAATCTCTGGTCACATGAAGAGTCGACCAACCGCTGGACGATGTCCCGAAATACTAGATGAGCGCTCAGACCCCCCACAGCCCTAGTGTTTCAACGGCTCAAACATAATTATTGTTACCAAGAAGGTTGCACCGTTTGACGATTTATTTGAAATTATGTGCCCGGTAATTTAAGTTACCTGGGAATTATTCAGAAGTTGCGAGACGAATTAGTTGTACCTATTTATAGTGGAAGAAATTTCATTCGAGTGAAACCCCTGTTTAATTGTGTCTTAAATAAGTTTATTCTAGTTTCCGGTAATATTCCGCACTATGTGTTCTTACCTTTTAATAAAAGACTATTCACCCCGCAATAAAGAACTTCCTTATCCACCATCTGTTGAGTCAAACAACAATAATATGAAATATGTTACATTCAAGTAACCACTTAGAAGCGCATATTATAATCAAATAGAAAATAATAGAGGTGGTGTGAGGTTTTTTATTGCAGGTCGTTAACCCCAGGTCATCTGACAGTAACCTCTGTGACGTTAGTCTATCGGTGGAAACGTTTGTCGTTTTAAATGCGTTTTTATGTAGGTAATATTTGTTGAGTTTTAGAACATAATACATAATCAGCCTATAATGTTCCCACTGCTGGGACACAGACCTCTTCTCTTCGAGATGGAGTGGGCCGTAATCCACCACGCGGGCTCAGTGCAGGTTGGTAGATGTCACATGTCTTCGAATTTTTTGGTTCTAAGACATGCCGATTTCCTCATGTTTTTCTTCACCATTTTGAGAGCGGTGGTGATGAAATGATTTACACAAAGTAAAGCATCAGTCTGGGTTCGAACCCACGACCAACGACTCGGTAAGTCTGGGCCGTTACCACTGTGCCACCACTGCTGCCTGGGTTTTAAAACAATTGAGAAGAATGCCCAAATAATATTAAGTATCGGGTACTAAACAAGGCTGAAATTGATGAACAAATATTGTCAAACTTCGTCCAACCAGGGCTCTATTTAATGACTGAAATGTCACATTTTCTCGACAGGTGCTATCTATACAATATTATAAATAACCTGTCCGATCCAAAAGGGAAGGGGCACATAGGTAGGTACTGCAAAATAATATTAACAGAAAAAAAAATTAAAAAATATTATTATTGAAAATAAAAAAGATATTGCAATTTGAAATTCACATTTTTAGTACCAAAATTACCCCAAATACATTAAAAATCGTTATTTTATTATGACTTGTAGACAACCGCTAAACGACTGTCACCCGCGCCCCATGTAATAACACGATAAAATCACCCACGGAAAAAAAAAAAATTTTTTTCTTTTTTCCAAAAAAAAACAACATAAATATACTCTCAGTATGATTCTTAACAACACCCTCAAGGATTTGACAGGGTTTTTGTAACACACTGTATAACAGAGCAGAAAACGTATCCTAGAAACTTGTAAAATTGTCGAATTGTCCCCTGACACCTGTCGTCTGTCGGTTTTATTAAATAGGCCCCTGTATGTCAAACCCACTCCTACTTGCTTCGCAATTTCGCTTGCGACCGCTGAATCAACGAGTAGTCAGTTGCTTATGCAAACCTAGTTGTTATCCAAACTTCTTGTTGCTGCTAGTAGTAACTACGTAGTTTGCACAAATTATTGCTTGAAAACTATAATCCTCCTTTTGGCCTTCACCACAGTCGGGTAAAAATAAATGACTTTTACCGAACAGACTGTCAGATATCTATGTCAATCTCCATATTTTAAAATCAGAATCTGTTCCCATGTACTCTACTAGATATGGCCTATTGATTAGGACTGGGTGTGTGAGCAATCATAAAGATCATAGCAATTATTAATTGCGAAGGAGTATACTGTATACCTACATATTCGAGCTAGGTATAAATATGAGGATTGCTCATAATTTGTATTGTGCCGATCTTTAAAGCTTTGTAACAGCAGCAATTACTAGATTTAATTGAAATCATTAAAGATTTGTTATAATAATTGCTGTTGACTACTGTAATTTTATTTGCTGAAGTTTATGACAAGTAGGTATAGAATCTGCAACTAATGTCACGGAGACTGACCTGTTTTTGTGTGTACAGTCACGAGCAAAAATATGTATACACTCAGCAAAATTCAATAACGATTTTCTCGTGGAATTAAAATTGTAACTTTGAGATGATAATTTTTTCATAATAATAGGGGTTCCAAAATAATATGTTCGTAATATCATAAAGTTACAATCAATACAGTAGGAGAAAATCACTTTTAAAAGTTGCTAAGTGTATACATATTAGTGCTCGTGACTGTACGTGCCTACCTACTTTATTTGTCTCACTTTACCTTTAATATACCTAAAGCTTTTGGAAACAACTTGTTATAATTTAAGGCTCTCTGTCTGCGGGAGCCTTTATTTTCGTTCAAAACTTAACCCAATCCCTTTTCAGAAAAGAATTCCAAAAATCAACGCCAATTATAACTGGAATTAGTGATGACACACACTTCAATAAATTATCGTTATCGATACTCCGCACGCTCGGGGACAACGTATCGACAGCCGACAGCAACACGAATACAATTTGTAAGATAAAATAATGTTTTGGGTTGCGAAACGTTGCGTCACGAACCGACCGAGAAGCATGATTAAACTTGCAAAAGCAAAATACAGCCGAGTAAAGGTTAGTCGGCGGTTAGTGGTGGAATACTATGTCGATGGAATTAATGTTGAATTAGAATAAGCGTCCATAAAGTCCTGTTTATTTTTCCCGGTTTAGCTTTGCAGTTTCAATTAGTGCTGTACCTAGTTAGAATGTCAGGTATTTTAATGAAAGTGTGAAAGCTTGTTTCATGGTCGATATTTTATTGCT
This sequence comes from Lithophane semibrunnea, assembly GCA_947363905.1. Classification (NCBI taxonomy): domain Eukaryota; kingdom Metazoa; phylum Arthropoda; class Insecta; order Lepidoptera; family Noctuidae; genus Lithophane; species Lithophane semibrunnea. Next base: position 1,533,432 of record OX376205.1, read on the forward strand.
TGTGTCACAATTCGTATTAGACGCTTGGGTTATACTGTCTTGGTTTTACAACGTATTTTAAAGTCTTACAGTTTATAAGCAAAGTTTAACCGACAATCCTTATAATGTATGACTATACAATTCGTCGCATTTCTGTGTCATTTACACATGATGTCAATTTTTTTTTACTTTGCCTTCACCTTCCTGTAACTTAGATTTATTCAACTTTGGGGTATACATTTGAATAAAGTAAGTATAATACTTTGGTTGTTTTTTTTTTTCATTTTTGTTATGACCTATCGAAACAAAAATGGAAAAAAACAACCAAAGTATCTAATTTTTACACATCTTTTGCTTCCAGAAACTCGACTGGCGTTTCTGGTTTTTCAATATTAAGCATTTTAACATCATAATTTTGTTTCACAAAATAAATGTCTAAACTCTATCGACAACACTGCGCCATCACTAAAATGGCACGGTACCGATCATTGTCAATGGGTTCGTGATCAAAATATACGTATCCCCTTATTATCTTAATAATTTTGTATACAATCTCGAGCAACTGACTCATTTTTAGCCAGCCAAGGTTTTATGCCAAACGATCTGTTTTTAACTAGACGGTGGTAGTTTTACGGTGTGATTTTTTATGAGGAGTCGTAAAATTTAGTATTGATGGTTATGATGGCATGTTTCGTAAAGAGTGCTTTTTAATGTGTGGTCGATTCGTTGTACAGTAAAAGGTACTTAACCTAGCTTCTTTGAACGTGTCATGTGGGGCTTGGTCTGATGAATTCTTCATGTCTGTAAGTAGTTGTTTTGTTGTTTCCCCTGTTGTTACATGTGTTAGTGTTCAGAATTCCTAACTTGGCAGTCTGATTCGTTAGATCAGTTTATATGTAGATATTAGTAGGTATCCATTTTGTTTCAAGTTTTGTGTAAGGTGTGGTTCAGTTTAAAAAGGTTTCTTTTTTTGTTGGTCTTAATTTCAAAAAGTTCTGTGCTAGTCTCTTCTGGACCTTGTTCTAAATGACGGTTAAAATAATCTTAAAAAATAAAAACACTTACATACATTGTATTATTTCTAGCTTTTTAAAAATCATTTTCCGCTAAGTTTTATTCTGCTTGTTGATGGCCAAGAAAGTGGAGATGCTCGGTATTTAGCAGCAACCGCATCGTTCAAAGCTCTCCCCGATTGTTCATTATGCTGCTAGATATACATAACTACTCACATGCACACAATCATTCGCCAGGTCACAGGTCTTAACACCAACTCACCGAATAAAGTGTTTTGTCATGGATATCATTTTCAGTAATTGTTTGACACTATTTAATAATAATATCATAAAAGACTTGCGGGGTAATTGCATAACACACAGTAGAAATGGCTTTCATTTTGACAGTTCAACAATATTCCGACTGATACGACAGTCATTGCGCCAAAACACTGATTGTTGGCTCAACCTGTCGAAACATCTTTTGGCGCGTGGCCAAAATCAGAACTAACGCCGCCATCTGATTTTTTCAATGATTTTCACGAAACAATTGCACAAAATGTTTACCAACAGCGCCCCCTTGTCAACGTCATACGAGCGCCAAAAGATCATTGTAGCAGTGCTAAAATACGTAGTCATTTTTAAATCATATTACCTTATCGTTCTATCTATATACGAGTATCCTATTTATAATAATATCATTAATATCGTTTTGGTTTTATTTCGTTTCTGTTGATTATCACAATAAACGGTATTACATTATTATGTACCTATGTGAAAGATCCCGTTTATTACATAATTTATCAGTTAATCAATTCACATAAAAGAATAGTAAAAAATAATCTCTAAAGTTTAAATTTTTAAAACTCTTCTCTGTGCGTCACGAGACTAACGTAATTAAATGATCATTATTTTTGGTTGAATGTTGATGTCCAAACATGATATGAAGAGTGCTATTAGTCATTGGGGTCTGCCGTGTATCTTCGAAGTTCATGGATAATCAGCTGTTGACCACGTAACTATACATGCAGCTAGGTACTTCCTTTGATATATATTCCGCATAGTAGCATGTAACTATTCGCTTTTAGCAGGATTGGAATAGATTCTTCAATTTACCTTAGTTTATATTTTTTTGAGAATATTATATAAAAATTTTAATTTAAAAAACTCGTTTCTTCCATCAATCATATAATTCCGTACTTTATGAATTATTGTCTATAGACTTGATTTATTGCAATTTATTCTGTTTTGTGAGACTTGGACCCAGGTTAACCCAGACGGCATCCTTAACAAATATTGGATATACCAGAGTTGAGTGGTACACTTACATTTGCCTTTTGTATTGGGATTTTAGAAATATCACTATTATTTATATCATGCTTTAACTTATCCAATGTCACCATATTTCTTCCTTTGTCCTTATTAACCTTGTTACCATTTTCGTGCAATAACTTCTAATGATTGTGCAATTTGAATTTATTTGCACGTAAATCCACACTGATAACGTCAATCTTCTAGTATCACAAGGATCTTAATCCTTTTCCTATCTAACGTCACTCCTTTGAATATACAATGTTTCAAATAACGTCGATGATGAAATTGTACTACAGCACATAGTTAGTTGGTACAAAATGTCAGCTACGATTGATGACGATTATTTCAAATCTTCTGATAGAAGATTACATTGCTTGATTAATTCATGTAACTTGGAAACAGTTATGATCAAAATGCGCAATGTATACAGAACTATGAAGACTTGTTGCAGTAGTAGTGCGTAGTGTACCTAACCTGTCCCGACTTGTCGAGCCGGGACAACTCACGCATAACCAATGACCTCGGATACTAAGAGGTGTGTCCACTTAAATGTTTTAAAACACGTTAAGTGTGAATCATTGTTATGCTAATTTTATTTCCACATTAATTTACGATTTGCCCGCTAAATATTCTGCGGTAAGTGCTACAGTGCGCAATTAAATACAAGTTGAAGATAAATTACGAATGAAAAGTGTTTTATCTGTTCATTCTGCTATTAATTTTTGTGTCTTTTTTATGCTTTCAAAATTGGTGAAAAATTATTGTAATTTTTATACGTACTTATATTATTGTTCCTTGTTGTTAGGTGCACGTTTTGTTCCTCTTCATGGATTTTGCCTCGTTTTTTTGTTATTTGGCTTCTTGTTGAATCCGCTTCAATAGACATAACAATCGAACATAAAAGGGGTTTTCATGGGATCTGAAGGCGAATTATCTTATTTGAAAAACGTTCAAAATCAAGTCGCAATCTCATCTCAATGACTAACAATGTCAGAAGTAGTCAAAAATTTGGGAATTAGAGGTTTTTTTGTCAGATTGAGACCAACACTAGAATGCGAATGATCTTAAAAATACGGAATTTCTTTATTTACCATCTGCGTATTTTCCTTTTTGATTTGAGTAAGTAGTGACCTACCTATCAAATTTTTTCCTTGTTCTCTGTATTTTATTACAATTTCTAGTCTATCGTTATATTTTATTTCATATGAGACTAGTTTTATTATTATAATTATGTTTCTTGATACTATGGAAATGTTTAGCCACCCAAGTTTTTTTTTTTCAATAAATAAAGGGATGCAGTGCGAGATTAATATTTAAATGGCAAGTAAATCACTGACCAACACCTCATTATAACTGTCCAAGTAAATTATACCTACAAGCTGTCAGTACTCGTAATTTAACTACCATTATTGCGGAAATGACACCTAATGATACATACAGAAGTAATAAATTGACCTTTCGTCTTAACACTATAAACCTTCCAACGTCATTCGCGCACTGACTCATCGATGCCCGTTACCAATGACTAAGAAATAATTAAATCTGTAGGAACCGATAATGCAGCACACACCGAAGGAAATTCAACCATAAAATTTACACAAAAAGACTCAAACATGATTGATAAAAATATACCAGTATAATATGAAAGTATTTGATTGTGCTCTCGAAAATTATAGTTTTAAAATTGTTAAAGGTGTCTAAAAGTTCATAAATAGTGCATATAAGTGGAAAAGGACTCGTAAACTAACTATTGAAATGTTATTAAAGACGTCGGTATAGTGGAAAACTATAAAAGTGATACGTAAAGGAGGCAAACCAGTGACTTGCAAATTAACGGCGAATCAGTGATAAATTAAAAAATAAGCAATATCTCTAATATAAGAGGTCTCCAAACCAGTGAAATAAAAGAAATATCAAGTGAAATAGAAGTTATAAACCGATTCATCCTAAAACTCAACAAAAATATCAAATTATAACATAATAACTTCGTTTTTTATTTGAAATTAGTTGAAAATCACGCCATCTCTTGGACAAGTTACAAACTGACATGACAGTAATCGATGCCAAGGACAAAGCAACTGTGACATTATAATAAAATTACTCATCATATACATCTCAAGTGGCGACATCTATTGACTGCGAAATAAGAATAGCAGATTAACACAATACGACCAGCTATTTCATTACGAACTTCACCGTACACATAGTCAGTTGGCGTATACAACAGACTGAAGTGCAATCAGTTGTGGTTCGAATCTCACCACACGAAATTATTTTAGTAAAACAATGAATTTTCTGGAGAATATTACGTTCCGTCGCACGCGCACCCGCTCAGAACCAGAAGATGACAGCAACATATCTCATAATATAACAATAAATAGCATGCCCGACATGTCTGAGGACGAAGATGACTCACAAGTCAAAACACTAAAAAATACAATTGAGCGACTGACATTCCAATTAAATAGTGCGCATAATGAAATTGAGTCACTATCACTTGAGAATAGTAATCTGAAGAAACAAAACGACGAACTAGCTAGAAAAAACGAAATCCTCAAAAAAATTAATAGTCCTGCTAAATTAAGACCAACACCAAAGAAAACTACAAGCAGACGTACACATAACAAAGATACACAAACGGAAAATATAAATTACTTATCCGAAAACAAAAATGATAACACAGATACAAGTGATATAACACAAAATATTTCTCATACTACACCAGTACCACCGCTAAACAGAACCCACAGCAAGCAGACTATAATTACAAATAAACCAAAAATATATTTACTAAGTAGTGAAACCTCAAATAAGCTATATACCGCTACAGAAAAAACTAACCTGCGTGACTACGACATCTGTCACTACCGTAAACCAAAATGTGGAATAAAGCAAATACTCGAGAACATTGAAGGAAAAGTTCAGAACCTAACAAGTAAGGACTATTGTATTATTTACATCGGCGAAGAGGATTTCCGAAGAACGCAAAACTACGTAGAACTAGTTTTGTTTATTAGAGATAAATTAACTTCACTTACCCACACTAATATAATTATTTGTCTACCGACTTATAAATTTAAATTTAATAATAACTATTATGTAGAACAGTTAAACTATGGCAATACTCTGTACAATAGTAGAATAGAAACATTTAATAACCTTTTAGATATGGACACACAGACATTCAATTACGCATACCTACTAGACTCAAACCTAAATCTTTCTTTTGACTATGATATGTATAATCAGCGCACGGGCGCACTGAATAGTAAAGGCACGAATGTAGTGGTATCAGACCTACAGGATCTTATTATGACAATAAGCAATCAAAACAATGAAAATTTGATGGTAGGTATTTCACAGTCGGACAAAACAGAAATATCTAGGGACCCTCAACCACTAACTAGCCCTAAGTTTTTTCTTTAATAAAATCACATCAACAGACAGTACACAAAGACAAAACAGTACACAGACGCATTCATGCAATAATATTAACATCTTTTATCAGAACATACAAAGTCTAAAAAATAAGCGTTACCTAATGGAAGCAATTACGGATAAACATAAAATGGAAGCGCTTTGTTTTACGGAAACATGGATTACAGAATCCAAAAAAGATCTTCTTCAGTTGGAAGGGTATACTGTAGCCGCCAAATACTGCCGCCCAAATTATTCGGGAGGTGGTGTATGCATATTTTTAAAAGACGGTATTGAGTTCAAAGAAAGACATGATTTAACGGAAATGACGAATGAATTTATATTTGAAACATGTGCAGTAGAAATTCCTAAATTTAATCAATTACTAATTGTTATTTATTGGCCACAAAAAAATAGGGAAACTGAAATATTTTACACATCCTTAGAAAAACTTCTACTAAAAATCAATATAAAGGACAAGCGTAAACAGATATTTATAGGCGGGGATTTCAACGTAAATATCCTTGAGAAAAGTCGTCATTCATTTAATCTTTTACATACAATGACTAGGTACAACTTTCGACAACTAGTAACGGAACCTACCAGAGTAACAACCTCAAGCTCGACATGTATTGACCTGGTATTTACAAACGAACACGCCAAATTCTATCTTGAAGTAGTGGAGCTTGGACTCTCAGACCACAGAGGAATAGCAATCACTGTACCTACCCGCATTCCGATGATTAATAAAAAGCAAATATCTACCTTAAAGAGGATCTATAGTAAACAAAACATAGACTCATTTAAAAAGGAACTAAATAAACTTGACTGGAGTAAAATAATAAATGAAAACCAAAATATTAACATTAATTATGTGTCATTTCATAACACCTTGCAAAACATTTTAAATCAGTGTATACCAAAAAAAGACGTAAAAATAAAAAACAGGACATATAAGACATGGTTGACAACTGGACTAAGATTAGCATGCAAACATAAAAGACAACTAAAGGCATTACTGACTACAACTAATAACAACTGATACTTTTAGCAAGTTTGAACTGCCAAAGACAAGCGTTGTTGTTGGACTTGAGAACTGCTTGAGGTACTAGGTATATTAGTAAGTTTTGCGGTCATTATTTTAAACAATCACGGTTTTTGTATTAATTTGTAAAAAAAACTAACTGTGACGAAGATTATTCTATTTTGAGCTGATTCCATTTTTCTGCCGTAATTATTATTATGAATGCCACTTTGTAGCGTTAACAAAAATCTTACTAAAACTCATTTTCAGTTCATGTTCATTTTGTATATCATAAACAACAGTTAGTTTATAGGATCTCTGATCCTTACTGCTTATCTTTGTATACACATTACATTATCTGCCTACCCCTTGGCGTGAAGCTCGTCACATTAACGCTACAATGACAGCAGAGCATCTTCGCATCTTTCAAAATATTTCAATATTCAAACTATTTTATAACTTACATAATCAGCCTATAATATTCCCACTGCTGGGACACAGGCCTCCTCTCTGTGAGAGGGAGTGGGCCGTAATCCACCACGCGGGCCCAGTGCGGGTTGGTAGATGTCACATGTCTTCAAATTTTTGGTTCTAGGACATGCCGATTTCCTCACGATGTTTTCCTTCACCGTTTTTGAGAGCAATGGCGATGAAATAATTTACACAAAGTAAAGCGCCTGTCAGGGTTCGAACCTACGACCTACAACTCGTAAGTCGTGGCCGTTACCACTGGGCCACCACTGCTCTCTATCTATTTAGCACTTATGAAATGTCAGAAGCTGAGTGCACGGTTCCAATTGGTCGTTTCATAAGGGGAGGAGCCGGCAAGAAACACAGACCGTGGAGTTTCTTGCTGGCTCTTTAAAAACAATTGGCTTTTATAATGTTTTTAAATTCCATTCCAAATAGTTATGGGAGGACAGTGTAAGCCTGTCAACATGTCAGGTACTTAACGGAATAGGAAATGGTCTACAAATAAAAAAATCTATACGTCCACAAAGCCTAGAACGTTCTCACAATGTCAAAATATGCACTGCAGCTTTCCTGACTAACCCTCTCACTTCTGCATCCCAGAAACTCCGTCTTTGCCCCATTTAGATCTGAGCGGGCGGCGCAGCGCAATTATCTAGCGCTCGAACTGAACTACGAACGTACGTTAAAGTTTAACTGCATGTCTCATAAACTGCTTTAACAGAACTAGAGATACGATTGTTTAACTAATTACTTAACTATAGGTTTATCGATGCTTTTCGAGCTGTTATTTCGAATTAGCTGCTGTGAGTGTTTTGAGAAAGAATGAGGTTCAACTCATGAATTTTTTGCGTTTTATCTTGATCCCAGGCTAGATCAAGGTTAAATTTTATGTTTTTTTTAAATGGTTCAGACCCTAGAATAAACTACTTGAAGATATCCTTTAGGATTTGTCAACACAGTTAGATAGAACGTTATACTTTTTCTTTTAATACAAATAATTTCTACATTATCTAATTGTTACTGTAAAGTATTTTGTTGGTGGGAAATACTTACAATAGGATCTACAATGGTTAGGCAAATGTTATAGGTTTTCAAAGAAAAACACACACACATACAACCTTTAGGTATATTTAAACTACTGAAACGTTTTCATATAAACGGCGGTGGTGCATAGTCATAATTAGATCGTAAGCGATGCGCGGGAGTTGCCATTTTGTTCTACACAGATATACAATTCAAATAGAAGTACTTTTGACATTAATAATTCCGTTTTAGGAGTTTGGGTGGAATCACACAATGTTGTGGGTTCAATTAAACTCCCTTATCCGATTGTTCAATTTCTCGTTTATTTAATTATCATTCGAAGGTGAAAAATATTAATACCCTGTCGAAATCCAGAAGGAAAAACAGAAAAAACACCGAACTGTCTTTTTTCTGCCCGTACGAATTGTCATAGACGAACCACAGAGTTCTGTATCACAAATTTAAAACTTTTCTATAAAATCACTACATCACTCCTCCCTTAGTGAAGCGTACGTTGGGTTTCACTGTGCGGCCGGATCGGGTGACAAAAGCGTCGCGCGGTGCGCTGGGGTTCGCTGCCCAAGGCGCGACGCTAGGAGTGGTGCTCTCAGCGCAAGGATCTTGATGTTGCGCACATGTTGATGTAGAAGAGGTGAACTCTTCTTCGTTGAGTAGGTTTTTCCATTATTGGTGTTGATCACGCAAAGGCGGCGGCTTGTTTGGATTACATCGACACCCGCCACTATCGATGTATGATCTAGTTTTCCCGGTTTGCCTTGGAACACGGCAATTCACATTTTCGTGCCTCGTTGCCAAATCGGTAGTGGTAACGGCACACCCAGTCGGGATCCGGGGCTTGCGGGCGTTGTGAGCCGCTCACGCTCACACTCAAGACAGCACTTGAGTGTGAGCGTGAGCGGCTACCATGTGCGGAGTTTTGGCGGAAACTGCGATACGACGAATACTGATGATTGCACCATCAATATTTGCATTGACAGAATATACGCTATCAATAAACAGATAATCAATAATTAATAGGCGCGTGTGAAACGACATTGGCAATGGAGAGGTTAACCAGTTGGCAAAGACACTATAATCAATGAATATATTGTGCTCTTCTAAAGGAAAGTCAAAATACGTACCTTCTAATATGTAGAGGCCTCTAACAAACGCGTTCTCCGCAGCAATCGCACCTGATGCCTCCTTGACGGTATATCAAGGAGGCGAAGCACAGCGCACCGCGCGACGCTTTCTTCACTCGATCCGGCCGCACAGTGAAACCCAACGCTTTTATAGAAAAGTTTTAATTTTGTGATACAGAACTCTAAGACAATTCGTACGGGCAGAATAACAGGAAAAAAGTTACTGACAGTTCGGTAATTTTCTTTTTTTCCTTCTGGGTTTCGACATAATTTTTGCTTTGAGCATAAGAATGTATGTACGAGCCAAAGAATTTGAAGTTACAGCGGGACCAATATTTGCTTTAACAATCCTCAACAGAGTGGTAACTATAGATATATACCAAATCTCGAATTCCATGGAACGGGCACACAAGGCAAAAAATTGACCACTATTATATGCAATGATACCCACGCGGCATGGTTGTAGAATATTTCATTAGCGTTAAAATCGAAAAAAGCTTCAAGCGGTGAAGATCGACACCTTTGCTTTACTGAAGCTTTTAGTACAAAATCGTCGTCAACAACTGATACATCGTGAAAGAAAATAGTTTTCCCCACCATGCCACAAAAAATGCAGTCTTAAGCGAACATAGCATACAATAATTGTCTGCACATATTCTGATCACCGGCGATATAACTTTTAACAATAAGAGTTGAAACAGTATATCTGTTATCTATACAATACCTTTATGTACAAGACAAGAGAAAAAGCTTAATCTATAAATAATATCACAATGTCCGACGTCATAAACTTCATTCATTAGGTCATTTAAAAAGCAACAGTAACATTATCATAAAGGAAGATTTGTCGTAAAACTAAAGATTTTTGCCCGAAAAATATACAAAGATATATACTTTTACTGTAAGTAACAAATTTAAGTTAGTGCTGCCGCATGCGCAACAGCATAAATCTATGAGATGACCATGTAAGTACCCACATTCACATAGTGTCCCAAAAAGCCAAAGATCCCTTTTGTGTATTTTTTTACGAAGGAAAAGGAATTGTAAGGCATTTGAAGAGTAGTTTATATTAGTCTTTTGTTTTCTGAATAAGGTACCAGACCCCCACTTCCCAGTCTTCTGCGAACATCCTCACCGAGCTATCTTTGGCTGAAGAGAAGAACCATCATAACAATGAGTTTCTCAATTTGAATTCATTTGTCTAGAACTAAAGCTAAGTTGAAAATATAGAGTCTTAAAACATCGTTGTGAAAGATAAAGTCCCCGATTCTTAGGCATGAACTGACACGCGACGCAACACTTAGGGCACCGATCAGCAACACGTGTATAACAAGTTAGCTAAAAGCACGTAATTATGATAATGATATTAGTAGGAGCTTAATTAATACTCCTCGTAAAACAAGGGGGCATTTAAGTATGTAATCAGGTATTTATCTTGTTCATTAAAATGTTCAATCTCTTTGCAGTTAAATACGATTGTTAATTGTGCCGTTTTTGTGGATTGTTTGTGTCAGTTATCAATTAATCTTTGGTGAGTGTGTGGAGCAGTGGTGGCCCAGTGGTAACGGCCGCGACTTACGAGTTGTAGGTCGTAGGTTCAAACCCCGACAGGCGCTTTACTTTGTGTAAATTATTTCATCACCACTGCTCTCAAAACGGTGAAGGAAAACATCGTGAGGAAACCGGCATGTCTTAGAACCAAAAATTCGAAGACATGTGACATCTACCAACCCGCACTGGGCCCGCGTGGTGGATTACGGCCCACTCCCTCTCATAGAGAGGAGGCCTGTGTCCCAGCAGTGGGAACATTATAGGCTGATCATGTTATGTATGTTATGAGTGTGTTTTAGATGTTTTCTTGCATTATGTATTTTCTTATGGCTCTCAGTTTATAACACTTTTTTATGGCTCTCTGTTTATAACATTATTTTTTTATGGCTCTCAGTTTATAACATTTTTTTATAGGTCTGCCCATCTAGCTTCTACTCTGTTATTACATGTCTGCGGGGCTGTGCCCTCTATATCACTTAGGCAGGGTAGCTAAGTAATCTGCCTACAAACAACACAAAACATCATCACGCCTATAATCCCCGAAGGGTTAGGCAGAGATACACCCCTTTGCCTATAGTGCACCCTCATTTTGCGAGTTATGTTTAAGTCCCATGTAATAGAGGTCGACCCGTCCACCGGGCACAAATCCAGACTCCGGGCTGCTACTGAGAAATTCCTGATAGAAAAACCCAATAACTCTTGGCTCGACCGGGGAATTAAACCCGAAGGTCCACATGCTTAGCAGCAGCGGTTTCGACCACTAGACCAACGAGTACTTACGACGAACGAACAAATAACATAGTATTGTCCTTTATAGTAAATAAAAAAATATTAGGTCCAAATGAAATACATGAGAGAACAGCTGTGAAGATATATTTACCAACAGAATTTAGTTCAACCACAGAACATTACTCAGTATAATAAAATGCAACCATGTCCGCAATGTACCCCACGATACATTTACACAGCAACCCATTTTCAACATCCCCATAAGAAGACTATAGAATAGAAAAGTTTTTTTTACTTCAGACAGAGAGCCCATTAAGGTTAGTAAAAATCTTGCTTAAAATCTAGATTTTGTAGGTACAGAAACAGATTTACATACAAATAAAATTCAGCGTGTAGCTGGATCCACCTCGGTGTGAGGCTGCCAATGATGATGATGGGTATGATAAGAAACGGCTCTGACGATTTTTGCGATGCTACTGATTTTGCTTGAAATAAGTAGGATAGGACATTAGCTTATGTACTACGTACTACCTACATTATATTCCCTACGCTTTTTAGGAAAGGGAGCTACATTTAATTTGTCAGTTCAGATTCATTAGCATGGTGATGGCCACCGAATTCAAAGGTGCAAAAGGATTGTCTCTGGTGTAGCCATAAATTCACTACAGCAGATAAAATCAAATCAACCACATGCACACGTTGGCTATTTTCAGCGGCCGTTTGTATTTAGGAATGTAACTTTTCTAAAGAAACCCTGTATCTAATATTATATATAAATGTACATTAAGAAAATCCAAAACGATAATTTTACCAATATATTTAATACACCTGAAATAACACATTTGAATCCTGTAATTCATCGTATACCTACCTAATATTACGCTATACACAAAAATAGTTAACCAAATCAGAACCAAGAATACCTACCAGAAACTCATAAACAAGTACGCAATAAAGAGCAACTGCGCTCGCGCCGCTTCCAGCGCGATCTCCCGCCATTTTCAGCCGCCATGTTTACCCGCGCGGTTCGTCGGCCGGGCGACGCACCAATGGCCTTCACCTCGGCCCCAAGGTCCCTTCCCGGAACAGACGCTGATGATTAATCATCGTCATGATCTGCATTCGGAATGTTTTGTAATGTTTCAGGTTTTCCGAATTTGCGTTTCAGAGAATCTTGTGGCGTGGCATGAGCAACTGTTTTTAAATTGCGTTTCAGGAAAATAATATTGTGTTGTGGTTATGTGTGGTCTCTTTTTATAGTATATCCTGTTATTACTAAGGTAGCTAGGTAAGTAAAGTAATAACTTACTGTAGGTACTGAAGGAAGCAAGTGACAAGCACTTAGTTACCACTAAGGGCTTGTCACTTGCTTCCTTCAGTACCTACATTATTATCATACTGCACGAATCATGACAACCACCTACCAATGATATTATATTAATATATATATATATAATTATATTAATATAATATCAAGTAGGTTAGGTAGGTTGTCATGATTCGTGCGTGCAACCTGCGGTCTATCTGCAAAATGTACCAGTATTTTATATTTAATAAAATATATCCTAACAGCACTTTAAAAGTTGTTTTTCATTATCACCTGTCGCTCATTCTTGTAGATCTTCAAATCGTATTAAACTATAACCACAAAGATTTCTCTGATCGGATTGTCAAGACCAAAAGATCTTAGTCAGCATCTGTGCCGCAAGCTCAGAAGTATCGATTCTAAAACATTGACACGTTCCTCCAAAACAAACACAAAGTTCGTAAACAGACGTGACCAAACATATTCGATTTCAATCTCAAATACAAGTTACAGCCACGTAAAGACTAAAAGCTTAACTTTACTTAAATACTAAGAACAGAATTGATAGGTACCTGGTCTTAATTTTGATAAAGAAACTATTTAATTGATTACGTAACTATAAATGCATATAACTGACCTTTTAAATAATTCTAAAATACAATACATTTATGCAAAAAAAAAAATATGAAAAAGAAAATGAGAAAATATTCTTACAATATAACTATTTGCATGTACCTATATAGAAAACTGTATTATAATAAACTAAACATTTTTATAGGTATGACATATGGTCTATGGGCAATAGGGGGGTAACGTCAGGGTTAATGAGGTTTTTACTTGGAATATTGGACTCTGATGATAAAACAAACCGCATTACATGAAGGGAAAAATCAAGACTCATTTATTTTATGAGTAAGTATAATGTTATCCAAAAAAATATTTAAAAAAAAACTTCATAATTCGAAGTGATAATTTATTACCAATGTCAACACGTAAAACTACCAATATAGAAACTCTATAAATCTACTTCACTGCATTAAATAATTAATGGTCTCTTCCATATTGAAGAATTAAGTAGCACTAATTTAATACAAATATTTAAAAAATGCCCACCGTCACAGTTCAAGTTGGCATAAAACCACGGACAATCGGGCACTCCTCCATAGTTTCTGCGTATCATTATGCCATGATTAGCAACAGTTGGCACAGCCAGTGACCTTGGCAGGTCCCTATAAACCACTCACCTTGACCTGGCCGGTGATCGCAAGGTCATTGTCACTTGGCAACCGATGAAGGTATAGCCAGGAAGTACCGCTCGAAAATATACTTACAACCTAATGCTGGGACCACGCCTGCGTTCGTCACCAAACAAAATAATTACTTTATAATTATGTTTTGCTTACTAAAAAGTAATCACATAAAAAGAAAGAAAGGACAACGATTCGGTTAATTTTTGGTTAAACATATTCGTTATAGTACGAATAAGGTTTTTTAGGGAAATAAAAATTGGAAAATTTGGGAAAAACCTGAAAATGGTGTTGTCTATGGGATTTAGCCCAGTTAATAACAAAATCGAACATCGCAAACATTTTTTTATATGTTGGTCATCTGAGAGTAGTTTGTCGTTAGCAACCCTGAAAACAATGGGCCTTACCACAAAAACTTAGACACTTGTTCAACGCGTGTTTAATGTCAGTTTTATGTCAAACTTCATACAGAAATGTTATGTTTAAAAGGTGTTTAGGCTAAACACGGTTTTGTGGTAATAAGGTATACCTTCAGGATGCGTTTTAGGAATCTTTGTGTTATATTGTTACCTAAATTTGGTACTATCAGAGCTGCAATCTGAATTTGTGAAAAATTAACGCGGTGTTAAAGTTGTTGTGTGTATCTACGCATCAAAGAATTACGATGCTAATGTAGCATCGTAATTCTTTGATGTGTAGATACAACCCTTGCGATTATTAGGACGCAGTCTAATCTTTCGCTACACTATACTCCATTTGAAATAAGGTTAGACATTTAACTAAACCTTTTTTACAGTCCGTTCAACCGATTTTGACTTATATTGCGTTGGTAGCATGAAAAATGGCAGCTGCAGTAGAGAGTTGGTATTGTGTAACCTTTTTTGCTTTGAATGCCATCCTTATGCCGACGGTATAGAAGTCAAAGTCGATTGAACGGACTGCAAAACGGTTTGTTTAAATGTCTAATCTTATTTCAAATGGAGTATAGCGGATAGTGGTTGGTCATATCACTGCATGAACGCTGGTGCGGTCCCACCACAAGTATAATCATCCTGAAAGACGTTCTCACCGCTGGGACACAAGCCTCCTGTTTGCGAGAGGATTTAGGCTGTGATCTCACACGCGGGCATAGTTCGGTTAGATTGATGTCACATGTTTAATTTTTTTTGGTTCTAGGACACTGTTTCCTCACGCCATTTTCCTTCACCGTTTTTAAAGCGTGGTGATGAAATAAATTTTACAAAGTGAAGTGTCTGTCTTGGCTTGAACCCATGGCCTACGACATGAAGTCGGAGCACCACTAAAGCATAAGTGACACAAGATAATTTAACTTTAGCTCGACTATCGTGCTCGTGTTAAAGCTATGCTAATCTCAACTAACTTACAGTTCATGTAAATGGGTTAGATTCTGTGGAAAAGTGGAAAAAGAAGTTCCGGAGTCGAGTTAGTTTATTATAGAGGGATATTTAAAAAAAGATTTTCTAGGAAATTACTGTGTAAAAGTGCTTTAAGGAGTCCTATGATATCTTTTGAGCAAGTTGGCAAGGACCCCTAAAATTATGTTTTCTAAAACTAAAGAGGACACTTTCTTGTATGCCAAATTTTTGAGTTTATCGCATTCTCTATGGTATTATAATGATAATCTTTTCTACGATTTAGAATTTACGGACACGATTTCAAATCGTAACCAATAAGGAGGTTTAAAAGGATACGATTTTCGCTCAGCAATGAATTAGATAGAAATTGGGTAGCTATTGAGCATCATTAGCAGCCTTTTAAAGTTAGGGACAGATACGACAAATACACCTGATATAAATAATAAATATATTACCGAACCGCTTCACATGGTTTTTACGTCTTGAAAAAAAATCACGATTTCTTTACTAGATTGTAATGTATTAATGTACTACATTACACGTCATAAACCTTTCGGAATAAATTCTCTAAATGATGTTGAAAGCCGCATCAAATTCCGTTGTAACGTTGAGAGGAACAACGCGATCACACGGAGAAACATGAGTTAAATTATAATAATTGTGTGTAAAATTATAAATAAATAGATTTTGCAAAAAAAGAAGACAAGTTTTGAAAAAAGGAAAAACATGTAAATCTCTTTGTACATGTAATCTGTAGTTTAATTTTCCAACACTTAGATACTCAGTTCTTACGGAAAATACTACATAGATTTTGTTTCTGAAACATTTTAAGAATCCTATTCGAGTCTAATTAGCGTTAATTTATTCTAACAATCAGCGGATCTATCTTTGACTGATAAGCTTCTCAAGAACGCTATAATCGTCAAATTAGAGGCCAATGATCCTTTGTACGGAATTGTTTTATTTAGTTACTTGTTGCCGAGTAATTTTTAATTTTTTTGGCGATTTTTTTGGACTGATTTTGAGACCTAACATATACTTGAGGTTAACAGAGTTGAAGCTGTCGCATTAACCTGATAATGGTAAGTGTTCAGACTTATGTTAGATAGAAGAGGTGCGCATCGGGCACGATTCCAAACTACAGTCGGTAATTTTTGGCTTAGGAATAGAACCCAAGAATGAAAATATGCAGTGGCCACTGCGACCACAAGTTCGAGTTATCCTACTAATATTATAAATGTGAAAGTTTGTGTGTTTGGATGTTTGTTACTCAATCACGCAAAAACAGCTGAATGGATTTGGATGAAATTTGACACACAATAACAGATAGTTTATAACCTTGGTTAACACAAAGGATACTTTTTATCCAGATATTCCCACGGGATCGAGACTTACGCCGGTGAAACCGCGGGGCGCAGCTAGTTAATATTGAAGTCAAATTGGTTAGCATTATTAAGTTCAAATTTTTACAAGTTCACAAAATGATGATGATTTTTGTTACCAGCTCAGTTCTGTGCACTTCAAGAGAAATTACCGTGAAGGACGAATCATTTTCATTCCTCACGTAGGTATGTACTTTCTAAATAAAAACCCATTCTCCGTTTTCTTGGAAGAATTATCAACGAACCGAACTCGTTGACAAATTACTTTGACAATTCTCTCCGAAGTTCCCTTTGATGTAATTTGTTATAAAAATCAATTATCGAAGCACATAATAATCTTTTGTTTGAGCACTTGTGAAATGTTTTAAGAATGTCATGGAGTGAAATCGTTTTACATTTTTGGCTTTATGATTTCACATAAAGAATTTTTGCTTTTTAGGATTAATTTATCTTTTTATGTACTTAGTAAACGTTCAAAATAATTTTTTTTCAACACACTTGCTCGTAAAGTGGCTCTTATTGAACCGCTTTTAGATTCATAATGCAGTTTATTATGGAAGCGTGCTTTTTACTTTACATTACCGCACTAGTGCGGTAATGTGCGCCACAGATTACTATTCCTAGATTTACTAGTCGGAGTAAAGACATAGCAGTATGGAATTAGTAAGTACTATCATGGCCGCATAGAATTTGTATCCAATAGAAATTGGTTTTAGTGAAGCTTTTTACCAAAGACAAGCTCTCAAAAGCAAGTTTTTATTTAAAAAAAAGAACCATAAGCAAACCAGTGGCCTTTAGTTATGGTAAAAAAAAATCCCATGCATACCCATGGGATTTTTTTTACCATAGCTAAACGTCAGTGGGATACTTACTATACATTAATTAGTAAGAACTGCTCGGGTGTAAATAGAGAATGCACATTTGCGCTTTTTTCCGGTAAGACCGCGGGTGGCACGCGCGCAAGCCACCTAGACGAATCGCGCTGGCCTGCCCGTGTGCCACCGCGTTCGCGCGGAATAAAACTCTATCTGTCCTATTAAGTAAGGGTTTATGTCGTCTGTGGCAATTTCAGTCTATATTGTTCACTACCCTAACCCCATTTGCGTATTATGTATTATTAACATTATTATATTTTTATATAGGCTGTTCAGCGGTATTACCAGTACATTTATTTACACGCGCGCGCGCATCGCTAGCGGAAAAAACAAAACCAGCCGCCAAATATGAATAAATTATAATAAATATTTTGTTAACATTTTTGTAATCATTATTAAAAATGTTGATTGCACGTAGGGGTGAAGAGCGTAAATAATAATAAATAGATTTGACTCTGCCATGGTACGTTTAGTGATATTAAAAAAAAAAAATCTTAATCTTTTTTGTATAGGCCGTCTAACGGTTTTGCCAGTGCCTTTATTTACACCTATGGAAAAACAAAACCAGCCAGCGGCCAGCGCGCCATTTTCCATAAATATTTACTATCGTTTTCGTTGTGTGGTTTATTTTACCTATCAAAAATACAAAATCTAAAGTATTGCCACCAACCGACATAAAAGTTTTTAAAAGAAACTCCGGATAGTCAGTACCTGGCAACAAAGGTCAGTTAAAATTTATAAATCTATCATCTCTATACCTAAGTACGTTATTGTAGCATAAGTTCTTACAACAAGTCTGTTTTTTTCCTCGCAAGTGTCTTGAAAAACATCGTATGAAACGCGTGTACATTGATTATTACACTCTCGGCTACCTTATCGCGTTCGCCTGCGGCTCACGCGAAAATACCGTCCGACTGTAATATCCAAGAGAGCACAATGTACTATTACGTACCGAGGCAGTGACATTATCGAGTTGGTATAAAAATCACCAAAAGGTTCGAAATTTGTCCGTGTCGCTGGGTGTTTTATTGTCGTCTATTTATTGTTGGATGAAAAAAGATTAACGTCAGTCTTTCTTTTAATTTATTTTATAAGTTATTTATTTATTTATTTATTTATATAACAATTGCTTTTGTACTTATGATTTTAATTCACTGTTTTCGTATTTTATAATACAACAATTTTGGTATGCCAAGTAATGTTAATTTTAGCTCTTTGTAGTGGGAATCCGTGTCTAAAACGAGCAAAAAAGATAATCCTAATTTTCAGCGTCTTCTGACCATACAAAAAATTCTAACACTGCCTGTTTACGTAATTTCTAAAACCGTATAATATTTTTTATAGCAATTCAAGTGTTAAAAATTGCGTAGTTTAAAACAATGGGAACTGATTGAATTTGTTGCGCCGTTTTGTGTAAAAACTAGTTTATTTTTGACGGTAGGTATGTTCGACGGTTGTGCTTGCATAGCATCTTCATCGAAACATGAATTTGAGGTCCTTTAGCTGCTGAGGACTGAAGCCGTTGATGCTTTCTGTGGAGCTACTTTGGATGGAGCATTTCGCCTTGACCAACTCCCAAACTGTAGTGATAAGAGTGGAGTGTGACTATTAAAATCCAGGGGTTCGGTAAAAGCAAATCATCTGCCGGAAAAGGGTGTTTTCTCTCCAGCTGAGAGTATATCTGGAGAACACGGTGCCTCTACAGGATCCTGGCTGCCTTTAAATGATCTTGGTCTAACATAAATTGAAAAAAAAAATCCTTGTCAGAGTTTGAAACGTCACTTCTTTTTGATGACTTATAAATGACATCCTTTATTTACCATTTTCCCTTCTTTGATTTGTAATTGCCACCTTTTCATCCAAATGTTCCGATGAATCAGTTCAGTCGAAAGGCAATTTGAAACAACTGCAACATAGAGGTTGGATCTGATCCGTTATCTAATTGCACCGCAGATTCGGCGTAAAAAGATGTCTGATGATAATAATAAACTCCAATTCTTTTTCTATCTCCAGGAAATAGTGTTTATGCAATTTGGCGATAATATTGATGGCATTCAAAATGCAGCATTGTTTAGACCTTACGGGTAAAAATAAAGAAAAAACATGTGGGGCGCGAATCTGGCGCAGACGATCTGAAATAGATTTTTTACACATAATATTTATTACCTGTTGATTATTCGGTCTGCTGACTTGAATATCTAAAGCGAATAAATAAAGATTGACGGACTGATATGAACCAGGACTGTTAGGAAATCAGCGCTGAAAGTCATTGAACTGATCCTTTTAAAATTTGTCTTTTATTCTGATACAGATTATTAATTTATCCTTCACTCAACACGTTTTATTTCGAACCGACCTTACTTTCTCGGTGATTCTAAAAATAATCTTATTCTGGGAATAATCAGCAGTATTTTTAGACTTAGAACGTAGTAAACAAAAGAATAGAAAAATATACAACTCTGACGCATGTGTATTTTGCAACACATTTGATGGAACATCTGTTGATGGAATAGACTCTTTTTTTTAACATACGGTACAGCTTTTCCTTCCTCTTTTACAGTTTATACTAATCTCAGTTGCTTCTAAATGTTGCTTTGTGACACTTTGTAGTTTGCTTATTACCTATTCAGAACTTGATTCCTTCAAAAACGCAATTCACTATGGCTTCTTTATGCAGTCTTATCTAAATTCAAAGCTCATCGTTTCCAATTTGTAGACACAAATATGGAATTTATTCAACACCACCAATTTTATTTTCAAATTCAGTTCTAGCTAGCACTTTTCTATTGTTGATATGATCAATAGCCCTATCAAATTGAATGCCATCATAATCTTTTTTAACTATCTCTATACGTACAGGAATCGGTTACGCCCGAAAAACAAATGTTAGATTATTCGTTCCGAGTTTTTTTAGGACCCGAATTTTATTGGTCCCAATTATTTTTAGCTAATTGTGGGGCTGGGTCGAAAAGATTATGGCATAATAGCGGGTTTCGGCAAAAAAGGGCATGACTGAAGTTTAATTTTAATTCTATGGACACGGTTCAGTTCACTTAATTTAAAGGATCTATACCTAATACCTATACTGTTAGGTACCCTTTTTTACTTAATATTTTTTCTGGTTTGTCCTGATTATTGCTGGGGTTAATCTTTTTCGTGATGATTCATTATACGATACGTGTCCTAACTTTTTTTAACAATCAATCTTACATTAATTGGATTCCCATTATTGTCCCTTACCGTTATGATTATGAGTCATATGATTTCTAGTTATTTTTTCTGTTGTTCTATTAAAGTCTCCTTTGGTTTTGTTGTGCGTCTGATAATACATGATTTTAGCAAGTGGCGGTTTGTGGTGACAGATTTTGTGTAACACTGATTATTTTTACTTTACAGATACATTTTACAAATCAATGTTTTGCGCCGTAAAACCCATACAAGTACAATAACACTTTGGTTGTAATTCTTACATTAGATTTAGAAAAGTTTCTTGATCTCATCATCAGCAAACGTGCTTTGATGATGATTATGCTTGAGTTGCATGATCTACCAGTTGGTTTATATCTTTATTTGTCAAGATACTATTGATATTCGTTGATATTTTGTAGAATTACTCTTTGACACGATCTCCTGTTTTTTTTACTATTCTGTACATACATTCATAGTCAGCCTATAATGTTCCCACTCCTGGGACACAGGCCTCCTCTTTGAGAGAGGGAGTGGGCCGTAATCTACCACGCGGGCTCACTGCCGGTTGGTAGATGTCACATGTCTTCCAATTTTTGGTTCTAAGACATGCACATATTCTGTAACAGTTATTTTTTAAATATTACCTATAATACTGTATTAATTTCGCATGTGTACACATCATATCATGTGTTCTATACTCCAGTATGCTCACCACAAATAAATTACTGTCGCGATCTTTCCCTTTTAATAAATTAATATATATATTTTCTTGATAAATATTGCTCTTTCGTATCGTATAGTGCGTAATAGAAGTATTTTGTCCCACACTTACTTGCACTAATGTTCCTCCGTAGTCAAGTTTATTTTTTAAACAACTGCTTTCTAAGCTAGCTATTAATGTAGGGTTATTTTAACTTTTGATAAAAGAAATTTTCATCTTACTTCCAACTTTTCACATTATTTTTTATTTCTCAGCCTCTCATTTATTATACATAAAACACGAATCTCTGCAATATTTTTCCCCATTGCATCGAGTGTTTACGTAGTACCAAGGCAACAGTTGAAGGTCAGAGTTCGATGCTCGTGGTCAATGATACTCGGTGGGCGAGACGTCTACGACGCTTTACCTTAATGGGATTAGCAGTGTGTATGCCGATTGGAAATGTTTTAATACTTGTGTTGTATGTTACGGCTTTATTCAGCGATTTGGATTTTTTCTTTTCTCAGAATTGTATTGTATTAGATCTCGTTTTTTCATACCAAGTTTCTCATTTTATAAGGCTTTACATTCTATATTGTACAAGTGCGAGTACAGTTTTCATGCTAAATATTTTTCCATGAAAATATATATCCTATATAATATATCCTTGGCCAATTGTGAGCGGACCCCCTCAAATCAATTTTATCACATTTGTTGTTTTTTTTTTTTTAATCTGTATGTGTTTGCAACAATATTCTTTTCATACAGGCATAATTTGACTTAATTTTCACATAGACTTAGCCTGTCGGCTGTCATTCAGATAGATTCATAAGTAAATTCAATGCCAAGTTGCCTATAGCTTATTTATCAAAGTGAAGTAGTAAACATTTCTCCGAGACGTTTTTAACGACTTCTTCTATGATAAACACCTGATACACCCTCTATCAGCTGTTTTTACTTCACATGTCAACAACAAATTACATGATAATAATAATAAGTCATAAAAAGTTATTTATTATCATTTATCACGTAATTTGTTTTTACTAATGATAGCTGCTTATCATTATTAAGATTGAACTGAATGCCCCGTTCGTCTAGTCTTCGTAAGTGCGACTACTGACTGGACCTGGGTTCAATTCGTAGGTCAGGAAAAGTGTTATACTCGTAGTATTACTGACAGAAAATAATAACTTGTAGTAACCTGAAGTCTGAATTTGTGCCCGGTTAATGGCAAGAGGCTCATCCCCTATTAAGTACATGGAATTAAAACCGTACTAGCGAAATGTTTGTGCCTTACATACCACTGCTTACAGTACTTAGATGTAGCATCGGCAAAATTCGTAAAACCGATAGCCATCCGAACTGAGTGCGCCTTCAAAATCCCCAATTTTTATTACTACTTTAGGTGAAAATGATCTTTACGCAAACGCAATAACTTGTAAAGTCATATAGCCAAATACACTCGAAAATTAGAATGAGTGAATGCAATTTTTTAAATTTATGTTGCATCTAAGTTGTGTTATACTGTACCTCTCTTCAAAGTTATTGAAATTTCCCGTTCTTGCAGTGGTTGAAATTTATTTCTTAGTGAGGTCCTGTTATGTTTTCCTGCAACTCTGCTTACCCTCTTTATATCAATGTGATGCGTCATGTTCTAGCTACAATAATATACTTTGATGCATCAGTAATATTTCTATTAGCTCATCCGACCAAGATTAATGTTTGGGTTCGCAACAGTTCAACCGGGATTTGTACCCACGACCTTCTGACCGGGACTTGGCATTGTTAGTTTAGTAATAGTCTATTTATACCTACTTGGTCGAACAAATTGTTTTTGTTTTTATGTTAGCCTTCACTGTCCCACTGCTAAGCAAAGGCCTCCGCCAAATCTTACCGAACATCCTTTTCCAGGGCCACCTCGATCCAACCCTTGCGGTACGCGTGGAGATCGTCTCGCCATCTGATCCTGGGCTGGCCTCAGCGGAACAAATTGTTATAAAGAATTAATAAATTAGTCATTTAGAACGGTTACCTATATCTGCAATATAAACATCATCACGCCTGTTTTTTCCTGCAAGTGTTAGCAGAGCTGGTGTATTGGTACACACGTTTCGCCAGTTATCTTTGACTTCCATGTATGGGGGCGAACTGCCCCGTTGATCTCGTGGTCGCAAGCGCGACTGCTGAGCGTGGGGTCCTGGGTTCAATTCCCAGGTCGGGCAAAGTTATATTGGGTTTTTCCATCTGGAATTTCTCATTAGTACCCCGGAGTCTGGATATGTGCCCGGTTGATGGGAATTGGCTCGACCCCTATTACATGGGACTTAAACATAACTGGCGAAATGTGGGTGTTTCTATCTACTATGGGTACACCTCTGCCTAACCCTTCAGGGAAACAAGACGTGATGTTTGTTAGGTGACCACTTCTCTAGACAGAGGCTGTCGCTTGTTCTTGCCTAACCCTTCAGGGAAACAAGACGTGATGTTTGTTAGGTGACCACTTCTCTAGACAGAGGCTGTCGCTTGTTCTTTATTTTTGCCTTTCAATGTATAAAAACATTGTCGAAAATAACAAAATAGCATGGTTGAAAAAACCTAGGACATGTTTGCAATGTATTTACGTGACATCTCTCACAACTTCCGCACAACAAGCAGGCACTCAACATTTTCCTTCATTCCAAAAATATGTGTTTTTCCGTGTACATAAAAAACTCGCCCAATTAACCTGTCGATGGTAACATGGCAAGAGTCCTGAAAACGACACGGTACACTAAAAATGAGATGTGTACGATGCATCTACGTTAACCGACATTTTTGAACCCCAATGTACTATATCGAGCAATTTATTTCCCACGAACAACGGGAAATTGAGATTTTTATGTGAAGATATTTATAAAAAAATGTGTATTCGTTTGACGAACGCATTTGCCTTTTGCGGTTGAGTTAGGTAGGAACGCGAACATATTTTTCGGGTGAAATCTTGATAACACGTCACTAATATTTCTTTGCTGAATCGGGAATGAAGGAGGAATGGGGATGGCTTGAAGGTAAACATTTTGATTCCTGATTGCGAAACTGATACGTTTTTGGTGTTCATATTTCGTGACTTGGAAGACAACGTTATAGGTAATTGAAGAAGCAAGAAAGGGTTATGCCATTGTTGGTAACAAATAATAGTAATTCATAGATAGTTTTCAATTATCTACTAGGCTTTATCCACTTTGAATTGTCAGATTAGTTTTTGTTTACAGTCTATCTTACGACATTAACTTAACACCTCTTCCGATCCTTTATTTTGATATCCAAATAGTTTATGACTTGATAGACCTACATATAACAGATGAAACCATGTATCCTTACCAAACAAGTACTGCCCAAATTACGCAAAAGAAGCCACTGGAAAAACCTATTATCTGCATAAACATAACTCTATTTATACTAAATCCTTCTGGTTGTACCAGCAAATAGCCATAGTTATTACAAGGCGGTAATTCTCTCCTAACTTTGGACTTTACCAAATTACAAGCGTTTAAAATTCAGGAGTTTTGCTCACTAATCTCTTACTAGTTCGCACCAACCGCGTCCGATGTACAAATATTTACAGGGACGACCCAGCTGAGGTCAATTTTCCTACTACCCGCAACTGAAACATCATAAAAACTACTAGAATGATACAGCAAAATCCATGTTACCGTCCCAATGTTAAAGTTGAAATTAGAGTGATCGAGCACCAGTCGTAAAATTGAAGACGGGTGCAATAAAATTTACGAAAACGGATTTTAAATTTAGATTGCTAAAGTTCATTTTGGGTTGGTAGGATCGTAAAAATCTTTGCTAATCCAAAATGATGTAGGACAGATAACTTTGCTAAGTGATTTTAGACTGTATGTTTTGTTTTCAGAGTATGTTTTTCAGTGTTTTTCATGAGATACAAGTGCAGTGCACTTTGCCTGCGGTTCAGTGATGCACCTCAGAGCACGAGACTGATTTATGGTTATAATAAATATATGGGTGTTTAATGTTCAAGATTATCTATAGTGAGTAATAAAAGACGGTGTTTGTGTGTAAAATCTGTATGCTAATGTGAATTTTATGTCTAAGATAATTTTGCTCGGAAGTTGGAAAAAATATGTGACATTGTCTTGATTTTGACTTTGAGAGAGGAATTGTCTTGGGAATTTTGAACGGATTTGAGGTACAGGGTAGCGGTATTACTGTCTTAGGGTGAATTTCACCTGAAACTGAACTCGATTAACACATCTAAACCGAGTTATAGGGCTGTCAGAGTCATGATTGTTGGGGACTATTGAATCTGACAGGTCTTGCCGGTTTAGATGTGCTGATTGCATTTAGTTTCATTGATAGGTACGCCCTTATAGTGTGATTAGGTAAAAAAACTGCCGTTTAGGTCTCAGATTGAAAGATTTAAACGGCAGTTCATTATTTATATTATACTAGCTTTTTCCCTTCGCCCGCGTGGATGTGGGGTATCGTCTCACGGGAACGTACTACCGGGATACTTAAGAAATGCTGGGTTTCCTATACAAACTATCATCTCCGATAGAGGCTATGTCCTCCCCGGGATGCCATCCATCCGTCCATCCGTTCAGTGGTTTAGGCGTGAAACATACAGATAGACAGAGTTACTTTCGAATTTATAATATTAGTATAGATAAGATAACCTCGTTAGGAATTTTATTTTACTTTACTTACTAAAATCTACCATTTTGGTAACTATATTGTTTTATTTTGCATATAGCAACCCAAAATTTTCCCCTATTTCATGAGACTTACCTCATAACTGGCGAAATTAGGTGTACTCAACACCTCTGCATCTCTCACCTTTGGGGAATACAGGTGTGAAGTTATCACCGTGCTTTAGCAGCCTTCTAACTAAATGACAATCGTTGTTTAGAGCCTGGTTAAGGTTCAGGCTTATCTCTTCTTACTCATAACTAAATATTACGAATTATCTATTCCCCGCCGAAGGGTTAGGCAGAGCTGTACCTATATGTTATAGAGGCTATGTCCTCCCCGGCATGCCATCCATCCGTCCATCCGTTCAGTGGTTTAGGCGTGAAACATACAGATAGACAGAGTTACTTTCGAATTTATAATATTAATATGGATAAGATACCCTCGTTAGGAATTTTATTTTACTTTACTTACTAAAATCTACCATTTTGGTAACTATATTGTTTTATTTTGCATATAGCAACCCAACATTTTCCCCTATTTCATGAGACTTACCTCATAACTGGCGAAATTAGGTGTACTCAACACCTCTGCATCTCTCACCTTTGGGGAATACAGGTGTGAAGTTATTACCGTGCTTTAGCAATCTTCTAACTAAATGAAAATCGTTGTCTAGTTAGAGCCTGGTTCTGGCTACTAGGTATCTCTAAACTTCTCAATCTGCCTAGCCTTTTCCCAACTATGTTGGGGTCAGCTTCCAGTCTAACCGGATGCAGCTGAATACCAGTATTTTACAGCGACTGCCTATCAGACCTCCACAACCCAGTAACTGGGCAATACGATACCTCTTAGTAACACTGGTTGTCAGACTTTCGGGTTTCTGACAACCCGTAACGACTGTTAAAGATCCACGAATGACAGCCGGGACCAACGGCTTAACGTGCTTTCTGAGGCACGGAGGAGTCTCGGTATGTAAAGATGGTCACCCATCCACAGACTAACCAAGGTAAGCGTAGCTTAACCTGATGGATCGACCCGTGTGGCTGTTATTACTTAGCCACGAGGTAAGTTATAACAACCACACTAAATATCACGAATTATCTGTTCCCTGAAGGGTTAGAGGCAGAGGTGTACCTATAGTAGGTACACTCACATTTCGCCAAGCCAGACTTTTTTTTTTTAACCTCAACTTGGAAGTTCTTTGCCTTCATCTCACCTGATGGTAAGTGATGATCAGGCCGAAGGTGGAAGCGAGCTTCACCTGGAATTCCCAACCACAGAGGAACTGGCTATCTTACCTCTAACTGCCCAAACACAACAATGCTGTTAACATTGTTGTTATGGCGACAGACTTAGATGAGATGGTGGTAGCTAGCCAGGTGGACTTAGAACAAACCCTATCCAGCAATCAAACCGAGCAGAAAATTTTGGGATTCGATCGCGGGTCCTCTGGGTCTGAGACGGGTGGTCAACCATTAGACTACAGAGGCGGGTATTGCTATCGACCGGGTACAAATTCAGACTCCGGGCTGCTACTTACTGAGAAACTCCTGTTTTAGATATAATAATTATGTAAACACAGGGTTTTGGGACGATGATATATAGTTATTTTAAATTCTCACAGCTGCGGAGCACTAGACGGACGTCAGACCAATATGTCAAGTGCGCTGTGTATTTTAATGAAGCTTCTAGAATAATCTAGAAGCTTTGCCCTGATTGGCCGAACGGATTGTGGTAGGAGCGGTTTGTAATAAGGTCCTGTTACACTGTTAGAAAAAACCCAGTAACACTGCCCGACCTAGGAATCGAACCATCGAACTCCTTACACCTTTCTGGAAATTTCCCTAATAAGAAAATTATTTCCTGATACCAACGAACGTCATGTTTCGAAAACCATCTATATATCAACTCTCATAAAATACATACGGCCGTAATTTATATTGGCTGATGTACGTAAACAGAGTTTGTTTATTTTATTTAGCAATGGTTTACATTAGCAGTGCATGTGATTTCAAAATCACCTTGGATGCAACGAGATGTGAGCTTGTTTCGTTCCGACATTTTGTTTGGTTTTGAACTGCAGATATTTAGTTTCTGTGTAAAATGGTTGATGAATTATTTTAATGGTGGTACAGAGTATACGGTGCTTGAATAGATAATAATTTATAAGTACATTTCTTTGTGTGGGTGTTGCTGTTCAGTAAATTATCGTACGAAAGTTTTTTTTTTCTGAAAAGAGGCTGAATCTGATTCAGACAATTGTATTGATTCAAAATCCTTGTCCCCTAGTAATCCCTAGCTTTTCTCAAGGGTGTCAATAACGTGTTAATGTGTACAGTCCGGGTTCGAAAGAATCTATGAAACTGACAGGTGTCAAGAAAGTGACACCTGTCAGTTTCATACTAACGAATAGGTGTTTTGCGAATTTGATCTTTATTATAGAAATTTTCCTACTCACAAGAAAGCATTCTTTTGAGGGCTGGACTTTCATGAAATAAACTAGATAACTTGAATATGGAAGTAAACACTTTGTTTGCACGAATACATTTTTATTTCAAGTGAATGACACAAGTCATTATCAAAAAAATAATGTTCGAATATCCATTTGAAATGTTGTTGTCAACTAAAAAGTTTCACACTTCCCGGTCCTCCTTTGTTGTTAAGTACAACAAAGGAGGACCGGGAAGTGTGTGTTCTTTTTAACAGGCTCTTACTAAGAATTAGCGAGTTAATATTTTAGTATTTTCTCTCCTGATGCTAAGCTTTAATCCGGTTGACGATTAGGGCATACTTATCTAGAAGTAACCTTTTCACTGGAGTCCCAGGTAATAGCTAAGTATTGGGAAATAAATTGATTTCGTTTATGTGACTCCATAGGAAAAGGACCCTAGATATATGCTAAATAATTAAACGTGGTATGTGATTATTAGGAGGCTGGAGATTTGGGCACGCCACAATGCGGCAATAAGTCCCCTCTTTGAGGAGTGGCTAGAGAGGCCACGGCGTCCTCACCTTCCACCTGACACAGGTCCTTACCGGACACAGTTGCTTCGGGAGGTTCCTGTTTCGGATAAGGCGGGAAGAGACGCCCGGGTGTCACCACTGTGTGGATCGCCCGGAGGACACGGTGGAGCATACGGTGGAGGTATGCCCTGCTTGGGCGGAGCCCCGCCGTGTCCTCTTGGAGGCGATTGGCGGCGGTGACCTCTCGCGTCCGGCCCTGGTCCAGGCCATGGTACGGAGCGAGAGGGCATGGGAAGCAGTCACCTCCTTCTGCGAAGCAGTAATGCTCGCGAAGGAGGAGGCGTAACGCGTGAGGGCGAGGCAAGTTTTCGCCCTCACGCCCCCAACCGTCGCCGTTGGAGACGCCCTGGGCATCGGGAATCCCAGGCGGATTCCCAGCCACCATAGGGGCGGGCTTGCGGACGGCGAGCAATGGGTAGCTCGCCGTCCGATTAGGACTAGGCCCGAGTCGATGGCGCGTCGTGTTCCACGCGCGCCTTAAAGAGATGTCAGCACAATTGGCGGGGTCCGCTAGGATCGATGCCTGCCAGGGTTGCGGGTTAGTCCGAAAGGGATACCGGGATCTTGGCAACAGGCAACTGAAGGAACACGGGTGGGGTTTAGTCAGTAAAAGTCTGACACGCCTTTCAGCTCCACCCAGTGCGGGAGAAGTCATAGGATGATTTCCAAACTTCAAAAAAAAAAAAAATTGATTCTGGAGATTGAGGACTGAAAATCTATAAGTAAAATCTTAAAAATCGAAATCTATGTCTGAATGCTCCGTACCCGTTGCGAGAGAGGGCATCGCTTATTTCCACTTGATTTGAATTAAATCAGAGTGTTGGCATCCTACCTACCTCCCAAGGACCAAGTCGTGAAAATACCCCAGAAATCACCCGTATCAGCAGAGATAGCTATAAAATTTATTTTCGCCACACATTTACACGAAAATGTGTTGTTTATATGTAAGGACGTCCGGGTCAAAAGCCGAGCTGTTTCGAGCTGTTATTATTGAAATATGCCCAAATTTACGAACAGAGAATATTTATACTTTTATAGGTACTTGCAAAATGCAGGGGGAATGCACTGGGAAGTGAGCGTATGTCAGAATCATGTGCGATGGGTGCCAAAGCGTCCACTGCAGCTTGTGTAGCGTGCTTCTGATTCACGGCTAAGTCTGCTGTGTTTTCCAATAGCCGTTCTGGAAATCTTCATGTCTGGAGTAATAAGTTCCTTGAGGTGTACGGGGACAGCTATGGTAAGTAATAAATCAAATAGTTCGAAATTAACAAGGAAAATAGATACCTAGTAGTTTGTAATTTACACTAATAATAATTATTATAAATAGAAAAGGATTTGTATTTTTGTTTGTAATGATTAAATTCAAAAACGACTGAACCAATTTAAAAAAATCTTTCAACAGTAGAATGCTGTATCACTGAGTAACATAGACTATAAATTATAAAGATATCACGCGGGAGCAGCCGCTGGTGATGGCATAATCAGCCTATAATGTTCCCACTGCTGTTCGTACATTTCGAAAATATTGTAAAAGCCAATTATCTTTTAAAAGAGTAACCATGGAGTTTCTTGCCCGCTCTTCTCCATAGGAAACGACCAATTGGAACCGTGCACCTAGCTTCTGACGTTTCATAAGTGCCCATGTAGGTTTGAGCGATATTTATCGTAGTAATGGTTGATAAACCATTATTGGTCCTGGTACTTGTTGGCAGGCCTACACTGTCCTCCACTACATATTAACACTGTAATTTGAGTAACATAAGTGCCCATGTAGGTTTATGTGAAATAAAGATATTTTTATTTTGATTTTTGATTTTGCTAGGACACAGGCCTCCTCTCGGTAAGAGAGCGCTGGGGGCTGCTAGTGATGGATGAAAAAAAAGAGCAAATAAAAATAACGTAGGTGCAAATACGAAGTAAATGACAGCCCACTTACGAGTTTGACGTCCGGAACATTAGGCAAGCGTGAACTGTCATTGACCGTATTATCACTTACCTTCAGGCCAGATAAAAGGCATTCGCGAGCAATAAAAGTAAAAACATTTTGACTGTGATGTTTGTTGGCGATAAAATATTTGTGTTTGATTTCTTGCCAAATAAAGTGCTTTTTCACAATACTTAAAAGCTGTTTTGGTTTTCTCTAGAATCGAGGGAGAGGTTTTCTCAAGTCCGATTTCACCAATTTCGTTCCCTGAACTATTAAAATGTAACATTCATACGGTTTTCAATAGAATATAAAAACTTTTTACAAAAAAAAAACAACCGACTTCCAAAAAAAAAGTGAAAAATAATTTAATTTCGGAAGTCGGTGTCTTTGCTTTTCAATTTTCGTTTTTTGCCACCGACTTCCGAAATTAAAGTTATTTTTCACTTTTTTTTTGGAAGTCGGTTGTTTTTTTTTTGTAAAAAGTTTTTATTTTTCACTTTTTAGTTGTGGTAACTACCCCACACAAATTCGTATATCGTTGTCTGCTATGTGACGGAGTCAATTAACATGTCATCAACATCGCAAAGTGGGAAAACTACGTAATTATTGAAGCTAACTCAAAAACTACGCAAGCAAAATTAATAAAATTTATATGGGACCACCTCTGAAGCATGACCTACCAAACAAAAAAAGAATCATCAAAATCGATTCATAATTGGCGGAGTAATCGGGTAACATACACACAAAAAAAAAAAAAAAAAAAAAAAAAACATACAGACGAATTGAGAACCTCCTCCTTTTTGAAGAAGTCGGTTAAAAACAGCCAATTCTGCAAACATGATACACAGTTTTCCTCGTAATCTTCCATCTAAACTCGCGAGAATTAATACTACAAAAAATATAAAAAATGACCGAGTATTTATCATTTCCAGCGAGCCGAAATCTGTCCGTCCGTCCGACCGGAAGTTCGTCATTATCGGACGGATTCTTGCTCTCTGGTACGGAGCCAAGTTCACGGCTGTCCACGTAATTCTTAAAAGACAGAACTTGTTTTTTTTTAGCAGATTCATTGGAAAATCGTCTAGCGTTTGTTTTGATTTTTGTATCTCATTTAACGTAAGAACATGTTCATTAGTAGTTGGGAGATGTTACAGCACTTTTGTACGGTTTTTATGTATCAGGGTGTGTTGACAGACTAATCTCACAAGCAAATCATCATTCTATAGCTTAGAAGTTTATTTATAAACGTTCCTTAAAGTTAAGTGACGTTAAAACGTCAAAATATATGGTTAAACAGTTGCCAATCATCACTTAACATATGCAACGTTTATAAATAAATCCCATAGAGTTCTAGTTTATTTCTTAGTAACAGCCCGGAGTTTGGAAGTTGGCGGTGTGATATCACCGTAGCTCGGAAAGCACGATATAAGGTTGGCAATACGCCTGATCTCTCTCCGGTCGAGTCGGATTGCCGTCCCATCGGACTATGAGAGTGAAGGAAGAGAAAGTGCACCTGTGTCTGCGCACACGCTTGTGCACTATGATATCTCCCGCACTGAAGGGTTGTCCCGCTGAGATTGATCGCTATGGCCGAAACTCAGTCTGGAAGACTATTATAATCTAGCCACTGCTGATCAACATATTATTAGTACTTCAATATTATCTGATCTGCGGATATCTTGCAAGCGACAGCAAAAATCTAACGTACAAATTGCTCTGGATAATACAAAAGTAAGCTCCAGTTTGTTTGAAATCAAATTAAATAAAATGAAATTGATTATTCTGTAAATAGGATATTGGAATCACTCTTAAACGTCATAAAAAAATGGTAAAAAGAAGCTACATGAGGTCGACGTTTCCTATCTGACTACTCTGAGAAGAAAGGCCGAAACAAACTCAGACGTCTCTTTTAAAGTCCAGACATAAAATCTTGGTTAGGCCATATGAGGACCATGTAGATTAGAGTCTGAAATGGTCTTTTGAGGAAAGAACCATACAGATTTGAGTGGACCTGTCCAGTCAGTGCAAGCATTTGTCAGTAATAGTGGAGCTCAACTCAGAACTTTTTAAATTCGCAAAGATTAGGTTGTGCGACAACTAAAATATTTGCTATGCATCAATAATGATCCACTGTGTATACAGCCAGCAGTCATAAAACTCTCAGCTAGCTTCCTTATTACAATTACAGTAAGTACTGTAACATATTATTAACTACTTTATTGCCTAATGATTAATACCTAGTAGGTAGTGGTAATACACATTCGATCTGCATACCTAAATACTTGCCAGCGACAGTTGGATGGGTGCCCGATTATAAATGAGGAAAATACCTGAGCAGAATATGTACTTATGTTGTTAATACTATAATTGTGAAATTGTGGAGATAAAAAATTACGTATTGCATTTATAATTATTATTGCATTATTATTTTTAATTAAGGGGGAAATTCACCAATGTAACTGAACTGATCTAATCCGCGTTTAAAATCTGTCAGTGTCAATATTCCACAATGGCACTGACAGTTCTTGCGTTCAGTTAGTTTAATTGTTGAAATTCGCCCTTAGTTGACCATACATAAATCAGCATTATCTAGTTTCTGATTCTGAAAGCCTATTTAATTTAATTCACTATCAAATCTGAGGTCAAACAAAAGGGCATGACGTATTATTAAGGGCAACCACAACAAATTAATTTGATAGAACTGCAGAGCTATTCTTAGGTAAAAGTGAGCTTTAAGTGAACTGTCATTCACTTCAAGCTCATCCAGCATCAAGTGGAATGACAGCACACCTGCACCCGTAGCATGACATCTGTCATTTTGTCTATTCTTCCGTCGACAAAACCCGTTTCTACTGTGGTCATGCTACGCGTGCAGCTGATCAATTAATTAGAGACGTCTTCTACTGCAGTATTTTACCACGCAATAGGTATTATGGGCTGGTGTCCGCAACTCCATGTCAGTGACATCTTGCGTCCGGGTGGGAACATCGATAATAAGATTCAAGGAAGGCCAGCAACGCCTTGGTTTTACTGTAAATCTCACGGAGATGGAGTGTATTTGGTTTACTGTACTTTGCCCTATAAGTGGCGACCACGGGCAGTGTAGCAGCATTGGAGCTGCTGTCTCGTCGTCCTCCATGCAGGCACTTTACAGCGGACTGTCTGTCTGCCTGTGACTCCTATGACAAAGATGATGTGTTTATTGTAGTAGTATTTACCAGAGACCCAGATGTTTTTTTTTATCCTGTATTATCCCACTGCTAGGAAAAGGTTTCCCCCACACCTGCCAACTTTTCCGTTTGTATTCTCTAGTCAATCTCCCAAGATATTATTGAGACAAATATCGATAGGTACTCTGTTTCCACTTATAGATTTATCATCTAACTATACATCGTCAAATCCTGCTTTTTCTAACACGAAGATATATTGTGATATGACAAAAACATAATGGTTATGAAAATAATCCTCCCTATACCATGTCAACTAGTCCATTTCGGTCCAAGCTTGATATATCTACTTTCTCAGTCGTAAAATAAATCATATAACAAAACAGGACACCGGAATTGAATATCATAAAGTTTATATGTATCCCTTTGTGAGTTGAGTGTTGACTAATCTGTTCGTCATTCTGGTATAGTAGGAGAAGTTGTAATAGGTAGGTACACTTACCTACGCTATATACGCGAAAGTCTAAAGTCAAATCATAGAATTCACTTATTTAAATGTTAAAAATGTTTAAATGATTGTGATACTTATTATAATGTGTTATTGATTATAAGAATAGTATAATATAATTTATTATAATATAAAATGTATGAATAATGATAATTGTGATATAAATTATAAGAATAGTATTCTATAATAATATAATATAAAATATACGAATAATGATAATTAGTAATAACATAACTATAGACTGTATAACTGGAATATTGAGTATGTTTTGTGTTTAATTTTTAATTTAATATTATTAACCAATTTGCAATGGGTTTACAGGCAACTAAGTTCTAAGAACCAACCTATTGTTACCATATCCAAATTCTGTACACTTAGTTCGCAATAAAGAATTTGAATTTTAAATCTTTGAAGTCTAGAGTTGTGGAATTCTCATTCCAACTTATTTGTGTTTGTTATGGTCCCATTCCCATTTGACCATTATTTTACAAAGCGATGATTGATGAGTGATTTTATTATTTTGAAGCGATGATACCGTACAAAACAGCAATATTCTTAGGAAAAGACATGATTGTGAAAACTTGTAAAAGTTGTATTTAGAATATTTACATCTACAGTGACTTTTTCAAATACAAATTTCCACTTATCATTGTTTCTGCTTATACAATCTTAGTTAAATAGCATGATTGTATATTGTACGTACAAGAAAATTATCAAAACAAAACAGCTGCCAAAATTGATAAAAGTGCCATCTATCGATTTTACACGATACTAGAGCGAACCTTGACCGAGTAGTGGGGGTCGTTAACCTGTGACGCGTGACGCAATAACCTGAAAAGTGCGCAGGAGTCTACGATTGAATGTTTTGGCTATAAAAATAATGTTCTGCGGTTGTGCTAATGATAATTTTGTCATATTTATTTGGTTGCCATTTTGTAATGTAATGAGTAATGAGGTTAGTGATGTAATTATTGTGTTTATATACGTTGTTAACTAACTCTTTGCAATTATTATGTTCACCATTTTATTTTTATCTTTCCGTTCTTTTGATCTTAATTTTCATTTTCAATATAAGTAGTTTTCGAGCCCATGTAATTGTTTAGATTACTTTATTCAGCTGTGACTGAATTCATTACTTCCTAACTTCACTGTTATAATAGCTTTATTTTTTAAAGACTTCTTCCATTTATGAAAAATGCGTCAAAGACACTTTTTGTACCTATTAGTTCACCGTTGATCTAATAGTACGGTCAGCAGCGACTGTTTAAGTCTTTTGCTTTTATTCATCTTCATTTAAAATTAAAATATTCGACACAAAGCATTTTAGCATTTCATGTAACAGTCACGAATTGATTCTTCTTTTCAGCACTTGAATGTTACCAACATCTAAACTGGTAACCGCCTTCCTTGCTGACCGTAGTTCCTATAATGCCTACTGCTAGCCGTGATCCAACTAGAAATTAGCACTAACTGTTGTTGATATTGATGGTTAGAATTTAAATTCATTAGTTGTTTACATTATTTATTATGTTGTTGGCATCAGTTGTTGATGTGTTTATTTTATAATCTAGTATCTATTGCTGCAACATGTCTTCCTTGGTCGTATTTATCATGTACATTACTCCATTAGTTATTAAGATTATTTCTATTATAAGTTTAATTTAAGTGGTGTGGCTGTGCTTTTTAAAATAAATAAATAAATAGCAGCTAACTCGATACCCAAAATCAGCATAAGAGCATCATCATCCACGGCCCAACTTCA
This sequence comes from Lithophane semibrunnea, assembly GCA_947363905.1. Classification (NCBI taxonomy): domain Eukaryota; kingdom Metazoa; phylum Arthropoda; class Insecta; order Lepidoptera; family Noctuidae; genus Lithophane; species Lithophane semibrunnea. The sequence goes on from OX376205.1 coordinate 1,570,235, forward strand.
TCCACTGCTTAGCATTGGCCTCTCTTTTCTTGTGCCAAACCCAACGCTCTCGAGCCAGCCTCATCCAGGATCTACGCACGATGGTAACAATGTCGTCTGACCATCTCGCGGTTGGGTGACCGATACTTCACCTTCCAGTCCTTGAACGCCACTCCGTCACTGCTTTACTCCACCTGTCATCCCTGCGCCTTGCCAGGTGTACTGCCTAACTTCATTTGATTTTTGAGTTCCATAGATCATAATGCTGTGTGCATTATGATCACCTACTCCATATTGTTAAGAAATGAGTGTCATTCAATCAGCGCAATGGGTTGATTTCTTTCGTTTGTGTCAATTCATATTGAGTCTAAGTATACGCAGTCGGATAGGCCTATCGTAATTACCATGAAAATTATTCTTAGGCAACTAGAGGTACAGTTGCGGGCAGAAGTACTGAGGTGTCTTTTTTAAACAGTAAATTTTTACCCCAACAACTGTTGTGTTGTGGGTATACGGCTACTTCTGTCGTCCTTGTGACATTGATATAAAAAAAAATGAAAAAAAAAAATAATTTATGAGTATTATAATACATTAATTTTTGAAAATAATATTGATATTTGGACATATTCCCATTGTAACTACTACTACGGCTTATTTCATAATCTTTATCCTACTAATACATAATTAAAAATTCACATAAATATCTATATTACAATTTCTAACAACACCACTAGTATCATAATTAATTTAGTATATAAATAATCATTAATTTAGATACATTTATTTAGATACATTTATTTAATCTAATCACAATAATTTATACAACTCACATCATTATACCACAGAGACGTCATGAAGTAACTGTTTTTCTAGAACTCACAATTATATATTATTTATTTAATACTTGTCTTATTTAGCAAAACACAAAATGGCCATAATTTTCGCCGCCAACCGGATATAAAAGCTGAATAATAATTATCATGTACGTAGCGTATTTTGTTAGATTTCTAAGAGCATTCTTCCGTGCGGAAGCAGGATTTTAATTAGTTTCAAGGAAGAACGCAGTTGTTCAAGTTCACAGTCATTCATCGGATGTAGACTGGATACGGAAGACAGGATTCAGTAATGATGGTACAACTTTTCTAGGTTAAGGATAATAATAGGGAATATGCATGTATTTTTTTAATATTTTTATTCGATAGTTTACATCGTCAAATAATAGTAAAAAAAAAATCGACGGCACAAAAGCAATTTAAAGTAGTTAAAAAAATGTTTAAAAATGTCCAACCGATCCGGGCTATTTAAACGCCCTCCATTTGGCGCGCTTGGTGTGGTGACGTCACAGTCCGTAAAAACAGACAAGCAACTGTCAAGTCAACGTCAAACACTCCTTTTTCTATGAGCGTTTGACATTGACTTGACACTTGTTGATTGACTTGACATTGACATTTTGATTGTTATATCGGATTGTTACGTCACATCCGCTCTTAGCCTTTTCAAGTATTTGAATTACCCACAGATTTTTTGGACTTTAATAAAATTAATTTCTCGCTCAAAAATAAATTTTATTCAAAAATATTGATGGAGGCATAATTCTGAAGTAACATAGTTTATAAAAAAAAATATTTGACCCATATTTGAATCACATGCATATTCCCTATTATGTAGGTATAAAGTAGTCGCACCCAGTCGTTTAGTGGTCAAGGTGCACCTCTGTCTAACCCTTCGAGGATTACAGGCGTGATGTTATGTTATACTAGCTGCGCCCGTGGTTTCAAGTATTTATTTTATTTCAATCAACTTTGGATCATACAATTAAAATTAAAATTTTAAATATTTTTTTTTATATTGGATCACATGATCCATACGTTGTTAGTAAAGGTCTTAATCTAATGTTAGTAAAAAACCACACTACATACAAAATTGCAACGACTGACACCTACGTGTGCAGCCGTATCCAGTGAGCCAGCATGGGGCTGTCCCACCTATCACACAATACACTCAGGATGCTGTGGGAGCTAGCACGCACTCTACAGTCTACCGAGGATAGAAGCGCACCGTTTCCGTACCGTTTCACCCGCGTAAGTCGTGATTCCGTGGGAATATCAGGATAAAAAGTAACCTATGTCCTATTCCAGGTAATGGTCTACCCCTGTGCCAAATTTCATCCAAATCCGTTCAGCTGTTTTAGTGTGAAAGCGTAACAAACAAACTCACTTTTGCATTTATAATATTAGTTAGGATTAGGATTATGTTGTGTAAAAGTAGTCACGTCGATGAACAGAGTGACGTGACACCCAAGCATTACTGGTGAACGTGCAATGGATAGTCAAGTCTGCCATGGTCAATATGATCATCATCTCGTCTTAGATACCTATCTGACCATTATTAACCAGGCACTTACCTGTAAGAACAGGCAGGTGCCTGGGGCAAACCCTAATGTCCCCTGAGGACTAGAAAATCGAACAAAATTTTTCTCAAACTTCCGGCCAATACTTTTTTTTAAATAGTTTCTTAACACTTTTCGGCCCATCTCTCCCACGAATTGTCCGTTCCTCTGACAGAATATATAAATTAGGCATAATGATAGTCATCAGCCTCTTCGTTCCTCGTTTACATCATTCTACAATCACATTACATACAATTTGTATGAAACCACTTTGGATAGTTAAATGACGAAATAAATTGTTCTCGTATTATATTGAAAGAGTTGCGTATCTTAGATTGTTGTAAGTGGAATAGGAAGGCTTTAGTTGTAATGTTACCGCCAATGTTGCTCAAATAATTTTTTGTGGTATATTTTGGTGCAGAAACCGTTATGTTGGAGCTACATTGTCGCGTTATCGCGAACTATACTTCACGCGCTCTCTGTTGCTCAGCGAGATGTCGAGCCGTGTGCGAGAGAGAGCGCACGAAGTATAGTTCGCGATAACGCGACAATGTAGCCCCAGCATAATGCTACGGCCAAATTGTCGCGATAAAGCGAAGATTTGCGTTGTCACGACACGTCTAGATAAGCAATTGGTCACATCGCGAATCATTCAGGCGAATTCGAATGCGAAACTGAGAAGTTTTTTAACAATATGGCCATAGGTATAGTTTTCGTAGATCGTACGCAAAGTTTTATCGCAACAACGCGACACAAATCTTTTACGACAATGTGGCCGTATCATTAGAGAATTCGCAACGTTTTTAATGATTTAGTTAATTATTTTTTTCTGAAACCTTACAAGAAGATTGAAACAGTGCAACAATCCCAAGGGTTTTTTAATGAGTAGACAATTTTTTTCTGTTCTTTCTACGGTCATGCGGTCGTTTTTATCACGAATTTATTATTTGATTGCTGTGATGCTGGGGCCACATTGTCGCGATAAGGCAAACTAAATTTCATGCGCTCTCTCTTGTACATTGCTTGACGTCTCTCTGAGCTAGAGAGCCAAAACTTCTTTCCAAAAGTATGAATTGAAAGTTCTTTAAGTCATTATCTATCTTTTCTTTACTCCTGGCCTCCAATTTAATATTAAAGACAACCACAAATACTGCTCCCTACAAACAAACAATAAAACGTTCAGCGTAAACATTAAAAGCTAACTATTTGGCTAATTCGACTCGATCAATATTCGGCCATCGTATATCGTACACTGTAAAGACACACGGAATAGGGAATGGTAAATATTTGCAAAGAAACAATATTATTTTCTTTCGCTACGGCTTCGGAGTCCGCCCAATTTGTAGTCGATATGTGTTCGACGGGCATAGAGTAACAATCATAATTTGAACAGAAGTGGTAGTGGAAAGTTATATTGATCACTGTTTAAGTATGGCCATACACTTTTTTTTCTGGTCGAAGTAGCGGTGGTTGAGGCCTATGTCCAGCAATGGACTTCTTACGGCTGAAATGGTGATGATTGTGATTTCCTATTTTTGTACAACAAACGTTTTACAGAACGACTGTACATGTAAAAACATACATGTGACATTTTACAATAAGTAAGGACACTGATACATGTTTAGTAATTGATTTATTTGTGCGTTTACTTGTTTGGGAACTAATGACTTTACACAAATAATGCACTTTTACAAGATTAGAATTTCTCAACCTCAAAACTGTTTTTGTTAAGGTTCTATGATAAATTACAAAAATAATTAGAAAAAAAACGAAGCTTTTCCATAATTATATTACTACCAAAACTTTATAATTTAGATTTAAAAAACTTTTTACAAAAAAAAACAACCGACTTCAAAAAAAACCCTAAAAAAGTGAAAAATAACTTTAATTTCGGAAGTCGGTGTCTTTGCTTTTTAATTTTCGTTTTTTGCCACCGACTTCCGAAATTAAAGTTATTTTTCACTTTTTTAGGGTTTTTTTTGAAGTCGGTTGTTTTTTTTTGTAAAAAGTTTTAATTTTTCACTTTTTAGTGGTGGTACCTACCCCACACAAGTTACTCCTGCTATGTAAATAACAGTGAAGGAGTCTAATAATTATATCGTCTACATAGACTGTGGGAAAAATAATATCGTCTACATAGACTGTGGGAAAAATACGTAATATTGAAGCTAGCTCAAAAACTACGCAAGCAAACTTAATAAAATTTATATGGGACCATCTCGGGAGTATACCCTTTCGAACTAAAAAAGAATTTTCAAAATCGGTTCACAAACGGCGGAGTAATCGGTGAACATACATAAAAAAAAAAAACAATCATCCGAACGTAGTACCTCCTCCTTTTTTGAAGTCGGTAAAAATGGTAAAAGGTAGTCCTGTCTCTCGTCTCTTCATTAAAATGTAATCTATTGTGTATGTCATAGTTTAGCTAACTGAACGTATTGGGTTAAAGAGTGATGTTATGTTATGTTGCTTTTATATAACATCACGCCTGAAATCCACGAAGGGTTAGGCAGAGGTGTACCCTATTGTACACCCATATTTCGCCAGTTATGTTTAAGAACAGGATCAGTAAGCAACTGCTTTAGAAATGAATTAATAAAATAACAATTTCCCAACTTAAACGTAGGCACTAAACGTGCACCTCACCGCCGCTTCTGCTGCCCCGTCACATAATCTTTGGCAATTCTTCAACAAGTCCGTGCACGTAGGCTCCCGACCGACCACCGTAAGCTCAGTTAGAGCGGTGCATAAAAACTAAGCTTTGCTTTGAACTTTGAAATTCAAATGTATTTCGATACGCCAATACGTCTGCCTGGTGTTTTGATAGCGTTTTTACGACAACACATATTATATGGGGGTACCGCTGTAGTCATATTGGGTTTGGTAAAAACTGTGATCTTGTATAGCCAAGAATTGTTTTCTTCTCTAAGAATATTCATGTGTTAATGTAGGTAGGTTAATAATAGAGAAGTTGCACGGAGGAGCTCGTGGCTTAGTAATAACAGTCGCTCGGTTCGGTCTATCATGTTAAGCCACGCTTGCCAGGGTTAGTCTGTGGATGAGAGACCATCTTTACATACTGAGACTCTTCGGTGCCTCGGAAAGCACGTTAAGCCGTTAGTCCCGGTTGCCATTCGGTCGTATCTTTGACAGTCGTTACGGGTCGTCAGAAGCCCGAAAGTCTGACAACGTCTTACCAAGGGTATCGTATTGCCCAGTTACTGGGTTGTGGAGGTCAGTAGGCAGTCGCTCCATGTAAAATACTGGTATTCAGCTACATCCGGCTAGACTGGAAACCGACCCCAACATAGTTGGGAAAAGGCTAGGCAGATTGAACAGAGAAGTATCGCAGAAAATACAATTTGCGCCGACCCAAACACATTGGGATAAGGGCAGGAGAATAATGATGAAATGTAGAGTAGGTATAACACCTATTTATGTAAATGATCACAGATTCAAACTAAAAACTTTGTCACTTAACTTTATTAAAGTCTGAGCTAAACGCTGCCCACCTAGATTGAACAAATTCATGCCTAGAAAATTTCTGCAATGCCAAAAACCTTAGCTAAAGCATCAGCATTTATTCGCACAATTCCTAGGTCTTCTTTTTATGACAGCTATTTTCTGGCACGGAGAAGAATTTACGTCGGGATCGTAAAAAGGCATGAAATGAGTGGATTTTGCACGTACTTTGCCTCGCTCGTGAAATGCGGTCGATTATTCTGAGCACGCGCCGAATATGGGATAGTTTGCTGTGACATTGACTGCGCCAAATGCGAGATTTGAATCAATCTTGATTTTGAGATTTATGTAAAAGCAGCATTGAAGTTTTTAATCTAATGTGGTTGAAAAAATATCATTTTTAATTTAAACACAGCTTCATAAAAATACTAAAGGGTGGATATTCTAATTCTGATGGCTGAAGACAAAACAGTATGGCTGTAGTAAAAACAGGGTCCTGTATTTAAATATTAAAGATAAAATATTAATCCCAATATTTATAAAGCAACAAATTAATGAATTCATCAAAAACCAAAAAACAATACATAAATAATTTAATAATTTCAGTAACAAAAAAACAACTCACTGCTAACGAGGTTTTTGGTTTAATTTCTCGAATGACAAACATTTTGTCATCGCCAGATCAAAATGCATCAATAAAAACAAAAATTATTCTCTTGAACATAAAAGTCAAAACTCGCTCTCGTCCAAAATTCTTGAGTAAACATCTTTGGCAGCATTGGGTTCATCAGATAAGTATGTTTTAGCAGACATGGCAAAATTCCCAAGTTTTCCTTCGCGGCCTCGTAAATTTTCATTACTATACTAAAATGAGAGAAAAAAGCATTTTTGGAGCGCACCGCGGCCTTATAAATGTATCATTGTAATGCATAATTGAGATTAACAATTTCTTAATGGATTATTTAAAGGTCGGAGCTTTGCAATGATGCCATTTTTGTTTTTTGCTCGTTTTGGTTATAGTTTTACTGACTATAACGAAACACTAGTTTCTGCCCGTGACTTTGCCCGTGTGGTAGTCAATACTATAAAACATACCCGGCACTATGATACTCGGCAATACTTTCTGTCAGTGAAAGAATTTCGAAATCGGATCAGTATTTCCAAAGATTACCTCCTACAATCAAACTTACAAACTTTACGTCTTCAAATATTAGTGTTGATTGATAAAAAGTCTGATGATGGTGGTAGCCATTTCAAGGTTTTATTTGCTCATAGGATCTTGAACTTCCACTAAATCATTTGTTTGTCAAGGTTAGCTAATTCACGAACATTGAAAATCCTCCAATATCCATAAAAGAAAAATGATGATAGGCTACGTATACTATAGGTATTGGACTTTTCGTATGCTTTTATTTAGCCACCACTGAGGTCTAGTGGTTAGACTACCTGTCTCAGACCCAGAGGTCCTGCGTTCGATTCCCAGTAGGGGCAAAATTTTCTGCTCGGTTTGGTTGGTGGTAGAGTTTGATCTAAAGCTACCACCATGTTTATTGTGTTTCGGCAGTTAGATATAAGATAGCCAGTTCCTCTGTGGTTGAGGATTCCGGGTGAAGCTCGCTTCCACCTTCGACCTGATCATCACTTACCATCAGGTGAGATGCAGGCCAGGAGAATCCCAAAAGAGGTAAAAAAAAAAAAATGCTGCTACAGAAAAAGCTCGTCCTATTTTTATTTTCACGAATGCAAATGTCAGCCATTAAAGCATTTTAAATTAATAAAAGCGTCTTTAATTTGATACACAATCTGACCTGATTTACATAAACGAATTATGTGCTATAAACAGCGATAAAAGAAAATAAGATTCGCTTTAACTCTTATTTTCGAAACTTATATTATTATCTTTTAAAAAATTGACTTATGAGGGATATTCTTGTGATGGAAGTGAAAGAAATAAGTATGAATAGTAACTAAATATATTTTTTTTTTTTCAAAACTATTCCGCAACAATTATACAAAGCTTAATTTACAATTAAATCAAACTGGTAAATCATTGATTGTATTAGACGGTCAGTGCTTCAGTATCATTTTCATAATTATTATGAAAAAACTTGTTATATTGAAAGGCCCTACTACACATTAAAATTAAATTTAAGTAATAAGTTTTATTTAATTGGGATTCTCTACGGTTTATTCCATTATATTGAAACTCGGGAATAGTTCCTTGGAAATACTCCTGATAATTTTTCTGTTTTTTTACCCAGCACTGAATATACCTACTAGGTATTGGAACAATTTCGGTGACCCACTTCATTTCGACATTGACACAGTGGTCCGAATTTGGCGCCCTGTGGCACTCCAAGTGCGTAAAACATTTACGGTAAATAACCTATATCTACTCGTAGGCTACATAAAGATTACTGACCGTCTAAAAAAAGACCAATTTATGGAACACACTTGACGCACACACTGAGACACACTTTAAAACTATCATCAGACTTGATGAATTATTTTCTTAATCTTTCTGTGAGTGTTATTTTAGTAAGCGTTTGAGGATTTAAAACTATAGGAGTTTTGGTGATACACATACACACGCAGCCAAGCAGAGAAGGAAGAGCTGTATGAAAAATGTGGTTTAATCTCAATGACAGTAATTGTTGAAAGAGTATGAATACTTATGTATGACATAAAAACTTTTAAAAAAATTGCCAGTATTTTTGATTCGACAACAGTTCACAGGCTTCACAGTTGTGTCTTGGGATTAAGATTACTTTGATTGCCTGAAAACCATTTGTTAACACAGGCTATGTTCATCTGTTTATGCCATTCTACCCTAAAAACTGCTACTACTAACTTCTTTCGTTGTGTCATTCACAAAATGGTTGACACAGTAACATTGAAAAGCAAAAGAACTTGTGTAAATTGTCACCCACGGAATTGCTATCGCAACTGTCCCCAGTCAAGGCCATTACCTAATTTACCAAGTTTATTTTGAATACAAATTTAGTCGTGCGCTAGTATTTGTGACCTTGAGCGTAGAATAACGTATGTACATAAGAGATTAAACTGTCTCAGTATATCGTGGTTGGCCGTAGCGGACGCGTGATATGAATTCGGAGCATTTCTTCTGAGGTCAATGCTGCACGATTGGTTCCTTTAAGAATTCTCGCAATGGGCTGGAAAATACGAATGTTATGTTATGTTTTCGTCGTGTTAGTTTAATCGAAATTAAACCCCCAGATTAGAAGGGTTTTAATTTGTATAAATAACTAGCGACCCGCTCCTGTTTTGACGACTTGACAAAACATAGTAGAGATTTCTTAGTTATATGTATCTTTAATTGCAACTTATTATACACATAAACTTTCGAAATAGATTCTCTAAACAATAGTGAAAACTTCATCTTTTGTTGCGGGGCTAGAAGAACAACGCGACATACAGACAAACACGAAAAGCGACTTAAATTAACAATATGCATGGATGTTGATATTGTTATTCTTTTGTTTTTCACCATAAACAATGATATTTGGATCTCCTATGCTGTATCTTCGTGAGTAATAAGATTCTGGTTGCGGACCGGTCTGGACAGGTTTAGTTCTGCATCCTCGAGGTCTAAAAGAACGTCTTTTAGTCCTGTAGCATCTACATAATCACCAAGTCCTGCAATATAAGCTTCTGCTCCAATTTCAGCTTTCGCTTATTATACATAATATAAAAGGCAGTGCTGTCTATTGAACTGCTTGCAAACTTGGTCTTAATAAAAATCGGCAGTGATTTTAGTGCCTGAGCTCCCTAGCCCCATTAATGTACTCATTGGGTAATCTGGTCAACATTAAAATCATTCATTATTTACTTTAAAGCCTATATTTCTACGCTTGTGAGTAACATTCTAATTCCACTGACGTAATCTTCTATGCTGTTACTATATTCAAGTGACGTATTAATCATGTTTGGCAGACCACAATGCCTCCCGATACCATATCATAATTATCATTAAGCTGGGGTTCTTTAAGTAAAATTTGTTTACATCCGAGATCACTTTATATTCTTCCTCATCGAAATCGAAGTTCTTAACAAATTCAATTATCTAAATAAACCAACCCACCACGCCTTTGAATTTAAAATACTACGTATTCTCAAAGGAATTTCAAATTGGTTTTAATGCATGACAAGGATCAATAAACGTGTGGATAGTTCTGTCACTGCAGTTGATATGAAGCATTTAGTTTCAATATTATTGACAGGCTTATTTATTATGAACAGGCTTATTTTGCTTACACTCAAAACGATTAGTATCTGCATCAAAACCCCTCTTCTATTCACTTCATAAAATTCTACTCTGCAATTTTCATTTTCAATCAGAAAATAACCCTCACAAAGCAACATTCTACCACAACACAAGCTAACGATGCCACAATAATAGTGTTATTCAATCCATCGTGTCACATAACTTATTCATCGCCATTTCGCATGGCAACGGACACGAAACCATGCTGTATGCTTTATTTACCCCTTCTTTATAAAATTTGCAAACCTATTTTACCAGCCCTATCACGGTTAATAGCATCTATGTCGGTGGCGTAAGGTTCAATTTGGAATTTATCATCGTTGAGCCTCTAATAACCGTCTATTTCCGCCGATAATTGCGACGGAGGCACATCAAGTGTGCGTTTTCCCTCGCTTGGTGCGCCAAGACATGTATTTATGGAGTCCTCTGTAATATACAGAATTTTCGCCTTTGCATATTTCATTTGTGTCTTGATTTTAGTTTTGTTAACTTTAGGGCTCGTGAATTCCAATTTAATATTTAGGGAACGTTTCGAATGTTCTAAATTACCTACTTGAGTGATTAATTGTGGGGTGTTTCTGGATTCATCATAATTAATTTCTCCGTTTCTTACTCATCATTTACAGTTGTTTTATGTTTTTGCGTCAGTGCGAATGTGCGAATGTACTAAAATAGTTTTTATTATTATAATCATCTTTAATAGTCCATTTTGTATTGGGATCTCCAGTAAGGTCAAATTTTGTTTTTGTAAATTATTTTTTCTCATAAACTCCTTACTACATAACATCTATTTAAACTTATTAGATTTCTTCGATAAAATAAAACTTTGATGTGTTTCAAGCTTACGCTCATTGCAACCTTAAATTATCAAATTAGTCCACTTTCCAGAAAGATTGGTTCGCATTTCTTTCTATTGAAAATGGATCGGAGACAGTTAGTGAATGTTTAATACTACCGACTGGTGGTCTTTATTGGACCCGAGCGTTTTCGATGAGCCTAACAACTTAATTGTGATCTAAGGCTGCCGTTCAAGTTATGAGCTTTTAGCTTTTTATCATAATGCCTTAAGCTTCAGGGTTTAAAGAAGGGTGATCTCAGTGTGTTATTTCGAGTATCGTAAAGGTAACTTACTGGATTTTTATAAGGGCAGTATAATAGTGCAAAAAAATTCCAAGCTTCAACTTGTTAATTAGGTATAGAAATAGATCACGTTGGCTTAAACGCTTCTAAATACTGTTGTAAATAAAAGAGTCGGGTTCTGAAAACGTATAAATATTATATTCTGAAATCTTAAAAGTAACGCATGACAGTTTTACCTACCAAGAGTATTTAAGGTTATCCTTCACACATTAAAACCTTTAAAATACTACCATAAATTTCTTTATATGATAGGTCCTTTAATGTGTAGTCTTCCAACAAGTCACTTTTCCAAATAAAATGTAACGAAGTCTTTCCTACTTACACCACACCAAGACGCAGCTATTAATGATTAGTCATTTCCAAGGCTGGCAATGCAGTTTCGAACTTATTTATTGATAGGGGCCTCTGATTGGCCCATTAAATTGATTATTATGTTTTATACATTAGATAAATATTACATTTTATTGTAGCACGTGAAGAATCGAGGTTTGAAATATGTGATTGTTGACCTAAGCTCGAATCAAGGGCCAATTAATTAAAATGAGGGGGCAATTACGATTTGCCCTACTAACGGCATGATATGGGAAAACATTGGGTGATTATTAGAGGAAGATTACGCGGTAGTAGTTATTAAAAAAATTCTTTACTGTCAAATAACTTTCAAGATTTTATTATTGCTATTTGATAGAATTCTTAATATTTTGTTGTGGGTTATTTTTTATTTCACGTGGAATGTTAATCAGTCTTGTCTAAGAATTTGAATGGTTGCATTTCATTTAAACTGTAACTATTTTCTGTTTTTTAGAGGAATATATTCCACAGTCCCGCTGCTGGGAAATGGCCTATACTATAATTGATTATTTCACACACTCATTATATACTTTTTATTTTATTCTGTTTCTCAATATGCCTACATTTGAGTGGTGACGCAGTTTCTGAGTTCGTCGTTTAGTCCTTCCTCACTTCGTGAATGTACAATGTCATAATATATCTTCATCTTCATCCTAGTGTATTCTTGGCCCTTTGCCACCGTCCGTTTTACTGAACATTGGGGAAGTCATATTTCTGGAGCATGTTGCCACCACTATTTTAGGTAAACGCTATCAATAATTTCTTGGTTCCCTGTATTATCAACACATGGTATTATGTTGGTAGCTTTTTTATTGTTGCCCGCTTTATCGTCCTTTTGCATGATAAGATTTGTTTAAATTATTTAGTGTTAAATTAAACTCTTAATTATGAACCTTTCAACAACTTTTTATAAGAAAAAATACAGAAACCGTTTTGCTCTCTAATCTTTCTGTACTTACTTAAAACATATTATATCACTAAAATATCAACAACAAAGCCTATTATTATTTCAAATATTGAGGAAAAAGTATTTGGTTCGATAATTATAACATAGAGACAAAAACTATAGCGAGATGACAAAAAATATGATCCTTTATGAGAGACTGGCGTCCATATTAGAATACCCTCTGTGATGCATCACCAGGCTCTTACCCCGAGCTTAATCGAATTACTGAACTTAACTTAACAATGGTTAATTTTATGACTCTAGACATTATATTGATGAAGGGGTGAATTACAATGATGATAGATTTTTCAAGTAAATATCGTATCTATTTAATATTCCTTTAGTTCCATTCGCCAACACTTGAGTAGGTACTGCGAACCATAAACGTCACACTATCAGAATCATTCCTTAAATGATTTCAGGTCAGGAGTTCAATGCACAGCCGATAATTTATTTACCACTAAAACAGAGAATCCTTTTGAAGAACAATGGCCCAATAAAATTGTGTTATCGCGGTATCGGTCAGCAAGTTTATGGTAGCAATTGATAGTATTATCTGCTTCATTCTAATTTGCTTTCCTTTTAATGTTGATTTGTTTGCCAGTAGCTCATTGTAGGCCGTTTAAGGGAGTGCCTTTAAAGGAGCAGGAAAAAAGGGTTTTATGGGATGACGATGAAATGAAAGGAGAAATGATTGGCATTATTGGTGCAAATACTGATTAGCAAAGATGTAATGACTAATAAGTTTTATAGTAATAATTCTAGGTCTGTATACGGAAGTGTAAAAGTTATCACTGTTTCAGTGCAAAAAAGAGATGGTGCTCTACAGAACGAATTTATAGCACTTACATCTCTTTCTTTTCTTTTAGACCCCTTTTCTATAGCCTTACTGCTTGTTTCTTGACTATTACAAGTTTCGGGTCGTACGGAACAAATATCTGTTTGACTAGAAATAGTTATACCTCATGAGTGAACTTTGAAGTTCTGATTCAAAACATCTTATCTCCTACGAGGCCATGAAAGTTTATACCTACGCCATTTCTACTCCAAGATCACCAGGCCACCTGACGTACAGGACAGGTGCCATGTCTCACAGTACATACCCTCACTGGGACATAATTATGCACATACTAAGTCCATGGCGTGACAAATAGTAACATTGTTCGTTGTTTTGCATACTAGTGCGTACGGCGGGTTTGTCTGAGCTTTATTTGTGGTGATGGATTAGAACTTTGAAGATTATCATGATATAAGATTGTCTTAATTTGGCATGGGATCGTTGATTGCAGTATTTCTGTATAAACAGACGTATATTTACAGGGTCTGGGTTTATTGAAAGGGGGGCGTTATGGGGTCGCGCTACCTTAACCACTAAAGGTACAGAATAACGTCGTTCTACATCACTGACTGCATTATTCAATAAAGCTGCTAAATGTATAGATTCTGATTCATTTTCTAGCTTTTCACGATAATTTCCATAGTTAATACTACTTAACACACTCACACATTTTTTTTACTAGATGCAAAACATTGGCAATGAACGTTCAATGTCATGCGGGCTGGAATTCCGTTCGTGGTATAACGTTGAAAAAATCCGGAAGAGCGCGGCTTCAATGCGCAGGAGCATGTTTTATGCTAATCAACACATAACTATGACAGAAAGCATTTCTATGTAACATCCTTGTGACGTTGGCAGGTTGCCGCGTTCCGGGTTTGTTTTAATGATTTAAATGATTGTATTGTTATTGTAGAAAACAATTATTATATAACTTTTCAAATACATAAGTATATACATACATAGCGACCGGATTTGGCAGACCTTTTGAAATTAGAAGCGCTAGTTTCTATCCTGAAGAATCACTGCTGAGACGAAATTTTAAATTGCGAATATGTTAATGAGAATAATATAAAAAAATTGAATCATGGTAAGACCAACGTGATACTGGCACCAGATTGACCAGCACTACTGATGGGAGGAGATCAGCTATTAGCAGATTAGTAAATGGAAAAAAGATGATGAAATAAAGCAAGAGGTGCCTCTTGTCATATGTATAATTGTATACTATGCCACGTTGGCAGTTTGCCTTCTTCCGGGTTTATCTATTATTGTTTGTTTTACGGAAATGACATATTCAAAACGGTAAGAGCCCGATGTTTATAAAATAATAAATTAACTGGCGTACTGTAATGTGTAAAAGTATTCAGGTATAAAGACTAGATTGGGTATTGGGATACAAGATGTCCTGTGAGAAAAAATCTGTTGGCGATACATACAATTTCGAAAATTTTCATCATGACATAAAATTTGCTCATTATCACATCAAAGTGATATAGAAGCAAAGACTGGAAGTTGCAGCGTCTGCAGCTAACGGCAACATCCAAAAACACGTTTATAAAAATAATCTCCACGATACCGCAGAGCACTGTAATAATATTCGTCATTCGGTCAATCACTCTCAAGAAAATATCAAGTCAAACATATAAATAACACAAATTCATCTCCGGCCGCATCGCCAGCAAAATAACGATCGCTAATTTGACAAATGTCAAAAAGGAGGAGTGCACACAACCTTGGTGAGCGCAGTTTACATTATGATCCAGAAATAAACGTGCTCACTTCCTTTTGATCTCGGTGAGACATGCTGCACTGAATATATGTGTCCGTAGCTTTACACAGACGTTTTAGTGCTCTCGTGTGTATTTCGAAATATGGCCGATATTGCACTCGATATACTGTGCCTAGTTCCTGGGAATGAGAGAAATATTGCTATCAAAATGGCGATGGCAGGTCGATGAAACAAATAACTCGGTATCTTACAGTATTTTGGTGGAAATAAGCTTTCCACCAAATCAAAACATCATCGAAATAATTTATACGATGCATACATAGAAAACTGACAGAACGCCTGATATAAATCTAGTTAGTCACATGGTGAAAAATTTGGAAAGCATTTACTAATTTCCTGGTATTATCTTTTTATTATAGTCTGAAACTGTGATCTACCAGAAAATGTCACAATCATCATGAGTTGACAAAATGTTCGTGTCAATGACATTATCATACAGTTTAGTGGAGTTAATTGTGTGTGCGCTATTATTGCACAGCCATTAACAACATTACTTTCCAACGTATAAATCTTTTGACTTGTAGCGGCAATTGACTATAGCTGAGATAGAGGACTGCCGCAGAGATAAATTGTGAGTTTAGTAGATCCCGCTTTTTATTTATTTATCTATATTTTATACCACATATTTAATGGGGCAATGATTAAAAACGTTGCAATGGGCATTCTATCGCACAAGGCGATTTCTTACACAAATCGTTTAGATTATCCAATTTTGGATAATCTAAACGAAACGAGCACTATATATCCTAGCTTACAGCCTATAGCCTATTGCACTTTATATATCTAGCTTTACTACTATCGAAAGAAGCAAATTTGCATTTAATTTCGACTTTATTTACATTTTATAATTCATTTTTAGATTAGTTGAAAATAATGTTAGATACAGAGTTATGTAGTAGTGCAGGTTTTCTAAAACCTGGACTGGTTCCGGAATCTTCCAGATCTTCTCTTAGTCCTTCAGAGCCACCTACTCCTCAACCCTGAGGGGTCACCCACCCTTATCCAATAATAATCCTACCGAGGTCGTTTCACTTGCGATCATTTACGTTGTAAACGTTAATAAGCTAAAGTTTTTTTGTTTCGTCTGCCGTGTATCCTGTGCGAGCTATCCGTCAATTTGTCTGTCTGTCTGTTCGTTTAGGTGTTCGTTATGGGTGCTAAGAGAAGGCTGGTGCTAAATGTAGTGTAGTGATATTGGATGGATTTAATTTTGAACATATCTAGAGTCTGTGTTTGCTTTTGGTCCAACTTAATTTTGTTAATGAGAAGGAAATGCAGTTTTAATTTTCATACAATTATGCTACTGACTTTCACTCCTTTAATAGGGAAAGTTTGAACCCGGAAACCTTTGGGTAAACAACGTATTTTTTAAGAAATATTGGTTGTAATTACAATCTTTATAATTACGTACATAATTTATTATTCATTCTGAAATCTACTTCGCTGTCAATCTAAATGGAGATACGAACATACGTAGTATGAAATAAAGTAACCCACGAAATAGTATATTTTAGGTCTACGATCCCCACCTGCCAAAAAACTTAAGGAAAACATTCAGGAAACTCGTCTAACAAGAAATGAGCGTGAGAGTGTCCAACAACAGACACTAGCCAGGTATGTATAGAAGGTGCAAACCCACACATACACGTTACATCACTCAATCAAAATCATAATTTGTAAACTTCCACCAAACTAGCAATTGTACTTTTTCGATCTATCATCATTCACTTCAAAATCATGTTTGCGTTCAGTTGTGTACTGGAATCCTCCTGTGTTGTATTAGCACAATTTTTAAGTAAACCGGCCTTTAGGACCCGAGTCCTGGAAAGCGCAAGTTTAATTTGTCCCATAACTCTTTTGCCGACTTGGCGTGCTGGATATCAGCATAAAATACACCATGGTATATCACCATAAAATACACCATGGTACATCACCAGATCAACAACTTATTCTCTGTAACTTTATGTCGATGATATATAAAGTAAAAAAAAATTAAAAAAACACGTGCAAAATTAAAGGTAACGTGTATTTTTAACCGACTTCTTCAAAAAGGCGGGAGTCAGTGGCAAAAAACGAAAATTGAAAAGCAAAGACACCGACTTCCGAAATTAAAGTTATTTTTCACTTTTTTAGTGTTTTTTTTGGAAGTCGGTTGTTTTTTTTTTTGGAAAAAGTTTTATATCGTGTGTTATCGTCTAGGGCGGCCCACCTCATCGCACTCCTCGACGATCAGCGATGAGAAGTAGCCGACCACTCTGTTGGCTTTTCCACGCCACCAGCCATCATTCACGTCATGCGCATTGCGGGACACGATGTGAATTATCTGGATTCATATTTAAGATATAAAATCGCGAAAAAAATCAGCTGTTGACATTTATGTTGGCATAGATCATCAAAGTGTAGGATACAGCAGATTTTTTTTTTTTCGTGATTTCCAGTTTGTTCTCTTAGTGAAAGTTGTTCATAATGATGAGGGCAACCCTTAAGAGGATACCCAGTAATTCAATTTCACCCCGTATTCTACATTTTTTTGTCGATTTATTTTGAGGATACAAGATGGGCTGCCCGCGATTTCGTCTACCTGTTGTATTTCATCATTGTTCAATACCTTAATATCCAGCATGAACAATTGCCATAATAACATGTTCTTCTTCAGCTCCCACGCTCCTATCTGTACAATCTGATAACGATCGGCTTAGTGGTTTAGGGGTAACACGGCAACATACAGACAAAGAAATAAACAAAAAGACAGAGTTATTTTCACATTTTATAATACAGGATGTAAGGGTAAACACTCTTGTCATTCAAACCATGGGTAGTTGACCTATATTATATATAAATAAATGACCGAACACAACGAAAAAATTACGTTATTTTCATTAAAAGATTTTAAAAAGTTTCTATCTGACACCGTGCTTGCTAGCGAAACGGCTGTCTGACTAAGGGAGGGATCGCGCTCGCTGCCGGTTAGGTCACATCCCGTACCCCCCGCCCGTGTTGAGACGCAAGTTTGTTGCCCTAGCGCCTAGGGCAACGAACTTGCGTCTCTTGTGGTAAAATTTAGATCTAAAAAAAATTAAAAAAAGTTGTAATTTTCCATTGGCTTTACGTTCTATACATGAAACCAAACCACTGGTTGCAAGGATAACGGTGTTTACCCTAACACCCTGTATAAGAATGAATACTGTGTTCTTTTGGATACTTAATAGTATGCATCAATAGTAACTGTGTCACTATAAAAGTAATGGGTGATAATAAAGTGAAATAAGTAGTAATAAATGAATCGCATTTTGTTTGGAGTCGTACTTCTGTAATTTCTTATCAGTAGTGTTGATAGATAATGCCATCTGTCACATTGGTCATGAACTCGCATCAAGTGCCAAGTTCTGTAACAGTTGATTTAGTAATTCTGCTTACTGCACAGGGAAAACTTCGTTTAATGGTAATTTTAACATTTTCGTAGTATGTAGTTGCTGATTGCACTTTCATTTACTTTAAACGTTGAAAGGAAAGTAGGTAGCTTTCATTTTTTTACATGGCACCTCTTGGGTATTTTTGAATATGTATAGCAAAAGAAAAGTGCATAAGTTGAAAATATAAGTATAGTATAGGCCTCCTCCATTTATTACATAAACAGAACTATAGTGCTACAAGCAAAAGATTAAATTGTCAGCATTATGCTGAGATCCTATAGAGTGTTGCTAAGCGCTGGTTTTGGTTTCTTTATTGTTATTACCAATCTGGATGTTTCCACTGCAGGACAGAGGTCTACCTACTTTCCTTCCAGTTCGCTCTGTTTGGCTGTTTGAGACCAGACTTTATAGTAGGAGTCCAGCTCATCCCCCTTCAAGACTCTTGTTTACAAAGAAAAACATGAAAAGTTATTACGATTTGGCTCCTTATTCATAAAACTTGTCCAGCACGCGTAGCATGATAACCATAGAAACGTGTTTTCTACGGGTTTTGTCGACGTAAGAATAGACAAAATGACAGGTTGTTATTGTTTATCTTTAATTTTGTCTATTCTTCCGTCGACAAAACCCGTTTCTTTTGCGGTCGAGCTTAGCGTGCAGAAGTGTTCAATCAATAAAATCGTCCTTCGACAAACATAGCCAGCCCAGTACCACTTCAGCTTTATTAGTAAGAAGTCATCACTACCTGGGGGCCTAGACGAAATGCCTTTTCTGTAAGCGTAAGATCAAATTGTATGGAGTTGACAGCAGCAATCACGTGACATCTCTAAAGCTAATGTCAAGTCCATACAATTTGATGTTTCCGTTGGCGTTAACGCTTACAGAAAAGGAAAAACAAACAGTCTCATCTTACATTCACACACATCTCCATTTTATCAGAAGTTTTCAAAAATCTCCAACACATCCGGAAAATTCGCCCACAGCAATTTACAGTTAACAGAAACTATCTAATCACCCCGCACATAACTTTGGAGGGTCAATCCAACCCCGAGACAGTTAACAGTGTAAATGCACAAAATTAATCCGGTGTAAAAGTAGGGGTTCCGGGCCGGTCCAGGCCGGTGCGGAATCCGGCGATGGCTAATGCGACGGCGAGTTGTTCACGCGACGATTTTGGCAGACTCTCAACTGTCACACGCATCGTACATGCCGACTCCGGGTAAAGTTGTCGCGTAGTACAAGATATGGGAAATACAAAGCTTTAAACAATATCTTTGATAATTTAGAACGACTGTAGCGTGATTTAGTGGGGGAGCACGCGCTTCTGGTGTCGGTTTGCTTCAAGGCGCATACGGTGGCCACTTTTAAACAATACCACCTTGACGTGTCCGTTCGTACGAGCAACCGATCTGGCCAAACTGGCGCAGGTTTCTGGTTTAATTGGGTTTTCCCATTGGGAAGTTCTCCGTAGCACAGCATGTCATAAAAAGAGGATCTTTACAAAACAGTCGTGGAAAGTTATGTTGCAAACGCAAATCTTGATAGTTATCTAAAACTATAAGTTTAACTCTCAAAAATGCTATTTTATATTTTGCAAATATGACAAGATAATTACTATGTGATATGAGAACACAAACAGAAGTTCACTACACGAAAATAATCATGTGGAACTAGTGATAAAAAATCAACATTAGTTCCATTATTTTCAGATTCTTTTAAAATAGAACGAGTGATTAAAAAAAAAAACATTCCTTCATGGAACAGTTAATGGTACTAGTGGCAACGAAGCGCTAGCGGAAGCCTACGGTGGGTTTTGATGTTCTTGAGACCTGGGTAGATACGTTGCAATTTTAATTTTGGTATGTAAAGGGTTTCCTAAGACTGCGGTGGCCGCCTTATAGCGTTCGCAATTTATCAGCGAATGACGCCACTGAAATGTTCCTTATGAAAGTTAGTTTGTGTGTCTTCAGAGCGTTTTCAATGCAGTATATAAACTCAAAACCCGCTGATATAATTTTCATGACGGCTGTCACTGCGGCCGTTATGTGGCGTCCATCGCTCTTCTAGGTAGCTTAACTTATGTAGCTCCTGCGCTAGAGTAGGTATACTATATTTCAAAACAGTGTCTTCCCCTAACTGATTAGCTTCAATTTGACAATCTTGTTACAGCAACATCATCACATAGCTTCACAGCCTGCAGTGCAATCCCACCCTAAAACGCGTTGCAAAGGAATTCCTATTCAGCACGGGTCATATTAATCTCTTTCACATTTCCGCGCTAGACGCCGGGATATTGCCAAACGTAGCAGCTAATAGTTGGAATTGTTCTGTTTTAATTAATACGTCGTACGACCAGATTTTGGCTTACTGCAGCAGTTTTTTAAGTGTCTCCGTTTATGAAGAATATTTTGGATAATGTACCGGAAAAATTGCAGACTTTTTGAATTAACTAGATTTATTGTCAGACAGTTAATAATAGCATTATGTTTGGCACAAAAGCGAAAAATACCGTTCTACCATAACTTATTCTTCCGTATTGTAAAGTTAATTTAGACACTAAGGCTTCTTATACACTTAACAAAATTTTGATTTCCTTGAACATCGAACATCGACCGTAAAATTCCGATTCCTGATATTTGAAAGCAAAACAACAGATTTATACAGACAAAACGACTTTGAGTATCACATTTTATGGCTACTAGACATTTTGAGGCTACTTTTATTTTTAATATATACAGGGCGTCCCACGGATATGCCACATGGAGGGAAAGTACCTTGAATATTGTAGATGGAACATTTTACTGAAAGAAGACATTATTTGAATTTCAAAAACAATTTGAACTGCATTCATATATATTTAAATAATTACATGGTTGAACCGGGATTCGAACCCGTTACTTGTGAAAAATAATCAACCTGTAGCTTTATCATACCGATAGAAAGGCTTCATCATAAGGATAATTTTTTGCTAAATAACATAGTGTCACAAATAAAAGGAAGACCATGAATTTTAATATTTTTAATACAAAATTAATCAATTAATGCTCGAAATGAGTCCCTTCCAGTGTTGAATACAAAGTCTTTTAATTTTTCTACACAAAGGACATTGACCGGATGGTCAATGTCCTTTGTGTAGAAAAATTGCACTTGGTCCAAGTCCCATATATGGATTTATATGGGACTTGAAACAAGTGCTGCCCAGAATGGACACATAGTGCATTATGTTCCTTGGGCTTATACTAGTCTGTACACCAAAGCTCAATAAAATCTATACGAGGAGTTTCGAGAAAAACGAATTTTTGTTGAGTATTTTTTATTGATGAATACCAACCAGCAGATGGCGCATTTTATTAAAAATAATGACAGTAATTATGTTAAACAACATATTAATATTTCATTTGTATGCATATCATTTACATGTTAAATATTTTTTACTGACCATTCATTTATAGGAGCTGGGCCAAGTGCTGCCCAGAATGGACACATAGTGCATTATGATCCTTGGGCTTGTACTAGTCTTTACACCGAAGCTCAATAAAATCTATCCGAGGAGTTTTGAGAAAAACTATTTTCTTTGAGTATTTTTTATTGATGAACACCAACTAACCAATGGCGCATTTTATTAAATAATGACAGTAATTATGTTAAACAACACATTCTTATTCCATTTTTATGCATATCATTTACATTGTAGTGTAAAGCACTTGTCAATGTTTATTTTTTTTACGAGTCCAAATACGATGGTGCTGTCTTGTTTGGTTGAGGAGTTCCTATGGGTACTTTCCGGCTCCATCACCAGACTCTGGATACTACCTTGGACTATACTAAGTACTTGTCAAGATAAAGCCAACGAGTCCAAACACGATGGTGCTATTTTGTTTGGTTGAGGAGTTCCTATAGCCACCTTCCGGCTCCATCATCAGACCATGGACACTGCCTAGTATAACGCACTTGTCAATGCATATTCAACGAGCCCAAACACGACGGTGCTGTCTTGTTTAGTTGAGGAGTTCCTATCGGTACCTTCCAGCTCCATCACCAGACCGTGGAAGTAACCTTGGGCTATACTAGGTACTTATCAAGACAAAACCAACGAGTTCAAACACGATTTGCTATCTTGTTTGGTTGAGGAGTTCCTATAGCCACCTTCCGGCTCCATCATCAGACCTTGGACACTGCCTAGTGTAAAGCACTTGTCAATGCATATTCAACGAGTCCAAACTCGATGGTGCTGTCTTGTTTGGTTGAGGAGTTCCTATGGATACCTGCCGCCTCCGTATAAACGCAATAACTTTTTAACCCTGGGACCGATTTTTTTAATTTTAATTTTTGTATGTATTAATTGATCCAAGAAACCATTTGGAAGCACTCCCATGGCTGGGCAGCATTTGGTCCAAATTGGTCAATATCCTTTCACACCAAATGTTAAAATTCATGGTCTTCCTTTTATTAGTTAGATTATTTTTCTCAAGTAACGGGTTCGATTCCAGGTTCAACCATGTAATTATTTAAATATCTATGAATGCAGTTCAATTTGTTTTTGAAATTCAAATAATGTCTTCTTTCAGTAAAATGTTCCATCTACAATATTCAAGGTACTTTACCTCCATGTGGCATATCCGTGTGACGCCCTGTATATAAGTATTGCTAACCACAAAGTGCTTAATACATTGACCTATTCCAACAATTCCATTTATTAGTGAGCATAAGGTTCTATGCAAAAAATTTGAAAATTTATTTGCCTGTAAACACCAAATGCCAAACAATGTAAACCAAAACATATGAAAATTGCCTTGTTTATTTTCCAATCCCGAAATTAGAACTAATTTTTTCCTAACCACAATTGCTCCGACCTTTCGTATCCAATTCCGTTGTCTACTACCAACATCCAAAGCTTTGAAAGTAAAGCCACAAACCATGGGTACCCTGGAATGAGTGACAGCCTAGCGTGCCCAATAGTTCTCTATTGCACACGCACGGTTAATTCCAATCTGTTTACTTAGGGGACTCGTTTTATTTTTTAATCTTTTTGACATTCAATAAACTGCAGTTTGTGGCTGATATGATTGTTAAATTTTAAACGTTTTCTTAATGATTAAGTATGTATCAAGATACTAATTGTGCGTTAATTAATCACAAATTCTTCCAAAAAAATATGTTTTGACTTTCGTCTTGTCGTTTTGGTAACAAGCTCCATGCAAAAGATTTATTTCGGGGAAGTGAATACCATCTTATCAATTTCAGCTGTAAGGCTAGCATAGCTCATGGCTAAGTAATAACGGCCGCACGAGTCGATCCATCAGGTTAAGCAACGCTTGCCGGTGTTGATTGGTGGATGGGTGACCATCTTTACATACCGAGACTCCTCCATGCTTCGGAAAGCACGTTAAGCCGTTGGTCCCGGCTGCATACGTGGATCTTTGACAGTCGTTACGGGTCGTCAGAAGCCCGAAAGTCTGACAACCAGTCTTACCAAGGGATCTTATCGTATTACCCAGATATTGGGTGGTGGAGGTCAGATAGGCAGTCGCTCCATTTAAAATACTGGTATTCAGCTGCATCCGATTAGACTGGAAGCCGACCCCAACATAGTTGGGAATAGGCTAGGCCGATTGATTGGATAGCAAAAGCATTTTTTTATTTATTCTCAAACAGGTACATTATTTGTTGTTTTTTGTTGTTGTATCATTATATTTAATCAAACAAAATATTAGCGCCACATCAGGGCAGGTCATCAGCCATTTCGTTCCAGTAATGTTCCATAAAACAAAGTTTATTAGAAAAGCCACAAACATTATTTACTACATAATTATCATAGTACCTCGATGGCGATTCTTGGAAATAATAAAACATTGCGATGATAAGCTGAATTCTGTGAAAAGTGAATCATGGAGGCGATAGCTTGGAACTGAGGTCAAGAGACGATTTTAGCAATGATTAAATTGCAGTGCTTCGGTATAAAATAATAGTAGCTCGTAAGGCGGAGGTTTTCTCTGAAACGAAGAAGGAATGACACAGAATTAAAGAAATGAGTGTTGATGCTCCTGCTGGGATTATATCACTTAGATCCGTCGGTACTATGATTATTTGTTTAATTTTCGATTTATCAAATCTTGTAGTAAAAAATGTTGTGGTTAAAAATAAAAATAATATAAATAAAAACTAAGATTTTTTTGTAATTTTGGATTCTTTTTCAGAAAATTCGGTAGGGCGATCCACGATGCGATACACTTTCATGTTAATTTCTTACTTTACACTTTTTATTTGTTTCCTTTTTTTATTTTTATTTCTTTTTTACTTTTAGTAGGTATAATAAATAAATGGATTTTCTTTCAATATTTCTTAGTTTCAGGAATAACTTTGAAGCAAATTAAAATACTAGATGAACTTAAATTAAGTATCGAGTAACAAAATATATCACCATACAACAGAATTGAAAGCAAAGAACCCAAGAACACTAGTGTTGTCAAATATTTACCGAGGAACCTCCTTGTTTACCTTATTATACGACAGACAATTACTGACTAAATTACTAATAGTATTGGCTCAGCATAGTTCGCTGTTTGCTCAGCGGGAATTAATTCTCGGCTTTCGGCGACGCGGATTTACTTTGACAGATGTTTATGTGTGAGAATACACATCACTAGATACGTATAAAATTTAAATTCAGACTGCAAAATTGACATAAATAGTGTAAATGTACGTCTTTTCATCAGAGTAGGAGACAGACAGTTCAGAACCTTTTTATTTGGTGGTATCACGAGAATAATATCCTAACTAATCTAATTCATCATCTCATCATCTGCCTAGCCTTTTCCCAACTATGTTGGGGTCGGCTTCCAGTCTAACCGGATGCAGCTGAATACCAGTATTTTACATGGAGCGACTGCCTATCTGACCTCCACAACCCAGTAACTGGGTAATACGATACCCCTTGGTTAGACTAGTTGTCAGACTTTCGTGCTTCTGACGACTCGTAACGACTGTCAAAGATCCACAAATGACAGCCGGGACCAACGGCTTAACGTGCTTTCCGAGGCACAGAGGAGTCTCGATATGTGAAAATGGTCACCCATCCACGGACCAACCCCGGCAAGCGTAGCTTAACCTGATGGATCGGCCCGAGCGGCTGTTATTACTTAGCCACGAGCTCCTCCTAACTAATCTAATTATCAATATTATAAATACGAAAGTGAGTTTGCTTGTTTGTTACGCTGTTACGCTAAAACGGCTGAACGGATTTTTGGTACATGGGTAGACCATGACCTGGAATAGGACATAGGACTTTTTATCCCGATATTCCCACGGGATCGAGACTTACGCGGATGAAACCGCGCAGCGCAGTTAGTATTTAATTATGTTAAAACAAAAGGGGCAGGCCAAAGAAATGATGCATGGATTATGAGAAAGAAGATATTGGTTAAGAATGATGTAATCTCCTAGACGTCGGTTGATAGAGTCATAGAGATGTGTAGAAGACTGCTTTACCGACCCCAAATAAACTGGGATAAAGCCAGGAGAAAGATTATAAATAAAAAATAAAAAAAGTTATTGCCAGTTTTTGTACTTACTGGCAACCCCTGCTTAAGAATAAAAGGTTACAGGTCAACAACACAAATCCATAACCAGCGTATCGCATCCTAATTCTCGGAAACATTCAACACACGCACGCTGCGCCAACTCTTTTGTGCGGACAAAAAACCAGTGCGACAGAGACGAAAAAAAATCGCAATCATTTGTCCATCAGATACAATGGTCCACCGTTACCCGTTATAATGCAGGATGCTAAATAATTACACATTCATACTCAAATGTACGGTACTGTATTGAAAATGGCACACTTACTGCCATTTTTAAGAGCGTTGCACTGTGATCTGAGCGTTTGTTATCTGTGGAAAAATTCTGTGAGGTTTTTTTGTTGTTGCTGTGCAGTGCAATGCTTGAGATGTAGGTTAGGATACAAAGATAAATCTCTGTGTGGATGTTTTATTTTTGCGCTGTTATCAACAAAGGAGAGTACGATCGACTATTAGATACTGAATGATCGAGGAAGTATCTAAACCTAAGTGACCGAAAATTTGTTTTTAACCCTGAAAAAATAATTAGGTAGATACTTTGCTTAGACAGCATATAACAAAAACCTTGTCCGATCCAAAAGGGCGCGCCTAGGTACCGCAATAACATTACTAAGAAGTTCATTTTTTTTTTGTGATTATAAGAAATTTATTGCTATCTAAAATTTGTTCCAACACACTATTGTCTACATTTCTTTCTCATTTCTCCTTTCGCAGGTCTGCTGGAAGAAATATCTTAAGAAATAAGCAGTACCTTTGTACTATGTATATTAAAATTATGTCGTATCTCTACGTATTTTACTGTGTGTACATAAATAATAACATAAATAAAATTTCGTTTTTAGTACCTACCTACCAAAATTACCCCAATCTATATATATAAAAATGAATCTCTATTTCCCTTGGTCACGCCATTACGAGTGAACGGCTAGACCGATTTCAGGACAACTTCTGTCGGGTCAGCTAGTTTCATTATAAATTAGCAAATTTTCTATGAAGGTCATATCTTATGACTTGTAGACACCCGCTAGACGCTGGCCGTCCGCGCCCCATGTCATAAACCGGTAAAATTCCCCATTGGAAAAAAATGCAGCGAATGTTTTTTTTCTTTCTTAAAAAAATTAACCACATAAATAGACGTTCAGTATGATTCTTAACACCCTCACGGATCGGACATGGTTTTTTAACACGCTGTATAATGACAGTTTGTCTGTGTCTTTAAATCAGTAGCGTAATTTTGTTGGTGTAAAGTAAGTAATTAATTAAAGCGATCTTCTACTTCTAGAAAAGTTGTCCGAAATGAATCCTCGCCCTTCACCATTGCTTTTAACATAAGAACATCCTCTAAATATTCTGCCAGACTTAAAAAAAAAAACAATGTAGACATTATAACAGTTTTCAGAATACCCATGCATATAAAATCTACGAGAATATTGTCTATTCGCGTGGCGAGTAAAGCGTCCGCTTCGGCGAGTCGACGTCAAACGGTAATTTGACAAGCAACGCAGCAGTATGGTATTATCTTCTATACATGCTCAGACATGCTCTGTCTCGACACTAAGTTTACTATGGATGGAGTTATAGGTACGTTTGTAGTCGGGTGTCTCATATTTACTATTTAAAAAGGTAAAAGGGTCATTTTCAGTGATCGACATAATTTAATCCTAACTAATTATTATAAATGCGAAAGTGAGTTTGTTTGTTTGTTACGCTTTTACGCTGAAACGGTTGGACGGATTTGGATGAAATTGGCACACGGGTAGACTATGACCTGGAATAGGACATAGGATACTTTTTATCCCGATATTCCTACGGGATCGAGACTTACGCGAGTGAAACTTCAAAAACGGTGAAGGAAAACATCGTGAGAAATGCATGCCTTTTTTTTTTTTTGACTGTGGGAAATCATCCAATCACTTCTCCCACTCTGGGCGGAGCAGAAGGGCGTGTCAGACTTTTACTAACTAAAACCCAACCGTGTTCTTTCAGTTGCCTGTTGCCAAGGTCCCGGTATCCCTTTCGGACTAACCCGCAACCCTGGCAGGAAGAAGTGCATGCCTGAAAGATATTTCTCGACGGCATGAGAAGCCAAGTCAGAGGTCCATGGGCGGTTTTAAAACTCTGACACCAGGTTAGTTGCTAACCACACGAAAAGAAGATATATTCAAACTACAGTTGTTATTCTGTTTGTTTTATTTGAACTGTGTCATCATTCTGATTTTTTAATTATTATTGTTAAGGACCCTTTAACCGTAAACCGTAAACAATATTTCCTTAATATTCCAACTGAAACTTCATAGTGCGCGGTGCTGTCATTTTGCACCATTTACCTACACATGTAAATGCTTTGAAAATTGGATAAAAATGAATGAATACTGTTCGAATGCATGAAATAATTCATAAGAATTCGTTTTAGCATAGTTATTCACCGTCTAAAGAGACAAATCCATTGAAAAACAGTCAAAAAACAGATAGAAAATGGCGAGTCACAAAATTGAAATTACGTAAAGTTTTATTGGCTCGAAGATAATTTTTACTATATTATTCCACGCAAACGATTATCTAAAAGGCTGCACTATACACTAATAAATGATTATTCATTTACTTACCAAGGTTCCAATTGGAAAATCCTTCACACTACAAGAATTTCTAATACAACACCAGAACTGTCAAACGGAACTGATCCACAGAATAAAATGATGCGTTCTTATTTTTTTTTTACAGTGTTGATAACGAGAATTTTGGCATGTTTTGTTTTTTATGGATTACAAATATTATTGCCAGTTTATTAAAAAAATCGGAATCGATTTAGACCATTATTTTAGGCAAAAAAAATAGTTTTGTAGGGGTGGCGCTGTTGGCACCTCGCAGTGCCAGTTAGACCTGACGCCATCGCGCGGAAATTGGCAACCTGGAATGCCAGCCAGACTTTGGCGAGACCCACCATTTACCGCAAAATCAAAATATTTTATTTCACATAAACCTACATGGGCACTTATGCAACGTCAGAAGCTAGGTGCACGGTTTCCATTGGTCGTTTCCTATGGGAAGAGCCGTCAAGCAACCCCACGGTTCTTCTTTTAAAAATAAACGGCTTTTACAATGTTTTCAAATTACAGTGTTAATATGTATGGGAGGACAGTGTAGGCCTGCCAACAAGTACCAGGACCAATAATGAATATTCAGCCAATACTATGATAAATATCGCTCAAAATACGAACCAATTCAGTATATAAAAACAAAATAAAAGCTAGCCTTGAGTTCAACCTAGACTGAATAAAAAATTAGTGTGGTATCGTATTTCTACTGCGTTCTCCCTTAGCACAGCTCTACATTAGACATAATTGCCAGTTAGCTGTTAAAAAGTCATATCAGTAATTTTCCTGGCTTTTATCTCAATTTAACTCATTGGATGACCAGTTAGTGGTTGTTACTTACTTAGTTTATTATTAAAATTGTTGTAGCCTTCGTTGAGTCGACGATAGAGTAATAGAGTTAGAGAATTGATAAAAAGCAAAGCCTTTTCCCAACTATGTTAGGGTTGGCTTCCAATCTAACCGGATGCAGCTGAATACCAGTACTAATTACTGGGTAATACGATAGCCCTTGGTAAGACTGGTTGTCAGACTTTCGGTCTTCTAACGACCCGTAACGACTGCCGAAGATCCACGAATGACAGCCGGGACCAACGGCTTAACGTGCTTTCCGACACACGTAGGAGTCTCGGTATGTAAAGATAGTCACCCATCCACGGACCAACCCCAGCGTAGCTTAACCTGTTGGATCGACCCGTGCGGCTGTTATTACTTAGCCACAAGCCAATTCTCTCCATTGTATGTTTTTGACTGATTTGTCATACAAAATCTGTAAAAAACTCACAATAGCCATATTATTAGCCGTCTATCGACCATTTACTTACGGCTCTGCTCCCACCTCGATTAATTTACTTTACAATCGATCGATAAAACCGAAACGATCCCGAAATGAATACTTGAGTAGAACCATAAATAAAGTGTCTAGAACTTTGGTATCTATTTAACAACTCATACCTACGTAATTCCTTAACAACAGAACATGAGGTCGATGGGGCGCAACCTACACCAATTAATCGTCAAAGCGAACAAAAGCAAAAGCTTGTACGAACCGTATTATCGTAATAAGTCACTAGACCATCTTCATCGACCCATAGCTCCATACTAAATGTTTCCACCGAGAGTCCAACTTATACTGGTCGTAAGTTACAACGCAGTACGTTAACTGATATTGACCTCTATTGTCTTATTAAATGTTCGGAATAAAGGCTCAAGTTATAGTTGGTAAGGCAGTCATTACGCAGTATCGTCACCCATGTTAGTTTCTGCGCAGTGTTTGCGTATTGTAGGGAATGCAGTAAAACAATGAGTCCTGTTTTATTATGTACTTGTGACCTGCCCCTACTTTGCACGGTTTTTATAACTCGACTTCGAGATTCCTTTATAATCTACTTGCTGTGCCCCGCGGAAGTCTCGATCCCGTGGGAATATCGGTATAAAAAGTATCCTATGTGTTAATCCAGGTTATAAACTATCTGTTTGCCAAATTTCATCCAAATCCATTCAGTCGTTTTTACGTGAAAGAGTAGCAAACATCCATCCATCCATGCATCCATACTTACAAACTTTCGCGTTTATAATATTAGTAGGATAAGTTTGATATTGTATTATTGTCCACGCGCGGACGCGGTGCAAAAACTAAACGCGCGGGACGACGACGCGCTGCGAGCCAATGAGCGACGACTGACGCGAACTTGCCACTTCCTGTCAAAATCGCGTTCAAGAAAAGTGAGCGTCGTCCGCCTTCCGCTTTGCAAACTATTAATTAAATGAGATTAAATCCAATAATACAGTCCACTAGTTTCATTGAAGAGTACCAAAACAATTATACACATAAACTGCCTCGTTTTGCAAGCGCTACTGCTGACCATGACGTCCTGGGTTCGCTTCCCGGGTCGAGCAAAGTGTTATTGGATTTTTCTATCTGGAATTTCTCAGTAGCAGCCTGGAGTCTGGAGTTATGGTACTAGATGGTCCTTCTGCTTGCCCCACATGGTGATGGGAGTGCAGTGCGCGGGCGTTCCCTCGTTGCACTCATTATTAGATAATTCGA
Source organism: Lithophane semibrunnea (assembly GCA_947363905.1). Lineage (NCBI taxonomy): Eukaryota > Metazoa > Arthropoda > Insecta > Lepidoptera > Noctuidae > Lithophane > Lithophane semibrunnea. Next base: position 1,601,546 of record OX376205.1, read on the forward strand.
GTTAATCTGCGTGTGCTCTCCAATAGGTGTCGGGTTCGCTGAACTGCTCATAAATTGGCCAAGTTGTTAGTTTAATGGCTTCATGTTTGTAGCCAGTTAGTGCTGTCAACTGATGTTTGTTTGTTTCTCATAAACTGTCTCATGATCAGGGACAACTTGTTGCAAAGTATTCAGATAAATATATTTTACTAAATATGAAAACATAGGAAACATATGTAATATGAGATCTCTTTTGATGTAGATACATAATTATTATGTTGTTATTATAGATTTGTATTTAATCCTAAGTAGGTTCCATGGTTGTGTTTAATTTTCTATCGATATAGTCGGAAGTTCAGGGATTAATCCCTAATGCCATGGGCCCACGGGTAAGAAATTTCCCCGTGGACCCGGTAATGGGTCAACCCACCGCGATCACGGGGCAATACTCCTTTAGGTAGGTATAATTTTGTTTTGTAATTTTAAATTCCTCTTATTTCAAAAATCTGAAAGCCTTATATTATACCTCAAAGTACCAATAAACCAAAAACTGTCAAAACATTCTTCAGAATCCCAAAATCGTATCAAAACAAATGTATTTTCTAAAACAATATGACACTTAACATAAAACGCACACCATTTCCTCACAACTGCAATTTGCGCTCAAGTTTACGTTTACGTTTGACGGCCGTACAAATCCGCTTACATTTCACGTGTTTACGTTACTGGTTACGCGCCGTTTGTGCTGGCTATTTGCGATTATTTATTGCGGATTTAAATGAGTGTTCTCTTAAATTCGAACGTTTGTGTGTGTTTGTGTCAAATATAAATTTTATGCATGTGTTTGTGAGGGGCTCGTGGCTAGATAATAACATAGGTCGATCGAAGGTTAAGCTAAGGTTGCCCCGGTCGGTTCATGGATGGGTGACCATCCATTACATATCGAGACTCCTCCGTGTCTCGGTAAGCACGTGAACCCGTTGGTCCCAGCTGTCATTCGTAGATCTTTGATACTCGTAACGGGTAGTCCGAAGCCCAAAAGTCTGACAACCAATCCACCCAAGGGTATCGTGTTACCCAGGTACAGGAGGTCAAATTAGGCAGTCGTGTCACGTAAAATACTGCTATTCAGCTGCATTCGGTTAGACGAGAAGCCGACCCCAACATAGTTGAGAAAAGGCTGGGCAGATTGATTGTTTGTGCTTTATTTAGTCGATATTCCAAAAACTAAGCTATTATTTCAAGAGGGTGGGTTCTTCTTTCGTTCTTCTTTCTGCTAATAACCTCAAGCTATGTCAAGTGTGGTGATTACGACTTCCTTTTTTGTTCGTTCCTGGTTCTGAACTGGTTAAAAAAACTGCTTACGGTAGTTTGTGTCTGGCACAGTGTGTGGTCTTGACCAATCTGCCTCTGATACCCACCGTTGTTGGTCAATAATTGAATAGACACTATTATGGTCTATAAAACCAAGGTACAGGTCCTTAAACCAAATTTGAACAAACATAATTACATATTTTTTTACACTTTCAATTAAAAACCTTTGAACTAATCCAGTCACATTTAAATAATTCTGGATATAATATACGATAAGTAGCAATGATATTATAAGTATTTTTAAGTACGTATAATAAATTGATTTGTAGGATTACTGTACCAACATTGAAGGGGTCTGGAATACCCATGCAGTTTTTGGATTCTAAGTCGCACTTTAGTTTTTCGATCACGTAAAAAGTCATATGCTTTGAGATCCGCCAGGGAGAAAGGAATTCCGAGTCCGTCAGATCAAAGGGATCACAAACGCCTCTTTTCCTTCCTCTTGGAATTCCGCGTCTTCCTTTTTTCGTATAACATTCTTAAATAGATAAAATACGGAACTGCTGTTTGTAAATGCATATAGCTAAAAATATTTTAAATCGCCAATTTTTTGTTGCAAGTTGCATGTGTCATGTTTTTTCCCTTCCTTGTCGCCAAAATTTACAACGAGAAAAATCATGACAGTACTCATTTAAAAGTGTCAAAATTCGTTAAAAATAAGATGCTATGCGCGCTGTCGTTAAGGTTTGAAGACTAATTTGTCACGATGTCTCTTTTGTCTAAAGACAGAATGAGACTATCTGTCTGTACAGTAATACATGTTGTTAGCACCGGACGATAAAGTCATTACCTCGTTGTATAGTGATCAATGTACTCTTTGGTTGGACTTTTCGTAAAACTTTTTCTCTGATTGCTCTGATTGGTCCTGCAGAATCATCACAAACTCTATGGGATTTTGCATTCTTCCTGTTCCTGCAACCACTGATGTATTATTTCAAGCTTCTGATTTCCAGATATTTTGTTAGTTATGAGCAAGTATTACAGAAATATCTTAACTTATTTATTATTCCTTGTACATTCATAATGATGTCAGTTTGAGAAGGTGTCAAATATTTTAAAATAAGAAGAATAAAAAAAAAACATGAAAAGAAGATTTAGTACTTCTTATTGGCTCTAACGTTTATATGCACTGAAGATTTTAGTTTGCCTGGGGTGCCGAATGTTGTAGTTATTTCTATTTGGTAATATAAAATATAGAAAAGACAAGTACTTAATTAATACCGATAAAAAGTTTGGTATCAAAAAGAATTTAATTTTTTTAAGACAGAACTCTTTCACCCCTTTCAATTTTGGCAGTCGTTATCTAAAATAAGTGTGGCTTATCTAGGTCATTCTCGCAACATTCGCCATTTACAGTTATAAAATCAATTTGTTCAAGTCAATGATATTAAATTAACAGATATGTTATAAGCGCGCAATAGTGAAGACTCGAAAACATTCCAATTGTAACGTTTTTACTTGTAGTGAAATGTAGAAATGAATGAAACGTGGATTTGTGCCGCTGCTGCGCGAAACACTTTTTTCGGTTGTTTTGTGAGTGTATAACATATCTGTTAATATAATATCATTGGTTTAAGTTTAGTATATTTCCCTAAAAAATATACACAAATTCTACAGCTCAGATAAAACTCGAAACATTGGGAGAAGAATTTCCGATTCTAAGAGGAGTAAGACAAGGCGACCCTTTATCACCGAAGATATTTTCGGCTGTCTTGGAAGAGGTGTTTAGAACCATGGACTGGCAAAAATACGGCATCAATATCAATGGAAGATTACTAAACCACCTACGATTTGCAGACGACTTAGTTTTAATCTCTGATAACCATCTTACACTACAAAACATGTTGCAAGAGCTTGCAGAAGGAAGCATTAAAGTGGGACTCTCAATGAACAAAGAGAAAACAAAACTGATGACAAACAGCACCGAAGAGACCATCAGTATACACGGAGAAAGTATAGAGTATGTGAACTCGTACATCTACTTGGGACAACTTATTTCGTTCACGAGGCAAATGGAGCAATAAATAGAAAGACGTATAACCAGCACATGGAATAGGTACTGGTCACTCAGAGGTCATGAAAAATGCCCAATATCCTATATCCTCCAAAAGAAAACTTTTTAATACATGCATTCTTCCATGCCTCACATACGGCTGTCAAACGTGGGCATTGACTCAAAAAACCCTGCAGAAAATTACTTCTTGCCAAAGAGGCATGGAACGCAGCCTGCTGAACTTCAACATAATAGACAAAAAGAGAGCTACAGATCTGAGGAAAATTACAAAACCTTACAAAAACATTGAAATAGAGATGGGCTGGTCATATGCTCCGCGATAGGAACAACAAGTGGTCTAAAGTTGTAACGGAATGGCAAATTAGAGATGGATCAAAAAGAAATAGAGGAAGACCGCGTAAACGCTGGGACGATGACACAGTGGAGATAGCTGGTGCCCTGTGGACTAGAGACACACGAGACCGTGACAAATGGCGGAGCCTGGGGGAGGCCTATGCGTCAAAGGACGCGCTGATTGACGAAGACACCGAAGTGCAATAGTTATGTTTTGTTTAATTTATTTTTACTGTAATTAGTTTTAGTTTTTCAGTAAATAAAGGCTTATTATTCCTTTATTTCATTTTTCATACTTATAAATTATATTTTTAAATATTAGATTAAAAAATTATATAAAACATTTAAAAATATAAAACATAGTAGCCCACCGGTATCGGGAACAGGGTCCAAGCTACCGGCGGTCAGGGCTCCAGAGAGAGGAACCTCCTAACGATGCGAGCCGTGTCCAGGAGTACAGCCTTCTGAATCAAGCCCTTAATCCAGCTGCCCAACGAGAGCCCCCTTAGGTGTTGGTCGAGGCTCTTGGCAATCAAGCCATTGGCTGATACGACTATCGGCACAATGATCGCAGAGTCCACATCCCACATGTCGACAACCTCGTGAGCCAAGTCAAGATACTTGATTTGTTTATCTTTCTCGGCCTTCACGAGGTTCCCGTCATGCGGGACCGTTATGTCAATGATCATTGCGCGCCGCTCTGTTCGATCCACCACCACTATATCAGGCTTATTGGCAACAATAGTCCTGTCAGTGATGATGGATCGATCCCAGTACAATGTGATATTTCCATTTTCGAGAACTGGGTCGGGCACGTACCTGTAGTACGGCACTTCCGATTCCACTAGGCTGTATTTCAGAGCAAGTTGCTGATGGATAATCCTGGCTACAAGGTTGTGTCTATGCAAGTACTCTCCGTTAGCTAGATGAGAACATCCGGAGAAGATTATTATTATTATTATATTTCCCTACAATGTTTGAAGAGCCTTCAAGGTATTTATGATTTCACCAAAGAAAACATCGCGCTCAGAACGAGAGACGTTTATTAATACTATACACAAAGGGGGCAACGATTCAGCGGAAGACCGAAATTAAATAACACCATCTATCGAGGCTGAGGTAAATAAAAAATACGAAATGTTACATTTTGATTTCTAAAAAACGTGTTAAATGTCAAGTTGACATGTAAAAAATTATTTATAACTTTAAAAGCAACGTATATTTTTATAAAGGGGTAAATTCCACTAGTTTTCGTAAACATTTCGCCGCATAACTTACACACATACGTGTGCAAAATAAACGCAAAAATGCGCTACAAACGCAGATGCTACGTTTTCGAGATGAACGCAAATAAACGGACGCACACAATTTACGACAGTGCTCAGCGCACGTGGCGTTTACTGAGTTTTTTTATTGCCGCAATAAGTGATGGTATTGTTTCGTATTTATGCAATTAAGTGTATTTATGTTTACGGAATTTGTTTATTTGTATGCGGAATAGGTGAACTTTGAATGAACCCGTTATTCTGGGTTTACCTTCGATCCCTAGTGTTCGATCCTATGTGTGTTCATTAGACAGTACCTAGGAGTTTGTTAAAAAAATGGCAAAGTTTTACAGAGGCTCTAGAACTCGCATAACATAACATCACACGGTCACGCCGGTATTACCTGAAGGGTTCGGCAGAGGTGTCCTATAGGTACACCCTACCCACGTTCCGCCAGTATGTTTCCAGTCAGGTGTGCTCTAGAACTCCTAGTTAGGTACATTCTTTGACTATTTTTAATAATATTTTATTTTTAGTTAACGTTACTTTAATCGGTCAGTTTGCACCTTAGAATAAAATAATCTTGACCCATAAAAAGTTAACGCGACATGCGACAGTAAAAAATATAACCAAAAACACATTCTGCCAAAAATACTATATTTAATAATACCTTTGACAGTGTCAGATGTAAACTCAACCCGTACACATAATAAGTGTCTGTCTGTCAGTCATCAAACGATTTCTCGGAAACGTAACACGACAAAGGGATTGTCACTTTGTGCCGAATTCGGTTTTATGGACGATAAATTATATGAGAGCCGAAATTGCGAAGTCGCGAAGGAATTAAAAATAATTGTTGGGCTTTAGTTATTGTGTAGTTTAAAACAGATTGAGCTAACTGTACTTTAACGTCACCAAAATGACGTCATAAAATGGTATAAGGATTTTTTATTACCTTTTTTAAGGTAGACTGTATTTGAGGTGTGGTTTTTAGTTAAATGACTACTCACTTTTTCAGTGGTTTTCGGCATAATTATTTAGCATGGAGTATAAGCAGATCGAAGAAGTATATCATGATTCTGTTGCCCCTATCCTAATTTAATTGTGGTCGGCACAACATGTCTTTTTCTTCCATACTTCGGCGGTCACCCTGTATAGCTATATGGCTAGATGATGTCGAAAATTATCATCTTTCACACAGTTCATCAATCGTTTCTTTGGTCTTCCCCTAGTTTGTAGGTTTCTTAAGTATTCTCACGGAATTTTCCAGAGGTCACACTCATGGTATGAGTGAATCTTTCATTCTATCACAGCCTATTTCTGGACATGGGGGCCATTATACAATACTCGATCTGTGCCACGTTCTATACGGGAATCAAACTCCTTTCATATTTTCCAAAGCCATTAAAAGTCACTAACGATTTTCTAAAACTAATTTATACTTAGTATTTTTGGCAGAGGACACAAGTTAGAAGCGACCGTCCGTCATGCTTTTAAATGTAGCCTCACGTAACGAATTGTGATGTAGGAAGCCAAAATATTATAACAAAGTCATATTTTTCGTGCGTTCAAAGTTATTTGTATGGAAAATACTTCACTAAAGGTTCCGCATGCGTATAAGGTTTCAACGGATGTGATGATTTTATTACTTTAAAGATTAAGCAGTATCATTAGTAATTTTGTTTTAATAGGTGTACAAGTACCAACAATGTACCAACTAATACGTTTGGTACTTAAACTTCCGAGGCTACAGTACCGTTATCGCTATTGCTACCCCATAAAAGTCTCGGAGACTAAGAAAACACGACTTTCCATTCAAATTTCACACTTAACAAAATGCAAATGATGATGAAACATAAAATTTGTATCGCAAACAACCATGTTTTACCTACGCTTCTTTGGGTTAGACTCAAATTTTAAGGTAGGTAATAAGTTGTAAAAAGTCCCGTTTGCTTTTGAAACGTGTCATTAGCAAGTTGTAAACGTCTATATCGATATCATTCGAAGAGAGTAAAATGCTCATATTCTTGCGGAATATGTGCATTTTATTCACTTCGAATGAACTCGGTTATATTGTCATATAATCAGTATGCTTAGTAATCAAGCTTTAATAAAAACATAGAATAGGATGCGAGGATATTACTTCATACATACATAAACGCGCGCCTTCTGCCCATGAGAGTACGCAAAATCTACAGTACGCCACCTGCTACGATCCTTACATACTCCTCCCTACCACATCATCATCTCATCATCATCATCATCTTCATATTTCTTAATTATTACCTCATATTTTTCCGTAATATAATCCTTGTTGATAATGATTTGAAAAATCATCATCATTCTATTGCCCTCATCCATCTTGCTGTCATATTTGGAGTAAGTGCAGTACCTCTTCTTATTCCATTAAGATTATGATTTGAGAAATATGTAAGTTAATTCTTCTTTAAAAATCACTCCATTATTTGAACGAGTGGAACCCAAAACCAACCGGTGCAATGTAAACTCTACATCGTGACGAATCGCAAAACGTTCAAAAATTTTACAAAACGCGGCGCTTTTGATATTTTAATTATTATTTTGGTTTATTACCCGTAAACGGTTATTACTTGTTGGTTATCGCAACCTTCCTGTTTTTATTAGTTTCTGTCAGTAATTGAGTAACTGTTTTGACTCCTGCAGAAGTCGGTAATAAAAGCTGCGTTTTGAGGTTATACGAAATTAATGGAAGTAAGGAAATGGTGATGCTTTAACGATTAAGAATATTTTTTACAAGTAATTGCGGAGTTAACATACGTAAAAAAGACAATGAATACTTCCCAGAACTTTTTTTATAAGTGACAGAAATGGGACTGCAATCCTTGCCGAGTAAACGCTTGATCACCATCATATACCACCATCTCACCCATGTATCTCACCAGTTCAGATCGAAATCAGGAGCAAGTCCATTTATTCATAAAATAACAATTTACCAAAAGAAAAAAACGAATTGATTTACGAATTGTGATTCTTTATTTAAGATCTCCAACAAAAGGTATACATGAAACAATGACTTGTAAAGAGAACACCGGTGGCGCATAGTTGTCTGATGATGTACCTTATGAATCTTACAACCTCATAAAATATTTTCGTTATTTTATGTACTTCTAGAATCTTTAGTAAACAATAACAATTGAATCACTCCAGATAATTTATAAACAGGAACTTTCTCATTATCATCCTACGTACACAATTCATCTCCAATTGACGCTTACAGCTGGCACGCGACGTTTACAATTTTATGTTTTATCTGCCCTACATCAGCAGGAAAATTTCCTTTTGACTCACTCACTGTTTCATCTGAATCATGTGTTGCACTTTTAGCCTTTATTGTAGTTAGAATAGCAAGCGGAACTGACTAGTTTGTGGTATATGTAAGTATGCAATTTTGCGATGCATCTAATGGTATTCCCATTTTGAAAAACCTCAATGATATGTAGTTTAGCTATGTCTTTCTGGTGTGTTACAACACTGACTGGCTTTTTAATGTTTTCACTACGGTATGTATTTTCCAGAAAGGTCGCTTAAAGCAATGAAAAGAGGAAGAAAACCCTGAAACAGTGGAAAGTCGAATTTGCTCTTCAAATTATATTTTTTTTCAGGATGTCTTATAATGGTAATTTTAGTGATCGTTATACCCAGACATGGGAGTTTACTAAAGAACCTCTGTGATATTATAATGTTCGAAATTCAAAATTGTTCATATTTTATTCCACATAAACATGGGCACTTATAAAACGTCAGAAGCTAGGTGCACTAAGCTAGTCCGTTTACCTAAGTCCTATATACAGCGTGTAAAAAGTCCCATTATATAGCCGTCAACTAAAAGTTCTGTACATAAAATTAAGTAATTTGGCTCAAAAATAATTGATTACGGTAGTGCGCAACGTAACGCACGCAAAACATTGTCTTTATGGGTGCATGCAACGGCTCAGGGTTCGTCGGGGTATTTAAAATTAAGATTAACATTTAAAACATGCTTTCTTTAAAAAAAATGTATGATAAAGTTGGAACTTTGACCTTCAAAATCTTCGTAACTAGAAGGTTCCCAGGTATGACCCAGAACAAAAGAATGATCACAATGACGGCAATAATAAGTGACTTTCGGCTTCGTTAAGCGTCTTTTTACACCCGTTATTATCCATTCTTAAACAGCTTGTTCTTAGGCATTATCTTCAATAAACTTAACATATTAATATACTGATAATGATAACAGGAAACCCAGCTGCCTCATCTCACTTTCATCCACATTCGAGGAAGAAGTCATTACTGAATATAATGCAATTACTAACAAGTATGATCTGTTTCGTGTTATCACCGGTTACATAGCGACACGCGATTTTTTTCCACGAAGCTTACGACTTCAGTTTTCCTCATTCTGAAAAACTGTGGGGGATTCCGATGATGAGACTAATCATATGTGATAATGACTAAACGGAAGCAGTGTCGCGTGTAATTACTTAGTGATGAGAAGTTCCATTTAATTTCATACTTTGTATTTATTGCACTTTTTCCTTGTAGGAAATGATTAGGTATCAGAAGGTCAAACAGAAATTGAATGCAACTCATTGTGAAGGATTATTAGGTGGGGGAAGCATTTTATACGGTTTCTTGTGACGGTGGGTTTAAACCGAACGAGAATAGAACGAGAATCATCGTCATTTTGGGGTTGATTTCCAGTCTAACCAGATACAGCTGAATGCCAGTATTTCAGATAAAGCGACTGGTTGTCGGACCTCTACAAATCAATTACTAGGTTATATGATAATACCGACGATATATACGATCTTCGCAGGGTGGCTGGTAGCAACTGGATGAGAGCTGCCGAGAATCGAGCTGAATGGCGTGCAATTGGAGAGGCCTATGTCCAGCAGTGGACTGCTATAGGCTGGTGATGATGATGATGACAATAATATCCCTAGGTAAAGTTCGATTCAAACATAATGGCGGCTCGGAAGTTAGCTACTCGTGCGCAGTACCCCAGCCCTCGCCCCCGCTGACATATGAAATTGTTACTGCGCAGCGACTCGACTAATGTTCCGAGCCGAACTACGTTTGAATCGAACTACGACTGGTTGATGGCTGGTTGTTTAACATACAACCAGGAAGCGAGCATTACTTTCTTATCTTGAAATTTAGACCAATAAAAGAATGCTCTGTCCCAGTTTACAACAAAAATAATTTGGTTGAGTGGAGATAGAATTGTGCATTCACTAATCCGAACTTAAATGTAAAAATCATAATAATATGAATCATAAATGATTCTATTATTTTTGTAGTGATAGAACTCTCTTCTTATTCTTTGGTGGTTTGTGACTAACCTGGTGCTGGCTCTCTGTAAAATAGGTAGTTACAATAGAATCATTTGAACTTGAAAATGCATTGAAAACCTGTTTTTCTTTATCACGAACCGTACCAAGGTCTGTTTATTAAACCAATACCTAATTCCCTACTTCACATGTTTAAAAACTGCCTTTTTGGTCTAGGGGTCGCAAGCGCTACTGCTGACCATGAGGTCCTGGGTTCGATTCCCGGTTTAGGCAAAGTGTTATTGGGTGTTTCCATCAGGAATACCTCAGAAGCAGTCGGGAGTCTGAATTTGAACCCGGCTGATGATAAAAGGCTCGCCCCCTGTTACATGGGACTTAAACATAACTGGCGAAATGTGGATGTACTTGCCTCTGCCTTACACTTCAGGGAATACAGACGTGATGTAGGTAATGTTTATTGTTAATAAAATGGAAGTAAAAATCTTTTTAAAAACAAAGCTTTTAATGAACTTAAAAGAATTTTCCTATGGCCACCTTCCGGCTCCATCATCAGACCAACTCCATGGTATCATTTTTTCAAAATGTTCGATAGTTACGTATAATATATAAGTATGCCAAGTTTCAGCTCGATCGGATGCCAGGAAGTGCTTGAAAAATGGATGACAATTGGAGTAAACGAAAACACATACGAACAGAGTAAGCTAATATAAAGCTTATAAAAACTTATATAAGTATGCCAAGTTTCAGCTCGATCGGATGCCAGGAAGTGCTTGAAAAATGGATGACAATTGGAGTAAACGAAAACACATACGAACAGAGTAAGCTAATATAAAGCTTGTAAAAACTTATCTTTGCACCTACGATACAAGCCAATTAAGTCCTTATCAGTAATAACGAAAGTGATAACACATCCCTATGCCTCTTGATACTTGCGTCGATCGTAAAAACTAGTATCAAGACTAAAGCTAAATGCTATAGTCATTACGAACGGTTTTTATTTAATTACTTAACTCCGTAATTACATAGGAGATTGTTTACAAGCTAGTTATTAGTTCTACAGTTTAATTATCACCAATTATACCCAGTAGGTTGGTTATGGCTCTTGTTTTGCATAAATATACGATTATAAGTATTAGTTTAAAATTTAATCCTATTGATGTGCGCATTATTAGGTAAATAATATAATTAGTCATTAGTATTTCGAATTGGTTTAGTATAATATTTAAACGATATTTAACCTATAATAGAGTATTACAATGGATTGAAACGTTTGGGTTTGGTTTTGATTATATAGGTAAATTAAAGAACATTTTTACTATCAAAACTAATATTATAAATGTTTGTTACGCTTTCACGCTAAAACGGCTGAACGGATTTAGATGAAATTTGGCACATGGGTAGAAAATGACTTGGAATAGGACATAGGATACTTTTTATCTCGATATTCTCACGGGATCGAGACTTCCGCGGGATGCAGCTAGTTGTAAAATAAATCGAAACCAAATATTATACTGACGAGCTCGTGGATCGAAAAACAACATTTTATCGAGACAACAAAATATGTCCAAGGATTAGGTATCTTGTTTTAAAACATCACGCATGATTTTTAAAGCCACTCAATTTTAATGTTGGTATAGCATAGAAATGTACTTACAAAAAGACAGGAGGAGACAAGTTACGTGTGACTCCGGATTTTTAATTTGTCTGTGTGGTGTCTTGTTTATAGAATACCTTTTAAGTCGTAGTTGGGTTTTAGTTTTTATTACTTGATTTTTATTTAACTCTTTTGGGGTTATAATATATATATTTTTGAAATGTGCTTATTAAGCCCTTTCATTTGATACCCAACATGGTACGATAAAACCATTTTTTTTTTTAAGTTCTTCACTTTATGTACTCTAGAGGGCGCCATTTTTAATTTAATGTGACTTCACATAGCCTATAACGAGCGGACAATCACGACGCTTCTAACGATACCTCATTTGTCAAATTGTGATAAGTGGTTTGGAAGATAGGAGGGAACAGATGAACATACATACATACATACATACATACAGGTCAAAATCATAACCCACCTTTTTTCTTCGCCGTAGTCAGGTAAAAATAGTGAAAACAACAACAGTAAAAATCCAAACGGAAGGACAGCACAGCCAGCGCCATCTATCGGCCGCCTCAAAATACCAGTTGTATGCACATAATTGCGATTTAAACATAATAACGAGTACGGAAAGTAAACACTGGTCGAGCTCGGGTTATCGAACCCGTAGTACCTACTACGGATACCTACTACGATTATACCTACACATTTAACATAATATTATTAAACTTGGTAGGTATGTTGGTACCTACCTATACTAATATTTTTATTTAAACTGACTATGTAAACAAATTTGCGGTCACACACTTGTGGCATTATAAAAGCATTATTTACCTAGCTGTCTTGTCTTCCTGGTATACACAAATATACTGAAGTTTGGTATAATAGAAAGAAAAACCATCATAATCATTATCATCATCAGCCTGGACATAGGCCTCTCCAATTACACGCCATTCAGCTGGATTCTCGGCAACTCTCATCCAGTTGCTACCAGCCACCCTGCGAAGATCGTCGCTCCATCTAGCCTGAGGGCGTCCTACCTTACGTTTGCCGATTCGCGGTCTCCACTCAAGAACGTCTACCCCAACGGTCATCGGTTCTACGGCTAATATGCCCGGCCGATTACCACTTCCGAGGGCCTAGACAAGTGACAATTGCTTCGAAAGCGTTTCGTATTTCGACAAAGACTTTCAACAGGATTGACATAAGCTTTTCGATAGCTTATGTCAGTCTCATACATTTTTGCCTTTTCCATCATCGTTATCGCTGATAGAATGTCACTTTGTCTAGGGCCTCAGCTTACTTATTCTGTGGGCTATGTCGACAACTTTGCCGTTACGTTCTCTGCCGGATTACCTCACTCCGGATTCTATCCCTCAGAGATACTGCAAGCGTAGCTCGTTCCATAGCTCGCTGAGCGACCTTGAATTTATGGACTAGCCGAAATAAAAATGGAAACAAAAGTAATTGCCATTAAAAAAATTGGGTACGCAAGAATGAGAATTTTATTGTAAGTATTAGAAGCATGGTGGCAATAGTTTATAATAATAATCAGCACGCTTAGCTACTGGAGAGATTGGTAAAAGCAGTTGGTTGTTATTCGTAGGCAGAGGTTTCTCTTCATTCCTCCATTTCTGGAAAGTATATTTAAAAAAAAAAGTTTACGGGTTTAGTCGACCGGGTTTCTCGACGGAAGAATAGACAAAATGACGTGAATATAATTTTGTCTATGCTTCGGTCGACAAAATCCGTTTCTAAGATGGTCATGCTACGCGTGCTGGAATTATGTTGCGTAGGAAGCTGAAAGAAGAAAGAATAAACGTAGAAGATGTCGTGATGGCTCAGTTTAAGGCCTCGCCTCTCCTGCAAGCATGCATGGGTTATGGGTTCCAATCCACGCAAGTACCAATGTGAAATTTTCAATTAATATGTACTTTCTTAGTTTATCTTGAACATCACTGGCATCGGTGAAGGGAAACATCGTGCCGCCGTGGCTCAATAATACGCTGGTATTATTATTATTATTACTAAGCTAAAAGGATCCCTTATTTACTCTTGCAGCAAAATAATGAACACGTGTGGCATACCTACATTATACGATTAAACACACATACGGTTTTATACCTATTAGATAACGCAAAGATGCGTCATCGGCTGGTGCGAAAAATTGAGATTTGCACGCAATTTTATTGTTGTTGAGTTGTTTGATTAGGTTCAAGGATTTCGGTAAAGGTGATCGCAGATTACGGTTCCAGTGTTAATAATTTAACGCCAGAAATAAATAAACAAGTTGGAAAAAGATTTTTTTAGGAAAATAAAAATATTGTGTTAAGTATTATTTTTCCTTCCTTTTGTCACCGATTTTCAGAAATTCGCAGATTGAATTGCTTTAAAATACTACTACCATACCTATAGATTGCAATGAGATACCGTTTCTGTGTTGGGGGTTGAAGGCAAATGTGACATTTCAGTTTTATTTATTTATTTATTATCTTTATTTTTTATTTTTTGGCAACGCAATTGCACAATGCCTCTCGTATTGCAAATGTCCAGAGGCGGTTGTGTCGACTATTAACAAAAAAGTACCCAGTAGTAAATGACAGACATTTGGAAAGGCATCGAAATCCCCAATGGAAAGCATCGTGTTAAGAGATGCAGGATTACTTGAACGAAATCCTTAGGAAACGGGGTCAAACGCATCGATGCAAAGACTCATTTTTCAGGCAACCACCGTTTTATTGACATGTTGCACCAAAGAGAATGTAGAGTCAATGTGTTCCACCGTAGATAAAATATTATGAAATTTGTGATATGAAATTGAACCAAATCATGGCTATCCATCTTCTATTCTTTTTAACCGACTTCCAATTAATATACTAAGGGCGAATTTCACCAAAATTTTATACGGAGTATAAGTCTTATCCTGCGAATGAATTTTGTTTTTTTTACAGTTTTTCCATACAAAAATTGTCAGACGACAAGATTATTACACGGATAAAAGATATCTGACTTTTATAAAATCAGCCCTTAAGAGTGAAAAATAACTTTGATTTCGGAAGTCGGTGGCAAAAACTAAAATTGAACAGCAAAGACACCGACTTCCGAAATCAAAGTTATTTTAGACTTTTTTGTGTTTTTTTTTGGAAGTCGGTTTTTTTTTATACTCAATAATTAATTCTTTGTTGCATTTCTTACGTGTTACATAGATAGCATAACAAAGTTTAAGATCAATATGGACCCTGCTGGATTCTTCAACACTTGTAGGCGGTAGTAGGAACAGATGATTTTTAACGAAGATAATGTCAACAAAAAAGCCTAAATAAAATTGATTTCACGTTAATCTAATGCGTTTTAAAACTAAACGCACTTATCGACTCGAATCAGAATTCAGATTTTTTTTTTAAACTTTTGTTTCAGGATTTCGTTAATCTTTTTTTTTGTCATTATGTGTGGACTTTTTGTTTTCTCATCCGACTTCCGTATTCCCATATTACTATCTGCATAATTATGTTTAAAGTATTACTTATTGACTTTCGCAACCTATAAATAAATATGACTACTTGAGTTCCATAAGATTCCATGCGCACGCGCTTATTACGTTCTTACACTGCACAGTGTACTCACAAAGTATCGAATTGTTGGTATCTAAAGATAATTATTGTGTAATATTTTGTATAACCCAATCAGACTGTGCGGGCTGTAATTAATCACAACATTTATATAGATATTAGTGCATAAAATCATGACTAAATCTAATTAAATCCTGCATGCTTCTACGCAGTTAAAAGTCCTATTATAATGCAGATCGGAAATGATCGGGACCACTCGTATAGATTCGATAAATATCGAGCGGTATTTAGAGTGCACTTGCCCTTATTCTCGTGCCAGTACAGTCAGTTAGTCAAAGATTTAATTTTAAATATTTTGTTTATTACAATTTTTAGAGAATTTTAATGTTGTGAATATTTGTATAAGCTTATATATAAAACTTATAATAAATAAACAGCTACAATAAAAAAGAAAGTTTGAGGAAAAGTAAGCGTTTTAAGGGTTGTCTTTTTGTGTAGGTACCAAAAACTAGATACACTTTAACTTTTTCATACACTTTTACTCTTTGATTGATCTTTCAAGTTATTTTATGTTTTTTTTCTAAAACTATATTTTTAATCATTGTGACTGTAACGTTAACTTTGATGCTGGCCGTATTATGAGAACAACATGTTTTTAATGCAAAAAAAATAAACATTATCTAAACATAGTTTCGTGGCGGTTTTGTACAATGAATAATATTTGTGATACCTAGTACTTGTTGATGTAAACATTGTAAAACTGGACTTATTGACTTGTTATTTACTAAATATTATTTCGAATGTTTTGATCTGTTTTTCAGAGGAAATACTGTGTTTATAATTGTATTTAATGCGGAAGTACATTTCTACCATATTTATTTTATAACCGCCTAAAAAAAGAGATGGTTATCGTTTTTTTCATAGTAAAAATTTTGCTTACTAATGCGTAGTTTTTGTTTAGGAATATATGAGAGCTTTTAAAAAATGGCTGACTAAATTGAATAAATAATATTATTATCATTGGTACTTCAGTTCTTTTAGGTAACCTGCTCACATGAATTTTGTAATTTTGTTTAATCAACAGATTTACTAGAGGTATATTGATACCTGAGGGCCCATTCTCTTGCATAAAAAATGTTCACATTCAAGTCGCAATCTGTCAAACTTGTCAAAATGTTGGTAAAATCATGTTTTTTTTGACAGATTGCGAATGAGATGCGAACATGTGAACGTTTTTAAAAATAAGAGAATTCCCTCGCAGAACTTAGGATTTGAAAAGAAAGTCTAGAACAGGATATATGCAACAACATCGTCAAATTATCACAAACACAACTCTCAACTCTAACGAGAGCTCTAGTGTCAAACTCTCCAAAGTGTAGACACTGCCGACACCAACGTATCGTAGACCGTACCGTGTAATAATACTTGCAATTAGAGCAAATAGCAGTTGCAAGTGTCATCGCGCTCGCAGACGGTCTACACGCGTAACGTGACACTTGGCGTGTCGGGCGCTCTGCACTGTGGGTGAAATGTGCACAGCAGGACAAAATAGGGAAAAAGAGGTTTTTTATTTTATTTTTTGCTTGCGTTTGCTGGTTTTTGGTAGAAAATTGGAAAATATGTTATCCGTTTTTATTGGGTTTCATAAGAAATCGATTTAGAGGTTAGTGAGCAACTCTGATGCAGAGTAAATGACTGTGAAATGATACAGTACATGTATGTATGTGTGTGCCTTAAAACAGTAATACTTACTAGATAACAATTTCTTTCAAAAATCGAAAAGAGAAAAATGTCCAGGAATATGAGCATCAACAACGTTATGATTTCAGTAAACAGTGCTTAATAGAAATTATAATTCGTCGTATAATCCAAACAATTCTCGCTTAAACAAAAAGCATACTTACCTATTCAAAAGAGCCAGAACAAAATTCGCATCAAGCCTTAAATATTCAAAACTTACACAACACAGTTCTTACAGCGAACAAAACTTTCACTTCTCAACGAAACAAAACCTTTACAAGAAATAAAAATAAATGAAAAATTCCACTTTTTCCAAACACATGTTGTGTGGCGCACTGTGTGCTCGGTCTCTAGCGACGACTTACGCCATAATCTGTCTTGCTATTCAGCTCAAAGCTGGCGTGTTCAGGTACATTCTTGAAATTCAGCCGCTGAAAGTAGAATTTCAGAGGACATTTTCAGTACTGGTTTTGCACGATATTTTTTTGTTTTTACCTGCTTGTTTCTTGACTCTTTTTTTTTTAGTTTCAAGGACTTCAGTCTACAAGCAGGGTTTGTAAAGATAAGGAGGTAAAAGGATATACATAAATTCATAGCTGTGGTTTTTAGCTTAGCCATCTGGATCGCTAATGTTTTCGCAATTTATTCCATTCTCTTAACAAAAACGAATAGCACTGGTATTTGTTAAAAACTTATATTTATACTGACTGTACCTTACATCTTTTAACTTGTTTTGGTATTAGTTTAATGAATGGTATCCGTTAGGAATCGAAAATAAATATGAGTTTTAACAAATACCAGAGGTAGGTATTCGTTTTTGGTATTAGAATGGAATAAATCGTTTTCGCGTAGAATGAAAGAAAAGAAAGAAAATACATTTATTCAGCACAGACTGAAAGGCTCACAATATACATGCAGATACCAAAATAAAATATAGAAACAAAAAATTAAAAAAGTTTGAAAGTACGTGTAGGTGTTTTGTATAACACAATTATTTAAGCTCATATCTTAAAGGTCTTTATACCTCCACAGTTGGAGGTATAAAGACCTTTAAGATATGAGCCATTAACGAGACACAATAGAATTTTAATTGTTATCGGCCATTATAAGGCCAATCGACAGTTGAGCGGAATCTGAAAGCACGTTAAGCCGTTGGTCCCGGCTGTCATTTGTGGATCTCTGACAGTCGTTACGGGTCGTCAGAAGCTCGAAAGTCTGACAACCAGTCTTACCAAGGGGTATCGTATTACCCAGTTACTGGGTTGTGGAGGTCAGATAGGCAGTCGCTCCATGTAAAATACTGGTATTCAGCTGCATCCGGTTAGACTGGAAGCCGACCCCAACATAGTTGGGAAAAGGCTAGGCAGATGATGGTATCTTAAAGGTCTTGTTGAAAATAAATACGAAATTGTCACACTCAACAGATTTATGAACACAAGAATTTTTTCGCGCACTCTATCATCGTATCCTTATTGAGAAAAGAATAGTATTAGTAATTATTAATCTTTTACCTTCTTCTAAAGGGATTTTTCTTCTTGACCATTCATTGCATCATATATTATTTAGGTAGAGGCCTATAATAATGTGGTTGATGAATAATTTTATCCTTGAACATTAATTCTGGCCAACAATTTTATGAGTACAGGTTAAGGTGGGTACTAACCGGTGTTACGGGCCGTAATGTACCATTTTAGCGAGCATGTTACGTTACACCGTGTTCTAAACTCCGTGTTAACATGCTCGTTTCGAACTCTTTGCTCGCCCGTGCTCCAGATTCGTTTCATTATTTTGTTAAAATGTTCTGGATGACCTGGTTCTTATTAAATAGGTTCTTCTCTATATTTGTCTATGAAATACAGAGTTTTCTATTTGTCCCATTCCATATTTTTAACAACTAATAAACTAAAGGCCCGAAGTACCTAGAATCGACTTTTGTGCCACGTGCGCTCGTGATGACACGCTGCGATGTACTGACTGAAACGCGAAACACTCAAAGGATTCGCCAAAAAACCGACACCGGGGTGGAGCACTCGCAGCGAGCAACGAGCCGCTCGTTGCTCGTTACGAACGCCTTGTTTCCCCGTACTGACTGCACGAACGCTCGCTGTGTAACACTTTACATTACGCCCCGTAACGCCGTACTGTGGATCGAAAAAAGACTCTAGAAGACTTTGGAGCTTACATTTTAAAGTGTCGATTTTTTGCTTGACATCGCTTCGAATAGCCAATATCATGCATTAAATATAGATGCAATCTGGCAGACAAAGTGGTAACTTATTTGACCGGCGCACCGGCGCCGGTCAGTACCCAGCTTTAAGAGTGACCATTGTCCTTACGTTGACCAAAAGTACACCCGTGGACCCCACCTGCCCATCTTTGTTCCAGTACCAAAGTACCTAAACCCATGCAAGCATACAATATTATGTAGTTATTAAAAGAACCCTCATATTTATACAATAAATATCCATATTCCATTCTATTATACATAAACAATAGGCATGAGTTGTTGTCAATTAATAAATGAAACGTGTTTTGTTTTGTTTTTACAGCTATCAATAATTATTGCGGTTACCAGTATTCTTACCGGATAGGTATTATATGGGCTACTGGCCGCGGCATGATCAAAGGCATACCGACAAAGACCACGTAATGAAATAGATTTGATAATATATTTCTGGAATGTTTTGGACATTTACATTTGAATGTTTAAATTTTTAGAAAAGTTAATTTGAAAATGATCATAAATTATTCTTCTACGAAACTGCTACGGGATCGTTTAATGAAGTTGATTTTTTTATTTATTTCTAGACAGAGTTCTATTGAAGTTGACATTCAGGTTATAATTTCTCGGAAAAAATCTTCTTTACAGGCAAGTAAGTACATGGCATCATTCACCTTCCACTTATATAAGGTCACACAGTTTTCTGCCTACACTCTCGAGTAGGCATAAACCCATACAAAATTATACATACAGTCCTATCTATAGTAAATACTTGGTCAGCAACTCGACAAACTGACTCACTAGCGCAGCTGCGGCCGCGCCATATTAACAGATAGTCATTTTAATTTCAATCTCCACACGCATTCGCTGGAAAACTGCGGTGTCTGTAATTGTTTACATTACATCGTATTGACTTATCTCTGTGACCTTATTATCTCCTGGTACTATTTATTGCTAACTAGCCACCCGCCCCTGCATCGCACGGTTTTTACGACTTGACAAAACATCGAGATTTCTTATTTTTAGGGTTCCGTACCCAAAGGGTAAAACGGGACCCTAATACTAAGACTCCGCTGTCTGTCTGTCTGTCCATCTGTCACCAGGCTGTATCTCATGAACCATGATAGTAAGACAGTTGAAATTCTCACAGATGATATGTATTTCTGTTGCCGCTTTGAAAACTAATCATCAAAATCCATTGCGTAGTTTAGAAGAACAACGCAGTCACATAGGCAGACACTAGTTGGGGTGACCACTGAAAATCAGCGCTGTGCTGTGGGTCCATAGCACAGCATCATGCTGAGTGGAAGCCTTCTTGTCACAGTAATGACGTGCAGCTGCCAACTGCTTAAAAAAAAAAAATTCAATGTACCTCACTCACTCATAAATTATCATATTTTTATGATTTATAATTAAGTTAATGTAGGTTTAAGTAGTTTAATTAAGTAAGTAGTTTAAGCAGGTTAATGTTATCTTTTTGTATGCACGTGTTTCTGTGACAAATAAACCTATTTTT
Organism: Lithophane semibrunnea; assembly: GCA_947363905.1. Classification (NCBI taxonomy): domain Eukaryota; kingdom Metazoa; phylum Arthropoda; class Insecta; order Lepidoptera; family Noctuidae; genus Lithophane; species Lithophane semibrunnea. Next base: position 1,622,463 of record OX376205.1, read on the forward strand.
CTTTCTTTCTTTCTTTCTTTCTAGTTATATTACAAATATTAAGTAATATTACAAATGCGAAAGTGAGTTTGTTTGTCACGCTTTCACGCTAAAACGGCTGAACGGATTTGAATGAAATTTGGCACAGAGGTAGACCATGACCTGGAATAGGATACTTTTTACCCCGATATTCCCACGGGATCGAGACTTACGTGGGTTTTGTAACCGTGGGGCGTAGATTATGCCAGTTGACGTAAAAAGCGACCGTGGTATCTATAAGTTTACAGTTTGAGAATTAAATAAACAATAAGTCGCGGTTATTGGTAGGTATCAGATCGCGTCCTTCTGTCTGTTTTTAGCGAAACATTGCAATTGCCAATCTGTCTACTAACTGCGTTGACTAAGCCATTCGTTGTTCATTTATACAGTCACAGACTCGGCTATATTATTCAGCAATTTGCAATTTGACGTCTACACGATAAAGATAATAATCCTAACAAATATTATAAATGCTAAAGTGAGTTTGTTTGTTATGCTTTCACGCTAAAACGGCTGAACGGATTTGGATGAAATTTGGCACAGGGGTATACCATGAGCTGGATTAGGACATAGGATACTTTTTATCCCTATATTCCAGCGGAATCGAGACGTATGTGGGTGAAACCGCGAGGTGCAGCTAGTTGCCTATAAATCTTGCAACCGACGTCTTACGCGAACGCCTGCTTACCTCAAAGTGTTAAACCACGTACTCTACCCGCGGTGCTAATTTAGCAAATGAAATCTAAACTCGGTCAGTCTGTAGCTGCGTGGATTACTCACGAACATTACAGTCTTGTTGTTCAAAAAGGACCAAACGGGAACTTAGGACCAAAAGACCGTTTCGGTATTAATGGCGCGCGATGTGTGCAGAAATTCGAGGATTTAATGATTCTGACTAAGGCCGGTGAGGCATTGTAGATATTGTTCAAAGAGTAATTAATATGCAATATAAGCTTATTTTAGACACGACCTCGGTGGAATTGAAAATAGTTTATTTGAATAAATATTAATTAAAGAGGTTATACAATCTAACACTAAAATATTTATATTATGTACAAGTACAAGAAGGGGAAAAAAGAAAAGAGCTGATTGGGCAAAAAAAAATCGTTTGCATCGCTGTCAATGGAAGAACTGCCCAAGCCTGGCATCGTTGTTACGTTTGATATCGATGGCAATACTGATCCTTTGGTATAAAATAGGTCAAGCCCTCTGGTTGCCTGAAGAGTTGACCAATCGCAAAATAGGGAGGTACATACTCACTTTTGAAGGTAAAAATACCTACACATATTAATACATTTACATAATATTTTTGTCTGATGGATGATACTGGCGTTATAATTTAATGATAGAAAATACAATTACAAACAAAAATAAATACTCTTAAGCAATCAATACCATTCAGCTAATTTTACTTCACCTTGTTTTACAAGCAAACATGGTCCTTCATGTTTATACACACGGAAGTTCCCCATCCAATTATCAACTGCCCTAGTTTCAAGTCCCTCAGGAAGAAAGGGATGATTTATTTTTAGCCAAGGACAATTAAATACATCTCTAAGGACGTGTGTGTGTGTGTCTAATTCCAGGATTTAAATGTTTGTGTGTCAGGAAGATAGTCGAGTAATATTAGGGCCCCCACCTATGAAATCAGCGTTTTGTATGGGGAATTTTAAAGAAGTTGCATTTTTCATACTAACATTTTCATATGTTTTAAAACTTTTATGCACTAATGTTTAAAAACTAAGATAAGGTACCTATGCCACTTAGATTACGCGACTAAAATAAGATTTGGCTAAGATAAAAAAAAATACTGGTCATTTCTGCTAACAAAATGAGGAGTCATTTTTACTATTGGTAGTTGTCTATGATGGAAATTATTTGATATAATGCCAAGCAATTGATGAATATTTTAAATAATAGAAGTAACGAGGTTCTTTATTTGTGAGAAAAAAAAACGCCAATTTCATAGGTGGGGACCGAATATTAATTAGTCCCAGGTGTTAAATTTTCTTGGAAACTGGGATTGTATTAAGTTACTGTGACAGCCTTGTTGTGATTTTCCACGCTTAGAATGGGAGAAATAAATTATTTATGATTATCGTATCGGTTGATTGTAATCTAGTGTGATGTTAATCCGATAAAGCTATTATAATCTTTAGGAAGTCATGCGTTTTACACCGCAATGTAATCACCAATTTATTATGTTCTTAATGATTCGTGATTATAAAAAAAATTGGTCAGTTCACCGTCCAAGAAACAAAGTTTTAAGTAGGTATTATCCATTGATATCCAATGGTGTCCATCAATTTAGAGGTAGGTAACCTTCTTCACAGAGTAAAGAAACGGATTCTTTACTCATGCATGAGCTTCTACATCAAACCCTCTCGTAAACAATGCATTTAATGTTCATTTTAATGAAGCCAAAGGTACGGTTAGCAACAAAGCTGGCGTAATGAATTTTGATTTCCAAAACTTTTGTAAAGCAATACTAGCTATGTGTTTATGTTCCAAGTCAAAACAATACAAATACCTCCACTTAATGTTTAGAGTTTTCATGGAGGTATACCTATTTTGTAAATTCCAACCTTTTTTGTTGACCACTCTTGCGCAGCAAATTGCGCAGTTTAACAATCAAGCAGCTGACAAGATCTGTTTTCCGTCACCGGGATGATCATCAAAACAATCAGGAATTATACCGACATGTTAATGTCATAAAGAAGCGTTAACTCCATAAATAAGTTGGCAACATTTTACAGGATTACTCACACCCACGCAGCTTGTGTGTAAAAGGACCGGTGTGTGGTATGCTTTATTTGGTGCAAAGGAAGATTTTATTTGTACGTCGTTTTAGCTATGACTTACGATTTAATTTAGAAAGTACCTACACCTAGGGAAAACACACTTTGGATCAGAATAACATTAAAACTGTTGCAGTGTTTAAAAGAAGAGTGAAAGAACACTATCTTTCCACTTCGTCATAGTTGTGTATGTATTTATTTCGATATATATTTATGAAGTAGATAGTTATGTATATTATGTATGTAGTATTTATATTTGTATGTAAGTGTATGATCATATTATTTGTTCTAGTTTATTAAGTGAATTGTGTTGATTTTATGTATTTTAATTTCTCTTGAATTTTACACACGGTGTCTACATCTCTTATCTACTTTTCTATCGCAGGTGTGCTGAAAGAGATTTCTTTAGAAATAAGCATCACCTTTGTACGTTTTTTTCTGTTCTTTTCTTCTTGTCTATTATGTGTGTACGTAAATAGTTAAATATATAAATAAATAAATTAATTAAATTGAACTAATTTTAAATAGGCTGACCTAAACTGGGATTAGATTCGAAAAGCAATATCATCAAAGTTAGTAGTTTTAAGGTAAGTTTGTACCAGATTATTAAAATTTGTATAATATTAGCAAGCGCTTCTCGCCATCAAACTGAACGTTTGGCGAGTAAAATAAATTAAAACAATTAAATATAAATAAGAGCCAAAGTAGTATGTCATGGTTTTTCTATAATTTTTGATACAAAAAAACAACGATAATGCAGTAAATAAATTATGAAGAGTACAAAAATACAAATAACTATTTAACATACTTCGAGTATTTACTACAGAAATGTTTGAGAATAATAATAAAAATAAAATATTGCGTTTGTTAGTAGGTTTAGATACATAGTATAGATTATGTCTGATCTTCGGTATAATAAGAAAATAGCCAGAAAATATTAAAAAACAGACCACTTATAAAATCTGTCCGTTTTGTTTGTTGTTTTTCTTGGCTGAAGTCTTTCGTATGTAAATTTAAATTTTTTCCTTCATACCGTTTCTCTCATTGGGAAATGTTTCACCTGTTTTCGCAAATTGTAAATAAAAGACTAAAAATAATCATTTTGTCAAAAGGATTGTGAAACTTTTAACGTAACATACCTACTTGTGAAATTATACCTTCGGGGCATTTCACGGAATTTAACTGAAGGTACCTTGAAATACAGCCTTGTTGAATACCGAGAAGGAAATATACATTTACAAATTATGCCATAAATGTGAAAAGTAGCAGAAAAATAACATGTTTTGAAATTGATAATGGAGCTTTTCTTAACAAGTATATTTTCAAAAACGATCATTCTTTTGTAGTGTCAAAAGAGGCTTTATTTTAGAATGAGTACAATTTCAAGAAGATACATAAATTGCAGGCTGAAATTATTGCTTAAACTGGTGTGGTGTGTCGTGTAATTATATTTAAAGTCCACTCTAAGTATTGTTATATTAAAACATAAATTCTCTACCTACCTCAAGACATTTTCCATAAAATTATATGTAATTACGTATTAAATAACATAGGTACCACATTCATTTGCCTTTCCAATGAGCATCAGATCGATCGCTAATCCATATTCATATCAGGAAATATCATAACATAATGACGCATCGGGACCCATATTACGATAATTAAATCAGAGTGCGACCCTAAGTGGTCCTAAATGCAAGGGAGCAGGGCAAAGACTCTACCAAACAAATATAGTGCGCAAGAGTTGAATACTCGAGAATATTTTATTATCTGTAAACATTCACACACGCGCACGAGTATAGAAGGACCGAGTAGTCTTGGTCAGTTGTTTATTATTATTGCAGAATGACAAGCTCTATGCTGTTCTCTCAAGGTTATTTTCAGCAGCAGTAGCATTTTTTTTGCTGTCTGCTTGCTTAGCCAATTGAAAATCTATTTCATTACAAAAGCCAGCCAGGTTTTCAGGTCACAATTTAACCTCGTTTGCTTATTCTAATATACATTGTAACAGCGAATTACGCTTCCCGCTTAAGACCGCTCTTAATATACAGAATATAAATTAAAAATCTAAAAAATAATATATAATATATAAATCCGAGAAATTTCGCGGGTGTGATGTAGTTCTTAACATTTGTTTGAAACTAGTTTAGTAGGTAGGTAGGTAGGTAAGCTTTTTAGGTGAAGAGTTACTCAGCAGATAAAGGAAAATCTGCAAACAAATAAATTACCTAATAACCACAAACTACGCGCACGAACGAATAACAATAATTGTTTTAAAATGATTTAGTGGTTTTCTTCACAGCCAATTAAAAATAATGAATCAACTTTAATAAACTAGGTTCTGATCTAGTAAAGTAACTAAAAGTTATCTAGTAATATTCAACCTAAATTGAAGTAAAACAATGAAAATTGAAAAAGTTTTGTAATGAAAATACTAATTTCAGTTCGGAGAAACTGTTCTGTTCTCCCTATAAAAATAATTTGGTATTCAAGAAGTTGTTTTGTTTAACTTTGATTAATGAAAACTCCAATATTAAGCCGAGAAAGCAGTTATTTATTACAGAATCAATAATACTAATAAAATCGGCAAAAACACGTTAGCCTGCCTTCAAGATAAAGAACTAAACTTTACTATAAGATTTGTTCTAGACAAGATTAGATACCTAAAATTCCTGGATAAAACATTATTTTTGTTCTTAAAAACTTTTAATTTCAGAATTATTTATCAAATGCGCCAAGTAGCTAAGTGCAACAATTGCAGCAACATACGGACTCTGTATTAATCACGCCTAAAATAATAACGGCCTCTTTTAATTAACACCCGGTTCTTTAGCATACCTACTACCCATCTTTGTTGAGCATTGCAACTAAGCATGGCAACTAAAAACATAAAACTAATTTTCACACAAGAAGAACAAAAAAAAATTGCTGCAAATCGATCAAAACTATACATGGCGCTACACCTACATTTGTGTTGATGTAAACAAGCCGTCGACACGCGCTCACTCACACACGCTCACTTCCGCGTGTGTGTCTCACATGTACGCGCGTAGCATTGAGCCAGGTCGTGGCACCCGCGCGTGCGCAGGGTTTATTTGTACGTTTATGCGCGCGTATCTACGTTAAGCCTGTCACACACTGCAGCCTATGTATAGGTATTTCATCCCGGGATGTACATTTTACATTACCGTAAAGTGCTGCACATTTGGCAGTTAGGTACTAATGTACCTATAACTTTTCTTAATTTGAATGCTGTATCTAGATTCCGCACCTTTATAAGTGCCTTTACATTTAAATGTAACTATATTTACGAATCGCATGGTACCTAATGAAAGATTTAAAAATATACCTACAGTATTTCTGCCATGTTGGGGTCCCAATAAGTAATACCTATTCTTCTGATCGTATAGCATGATGTATTGAAATAAATATGTCTAGCAATAAAATATAAATGTTTGCATTACAGGTGCCGTGTGTGACTGCCTTTACTAGTATATAACAACAGATTGGCTTTATGATTGAACTTATTACCATGTAATGGAATACTGAATTTTGAAATTGTGATTTGATTAAGGGCGCTTTGGTTTTATTATCTGGGGTAATTGAGACAGCTAGGTATGGTTGCCGCTAGTGTATTGCGAAAACTGGTTTAGTATTAGTTTTCACTGTTCGAAGTTAGGAAACCAGCGCCATCTAGTTTGAAACTATTTAACTGTCTTGTAAAATATGGAGCAGTATTTACAAACAACAATATTTTTCGCGAATATTTGAATAATCCACTTTGCCCTACCAATTTGTCCTACCAGTTGGACAAAGTGGAATGTTCACAATTTTGATGTCCACTTTGTCCGTCTAATTGATTTTGGTCCCGGATATTTACTCTCGCATAAGCTCTGGGTGGCATAATCCTTATATTTTACTGGAATTATTAATGTTGATATACTAAAAACGTAAATAAGAGCAAACTCAAACTCAAAGCATTTATTTCAATTAAACCATTTACAGGCACTTTCAAATTGTCAAAGAATCGGTTAGTTAGTCAAAAAGTTGAAGCTAGTTGCCCATTTCAAATCGTAGATCTCTATGGAGAAGAACGGGCAAGAAACTCCAAGAGCTTCGTAGTATACCTACGTAAATACCTACATTAGCTAATACACATCAATAATTTAGCTTACTGACAAATTGCAATTACATTGGTAAGCAAAACGATTCGTTATAGATATCATAGTCGTGTGACCTTGCTAACGCGTTCGGATACGGTCTGATACAATGAAGTGCCACATAATACTGGAAAGATACCATTGAGTTAAAATATATATTTTTTGTAATCAACCCAGTTTTTGCTAGCTACAGTAAATAGATCTGACTAATAAAATTTATGGTTTTCCTCAATCATTGTATTTAATTTTTAAAATAGAATTTAGTTTATCGGGAAAATATCCCAGTTTCATTAGTAGGTATTGCAGTAACTTGAGAAATGAGAATTTGGTACTAGGAGGAGGCCTTTATTCAGATGTTTTGCGGTTATTGCCAGGTGATAAGTTAGCCTCACAAACCAACTTTGGTAACTGGCTTAACCAGGCTTTATGAAAGAAGAAGATGACAAAAAAAAACATTTTACAAAAAAAAAAAACGTCGGTGGATAAAACAGAAAATTTAAAACCAAAGACACTGACTTCCGAGATTAAGTTATGTTTCACTTTTATTTGTGTTTCTTTTGAAAGTCGGTTGTTTTTTTTTGTTGTAAAAATTTTTACTTTTCATTTTTTAGTTGTAGTACCTACCCCGCACAATTTCGAATTCCTGCTATGTAAATAACAGTGATAGGAACTTAACACATTATCGATACCTATAGGCTAAGTGGGAAAAATACGTTGAAGCTATCTGAAAAACTAGTCAAGTAAAATGAAACCTCTGAAGCATGACCTACCAAACAAAAAAGAATCATTAAATCTATTCATAAGTGGCGGAGAAATCGCGTAAAAATATACAAAAATAAAACATACAGTTGAATTGAGAACCTCCTCCTTTTTGAAGCCGGTTATAAATAAAATAATTGAACTAGGATAATTGTGATTATGAACTATCTCAAGCCATAATAAGGACCAAGCAAGGCTACGGCTAGAACATTAACATAATCAGCCAATAATATTCCCGATACTGAAAATCAGGCCTCCTCTCCGAGGTGACCTCTCTTAGTCTCATCTAACTATTACGCACGTGTATACGTTCGTTTACTTCCTCCAAATTGAAGAGGAAGGAAATCCCCCTTTCCGTCGTGTTTACTCAGGAAGAGGAACTGTTAATAAATACTGAATTATGTTTAAAGCTGATCCTTGTAGGTATATTAGTAAATGTTTCCTCATATAGACTGCGTTGAGTTACAAATAAATATGCATATTATGGCTTTTATAATTTATAGGTATTTATTTCGGATTTTTCTATGTATAGGACAGGATAACTCTAATCTTTCCACAAAAGACCAACTCAGACACTAATCTGCATGGTCCTCATATTGCCTGACCAAGATCATGTCTGGACTTTAAAAGAGACTGTGACCTATGACTTTGTATCGATCTTTTTACCCGACTACCGAAGAAGGTTTATGTTTTTTTTCTTAAAATAGTTGGATATGTAAACACCGAACTCGTCTTTTAAGACTTATTTAATTTTTGACGTGTAAATATGTTTATTTGCCCAATTTACAGAATTTAGTAATAGTCAGAATGAACATTATTTAATATTTATAGTTAATTTTGATCCTTAAATTGCTTGGACTACGTAAGTACGCCATGGCTATATTGACATTGGCCTTTTTAGACTTGTCGATTTCTCTATGATTTCCTAGTCTACTACTTCAGAGCATAAACCTCTTTTTGTAAAGTCACTAGTCAGTTTTCTATAAAAAATATCGACAATCTTACTTATGCAAAGATTATTGCACATTATATTATAGTTTAGTTTATACCTACTTACTTGCGAGACAGAAGAACAAAACTTCTTTAAAATCCAACCTTGCTGACCTACTGTTTCTGTTTATTCTGCATCAAGGTCATCACTAAGTCAATATTTCAAGGACTACCAAAGTTATGTCTTCCGCATTTAATTCGTCCCACGCCGCTCCAGGATTCAGTTTTTGGATATTTTTTTACACTGTGACTAAGATGGAGTGAACAGATCGACGCGAGGTAAATGTTGCATGAAGTAATCGGTTTTAAATGCATTGTGAATTCTCGTGCTTTAGGGTGTAAGAGCGATTCATCGTCATCATTATTTCAGCCGTAAGATGGCCACTACTGGACATGTGGCCTGCCCAAGGATCGCCACAATTATTGGGAATCGAATTTCTTGCCCTATAAGGCTCGAAGGACCATTTAATTTCCACCATGCTTGTATAGCCTCTGAATTTTAGGGTTCCGTACCTAAAAAAGAATACGGAACCCTTAAAGGATCACTTCGTCATCCACCCATCCGTCTATCTGTCTGTCAAGACCCTATTTCTCTGAGACATGTGGAGGTATTAAGTTGAAATTAATATCCAATACGTAAAAATCAAGCTTCTAAATCAAAGCAATAAAAAATACGGCCATTTATGCGATATACCTAAATATTTTGATACTCGTAAATAAATCAAATCCTAGGGACCTTCTCGGTTGACCTAGAATCATGAAAATTGGCAAGAAGGAAGGTCTCATAGCACAAGTAAAGCAAATAGTCAGAAAATCGTTAATTAGTAGGAATAACTCATTTAATTTGTCTTACATTTGCAGTTGGAGAATTGATCGTCACGTATATCGATCTAAGGGAGAACATGTTTTTCAACTACAATGTTAAGTTTGTTTTTCGTCGTGCTTCATTGTGCGTAGTCCGACCGGCACTTGGCCGGTTTTTTTTTAGAAAACAAATGACACCGGTTTACGTCGACTGTTCCAGACGCGTCTATATAACTGTTCAAATAAATAATATTCATAGATTATTTTAAATGATTATTACAAGCAAAGTGAACGTCCTTATCTTTTCTTGCACATAATAATTGACCATCTGAACATGACCTAAATCCACATGCAATCTTAAACAAACGAACAACCATGCAGACATGCAACTTCTATCTCGTGTTTAACGCCACGCGGAAGACCACGATAATTAAAATTCTGCTCACGAGGAAACAATTGAAAAGGTCATACATACGCTACACTGTGGCTGTGTTAGGAACACTCACGGAAAAGTGGCGGCCGTGAATATTCACGCCTTCATTAACTGTGGGTAGGGCAGTTGATGGACAACGTTTGTAAGTTCAGGGAGATTTCCTTTTTACCTGAGAAATGTTACAATAACAGCCAAGACTCATTATGAAAATCAGTGGTGGCCTGACTAACGAGTTGCAGCCCGTGTCCCAGCAGAGGGTGTTTTAAAGGCCGAACACCAAAAAGCAAGCCATACAAGAAGGGACTAGTCCCGCTAATTCAGTATCACTGACATTAGCAATAAGCCAGCAAATGCTACAAGAAGTACAAACGGCCGTGGTCTGAAACATAAATTCCATTACTTGAGCTTGTTTATTTCGACTGACTATTCGGAAAATGGCTAAATGTGTTTAATAGACCACTCCTACTAATACCTTTACCGAATACCTATGGGTATATTTGGTGGCTTCGCTTTGCAAACGACAATCAAGCCTTTTTCATGCAGCGCTTTTACATACTGAGAAGTATGTCCATGGTTTACCATCAGGCAGTCGGGTAGTCAGTTAATGAATGTTTTACACATAATATACACCTTCTTCATATGGGGGTAGGCAGAAATTACAGAACGCCACTTGCTACGATCCATACAAACCTACTCCTTTTGCTTCGTTTACGCACGCCTGCCCCGTTGGTCTCGTGGTCTCGTTGTCGCAAGCGCGACTGCAGAGCGTGGGGTCCTGGGTTCGATTCCTGGGTCGAGCAAAGTGTTATTGGATTTTTCCATTAGGAATTTCGTAGTAACAGCCCGGAGTTTGGAAGTTGGCGGTGTGATACCCCCGTGCCTCGGAGAGCCGTTGGTCCTACGCCTTATCTCTCTCCGGTCGTGTCGGATTGCCGTCCCATCGGACTATGAGAGTGAGGAAAGAGAGAGTGCACTTGTGTCTGCGCAAACACTTGTGCACTATAATATCTCCCGCGCCGATGGCTAGTCTCCGTTGAGATTGGCCGCCGTGGCCGAAAATACGGTCTGCAGGACTATTATTATTACGCACGCACGCCGGTTTCGAGTTGGTGACCTTTCTGAAGAACATCGCCAATAATGTCATTATAATGTCCTTCTAGGGAGTCTCTTTCGGCATTTCCATACACATGTGCCTTATTTATTTATTTAACCATTTATGTACACACATAATAAACAGACAAGAAGAAAAGAACAGAAAAATACGTACAAAGACAATGCTTATTAAAGGCTGCCTTGTGTTAAATAGATAAATAATAAGCCCATTTTATTCTGAACATCATATTTTTCAGTAGTTTACAGAATGTCTCTATTTTCAGTGTGCCTTTTGGCAAAGGCCTCCTCTAACGACTTCCACTGAGTCCTACCTCTCGCAACCCTTCTACAACTTGGACCCGCTGCAACCTTCCATTCGTCTTCCAATATTTTTGCCTTGTGTTAGACGCTCTTCATTCATCCTCTCAACAGACCAAACCATCAAAGCATAACGGTTTTTTTTGTCACTACATCTTCTTTTAAACCGCAACGTTGCCTTATCACTTCGTTTCTCAGCCTATCATTGTTTTTAGGGTTCCGTACCGAAAGGGTGAAACGGGACCCTATTACTAAGACTCCGCTGTCCGTCTGTCCGTCTGTCACCAGAATATATCTCATGAACCGTGATAGTTAGACAGTTGAAATTTTCACAGATGATGTATTTCTGTTGCCGCTATAACAACAAATACAGAATAAAATAGATATTTAAGGGGGCTCCTATACAACAAACGTGATTCTTTTGCCGTTTTTATAGATCATGTACGAAATCCTTCGTGCGCGAGTCCGACTCGCACTTGGCCGGTTTTTATTTAATACTAGCTGACCCGACAGACGTTGTCCTGTCTTAATTTTCTAATTTTCCGCGCAATTTTCTTAATTTTTTCTTTCATTAGAACCTTCTCCTGACAATAACAAACACAACAGAAAAAGAATTAGCGAAATCGGTTTAGCCGTTCACGCCTGATGGCGTCACCAAGGGAAATAGGAATTCATTTTTATATATATAGATTATCTGAAAAAGACGTTCTCCCTATCGCCGTTAGACATCGCTGGTTATTCTAAAAACTGCAAGTAGAGGAAACAATTGTAAAGGTCATGTTCGCCACATTAGTTATATGGTACGTGTACCTAAAATGGTATGTTTTGACATTGTGTTCCGCGTTGCCACTAGATATGGCGCTGACGGCAAAGTAAGGCATAAGTTATATTGTTGATTTATTGGAACACCAAGATCGGCAAATGTTGGCTTTAGTATTGAAAGCGGTCTTGAAGGCCTCGTAGCTGAATTTTCTTCTCTCCTTCAACCAAACAATACCTTTTGAAGTGGAAATAATAAAGGTTTATTAGGGGAGCCAAGTGACGCATTTAAGTAACTCTGAGGTTTGTCTGAAGTGTCCCAAAAATGGACCCTAAAATCACATTTGTTTAAACAGCTTTGAAAAATATGATTAAAAAAATATCTGGCCGGCTACCCTTTTTTTTTTTTGTGGGTGGGAAATCATCAAATGACTTCTTCCGCTCTGGGCGGAGCGGAAGGGCGTATCAGACTTTTACTGACTAAAACCCACCCGTGTTCCTTCAGTTGCCTGTTGCCAAGGTCCCGGTATCCCTTTCGGACTTTCCCGCAACCCTGGCAGGTGGCCGGCTACCCTGCTCTTCGTGCTCTTAAATTTAAAATGGTATATTTGGATCATTTTAAAATCTTCAATCACATATACCTATTACCAGGATGAGATAGTGGTCAAAGGTAACCCTCCACTTATAAAATAAATCTGTACCAACATAAAGAAGAAAAGAAAAGCCTTCTGGGCGTGTAGCAACATTTTCCGTGACCGATAATCGGATGGGTGACCTAGCGAATACTTGACCTCCGCTGGACATTTAGATGCAAATATTTCTCTAACAATGCAATAGGCAGGCAGCTATGATAATGATAAGATTCCTTTGAGATGATCTCATAATTTTATACACAAGTTTTCATGATCATCCGGGAATGAAGGGGGAAAACGTTTTGTGTGATGGGATTTTGTCGCTTAATCTTGGTGGGGCTACCTTTCAGATAACGTGTCCGCAAGTCTCTTCATTCTACCAGGCTCCATTCAATTCCACGAAAACTGAGAACAACCATAGTTATTTCTGTCCATTTGTATTTCTCCAGAAATACTCTGTAAAATCACTTTATATAAGTAATTGTTAAAAAAATAGTACAATTTTCCACTAATAAGTACCAGATCACCCTTACATAATCCTAACCGCAAGACCTAGGTCTCAAAACCAGTCTTTACACACGCTACTTATTTTCGATAAACGTAGATTTCCACGGCATTAATAATATCTAATTATTAATTTTAATTACAGTATTGAGTACTGAGAAGACTAGTAGTACTAGTTACATTTCTCATAAAAATAAACGTTGGAAACAGAATTTCCCATCTGTATTATATTCAAATTCAGTGACCCTGAAAATGGACCACGGGTTTGTAGTATACGTAAAAAATACAAATGCTTTTCGATGACGTGTCGTGTCTAAGTTTTGCCTTTTGCTTTATAATTTTGACCAAAGTGTTTAGTTATTTCTTCTCAAGAAGTTAGTCAAAGTTCTTTGCTATGGCAGTCACAATCTGTTGGCAATCCTGAAACAGCCTTCATTGGACGGTACGCAATAAGGCTAGGTCTCAGATATGTGATGCCCCAAGACGATGCCAAAATACACCTCAAGGTGTATATCCAACGGACATTTTAGATAAGGCATTGTATATTTTTTATACAGGATGATAATATCTATAGGTATTCATAAAAACAATATTTACCTAATACTGTAACCGCCTTACTAATAAACTTTGTATAGCACCTGTATAGTTACACAACGCTTTGTCTTCTTCTTTCAAAAGTAATTTGACTTTTATTAGTAAGGCGGTTACAATTTTTGAACTGGTAACTAAACGTTTAATACTATTGTTTACAAATGACTAGCTTTGCATCAATTAATGCTCAATAAATAGGCTGAAATGACAAATAAACGCACATAAACTCTCATCTTATTATCAATTAACATAATATCATAACAATCATAATGAAGTCTATAAATTGATTTAATAGTCATTGTTCTTTTATGTGCAAGCCGCGCGTATACTACGCCATGTTTTTTTCCATTGTTTACGTTTTCATCGGAAGCGATCGTGTCTTCGAGTTTTTCCGGTGTAACTGGCTTTTGTTAATAATTTGTTGACTTATTCCTGTTTTATGGAGAAAATTGGCGGAATGTAATTAATTGGTATGAAATGAGAGTAGGTATAATTTTCTTCCTGTGTTCAGATATAATTGGCGGTTACATTATGCTGTAGAAACACGTGTAGAGCTGCATAGTTAATAAGTATTATGATTTTATCTACTTTATCTCTATATTTTATAAGTATATTACGGGCTAAATGGCTTCCGTATTGTCTTAGATAATTTGTAGTTATACCCAGTCTTGCCCATGACTTGACTTATACGTTGATTTTTCTTTAGAAATTATTAATTCTGTTTGGTGATTGGGTACTTTATTACTAAATTGCCCCATAGTCGATCGGTTGGTTAGTTAGCTATTTCATAATTATAAATATTCTGTTAGACAGATCTGATTAAATTTTAAATATTGTATTCTGAGCATCTTTAATACTGTAATAAAATTCAGATCTACCTACCAGATAACCTTCCAATACCTGGTTGCGCCTGCGCCTCGTCAAACGAACAACAATCTCAGGTTCAATAGCTCGCCAAGGTCAAAAGGACATTCTTTTTAAACACTTTTATCGTCCCCGTGACAAACATTAAGTATATTCGCAAAAGGAGTTGACGGACCTTATGCAAAAGTGCAGGTGCACAGAGTAGTTAATAATTACAGATACTTCAAATAAATCAGAAGCCCAATTTTCGTACATCAAAAACGTTCAAATTCAAGTCGCAGTGCTGCAAAAGCATCAAATTTTAGTTTGCAACTTTGCTGTTTTTTCCGCGCATTCTTATTGATAAAGAATTTTTTGATGCTTCCATATAGACGTACACACATGTTTAAACGTAACGTAAATCATTTGAACTCAAGAAATGATTAAGTACTATGTGGTCAATCGTAGTACTATCGCTCCTTGTTTGAACCACAGTCATTATGGTATTCCAAACACAAAAACTAAGTAACACGTAGAATTCTGAAAAATACAGCAAGTACTCCTTTGGTTTACCTCTTTTTATTGATGTAAACTTTATCAACCTGTTCGGAGGACATCGTCGCTTCCAAATTCGCTTTTAAGTTTTCTTTTATAGCCCGTGCGGTCTCTGGTGATTTCCAGCTATGCAACGGACGGACTGCAGGAGTTAAATCTTGGGGGCTGATGGTTATTGCCTCTATTTCTGGTAATGGATCGCACGATCGTCTGACCTTCTAAGTCCAATCACCTTCGGTCCGACTGACAGGCACCGAGATACTGCGCCAGAACAAACACATGGCGTCATTATCCAGTATGCGCGTGTCAGCCACTCCTTGGTCCGGTCGGTCCCAAGCTATATAAACCCACCTTTCTTCGCCTTGGAATTTGCGATTCTGAGTCTACTTGTATTGCTCCAGTCATCACTTGTGAAATGGCCTATCATTTTGTATTTACCAACAGCAACACCGTCAGTGAGCCAGGCCGGGCTGTGAGAATGATTGACTGACTATAGATGCTTGCACTGACTAGACTTAGTCCACACAAATCTATGTGGTTCTTTCCTCAAAAGACCATAATTATCAGACACTAATCTATGTACAAGATTAGGTCTGGACTCTAAAAGATACTTTGACCTTTGAGTTTGTTCTGGATTTCTTCTCAGAGGTAGTCAGATAGGACATGTCGACTCCATCTAGCTCATTTTTTTAAATAATATGACGTGTAATAGTGATTCCGATATCCTATTTACAGAGTAAAGGATTTTATTTCATTTGAGTGAGCAAGAGAAAGCATTTATATAGGATGCCACATAATAATTATGTCGGATAACAATTTTATTCGTCACCGTATGCGTTTCGTTTGTATGGAAACAGCGTTAGTGTTCAATAGTTTCCCAAAAGCCAGTACCTACTAAAACTAAAACTGGTTTAGAGGCATGTGAAACAGGGTGTAAAATTCAGTGATCCTCTATAGAAACGGGAGGATCCTCCAACCAAACGGGTGTCATGTCTGGTGGGCAACTGCCCGGCGCCGACGGTTGATGTCGGGAAGTTATATTATGCGGATCGCGCGGTAAACACTGCCTGCGCGATGAAGGATTTCGCTTGACGTCAGTGTAATGCGTAGTTCGCATGTCATGGTGTAGATGCCGGCCACACTGTTATTTTAAACGTAATTTGGACACCATTTTAAAGTATATTCTTTCCAAAAACTATTTTTGCTTTGCGAGCATAACTTTACTAGTAATGTTATTAAACATTGGGCAGTCGGTAAAAATAGCCAGATTCCCATGTTGCTTTATTCAGATTTATCGAGTATTAGAACCGAAGCCGAAGTCGGCTTTACTATGCCCATTATCTTGACGATGATAGCACGTGATTTGAATTGTTTATGAAACCATGGATTGCGGTGATGTTTTCCTTGATCGATTGATAATATTGATAGCATTGTCCACACAAGTTTTATAGCATTGAATTTGCATGTGAGTAATTTTTAATAAAAGGTTTAATTTTATTTATTGATTAATTATAAAAGTTTGTGCTTATTAAAGGTAGGTATGAAAACTGAATACATACCTCTCAATTTATTTTACTGGTCACATGAATGATTAATTTATTAAACAATTAAAAAAAACTTGCTTGCTAAATGCCAATCGATCAAAAATAGAACATAGAAAAGGTTATTTTGCAGCATCTAAATTCCAGAACGGTGGCTAAAGAATATTTAAAAAAATACTTGTAAGCAAAATTAATTTTAGCGTTCAATAAAATTACGAATCGCTGACACAACTGACTTTCATTTTGACATTATGTAAAAAGAGTAAAAAACCATAAATAATATAAAAAGGTCACAACAATATTGTTATTCAAAAGTAGTGCAACCTCTGTCTCGACTCCCTACTCTGTGGCACCGAAATGCAGTTAGCAGCAAGTTGGCTGCATTCGTAAACCGCTGTGCAAATATTGATTTTGTGATTTAAACTCCATGATTAATTACCTGCCAAGTTTATTGTCTTACTGCCTTGTTTGAACAAGAATATTGGTAGTTGGTGCTGCGTAAATTACTTGCGAGCGTTGACTTGGTGCCATGTGAGACAACAGGACCAGACAGTACATACCTATGGCACATTGAGTTCTACATAAAAATCTGCTTTGTAGAACGCTGCCTCGTCACTCATACCATTGTCAATGTTGTTTTTATTGTGTGTTGCCTGATCTCTCTCCGGTCGTGTGGGATTGCCGTCCCATCGGACTATGAGAGTGAGGGAAGAGAGAGTGCACTTGTGTCTGCGCACACACTTGTACACTATAATATATATGTTCCGCGTTTCCGTCAAGTTTAGTCTCCGTTGAGATTGGCCGCTGTGGCCGAAATGTGGTCTGGAGGACTATTGATTTTTATTGTTTTCTAAGCGTCGAGGTGTCATATAAAGAGTTGTGGCAGAGCCTCAGGTGTGGGATACCTAGGTTGAGCTAAGTGTTTTAGGGTTTTTAATTTTAGAAATTCTTATCAACCCGCGGCTGAGCCAGGATTTGTGCCCGGTTTAAGGCAGTAGGCTCACCTCCTCTCTTGGCTCGTAAAAGCATAGTATAACTGGGTATTTACGTGAGTGTACTCTCCTCAATATAACAAACTAATTTATGCGCACAATTTAACTACAAACATTCTAAAACCCACTTTTAAAAATTGTCAACCCGAGAACCGAACCCCAGTGCTATCAACTACCGACACTAATGAAACGTGTAATTAAATTTATAAATATTAATCAAGCGACAGTGTAAGTACGGGTAGCACGCGAACACGAACGGTGGAAAGTTTTCATCGTAAAGTGCAGGAAAAATTAGGTTTTAACGTTCAAAAATGAATTTTTAAAATGTTTGTGCACGTGTTTTGTTTAACGTAGGTAGAAGTACACATTAACAAATTAAAAGGTTTGAATGCACTTTTTATATCTACAATAGTTATTTGTTATGCAAGGCTGCAAAGTTGTTTTTTGGCGCGAGTACTTGTATTGAAACCTGAGCAAGCGAAGGATTCTAGGATTGAACCATGAGCGAAGTGAAAGCGAAAAAAGTAGCCTATGTCCTTCCCCAGGGTGCCATCTATCTCTGCCAAATTTTGTCAAAATCCCTTCAGTGGTTTAGGCGTGAACAGGTAACATACAGACAGAGTTACTTTCGAATTTATAATATTAGTATGGTTTATTATGGATAAGCGTACCTACTGGTCCATGATAATGGAATATTGTTTTTCCAGTATCAGAATGTGATTTTCTCTAGACGTATGTAATGGCTACCTTATTCATATGCCTACTTAATAATATATAGGTAGGTATTTGAAATTCCCCCAGACTATGGCCGCCATTACAGTGCCACGCGGAAACCTCGAGTATTAGCCACTTATAGTAATTACTCACACTTGTAATTATCTACGGAACGTTTAAAATTGATATCATTGCGATGATGAACTATTTATTTTTATTTATAATGCCTTATGGGGTAGATTTTCTTCATCAATATATTATCTACACGTAGATTAAACGATTAATTTTAAAGATGTAGGTTGAAAATATAAACCTACAATTAGTCTTTTTAATAAAAAAATAAGTTACGGACTTATGATGCAAAAAAAAACTATTTTATTATTATATAATGCAATAGAAAAATGTATTTAACATATCATAACCTAGCAACATAGCCTTGTTTTCCCGAAAGGTTGAGCAGAGGAGTACCTATTAATAATAAAATAAAATAAAATCTTTATTTCAGACCTAAGCAGTCCATAGCAGTGGTTAGTGTAAACTGTGCTTACATGCTATGTTAGTACTTAATTCTATTTAACATAAACCTATACCTAATTCTACCCAGTGCCTTTGGATGGGGCAGTCCACTCTGCTAACAATCCTTTTCAGGATGCTGTTCTGAGTGCTACGCAAACGTTGCAGTAGGGAAGCCGCTTTCTTACGCATGATGGCGTGAAAGCCATCCGTACGTGCTTCAGCAAACATTCCCGACGCACTGCAACGTCGCGGCAACCGCAACAGCATCCTGAAGGCATTGTTGTATTGCACGCGCAGGACGTTGTAGGCTCGGCTCCTATATGACACCCATAGGCCGCTCGTGTAGAAGGACTGACAGAACGCTTTAATACACCCACATTTCGCCAAATATGTTTAAGTCCCATGAAATAAGGGGCGAGTCAATTGCTATCAACCGAGCACAAATCCAGACTCCGGGCTGCTACTGAGAAATTCTATATAGAAAAACTCAATAACACTTTTCCCAACCTAGGAATTGTACCCAAGTCCTCATGCTCAGCAGTATCGTTTACGACCACTAGACCAACAAGGCAGTCAAAAATGTATTTCTCTGTGTATTTTGCTAACATTTAACCAGCATGTGTGTCAAATCAAAGTCGAGATTGTTATCGTTCGACAAGTGTTGACGTCACAGTGTCATACAATAATAATTATAGACTTGTATCGATTGTGGGGCGTCTCGCTGTCTGCTGTCACGTATGCAATCGTCAGGCGGTATTTCGGTAAGACATTTTCGCAATAGGACTTTTGTAAAGTAATAAATATAGAAGAAAACTTTAAGGATTTACTTATTGGCAATCGGATGTTGGAACAGCCGCGACTTACGAGTTGTAGATCGTAGGTTTGAACCCAGACAGGCGCTTTACTTTGTGTAAATTATTTCAGCACTACTACCCTCAAAACGGTGAAGGAAAACATCGTGACGAAACCGGCATGTCCTAGAACCAAAAATTCGTAAACATGTGACATCTACCATCCGCACTGGGCCAGCAATGGTAGATTACGGCCCACTCCCTCTCACCGAGAGAAGGCCTGAGTCCCAGCAGTGGGAACATTATAGGCTGATTATGTAATCGGACGATAAAATGACACATCGAGCTTAAGGAAAATTCTACACAGATGGACATAAAGCCAAACCTTTTCTAAAACTGTGTGCGTGATTTGAGGTCGGGTACTGTATGTTAACCTAAAAATATTATATTGAAAGGAAGGTATAATAATAATGAGCACGGATTAATGGAGTTAGTCCTAATGTACCTAAAGAAATATATGCAAAAAAACCTAAATCTGCACGGAAAGCCAAATAACGACCTATAACACAACATATTATAAAACAAAGTCCTCCGCCACGTCTGTGTGTCTGTTCGCGATAAACTCAAAAACTACTGCACCGATTTTCATGCTGTTTTCACCAATGGATAGAGTGGTTCTCGAGGAAGGTTGCAGTATATAATAAACGACATGAACGCGGGTGAAGCCGCGGGCATCAGCTTCTAATTAATTATTTCAAACACACCTCAATCAAACAGTCTGAACCTCAGACGATGTATGTAAACCTTGATTCAATTAACCGATATAAAGTAAAACTTGACCTCGAATCGATTAATCTGATTCTAAACGATTCTCGATTGGTATTCGGTTCTCGTGTTGAGGCCGGTCGTGTAGAGGTTCGTCACCCATGGCAAGGTTATTAGGAAGAACCGAGGTAATTGGTGCAATAACCGCGCAGCACACTCAGGGAAATTAATTCTTTATCACATAAACAGACTACGTAAATTTTCCGTATTATAGGTATTTCATACAACTGTCAAAGAATGACAGGCTGTGATTCGATTATACGAACAATTTAATTTGATAGGTAGTCAATTCGCTACATAATTATTTGCGACTTTACTCACTTAATTAGGTTTTGGAGTGTATATCTTTAATTAGTAGTTTGTTTACTAAATGATGAGGCACTTGAGTCACTGACAAACAAACACTTAAGTACATGTGAAACACGTATGAAGAGATACGTAGGTACGTTCACTGAGGTTAGATTTGAAGGTATGAAATAATTTTGATTTAAAGATGTAACAAGTTGATGCAGTATTTTAGAATACTGCAGTAATATCTGGAATCCGCACTACTTGGTTTATATACAGCAAATAGAATCAATACAATCTAGATTCATTAAATATATAAACTATCGCACTGGCTTCGGATCTACAGACTATCTGCCATCATGCAAACACCATAATATGCTGCCACTGGAGGATAGACGTGTGATTCTAGACATGATATTCCTTTATAATGTCTGCAGTGGGAACATTGACAGTACCGTTTTAAATAACTTAGTTATAAGATTAAGTGCTCCATCTCGACGGACTAGGCACACGCAGTTATTCGATGTACCGCACAGTGGTACAAACTACGCCCAAAACTCAACCATTGGTAGGACGCTAAGTAATTTTAACAAAATATTCTCTCACCTTGACCTTTTTAATACCAAAAAAGGTACATTCAAGAAACAATTATTAACTTCGGTATGTGACGAACTGCCTAATAAACCTAAATAATAAAAAAAAAAAAAAAAATACCACTACCACTGTGACATATCCACACACCTTTCACCACTCCTCATGCACACTCCCACACACTCACTCTCACTGTACACTTAGCAATGCTTAGATGGTGCTAGCATTTCACTACTCACTTTGTATGTTTGTTTCTGCTGCATATTGTATGGTTATTAAATTGTAAATCCTTAATTGGCTGTAAGACTAGTTTATATATTCTAAGTTATTATCTCAAAGAGCTGTGGATTTTGTAATAATAAATAAATAAATAACTTTATTACATATAACATCTCTCTCATCTATTATCTGTTTGTTTGTTTGTTTGTTTGTCATCTATCATCAGTTTGTCACAAACTGATTGACTTGAAGACAAAAAGGTTTTATAGGCCTCTGCTGGCTCATTACAGGATAAAAGCTTTTCTTCCCAGTTCCCTCTTTTCCCGGTCCACTGCGATTTTTGCCAATCCTTTTAAAAGGCGTCCAGTTCATCACATCGTCTGTTTCTTGGCTTGCCGCATTATCGTTTCCTGAGAAACTTCATGTTTCCTCACGTTGTTTTCCTTCAAAGATGTCAGTGATGTCCAAGATAAACTTAGATAGTACCTTTAGAAATTGAAAAAGTCACATTTGAACCAAATACATCGTGACAGATGTAATCAGCTGACTCAATAATAGTTGACTGTCAATAGACTCCCCCTCCCTTAATGGCACTTAGGTGGACCTTTGCTTACCCTATTGAGGAATACAGGAGTGATAAGTATAAGTAATAATCATAAGTACATCTACTATGTACCGATTGACGTCATCACGTCAACGCCGGCTGTCACTAAAAACCAGCGCTGGGGCTCTGTCTCGCATAGGGTCGCAGCATTAAGCTGAGCGATGGCCGTTTTCCGTGGATGTGACGCATATTTACCCCAACTTGTGTTTGTCCTTTCTTAGCGTAATTTTTACGTATTTCCTTTCTTCATCTTTACGTATGTGATCGTATGAATCTCTTCCTGCACGTGTGAAGCATCGTCGTTACTATGACAAGGTTGCAGAAAGAGCTACGAGGTAATTAGTGCAACAACCGCCCGAGTACACACCTACAATATTTACATACATGAATATGTCAGTAAACTGTGGGTTATTATATTTATGAGTAGTGGAGACTCGCTGTCTATTTATATTTTGTTCTGATATTTTACGCCAGGCTGTCAATCAGTCCAAGATCGTTTTGTGTCTTGCAACTTTATTGGTACCGTTAAAAATATATTAGGTTCCTACAATACAAGTTTAAACAACTTTATGCACAAAATCTAAATTCAGAAGAAATGTTATGTTGCAACTATGTTTCTAGTTCCTCAAATTTTTTTGTCATCATCTGCCTAACCCTTTCCCAACTATGTTGGGGTCGGCTTCCAGTCTAACCGGATGCAGCTGAATACCAGTATTTTACATGGAGCGACTGCCTATCGGACCTCCACAACCCAGTAACTGGGTAATACGATACCCCTTGGTAAGACTGGTTGTCAGACTTTCGAGCTTCTGACGACCCGTAACGACTGTCAAAGATCCACAAATGACAGCCGGGACCAACGGCTTAACGTGCTTTCCGAGGCACGGACGAGTCTCAGTATGTAAAGAATTAAAGATGGTCACCTATCCACGGACCAACCCCGACAAGCGTAGCTTAACCTGATGGATAGACCCATGCGGCTGTTATTACTTAGCCACGAGCTCCACAAATTTTTTTGAAAGGGCCAAAAAAAAAAATTAATGGCTACTACAACCAAAAATGTTGACCTTATTGAATTAGTCAATTAGCGAGTTTAAAGAGTCTTCTACATTAATGTTATACCGTAATATTGATATTATAACATAAGGCCAAAAGGAAGAGGTGTGTGTGAAGTAATCGGTGCAATAACCGGACCTGAGTTACACACCTTCGGCATTTACATACATGAATGTATAATTATGTTACTGTTAATCATTTTAATTGATAAGTAATTAACACGAGGTGTGAGTTTAATGTGATCCAAAAACGATTTCATGTTTATATTTGTTGCAGTGGTAAATTATTAAATCTTGCGTTATGCTTTTCCATGACCATAACATTAAAAAAAATTATAGTCTTACATGTTGTTAGACACCAGCTGTGCCTCCTGTGATAAGTGATACAACTAAAAAACCAACACTTTACAGGAGAACAAAAGCAAGATTTAAAAAATTCTGGTTCGTGAACTAAGTGGGCTAGGTTACACATAACTACCTTCTTTTGAAGTTATAAACATTCACTTTCAATGTGCATTTCAATTTGTATGGTAAATAATATAGTCTTAAAGTTATTCATGAAAAACCTGTAAGATGTACCTTTTTTTTTTCCAATATGTGTTAAAATGACGTGATACAATGATACAAGTACAGTTAAATTATGTTGCACCTATAAGTTGTCTTTGTGTAAACTGATATACTTACAAGAAGTAAAAAATCTAATATTATGTTCCTTTTACCTGAATTATCAGTTTGTTAGTGTGCTGTGTGATATAACTTTAGTTATATCAATATTCACGATAAACATACTGAAAAATAAAAATGTGAAAAGTAATATATTATAATCACTCTTATACCACAAAGAACGAAAAACAATGTGTGGAGCAATTACTTTAAGGGGTTACAACTTGACATATATCCATAATCACGATTTTTTTGCCAAAATCCTGGCAGATATATCACTTTGCACCAAACTATCTCCGAAACTATAGCAGATAGAAGAACGTGAGTTAGACCAAAAAAACCGCATTTTTTTTCTGATAATTTATATGTAAAAATCACAAAAAGGGTACAACTTGACTTAAATCACTGATCACAAGAGGCACAGAGTTATAATCTAGCTTACTACTCTATCTGACTAAACACTTATAAATTATTTGTTTACATGCTACCATTGACATGGAAACATCATAATTAGCCTATAAATAGATAAACAATAGTTATTGTTTTTTATGCAACCTCGCTTGGCAACAACGTGACTTGGCATGACGTCTGCAAAAGAAAGAAAAAAATATGTGGACATGAAACTGTATTATCAGATGCAACTTTGTATGGAGTCGGGTTTCCAATTAGCTACCTATTAACTATTATATAAGTTTTATAAACACTTGAATGCTGGCTTGTATGGATCAGAATGATGGGCCATGAAAGGGATGAACGAAAGGCAATTGCATGCAGTTGAGATGAGAATGCTATGTGGTTTTACACGATGGATAGAATAAGAACTACATAGGAGGAAGTCTGAAAGTGGCACCGGAACTAAAAATTTGCGCGGAAATCTGTTGTCATGGTATGGGTACGTGATGCAGAGGAATGGGGAAAATGTCGTGAGGAAAGTTTTGAGTATAAATTTCGATGGCTATAAGAGTAGGGAACGACCAAAGAAAGGATGGATGGACTGTATGAAAGATGATATGGCTAGAAAGGGGGTGGCTACTGAGATGACGACTAATAGAGAAGTATGGAAGAAAGGGACATGTTGCGCCGACCACGAATAAATTGGGATAAGGGCAGGAGAATGAGGAATCACTTGAAATATGCCATAATTAAGAGCTTTCTTGAATTGAAGATTAGTTACTTAACTATTTTGGTTCGCAAAATGATTCAACCTTGAATCTCTATTGCCAAAGTCCTGTAATTTTCCTGAACATTCTTTGAGTGATCTTTGGATCTTGTTGAACTTGAAGAGGCAAAGAAGATATTCTAAATCAGTCTGTAGGTTAATACTGGCAGACAGTTCCAAAATCAACTTGAGTGTGTCCATGGAGTTTCTTGCCCGTTCTTTTCCAGAGGAACGTACTACGCTTTTGAATGAGCAACTAGCTTCATCATTCTGACTTAAGTAGGTACCTGGTAAATGGTTTAATTGAGTTTGAGTTTGACTTACTGTCCACTGGCTTATCTCCTCCATGGTCTGTACAAGCTATATACTCGCATAGCTAGCTATACTCCTTAGCAGTCATCTACGCTCTTAAGTGTCATAAATCATTGTATGTACGCACTTCTATAAAACCTTTGATGAATGTTCCATTATGTTTCTATCTTCTTTTCAACATAAATAATAGACCAGGGGGTCAAGTCTGCTATTTTCCAAACGTGTCAGTGGTCTCACAATGATTAGTTTTTGACAGATACGCCATACAAAATCTGTCAAAAACTCATCATTGCGAGACAACTGACACGTTTGTTAGACTTGACCCCCTGGACTGGGACTGACCGACAGACGACAGAGGGAGACAAAGAAAAAAGAAAATTAGGAACATCATTTTCCCGGCAGCAGCTGAATAAGAAAGACTGAGGTTCAAGCTAAATGACGTGAAATTGGGGAGGCCTGTCCAACAGTGGATTGCTATAGGCTGACGATCATGGGGCTCCTTATAAGAACACTAAGATAGAAAATAAAGAAAGAAAAATAGGATAGGGATGGGGGATAGATAGGGTTTTTTAAACCAAACCCTTCAAAAGGTTTGTAGGTATGCAAATAAAGTCGCGGACAATAACAAGCTAAAAACATGATAATGTTATTTCCCTATGTATATCACGTGTTACTGATCATCGCAGAATTAATAATTATTTGTAATTATAATAGGATCTAATAAACAATGTCTATTGTAAGTACTTTTATTGTTTACAAACGGAAGGTGTTATTGCGTTTTATTATTTATGTTATTATTTGTGTTTATACAAAAACAAATAAAGTAGTAACTCCGTGTTAATTTGTATTATTTGATTGAATCATTTTTATTTATAGATATAAATAAAAATGGCTCAAACAATTATTAATGCTCATTTCTGTTTCATTATTTCAATAATTTACGTACGGTTAAGATTCACAATTTCGCGTCTTTGCTAATACATTTTGAAGCTTCCCTAAAAACAATTTGAAACCCATAAAACCCCATGAACTTTTCACATGTTTCAAAGTAATCAAAATTCTCAATGACTAGATAAACGAACTGTATTAAAAAATAAGGAACCGTTTATAAATCCTTCTATTAACTATTTCACTTTTATCTTTAAAATAACATAACATAGCAATACGCCTGTTATCCCCGAAGTGTTAGGCAAAGGACGTATACATCCACATTTCACCAGTTATGTTTAAGTACCAAGTAATAGGGAGCGAGCCTATTGCCTTCAACCGGACCTCAGGCTGCTACTGACAAATTCCTCACAGAAAAACCCAATAACACTTTGCCCGACCTGGGAATCGAACCGAGGACCTTTTGCAGCAGAAGCGCTAACGACTCTTAAACCGAGGCAGTGTCTTTAAAATAACTGTAGGTACATAAGTATGAAAATGCATTAATACCGTCATATACGACCTTTTCGTCTCAGCCCACGATATTACAACAGTAAATTATCAAAGGACGGGATCTGAGTGAAATCCTCTGCATGCAATTAGCACAACAGCCGCTAAAAGCATCGGTTTGTATCGTTACAATGCATTCGTGAAGGATTTTATCTTTACTGCAATCTGGGCCGCTAAAATGTGCACTTGCGACTGGCGACTGAACCCCGCGTCCTAAAGCGATCGCCGCGTGCATAATTTCACTTCGGCGCGACCGCGCATTCAGGTTCACCGAACAAAAAGTGACCTACGCGCGCGATGATCTCGTATTCGCGCGACTATCGCTTTTAAATAAAGAAAGGTTTGATTGAAAATGACAGATAATTTCATAACATAATATAGTTCTTATATAATATTAACTCGCGCTTTCTTCCCATGGGGGAAGGTAGAAACTACAGAACACCGCATGCTACGATCCTTACATACTCCACCTGCTTGGTTTACGTTCATATAAACCCATCATAATATGTATTTTTTTAGTAAATTGATATAAAGCTAACTGGATAAGTAAAGACAAAATTAAGTTATACTATTGGGATATTCTAGTAAGCTTTTCTAGGCATCAAAAAATGGTTGAACTTTTCCATCGTAAAACTTCTTATATTTTGGGCTTATATCTATACGCTTAAAAGCTTTTTTTAAATGTTTTGTGAGCTTAAAATGTCCCACTTCTAGGCAAATATTTTCTCTCCCAATTTCTTAACGTAATGACTCTGTGTCTGTCCTTTTGTCCCAAAACTTTATCGTTATAAAATGTTAACAAGATGGCAGCAGCTATCTTGTTAACCCCTTTCGCTGAGTCACCCGTATCAGCTGTTGATTATCCTCCTTAAATTGAGACACTTAATGGAGGGAAACTGTTGCTTGTTTGTATAATATTAACAGCCCGCGTGTCAATGATTTTTCGGTGCAGAATTAAGGCTTCCGTAGACAGGCGCGACGCTATTCTTTGAGAATAAATCCATGAAGTTTTCATACTAAGTGAAGAAGTTGTTCCGTCACGTGGTTGCTGTGTGTCGCAATAAAAGGATTACCAAGTTATTTATAAAATTTCAGGTTGTATTACCTACTATTTGTTACGTGATGATAACATCACGTAACAAATAGTAGAATAACTTCTGACAATTGAAAAAGCGGTCGTAAATAATTAGGACCGCTTTTTCAATTGTCAGAAGATTTTATCTGAAGAATAAATACAGCGATTAGTCATTATTATAGATACGAAAGCTGTCAAACTGCCATTATTTATTCCCCAAGTAAAAATTATCTGGCGGTTTAAAAATCTCTCACTCGAGGAATTCGTCCAGAAATTATAGTGATGCCCGAATAATAAAGCTCTAAAACTAGACTTTTCAAACCTAAATATAGCTTCTGAAACTAGAATTTAGTAAAGGGATCGCCTACCAGCGTCATTTTAGCGTCCCCGCCGTACACATGCGCTCGCGCCACGGGTGGCAGTGCGCACTCAATCGTGGTGTTTTTATTAAATTACCTTAATTGCACCTCGGTTTACTGCTTAATAGCTAGGAAATGGCACTATTGTCCAGTAAGGTTTACAAGTCACTCTCTAGCTTTCCAAACAATTTCTCCTTATTTTTATTATTGCTTCCTTTAGGCATAATTTTATTGGTCCAGCTATAAGGAATAGATAGATCCTGTATATACTTTTTAAGATTTACTAAGAGGTTATGTTTCCGTGTCGTCGTCTCTTTGATGTGTGCTCAGCGATCTTTTTTGTCAATAGTTTGTTGGCCTAGGGCAATGTTACCATCTATCTATTTCTGCCACTAATAAGCATAGCTATACACAGATAGTTAATAGATTCAGGCGTGACGCGCGGAAATCCATTCCATTATAAAATACAATAGACGTAGATATATTTAGTTACCTATTCCGCTTAAATATTCCTCAAGAGTCATAAAAAAACCCTATATGAAATCGACACGTGTTTCCCCTCACAACGAGACATCCTCAGGATGACGATTGACCAGTCGCATACCAGAATACGACGTGTTGCCAGACGACGTGTTGTATACACCTCTTTCTTCTGAAATTACCGGCTCATGCAACTTACTTACAACTTTGTCTCTGAAATAGGTAACAAAGTTGCAGTCAAATAACTGACCAATATTTATGTAACTTTCAGATTAAACTCAACACTGACTAATTCATCAACACCTTACATTCATTTCCACAATGGATGCCACCAATCTTTGTTAAAACAATCACCATGTACCTGTTTCCGGCTGATAATTAAAAACTAATTCGCAGTTACTGCCAACAAAAGCCCATTAATAATGCTTGATTGTTACACCAATGTAATGCCTTTACGGACAAAGGATGAAGCATTACGCACTTTTATCGGAGTCGGGTAAATGAACTTGCGAACAGTGTCTCTTTTGTTAATAGGGAAATACTGGGGAACATTTAGAAATAATTTTATTGGTATTTTGGCAATTCAGGCGCGGGCCACATAGAAGAGACATGAGACGAGGACGGGATGAAAGCGCGGAAAATAGTATGCAGATGGAAAAGCGACGCGCCTGCATCTTGCCCTTGCTGTATGTTTTGAGACAGATCGCGTTAATACATTCAAAATCAAAAGTCATTTATTCAAACTAGGCTGAGAATCAGCACTTTTCGAACATCAAAATTACATAAGACAGTCCCCCAAAACGCCCACCCTTCACCACTTCCTAGTGCTTTCGCTGGGAAGAAGTGGCGCAACAAACTCCCCAGCAGCACAGCTGTCTGTTCACTGACATTGATATTGAGAGCCATTCACTTCTGGTCGGGGTAATCTAGAAATACAAGAAAAAAAAAACAATAATAGCTGGTCAAGATGCACACATGCTTTTATATTTTCTAATGTGGCGATAATTATCCTGAACATCTACGGCTACACAATGATAACACGGGGATGTAAAATGTATCCAGGAAATATAATGAAGACGCTTTTAAATGTCCCACCACGATAAAGTTATAACGTGTAAGTATTTCCATACATTTTGTGGACGTGGAAGACTACGAAATTATAAAAGCGCACAATAACCGCAACCTATTGCTAAGTAATCTAAAAATGTTAAAATTCATCCTTCCCGTATGATGCACCAATCCAATCCAAAGCAAATGAAAAACGAAGAATTTTCTGATTTCCAGATTGACTCGGAAATCGAAATGCATTTTTTCTAAGATTGATGAGATTTTTAGTTCAATCTGACTTATTTTAACATTCATGCTTTGGGAAATGAGATTGCACGACTTTGAAGCAGATTGAGCTGTTTTGTCGTGATATTTTTTCGGGCCATCGACCGCAATTAGCGTAGTCACTTGTAATATTAGTGTTTAGTGTTGTTTTTTTTCGTGTACACTTCATAGACAAGATAGATATCGATATCTAAACACGATAAAATAAAAGAAAACAGATTTTCTCAACTTATACTTAAAGTAACAACAGTATCAGCGGTCATTGACCCCCAAAAAACATCAAATCTTTTTTTTTCATAGTTTTTTTAAATATTGATACTTATCAGGTCTGCACAGTTTTGCTAGCTACGTACGTACCTACAGGGTCAAATTAAATTAATATTAAAGTTCAAATGTCTTACATAACTCGGGACCCTGGAGTCCCGAACCTTTGGAAGGGGTACGAGGGGCCAAAGCCTATAATTAAAATTATTAATTTTATTTTTTTAATTATTTATAATAATAATTATTATTAATTTACGTACCTACGTAGGTACCTAGATGTAGATACTACTTCCAGATACTGCATACAAACTCACAAATTTTGTGAGTGCCTCTTTATAATGCATTGATCTACATCTAGGTACCTACGTAGGTACGTAAATTAATTATTATTATTATTATTTTCATGTGTCTACATATCTCGGGACCATGGGGTCCCGGTCTTTTGGAAGGCGTACGAGGGGCCGAAGCCAACTCGCAGAGGCCCCTTAGACAATTTTAAATGGAATGAGGCACCAACCGACAATCCCCGGTTGGTGTAGGACTATTGCAGAATATGGAAACAAAACATTGGACTATGGGTTTGGCTGGCTATAGTGGAATGGTTACCAGGAACTATGGAAGGACTATGACCCCTGCCTGACCAATGATATATAATATATATTATGGATAAAATGGCAGGGGGTGACTTGCACATTCAATAATGGGCCCCCAGAAACTGTCGCTAGCACATAGTGACGTAGCGACAAGGGGGCAACATGTCCTGAGGTGCTTGAGGAGTGGAGAGGCATTCCACGGCTTTCAGAACAATCCCAGAGCCCGGAAGATGGAATACTTCCTTCCTCCGAGCACGTTTGCTCTTGCGAATCTCCACTCAAGCCGACCAATCAAGGCAAGAATGAGGTGGGAGCTCTGTTCCTCGTCAGTGTTCACTCCAGCCGGCCAATAAAGGCAAGCCAGAGATGAGGAACAAGACTTCTCCCAGGAGGTAGGGTCCGTGGGGTCGCTACTGCCCAACAGCGCGCCACATGCTGCCCTACGGGTTTTTGTATCTCTCTTGGTCTGGCTCCTCATCCTAGACCCGTTCCGGCAAAGTAAACTCTACCGGCACAGACCTAGAGTTCGGAGCGCGCAAGCCCCACCACGACGTCAACGTAGAGATACGGCGGTGGGGGTATTATTATTATAAATAATTTTGTGAGTTTGTATGCAGAGGGAGTATCTGGAAGTACTGATCCGATTACAAAAATTATTTCACTGTTAAAAAGATACACTACTGCTGAGTGCAATCCGATAATATTTTATGTTAAAACAAGAAACTTCACGGGAGCGAAGTCACGGGCAGAAGCTATTATAATATACAGGGTGAAATTTAAATCATGGGCCTTAAGAAGATCTTAAGGGGTCATTGTACTCATCATTATGAACAACTTTCACTACGGGACCATCCCCGAAATAGAGAAAAAAATCAGCTGCTCCCATGAATTCAATTTCACTCTGTATGATAAAGATGGTACACCCATATTTCTACAGTTAGATATTCATTGCTTATTCATTGACGACGTATTACACAAAATAATAAGCCGTTTCGTCTCTGAAATTCCATCCACAAATAGAAAATCTCAAGTTACTTAGCATCCTTTACGCTCTATACCTGGTTACCACTTAAAGGTCTTACAGCTTAAAGCTAAAATCTCTATACATCCTAAAGCCACTCCACTAGAACAGCGCCCCAACCGAGCGGATAATACTTTAAAAGCGTAGACTATAAAAAAACATGGAGAGGCAAACAGAGATATAAACGGTCGGGCCGCATTTACATACAAATGAGCCCGATGCGAAATTATTTCAGTCAGCGGAGGCGGTGCAATGGTGGACTGGAAAAAATACGGCCAAGCGTGAGCAGGATCAGCTTGCCGGGTTTCTTTGAGAATAGAATCTTTAGCGTTTTATATTTTTTAGTTTAATTAATAATCCTAAGGGCCTTACCACAAAAACAGACACTTGTCTTGTTCAACGCGTGTTTAATGTCAGTTTTATGTCAAACTCCATACAGAAATGTCATGTTTAAAAGGTGTTTAGGCTAAACATCAGCACCTATACTACGACGTATTAATGCCACCATTGTTCTAGTGTTAGTGAGAGACGGAGCTATACAAGGCCGCTAACACCATCCTTTTCGCAGTGGAATAATGATGGCAGTAATACTTCATAGTCAGCCACCTCATAAACACGGTTTTGTGGTAATAAGGTTAGAGGTTAGAGTTTAGATGCTAACAGGCCATTGAGTTTAAATAGTCGTGATCTAAAATTAAAGCCTTCTACTTCTGAATGGAAACTGTTGCTGCTGTTAACCTGCATCGTCCCACTGCTGGCAAATACCGTTCCCCATAACTTCCAGGTCTTTCGATCCAGGTCTAACGTGGACCACTCATCGTTTATTTTCTCCAGCTCGTCCCGCTATCTTCTATGGGTACTGCCGCGACGCCTTTTCAGAATGGAAAAATCAAGAAAAAATACTGTCCATCAAATCATCATCCTTTTATGAGAAACAATCTTTAGTTTTTTTTTAATCACATTTGTAATGTAACATTGACCAAATCGCCAACATCAAGTAAATTTCATTGACATAGTTGAATTTCACAAACAGAACAGTAATACTGCCTGTCCCAAACATATTAGAATTCTGAACTTTAGAACTGTTCAGAGATCGATAATGAATTTAAGCTAACCTGTATGTGTGTTCCAAACTGTAAATATAAGTTGGTTATTGATAACGACAATCCCATGGTTGTCCAACCCTGTGCGTATCAGGGTGGGCCGCACTAGCGGTCGACACGAAATGGTCGATAGACGACACTTATATTCGTGAGTGCGCGGGAGGGAAACGTGTTGTTCCTTTGCATACAATACAATTAATATAAAGTCAATCCTAGTTTAATTTCAAGACCTCACAGAATATAAATAAATAAATAGAAAAGTGCCTAACTCCTTCAGCAAATGGCGTCTAACTTCTGCCTTGCAGAACCCAAAAACCGTATGCTCCTTTTTCACAGACCATTTGGTGTGAAACGGTCACTCCTCTATTTTACTATGTTTGTTTTTGGAGGGACTACTTTGTACTGTATCGATCTTTATTGCTTGCAATTCAAATTGAAAGGTTTAATTGTATTGGTGAGTCGAAATGGGCGGAGTTCTGTTCACCGGTACGGTCTACCACACGTAAAAGGTACCAGTATGACTAGGTCAGTGCGTTGTGTTTATAGCAGTAAGGGCGGCTTTGTAGTTCAAGCTTTACTTTGCACGTACAGTTGATAGTACATGCGATTGGAGTAGTCCAAGTGAGGCATGATTTGGAATTGATGGGTGGGTATGGTTCCACGTGGTTTCTGTCTGAAATCCAGGGATGCAGCAGTGGGGTATGGTTCATTAACAAAACTAAATTCTGTCTGCCGAGTCATCTAGAAAATAATAATTTCAAAGCCTCAGTTATCGAAATCGATAAGAAGTACTATATTTATAATCGAAGCTGGTCTGTCATTTTCACAAGCATTATTTCCTTTTTATCAACCCAACCTGGATTTTAAAAGTTCAATAGTAAACTACTTGAGAATGGCTCATGCCATTTATTTAATAACTAGCCAGGCCGCAAGCTGGTAGTGGAGCTGATTTTACCGTAAAATCTTCCTATCTTTTCCGTTTATTTCTTCATTTTAGTATCACAACCTATAGACGCTTTGCACCCCATCCTTCTGTTATGTATCTCTATAACCATAAATGTTGCCATTGCCTCTACCCAAACCATTTTAATCTATGACCACAACTGCCCCTTTAAACGCAGCCTCCAAATGGATTAAGCAATGATACGAACCACAAAGTAAACCTCGACTCAATTCCCATGCAAATCCCATTAGATTTTTAGTCTAACGGCTGGCGAGGCGAAATGTATGGTGCGGTATATATTGGGGTTCATGGAGTATGTTTGGTTTTAGTAGATATTTTTAATGGGCTCGTGGCTAAATAATAACAGCCGCACGGGACGATCCAAGGTTAAGCTACGCTTGCCGAGGTCAGTCAGAGGATAGGCGACAATCCAATACATACTGAGATCCCTCCGTGACTCTGAAAGCACGTTAAGCCGTTGGTCCCGGCTGTCATTCGTAGATCTTTGACAGTCGTTAAGGGTAGTTAGAAGTCCAAAAACCTGATAGCCAGTCTTACCAAGGGGTATATCGTGTTACCCAGTAACTGGGTAATATTTTTTGTTAGATACTTAACATATTCTTTTGGCTGACGTATGTGTCTGTACAGGTTGTATATTGTAGGAATGGAGGTATGTACTCCACACTCAGCCCGTCTCAATTCAAAGCCTGACCGTCGATGCATCACAAAAACCATTTATTTTCTTGAACTTTTATTTCATTTACCCACGCCGCCGTTCCACAAGTATGTGGGTACCAAAAATGTCTGTTAAGGACTCGCACATAGTTACATATATTCCAGAAGTTTTATAATACACACCGCACAAAACCCGACCTTTAGATGATCCATTAATACCGACCATCGAGCCATTTTAATCTAATTTTCATTCCCTTACTGGCCGAACACGATACATGACCACAAAATTAATCACTGACCACAGAGTAACACCTCGGTCTAGCCGCGCGGGTAATCGAGCTATACGTTAGCTATGGTTATGTCCTAGTCTGTGGTGGGTTTTAAATATGGAATGTAACTTTTTTATGTCATGGATGTATGGAATATATGAAAACGTACCCTAGCCCATTTAATAGAATTATCGAATTTTCTGTATCGGGAAATATAATTAAGTTACTGGCATTAATTCTGCAACCTACGCTGCCTACAGCGTTTTTTTTATATTAAAACAATCCGCTTATCGAACAAATATAGTACTATAAAACCACGCCTGCTTTCCCCGAAGGGTTAGGCAGACAGAGTAGAATACCTAATAATTATCTATTATTAGACTGGAAGCTTATTAGATCGTGATATTTAGTTTTCAATCAATGACCCTGGTTGCTGGTTACCATATCAATATGTCAAATAGCATTAGTAATCGTTCGCGTTTACATAATATGCAAATTAAAAGAAAAAACGAAAAGGTGCGTTCCAAGCAAGACAAACTCAGATTTAAATAATATGAAATCTCATAATATATAATTAATTGATTCCCATACAAACCTTCCAAAAATACATTTGCTGCGTCAACATTTTCATTCGTCATATAAAAGTCTGCGACCGACCGATCCAACCGTCCGATGCGAGCGATAAATCAATTTATATCACGGACGTTGGACACGGATTAGCATACGCAAATGACTCGCACATGCTCTGGTAGGCTGTGGTATCATCGTTTTTTGGTGTATCTTTTTATTATGCTTTGATTTTATCTTTATAATGCAGCTGAAAATTGTTTAATAAAGCTCTCTTTATGGGCACTGTTTTTTCGTTTAGATTATATGATATGTTTTATAATGAAACCATTCTTAGGGATTTGGAGGCTCAGTAGTGTGTCATGATAGATATCATGACTGGTAATAAAAACCTGGTTGGCAAAATAAACGAAACGCCAATATTTTTTTTGTAAAAAAGCACGAACAAAAGTCAGGGAGTTTTATAATAAGACATTAAGTTTTGAGGTAGCTATTATCGACTGTAAACATAACAGTAAACCATCCTTTATTTAATTACTATTGGCACTCTTACAACCAATGCAATTACAACGAAACTTTTTCCTTATTAAAATGTCCGCCATGAAAAACCATTATAATAACAGAAAACATCAAACCAGTTAAAGTTAAACTTTCCAATTCAAATTCAAACTATAAAAGTTTAGTATAAGTCACGTTCAGGTGTTACATCTATTGTGGTAGTAGCCAAGCGTAATAAAAATAAACGTTTTTCTCTCAATGTGCACGGGACATTACCAGATAAAGGCGAAGTTCACTGCGCGGGAATTTTGTACGCGTTTGTACACCCGCTACTTGGGACCCTGACGCACACATTATAACACAGACGCGTATTCGCGCGCACAGTTCGCGACATTTCTTCAATGTGTGCGTTTGGCTGCACTTTCAACAGATTTTGACCCCTCTGTGTGTGTTTTCAGCGTACTTTTTCATGAATGTATTGTATTTTTAAGTGAGCCAGTTATACTTTTCAAGCATTACAATGGACACGGCGAAACTGGTGTCATATTTTCTTGAATATGAGTACAGTACAATACCGGCTTCCGAGACGGAGCTTCCGTCTTTTCTGTTGTTATTTTTTATTGTTCTTGTTTTTATTTTTTTTATTGTGTTCGTGATTTTTGTTTGAGGTGCAGGCTGTTACGGTATTAGTTGGTATGATGTGAAAATAAAAATCATAATAGGTGTTTTTATTTAATTAGGTTTCGTTTTCCTCGGTTATCCTAGCAATTCAAAAAACCTAAAAAACTAAGATTTTTCTAAACTCTATATTGCATTTTTGGTTCTCATTTTCTTAGGTCTTTCTTACACAATGTCAAAGTCAAATAATTGATATCAAATATGCACATAAGACACTTTCGAATGTCAAAATTTTCGAAAAAAAAAAATTGATTAGTGTCGCACATCCTAACTAGTCCTAACTAATATTATAAATGCGAAAGTGAGTTCGTTTGTTTATTCGTTACGGTTTCACGCTAAAACGGCTAAACAGATTTAGATAAATTTGGCACATGGGTAGACCATGACCTGGAATAGGACATAGGATACTTTTTATCCCGATATGCCCACGAGACCGAGACTTACGCGGATGAAACCGCGGTGCGCAGCTAGTTTTTTTAATACTTTGTATTCATTCTGCTTTTTATATAAAATATCGACATTGGTATTATAAATATCATTCATTATTTAATATTTAAGATTTATCTGGTCAAAGGACGATCTATACCTCCATTGCCTTCTGGAGACATAGTAATTCTCCTCCCACACTCGAGTCTTCAACCGGCGCCATCTTTGTTATCAATCAATTAATGTATGATGAAGTTTCCCTACCTTAGATCTGGAAAAAAAATCATGCAATGCATGCAATTATATAACAATGTTCCATCTTGATTAGGCCCTTTTGCAACAATAGATTACTATCTATTGTTATAATATTATTACTAGTTACTTATTACTAATGTTACTACATTAGTAATAAGTAACTAGTAATAATATTATAATGATTAAACACATACCTAATGAATTTAAGATATCTTTATGTAACGGTAGACTGCTTCAGATTTATTGCACTCTTCTCCAAAACGTTAAAATCAGCCATTAGAGATGAAAAATGTAATAAATAATACAAGGTAAAGTTTCTATCCATTCTAAGACCATTCAAAACTTATAAATACATTCAACGATCACAAATGCAGTCAAACAATACTCGAGAATAAAAGATTTCAAGACGTTCAAACCGTCAGTTTTATATGTACACATTCGTACGAACAAACAATTCCCGAGGGGCGAGGAAACAACGCGAACTAAGCTCCAAAGCTGACTTGCTTCGGTCAGGAATCGAACCCGGAACTCTTACCTCCCACGGGCATTACTCGTTCTTAGTTTTGTACGTCCATTTTATTTTGTTTTAAACGGAAAATAAACGAAATAAAGGCTCCTGTCTGGCGTTTTCATATCGAAGTAGAATTTTAAAGGCACTTCAGTTGATTTCAGTTTCAGCGAGTTTTAAAAGACGTCAAAAATATTTTATAGAAATTGAATTCTTTTGTAAAATGTTGCTTGAAATACTTTTTTGATTAACTTCTTTTTTAATTACTATTTCTTAGCGTTCATTTTATTCCCAAACTAGTACTTTTAATAATAGACTTTTCTTTTGTTAGTTTAGCATCAATTGGGCACAAATCCAGACTCCGGGCTGCTACTGAGAGAAAAACTCAATAACAATTTGCTCGACTTCGGAAAACCAAAGAATGTCCTGGATCAAAGACAGACAAACATATTCGCGCGCTCGCGAACGATCTTATTTTATTGATTACTAGTTGATGCCCGCGGCTTCGCCCGCGTGGGTGTCCGTTATTATATACTAAAACCTTCCTCAAGAATCACTCTATCCATTGGTGAAAACAGCATGAAAATCGGTGCAGTAGTTTTTGAGTTTATCTCGAACAGACAGACAGACAGAGGCGGCGGAGCACTTTGTTTTATAATATTTATGTAGTGATTACAATAATAAGAGAGCGATTTTCATAATAGCCATCGTGAACAGTTGCCACCGATTTCTCTCCGACCAAGAAATCAGTTTCATCACTGCCTATCTTAATGGCTCTTACATACTGGCGCGATTCGTTGCGCGACGAGACACCGCCGCATTGTTCGCCGTGAAGTTTTCTCAGAAATTGTATTGTTAAAATTCGCGTCGCGCGACGAATCGCGCCAGTATGTAAGATCCTTAAAACAACCCAGACGTATCCATCCACCAACCCCAGTGTACATTGCAATTTTTTTCGACCGTCCTAACTTCTCGACTCAAAAGCACTTTGTTTTACTTAAGCCAGGGTTAACTTGAACTTTAGCTATCTCCTATTAGCATAAAGTTTACAAAGACGCTGGAAAGTATTAAAGTTTCCTTGAAATTGATAAGGCTCCCACTACCAGATTTGAACGTGGCTCTTTATAAATTTATTACCCAGAGATGAATCTCTTTAGCATCATTTATAAGTTTTTTGGCAAGTGTATGGGGATTTATTTAAGTGTTTTGGGATGGGAATGCTTTGACTTCTTTTCTGGGGTTCCATAGGTATCCGAATGGTGCCAAACGGAACCCTATTACTAAACCTCTGTTGTCCGTCTGTACTTATAGTACAACCACATCTCGCCTTCACCTTTTCTGAAATACAATAAGTGTTAAATTAATAATGATGAATAGCAAAATACAGTCATATCTCTGATTGATTTGAGAACCGAACTTCAACCTCCACAGTCGAATTTTCCTTCTGCAAACACTTAAAAAAAATAAAGTAATAAAAACTAAAACCCAACTACGACTAAAAAGGTTTAAACAAGACACCACAGATAGACAAATAAAAAATCCGGAGTCACACATGTATATATCGAACAAATTACGTGTGATACCTCATTTGTCAAAGTGTGATGAGTGGTTTTGAAGATAGGAGGGAACAGATGAACATACATACATACATACATACCGGTCAAAATCATAACCCTCCTTTTTTCTAAGCCGTAGTCGGGTAAAAAGGAGTACGTCAACAATTCTGTAAACAAACACCCCTCTTATTTTAAAACCAACACATAATACATTTGTTATCTTAGCCATAAACTCCAAAAGGGTAGGTTTATACCCTTTCCGGGCTAATCCACCGTTGCCATGGCAACAACCCTTAAGGTTATAATGACCAATTAATTAAATCTCTCTCTTTAAGCCAAGGCCCCGAAAAATATGAAGGGATGATGATCAAAGGGCTTTTAAAAAGTTTTGTCAGAATTAATTTAATATTTCTTAGCAATTAATAAATCAATTTTGAAGTGCCTTAATGAGTTTGGTAGTATGTATTTTTCACACTTTATTATCTTTTGAAAGGTGCAAAAGGTTCTTTTAACTATATTTAAAATTTGAAAAGTAAAAGATCGGTTTAAAAAGGGGTCCTTCACAATGAAATTGTTTCTTTCAGAGCGCTTTTCAATAAATTATTGATCCGTGCTCTAATTTCTTACTGTTGTTTTTTTTTTGTCAACATTGCTCCAGCTTCAATTTCCTTTGTGTTACAGTGAATATAGTTTATTTTCACCAATCGTTATGGAAGAGTTAGTGGTGCAATTATTTTAAAGCTGCAAAGATTAGTTATTTTAGCATTGAGGCTCCCGCGGACAGGCGCGACGCGGCAGCGTGACTCTAGTAAAACAATTTCTATAAAAACTTCATCCAAATTGTTCTACCAGAATCTAAGAGAAAGGATCCAGGATCTTTCAGAAGAGCCTTTAGGCACAGTAGGTCATTACAATTACTTGAAATTTTCAGTTTTGTCACTTGCATAAAACGTCCACGACAAACGTTATTTCTGTGAGATTATCTTTTCATTGCAATTTTCCATTATTTTTTCTTTTAATTGTTTCATTATCTGTCAAAAACAGTTCTTATTCACAGTAACCTACGGCTAGCTCTTTATTATGTCAATTCATTCTGTCAATTAGTTCATTAACTTTCTGTACTTTCAAGCTACGCTAAGCTTGATCGGCGATCAAGACTCTTCAAGTAGGAACCTTCCAATCCAATTTATTTCCTTTTAAACCATGCACAATAGCAAACTTGGGGTTACCAACCCCAAAATCTTAGATTTTATATTCACCCATCTTAGACCCTGTAAATCTACCCCGTCTCAATTTCAAGTCAAGAAGAAAGGTATATTAAAATATAACATCATCTATATAAAGCATTTTAGTTACACGTGGTCGGTCATGTATTACTAATGCTACTCCAAAGTGCATGATACTCTTTGAACGCTACCCAACCTGGAGTGAAACCCGCTAGCTTTCTGCTAAATCATTTTTTATGTAGGTTTCTGACTAGGCGTATGTACTTTAATAAAGATGTTAAGGATGGAAATATGATAAGTTTTTCAAACTGTAACAGGATTATGTTGTGAACAACAGGAGTATCTTCTTGGCTTTTAATAAAGGTGAAATCGTCATGATATCACGTCGGTTTTTTCCCGAAAGTGTAGGCAGAGGACTAGGTACCCACATTTCGCCAGTTACAACGGTTACATTTATTATCTCATCTGTAATTATAGCTTAAATCGTGAAAACTGAAATTTACTTTTTGTAAATTATTTTATCGCCATTGTCGGAACGGTGAAGGAAAACATCGTGTGTCCTAGAACCAAAATTCGCAGACATGTCGTGACATCCACCAACACACACTGGGCTCGCGTGGTGGACTACGGCCCACTCCCTCTCATGGAGAGGAGGCCTGTGTACGAGTAGTGGAAACATTATAGGCTGATTATACTGGTAAAATGTCAAGCTTGGTGATAATAGTAATTATTACGTCACCCAACTATTCATAGGGAGGCCTACGGAAAATAACACCACTTCATCAATAGGTCTGCCCCACATTTGGCCAATGGTTAATTCCCTTATTATACATGGCAAGCGTATTGTCATCAACCAGGCACATTCCCACTTCGGGCTGCCATTGAGAATTTTCTAACGGAAAACGCACTCTATTCTCGACCTGGAGATTGTACCAATAACCCTCGCCCAGCCAGCACTACTTACAACCACTAACTAAACCAACTAAGCATATGTTCATTGTTAAACTTAACACGTAAACAGATCGATATAATATTCAAGTCCTTGCAGATTTAATCAAATTCACCGCAGAACGAAAACCCGAGAGAAAAGAATTACAAGGAAATAAAAATATGACTTGTTTTTCCATTTGTATGTTAAAATCATAATAATTAGTCCCCTCTTTGTTCAGACCGGCTTACACACATAATTCCTAAGAAAAACACGCCGCTTCGCCAATTAGATGTGTTGAAGAACGGTAAAAATGTAATAATTCAATTTTAACAACTTGTTCAGGGCTTTATTGTTTATAAGGCCACCAGAAATGTAACGGAAACTTAATATATTTAAGTGACGGAACAAAGGGCTTTGTTTTTTTGTAGTTTTTGAACGTTTTTGTATGTCTGTTTGTCAGTAGCATTGTTGTCTGCAAGGCTCTTCTGACATAAATAATTTTTTTTTTTTAATTGTTTCCTAATCTCACCTACCACTTCTGTGATACTTTATAATCACGGATATTCTATGTTTATAATCATGATTTGTAAGTTGTGTCGATAATCCTATTACCGGCTCCTACTAAATGACTGACATGGAGACCAATAGTCACTAAATAGTGGGAAGTATCATATACTAAATTGATTTTACCTAAAATCTCTTGTCCCAACCATATTTTATTATACAAATAAATGATTTTGATTTGATAAAAAGATAATTCATCGCTGCACCAAATGCGTAAAAAAATATTGGTTACTTACTGTTAAGTAGCCAAAACTCAAGACAATAGGACGAGGCTTCCTTCGTCCTGATAGTTGTTATTGCAGCGTTCATACATCATTACTAAATAAACAACAATTCTCCCCTTTTAGTATGACACCAAATTAACGTTGTACACTGTTTAAAACTAGTACAAAAGAATGGTTTGTAATTAACATATCGAGCCGGACGCAACATCCTATCTGATGCAGCCCTGACTTCAATTTCTGAAGCCTCGAAGAATTCTTCATCATCCGTTGCTGCAGAAACTGAGGACTGTTCAACAGTTGTTGCTGCCCCGGGTTCACTCTCTTTTCCTTCATCATGAAGTGACACTGAATAGGTGGTCTGTCCATGTCCATTACACATAACGCTATGAGATTAGCAGACATACGTATTCGTAGTAACCAATGCTGAATCAAAAGAGCCTTACGAAACATAGGTAGTTCATGAGTCCAGGACAGGACCAACCCAAATGTGCTGGTTCTGCTTTTAAATGAAATCTATATTTCTCTCTTCTAAATTACTTGTTATTTTAATAAGTGTATTCAGTATTGACGTTAAGCCGTCATACCATCTGCTTATTATCTGTAACACTTCGCATGCTCTGTCGAGGACATACATACCCGTCATCCACAGACAAGGTTGAAAAGTGTCATGTGCCTGTAATTTTACCGGTAATATAAATTTCAAGCCGGAACCGATGCTCATTAATGCGAAAATATACAGGTAATTCCTTCGAGTACACAAAGTATAGTAGTAATTACTGACCTTACTTACATAATACATAATCAGTATAGTCTAATGTCACCATTGCTGGGACTCAGGCCTCCTCTTTCTGTGAGAGGAGCGAGCCATACCTTAGGGTGGGTTGGTGCATGTCACCTTGTCTTCGATTTTATTGTTCCAGGTCATACCGGTTTCCTGACATTTTTTTTTGTTCACCGTTGCCTAACTAACTGTTTAACTTGGAAATAAAGAAAACGTCTCAAGAAAACCAGCTAAAAAAACTTAACTTCACAAAACAAAAGACAGTCATCGCAGGTGGCCCGGAAATCCTCAGAACATACAAATTCGGCTAAAGGCTATAAAAATTAGCCGACGCCATTTTAATTACACCTGGTTGCATATTTTATTTGTGACTGTGTGTGAATGGGGTACGTGTATTGAGGATACTTTTGTAAAATCTGAGTGTGAAATGCCTCGATTTTTCGTACAGGTTATAGTTTTTTGAACTTTTTTGTTTTGCCGTAGAAATGCTGGCCGTGCTTTTCATCATTAAAGGGT
This sequence comes from Lithophane semibrunnea, assembly GCA_947363905.1. Lineage (NCBI taxonomy): Eukaryota > Metazoa > Arthropoda > Insecta > Lepidoptera > Noctuidae > Lithophane > Lithophane semibrunnea. The sequence goes on from OX376205.1 coordinate 1,666,270, forward strand.
GGGCAATTAAGAACCACTGTAAAGGTACAGCGTCTGTGGAACTATTTGGTCGTTAGTTTAAAACTTTTGTTCTTTGAAGTGTTCGTAACGATAATCATCGTCATCAGGCTAGTTTTTTAATCTTTCTTTGCGCTCATTTTACTATTATTTAGTAAACATCGTGTCTCTAAATTATTATAAAATTGTTAGTGAGAAAAATCAAGTTCTTAAACCGCAATTTTTACACTTGTATTTTTTTCGAAATAATTTATGTGACATAAATAAAAATATTACAATACATTATTAATGTGTAAGGGCAAAAATATTTAACAATTCAAAAGATATTTGAGACCAGATTCGTGTGCCGAGCCGTAATGTTGCCATAAAAAATAATGGCTCTCTGTTTCGACTGCGTTTGACGTAACGATGTGACATGGAAAACGTATTTCCACGTTTTTTTTTCGTATAATGAACCAAACAAGCCGCAGAATGAAATTTTAATTTCATTTGCGCCGAATTACTTTTTTAATGAGTTCTTGCAGATGATGATTGGGTGTTCAACTATAAATAATCGTGTCGTAATGAATTAGTTTTCATTTCCTTTCTGTTCCTTTTTCATATTTGTTTTTTACTTCATTATAACATTCATTTTTCTTCATTTTTGTATGTCCCATTCATACCTACCGGAGCCGCTAACGCGTGCTATTGTGGTACCTATTTTAAAAAATAGGACGGGGTCCTCGTCTGACAGGGCTAACTACCGGCCCATTTCACTGGCCACCACTGCAGCCAAGGTACTTGACAGCATCCTTAATGCGAACCTCGCGAAAATAGTTAACCTGCAGGATGCCCAGTTTGGGTTTAGAGCAGGGTTGTCGACGGAGAGTGCCATCTTAAGTCTAAAGCATGCTGTTGGGTACTACACAGCTAGAAGGACGCCGGTATATGCGTGCTTCCTAGACTTGTCAAAGGCGTTCGATCGTGTCGCATACGACCTTCTGTGGGACAAGTTGGGCAGCGCGGGTGTGCCGGAGGAATGCATCTCTCTCCTGAGATATTGGTATGCAAACCAGAAAAACCATGTGAAGTGGGCAGGGGCGCTGTCGGATGAGTACACATTGGAATGTGGCGTTAGGCAGGGTGGTTTAAGCTCACCCCTATTGTTTAACATTTATGTTGACCAGCTTGTCGAGCGGCTTACTAGCACACATGTCGGCTGCTACATTGAAGACACTAGTTTTAACAATATTAGCTATGCAGACGATATGGTGCTGCTGAGCCCCTCCATAGGCGGGCTAAGGAAACTTTTGTCCATTTGTGAGAAGTATGCGGAGGCGCATGGGTTACAATATAACTCTAAAAAGAGTGAAATCTTAGTATTTAAATCAGGCAAACAACAGCCTACCCATGTGCCTCCTGAATTTCTCAATGGAATAGCTGTAAAGCAGGTTCAATCGTGTAAATATCTGGGTCACATTGTGACGGCTGACCTCAGGGACGATGAGGATGTTGAGCGCGAGCGCAGGGCTCTGTCGGTGAGGGCTAATATGCTCGCACGCAGGTTCGCGCGATGCACGAGAGAAGTGAAGATTACGCTATTCAAAGCTTATTGCCAGTCCTTCTACTCGAGTGGCCTGTGGGTGCGATATACGCAGCGAGCCTATAGAGCCCTGCGCACTCAGTACAATAATGCGTTCAGGATGTTGTTGGGTCTGCCGTGGCGGTGTAGCGCGTCTGGGATGTTTGCTGAAGCTCGCACTGATGGTTTCCAGGCCATCATGCGCAAAAAAGCAGCTTCCCTGCTGGCCCGTATACGGGGTAGCAACAACGGCATTCTGAACGCAATATCTGTGCGTTTTGACTGTCCCTTTCAGAATATGTGGGTCATATCTTGTGTAGGTGTGGCGAGTCATGGCAAGTAAAATGTAAATAAATATGTTATTAGGTTAAGTTTTCTATGGGTCTATGCCACCCGAAATAAAGTTTATATTATTATTATTATTATAACTTGGCTTGGTCGACCATTTATGTCGAGTACTCTCTTTGGAGTCCCCAAAACGATCAATTTCAATTGTCATTTTTTACGTGATTGATTTGACACATTGATGCGCAAATTGATCACACATGCAATTAAAGCAAAACTATAATACAAATTGATGGCAATTGACCCCTTTGATAATGTAGGTATCTCTTTTACTTACACGGGACCTACAATCTTTTCTTGAGCGAGAAAATCGTTGATAGCTAGAGTCGTTACGGGTCGTCAGAAGCTCGAAAGTTTGACAACCAGTCTTACCAAGGGATATCGTATTACCCAGTTACTCGGTTGTGGAGGTCAGATAGGCAGTCGCTCCATGTAAAATATTGGTATTCAGCTGCATCCGGTTAGACTGGAAGCCGACCCCAACATAGTTGGGAAAAGGCTAGGCAGATGATGAGCTACTTGTTTCTGCGTTAGCGGTGGGACAGGTGCTTATACTATTTCACAAGCATACAATATCAACATACTAAAGAAAACTTATCGCTAAAAAACCATCGCCCCAATCTGTCTCTCCAACCAAATTCCGAACACAATCTCCAAAACCCGAGATCCACAGCATCAAACATCCCTTATTTGCGCTCAAACTAATGGAATATCGGAATATCGAGTGCACATAATGCAGTATAATGCGTCCTGTATACCTGTTGTATACGTGCCGGATACCTGTCGTATACGAGCCGTACGCTCGGTGCATTAGTGCTATGATGAATGAACTGTATTCGATATTAGATTTCCGGACTAATAAAAGTGAAGTTAATGTATGAGAGACGGTTCGGAGATATTTCTGGTGCCTGGCTGGATCTAAATTTTAACATATTGAGTACCCTTTATCTGTGTTACACGCAATAACTGAAGTTATTCTTGTCACACTTTTTGGAGGGCGTACATTCAAATAATATGTTTTCGTACTTTTTCGAACTACAAATCATGCATACATAATGCCTTGTTCAAAGACGGGACTTAAGTCGTTAATTGGTATCTAACATCCACATTTCCACAACTTTGTATCTTCGATAAGACAAAGCGTCGGCTACTTCCAATGTCCTCATAATGGGCCTTTAGAAGTAGTTTTTTCCACACGGCAATAGTTATGACGTAATAATTAAGTCTCGAGCGCTCTCGTGCTAAAAATTTGTCAGTTTGTCCTCCCCCACGGAGGGAGAACCCTCTTCAGGGCGCTAATTAGAACCTTTAAAATACACACATCACATATAATATGTTTATAACAGCTTTGGGTCGAAGAGATAATTTTCGCGAACCATATCAGCTGCGGAGCACTTGACGGACGTCAGTTGAATGTCATGCGCGATGTCTGAAGCTTCTAGATTTTCTAGAAGCTTCGCCTGCCAAACGGATTGTGGCGGGAGCGGTTCGAAATACCTACCTGTTACATCCCCCCCTTTTGACTAGGTCATGACGAGTGGCCTGGTCAAACAACGTAACGACCTCCTCCCCTTTTGACCGGGATAAATGTTCTCATGACTAGTCAAACAAAAACAACCTTAAACGACAAAAAAAACGACTATCGGACTATCGACTTTACGAGGGCGGCCTAGTTTAACATACACATATCACATATAACATGTTTATAATAGTTTTGGGTCGAAGAGATAGTTTTCGCGAACCATATCAGCTGCGGAGCACTTGACGGACGACAGTTGAATGTCATGCGCGATGTCTGAAGCTTCTAGATTTTCTAGAAGCTTCGCCTGTCATCCGGATTGTGGCGGGAGCGGTTCGTAATACCTGCCTGTTATAAACCTTAATTTAAGAGTTGACGACATTGTTGTCATGTATAAAACGAAAACATGTTTTATTTAAAATCTTTCTCTAGAAATGCAGCGCTGGTTTATTCTGTAAAACTCTCAGCGTGAAAACTTAGGTGAAGCGAGCTTGAAAAAAGCTGTCATTCGACCTGATGCTAGGGATTGGCGCTATTGACAGCTCACTAAGCCAGCTCAGCTCGGTAATATTTAAAGTACTCCCGATATAATTCCTTCCATCACAAGTCACCGATATAAACCTAGTTTGCGAGGCAGAAGACCTAAGATAAAGGCACTTTTCTGTACGTTCTAAATGTAATAATGTCTGTAATATTGTTGTCACTTTCTTTCAAATAAAGAAATTATTTATTTAATTATTTTCTAGTGACCGGACAATTAAAGTGACAAGTGAACTATTACAATATTAGTTGTAATGTTTGTGCTTTATAAAAAAAGCATTGAAAAATATAAAAATTAGCCCATCGGCATCAGGATCAGGGCCTCACTATGCCAAAAATTATTATTATTAGCTTAAAGCAAAACACTCTTTCTACCATTTTCTGAAAAAGTTGTGTTAAAAATACCTTTTCTACCAACCTCTTTAGGGATAGTCGTGACGTACGTAGTATACCTAAATTATTTAATATATTTACAAATTAAAATTATGTACAGGTTAAGTGTACGGACAAGTTCTCTGCTGAATGCAGTTCTAGTAATGCGTTAAGTTTGAGAGCCACGGTGATAGGCGAGAGATGCGTGCTATCGATGGTTTTAACATCGATAGAATGAAAACTTTATTATTTCAGGTTAACGGTACATACAACTTGTCTGCGGACCGCATTTCTAGTAAAAGCGTTAATAACTCTACGATGGTACGATAAGCAATGTCGATAGTTTTAATGTCGATACTCCATGGAATACTACAATTATGTATGCTACCTATATCGTGTATCACTTGGTTCACTGAATGCCTCAGGCAATATGTTCATATTTGTTGCATAAAGATTTAATATATATAAATAAATTATGACCGTAACCCTCTGAATAAGATGTACAAAAAGAACAAAAAATAAATAAATACAAAAAAACAACTTCGAGGAATGTTTTTTTAAGTAGATATAGAGTTTCTCTTAAATTAGAAGTTGTTTGTGAGTACACTATTATCACAAATATTATCCATACCACAAAACAAGTTCATGCAGTTTCATCGACAACATATCATTATCCTTACATGGCAGCACATCACTAGTAGTTAATAGTAACTCGTCGTCTAACAGGGAACGTCTTTGCTCTCTTAAGACAATTTCCAGGAGTACGCGCCATTGCATCCAGTTTAAGTTCTTCGTTTGCCACTATTCTGAATCGAAAGGACGAGGTAGATGCTAGATGGACTTACACATATAATTTTACTTCTCTTCTCAAGAAGTTTAGCCAGTCAGCGAGAATATTAGCGGGACTGACTGTCTAAGAAGTGATGGTGACGTACTCCATCATCATTGTTCACCCGAAAGACGGCCACTGCTGGACATAGGCTTCTCTACAACAGCAAATGTCCGCTACCTTCACCAGATCGTCGGTCTACTTTGTGGGGGGTCTACCTGCGGTACACGATCAAGCGGTACGGGATACGACTTCAAAACTTTTCGATCCCATCGGCTATCGGTCTGTAAGCATTGTGCCCACTGCCACTTAAGTTTTTTTCCCATCCCCCCAACCCCATACGGTATTTTCCTCATTGATGATCATTGACACATCACGGTGTGTAGAGGTTAATAAATGAAAGTGCGGGGAAATTCTGATATATTTTTTCCCTTCCTTTTTTATGAGACCAAACGTCATAAAAAATATTGTACTTTAGTCACCGGGCTTCATTTCATCCAGCAATGTCTGCAACCTTCATACTTCAAACCAATCATTCCTCGATACGTTAGTTTATCTGTGTTAGCAGGTGCCATGCAGTTGAAAGTTTCAATTTTTTTTCTATTTCTCGTTTCATAAGCTTTGCTAGGTTTGTTTGTTATGGGGGCGTTGGAAAGCCTCACAAGGTGGACCGATGACCTGGTGAAGGCGGCAGGAATCCGATGGAAGCACACAACCGGTCGAAGTGGTGATGTTTGGGGTAGGCCTATGTCCAGCAGTGGACGTCTCTCGGCTGAAATAATGATGAAGAAGGTTTGCCACCACAAGCCCAAATTCTCCTTCACCTCCAAGTCTTCTGACTAGCAGTAACGTATCCATTTCTGCCAGAATAAGTCAGTTCCACATCTAAACGATGCAATACCTACACTGGTTTTATCTTCCCCGCCACTAATACAATATAATAGTGAAGCTAACCGTTCCCACGCCATTCTGAGTGACCATTGATTCTTTATTGAAATGCTTTGTTATCGCACATCTAACTTGACATTGTTTTCGTCTCAAGTCGTGACGATTATCGCTAGTGTGAAGAGGACTTTTTAATATCTTATGGAGGGAAAAGGAGATTTTATTTTATTAGAATTGCTGAAGATAAGTCGCTGGTCCCGACTGTCATTCGTAGATCTTTGACTGTTGTTACGGGTCGTCAGCAGCCCGAAAGTCTACAGCTAGTCTTACCAAGGGGTATCGTGTTACCCAGTTACTGGGTCGTAGAGATCAGATAGGCTGACCCTTCATGTAAAATACTGGTATTCAGCTGCAGCTGGTTATAACGGAAGTCGACCCCAGCATAGTTGGGAAAAGGCTAAGCAGATAGATAGATAGATAGAATACTCTTTATTATGTACACCATAAAAATTACAGACATAAATTAGACATTTTACATAGGGCGACACAATGAGCGGTCTTATCGCTAAAAGTCATCTTTTACAGACAACCTTTGGATTAAAGTAAGAAGGAGAGACAATACTGCAGGTAGTCAGTAAAGCATTATCTTATCTATATAAATATAAATAGATATATAATATATACATAGTTAGATATATATTTTATATATATATATATAACAATAAACATGAAACAAGAGCAAGGAACTATTAATGATGATGTTTAAGGAGAGAGGAAGTGTTTTTTATACCACGAGGGGCTAATGTTTCCGCAACTCAAGTGGCCACCTATGAAAATATTATAATGATAAGTGCCATTACATCTGTCAGCTACTCGTCACAGCGCTCACAGTGGGGCTGGGTACTGGCGGCGACGAGGCGGAGCTGAGGGAAGAGTCCGGAGGTGATGGGCGTGCTCGACGTGCGGCTGATCTTGTCAACATAGTTTCTTCATTTTCCTATTTCCTGGTCACTGTTAGGAGGTTCCTCTCTCTGGAGCCCTGACCGCCGGTAGCTTGGATCCTGTTCCCGATACCGGTGCGCTACTATTTTTAAATGTTTTTATATTTTTTATTCTAATATGTAGAGTTTACACAGTACTGGTACTGAAGCTGGAGAGAGTCTCTGCGTCCAGAGCTGGGTGTGGCAACACGTCGTGTTCTGGTTTGCAATTGGTCAATCGTCATCCTGAGGATGCCTCGTTAAGAGGTGAAACACGTGTCGATTTCTTACAGGGTTTTTATGACTCTAGAGAAATACATAGTTAAGCAAAATAAGTTACTAAATATATCTACGTCTATTGTATTTTTAAATATAATAATCTATATGTAAATAATGAAAAAAGGAAATAATACACTATAACTATAGTAATTTGACAAACTTGATGATACCACAATTAACTTGTTTAAAATCAAATACACCAAATAACGGCTATTTTCCATTTTAGCCAATACACAACAGTCACATTCCCGTCATAACAGACTGGCGGTAATGAAACTGAATAGTTTGGATACAGCCAACAATTTAATTAAAACAAACGCTCGATATCCAGTAAGGTATTTCGTGTTAACATTTAGTCGCAGATTTTTCGCCCAAAACAGAAAATAAGTGGCAGTGTGCGTTTGCGATTTTTAGTCGCAAGAGTTTTAGCGGAAGTGTTTACTCTATTTTAAATCAATAAATTACATACCAATTTTTTCTCACACACTAAAGATATTTAGGCAGTCAATATAAAATAAATCACTTCCTCAATATTATATCTTTAGGATATTAAAACTAGTTTCACATCCTTCCAATCTAGTTTGATACATTATTATAATATATCTATTATTAAACAAGCTAAAAAACACCAAACAGAAGTCTATCAATTGTTATTTAATTTAGTTGGTTTCATGAAGCCCTGCCTTTTCCATAACTGTTGAGCTCAACTGGTAAATAAAAGACCAGTCTTACAAAATAGTGCACCTAATTTTAAATCTTAACAGTAACGAATCTACTCTCACTAAGCTAAATTAAAGGCATAAACTGTCGACACGACAACGCAGTCTACTCCCAATTTCCATGGAAGTCGCACGACAAATCTACATTGTGTGCCCGCTCTTAACTATTTAAAATATTTAAAGCGCGGTTTTGTTAGCCCCTCTGCGTACTGCAGAATTCTGCCTATTATGTAAATAATAAGAATTTTATTTAAATGTCAAACACAATTCAATAAATGCTCAGAATTTTGATATCTACATTTTGCTGTCTTGGCTTGGACAAATATTGCTTTAGCTATTTGTGCAAATATTTAACACTAGTTTATTAGTCAAAATCCACCCTGGAAGAGATTGATAAACGTTGCTATGTTCCTCTATCTTGCACTTGTAGTATGACAACTGTCAAGCTATCCAACTGTCAGAAATAATGACAATGCAGAAATAATGCTAAGCCAAATTATACGAACTTAGTAACATTTACTAATCTTGGCGCCATAGAACAGGCACTATCTACCAGAAAAATAATACAAATGGACAGAATTAGTAAACCTATTTATGTGCCATACTTTGACCCAGCCTTATCTAGGGATGGTGAGATGGCCCATAAAAGTAGTTCGTTGTTAATCGTCGGTATCGATGGTTCAACAGGAGACGTCTATGGGATGATAACATCCCCATCTAGAAAGAAAGAAAAAAAATGGTTTATTCTCCAAAAACAAAACGCACACACCACAAAAAAAGACAAAATAATACAAAAGTAGCCAAAAGCCTCGTATTCAACCAATAAAAATAAAGTCAGTAAGTTAGTAAGTCAACTCAGTAACCCATAATCATTACTGCTTAGCCTTTTCCCAGCTATGTTGGGGTCGGCTTCCAGTCTAACCAGATGCGGGCAGGCAACTAGAATCAATTCTATTTCTTTGTTTTGACGTTCAAAAGTGCCATATATGTGCCTATTTGAAATAAATTATTTGACTTTGACTTTGCAGTTGAATACCATTTTTTACCCGACTACGGCGAAGCAAAAAGGAGGGTTATGACTTTGAACGGTATGTATGTATGTTCATGTGTTCCCTCATATCTTTTAAACTGCTCATCACAATTTGAAAAATGAGACATTAAATTGAATATGACGCCCTCTGGAGGACAAAAAGTCATGAATTAAAAAAAAAAGTTTTTTTAGTAAGGCCATCTCCGGTATCAAATTTTTTTTTTTTTTTTTTTTTTATTTATTTATTTATCACGTTCAGACAACAATATGGTCCAATTTGTTAGTAAAATATCTTATCACTAGTGTTAGTAGTACACAAAAACATGGACAAAAAAAACTGATGATTGCGGCAAAATGTGCAGAGAACGATAAAGCAAGGAATATGCTACCTGACCATTCTCCCCACATAGTGCCTCAGAAAAGGGGAGTAAGGGCTCTCCACCACTGTTTTCAGGATGCTATTGTCACTGACCCGCGTTCTACGCATCAGTGATGCGACTTTTTTGCGAATCACTGCATGGAATCCGTCGGTTCGGTACTGAGCAAACATCTCTGATGCGCTTCAGAAACGGGGCAGTTTCAACAGCATCCTAAAAACATTATTGTATTGGATGCGCAAGACATCTAGCGATCTTTTGGTGTAACTGACCCATAGGCCCCCCGCATACAGACCTTGACAAAACGCCTTGAACAAGGTGACTTTGACTTGGTCCATCAAATGAAAGGGCTTAATTATCACATTTCAAAAAGAAATATTTTATAACCCCAAAAAAATTAAATAAAAATAAAAGTTATAAAACTAAAACCTAACTACGGCAAACAAGTCATCTCAATCAATCTGCCTAGCCTTTTCCCAACTATATTGGGGTCGGCTTCCAGTCTAATCGTAGTCATCTAAAAAGGTATAAACAAGAATCACAGACAGACAAATTAAAAATCCGGAGACACACGTATCTGTTTGATTAAGCCCTAACACGTGTGACTCCGGATTGTCTGTGATCCATGTATACAGGGTGTTAGTGTAAACACCGTTATCCTTGAAACCAGTGGTTTGGTTTCATTTATAGAACGTAAAATCAATGGAAAAATATAACTTTTTTTTTTTTTAAGAATATCTACATTTTTCCACAAGAATATTTCACCCTACACGCAAGGGCCGGCCGCGGCTGGCGGTTGGCGGGGGCGGGCGGGGCGCGCGGGAAGTTACATGACCGGCCGTCAGCTGTTTCGCAGTCTCTAGAACGCGTATCCATGAGTATCGGGACAGTGACGGATATTTACTTTTTAAAATATTTTAATGAAAATAAGGTTTTTTTTTTGTTGTTACTGGCTCATTTATTTTTATATTTAAGTCAACTACCCATGGTTTGAGTGACAACGGTGTTTACCCTTGCATACTGTATACGTTTTTAGATGACTTTTTTGCCGTAGTTGGGTTTTAATTTTATAATTTTTGTATAGATGTATAGATAACATCCACCATACACCATCTTCTTTTATTTCTCTTTTTTACTCTTTTAATAAAATAATAAAGATGCAATAAATAATTATTTGCCGACATACAATAAAGTGCAACCGCATCTTCCATTTTTTTCTCGCGTCTAGTCCGCCTGAGTTATCCCGACGTTTTAAGGGCGCACCCTACTCGCGACCTGAGTGAAAACGAGACGGAGTAGGGCAATTGCGGCTCTAAAGCGTCGAAAAGTTTAGGTAATTGCTTTTTACGGTGAAAATAAGGGTAATTTAAAAAAAAAAAACATTAGGCCTGCTTAAAGATAGTTCAGTTATCATGCAAAGTTTCATGATCTAATTTGAAGTATTTTTTGAATACCAGCGATGTATAGTTCTGTTTAGACGTAACTTAGAGGTAACTTACTATATAGAAAATTTTATGTAATCGTGTTTTCGCCAAACTTAGGACCTAGCATCAATCCTCAACTTTAATAATTATATTATATATTTATTTCAAAATTAATGCTGCAGTATTTTCGGCATAACGAAGGATCATGCTAAGCAATTTGAGGTAGGGTGCGCCCCTAACTACAAAGCTCTTTGTCATTTAAGTTCACCAGAATGATTCGCGAAGTCACGAATTGTTTGGCCAGACCTGTCGCGACAATGCGAATGTTCGCTATAGCGCAAACTTTTCTTCAGTCGTCGTAGAGCGAACACGAAGTTTATAGTTTTTGTCGCGACAACGGGACACGAATCTTCGCGCGACATATGTGGCCGTAGTATAAACGACTCATCACAATTTCACAAATGAGGTATCGTTCGAAGCGTTTTGACTTTCGGGCTTCTGATTCCTACAAACCATAAAGATGACTCATAAATACTGCATTTACAATCAATTTCCAATACAAGCCGTACCAAACAACTAAACTGAGCACAATAGCAATGTCGTTAATATTTAAAATAGCAATTGTAACGGCAAATGTTTCAATATTTGGTGTTTGAACTAAGTTTGACAAACGAACGCAATAGGCTTTGTGTGGAGCCCGCGGCTGCGATACGGTTAATGTATACATATTCACGATTTGTCGCAATTTTGGTTGGGATATTCACAAAATAGATGTAGGTAATTGATTTTGATTAATCTAAAAGCTGATTGATGAAATTGCAGCCATTCAGGCGATTTTTTCAATCGAAATGTCGCGTTAAGAGGAAATAGGGTCGGTCCCCTCTCTATACAAACGCTCTTGCCTGTTTTCAATGCATTTCTCTCTATCTCTCTCTCTGGTCATAAACCAGAGAGAAATGCATTATTAGGCTACGACCTGTAATGGTAGTTTTGAAGGCATTTAAATAAAAATAAATAAATAAATAAATTTTTTATAGTAAAATAAATACCAACTAATTCTGTGCCCCTATGTTTTCCATTGTGATGATAGATTATCTGTAGAAGCACTATAGAACCCTCAGAAAATGCTCAAAATTGCCTGTTTAGACCGCTGTCATCAGAGGCCTATTGTACAAATTTGACAACTATTAATGAAAAAATAAAAACATAGGGGCACAGTAAATATCCTTCTTATTTTATAAAATATCTTTGAAATTGGTTCAATATTGGGAGAGGAAAATAGACGAGAGCCGAACCTCGAATTATGACTTTGTGTATGGAATGCCGGACCCTATTTCCTCTTAAACTGCGCGTGCAGCGGTTCTTTGCACTTTGGGAGCCCTTACCCTGCCTGTTAGTGCGTTAAATTTGTGCTGAATAAACTTTTTTTTCTAAAATATGACTTTCAAGTTGGCTTTCAACGTTTTAATTTATATATTTCTTTCTTTCTTTTTTACCTTTTTTCCTTCGAGACAGTGATGGAGAAGCTTCCAACGAACAAACTTTCGTATATTGAGGGAACATAACAGACATTATTATATCTGTGTTTTCCACAAGGGTTAGCAAGAGCACAGCACATTGACATTTCACCATCGATGTTTCATCAACCGGCCACAAATCCGAACTCCCGGCTGCTACTGAGAAATTCCTAATTGTGGGATCATCATCTGCCTAGCCTTTTCCCAACTATGTTGGGGTCGGCTTCCAGTCTAACCGGATGCAGCTGAATACCAGTATTTTACATGGAGCGACTGCCTATCTGACCTCCACAACCCAGTAACTGGTTAATACGATACCCCTTGGTAAGACTGGTTGTCAGACTTTCGAGCTTCTGACGACCCGTAACGACTGTCAAAGATCCACAAATGACAGCCGGGACCAACGGCTTATCGTGCTTTCCGAGGCACGGAGGAGTCTCGGTATGTAAAGATGGTCACCCATCCACGGACCAACCCTGGCAAGCGTAGCTTAACCTGAGGAATCGACCCGTGCGGCTGTTATTACTTAGCCACGAGCTCATCAAATCACGGGATCATTAAAACATAATATAATACAAATGCGATATTAATTACAGTGAGCACCATGACTAACGCTCCGTATACAACAGCGAATGTTAATGATATCTCTGTTAGTTACTCGTGTGTGTCATGCCTTACTTCCATGGGAAAATAATTTACAGCTCTTTCGCAATTGAAGATAGCTCATGCCTGGAAGACTTTCTCACATATGATGGAAATGAATAGGTGCATTACAGGTAACGATATATTATGCTAATAAGTGAAACGTAATGAAAGCTCTGTTCAAATAATTTTGTAACTTAGTTTTCCAAATAATATTTATATCCCTTGTGATACGGACTACCTCGTTGGTCCTAATAGTGTTCGTAAAACGATACTGAGGCCCTAGACGAAGTGACATTCCATCAGCGATAACGATGATGGAAAAGGCAAAAATGTATAGGACTGACATAAGATAACGAAAAGCTTATGTCAATCCTGTTGAATGTTGTTGTAGAAATACGAAACGCTTTCGAAGCGATGGTCACTTGTCTAGGCCCTCTGGTGTGGATGAGGTCCTAGATTCGATTCCCAGGTCGTGCAAAGTGTTATTGGGTGTTCCATCAGGAATTTCCCGGAAAAGCCCGGAGTCCGGATTTGTGCGCGGTTGATGGCAATAGGCTCGCCCCCTAATATATGGGACTTAAACATAACTGGTGAAATGTGGGTGTACTTTGGTGCCTAACCCTTCAGGGATTACAGGCGTGATGCTATCACTTATGATCCGAAATTGTGGTTTCCGGAAATTGCCTTGTAGAAAAAAAGTTTTTGTAAAAGAGTTTTAGTGTAGGGAAAGTGCCATACTTAATACTAATTCACCGTCATACGAATTTTTTGCATTAGGTAACCTATAGAGTAGGTATCTCGTAGTCGTCGTCGGAGGAGCTCGTAGCTAAGTAATAACAGCCGATCCATCAGGTTAAGCTACGCTTGCCGGGGTTGGTCCGTGGATGGGTGACCATTTTCACATATCGAGACTCCTCCGTGCCTCGGAAAGCACGTTAAGCCGTTGGTCCCGGCTGTCATTTGTGGATCTTTGACAGTCGTTACGAGTCGTCAGAAGCACGAAAGTCTGACAACTAGTCTAACCAAGGGGTATCGTATTACCCAGTTACTGGGTTGTGGAGGTCAGATAGGCAGTCGCTCCATGTAAAATACTGGTATTCAGCTGCATCCAGTTAGACTGGAAGCCGACCCCAACTTAGTTGGGAAAAGGCTAGGCAGATGATAGAGTAGGTATCTAGGTGTTATTCTAATTATGTGTACACACGGCTACACATCAAGCTATACATTTCCAGTTTATTCTGATCTCGCTTATAATGTGTAGCTTGATGTGTAGGCCGTGTGAACATGAAACTTTTTTGTTCCTAAGCATAAATAACATAACCTTTAGTTTGTTAGCAGACGCTAAATTGTGAATGAGAGTGCAATACAATCATTATAATTATTATCATCGGTAGCAAGTGTGTGTGCTTAAATGTATAAAACAAGTATAATTTAATGAGCACACATAAACTACATAACTACTAGCTGTTGCTCGCGACTTCGTCTGCGATTCAGGATGAAAAGTAGCCTATGCCCTTCTCTAGGGCATGGTCTACCCATGTGCCAAATATCAGCCAAATTCATTCAGCCGTTTTTGCGTAAAAGCGTAACAAACAAATCAACTCACTTTCGCATTTATAATAATTATAAAGTTGCAATACTCACATAAATTAAATTCACACTAGCAAGATCATCACACAATCTAAGTAAATAAAATAATTAAAACCAGCTATTTTTCTCACGACTCATTACATCTCCATATATGTATCTCACGGCCGCCACAAAGTCTGTCAAAGGTAGTTTGCCATATAGGATCAGCCATTAAAGAAAAAAATGTGGACAAGATGGAGTATCTTAATGTTGATAGTTCCGCATGCCCGGGCAAGTAACGTAAGCCATGACCATTTTAAGATAGGCCTAATTATGAAGGGATTTATTATAGCTACGTTCATTGAGAACTAGGATAAATTATTTTGCAAAAAATAATTATTTATGGGATTTAAATTGTTCAGTTATATCAACTTGCTGCATTCCTTACTTAAGGTTGATGCGCTAGGGTAGCCCGCGAAATTCAAATTTTCTTAGGTTTTTTGCAATTTGCAGGTCAGTATCAGGTTGTATGTTGATGTAAATATTATTAGCGCTCGTAACAAAGATGGATTTACTGAATTATAAACATTAAAATCAGCAATACAACTCTCTAAGTTCATGAAAGTGCCAAATGTCATGATTTCATGAAATAGTAATTTAATGCAATTACAATGAGCTTAGAGAGTTGTATTGCTGATTTCAATGTTTATAATTCTGTAAATCCATATTTGTTACGAGCGCTAATAATATTTAGATTAACATACAAACTGATACTGGCTTGCAAATTGCAAAAAATGTAAGAAAATTTGAATTTCGGGGGCCACCCTAGCGCATCCCCCTTATAATATTATAAATGCGAAAGTAACTCTGTCTGTCTGTCGGTCTGTCTGTCGCGCTTTCACGCTAAAACTACTGAACCGATTTAAATGAAATTTGGTACACAGATAGTCTAAAGCCTGAGAACGGACATAGGCTACTTTTTATCGACATACCACGCAGGCGAAGCCTTGGGCGGAAGCTAGTGAAGATATAAGTAACTCGAAGTCACGTCTTTTATATGACATTGGTAACTCGAATTCAGGATTATTTTTCCCTTGGAGGCTGACGAAAATTACTTTTAATGTCAGACAAAAATATTTATTTATGACTCTAAAGCCTGATTTACACTCGCTCCGATTTAAATTGCTAGTGGTAGTAAAGTTGCACCGTCAGTGTTTAGACGATGTTATTTCTTGCTTATGACTGTATGCCGCAGGCAACAAACTTGCATCGTGTAAATGGGGCTTTTAATAACTTAAGAACAGGAGCAGGAAAACAGGCTTGCGTAGGAAAATTAAAATTAAGAAACAAGAGACAGCTTTGAAAAAGAAAACCAACACGAGTTCAAAATTGCTATTATCTCAGCATATTACGAAGTGATATCTCCTTTCCATTCATAATATTTTTTCCTCCTTTATCGTTCATAATATAAAAACGTCTACCTACATTCTTAGACAAAATAAAAAACCAAGACAGAGCGCTGCCAACAAAACAGTGAAGCATACCAAAACTACACCTCCACTCTGTGCATACACGCTCACATGCACATAATATTTACAATCAAACTACACCTCACTGAGTACACACATGTTTACAAAACCGGCCTCGCGTCACTATTGACAGCTCTGTCTTGGGTTTTTATTTGGTCTGAGCCTACATTTCCTATATTTCATAAAATTCAACCCCCCTTCTCACCAGACACTAAATTATTTTACAATATCTCAGACGATGCCAATATTTTACCAGATATGTCAATTTGGTCCGGTCCGCCATTATTAGCTTCAAAGAAAAGCTAACAGAATTTTAAAGAATATTTTCAAAGACACTGCTCGCGCTGAAACTGAAAAATTCAGCGAACGGTTTCTTAAAACTGCAATGTTTAAACTATATAAAGGGAGGTTTTTCACAATAGATGGACTTACGGCTCATTCACCCGAGAACGACTCGTTTTTTTTTTGACGAATCGTCTTTTTTCACGATTCGTTTTTTTTTTGTGGTGGCAATGCATTGCCCGTTTTCGCACGCATCACGAATTATGAAAAATGACGGAAACGTCTTAAATCAAGTATCGTCTTTTGAAAATCACGTTCGTCGAAAAATACGAATCGCAAGTTTTTTTGACGGATCCTCTGAATCGCTCGCCCGAGAATGAATCAAGTGTGTGTGTGTTCAAATGTGTGTCTATGATATTTTGACGAATCGCGAAAAAACTCGTTTATGTATGCAATGTGAACGTCCATCCGTCATGACGTATCGTGTTTTTCAACGAATCATCAATGACGGATCCCGTGTGATTCCGGCCTGGAATGCTTTAAGAATTATACTATACCTACTCGTATTTGATGAAAACAAACAGCTTTAAAGGAAAAAGGAATAACCCTTTCTTAAGAATATCGCTAGTTTACCTAAAGGAGATTGCATTCATTTTGGGCTAAATTACGAAAGGGCGAAATAAAAAAAATGATATACTCCGTTAGAACATGTTGTTCTCTTCACTTTTCGCTATTGGACCAAACCTGTACGGCAATTCCTTGCGCTGTTATACGATTTTGAAAAATATTGTTTTCAGTATGTTTTAGTTAAAATAATTAAAGTAATAGCTTGTGTGTAACCTAGCTTTAGTTGTCAATAAGCTGGGAAACATAAATTTATTATGGTCCATTCCACATAGAAAGAAGATTATCAGTTGCAAAGAACAGTTAGTTTTCTTGTGCCGTGATCCGACGATCCGCGATTTTGCGGACGGACACAGACGAGCCCGCACGATACACCGTGGGAAGGTGTACGTGCGGGATATCGCAGACATTGGAAGTTCCTCGGTGCGCGGTGCGTGGCGGTTTGTGGTCGTTTGCCGTGCGTGTCCGTCCGCAAAATCGCGGATCGTCGGATCTCGGCATTAGATAATTTTTAAAGCGGTTTATTTCTTCCTTTTGTCAGAATATAGGTAATTGATTTCACACCCAACTAAATACCGTGATTAGTTCCACGTGGCATTACCCATTTTAACCTACGGCCTCCCCTTCCCCAACTTAGCCATTTCGCTATTGTCGCTTAAATCACAGTAAGTTTCATAATTTAATTACGGCAATTACCATTTGGGTAAGCTACCATATTTGGTAGAATGCGGTAGAAATATATTATGGTCCTATTCGATAACCAGTTTGGCATTTTATGATTTAATTAAAGTAATGTTGTGTGCATACTGCCTTATTGGTGCGGTGGACGAAAGCACAACGAAAGCGCGGCTGCTGAGCATGGGGTAATGGGTTCGATTGAAATATATTATGGTCCTATTCGATAACCAGTTTGGCATTTTATGATTTAATTAAAGTAATGTTGTGTGCATACTGCCTTATTGGTGCGGTGGACGAGAGCACAACGAAAGCGCGGCTGCTGAGCATGGGGTAATGGGTTCGATTGAAATATATTATGGTCCTATTCGATAACCAGTTTGGCATTTTATGATTTAATTAAAGTAATGTTGTGTGCATACTGCCTTATTGGTGCGGTGGACGAGAGCACAACGAAAGCGCGGCTGCTGAGCATGGGGTAATGGGTTTGATTGAATGGGAAAAGTGTTTTATGGGTTTTCCATTTGAAATTTCGTTTTTTTTAATACCAGTATTTTACATGGAGCGACTACCTATCTGACCTCTACAACCCAGTAACTGGGTAATATGAAACCCCTTGGTAGGACTGTTTGTCAGACTTTCGGGCTTCTGACGACCCGTAACAACTGTCAATGATACACGATTACACGAATGACAGCCTGTGACCAACGGCTTAACGTGCTTTCCAAGGCAGGAGGAGTCTATACCCCATTTGAAATAAGATTAGACATTGAAACAAACCTTTATACAGTCCGTTCAACCGATTTTGACTTCTATACCGTAGGCATAAGGATGGCATTAAAAGCAAAAAAGATAACACAATACCAACTGTATATTGCAGCTGCCATTTGTCATGCGACCAACGCAATAGAAGTGAAAATCGGTTGAACGGACTGTAAAAAAGGTTTATTTAAACGTCTAATCTTATTTCAAATGGAGTATAGGTATGTAAAGATTGTCACCCATCCACGGACCAACCCCGGCAAGCTTAACCTCATGGATCGAAACGTGCGGCTGCTATTACTGAGCCACGAACTACTCCCTACATACCTACTCAAAATAATCTGGAACAAAAAAATGCAAGTTAAGTTTTTTTTTCTAATCAATATCAGTCGGTTTTTGTGTAATGAATAATAAATAGGTTAAGTCGCTGCTTATCGCAACTGCGCAGTACTCTGTTATTATCGGCTGTCCGTTCTACGTTGGACAGATAACAAATTGGACGGCGGTCGGCAATAGTGAAGCAAGCATTTAATTTGGTAAGATACAAATAATATAACATCACGCCTGTAATCTCCGAAGGTATTGTATTGACTGCCCCGTTGGTCTCGTGGTCGCAAGCGCGACTGCAGAGCGTGGGGTCCTGGGTTCGATTTCTAGGTCGGGCAAAGTGTTATTGGATTTTTCCATTAGGAATTTCGTAGTAACAGCCCGGAGTTTGGAAGTTGGCGGTGTGATACCCCCGTGCCTCGGAAAGCACGTTAAGCCGTTGGTCCTACGCCTGATCTCTCTCCGGTCGTGTCGGATTGCCGTCCCATCGGACTATGAGAGTGAGGGAAGAGAGAGTGCACTTGTGTCTGCGCAAACACTTGTGCACTATAATATCTCCCGCGCCGATGGCTAGTCTCCGTTGAGATTGGCCGCCGTGGCCGAAAATACGGTCTGGAGGACTATTATTGTGCTAGGCACAATACAATACATATACAATACACCCAAATTCCCCCAGTTATGTTTAAGTCCCATGTAACAGGGGCGAGCCTATTACGAGCGATCCGGGCTACTATTAAGAAATTCCTAATGAAAAAACACAATAAAACTTAAGAAGAAGAAGATGGAAGTACTTTTTTCATCTTCTTCTTCCAAAGAGTAAGAGTTGCGTTATGAATTCTTTTGGTTTATTCTTATAATCCCAAAGAATTCATAACGCAACTCTTACTTCCAAAAACCTTAACCGCTAATGGTAATTTGAATTTGGATCTTCAACAAAAAAAACAAAATTCGTATTTTTTCGTATTCGAAATTTTTTATCCCATATTTTTTTTTCACAAATATCTTGGTAGTTAGTTCCTTTTAGCATGTCACTGACCGTAGCAAACGGCACGCACTTATCAACGTTTCACTTTTAATAACTATTTAAACTAATTAATTGTAGTATCGCAATTTTGTTTATTAACATAATAATGCTCATTATTATTTTGTTTGTAATTTCTTAAAATAATTTAACAGGAAGTCTCGTGGCAAAGGTTATTTTTTGTGGTCAGAATCAGATCCTTAAATAATTATGACTCATTTTATTTTGACATTTAAAGGGGACGGCGTTAATAATTCAATTTATTGTATTAATTTTATTAAAGTTCAAGTACTAAGAGCTTCTAGTTTAAGAGCTGGCCCAGGGAAAGACTATCACTATTACCGCCTAGGGTGTGGCCGTCGACAGAATGCGTTCTTGAGATATGCAATAAAGATTTGAATTTGATTTTGAATTTGACACTGACTTGCAAATTGCAAAAAACGTAAGACAATTTTAATTGCGCGAGATACCTACTTAAGCACATCTCACTTAAAGTAGGGTGGGTCACCTGCTTATTTTCCATATGGTAAGTATAAGAAAAAGTAGATACGTTGAACCCTCTTGACTGCCTCGTTGTCTAGAGGCAAGCGCTACTGCTGAGCATGAGCTCCTGAGTTCGATCCACGGGTCGGGCAAAGTGTTATTCGATTTTTCCATCAGGAATTTGCCCGGAGTCTGTATTTGTGCCCAGTTATTACAGCATAGTAGCTATTACATGGGACTTAAATATAATTGGCGAAATGTGGGTATACTGTAGGTACACCTGCCTAACAGGCGTAGGCGTTCTGTAGATACGTTAGGAATACAGCTATTAATAACACACACGTAAACTAACTCAAATTACATCATCTCCTAATTTACCCCTTGACCGACACATACATCTAACATGTCAAAACTATTATACGTCTTATTAGTATGCAGCTGTAAGGTCAAAGTTGCGTCATAAACACTAACAAATTGGCTCCGATGAAGTAAAAACGATAATTAGTTTGAAATCAATCAATCATTTGAGAGATAACCCTTAGATAGTTCACACGGGTAACTTATAGTTTACAGCTGGGCTTGGGCCGTAAAAATAATGTTAATGTTTATCTATCAACTCATTTTCATTTGTTTTATGCGTAGAATATTGTAGGGCACCTGTTGAGTTGTGCGCTTATTCTTAGGGTTAAAGGTTTAACCCTAAAGAAGTGCATGTTATGTATCAATGTCAGAGCGTGTGTATGACCAGATATATGAACGTGGACAAAGCAAAAGGACTGTGTAAGAATCGTAGCATGTGGTGCTTAGGTCCTTCGGGAAAAAGTGAGATAAATGATGGCTGCATCATCATGTTTTGATGTGTGTGTTTCTTATTCACGGCAACATAATGAAACATTTACCCAAACACTAACTTCGGAATGAAATCCTACATTTTAAAGTAGAAATTTAGTCTTGTGTCTGTGCCAGAAACTAATTCAGTAGCTTGTCAAGTTACATGCTCAAGTAAACTGCAGTTAACCTGTCAAAAACAAGCGAACAAACATAACAAAACTTAACACCTGTTTTAACCCTCTCAAATAAACACTTGGGAAGTGTCAATAATTTTCGCGAGCGACCATAACCCTACCACGGCTAATGCTTTAAATTTCACACATTCACCCAGGCTTTACGATTTCGGGTGAACAACAAATTTATCGCAAGAGCCCCTTAACACTACGTCAAATCGCGAAGTTTTTATATGCCTGTTGATCCCCTTACTGCCCCGCGTTATGGCCCATTATGATGTATCTGAACACATTTAAACATTTGAAAGCTTTCCAACTTGTATTAAATGTTTATTGTCAGGTTTTTGAACTCATACTTCATATTTTTCTGAGTTATTCGACAGGTGACATCTTAAAACTTGTCTTTTTGTAAAAACTCGCGTTGAGATGAAAATGTGAAGTGTTATCGTTTCATCTGCGTTGTACTTTCTTTAGGTGAGACTTTACGTGACAGCTCTGTTCTGCCAGACGATTTAAATCGAGCCTCAGACCATAAAATATCTTTAAAATATCATGCTTTAGTATTTTAATATGACTACTCTGTTTTGTGTGTAGCCCGGAGTCAGGGTTTGTGCCCTGTTGATGGCAGTAGGCTCGCCCCTGTTACATGAGACTTAAATATAGCTGGTGAAATGTGGGTGTACTATAAGGTGTCCTCTGCCTAACCGTTCGGGGAATACAGGCATAATGTTATGTAACGTTACTCTTTTCGCTTGTTGACAAACCGTGGAAGTAAAATTTTCTTGTCCGTCTACTAATTGTAGCGATGATTGTTTTGCTTCGAGGGCCGAGAGAAGGCCCTTTTATTATACTCCATAACTCAAAAGAAAGCTTCTTATTCAGTAGATAATGTTTATACGCTTGTATGATGAAATTAAGACCCATCTTTGCCGTTTAACCCAATAATTGTACCCTTAATCGTTGTAATGTCTTCGGTTTAGCCAGCTTCGTTCACCTTCATTCACTTAAGCTTGTTCCCTCAGCTCCATTCACCATGTCTCCTTCACCCCTATAGTTTTTCCATTCACCCCGCAGCTCTGCTAAGCGTTTCGCCATATTTTAATGCCGGGATAGTTGGGCTATAAACTCGTTTGATTTATTTTATGATCGCTATACGTGTGTGGTTGTTGTGTTGGCTGGTTATTTGGGTGTTTTATGAACATTTGGGCTGTTAACTTAGGATATTAATGTAACCAATTAGGAGTTGGTTTCTGATGGGTTGCAATTTGATTGACTTAGGTTTTGGTCTTCGTAGACTGAAGTTTGCAGTTTTAGCTACCTTATTATACCTTCCTACCGGTGCAAGTGAGGGAGCATCGCTCGACAAAAATGATGACCAAGTAAATGCTGATACCTATATTGTTTTCGTCTTGGTTTTTCTACCAAAAATGCAAATCAAACCGAATTTCGCTATAAAATCCGTTTTCAGTCGGTCTCTACCAATCAGTAAGAAAATTAGCACACCCAGTTTTATTCTTGATCTAATACTTTAGACGTTTTTAGATCGTTAGTGAAACCCTTGCAGCATGCTTCTCTAGGTTTTGAACTCTTCTGACTTTGAAAAGAAAATGGTTTTTCTTTCACCCCGCTGCCATAGCAACCCCCCCCCGATAAGCTAGCATGAGCTTGGTCGGGATTAATGGCGCTGCCCTAAAGAAAGCGTTCTTATTAGATAATGGAGGCGATCGGTTTATGCGCCATTTTAATATTACGTTATAAAGTGAAAAAACTTGAGAGGTGTAGGGACTTCTTAGCCTTTTTTATATTTTATCTATTTTTGGGTGTGAAAATAGGTGATGAAGGAATTATGTTAGTAATGAGAAGAAAGACAGAAAGAAAAGAAAGAAAAAATGTTTATTCTGCACAAAAAAAACGCACATAACAAAAAAAAGGACATAAAATATCTACACTTATACAAAAGTAGGCAAAAGCCATAATGCACATAATATGCACAATGTATGCCAGACTTTTTGCTATCTATCTAACTTAACTAGGAATTTTTCGGTTTTAGTTTGAAAAACATCTAAAAAGAGACCTACGCTTCTTTATTTTAGTAGTAAGCCCCATCGACGGTAACACTGACTCATTGAGTTCTATCTGTTCTATCTGTATCATTAATCATTTAGATAAGAAACACGAATTGTACAAAATAATATGAAAAAAACGGCAAGCCACATCTTCACAATTCTGGACATCTTTGATAAAACTTCAAATTGAAAAGAAACTTCTTGACCCGTAAAAAATCTACATTATGTATTTAAAATTAAATTCCAAGTACAAATTCATAAAAGGAACCTTAAAAAATAATCCAAATAACTAGCTACCAAACCACTCTTAAAATAATTCAACCCAATTAAACAAGCATTAGAATTTAAACGAAAATGTTTTAATTGAAAATGTAATTTTAATAGAATACGTAACGAGTAAAAGGGATGATCCACTTAGTGCGAGTCCGGACTAATCTTGATAAAACACTCGTTTAGCTAAACCACGGCTATGAGTTAGCTGTTAGTTAAACCGTCTGTCCCTGCAGGCTTATGTTTAGAGTTATATAATTCTGTGACATTATTTATAAAGTGCTATTTCGTTATTGCTAGCATAATTGTGTATTAAGTGATTTGTAATGTACAATTGTATCTACACATAATATTGACGGAGAAATGAATTTTAAAGTTTTTGACTTTAAAATTCATTTCTGAGATTTTAGGTTTTGACGCTTTAGCCATTTTACCTTTACACCGTCGAATTATTATATTTTAAGTGACTGTAACGTCCTTCTTTTAGGCCACCCATGTTCCGAACTAAACCTCAGCTCTTCTTCATTTCCGTAGTTTTCGGCCACGACTGCCCATTGACATTTTTTTGTGTCATTCTATCCAACCAAATTATCAGTAACTACGTGTCATAATCTACGTAAACTACTAATCATGACCTTTCTCTGTTTAGTTTAAGTTCTACAGTGATCAATCTTAACAGAAACCTTAACATGACTTTTTCAAAATTACTTTAGCCTCGCGGTAGACATTGAGGCACATTATCAAAGCAATAGCAATTGCTGAAGGAAATATCTAACGTCAAAATCATGGGCTACCGGCCTTAAATATGATAATATTATGTCAAACGTTAATCACCCAGCATGACAGCTCGCTAACTGCCAGGCCCGAAGGGACGTTGGCGTGATGATACTCAACCAATATTCATATTTCACATCGCCATGTTTATGATGTGCTCATGTTTTAGAAATAATTGCGTTCCCCTCTTAGTGCTTTAAAACTTAATTTATGTGGGTAGGAAAATATCGCTCGAGGCTTTTACGTATGTGTAAGGTAAAATTCTATATTGAACCTATGTTATACCGGGACAATTTCGGAGAAATAGAAAAAATAATAAAAGCAGTCATCAAAATAAATTAATTTATCTTTATAGGTCATTAACGAAATACAACAAAAGCTTGTTAAATTAATTATCCAGTTCCATTATTAGAATCATAATAATAAATTCGTAAGTGCCATAAAATAATCGGTGACAGATTTCGACGAATAATTAATTTGAAAGTGATAATTACACTTTTGTTTATCGTCATATTCTGTTCTATCCTCCATATTTCACGGCATCACAAACAAACCAACACGCATAATTACAATTTATGACTGAAATAAAATTCTAAATCAATCTCGTTGAACAAAACAAGGTAAAATTTAATAATCTGTATTGAATTACGTTCGCGCCATAGACAAGTATTTTATTATCTGTCAAAGCATTGTTTACGGCTTCCATTTTAATTCGGATTCCCACCTTCTTGTCATTATACACCGATACGGTGTTATTTCGTGTCGGAGTGACAAATCCTATTGCCATCAATGGATAAGCGAAAGCGTTTATGTAACAAGTAAAATTCAATTAAAAAATTAAAAAACCCCCGAAAAAAAAACAAAGTATCTAATAAACGATTTTTTTAATAGCTAAGAACACTCTCGATCAAGTCGCCTTTCAAACAAAACCAAAAAAATCTAAATCGGTTCAGCCGTTTGGCAGCTACGATGGCGCAGACAGACACACAGATACACACGTTAAACTTATAACACCCCTCTTTTTTCGTCGGGATTTAAAAAGTAGTTTGGTTGGTACTACTTTTTCCGGATTTTAAAGTGTAGATAATTTTTAGCCAACCCACATCGTATCGGATAACACAATGTTAACTTTGTTATAAAGATCTTTATTTTTATGCATCCTATTTACAATGAATAAATACAACAGTAGAAAAATTTTCAAAAGCAACCAAAATAAATCTACAATGTTTTTCACATAGAAAGTGCAATAGCCAACAAACGATTCATGAGAGACACGTAATACCTCCCGAGCTACTGTTTCAATGAATGTTAAAATTAACAGTATAAGTATTGGCAATGTTTAATTAAACCTCTCTTTGAATCGTTACACTTTCAGGTGCTTCAGGAATCCACTGAAAATCTCCCCCTCGCCGGAGGAGACGATTTACTATGGTTTGACGGCTAGAATTCAAATTAAGAAGGGGCCATCATAAGTTCATTGGCCGTTTAGTGAAATGTCATAGCTCCTTTTAGGTTTCTATTAGACTAAATGTAAAAAGGAGTTGTCGATGTTTCTATATTGAAAGGTGAGAAATTTTTGGAAAGTCAAACTCAAACTCAAACTCAAACTCAAACTCAAAGCATTTATTTCAATTAAACCATTTACAGGCACTTTTGAATTGTCAAAGAATCGGTCAGTTAGTCAAAAAGTTGAAGCTAGATGCCCATTCCAAATCGTAGATCTCTATGGAGAAGAACGGGCAAGAAACTCCAAGGACATTCTTTTAAAATTGGATATAGATATTACAAAATCCTGGGTACAGTATTCTTGGTGCTTCTATATGTGAGAACAATGTCAAATGAAAAATAATCAAAAACAATTCAAGATATAAGATTAAAAATAAGCCCTGGCAGATGAGAGATGACCAGTCTCAACTGACAGCGCCCGTTCACGAACATGACACGTGGATCAGCACCATCCAGCTCAACCATTTTGTAGGGAACCGAATGATCCAACACACGCGCCACCATCAGCGAGACATTTAAGTGAGTATGACATACTCTCATCAGCCATGCTCTTTCAAGTCAATATAAAACATGATACCATATTAAACGGCTTCATGGTACTCACATTTACAAAATTGAAAAAATGCTTCTAAGTCGAATCAAAGGTGGAATTATTAATAGTAGGTATTAAATTCTTGCCTTTGCAAACAAGTTTGATTAATAAACGCTTATAGAAAACTTTCTTGAATAGCAGGAATAAGAGTTGAATCTGAATGGATTCAACCTTCTGAAGTTTTTAACAAAAAAAATTAAGTAATAAAAACTAAAACTCAACTACGACTGAAAAGGTATAAACAAGACACCACAGACAGACAAATTAAAAATCCGGGCACGTGTCAGGGCGGCATTAATCGAACAGATTACGTGTGACTCCAGATTTTTAATTTGTCTGTCTGTGGTGTCTTGTTTATACCTTTTTTCAGTCGTAGTTGGGTTTTAGTTTTTATTACTTAATTTTTTTTTAAATTATTTTGGGTTTATAATAGGTACCTATATATATATTTTTGAAATGTGCTCATTAAGCCCTTTCATTTGATACCCAACATAGTACGATTAAACAATTTTTTTTTTTTAGTTCCTGACTTTATTTCCTCTCGAGGGCGCCATTTTTAATTTAATGTGACGTCACTTAGCCTTTAACCAGCGGACAATCAAGACGCTTCTAACGATACCTTATTTGTCAAATTGTGATGAGTGGTTTAGAAGATACAAGGGAACAGATGAACATACATACATACATACATACATACCGGTCAAAATCATAACCCTCCTTTTTCTTCGCCGTAGTCGGGTAAAAATAAGTGTACCTACTGAGGCCCTAGTGTGAGTTTCTTTTAACTATCTCGACTTTACGCATCGACCGCGTTCGGCGGTCCGATGGTCGCGTTCGATGCGTAAAGTCGAGATAGTTAAAAGAAACTCACACTAGGGCTTCTGTACGTAAAAGCAAACGGTGTGTGCGTTGGCGGCTACAAAGCTCTCTGCTACCGACAGTTGTCTCTACAGTCGAATGTGCTACCTCTCGACTTTATATCGCATAGACATTCGACATTGTCATCCGTCCATACCTTTGATAAAAGAACGGAAATTTCTAGAACCTAGGTTGTAAATCTGAAAAAAAAAATGTTTGGTCTTGTATCACTGATAGGTATATAAGCGCGTCCAACCAATAAACCAAATTTCAAATTCCTCCATTGCATAGATTTTTTAAGAAAACCTTTATGGCAGACGAACAGAAAAAATGTCTTTTAATGGTTCCGTTTTTTTCCTTTTAAGTTCAGAACCCTAAAAAGATTATTAATAACAAATTAACGACTTAGCAGATTTGGTTATTTAATTCAGCTTATAAGCACTGCTCAGTCCAAATAATGTGCAGAGATTATCCACTACAAACTAACACTCAAAACATGATTTCATAGTATAACCTGCCTTAATGACTAGCACACGATACCGTCTGGTTTCTAGACATGCAGCAAAAACAAACACCACTATATCCCTCACACACACACACAGAATTACATACCGCCATCTCACTCCCACTTACACAAGTCATTAGCGATCAAATCGGACATGAGTATCGACATATCGGTAGCTTACCACTTAATGTACGCAAAAAATGATAGATTAACATTCATAAAAATATTAACAGATAATAAGATATTATGTTTTATTAATATACAGTGTGTAAGATCATTAAAATGATCGTAAAAAGTATTGTAAGGCTATTAAAAATCACTTTTGAAAGCTTGATTGTCGATTCTTAGGAATTAATTCCTTGGTCAATGATAGATCATTTCCAGGAAGGTAAGGACATAGATAATAATTTGTAATGAATTTTGAGAAAATTACTTTTAGGGTGGTAGAAAAACAAGGAGACAGAATGACAGTACTAATCTCCATGTGGTTTAAAAGACAAAGCCTCGAAAAAACAAGCAAGAGTTTCATTTCTTTTTTGTATCAATCAATGGATGGAATGCATCTGCCCTGAATGACGATACCTTTATGGTGTTAGTTTTCTGGCCAGTCCCAATACAAATCTATTGCTGGCTAAGCTAATTTTTGCCAGAATATGTCGAACTAACAAGTGTCTCAGTTCCAGCCCGGAGTTAGGAATTGTGCCCGGTTGATGGCAATAAGCTCGCCGTTTATTACATGGGACTTAAATATAACTGGAGAAATGTGGATGTACTATAGGTACACCTCTGCCTACCCCTTACAGGAAACAAAGCGTAATGTTATGTCATGTCGAAGTATTGTCATTTAGAAAAAAACCCCATGAAGCTATTATATCATTCTTAATCACCATAGCAACACTACATTTGTTGTAACCTCGAGAAGGATAACCGCCAAATAAAAAGCATACAGTTATAATAAACATAGTATAAACTGCTTTATATACCGACCGTAATATTTTTTGTCAGCCGTCTGGCGGTCACTGTGTTCCTATAATATATTACATCACATTAATATAAATATACAAGAGAACATAAATATATTATGTATGCTCTGAATCTATTTTTTATGTGACAATGTCGACAGATATTGTTTTGCTGGATGTGTCATGAAACATTTTGAATGTATTAACGTTTTGATTTATAACATAATCATTCCAGTCTGTCATTGTCTCACTGTTGGCCAGGTCACAAGCTACTTGTCATACAAGTGTAGATCATTGACAGAAAGCTTTGATATCCATGGTTGCTCTCTACGTGTAGAGCATTTCGGTTCCTCCACGGTATTTTCTCTTACAGAAAATCGTTTTTTTTTGCGAGTACACAACTTTTTACGAAGAACTTTTTGTAATACAGAAGGTGTAAATTTATTTGTAATCTACTAGGTAATGTTGGTTTGTTTGTTTTAGGGCTACAAGCACCATTTTGCAATCAAAACATTTTGATCTCCCTACAATTGAAGTAAAACAAAGTATTCATGTAATATAATATATTCCCCCACCATTATACATAGAACAATAAATTCGCTAAAAGTATAACAAAATCGACTTTAAAAATGATCGCACCTTAGTCTCACCCAGTCACCAAACCTCCACGTCGGTCGCGCCGTGATCAAAGGGCGGCACCGTCAAAGCACATCGGAATCCACTAATTACTGCTCAACAGCCATCGATGTTCATCCCGACAAAGCTAACTACACTAGTATCTATGACATACCCACTATATTAAACGGGAATTCGTAAACAGATTCTGTGAAATTAATAGAGGTATACATTCATTTGTTTGGTTAGTTTATAATAGAAGAGAATAGAATAGAAATACTCTTTATTATGTTCCCATGTTCACCATGAAAATTACATATATATCTATATATGTAGTTTTTTTCCTAATTTACAGACTGGGCAGTAATATCGCAAAAAAAATTTGTTAAAGTCAACCTTTTGGATACATTAATTAATATGGGAAGTTAGATAATGTTTATGTTTGTGTATAGAATATGATTTGTAGGAATAATATGTGCCCGAAAAAGTCCAATAAACATTTAAACAAGATAAAACATGTCGAATAAACAATAAAATAAACTTCATGTTTCCGGAAACCGGAAAAGAAAAAAAATGAGAACAGGAAATCGTCTAGTCGTATCGGAAGGCTCATTGGCATTATTTTTATGAACCATTTATTTCCAAAGTCTAAATAAAAAACAATAAATAAAAAGTTTATTGCACTTTAAAAACACTTTTATAGCATGTAATCAGATTTTATAAACAGATCTAAGTTTCAATTTAATGTTAAAATTAATTTAAACAGAAAAATACGACGAAACTTTGAAACACATTAAAAATAAATAAATTTTAATAGAACATTATAAGTCATAAAACATATTACAATACCATAGTAGGTATGTTTAATTTTTCTAGCTCATTAAAAACCTATAAAATTATTGAACGAACTAGAAACTGACCTCCCATAAGTCGTAAAATTTGTAATTTATTTGGACCATAATAAGTAGAGTCTTCTATAACCATAGAGTAGTAAATTAAATAACATAACATCTCGCCTGTAATCCCCGAAGAGTTAGGCAGAGTTTTACCCACATTTCGCCAGTTATATTTTAAGTCACATGTTATGGGGCGAGCCTACTGTCATCAACCAGGCATAATACCAGACTATGAGAGGCTACTGAGAAATTCCTAATGGTAAAACCCAATAACACTTGGGCCGACCTGGGAATCGAACCTCATACTCAGCAATAGCGCTCGCGAACACTAGACCAACGGGTAGTAAATAAGTTGCACAATAAAAACGAAAAAAATAAAAAAAAGTTAAAATGTTTCAAATACCTTGTAAAAATCTTGGTGGTTGTAGCTAACTACTGACTCAGATTAAATAATGCCAATCGCAAATGAAGCATTCCTAATTACATCGTTAACGTTTCTAAGATGACCTGTGAACGTACTTTACAATTTAGAGGGCATGACACACACGCCCTTCAAAATCCAATAAACAAAATCGATTCATTACAGAAAACACTCAAAAATCGATTACCGATGTAATTGGAATCGTTTCCTTATAGATATGTGCTTTGTGCTATCTGAAATACATTTGCGTATTTTAAGGGATTCGGGTCTGGCTTTAACAGTAAGCGGTAGCGTTTTACTATTTGTCTATCTACAAGCTTTTACCCGTGTTTAATGAAACTACACTTTGTACTTGTGGAAATAACTGTATTAAAATAAATCAAAATAAACACTAATCGATTTGGCGTGAAGCTAATGATAGCTTGCATTTAAACGGAGCAACGCCATCTATCGAGTGATGCGGAGCTATTACCGAACATTCTGCCGGCCAAGGACGATGCAAGTCCTTCAAAAAAAGGTTATAAATTGAACACAAATATAAGTCTACTTATTAGGGTAATATGCACAATTTGGTTATTGGTCGCTTAGTGATATGATCTTTAATCTTTAAAGTGACCACACGAGTCACTCCATCTTTGCCTGGATGTTTTTCAAGCACACGTCCCAAGAGCCATTTCCCCGGAGGTAGTCGTTCGTCTTTAACTAACACAATGGTACCTACTTCAATGTCAAGCTGTTGTTTGTTCCATTTGTATCTATGCTGTAAAGTAGTCAAATACTCCGCTTGCCAACGTCGCCAGAGTGATTGCAGCATATGCTGGACAAATTGCCATCGATTAAGGTGCGGAATGTGAGTGTTTTCTAATCTTTCATCAGGAACTACAATGGGAGGTTCCCCTATAAGGAAGTGGCCAGGCGTTAACGGAGGTTCACTTAAGGACGAATCAATTAGAGTAAGAGGACGTGAATTTACACATGCTTCTACTTGTGTGAGGAGAGTATAAAACTCGTTGAAAGTGAGACAACTTTGACCAATAACACGTTTTAGGTGTCCCTTTACAGATTTGACACCGGCCTCCCATAATCCTCCAAAGTGTGGAGCTCCGGCAGGGATGAAATGCCAGGTCGTGTGATCATTAGCAAGTAATTCTGCTATCTCGTGAACCAAATCAACTTTAGAGTTTCGAAATTGGAGCGCCATCTCTCTTGAGGCACCTTGAAAGTTGGTTCCACAGTCACTATACATATCTTTACAGTGCCCGCGACGAGCAGAGAAACGCTTGAAAGCCGCCATAAAAGCCATAGTACTTAAATCTTCGACTAATTCCAAGTGAATAGCCTTTGTGACTGTGCATACGAAGAGACTAATGTAAGCTTTACTGGTGCGAGTACATCTACCAGAATACAATTTCAACGAGAAGGGTCCCGCGAAGTCCACTCCACAGGATAGAAATGGACGTGCTGGTTTAACTCTATACGAAGGCAAATTTCCCATGAAAGGAGGTCTTGGCGCGGCCCTTTGTTTAAAACACGGAATACATTTTCGAATAATACTCTTAATTAGTCTCTTACCACCAATAATACAATATTTTAAGTTTAATATATTATGAGTTAATTGATATCCACCATGCAACGTTCGGTGGTGAGCATCTGTGACAACAAGTTTAGTGAAGTGGCATTTACTTGAGAGGATAACTGGTGACTTGAAATCCAATTTACCCTGAGCATTAGCGAGTCGGCCACCAACTCTTAATATATTTTGGTTATCAATATAAGGCTGAAGGGAAAACAATTTACTCGATTTGGAGAGAGGGTTACCAGCTGACAATAATTCAATTTCAGGCTGAAAAACACACTGTGACAAACGGATACATACATTACGTGCGTTTAACAATTCATTTGCAGTTAAGAAGCTTGTCCAGTTTGTAGCACTTTTAAAAACCCTTTCTTAACACTTTTGCGCAAATCTCAAACAATAAGCGGTAACGCGTACTAATTTAGTGAAACTGGAATAGCGATTTAAATGTGAGTGTGGATCATCAATTTGATTGTTAATAGTGGCATGAGAAGCAATTTTAGACTTAGATTCTAAAACAGTGTTGACTCTTTCAGCTCGTTTGGGTTCATACCCCGCGAAGCTAAGTCCGCTGGGTTATCAGGTGACTTGACATGATGCCATTGACTACTATTAGTGACATTTAAAATCTCAGTGGTACGGTTAGCAACAAAAGTAGTCCACGAATTAGGATGTTTACGTAACCAAGCCAGCACTATAGTGGAATCAGTCCACGCGTAAATCTTACTTTGTTCAATTGGTATGCTAGTTTTAATATCAAGTAACATCTTAGCCAGAAGTACTGCACCGCAGAGCTCTAAGCGAGGAAGCGAAACTTGTTTGACTGGAGCAACCTTTGATTTAGCCGCGATAAGACGCATTGTGATAGCATTGTCGCCCAGAACTCTAAGGTAAACAACACATGCGTAAGCAGCACAAGAAGCATCACAAAACCCATGAATTTCCATATTCAATTTAGCAGGTAACAAGCCAAGCCATCGAGGAAGCTGTAAAGTATTCATGTGTTTTATGTTATTGTGAAAAGCACACCATTCAACTCGCAAGTTGTCAGGCAAAACATCATCCCAGTCCAGGCCAGCCAACCACAGCTTTTGCATGAAGATTTTTAGTACAATGACCACAGGAGCTAGCCAACCTAGTGGGTCGAATGTTTTGGCGATAATAGACAACACTGTTCTTTTAGTAATAGTACTATCAACAAGGGAATCAATAGACATTTTCAACTCAAAATTATCACTGTGCGGATTCCAAGAAATGCCCAAAGCTTTAATAGCATCATTCATTTGTATGTTAACAACAGTTTGATTAGATTTATCGGCCTTTGGAATTTGTGACAATACCTTTGCACTGTTTGACGACCATTTGTGTAACAAAAATCCACCTTTTTGTAATAGTTCAGTCATTTGTTTTTGCAGAATAATTGTGTCATCTTCATTGGATGTCCCTGACATCAAGTCGTCCATATAAAAATCTGTACGCAGTAGCGGCGCTGCAATAGGAAACTCTTCCTTCTCATCATTGGACAGCTGATGCAAAGTTCTAATTGCAAGGTAAGGTGCACAGGATGTTCCATAAGTGACGGTAAGTAACCTGTATTCTTTAATTGCTTCATCTGGTTTCTCTCGCCACACGATTCGTTGATACTCTGCATCACTAGGATGAATTAATATCTGCCTATACATTTGTTGAATGTCCGCTACCAAACAAACTTTATGTGTTCTCCACCTCGTTACCAAATCCTTTATATCTTGTTGCAAGGGTGGACCAATCATCAGTTCATCATTCAAGGTTGTTCCTGTTCCAGGTTTGGCGCTACCATCGAAGACTACGCGCAGCTTCGTGCTAGTGCTGGACTCCTTCAAGACAGCGTGATGAGGTAAGTAGTATTTATTATTTGTGTTTCTTTCCTTTTCAAGAATGACTTCCATGTGTGCTTGTGATTCATACTGCCTCAAAAATTTGCAGTATTCTTCCCTAAACTCAGGTTTGTGCTTGAACTTCTTCTCCATTTGAGTTAAACGGTTAATTGCTAAACCCTTTGTATCACCTAGTTGGTTCGCGTTCTTGAAAGGCAAACGAAGTATGTAACGACCCTCAGCGTTCCGAGTGTGAGTTTCTTTGTAATGCTCTTCGCACTGAGTTTCCAATTGTGTAAGCGGTCTTGTAATCTGTGTGTGTTCCTCCAGTTCCCAGAATCTCCTGAGCAACTGGTCAGTCTCTAATTTAGTATGTGAGACAACAACATGATTTGAACTTCGTGAGGCATCATTACATGTTTGTCCTGAAATCAACCATCCAAGATGTGAATTAAGTGCAATCATTGCGTTGTGTCTATGTAAACCATCCAACATTAATCGTGAGTGTACTTCTGCCCCCAACAAGATATCTATACATCCTGGCTTGTGGAATTGTGGATCAGCAAGTTTCATGGTACTCAGAAGAGGCCAGGAATCCATAGATACTTCATGTGTGGGCAATAATGACGTCAATCGTTTGAGTACAAAAGCTTGTGTAGTAACTATGTGTGAAGAATCATAAATAGAGTGAAATTCAAGGTTGACCATCGACTTCGTTGTTATTGTTTTCTCGTTAGATATCCCAGTTATTCTACCATTAACAGCAATGCGATCAAGATGCAGCAGTTGCGCAGTTGTTTCAGTCACAAGTGATGCCTGGGATCCTGGATCAATCAAGGCTCTAAGTTGGTGAGTAGATCCATTTTTAGCAATAACAACAATACGAGCTGTCGCTAAAATAACTTGTTGTACATTATTTGTTTCAGCTTTCATGGTGACAGCTTCGCGTGTTTCTGGCTCACTCTGTTCTGTAGCTGTGCTTGTCTTGGCACGGGCCGGGTTCGTATGATGCAAGAGTGTGTGATGACGTCTACCACATTTCCTACAGCTTGTGCTTTGCTTGCAATGACTCACTGAATGACCCTTAACAAGACAGTTAAAGCAGATGTTATTATTCTTGACAAAATCATAGCGTTGTGAGATTTCCAAATCAGAAAATCCTTTGCAGTGGCAAATGTAATGGTGTTGTGAACAAAAAGTGCAGGTGCTTTCAATTTCAGTGGCGAACGATTTCATTGGAACAGATTTTGCTTGGGTTGAAGTGGGTTTCACTGAATCCTTTTTTGTTGTATCCTTTCTAGCACTGTTGATAACTTCCATGGCTCTGAATCGGCTTTCTAGTAGTGAGGCTAAAGTCTCAAAAGTTGGTATGTCTCGTGATGAACCAAGGGACTGTTCCCAAAGTTTGTGAGTTTCAATGTCAATTTTAGAGACAACAATGTGAACTACTATAGCATCCCACTTGTCTATTTCAATACCAAGATTACTTAGCGAATTCAAGCATTCGCTAGTGGTGTCTAGAATGCCTTTCAGGCTTTGAGCACATTCGTTAGTCATTTTACGCTGATAAAGAAGACGATTCAGGATGTTACTGACAATTATCCGCTTATTGTCGTAACGGTTTTCAAGTGTCTCCCAAGCCTTATCATAGTTAGCTGCGGTAAGTGTGAAGTGTTT
The DNA here is from genome assembly GCA_947363905.1 of Lithophane semibrunnea. Taxonomy (NCBI): domain Eukaryota; kingdom Metazoa; phylum Arthropoda; class Insecta; order Lepidoptera; family Noctuidae; genus Lithophane; species Lithophane semibrunnea. The sequence continues at coordinate 1,702,139 of OX376205.1, forward strand.
TAATAGCTGCTCAGCCTCGCCCGTAATACTGGACCTCAAATAATGGTGTTTCTCAATTTTTGATAGGTTATTATCATTGTGAATAAGGGATGTGAAGATGTCTCTAAAGCTGAACCATTCAGTGTAGTTACCGGAAAACTTAGGTATGTTAATCGGCGGTAATTTCGTTTTGTTTTTTATCCCTTCAGTTGTTTCGTCGGGACATATGACCGAAGTTGTAACCTGCTGTGACCCCTTTTGTGTCAGCTCGTTCAAGCATTCTTTAATCGCAGTTTTAAAATCAAGATAAATTTCTTCGGTCGCATCAAAATTTGCAATAGGATCGAACTTAACTTGTTCTAGAACTTCCTTGGAAACACTCTTCAAAATATCGTCGTGTTGTTTATTAAACGTATCCCAATATTCAGTCAATGTGTCTAATCTCGTTTCTAAATAACCTCTGGTATAACGCGACTTTGAAGTTTTCTTTGTGTTGTTATACAACTTCTCAATCCGCTCACTCAATTGTTTTTGTGCAGTACACAATTGCGACATGTTTATAGTTAAGTCAAATCAATTTGCTTCAAAAATTATAACAGATAAAAAACTGGTGTGAAGTTAATTCGTAAATCAGAGAGAATTGGCTATGTCACTGAAGTTAAAATTTCCAAGTGTCCAAAACTAAGTCCCTATTCACTTGTAAATGTTCACAGTCTTACCCAACAGAGTTCAATCCATTTCATACCCACTTTAAACACTTTTCACCACTTACACTGCACTGTTTTTGATTCACTTCACTTTTTCATTTTTACACTTCACTTTTTCACTTTTTTCACTTCACTTTTTCACTTTTTCCGACTTCGAAGGACCAATGTTTAATGAAACTACACTTTGTACTTGTGGAAATAACTGTATTAAAATTTTTTTTTTTTGGAATGGCATCTCATAGTTTTACCACTAAAGTATTAACTACTTAACCGGACAGTCCTGCGGAGATGCTCTAAGCTAACTTAAAGCCTCCAGCCAGGGGAGTATTAAAATAAATCAAAATAAACACTAATCGATTTGGCGTGAAGCTAATGATAGCTTGCATTTAAACGGAGCAACGCCATCTATCGAGTGATGCGGAGCTATTACCGAACAACCCGCATTTCCTGTTATGATCCAGCCTGTCCCATCTTGCTGTCCTCCCGCCAGTGACGCCCTAAGCCGAGGTTTGTACCCCACAGGTAGTGCCCTTAGCGAGCAGTCGCTTAGTATGCCCCTGCCTGGAGGCCCTGACTGTACTAGCTTAAGGCAGACACAGGAAAGTCTGGTGAAGTAGTCACGGCATCAGAGGTAAAATAGGAGATTAAGGGAGAGGTAAAAATTTACCCGCTTTTTTTTCCAATAATAGCACTAAAAAAATCTTAATGGCCACCTGGAGTTGCAAAAACAGTATATTTTACAGATTTTTATGATATTGGAATCAGATAGAAACCATATTTCATATTTATTTATTACTCATGTATGTAATGTAGCATAGAACAAACCTTTCTTATCAGCTCTTTGCTTTTACATCTTGCATTTATTACTGTCTCCAGGTTTAGTATGCGAGTTATTAGTCAGTCAGCCACAGTACTGCTTTATTCGGAGAAGCCAGAAGTGAATACACGTCAAAAAAAAGACTTAAGTCAAGGCTCTCTCCAAGGGATCTTTCTCTTTTATATGAGCTGCATAGGAACATGTTTGGTCATAATAACATCATATTCTTCAGTTGAGCCTTGACTGTCCCCAAAATACTCGTAAAGTTGTCACTGCGACCAGTAACGAGTCCTCGCCTGCGCAGCGGTGGGAACAATCAGCGACCAACTATAAACATAAATGTATCTCTTTTACTTACACGGGACCTACAATCTTTTGTACATTTCTTGAATGACAAAAGCGTTGATTACTAGTCGACTCGACATCTTTGTATAATTTATGAAGCATCTATTTTCAGAACCGCTATCTCTTATAACTTGCACCACACACACATACATAATTCATGTGATAAAATACAAGCAATCAATTACTCCGCATGTAAATCGCTTAAGCGCGTCCCTTACGACATAGCGTCTTATTTTTTAAGGAGATGTAATAAATGTGCTTTGTTTTTTACGCTTTTAGCTGGATTTTTAATTTAGTTGACATGTTATGGTTACTAGATAGATAGATAGATAGATAGAATACTCTTTATTATGTACACCATAAAAATTACAGACATAAATTAGAAATTTTACATAGGGCGACACAATGGGCGGTCTTATCGCTAAAAGCGATCTTTTACAGACAACCTTTGGAATTAAAGTAAGAAGGATACTATATGAAGGAGTTAAGCTATAACAATGCCTTGTATATATGGAAAGTTAGGGAAATTAATTGTTTATCAAATTGATTACCAACTAAATTTGTTCGAATATTCTTAAATCACAACTATCATTCTTTGATAGTTTTATGAAATGGCATACAGCAAATTGCCGTAGTGTGTCAATTTGATAAACAATTAATTTCCCATTTGCGAGAGCGCTGCAGGGTAGTTTGAGGTTTGAGTTCTTAGGTCAACCAAAGAACATTCTATTTACTTAGCAACTATGGCGAAATAACCATTCGGTTCACGGTTCACGTAAAATCGTTTATGAATCAAAATTAAAATCTTAAAAACAATGCAGGAGTTAAATTCCCTAAAAAAAATCTTGTCCAGAAAAGTTTTAAATATCACAAAGGAAATTAAAAAATTAAGAGAATTTGAGGAAAATACCGGCCATGTGCGTATCGGACCACGCACAATGAAGGGTTCCGTAGTTGGGATTTTATCTCAAGAACAAACTTACCATTATTGTAGTTGAGAAACATGTTCTCCCATACATTCCAACTGCAAATGTAAGTTTTTATGCACTTATTGAGAATTTTACCATGTTATTCTAAGACCATAGACTTCTTAAAGGTTTTCCTGTAATGTAATAAACTATTTTCTGCATTTCAAAAAAAATTGAAATCTACATGAGATTTGATAACTTTTTGACAGTGTGAGTCATGGTCTCGTCATGGCAACTTTTTACATGTTTTTTTTTTTGGTGGGATACTATTTTCTGCATAAAAAAGAATTGAAATTAGATCGTAAAACAAACAAGCCCGAAAACTCTTAGTCCCAGCAAGACTACGTCTCCACCATAATCCACTTCCCGACTCTCAGTACACAAAGCGCTAGAAATCATAATCAAGTAAAGGAAAACAAGTATAAACTGTCGGGAATTCTCTCAAACATTCCCTCTATATACAATACAACATGTAAATCCGTATGCTCGCTCTCGACACGCTAATATCCTTTAATAAAGGTAATGCAACTTGAATTGCGACTTGCCTGCAGGCTAGGGTTACCCCTTGCTAGCTTTTAAAAATTATAATAAAAGGGATGTTGACTATTTTTTTCTATTGTCCTTCATATATATTATTAAAAAATATTGGACACATATTTTTTCTTTTTTTACGTAATCGAAAAATTACGGAAATACATTGAGTTAAAATGTGGCATGACAATCCTAGTCGGTAGAGTTTATACTGACTTGTGACGTAGTAAGCCCCCACTCCCCGTCTTAAATGCGTTGTATCTAAATCATTTTTATTAATATGATAAAGCAAAAAATACGTGTATAATATTTTTTTATTATCTGACTGACGGTCGAAATACGCTTGCCGCGGTCGGTTCGATGATGGGTGACGATCCATTACATATCAAGCCTCGGAAAGCACGTTAAACCGCTGGTCCCGCCGGGTATCATTCGTAGATCTTTGAAAGTCGTTACGTGTAGTCAGAAGCCCAAAAGTCTGACAACCAGTCTTACCAACCAACCATTCTTGCCCCTGAGTATAATTTGATTATGATAACTTGATATTATCTGAGTTGCAGGACAATTTTCACATCCCTAGGACACCTGGACACTCCCCAGTTTCGTTCTTAGGTGCTCGCATTAGCATGCCATAGTGTCTCAAGAATAAAATTATCCATATTTCTACTAGCAAACATAACTACGGTTTTAAATGTCGCATTTGTTAGTTACTGAGAAATCTTTGAATGTTTTAGCGTGCATTATCTTCGTAGGGTAGTCTTTTTGAGAAATTCAAGGTAAATTGCGTGAGAGAGAGTGAGTGTGTGTGTTAGAGTAGGCATGTGTGCGTGTGTGTGTCTGTGTTATTATGCTCTTTGCTTCTACGAGGGTTGGTGCTACCTGGAATTGCTTACAGCGGTACAGTTTAATGCTGTGCGGTTTCTGGTTGCTCTATTTGGCGCAAAATTTTGAAATGTTTGCGTCTGTTTATGCACGAAAGATTAGTTTATACAAAACTGAAGTTTTAATTACAGCAGTTTTTTTTAATAATATGAGTGACTTATTTTTGTTTCCTATGCCAAATACCTCAGCAAATTATAGAACAAGGTAAACACGTTTAGGTTCAAAGTTCGGCAAGGAAACAAACTAATTAAGGTTACATAATCTTTAGCTAAACAAATAAAACCATTAATTCCGAGACCAATGAACTTTCAGGGAAAAGTTTTCTGATAAAATTAATCTAAATTACGTCATAGTCAATTATATCACGGAATAGAATCCTGATCAAATATTAAGGTTTCGAATTATCCTGAAACTTATTTGGAACAGTCAGTTTTCATTATGAAACCGACACTTTTAGCGATAGGTGATTTTTTTGTACGTCACTCTTAATTTATTTCAAATTTTTAAGGAAAAATTATAAAAGCCAATTGTGATTTTCTAAAGATATGCAAAAGTTGGTAACCCGACCTAAATATTTTTGGAAAAAAAATTACTATTAACTTTAATTTTATTTTAGAAAAGTTCCAGCTTACAAAACTCTCTTGGGTATCCATCAAAAAAGCCGTCTTGGGTTTATTGGAAAACATAGGCAATACAACCTAGACTTTTACGCTAGTCTGTCTATATTCCTGTCAATATCACCATACATCAAGCCATTTTAGAAGAAGCACACAAATAACATGCTCATTGACACACGTATATCTCATATGCCTTTACGCATAGGCTAAAAGTCTAGTAGGTAATTAGCAGACAAAATTACGTGTTTCATAGTCCTCTGCCGGTGCCTGTGCGCCGCAGCGCGATGGTAACAAAGCTTGCTCATTAACTCCCTGCCGACTGACGACGCCGCTATGAGATGCTGTAGACTATGACGCAGATGGGACAGAACGGTTCAAGGACTTAGTTTACTGCCTAAGATTGTGTGGTGATTGGTTCTGGTTTTTGACTTTAGAAACTCTAGGAAACTAATCATCACTAAACGACTCTCTCTTGGGGCTCTCGGGCTTGAGTCTGGTTTCATTCAATGTTTTTTTTTTAAAGTGAATACTTCTTTAGGCGCGTTGAGTACTTTTTGGGTGAACAAACTTCATGGAACTCGCGTCATCGTCACCGCTTCGCTTGAAGAAATGTTTTTAGCGCTATCTACTGTCTACCGTTTGAATTACGTTGAGGTGACGCATAGTAGTTTAGTTTTAACTTCTATCGGCAAAGACTGCCCCGCATGGTTTATTTTTGTTAATGTTGAAATTCGAACAGAGGTCAATATCATAGCAAAGTTGTCAGTTCGTTTCTCTGAACCCTTTACCCTCGGTATCTTGGATGCCTAGGCGAAGTATGTACTTGGCAAACTACACGGAAACTTATCTGAAACTATAAATAAGGGCATTCATCACCACTCCTACGCATTTGGTGATTTTAAACCGGAACTTATTACATAAGGCGCGGGCAGCCAACGTTTAGCGGTTGTCTACAAGTCATAAGTTATGATCTCTGTAATGATTGGTTATGAAATTGGGGTAATTTTGGTACCAAAAACGTGAATTTCAAATTGTAATAACTTTTACCTATTTGCCCCTTTCGGATCGGACAGGTTTTTTTTTTTACACGCTGTATAGATAGGTACAAAATATGTCGCCTCTCCTCTCTTACTCTTTGCCCACATTTGAACAGAACTAGGAAGATGGAAAATTTTAATAAAATATGTTTCCCGCGTAAACGTCTCGCGCGTCACGTCTCTAACAGATCCCTTAAACACTTGCAATATTACATACAACTAAGGTTCCTTTCTATTACAATAGCTGTAGGGTTCAAGTTCGCCTGTCTTGAATGTAAAGGGAGATGGTAAACAAATGCGCCATGAGGATGCACACCCGATTATGAGGGATATTATTTCCTAGTTGCAGTCGAAATAATTTATTTTAATGTGGAATTTAATTTGAAAGCTTCCGAGTTTACGACGCGTTTTTTTTTGTAATGCCATAAGGCGTTAGTGTTACAAGTCAGAAGGCTTGTTATATGAGGTATATTTTCTTCATTGATATTTTAGATAATGAAACCTGGATTATCTATATGTTATAGGATACTAGCTATGCCCGCGGCTTCGCCCGCGTAGATTTCGGTTATTATACACTAAAACCTTCGTCGAGAACCACTCTATCCAGCGGTGAAAACAGCATAAAAATCGGTGCAGCAGTTTTTGAGTGTATCGCGAACAGGACGACAGATAGACGCGGCGGAGGACTTTGTTTTATATAATGTAACGATATGGGCTCAAGGAATAAAATTGATCAATTGCCATCAATTTGTATTTTATTTAGTAATAATTGTCAATCGCTTCAATTGCATTTGGTAGACGATCAATTTGCGCATCAATCTCAATCACGTAAAAATTGACAATTGCAATTGATCGTTTCAGGGACCTCTTTACAGACGCTTTTTGTGTCTTATCATGTGTAACCGTGTTGTTTGTGTACAACGAATTTTGATGCGGATTTCACCATCATTTAGAGCATTTATTCTGGAAGGTTTATGTATATACATTTAAATCACGATGTTTTGTCGACTCGTAAAAACAATGCGGAGCGGCGGCTCCTTACTAATATTATAAATGCGAAAGTAACTCTGATTGTCTGTCGCGATTTCACGCCAAAACCACTGAACCGATTTAAATGGAATTTGGTACACAAATAGTCTAGAGCCTGAGAAAGGACATAGGCTACTTTTTATCGACGTACCACGCGGGCGAAGCCGCGGGCGGAAGCTAGTAGATTATAATAATAAGTCTGTAATCGCCAACCCATCTTGAGCAACCGTAGATTAATGCTCGTGCCTTCTTTGTTTGAGAAGAGGGTCTTTGCCCTGCAGTAGGACAGAAATAGGCAGGTATGAATTTTTAACCGACTTCTTCAAAAAGGAGGAGGTTCTCAATTAGTCTGTATGTTTTTTTTTTAACGAAAATTGAAAAACGAGGACACTCCGACTTCCGAAATTTAAGTTATTTTTCACTTTTTTAGTGTTTTTTTATAATATAGGTTTCGTTCAATAATTTGTTTACACTAGGTTAGGTTAGGTGAGTAACTTTTTAAACTGATTTATCAAGCAGCTTATACTAAGCAGTGGGACGTATAATTAGTGTATCCATGCGTGTGCGCATTGCTAAAGACCTTCAATCAACAGATTTTTCCTACGATCGAATCACGACTTTTTAATAAAGCAGGTGACATACACGAGGTCTTGTACCTCTATTGCAAATTGTAAATTATGTTGTATGGTGACAAAAAATAATTGTCAATTTAATTTTCTACCTGTCTGTCTATTCCTAATCACGACTTCAGGTGACATACAAGAGGTGATGGATGGTGATGGGTGTCCGGTGATGGTGGTGGATGGTGGTGGATCATCATCTACCTAGGCTTTTCCCAACCAAGTTGGGGTCGGCTTCCAGTCTAACCAGTATTTTACATGGAGCAACTGCCTACCTGACCTCCACAACCCAGGGTAATACGATACCCCTTGGCAAGACTGGTTGTCAGACTTTCGGGCTTCTGACGACCTGTAACGACTGTCAAAGATCCACAAATGACAGCCGGGACCAACGGCTTACCGTGCTTTTCGAGACACGGTGGATGGTGGTGGATCTCCATTGCAATTAATTCATACCTTTTCTGAGAAAATCTGATCGTCAATTTTATTTTCTACATGTGGATCCCTTTCGCCCCTTCCATTTTATGATACAGTGGAAATAAAGTGTGTAAGTTCTTACGATGAGCTCGTGGCTAAGTTATAACAGCCGCTCGGGTCGATCCATCAGGTTAAGCTACGCTTGCCGGGTTTGGTCCGTGGATGGGTGACCATTTTCACATATCGAGACTCCTCCGTGCCTCGGAAAGCACGTTAAGCCGTTGGTCCCGGCTGTCATTTGTGGATCTTTGACAGTCGTTACGAGTCGTCAGAAGCACGAAAGTCTGACAACCAGTCTAACCAAGGGGTATCGTATTACCCACTTACTGGGTTGTGGAGGTCAGATAGGCAGTCGCTCCATGTAAAATACTGGTATTCAGCTGCATCCGGTTAGACTGGAAGCCGACCCCAACATAGTTGGGAAAAGGCTAGGCAGATGATGATAGGTACATAGATAAACTATCGCATTCTTTCCGTGGGGGTAGGCAGAAACCATAGAACGCCACCTTCTACGACCGATTCCATAGGTTACGACTCCTTTTGCGTTATTTACGTTCATACATCTAGCCATACACGCAAGCCTGTTGCGAGTTCTGTAAGCCCTGACCTTTCTGAAGAACGTCAGCAATAAGGCACTATTATGTCCTCCTAGGGCGTTGGTTCCGGTGATTCCGTAATATTTAATATAAGATATTTTCTAAAAACTATGCACTGAGTTTCGTGTCATCTCGCTCCCACATTTCATGACTTCGGCTGAAAGTTGCGATGAAGTACGGTAACGACTCACTCATAGGTAGGTATTTTTTTATTTCGGTCTGTAATACCTTTTTTATCCAAGTCACATCTGCATGCATCTCAAGCCTGTAAAGCATTTTAACAATAAAGACATCAACCCACTGGGCCGTCTCATCAGATAAACAAATGATTGTTTTATTATCAGTCAAATGCAGTCGAGTATTTAAAATTGCATTTTCAGCTTAGTGAACTTAATGCGATACTATGATTAGAGCGGTTATATATTGTTAAAATTCTCGTAAATATAAAGTTAAACATATTACAAATTAAAGTGGTTATTCGTGTCTGTCTGTTTAACCACGTTGTTCTTCTAAACTCAACAGTTTTTGATGCGGTTGTCACCGTCATTTAGACAATTTATGCCGCAAGGTTTATGTGTGTGTGTGTGTGTACAGTCACGGACTTTAATTGATGAGCCACCTGGCACTGTTCGTATTTTAGCCGTGTAATGCAAATCGGGTTTATTCGGTTCCCGAGACGCAGTCATATGTCTTCGTATTAGAAGAAGAAAATTATATTTCATATCTTTACCGGTTCCTCGGTTACTCGGTTGGCTAACCTGAGAGCCAGAACTACAAACTTGACGGCAGAGTGACTGCCCAAAGTCAATCAATTGCAGGTCTAGCAACAGTTACCTAGCAACGATAAACAATCGTTGCTACGTTACTGTTGCGATAGTAACGTTAGCGTACGGAGAAATATTATTCGTCATATCGACAAGTTCGAAAGTAACGTCTCTGTCATCGATATTTCAACTGTCACTGTCTTCAGTTAAGTTTTCAGAATTATCGAGTTAATTTAATTATATTAATATATTATAATTTATATGAATATTAATTGTTTAATTTCCAATTTAGTTTTTAATATGAATATTATAAAAAGAAAAAAGAGAAATTATTAAAGAGCTATGATTCAAAGGAGGTCGGTATCAAATAGATTGATAAACTTAATGCAAAATTGTATTTATTTTTAATTTTTATCATTGAGAACTTATTAGTCAACCTCTATGGATAAGACTATTTCCGATTAAAAGTAATTTATTTGTCATCTTGTTTACGAGCGTGCGATTTGAGTTCGTGTTTAATCGTGTAATCTCGTGAATGTATGAAATTGCAAAATTATAAAGTTTGAAGGCGGTTCATCAATTAAAGTCCGTGACTGTACCTATAACACATTCATATTAAAGTTACATACAGGATCAAATTAAATTAGCTAGTGAAACTCCGCACACGTGGTGGGTATCGATATGTAAACATGATCAAACAAAAAAGGAATTAATTTAATTACGTTTATTTTTGTGGTCGTCAACCGCCTGTAGTCACTTAAAATATCAGTTTAAAAATATATTTTTTTTGTATAAATTTCCCACACATGTGGGTAGAGGTATTGTAAATATCTCAACACGACAACTCAACAACTCATACTTCAAGTCACTTACAATTTGAATTAAATAGCTAAAATTTAGATAGCCATACCATTCTGTATCCCCATAGCATTACGTTACTTAGTACTTACCCGTGTTTGTTACCCGACTACGCGGCGCAAAGGGGGGTAATGTGTTTGAAAAAGGTATGGTTGACAGTGATGCCTCCACACAGTGGATGTCTGAACATGGACGGCACCGCCGAGGCCGGTCCAGAAAGAGGTGGCGAGATGACCAGACGCTTACCATGAAGGCTGGTTTGAGGTGGCGCTGGGAAAGCGTTCCTGAAAGGTCTTGAGAGAGGCTTTTGCCTAACAGTGGGACAGCATAGGCTAATAAAAAATAAAATATGGTTGACAGGAACCCTAAAATTTCCATTACAATAATAAGCTTTTTCAGCTGGATTTTGTCTTTTTCAGTAGAAATTTCCTATGGTCAGCCATGTATAAGCCTATGTTCAGTTATGTGAATCTTGGTAAATTAAACCTAAAACAATCTTTAAAAGAATAAGACCGTGAACATACGTATTATATCATATTTATGCATTTTATTGCATAATCGTCTGATAATATCTTATCAAACTATTCCCAAGTAATTGATGCGTACTCGTAAGAGTGGAACATTTGCGGGGCATACATGCATATTTGAGTTAAGAATTCTGGCTGTACATAAAATCGTTTTAGTAAAAAAAAATATAAGGAAACAGACTGATATGAAATGGTTTGGTTGGTTGAAATGGTTGGAGGACCTCGCGGCTAAGTAATAACACCCGCACGGGTCGATCCATCAGGTTAAGCTACGCTTGCCAGGTTGGTCCGTGGATGGGTGACCATGTTTACATACCGAAACTCCTCCGTGCCTCGGAAAGCACGTTAAGCCATTGGTCCCGGCTGTCATTCGTGGATCTTTGACAGTCGTTACGGGTCGTCAGAAGCCCGAAACTCTGACAACTAGTCTTACCAAGGGGTATCGTATTGCCCAGTTACTGGGTTCTGGAGGTCAGATAAGCAGTTGCTCAAAACCACGTAGCGTTTCAATTAATTAAAACTTAAACAGTCATCAAGAAATTAAAATGCTGTCCAATAAACAAAATGTGCTTTAACTTTAAATAAAGATTTAAGTTTATAACTCCATGCAATACTAGAATTGTCCCTGAAAGCTGACAATTGTACGCTAAGGTTGGCAATACTATAAATTCCCGTGACCTTATCTACAATATCTGCTAGTTTGAAGGTCTGAGGGACCTTGGACAAAGGTCTTTCTATGCCAAGGTTAAGATAATCTGCCAGGACTGGTCTTTGTCTAGTTATATGCAGATTTAATCTAAAAGATGTACTTTTACTCTCTATTCATAATATCTCGCCTGTATTCTTTGAGGGGAAAGCAGGGGAGTTCGCTTCCTGCCAGGGTTGCGGGAAAGTCCGAAAGGGATACCGGGACATTGGCAACAGGTAACTGAAGGAACACGGGTGGGTTTTAGTCAGTAAAAGTCTGACACGCCCTTCCGCTCCGTCCAGAGCGGGAGAAGATTTGATGATTTCCCACATTCAACAAAAAAAAAAGTGTGTTCGCTTGTGATATTGAAGTCTTATGAGTGTGTGTGTGTTGAGCGAGCCTATCATATAACTAAAAATCTGAAAAGGGGTAATTTTAACCCAAACTTAAAATCGGGTAAAAAATATCAGCTGCTCCATATTGTATTTTTATGTAGGTACGCATAAAGGCTCTTACATACCGGCGTGATTTGTCGCGCGACGCGACTCCGCCGCATTATTCGTCGTGAAGTATTCTCAGAAATTGTTTTGTTAAAAATCGGTCGCGCATGTATGTAAGAGCCTTAACTCGACAAAATCTAGGGCACAGCAGATTTTACCTTCGCAATATCTTTTTGGTCATTTAGTAAAACTATAAGTAGGTTATTACCTATTATTACCTATGATGACAACTTTTCAGGTGTTCAGATATTTAATTTCACCTTGTATGGTTATTTTACATCCAGAAGTGTCCTTTTGCGATTTTTTGTCTGAGTTTATCTCCCTTCAAAGATATTTTTCGGAAGAAATAGGTGGTCGCAGTACTTCCTCTGACAAACTTTTTCTCTTGATTAGACTTTCCTACAGTAACGCGATTTTAAATTTTCCCGCGACGCTGCGTAAGATTACCCCACGGCGCACTAAAATATTGCCGGCTCGACTCAGAGAGTGATATATTGTAAAAATTATAATTTGTATAATCCACGTTCATGTCTTAGTGTTTGTTAACTTGCCTAATAAACTGTGGAAGTCTGTGTACAAGTGTTGTTTTATTTAATAATGCACTATTACGAGTTTCACTAATCGTTTCCGTCAAAGTTAGCGCAATGACTAAACTTAATTGTTGCTTTAATAATTAGTTGTATGGATAATAAACCTTGTATAAAAGTGGAGTGATGGATGTTATCGCCCTTGTGTGGCCTTTATTGGCCGTCCAACATGCGAGGTGTTTTAATAATGTTCCTCATCCGATAACCATCTAAATGGCTCTCACATAATTAAATCACGATCATTAAGAAAAAGCCTCACAATGTCTTTTTCATTGTCCGTCGTTCGCCATAATATTTAATTAATGTACTTTTTAACTCGAGCATACAATTAAACTTTATCGTTTTGTGTCCGAAAATTTGGCAGAAATTATCATTCGTTTTAGCGATAACTTTGAACCTACTTAACTCGAAAGTGGTTCTAATTTACTTGCCAATAAGGTTGGAAGTTGCAAATGATTTCGTGACTAATGTCTTCCGCTAAATTATAATCAAGTTGTAATAAAAAATACAAATAAATCATTTCCCTTTGTCCACAAGGGCGTGGTCAGTCTGCCAAGTCCTCGCCGCAATAATTAATATTTAATTCGGATGAAAATTTTTACTTTGTTAGATTTTTTGTGGGCCACGTTGGACGATGATTAATTCCCTGTTTTCTGCACATTTTTCTTCGGTACGATTTAATAAAGTTTGGGATGTATTCTCTATATTTGTGCGTGTGGTACTTTTAGATTGTTTTTGTTTAACGCAATTTATAGGCGCGGATTGAAATAAATCCTTCAGTTGACCTGAAATATATTGGACTGAAAAAGTATATTTTAAATTAAAGAAGACTGTTTTTCATTTTTACACGATATGCGTGACATTTATTTTTTGTAAACCAATGTAACTAAATGCGACATTTTCATCACTATAAAATTCAACAAGGGCATGTAATGAATTCTTATTTGCAGCATTTTTACATAAAATCCACAACTAGTAAAACACATGCTGTTGTGGCACAGACAAGTGACAGTTTGTTCTGATGGTATTGCTACCATCAGAACAAACTGTCACTTTGTCTGTTAGAGGCAACACAGAGGTGACATCAACTAGGCTTTACAAGCGTTGCTATCAAGGCAATATACCTTGAATGTATTATCGTTTTCTTTTAAAATAATCTCTACGTTTTGCGAGGAATTGCAGTAAGATAAATTTAGCCCTTTCATTGTGATTTTATTATTAGAATAACCTACTTCTGATTTGTTTTGTATGGCAAAACTATTAATAAGTCGTTAACGTGTAATTATAATTTTGTATGTTTAGTTTTAAGATACGTACTAGGTAGTTATACATATTTTATTTAAAGCTACGCTTGCATATTCATAATCACCCTATAACGTTCCCACTGCTGGGACACAGGCCTCCACTCGGTGAGAGGGAGTGGGCCGTAATCCACCACGCGGGCCCAGTGCGGGTTGGTAGATGTCACATATCTTCGAGTTTTTAGTTCTAGGATATGCCGGTTTCCTCACGATGTTTTCCTTCACCGTTTTGAGAGCAGTCGTGATGAAATAATTTACATAAAGTAAAGCGCCTGTCTGGGTTTGATCCTACGATCTACAACTCGTAAGTCGCGGCCGCTAACACTGGGCCCCCACTGCTCACTACCTGCCATTGTTACGCTTGATGGCACAATAATTAAAAGTAATTCTTTTGAGAAAAAAAAAATCTTTTACCGTACCGTACTCCGGAAAAGATTATGTAACCCCTAATGGTTTTTGTTGTAAATATTACATGGTGGATATAGTCACCTCAAATATTATATTTACTTTATACAGCGTTCACTTCAATAATAACAAAAATACACTTTGTATAAGTAGTTTATAATATACGCCAAAAACTCACATGCGACTCCAAAACCTTTTACCAGAATAACTTGCAGTAAACCGAAATAACTCAAGAAACTGAACTCCGTCCCACAAACACTCTCCATCTAATTAAGTGATGCAGGTTCGACTCCCGTTTGAATACAACTTCATCGGTCAGTCCGACTTGGACCTTAGAACTGAAACCTGAACTTTCAGTTGAAGTTACAAAACATGTGCAAGTTGCGTTTGATCTTGGAAATTAATTAATTTGTGTATTTCGTCGTAGTTTGTTGAGATTCATGTGAGTATCGTGTGTTTATATACCACTTAGGTATGTACTCAAAGTTGTTTCGATGGCTATGTACGAATGGCTTCTTTTCGGTAAGTTGCGTCACAGACAGCAGCTGTCTGTGAATTTTCAAACTATCTTAATTTGTTAGATTGGTTCGACAAAGAAATGGATTTAAACTTTGACATACATCATTTTTTCCTTTGTCAGATGTGTGTACATAAATCTATATATCAATTATGTATTCGCTTTTCCTATCAGTCTGTGAGACCGCATAATCTAATAAACTACGATTTTGATGCGGTTTCACCATAATTTCGAGTTTTATTTCGACTGCAGTGGTGGCCGTTACCACTGAGTAGCGGCCGCGACTGACGAGTTATAGGTCGTAGGTTCGAACCCTGACAAGCGCTTTACGTTGTGTAAATTATTTCATCACCAATGCTCTCAAAATGGTGAACAAAAACATCGTGAGGAAATCGGCACGTTATAGAATCAAAAATTAGAAGACATGTGACATCTACCAACCCGCACTGGGCCCGCGGGGTGGATTACGGCCCACTCCCTCTCACAGAGAGGCATGTGTCCCAGCAACGGGAACATTATTGGCTGATTATAATTCGGAAAGGTTTATGTGTATAACACATAAACCGTGTGAAGCAGGGCTGGTCGCTAGTCCTTATCCTTACATATTATAAAACAAAGTCCTCCGCCGCGTCTGTCTGTAAAAACTACTGCACCGATTTTCATGCTGTTTTCACCAATGGATAGAAAAGAAAGATGGAGAAAAGTTTTAGTATATAATAACCGATACCCACGCGGGCGAAGCCGCGGGCTTCAGCTAGTAGTTAATAAATAAATACTTTTAAAACAAATAAAAAAAGCTGTAAAAAAAAATTCAAAGGAAGAAGAAACCACAACATGATATCGCTCGTCGCGCAAAAACGCGTAACGTGTATTCTGTATAGATGCTATCTACGTATTACGTCTTTATCTATCCATGTCACTGGGCCCACATTAACTCGTCAAGCTCCCGGGTACAAAAACTCCCAGGGGGATAACGTTAGCTGTTTATAACGTACATTTTATATTGAAGGCACTTGTTATTAAAAACTATGGATTCAGATTGAAACATTAAGAAATTTAAACATTAATTATAAAATATAGGTTTGGAAAATATACTTTTCCCTAAATTTCATTTAATTTCCATTATTTTCCAATAATGGGGTGGGCACAATCTTTTTTTCTTACTTGACTTCTCTCTCTTCTCATAATGTCGTCATCTCGGTATTCATCCCTTTCTAGCCATATCATCTTTGACAAAGTTCATCCAACGTTTCCTTGATCTTCTCCCACTAGCCAAGAACATTCATACTCAATATTTTTCAGTATTTTCATAATTATAATTAAAAACTTTATACCAATAATTAAAACAACCTATCTAGGCATTCCATAGCATTCATTCAATTTTTTTTTAAGTTCCTTTTTTCGCAGTTCTATATCACCTACCTTTTACAATCTAGTCATAACAGCTATGTTAAATGTGAAACATACGTACAACCGCCATTTTTAGGGTTCCGTACGCGGGATCCTATTACTAAAGCTCCGCTGTCCGTCCGTCTATCTGCCACAAGACTGTATCTTTTGAACGGTAATAGGTAGACATTTGAGATTTTCACAGACTGTGTATTAATATGGCCGCTATAACAACAAATAATAAATATAAAAAGTAAAAATAATAATAAAGGGACTCCCCATACATGAAATGAGTTTTTTTACGTTAAAAAAATGTACTTAGTGTTTATTGTACGGTGGTAAATTTACGTGGTGGAGTTCGACTCGCACTTGGCCGCTTTTATATTCCAAGATCCCTCCGCCGGTGTATTATTTATCTACACGTCACTGAGTAAGCATTACCTCATCACTGCGTTTTGTTCGTGTTAGGGAAGACAGTCTTCAGGGAAATTAGTTTATAGAGTCGGTAGTGATATGAAAAGTACAGTTACGAGGTTCTTATTTTGGAGTGAAGTGCAGATTTAAAGTTAAGTTTGCTGATTATGGTTTTTTAATAACATCACGCTATATTCCCCGAAGGGTTAGACAGAGGTGCACCCACATTTCCAAAATACAAACAAGAACAACCATTCTTTCTTACAAGCAATAAAGATGAGCTCCTCAAGCTCACCCAATAAAGATACAAAGGCAATTAAATTAAGTAATTACCCTCAGATAACACAAAAGACTTCAGTCATTAAAACAATACAAAATAAGGAATAAAATAAAACAAAATAACTTTAAAAGTTTTTACCACTTTAAGTATAATAAAGTTTTTACCACCCTCTAGGTGGTCATAAAAACTCATTTAATTGCACGTAAAAATCTCCCCGGTCCGTGTACCGATAAATATGCGGATCTCGTATTTGCATAGTTATCTCTGAGATGGTATCTTGTGACCAAATTTTTAAGTACTGCCACGTACGGTTGTTAGGATATCTTTATTTAGAAGAAATATATTTTTATGGTCGGTTTATTTTTAGTAAAGAGTTGTTTTATTGTGGTGTTTGTTTTTATTTGGGAAATCAGTTGTATTTTTGATTGCACACTTAGAAATTAGCACGTAAACGTACGTTCACTACTGAACATTGTCGTTGGCATCATTTTGTTTAAACAGTTTTTCTTTTATACCCTTTAGCTCTTGTTTAAGTGTTAACTAGAATGAGTGGTACTTGAGATACAGGTTCTATTTAGTTTGGTTACACATTTTCCATAAAGTTATAGGTAATGGTCAAGTTATACGTAAGATTAAATCATCTTAACTTTTCTTATTGGTAATGCAAATGATCTAGTTCATCATCAGATTATTATATTTATCAATCAGCAAGATGACAAATTGAGAATTTTATTTTTCATTACGAACTTTTAGAAAGTTTCTCAGTGATGACTTGATTTTTTTTTCAATATTTATCGAAAAAAAAATCAAGTATTAATAGTTGTTTCTTCAATCGTACGCTAAATCTTCTTCATTTTTACTCAAATTTACAAACATAATTTATAAAACTGAATACACTTGAAAACTGCGTCAGGCTTCAGACAGACAGACAATTCATAACATTCGTATAATAGTAACCGACATTGAACTTACGTTGTATAGCGCCCACACTGTCGGCACACATGAATAGGAGTATTTTCACATTTTATCAAGGTAACTTTTATATGACATTGGAGGTCTAAATTACAATAGAAATGTGAATAGATTTATGCTATTTTAATTTGAGTTTTAAATGTAAATGGAATAGAAATACAGGCTTGCCATAATTACTGCTGAGACTTATAAATCCCTTAAGAATCAAGAGGCGAGTTCAATAGTATAATCGGGTACATTATAAACCTATCGAATTTTTATGAGATATTTTGCAAATGAAGGCCTGTTCACAATATTTCGTCAGTCTACAATCTCGCGAGATTGCTGAAACTGTTGGTGTTTTTCATTATCAGCTGACATTTTTACCTTAGTCTATAGTATCAGATCCAATCAGCATACAAGGCGTATAGAATCAGCGAGTGGCTCCTTTGCTACGGATCGTAATATTTGTACATCTAACAGAGTTTTTCCGTGTCTAAGTGTATCCAAATGTTGGGAAATCGTCAAATAGTTTAGTCGGGCACATCAGGACGCTCAGCAATGAGCAATCAACTGAAAGAGGAAGGCAGGAAGGAAATATTATTACCTACTTCAACAATTTTGTACGCCTTCTGGTGGGACATAGTACCTATGGACTAACATTTCTTTGTAAAACATCTGTATAATTTACCCTATGTTAACAAAATTAATAAATGAATTGAATTGAATTGAATAGAAAGTGTATTCACAATTCTTTAGAAATTCTAGTGTCCAAGTCACGATGACAATGGATGGTGATTACCATTTGTCCACAGATTTTCAAGCAAACCCAAACTTCATTTTCAATGTCTCTGTGACGGCACAATTTAATGACATAATAATTACCGATGTTCCACGCCTAAAGTGTTAAATCCTTAATACTACGGCACTCGCTTGTACCTACATACATTGCTATCAAACGCATTGGTTTAATTCGTCCGTCACGCAGGCTGCGCGCGCGCCGAAGCGTAAGGATTTTTGTACGATCCTCGCTTTGAATAAAGCTCTTTGTATACTGCGTTGACCTGTCACTTGAACAACCACTTGTGGGGTTAGCAGAGGGCCTCAGTTTGTAAACAATATAACATAACATCACGCCCCTACCCTGAAGGGTTTGGCAGAGGACCATAGTACGCCCACATTTCGTAAGTAACGTTTAAATCCCAGGAAATAGCCTTTAACCAGACTCCGGACTGCTTCTCAGAAATTCATAATAAACACACCCAATAACACTTAGCTTAGTTCTCATGATTTATACTATTGTATAGAATCAAGTTTTTCTAACAGAACAGATAGCGGTGCTGCTGGGGAGTTTGTTGCGCCACTTCTTCTTCCCAGCTAAAGCACTAGGAAGTGCTTTGAGCACTTGGAAGACGCCCGCCCTTCACCACTTCCTAGTGGTGAAGGGCGGGCGTTTTGGGGGACTGTCTTATGTAATGTTTGACATTCGAAAAGTGCTGATGATCAGCCTAGTTCGAATAAATTACTTTTGATTTTCCTTTTAAATTTACATGTTAGTATCTTTTTTTTTTTCATAATAGTGGTACATGTGGTGGACGTAAAGCCACAAGGTAAGGCCATTTCTGTGCGTTATCATCACTTAATCCAAAAATCCTGTCAACTTCCACTGAAACCTCTCGATGACAGCACTGCAGCTCCTAAATTAAACTAACAAATAATATACAATATCAAGAACTTAACCCTGGATCACTAACCGTAATTCGTAAAAATGACACACAGTACCTGTTCTTACAATGAACCCAAGAGGTGCTATAAATGGCTACAGTGTTGATTTTATGTTGATAGAAACTAACCACAACCATTAATCTGCCTGAAAAGGGCCTGTAGCAGCTTATGGAAAGCCCCATGTATAGTAGTTAAGATCCATGACCATGAAGATCAATGGCATTGTGCCAAGAAGTCATCGAACTATCAAATAAAAAATTTACATAAATAATTAAATATTTTTTGTTTTTCGCTTCTACAAGTATAGAAGCCTATTTAATGAAAGGAGACAATTCGACAATTTAACATGTTTTTGATATTTATATAACATCTTTCCTCTCGCTTTCCTGCAATCTAAGGGAGTGATTTCGTGAAAAGGGACGGAAGTGTGTAACAGGAAGCCGGGGAGGCGCGTGCTATTTGATTTGACCAATGAGCGCATGCAGTGCTAGAGTTGGCCGTCAGATGATACCAACACATTTTCCGAGAGGTTGTTAACAGGATCATGATGATTATTAATATTGTTTATATTGTGACCGTAATGTCGTGAAAATGTGTCAATTTGGTATTTTTTTGGCAAACATGACGCACTGTCAGTCATATTAAATAAGCCCCAGGTCTCACAAGACCCTCGTGTAATCCCACAAAAAATGGCTACTCAAAATCAGAGTTTCAACATCAAAATCCAATGTAAATTCGCTCTAACACCATTCGGACAGAACAATGCAGGCTGCAATCAACAATAAAAAAAGAAAAACGCATATCTTTCAAAATACACGAAGGCTCTATACAATTTGTTCCGCGACGCGTGACCAGACGGACCTTAAATTATACATGTACAGACCAAAATGGCTGTAACTGTCAAAAGAATTATGTTTGAATCGAGGTTTTTGCAGATCTTTTTTGCAGATTTTGAAGGTTTTGAAGGAAATTTCTGGATATTTATAACGTTCCTTTTGAACCTTAACCCTCATAAAAAATTGGGCTTGATTCAACATCCTCATGCTATTAACCCAATTGTTTTGTGGTCGTCCCCAAATGCAGGTACTTTTTTCAGTGAAAGACTTGATGGTGGAAAATTATTCACTAGGTAAAAAATTTGTAAAGAGAGTAGGTATAACAGATCAGAAAATAATTTGACGTTTTCACTCGTCAGACACCACTGACACAATGTTTTTGAAGTGAAAACTTCTTCAGGCGCGTTGAGCACTTTTTGGGTGAACAAAAATCATGGAACTCGCGTCATCGTCACCGTCTCGCTTGGAGAAATGTTTTTAGCGCCATCTACCGTCTACCGTTTGAATTACGTTGAGGTAACGCATAGACCGCTCCGCATGTTTTGTTTATATCACTGCAGCTGTAGCATGCCAAAAAGACTTTAATACTTTCTCACAGCTGCTATTCGATCTTCTAATCCCTCAGACCTTAGTTCTGGTAATCTCGGGCTGTGTCTGTCAGCTGTGTACTAGAGCTAGTCTTTTCTACCACAATGTCGTTTTGAAGCAGAAGTTGTCTAACAAAAAAGTGTATCACACGAACATGTTTGGTTCGACGATGAAACTCTAGAATATACGCTAATTTCACCGCAGTTTGTATAATTATCACTTGCTTCAAAAACAATAACGTAAACCACTGTGAGGAATCCGGCCATACATGAGAGATATTTCACGACGGCATGTGAAGCCAAGTCAAGCCCATGGGCGGCTTTATGAATCTGACACCAGGTTAGTCACCAACCACACGAAAAGAAGAAGACCGCAGTTTCATTATCCACAAATAAAACAGGGATTATTTTTGATTATTCAAGTCAAGTCTGTGGTATTTTTAGCCAAACTAATTCTCTTGTAGCCTTACTCCTGTACCGTTACAAGCTCAGTTTCTTTAGTGCTTATGGCAACTGAAGCTGAAGCTTGTCGTTGACTAATCTAAGAGATTTTCTCATTATTTTCAGACACCTCTAGAAAATAAACACAATACTCCTTTCGTAGAACGACCGAACGGCCGGTCGACCGAACGACCTGATTCCAAACATCCAGCATGATCAGCATTACTGTAGGCTTCAAACTCAAACTCAAAGCAGTTATTTAAATTAAACCATTTACAGGCATTTTTGAATTGTCAAGGAGTCGGTTAGTCAGAACTATGAAGCTAGTTGCCCATTCCAAAGCGTAGTAGGTACCTATGGAGAAGAACGGGCAAGAAACTCCATTCATGTTGAATCCACGTAAAAAGCGTCCGCAATTATAAAATAAAAAGAAAAACTATTCAAAAATAAGCCATTGCAGCTAAGAGGTGACCAGTCCTTGCTGACGGCGCCCATTCACGAACATGACGCATGGATCAGCACCATTCAGCTCAACCATTTTGAAGCAGGGACTTGAAACGTTACTCAAAATAAAGGTACAATAACGTCACGTAATAGCGTTATGTATAGTTCCAGTAATCATTTATGAACTAATTTCTTGGCAATACAACGAAAATCTATCGGAACGAAATCTTCTACTATTAATTTAGTTACAAACGGTAGAAATCGTTACTGGAACAATAAACTATAACGGTATTTTAAC
Organism: Lithophane semibrunnea; assembly: GCA_947363905.1. Lineage (NCBI taxonomy): Eukaryota > Metazoa > Arthropoda > Insecta > Lepidoptera > Noctuidae > Lithophane > Lithophane semibrunnea. The sequence continues at coordinate 1,724,256 of OX376205.1, forward strand.
GTTATTCGTTTCAAGTCCCTGTTTTGAAGGGAGCTAAATGATCCAACACACACTTCTATTTGTTTAGGAGAATCCGCATCATGAACATACATTATTCCTCTTGATAATGTTTCTTTTAAGTATCTCATACGCCCATCACTTCACAATATCGCCAATTGTTAGTTCCTTTTAAATTCAATTTACCAACATTAACGTGTAAACCACGTTCAAAGAACCATTAAACATCCTTGAAAATGCTCTCAAAGGCCTTCATTTGAATTAAAAAATATACAGGCTCACCATATCATTGGCGGTTCCCGGATCCCCCGACCGCACACGGCAGACCTTGAGCGACAGACAGACGAACAGACAATAGGCGATAAGGGAAGCCTGCGGTTGGCCAACGTGAAAACCGATGACTTTTGCATACAACACATCATGGACAAGGATAGTTTTGTTTTTGGAGGAGGTATTTTTTTTTATCGGATAGTATCTGCCAAACTTTTAAATCAAATAGCATGTTATGTTATGTCTATAATCATAACGGAAAAAGGAAGATGACCACCTATATTTTAAGTTATCAGCTTTCAGTATAAGTGACTATTTTTATAAATAGTCACTAATACTAATACTAACTAAATATCATCATCATCACCATTTTAGCTGAAAGACCTCCACTGCTGGACCGCCACTTCGACCGGTACTGTGCTTCTAGCATCCAGCGGCCTTCACCAGGTCATCGGTATAAATATACAAAATACTAAACATAAAATTCAGAAAAATAATTCTGAAAATTCCTAGAATATATTTTTAAAATTGATATTCAGTAACTCACTCAAATTTAGCTGCATCCGGTTAGACTGGAAGCTGACCCCAACATAGTTGGGAAGAGGCTAGGCAGATTGATTGATTCAGTAACTCACAATATTGAGCTGAATTTGTTTTTTTTTTTGTTTTCTGTGCAAATCGAAATCGTGTCGAACTGGGAACTCGTCCGTTTCATTTAATATTTCACTACCGAAATCTTGTTTTTATTTAAATTGTAATATCCAATTTTCCTACATCCATACTAGTTTCTTATTCACATACATCTTTATGATGTGCTGTCAATTATTACTAATCTTCAATGCGCTGGCAACGCGCCAAAGTGCGAAAAACAGCATTCACGAACATTATTAGCTATTTGTATGCAAAACCCGTTAATGTTGTCCGTCGGTACGTGATCGGGACAGAAAGAGTTCTACTTGAAGCTAAGCTAAAGATGAGCGAGGTCGGGGATGAAATTGGAATGTCATTCTGATTAGCATATGGTTTTAAAGTAATTTTAATTGCCTTGTTTTTATAATGAAAAAAAAAGAATTCAGGCAAAGCCTACCAAATCTTAACAATGACTACTAAAAAAAAAAAAAACTATACAAAAAGTAATGGTTTTCTAATTCACTTATGAATTACTCTATGGTGGGGGATTGCGCAAACATGCCACTATACCACACTACCTACGGCTACGAGAAGGCAAGCGCAAAAGAACGAGACTTTGTAGCACGGAGAGACATAGAACTGCTCTTGCTCAGCGGCATTATTGGATACTGGGTTCACGAGTTTACAATAAACTAAATGCTGTTCTTAATATTTGCCTACTTACCCAACAGCAATGCAGGAACGCTGTAAGTGGCTGGCTGAAAAGTCTCACCTACGAAGAATCTGAGAGACTTATACAATTAGTGAGTTAACTGACATCTCATTTTCACCAACGTATACTCATACATACCTTCTGGACTTCTGGACACACACTACCAAACACACCCACACACACACACACGCAAGTACCGACACACAACACGTACACAAACACACACTACAACACACACACACTCCTTATGTTTATTTTTATTTTTATAATAGAATTTATTCAAAATTATAATGTTTAATTAATTAAAAATGTTAATTAGTTAGTTGGTCGGGAGGAAGGTGATGGCATTCGTGATACAGGGTAATCCTAGTACGAGTGCCAAAGCACTCCTTTGACATCTAAGTGCACATGACCTAAGATCAAATTTGTTTTAAGGAGATTTATTTGTACCCATTTCACTAGTAATATTTTTTTTTTTTTTTTATGGTGGGGGATTGTTGACTGAGGAAATTATGTAAATCTGAATTCGTGGGTGCTTAACAGTTTTGGATTTGTCAGGTAGGTAGGTAGAGACAGAAATTGTAGAGTAATTAGAAATATAATGTGGGTATGTCTGCCTGCCTTCATTGTCCTCATTTTCTCTTCCATTCTTCCATGGTTTAAGCGTTCCCGTTTTGACTTCCATGTCGAATAATGGTAGTCAACGCATCCGGTTAGACTGGATCCGGTTAGTCAATGCCAACACAATAGGGAAAAGGCTAGCAAGCCAGGTGATGATGACGATCCTTGAGAGGTAAGACTGCATCAGTAGGTAACTTAAGGAACTTACCAAATCCAGAATGAAAACACCAGCAAAACTTTCATAAACAACACTAATTCCTGCAGCCATAATTCCGTACGTCACCCCTTCGATACTGAAATTCAAAGCGTTATATTTTTACGAGGGGCGCACTCGCGGCCGCCATTATCGCCGCGTCGGCTTTGATGGGACATAAACCGGACGCAGCTGTAGCACTAGTGCTGGCAGCGAGTACTGGCGTGAAGGGAAATATTGAGAAAATTTGTGAAAAGTGTTGGTTTAGTAGATGTGGACCAGTAGGGGTTTTGTAGAGTTATGTGCATGGATGAAAGTTTTATGTTCGGACTGACATACTGTCAGTGGCATTTGCCTTTGTCTTTATGGTACGATGCAACTGAAAAGTTGTGTAGGGTTGTATTTAGGTACTTTTAACTCCTGATTGATCCCCGAAAGGTAGCAGAAGCGAAATTAATAGGCCTTGTAGCGTCTTCAGCCAAATAATCTACAAAGCAGTGCGCCACAATTAAAACTCGAAAACATTATCTCCATCACTATATTTAATATGACACTCACTCAAACTATTTTTTTTTCCGTTTTTTTAATTGTTCTTTTTATAGATCGTGTGGCCTGTGATACTTTATTTATTTTTTTACTTATTTATTTATGCTTGTTAAACATTTTCAGAACAAAAACCGACCAAAGTCTTAACAAAATCGTTTTCATCTTTTACAAGAATAAACAATAATTCTGAGCCAAATATACCATGTAACTAACTAGTAATATCAAGAAATAGACCAGTTCTAACCTTCTGAGAATTACTTACCTGAAATATTAACTGTACCAGTCTTCAATTCCCATCTCTCCTACCACGTCCCTACGCCTATCGTATATATTTCTAAAGAAGGCATAAATAACTCTTATATTTTCTGCTGTTTTACAACCTAACAGAATTGAATAATCTTCGTCAAATATTCACATCGTATCTTCAAAAAAGTTACGGTTTTCTAATTCACTTACGAGTTACTTTATGGTGTAGGTACTCATGGGGATTTGTGGATGAGGAAATTATGTAAATATAATTTTTTGAGTTCATACCTGTTTTGGGTTGGTGTAGTTAGAAGCGTAAATTGTTGGGAAGTTAAAAAATATCTTTAAAGTATTTCTGCCTGCCTTTAGTCTCTCTTGGATTCTTCCAGATTTGACTTTCAAACTAATCAAGTAATCAACTTACGAGTCAGTAAATTTATTTATTTACATAAATCTTGCCTACATCTACCATTACAGATCTGCGATCCAATGCGATAGAGTGGCCTTACAAGCTAAATCCTTAATCTACATCCTATAAAATTACATACTATATCCTAAATCTTAACCAACATCAAAATAACATATTATATATAATTGTATGTTAAAGGTGCCAGTTTGTCCTGGCACCTGTACTCGTGAGGACCTAATGGCTGCGTCAGCGAACGATATTCGCGTGGCTGAGTTTTGGGCCAAACAAATTTAACAACACTCGATTTTTTTGCCATCTACACGCTAAGAAGAATTATATATAATGCAGCTTTTGCGAATTCAGTCAAGTTACACCATAATACATCAACCCTCTCGTGAACCTCGTTCACCACACGCATGGCTCTAGTGAAAGGAGTCCCCGCCAGTAGGTTGGTTCTGGCTGCAGGCACAGCAAGCAGGGGCGGTCGTCGCCGCCTCTACACGTACCAAATGGTTTGATAGAAAAGAGTTTCGACTAACACCTAGAGAAACTATCGCGAAATAGCTGGGTTAGGAGTCATATGCAGAATGCGGTCATCCTGAACCTGTTTAACCCGCGTTTACGCTAAAGTACGTTTACGTTTAAACTTAGAACAACTTGAGAAGACTAGCTGTATTATAAAAAACTTGTAGAAAATTGTCAAAAATGTGAACTAAATAGATGAGGAGGTCTGGATCCTTAATCACCGCTAGACAATACCTCACTGCGGGCGAAGCACTTCATTTCTTTAAAGCTACTTAAAATAATGTATGCTCAATAAAACGCTAGCAATCATACTAACAGGCATAAAACAGGAAGCCCAGAGTTTGCGCATACGTCGAATGCGACTCGTTTATAAATATCGCACTCTCACCTTCGCTTCTTGGCCAAAATTATCACGCTGTTGGTATGCGGTACACGTCAGGAGAGGTAGCGGGGCGGATGGTAGTATAGTAGTGACTATAGCGTAAATAGGTTGGTTAGGTACGGTACGGTAGGTCCAATGTTGACTTATCCTAAGTTCGTTTCTTAGGATAAGTCAACATTGGACCTACCGTAAAAAACCAAATTAATCCAAATAAATAGGTCGTATTGCGAATACGTGGATTTGTTTAGGCCCTTCTGTCTGCCTAGCTTTTTCTCAACTATGTTGGGGACGGCTTCCAGTCTAACCGGATGCAGCTGAATAACAGTATTTTACATGGAACTGCCTATATGACCTTCACAACCCAGTCAATATCAGTGAAAATATCAGAGGTATTGGCGTTTTACTTTATGGAATATAAAATGTGGGAGCCTTTTATTGTCTCATTGAATTGTGTCCTATCTAAACTATGGCAAACCAGACCCCGAAGGTCTGGTTTGCAATAGTTATATATTTATGTACCTACACAATTTTCAAAATAAGAAACATGGGGAAAATAATAATTATTTACTGGGAAGACCCCCCATATTATTTTCACATTTACTCATAAAGCAGAACTTGCAGCAATTTTAAAATAACGTCTGAAGAATTAATTAAATATAAATAGGACTTTTTATTAAAACCCGCTTCAGCTTATGCCTTGTTCCAAGGCCAGAGTGCAACACACTGAAGCGTTTGGCCGTGACTCTACTACGGCCAGTTGTCTTAACGCATTTGCAAATGAAATTTTTATTTTATTTCGTTTTCAATAATTTTGCAGTAAGATATGAATAGGGAAAAGGCTTAATGGGTTAAAAATTTATTCTGAGTAATTTAATTTCGGCGTATATACTTATTAGCTTCCGCCCGCGGCTTCGCCCGCGCGGAATATCGATAAAAAGTAGCCTATGTCCTTCCCCAGGGTGCCATCTAACTCCTTGCCAAATTTTATTTAAATCCGTTCAGTGGTTTAGGCGTGAAAAGGTAACATACAGACAGACAGACAGACAGAGTTACTTTCGAATTTATAATAATAGTAAGGACTAGTATGGAATGGATGTACTAAGCAATATTTCAACACTTACGCGTTTGATTATGAATGGGGAGGTTTCAGTACGATACTTAATTATTGCCAAAAGGAAGAAAGGAGCTCATGGCTAAGTAATAACAGCCGCACGGGTCGATCCATCAAGTTAAGCTACAAGGTTGGTCCGTGGATGGGTGACCATCTTTACATACCGAGACTCCTCCGTGCCTCGGAAAGCACGTTAAGCCGTGGTCCCGGCTGTTATTTGTGGAACTTTGATAGTCGTTACGGTTCGTCAGAAGCTCGAAAGTCTGACAACCAGTCTTACCAAGGGGTATCGTATTACCCAGTTACTGGGTTGTGGAGGTCAGATAGGCAGTCGCTCCATCTAAAATACTGGTATTCAGCTGCATCCGGTTACACTGGAAGCCGACCCCAACATAGTTGAGAAAAGGCAGGCAGATGATGACTTAATTATTACCAAACTGCTGTCAATGCGGGTGTAGGTACTATAATAGGTACACCTCTGCCTTACCCTTCAGGAATTACAGGCGTTCTGTTGTCTCTTTTCAAGCAGAATAAAAGAAATCAGGTCATTACAGCCTTATTTGGTCTGTATCTGAAAGATTGGTTTCTTTTTGTACAGCTGCTAAGAATTACCATTATACATTCTGCAAATGGCATGGTAATTCATATTTTACACTTTATTCTACAGAATGATTAATTAACTATCAATAAAGTTTCATCATATTCTTTTAAAACAGCCCGCTATCGCGCCTGTCTTATATTCAAACGCCAGAGTGCAATACACTGATGCGCTTGGCCATGACTGTGCTAAGGTCAGTTGCATTGCCAATTTTATTCATAGCATATTTTTAAATAGCTAATGAATCGCCTAGACACCTACTAGAATACCCCGCTTCAGTTTATGCCTCGGCCCAAGGCCAAAGTGCAACATACTGGGCCGTTTGGCCCTGACTGGGCTAAGGCCAGTCGCTTTGTGCTCACAAATTATGAGAGATACTTAGCAAGTACTAATACTCTTTTGTTTTTATTTTCAGGTACTTTTTAACCGACCTAAAAAAAAGTAGGTTCTCAATTATTGGTCTTTATGTTTTTTTTTTGTGTGTTTGTTACGTGATTACTCCGCCAATTGTGAATTGATTTTGATGTTTCTATTTTTGTTTGGTCTCCTCAGAGGTGGTCTCATATATTTTTTTTAACTTTGCTTGCTTAGTTTTTGAGTTAGCTTCAATATTACGTATTTTTCCCCACTTTATATCTGGACAATGTTTTAAGTTACTCCGTCAAAGTTATTTACATAGCAGGTAGTGGTATTCAAATTTGTGTGGGGTAGGTAGGTAGGTACCACAATTAAAAAGAGGAAAATAAAAACTTTTATGTATTTTGATTATTCCCACACTACAGCCATGTTTATAAACAAATGTACGACGCGTCCACATTCGCATGCAACTGTTGCGAAACTAATTTTGATTATTTTGTATTATTATTATTATTTTGTATGATGATTTCCGATATGGGTTAAAGTACCTGAAATAAATGTTTTTTTTTTTTTTTTTTAATGTCTATTGATTTTTGACAACATGCCATAGAAGAATTTAAGCCGTAACTTGCAAAATGAAACTTCCCCCAATCAAAAACACATCACAATAATTATGCAAATGTAGGCTCTATACCTTATCACGTTTAAAACATTAGGTACAACTAATACTATTAATTATGCCATTCAGACCACGTCTGTCGGCTATTTAGAAGCGATTACTTCGACGCCACTCCTCGACCAGGTCGTTAGACCCATTCGAAGTCATTGGTACATATATAAGTGTACAACCTTCATCATTTCCTGTTTCCGGAGCATTTTCAATTATTTTTAGCTGACCTTTTGTTTAAGAGGTCTTCGTATGTACTTATCTAATGAAAATTATAGGACTATACTCCATTTTAAATATGATTAGACATTTAAATAAACCTTTTTTACAGTCTGTTCAACCGATTTTGACTTCTATACCGTAGGCATAAGGATTGCATCGATTTTCGGTCGGTTCCCAGAGAGTTGAAGCTAAAGTCTGTTTTTTAATCTCGTTGACTAATTTGACAGGTGCAAATGTCAAACTCCATATTGAAAAAACAAAAACAATCCTTTGAAATGTCAAATTAATCAACAAGATTAAAAATAGACTATAGTTGCCGATTCCAAAACCTAGAATAATTTGAAATGCTGTAGTAGCCGGTAAAGGAGCTTCTCTTGCCAATATCTTCTTGAAAAAAAGCCATGTAAGTCGTTCAAAAAATCACTCCTCAGCATCCATCTAGCCTCTTCCCAACTATCTTGGGATGAGCTTCTAGTCTAAACGGGTGCAACTGAGTACCAGGATTTAACATAGAGCGACCGCCTATCTGAACTCCACAACCCAGTTACTGCATAACACGATACCGCTTGGTAAGCCTGGTTAACAAAAACCACTAGTAGTTATGAAATGGACTGGTTACTTTAGGAAAACCTGAAGAACTTTGAAATAATATGGAAAATGGAAAGTCCGTATTTTTGCCAAGATCGGTATAAATGTCTCACTGTTCCCTTGAAACTCGCACCCATATATAACAAGTTTAGTCCACATTTAACAGTCGAGGGCTTGGGCTTTTAACTTGGAGATAATGTATGTTAATTTGTTGATAGCGAGTATCCTTGGGAGCTGACGATGCCCTCGGAATAATGTCTCGAAAGTAAACACTGACTCAGTGAAGGATTTTCACGTATGGCAGCGAATTTTCGTGTCCTTTTAGTCGTTTTTACGTGTGGAATATGAAAGTTTTGTGTATGTTTGTTTATGTATTCAAGTCTGGAAATGAAGAAGAATGCTGATATTTCACGTTCTTTGCACATAACGAGACACAATATAATTTTAATTGTTATCGCCTTTTAAAAACAATCGACAGTTGAGCGGTAGGTTTTGAACTTGTTGTTTGACAGTTATCTGACAGTGACAGGAATAACGCTTAGCTAAATTACGTGCTAAGTAATGTTTAGGGCCTAATAGGCATGGGTAATTAGGTTGTAGCCTTTATTTTTTTTCTACTGCGAAATCACACATACATACTTACGCCTTGGGAGTATGCAAAAGCTATAGAACGCCACCTGCGATACTCCTTTTTCTTCTTTTTAAATTACTAACAGAAAAATCAACATTTTCGGTAACATTTTTGATTGATTGACATGATTTGTAACCCCCGACGGAAAACGAGGGGTGTTATAAGTTTAACGTGTGTATCTGTGTATTTGTCTGCGCCATCGTAGCTGCCAAACGGCTGAACCGATTTTGATTTTTCGGTTTTGTTTGAAAGGCGACTTGATCGAGAGTGTTATTAGCTAAAAAAAAATCGTTTGTTAGATGATTTGTTTTTGTCGGGGGTTTTTTAAATTTTTAATTTAATTTATCTTGTCAGTTATACCACTAGTGAAATGTCAACCATAACTACGTAACTGAGACAATGTTGATCCTTGAAAATATCTATACTTACACCTATATATCTACAATCTCAACTGATAAACAATGACTCATTGTACAAGGATTTCCACACGTCGCAATACATTTTCATCCAATTAAACTTTAGACAACATAATGGCTATTTTCTCCATGTCTTACTCCTGTGCCTTATCCAGGAATGCCTCTCATCTTGAGCCAATTGTGACTCAACTGTCAACATTAATGCTTATTGTGAAGTTAAATCTTACATGTTATGTCTCACAAAAATATGGTTGTAAACGAATTAGGGTCACAACAGCAGTAACAGTTGTCAGTTGCCTGTTCATCACATTTAGGTTTTATTATGTCCTTTTGTTTGGATGGAACCTAACAAAATTCGGCGCATTCGCATTTAATAGTTACTAGCGAGCCGAGCATTACATTGAGATTGCTTTGTTGTATGTAATTTTAATACATATAATAATATTATGTGTATTATACACATGAACCTTCCGGAATAAATTGTCTTAATGATGGTGACAGACCCACGTTAAATATAAGGGCATTCATGTTAACACCAAAAAGGTAATCATAAAAAAACCGGCCAAGTGCGAGTCGGACTCGCGCACGAAGGATTCCGTACCATTATCTATAAAAACGTTTGTTGTATGGGAGCCACCTTAAATATTTATTTTATTTTGTTTTTTAGTATTTTTTCTTATAGCGGCAACAAAAATACATCATCTGTGAAAATTTCAACTGTCCAACTATCACGATTCATGAGATACAGCCAGGTGACAGACGGACCGACAGACAGACAGACGGACGGACAGCGGAGTCTTAGTAATAGGGTCCCGTTTTACCCTTTGGGTACGGAACCCTAAAAAGAGTGCCTAATGTGCACGCCTTGGGAATTTTGACATTTGTAGAGTATAGGTACAATGATAAAGCCAAATAAGGTAATGGTGGCATGGTATGATAATGGTGGTCATGTATGCGCTACTATGCGCACATATAAGTTATTTAATCAACGTTAGGTTTCTTTTTTGGACACAGTTGTATGTACCCGAGGGAAGCGAAGCCACGAACAAAAATAGTCGAATATAATCTCCTCTCACTTCATTAATATTCCAAAAACTTCAAGTGCGAAAATTACGTTTTTCTCGAACATTTATAACCAAAGAATTTCAAAGGAGGTTCGCAGAAGAGTGCTGTCACCAACAATGATACGGCGCTAATTTCCCGCCGTTCACTGTAATTACCCTATTACTCATAAAGTTCTATTGTTTCCCCGACTGGAAAAAAGTATTTTTACTTAGATTCAATTGGAGTAAATGTTCATTTGCGTAATATACCTATTTGGATACAAGAATAATCGAAGAAAACTAATTCTATTTATTTTTCGTAATAAAAGTTGACTTCCTTTCCGATACTCATTTACTTTTCGTAATTTTTAACCCTCTAGAACAAAATATTACTTAGAGAAAACTATCTAAGTAGCCTATGTCCTTTCTCAGGCTCTAGACCTGTGTACCAAATTTCATTTATATCGGTTCAATAGTTTTGGCGTGAAAGCGCGACAGACAGACAGACAGAGTTGCTTTCGCATTTATAATATTAGTAAGGAAGTAAGGATTTGTTCTCGATAAATAAAACACATTTTTCCCAGAACCGAACCTGCACCTTCGTCTACCCCCACCACCGTGCACAATCTCAATAAAAAATCGTCAGATGATCGCCGTCCTTCGAACGGAAATGACGTTTCCTCAATCTAGCAACTAACGTCTCTGGCCGAATGGAATCCTTTCTGAAATAAACGTTTGTTTTTTTAATTAACACTTAACTTGAACGTTTCAAGAAAATGGAATGGGCTAGTTATGTTCGTGGAAAGATTTTTTAGAGGATTTAAAAGAATTTGATAGCGCTTCGGTCTCCAGATAGCGTATTTTTTATTGTGATTATTTTCGTAAATGAAGGTTTGAGTAGATTTTGTTTAGTTTTTTCTGCCTGTGTGGATAATATTAAAGATGTATTACGGACCAAAGTATACCGGCTATGCTTCCACGTAATACTCTACTTTTAACATCTCTCGCATGCAGAAAATTTGTGTTGTGTATATTGTTCTTATAAATGTTTGAGCAAATAAATTTAATGATTATCTTATTTTAATATTTTGCCGGTTGTACAAAGCACATAAGAATGAGAATTCCACGATCTCTGAAAAAAGGGGGGCGCACCAAAGTCCTAACTTCAGTATATACAAACATTATATTCTGAAAACACACTCGAAACTAAAGGAGATTGTTCTGGCAGTTTCATAATTTAGCCCAAAAATGTATGAACGGTGAATGATCTCCTTTTCTCTCATAAAAAACCTGCAGCAATACAGGCAACATCACATTAAGAGCCTATACTAACTCAGCTCAAATTCACTTTTTATCTCGCTCGCACCGTAATACCCGCGGCCTGAGTGAGAGCAAGACGGAGTGGGGTGCTGGCGGCTCCAAACCTCGAATAGTTTTAAGTAATTGCTTTTTACGGTGAAAATAATGGTAACTTAAACAAAATAAAAAACATGACCTGCTTTATAGTTAGTTTAGTTATTATGCAAAGTTTCATGTATTTTTTTGAATACCAGCGGTTTACTTATAGTTCGGTTTAGAGGTAACTTTGGATTTTTTTTTCTATCGAGAACATTTTATGTAATCGTTTCTTCGCCAAACATAGGACATCAATCCTCAACTTTAACATATATATATTTCAAAATTAATGCTGCAGTATTTTCGGCATAACGGAGGATCATGCTAAGCAATTTGAGGTCTTATAGCCCTTATCCGTTTTTTTTATTATTTTCTAAACTACACCTTCAAAGTTTACTACAATCATATTTCTCTTTAACGATAGCAATAATTCCACAACTCGCAGAAATACAACATTACAAAATAAGTCATAATTAATTCCCCACAGTGCTGCGGAGTAACAATATTGTGGCCAAAAATGAAAAAAATACTACCTTAGTGGTAATAGCGTTTGTAGCGTTTTAGCGCACAGGGTGTTCGGAAAATAGGTGATTTAAAAGGTCATAGTAATCTGGAAATGAAAGTTTTAATTTAGTGAATAAAACACTGTTTTTTTTAATGCAATGCGATTGTTGAAATGAAATGAAATAAATTTATTTGCTTTGAATGCAGGTATTTACAATTTGGTGTTAGAATATTATTTACAGGGCCTTGTACATTCTGCCTATTAGGCATGCAAATTTTAAACTTAATTTACTTAATCTAGACTTTAAAATTAAACATCCGATAATTTACTTAAGCTAAACTAGGTATAGAAGATATAAATTAAGCTATCGCTACACAAGTTAAATTTTATAGTACTCTATTATTTATTATTGACGGATCATTCAGGAAATCATTGATGGAATAATAACACTTATCCACAAGTAGAGCAAAGACCTTCTTTTTGAAAATTCTTATTGGCTGTGCTTTTATACAGTCAGGTATCTTATTATAAATTTGAGGTGCCATGCCAAAAACACTCTTTTTTAACAGAGCTGTTTGTTGTCGAATATTTTGTGAGGTTTCGCCACCAAATTATTTAAATGATTTTGATAAAAAGTACCTAAGAAACTTAATATGAATAACTAACAAAACAGAGCAAGAAAAAAAGCTAAACAACACCTTTGAAGTGAAAAATCTTTTTTTTTTGTTTCGTAACTAGATATTTTCGTAAACAGTTTAATGAATCGATAGCTACAACTCAAACATCAACCTATTACCATGTCAAACAAGCTACAAGCATATCTAAGCTAATCCAAACACACAATTGGTACCGTTTAGTGAGCAGCCTGTACAAGTTGACACTAGGGTAATAAATTAAATATAAAAACTCCAACATAAAACAGTCACACCTCGCTCTACCCACGGTTATGAGCGACCCGACTCACACCGACCAGTTTGTGAACGTTGTGACTGGGAAGGGTTAGCAGGGGAAGTACCTCTTCCTAATAATTACCTAATTTAATTGAATATGGTATAATGTATTTATGATATCAGTATTCAATACTTTCTTTAATTAAAAAATCACACAGAATTTTATTCATCTGTATATTAATAATATCCATGGTATTCAATTACCCTATAGATAGATAATTTTACAGGAACGAATTTATAAGGGATGTTAGATGGAAGGGGGTTAGTCATTAATTTTAACTTAATAACACTGTCTCTTAATAAGATAAGTCTTGTCAAAGTGTACCGTGATTCCCAGGAGCTCGGTTATGGACATCAGATAGGCAATGGCTCCATGTAAAGTACTGCGGAGTAAATGCACAACACATTCATTGCGATATTTAATGTTATCAAGCAGACGAATTTTTCAAACATATTATGGAACAACTAGCTGCGCCTCGCGGTTTCATATCAACATGTTTGAGTTGTAGGTGCGCCTCGCGGTTTCTCCCGGGTAAGTCTTAATCCCGTGGGAATATCGGGATACAAGTATCCTATGTCCTATTCCAGGTCATGGTGTAGCCCTGTGCAAAATTTCATCCAACTCCGTTCAGCCGTTTTAACGTAAAAATGTAACAAACAAACTCACGTTCGCATTTATAATATTAGTTAGAATGTATCGAAGGCAGTTCCTATGTAGCAATACATAGGAAATGCCTTCGCCTGGGAAATACAGGTTAGTAGGTGGGAAATACTGAAAAACCTGTGAACATCGGACATACCTGTATAACATTTCTGAATTCTAGCGGGCTGTGTGAGTTGTCAACCCTCAAGGGTCACAGTAAAGATGGCAGCTCCAACATAATACGTAACATTGTTCGTTATTGCTCTAATAAAAGCCTGTGCTAGCTGTTTAGTGCTCGACTTTCATACAAACTTTGCCTATGAGTTTGTTTGAATAATCGCTGTTATTTTAATTCGAATGTTAACTGTAGTTTGTTAGATTTACGTAAATCATTATATAATTATAATAATATACCCATATTATTAATGGTCTTACCGTTTTAGTCAGCATATTGACAGAGAGACAGCCTCTATTGATCGCAAGCGAGACAGATAAACGTGGGATGCTGGGTGTGGTCTTTAGAGGGCCTAGACAGGTGAAAATCGCTTCGAAAGCGTTTCGTATTTCTACAACGACTTTCAACTGGATTGACATAAGCTTTTCGATAGCTTATGTCAGTCTCATACATTTTTGTCTTTTCGATCATCGTTATCGCTGAAAGATGTCACTTTGTATAGGGCCTCAGGTTGGGCAAAGTGTTATTAGGTTCTTTCAGGAGTTTATCAGTAGCATCATGGAGTCTGGATTTACGCCCTACTGATTATGGGTTCGCTCCTTTTTACATAGGATTTAAACGTCAGTGGCGAAATGTGGGTCTACTAAAGGTACACCTATGCTAAACCCTTCGGAGAAATCAGACACGACAAATAGTAGGTACTTATAGACAACTCATTTTTTTGTTTTGGGTGGTAAATTATCAAATAACTTCTCCCGCTCTGGGCGGAACGAGAGGGCGTGTCAGACTCTTACTGACTAAAACCCACCCGTGTTCCTTCAGTTGCCTATAAGTTGCCAGAGGCCACGGTACTCGGACTCGGTTCGGACTTTCCCGCGACCCCGGCAGGCATCGACCCTATCGAAACCCGTCAGTTGTGCTGACATCTTTTTATACCTACACCTCTGCCTTACCCGTGGAAGAATGCAAGTGTGATGTTATTTTGTTAAAGAAAACGCTGCAGCGAGGCCTGTCTTAACCCCAGCTGAATTTGTCTCAAATTTTCATGTTTCTGCACACTAATTACTTAACCCAATAGTCAATTTTACTTTTCCAGATCAAAAATCACTGCCTGAAAATGAACTACAATCAGTGTTCACTAGCATTATTTGAATGAAACCAGTGAACCGACAAATTAAAATTAATAAAATAATAATGTATATTTTCAAAGGAATTGTACACGAGTGCACTGAATACATCGCGTGCTGGCTGCAATAAAAAAAATATTAGTGTCGATTTGCAGTCCGCTATGAGCAAGCATAAAGGCATTCAAAGGTTTATACAGGCAGACAAATGAGTAGTTTAACTCTATCTTAGTATTTGAAAATTATTCCAGTTTATTTAATTTTAAAGTTATAAAACAAAATATTGTTAATTGTGCAAACAGGTTTTTACCATTATTCAACTCAGCCTATCGCTGTCCACTGCTGGACATACATATGCCTCTCCCAGGCTGCATCCAGTCTGTTCCAGCCACCTTTTTAAGCTCGTCTGTCCACCTAGCTGGGGCGTCTCACACTTCGCTTACCGAACGCTGTCTCCACTCCAGGACTCGTCTGCTCCACTGGCCATGCTTCGACAAACATGGCCAGCCCACAGCCACTTCAACCTGCTTACTCTGCAAGTTATGGCGCTACCTTCGGTTCTTTTACGGATAACTTTATTTCTGATGATTTGCCTTGAAAACTGCGAGCATAGCCCGCAGGACAACGCAATGAGCGACCTTGAATAAAGCTAGTTAAAATTAAAAGTGTCTCTGTAACATATTCCTTGGGTGTAGAATAATAAAATTAAAAAAAAAACCTATGTTAGGTTACCTATGTTAGGTACTATGTTAGGTTTTTTATTATTATATTAAATAAATAAAATACGTGATTTGCGGTAAATATTGCATACACACAAAAAAGAAAATATGCGTCACAATATCCACGCAAAACGGCCATCGCTCAGCATAATGCTGCGAGCCCCAGCACTGGTTTTCAGCGACAGGCCAATGATGATGACGTAGACCGTCCTTTCCATATAGAACTTTTCTTTTATTAAACAAAAGCTCCGACGCGTCAAATTGGTACTGTTTTAGCCGCCAGTTAAATAGTTTTAATTGGTTCTATTTTAGTCTCAATTACTGACTTATTATCTGACCGACACAGGGCGGGATCACTAATTAGTGAGTATAAAATTATAACCGAGGTTGTCTGGCTACAGGAATATTAGTACTTTAGTAGTTAAGTAGCTGGATAAATATTGGCTTTATTTTCTGGAGAATTATCTTTAAGCAATATTAGACAAAAACTGGAGGCGTCATACAATTTAATACCACCTCGACCTGCATAATAAAGGGTGTATTAATTTATTTAAAACTTGTTTGCGTATCAATGGAATTTGAAGATTTAAAAATATCTTAAAATTTATTTTCTGTGCTGCCTTAATGGCGGTTCCACCTTTATGACATTATGTCTTTATGAACTAGCATCTGCCCGCGACTTTGTCCACGTGAAATTAGACAATACCTACAGTAGCTTCCCATTAGTGAAAGAATTTTAAGAATCAAAATCGAAGAACTTATAAACAAAATAAAAATTGTACCTACCTCTTTATAATTTTAGTTTATTATAATCACCACACATAATTATTTTTAAAAGAGTAACCGTGGAGTTTCTTGCCGGCTCTTCTCCATAGGAAACGACCAATTGGAACCGTGGTGCACGGTTAGCTTCATGTGAAATAAAATAATGTGATTTTTGATTTTCAATGTTATCAACTCTTCTCATAAGGTACAATAACTACACTAGTTTATGAAGTACAGCCGATCCATTCTGTAAATATCTCATCATGAAAACTTAGATGAAGTGAGCTTAAAGTGAAATGAAATGAAATGAATTTGTTTATTCTTTAAATAGGATATTAGAATCACTTTTACACGTCATATTATAAAGTAGTAAAAATAAACTAGATGAGATCGGCGTTTCCTATCTGACTACTCCGAGAAGAAAGGCCGAAACAAACTCAGAGGTCGCAGTCTCTTTTAAAGTCCAGACATATTCTTGGTCTGGCCATATGAGGACCATGTAGATTCGTAATGTAGAGCGTCTGAAATAGTCTTTTGAGGAAAGAACCACACAGATTTGAGTGGACCTGTCCAGTCAGTGCAAGCATTTGTCAATAATAGTGGAGCACAACTCAGCTCAAGAGCTGACAATCCCTAGCATCGTGTGGAATGACAGCTCACTTCGCCAAAGTTTTCACGGTGATATTTTTGATAGGCTGGTATTTCTGCACTGAACTGCACGGTGACCAACTATAAACTGTAAACGAGACTCCTTAACAAACACCGTCTTAACGTCTGTAAAGTCGCACAATACTGCATAAAACCCCATATAAATGGCGCTTTTAGGGTACCGTACCTTATAAAGAAATGACGAAACTCTTTTGGACACTCTTATACTCTTGAGCCTACATCTTTCCTTTTACTCTTTGAAGAGAGCTTATCATCGATCACGGATGAGCATCGTGATGATTTTCATGTTTATGACGTAGATATTTAGTGGGATCAAAGAAATACATCAAAGACAAAGTAAAGTTATTTATTTCAGTTAGAGCATTTTAAGGATACTTTTGAATTCCAACTATAAATGAAATACAGGATGTTAGGGTAAACACCGTTATCCTTGCAACTAGTGGTTTGTTTTCTTTTAGAGAACGTAAAATCAATGGAAAATTACAACTTTTTTTTTCTTTTTTTAAAATCTACATTTTACCACAAAAGACGCAAGTTCGTTGCCCTATGCGCTATGTCAACAAACTTGCGTATCAACACGGGCGGGGGGTGCGGGATGTGACCTGACCGGCCGCGAGCGCGACCCCTCTCTCAGTCAGTGAGCTGTTTCGCTAGAGAACACGGTGTCGGATAGAAACTTTTTAAAATCTTTTAATGAAAATAACGTTTTTTTTTGTTGTATTCGGTCATTTATTTTTATATTTAAGTCAACTACCCATGGTTTGAATGGCAAGAGTGTTTACCCTTACAGCCTGTATAAAGGAAATAGGGTAGCTATAATGTTAACCATTTTCATCAGAAGTTAGGCATAAAGTCCCATCATACAGCTATTTAGAAAGTAAATTATAGATTTTTACTAGTATAATTTTTTAAACACACTACCATTGTTATACACCGAAAATTCCAGTCACGCGTTGTTTTCAGTCAATTTATGCACGGAACCCTCAGCACGCGCGTACCGCTGTCACTTGTCACTTTTTTTTCTAGAAATGCACAAGCTTATGTGTTTGCATAGAAAGGGGTGCCATCGGACGGTTTATACTGACGCAAATTTATTATTTAAACTACGAAGCTAAGCGTCACGCGAACGTTTTCAGCGTGTAGGAACATTTTACAACAAGACTGTTTTGTGTAAGAGGGTAATTTCACCAGTAAAAGACGAAGAATTTCTACGTAAATCACCATAGAAAATAATCAAAGGTTAATTTCAGGCCCCTGCTGGAGAGATCTACAAACTCCGTCTGTTTTTGGGTCATGTTCAAACTTTTTTGCACCAGTAATCTTTTCACTATGGTGAAAAAAAAACTACAGTGCACCTCTGCCTAACCCTTCGGGGAATAAAGGCATGATGATATGTTAACCCTTTGATATACTTTATAAATCATGTCATTTAGAACATGTTCGAAACATTTCTTCATCATGAATGTTTAGAGCATTCTTCTTATTTAATATTTAGAGCTATTGTGTAAAATAAAAGAAAAAATCTTTTTAAAATTAAGCTTTTAATGAACTAAAAAGTACTAAATAAAACTTACGTAATTATAGAACTATAATATTTTCTTAAAAGCTTGAGGCTTATTATCTTTAATTGTAAGAAGGACATTTACGCCTCAAGCTTTTAAGAAAATATTATAGTTCTATAATTACGTAAGTTTTATCTAGTACTTTTTAGTTCATTAAAAGCTTAATTTTATATATATAGTTCTATAGTTCTATAATTACGTAAGTTTTATTAAGTATCTTTTAGTTAATTAAAAGCTTGTTTTTAAAAAGATTTTTACTTTTATTTTATTTTGTACTTTTTAGCATTAGAATTTGTTTAAATATCTATCAACTCCACCAATCGAACCCAACACTACGGGGCTATCTTGTAAGGTCGAGGAGTCTCTATGGCCGCCTTCTGGCTTCATCATCAGACCCTGAATACAACCTTGGGCTAAAGTTCTTGTCAAGACAACGCAAACGAGTCCAATCACTATAATGCTATCTTATTTGGTTGAGAAATGCTCGTGACTATCTTCCAGATCCATCATCAGTCCCTGATCACCAGCTAGTTTAATAGCACTTGTCAGTACATTTCCAATGAGTCCAAGCACGATGGTGCTATCTTGTTTGATTGAGGTTTTCCCATGGCCACCTTCCGGCTCCATCATCAGACCCTGAACACCACCTAGTGTCAAAGCACTTGTTAAAACATGACCAATGAGTCCAAACACAATGGTGCTGTCTTTTTTGATTGTGGAGTTCTTAAGGCGACCTTCCGGCTCCATCACCAGACCCTGAACACCACCTAGTGTCAAAGTACTTATCAATACATAACTAGTGAGTCCAACCAAACACGATGTTGCTCTCTTGTTTGATTGAGGAGTTCCCATGGCCACCTTCCGGCTCCATCATCAGACCCTGAACACCACCTAGTGTCAAAGAGCTTGTTAATACATGACCAATGAGACCAAACACGGTGAGATATCTTGTTTGATTGAGGTTTTCTCATGGCCACGTTCCGGCTCCACCATCATACCCTGAACACCATCTAGTGTCAAAGCACTTGTTAATACATGACCAATGAGTCTAAACACGATGGTGCTATCTTGTTTGATTGAGGAGTTCCTATGGCCAACTTCCGGCTCCATCATCAGACCAGCCATATGGAATCATTTTTTCAAAATGTCGCGGTTGTTGCGTATGTTTGCCAAGTTACAGCACAATCAGATGCTAGGAAGTGCTTCAAAAATGGATAACAATTGGAGTAACTAGAAACACATATGGCCACCTTCCCGCTCCATCATCAGACCTTGAACACCACCCAGTGTCAAAGCACTTGTTAATACGTAACCAATGAGTCCAAACACGATGGTGCTATCTTGTTTCATTGAGGAGTTCCTATGGCCAAATTCCGACTCCATCATCAGACCAGCTCTATAATATGAAATTTACAAAATGTCTCGGTAGTTGTATAAGTATGCCACGTTTCAGCTCAATTTGATTCCAGGAAGTGCTTGAAAAATGGAGTACAATATTAGTAACCGGAAAGACGAACAGAGCAAGCTAATATAAAGCTTGTAATGAAAACTTTGATTCGAACGTTCAGTGAAGGTATTACGCGCACACATTCACTTCATAAAGAAGCTGCGTCCTCCATTTCAACAATCATTTTAAGAATATTAAAGGTAACGCTTTGCTTAAACTCTCGCAAATCCCTCTAATGACATAAATAATTATGGTAGATACACAGAAATGTCATACCACCCGTTATTATTTAAATAGTCTAGAACCTTCAGCTTTCATCGGCAGCTCATCAAAGAAAAATTAACCCTTCGTCGCGTAAAATCAAATGGAATATTCACAATTCCATTCCGCGACAGCTGACAATAATTCAGTTTCGAAGTATTGAAAGCCGCTTTTTTTTCTTCGAAGGATAATGACACGATAATAACGGAAAACTAGGAAATTATAGCCTCGATGAAATTGCTCTTGGAAAATAATTAGAAGTCTTTAACTGAGTGTAGTACTGTATTTATTTATACTGTGGGAA
Source organism: Lithophane semibrunnea (assembly GCA_947363905.1). Classification (NCBI taxonomy): domain Eukaryota; kingdom Metazoa; phylum Arthropoda; class Insecta; order Lepidoptera; family Noctuidae; genus Lithophane; species Lithophane semibrunnea. The sequence continues at coordinate 1,744,939 of OX376205.1, forward strand.
AGAATGCGGTTTGTTTAATTAATTTTGTAAAAGGTTTTGTAGTCGTTTTACTTATTTTTTTTTGTATTCGTCAGTATTGTTAGAAATAATGTGTTAGTATTTTTTTGTTTTGGAGGCTTTTATTAGGAAAAGTTAATCATCTGTGGTATTTTTTTACATACCTAATGAAATCCAAAACATTTGAGATAATTTCAATGCAGGTTATGGTGCATTTGTCCATTAAAAAGCTTCAAACAGAGTTATGCAGTAACCATTCTTTCCAATATTTTTTTTTACTTTCAAAAAGCAACACGAAACAAACTACTTTAATTCCAGGTATTTCCACGTTTTATTCTATATTTTCTTTTGAAAAGAAAAAGCTCTCATAAAAAGTTACATTGCAATTCTTTTATTTCAATACAGTTGCATCACAATCCCTCTTTTATTCATAAAATATTACATTGCACGGAAACATAAAAGGATTCAGCAAAAAACATAGTGTATTTAACCACTGGACAGAGTTCAAAGGGCTTTTACGAAATTCAGGGTATGCAACAGTTATTAATCCCGGATCGCTGTGGAGCGATGTGAAATCAAAAATTGTTTTCGACAAACAGACTGAAGTTTTCGCTTGTCGGACTGCTAATAACTACTACTCTGTGGCGCTTTTTGTGAAATAAAAAGGGAATGGAGTTTATTTATTGGAGTTATTTTCTGGGGGGTTATGTGAAATGTAATAACATCTGTCGTTGTAAAATGAGAATTATTCGTATTTTATCATCATTATTGAGCACTGTTGCACCTACTGCTGAGTCTAGGCGTCCTCCCTTTTTAATCGAGGAGGAGGTCCTCCTTTTTTTAAAAAGTTCTCAAGCCGACTGTTTTTTTTTTAAATATTTGTTACGCGATTACTCCGCCAATTATGAATCGATTTTGATCATTTTATTTTGTTTGGTAGGTCATGCTTCAGAAGTGTTCTTGGATAAATAATTATTTATTTATTTATTTAAAACACATACAACTATCATCACAGGCTTACCTAATACAATAGTGTAGTTATAATTATTTAAAAATTAAACATCGAGACTTCTTAGCCATATTCAACCTTAACATTAGCTTATTATACACATCAACCTTCCGTAATAAATTCTAAACTATGGCTCTAATTTATAATATTATGTATAGATTATGAACAACCCAGAGATAATTTACAAAATGCGGCACGTGTGAATTCACTCAGAGTACAATTGAAGCAGTCGATGTGTTGTGACAACATATTGAGTGCACGCAGGGCGCGCGTCAGTGGCGCGTGCTGCAGCAGGTTGGTACGAGCGGGCGGCACCCACAGCAGCGGCATAATAACTTTGCTGACGTAGTTTTTGAGCTTCAATATTACGTATTTTTCCCAGTTAGTTCTTAGACGTTAGACTCCGTGACTGTTATTTAAACAGCAGGTAGTGATATTCAAATTTGTATGGGGTAGGTACCACAACTAAAAAGTGAATAATAAAAACTTTTATAAAAATAAAACAACCGACTTCCAAAAAAAACACAAAAACGTGAAAAATAATTTTAATTTACGAAGTCTGTGGCAAATAAAAACGAAAACTGAAAAGCAAAGACACCAACTTCTGAAATTAAAGTTATTGGCAACCCTTGGCAGCAGGCAACTGAAGTAACACGGGTGGGTTTTAGTCAGTTATAGTAATTTGCCGGTAAATCTTAACAATAGAAATAGTTATTCCATTTCCTATGTTAAAAATTCAACTATTAGGTATAAAATACCTTATTTTACTTTACAAATTCACAATCTCCAGTGCTCCTAAATAAAATATAAGTAAAAATCTTTTTAAAATAAGCTTTTAATTAACTAAACAGGGTTTTCCCAGGGCCACCTTCCAGCTCCATCATCAGACCCTGAACACACAGTGTCAAAGCACTTGTTAATATATAGCTAATGAGTGCTGAGTTGGACTCCCATTTGGTGCAACGTTGAGACGCACACCGCACTTTCACACTTTGTATCGTTATTTTTTCAAGTGTGTTATAGACAATATTGTCAGCTCTGTGTCTAGTTTTATTTTATTGTTTCTATTTTTTTTTGTATATTGGCACCTTATTGCTATTTATTAATTTAATTAGTTATTATTTAACCGTGTTTTTGTATGTTGTGCTGTCTTTTGTGTGCACCAAATAAACGTTTTATCTATCTATATATCTATCTATCTAAACACGATTGTGCTATCTAGTTTGATTGACGAGTTCCTATGGCCAACTTCCGGGTCCATCATCAGACCAGTTCCATGGTATCATTTTTTCAAAATGTCCCGGTAGTTATATACATAAGTATGCCAAGTTTCAGCTCAATCGGATGCCAGGTAGTGCTTGATATGACCGGAAACACATACGAACAGAGCTTGTAAAAATACCATTCAATATTCTACTTTAAATGATTTCCTTTACTTTTAACTGGCAAATCCGACCAAAATTCAAAACATCTGTTTACTCAATACTCGTAAATCATTGTTGACATCCCCGTCTACCCCACACAGCGTTTTAGGAATGAAGCTGCTGCAATCGATTTACAGCGCTGCGCTTTCAGCTGACGAAGCGCTTTCAAGCGTTTGTTGTGCGCCCGAAAGCTGGTAAACATTCATATGTTCGTGTTTCACTAATATTGTAAATGGAAAAGTTTTTGTTGTATTTGAATATATAATTTGGCCAAAAAATATTATCATCTTTCCAGTCCTTTCCCAACAATGTTGGGGTCAGCTTTCAGTTTAACTGTATGCAGTATTTTACATGAAGCGACTGGCTATCTGCTTTTTGCTAGTAATGTTTATGTACCACGTGAATGATAGGGGGCAACCCTATTGCCAAGAACCGGACACAAATCACGAATCATCATCTGCCTAGCCTTTTCCGAACTATGTTGGGGTCGGCTTCCAGTCTAACCGGATGCAGCTGAATACCAGTATTTTACATGGAGCGACTACCTATCTGACCTCCACAACCCAGTAAGTGGGTAATACGATACCCCTTGGTAAGACTGGTTGTCAGACTTTCGGGTTTCTGACGACCCGTAACGACTATCAAATCACGACTATTAAACAATAAATACGATCTCTTGATTTCTGAAGATCATCTTCCGGGATTTCATTTAGAATTCATGTTGAATCGTCCCAAATGCATTTCAACCAAAAACTTTATAAAATATTAAGTTGTAACTCTTTAAGACATTGCATGTTCTGATAAAGATCTCTTAGATTTTAATTTCAGTTATCAGTTTGTTTTTATTCGCCTTCAGCATGAATAAGTCATCAAAACGATATTTGCGATAACATCAGGAATTTGAAGACGTTTCCAAGATAAAATTACTTAAGTAAGTAATACTGTTTTTGATTTTTATTTGTTTATATAAACATTGATTTTATCAGCTGAAGATTAAGTAAATAAATGCAATTTCTACAACCTCTTTAGTGAACAGTGAGTCGCAGTCTATAGTTAGTGGGACATAAGTCAATCTCAACTCGGCCTGATAATAAGAGACATTGTCTGATAATCCCAGATTAATCAAGATCTATCAACATCACCACCAACATCTGAGTTTAGTTATTACTCTGAGTTGAGCTCCATTATTACTGACAAATGCTTGCACTGACTGGACAGGTCTACTCAAATCTGTGTGGTTCTTTCCTCAAAAGATCATTTCAGGCGCTAATCTACATGGTCCTCATACGGCCTGACCAAGATTATGTCTGGATTAAAAGAGACTGCGACCTCTGAGTTTGTTGCGTCCTTTCTTCTCAGAGTAGTCAGATAGGAAACGCCGACGATTTACGATTTTTTAATGTGACGTGTAAAAGTGATTCTAATGTCCTATTTACAGAATAAACAATTTCATTTCATTTCACGGGGCCTAATCAAAGTATTTTTTTGTTAGAAGTTTGTATGATTATCAACCAACACGTTATGGTACCTGCCAATTGTCATAGTTTCGCTCGCCAGTCGTTGAGTACACTTACATTGTACAACACTCGTACCAAACTAGCAAAAACACTTTGATACACAAAACCAGCATTTTGAAACATAATATTACAATTGTAATTACAGCACACACAACCTGAATTACTTCTACATGTAGCACCGCTTAAACAATTCCGAACTGCACAAACAAACCTGATTTGAACAGTGGTATTCACTAATAGAATGCTGTTTTATTCAATTACGAAAAACACAGTGTGCAGGTTTGCGCCCCGGTGGAAAAAAAACCGTGGGCACGCAATACTGATTGATTTTCCCGCGAGCGTTGTGGTTCCTGCATTCGAGTTTTGTCTGCCACTTTTTGTGGTTTTGACCACTGTGCGGCTTTTGTACCGCACCTCTAATGGCTGGTGCTTTGTCTGATTGATTCGTATAAAAAGGGGGTCAACTATTTTATGATATAGTTTTTGATTAGTTTAAATTTTAGGTTTCATGAAATACGAAGCCGAAGTGTCCTTTTTTTGTTTGTTAGTTAGTCATTGATTTTACTATCTAGTTTAAATAGTTGTGTTAAATATTGTAAAAATAAGGTTTTTAATCCTTAATCTAAATGATATTTGTTTTAAATTGAATTGCATGTATTTTGATAATAATTATAATCATTTTGTAATATTTGTGTATATGTATGTACTTATGTTTCATGTTGGATTATATTCTAACGCAATGTGAATTGTTACTGAATAAATAAATTGTATTGAATTGAATAAAAAGTTTCATGAAATAAGTTATTTCATAATTTGTGATGATCTATGCTAATTTGAAAGGTATAATTTTACCTACGTTGACACAAATAATGTTATGAAAGCCGAGCCTTCTTGCAGGTACCTACTTAGTTATTTCTGTAAATTATGCTGAGTATTTAAACTCCCAGCCAGCCTATTATATCATTTAGCCTTATGATTGTGGGCAGTAAGTAGCAGGTACTATTCAATCCTTTATGAGATTATTAACGGTTTTAATATCTACAATAATATTTGTTATTCGTTTTAAAGAAAAGCCAGTGAGCGTGCTGTTGGCGGCTGAAAAAAAAACAAAGCAATAAATAAATAAAATCCTGCACCAACCAGAAATGCCATAATAAAGCAATAATTCAATATCCACGATCCTCCAGTAAATCTTTTGCAAACTTTTGGCAATAGCGTTCAGGTTTTAAGCCAAAACATATGAAAAATCAAATGCAGCGAGCCGCTACCCCTGATATATGGAGCGAGCTTATTATTTTCCACCATTAATAATTTCGAATGGTCACGTTTTTTTCGGAGCAGAGATTTCTGGCACGCTGCCGATTCTGGTCGACGTTATATGATTTTATTTCGACCAACCCACCGCGTTGGAGCTGTAAATCAATTTTTGCATTAACTAATTGAATTTATGAGCTGTTTATTGCTTTGGGAAATTGTTGTTAAACGGCTATTCTTTTTCTTTTTTTTTCTTTTGTGCTGTTTAGCTAGGATTTTGTTTTGATTATGTAGATGCTTAATTAGATTTTAGAAGATGTTCTGCTTATTTTGTATCGCGTTCGAGACATAGGCACAAATAAATCCTCAGTGAAAATTAAGTCATACAAACACCTATTTAGTATTTAAGCGTCGTAACTAGTGACGCATGCACTACGCAAATCAAGTCATAATTTTCTCAAAAAGGCAGGATGTCATAAGCCCTCAATAGGATCAAAACTCTCGTAAAAATGAAGGAAAGAATACGACTCATAAAACACACTGCCAAAAACTGAAAATAATATTGAAATGACAAGAAAAACAATAACTGCTAAAAATATTAACAGCTTCAAAGAAACGATACATCATTTCAGTGCATAGGCCCTTGGTGTCACTGGCCTTGGTGTCAATAGCCAGGCTGCCCTAATTCCTGAGGCATTTACTCACACATTATACTTATTTTGCAACGCATTGTTGCATTTGGCTGTCATAAAAACGGTGATCGGATGACGATGCATTCTTACGACACACTCCGTCATATTTATAACTTTTTCAGTTATTTAGAAGATTTGTTTTTCTAAGAAATCATTTGTAAAATTAAATTAAATGCTATTCGTTAAGCGCATATCCTGATGACGGCTAGACCGATATGGCTAACTTTGGTTTTAAAATGTTTGTAGTGGTACCAAACACCTTTACCTAGATTTAGGTAAAGGTGTAAAAGGGAAGGGAATAAAAGGGTATATTTTGTTTATTGTTTGCCTCTTAACAACTATCTCTACAGATCTTAACATTATTGGACTGACAGCTATATTATTTAGGACATTTATAGGTTATATTCCTAAATAAAATTGCATAAGACTAAAGCGGGTTATACACTATATTCGGCTGTAAATTCGGCTTTATATTTTAAACGAAATAACTACAATTACGAAATAATTACATTGAGACCAAAAAAGTGCTTATTTACTAGATTAGTTACCTAACTACTAAACATATAATTGTGTATTATCATCATCATTTCAGCCGGAAGACGTCCACTGCTGGACATAGGCCTCCCCCAGGCACCGCCACGTCTACCGATTCTGTGCTTCTCGCATCGAGCGGATTCTTGTGGCCTTCAACATTGTGTATTATAATAAAGAAAGAAAAGAAAGAAAGAAAGAATAACGTATATATTATACAACATTATTTTTTGTTTATGCTAAACCCGAAAAGGGGTCATTGTACTCATAATTTAACAAAACATGAAATAGCGAAAAATAAAAATCTGCTGTTCCATACAATTGTGTTCACTTAAATCGACAAAATGTATGGAACAGCTGATTTTTTTTTCGCGATTCCATGTTTTGTCCCATAGAAAAGTTGTGCAAAATGATGAGTACAATGACCCCTTTTCGGATTTAGCATAAACAAAAAATAATGTTGTATAACATATTTTATACGTTATTCTTTCTTTCTTTCTCTTTTTTATATAAGTTTACCATGAAGAATAGGTAGATACTTTAACCGACAACTTGTACTCTAGTCTAGTCTTCATTTAATAGACTTAAGAAAATACTTCAGCAACAAGAAAGCTTCACTCAATTTTTCTTCAACAAATTCTTTCTTCAAGATAAATTTTAAATTCCTACAAAAAATGTTAATAATACACAAGACGACGACATGAAGAATCTCAGGTGTTTCGGTCTCTGAATTGAAAACAAAGTGTTTACAACACAGACAGGGTTCCTGAAAACTGAAACGCATTTGTTACATTCACGGTTCATTATCTTGTTAAAACAAATGAGAAAGTGGGAGGCGTGTGGAATTAATGACGAAAAAAATCAAAGGAAATGTTCGTTAAGGAGTTTGTTCGCAAACACACCTATTTTTGACAAAAAAAACATGGGTCCGTTTTGCTTTGAAAAGTATTTATAGGTTCCAGAAATATTACGGGCAAATGATGACTTTTTAGATAGTCTGTGGCGGCATCTACATCGCCGTCGAGTATAATCCACCAGCAATCGTATGGCAGTGGCTCACCAGACATAACACCCGACTGGTCGGAGGATCCTCCCTTTCCGTTCTGACGTTACGCGACCGACGATACGCGACTCATATTCCGTCAGACGTGCGACCGTGCGACGGTCTTACAACTAAGTGAACAGCCTGTTTGTCAACCCATCACATCAAAACAAAAAACGGCATCTCAATTTAACCCCCCGCACCGTTAGGTTAGGTAAAAGGCCTCCTTTTATAATCGAACCTTTTTCAAACCACCTCAGACGAACATTACGCCACACAAAAAAAAAACTCATCTTATTTAGTTCGTTCACTTTGATCGTTCCATATTCGGATATTCGAACAAACAAAGCGTCCTCCTTACGTATAGTTATGCTAATTATTATGAGTCACTCCTCGCTAATCGAGATGCAAGTATAATGCGTCTCTTTGACTTACTTCCCCTTTGTTAAACTGCATTTTTCTGCGAATAAAGTGACAAAGTGAGATGAAACGAACGCGCCTAATTAGCAGTGGGTGGATACGGGGCTTTATTATGAGTGGGCGCGCTTCGAGCTATTCTTTTGTGGTCGCTTTTTTAAATATTATTTCTACTTAAGCTATTTTTAAAAGCTTTAATGTTTTACTGGTTGCAAGTTGCTAAGCATCTGAGGTTTTATCCCCAGGTAGTGAGATACTGCAAGTATTTAGATGGAGTGGTTTCATTGACATGAATATTTACTTTGTAAAGTATTATATTATTTTTAATTATTGTGAATGTGAAGATTATGTGGATCTTTCTTTTCTTTTTTATTATTTATTTTTTCTTAATTTTAATTAATCATAGTCTGGCAGTTTGAGTAATTTATGCGGCCTAACCAAATGTCCTTTCTTTGGTATTGTTCGTCAAATCGTTGAGCTCCTTAAATTCGGAGTTGAGCTGCACGATTACTGACAAATGCGTGCACTGACTGGACAGGTCCACTCAATCTGTGTGGTTCTTTCCTCAAAAGACCATTTCAGACACCAATCTACATGGTCTTCTCATAATCTGACCAAGATTATGTCTGGACTTTAAAAGAGACTGTGACCTCTGAGTTTGTTTCGGCCTTTCTTCTCAGAGTAGTCAGATAGGAAACGCCGACCTCATCTCGTTTTAAAAATGTGATTGACGTGTAAAAGTGTTTGTACAAACCTACTTACAGAAATAAATCATTTATCATTTAAGAAACCAACCTACTTTGGGTACTGTAAAATGATTCCTGCACACACCAAAAGCTGACGTGCTGCTGCCACGTTAAAATACATTGTCTTTAAGAGTCATCACACACATAAATAAGTCTATACGTAGATTGAATCGGCTATACACGCTATTTAGCCAGTTGGTCCATCATGCCTTCATTCATTTAAAGCTGTACATAAAACCCCTTAACATTTTAATCACCCAACTTTATATCAGTTGTCGTGCCCCCAGCGCCGGTACAGTGAATCGAAAAATAAATACCTACTACAAAGAGGGTTGTGCAATGCGTAAACAAAAAATCAGATTAAACGAGTGTCGTAAATATACGACACTGGCGCAACGGACATGAAAATAATTGTCGGATAAATCCGACGTAAAAGGCTAAACCGCAACGTCTACGCTCCCAACACGCTTCCCTGTACAACTCCCATCTCGACATTCAAGATATGACGCTGCGCTTTCGAGAATGTCATGCGTCGCGTTTGACGCGCTTGTGAAATCTGCACGTTTGGTTAATAATATTGTTATTTTTCGCACACCCTGTATCATTGCACTGCGGAATTTACGCAATGCTCCGTTGCCTGTCATTTTGAGCGACGCATTTTTTATTGTAATGTTACTTCGTTTGCGTTTTCGGGTTGAGTCGGATTTATATGACATATGTGGTCAGTGAATATTACAAGATGAAGTGTGATACTTTTTATGTGGTCTGTAAGTAGTTACCCTACTCGATGTGCCTAGTCTTTTCCAAACTATGTTGGGGTTGACTTCCAGTCTAACCGGATTCAGCTGAATCCCAGTATTTTACATGGAGCGATTGCCTATATCTGACCTCCACAACCCATACTTACTGGGTAACGTGATACCCCTTGGTAAGACTGATTGTCAGACTTTTGGGCTTCTGACTACCCGTAACGATTGTCAAAGGTCTACAAATGACAGCTGATCTACTGTACAATATCGTACACGTACGTAATTAAAACGAAAGCCCTAATTTACAGTAATAGGGTACCCTATTACTGTAAATGATGTTTCGATTTTATTTAAACGTGGGAATCAAGTTTCCTTGCTGACTGTACCTATCTCGGGATATAAGAAAATCCCTACAAAGCGGTCAGCTGTCTTCCACATTGTCGTTTACACTTATCACATTTTCACCTTGCCCTGGGCGTCACAGCCCGCCTTTGACGCACTTAACTCTTCAAACACTGGTCTAAAAGTGCGATAACCAAGTAAATTGTACAGCAAACATCATACTACGCACGGGCGAGTCCACTTTGATCTTTTCATGGTGATTATTCCGTGAATAATTCATCATTCACCCGCTCACCAATAATGCGGTAGTATGTTTTATTTATTGAACCTTTTTTTTAAGGGGCGATGTTGATAAATAATAATGTTTATGTACTAGGAATTTGGTTTTATGATTGTGGAATAATATTTTTGGGTCTAAAGGAAAATATTGTGGTGTAACGGAGTGTGGGTGGTCTTTCATGTTTTATACAGTCGATATTCATGTAGTACATAGATAATGCTAAAGGTAATCTTTTTTATTTTATGTACTAAGTCATAAAGCCTGTGTTTTCTAAGGCCTACATTGATGATAAACAGAATGAATATGAAAAATTATGATATGAAATTCCTACTTTTTTTTTGAGGCTGGGATGTCATCTAATGACTTTCCAGCTCAGGGCGGAGCGGGAGAGCGTATCAGACTTTTACCGACTAAAACCCACCCGTGTTCCTTCAGTTGCCTGTTGCCAAGGTCCCGGTATCCCTTTCAGACTTTCCCGCAATGAAATTCCTACCTTGAGGTAGGAAGGTTCCTACCTTGAGGCCTGCAGTCTCGACATAGATAGCGATCGCTATAAAACTGAATTTCGTCGTTAAGTCATAAAGGGGTCCCTAGACGGACAACATTGCTTGACAAGCACGGCCGGCCTGCAGTCTCGACATAGATAGCGGGAAAATTGGAGATTATGATTAAATAAAAATAATTGTTTTTCTTGAAAATTGTATAGTGACTATGTAAATCCTACCTTGAAAACGTCATTTTTCATGGAAACTAATAAGTAGGAATAACCATTGTAAAGAATTAAAATATCTAGGGGCATTAAAGTGTGCCTCCTTGCAACACTTTACGTCGGTGTCAATAAAACTTTTTGACATCTGTGTTTGACATGAAATAAAAAATGACTTGATTTGAATGTCTGATTGTTGATTGTGTTCTTCGAGTTCTTACGCGTATTTCTTTAAACACTTCTACAATAAAATGTTTGGAGGACAACGCGAAGCAGGTGCAGCTGCAGGCCCGGCTCCGAGCGGTGTCAAGTAAGTCCTCAACCTACAACACCTATTTTCGTATCTAATTTGGCGGTAGGTATCTAATATTGAGCGCTTTTTCTTTCTATTATTATAATCAACTACTGTAAAGATTTTGAATATATTCTACTTTACTTAAATATTTCAGGCGTAAGCGTACAGCGCGTGTTACAAGTGGGCAAATTGATGTCCTCTTGTCCTGCATTGAGGCCCGCCCATACTTGCACACCCGTAAGTTTACGGGCCTTCAGGGCCGTGAAAATTTTGATGCGGGCTGGAAGGAAGTTGCCGAAGAGCTGAACCAGCTGCCAAATGGCTCTGTTAAAACACCGGAGCAGTGGATGACGGTAAAGTTTACACCCATTAGTTCAATACCTACATACAGTGCTAATATTACTAATAATATTTACTTCAAATGTTTATCATATTTTGTAGGTTTGGAGAGACTTTAAAAGCCGGGCCTGCAGTAAAGCTGCCCGGCTGCGTAAAGAAAGGGTGCAGACCGGCAACCGAGCCGTCACCACTGCTCCTCTAACTGAGGTGGAGAGAAGAATTGTGTCCCTCATCGGTGTAGAATATACCTTTGGGACCGAGTGCCCGGACGCTATGCCGGAGGAAGAAGTGAGTTCTGATGACAGTGTATGATAACATGATACATGTATACAACAGTTTATCTTCTGTGATATAAATAATATTAAAATCAAATACTTTTACTATTATTTACAGATAATACAAAGTGAGGCGGAAATGGGGATCTCCACATCTGAGGTCATCAGCCTACCTCAAACTCAATGTAAGTTTTTAAAATGTGCGCACAACAAAATGTATATTCTGTTTCAATTTTTATTATTAGTTGACCTAATTAGTCATCTAATAAAATTCAAATTACATTATTACAGACAGTGAATTAGAGTTTCCGGAGGTTGAGGAGAACCCTGAACTATTTGGTACTGCGGCACCAAGTGAAAGCCGGACAACGGTCATCATGACTTCACCACCACCACTCCCACCACCAATTGAGCAACAGGTGCAAACTGTTATACGGTCGCCAGCACCACAAATAAGTAAGTTTGAGTTTTGTTACACCTACTGTATTTTATTTCACTTATAACTTTACTCAACTGCGGCAGAGCATGAAAGGAGGTTTTATTAATATATAATATTTAATTATTTCAGCAGCAAGTCTCACACCAAAACCTACACCTACTGTACCACGAGAGAGGTCCACTCATAATAGGAGTAAGTTTAAATTTTTATTACCATGTAATGACATTAATAAGAAAGAAAGAAAGAAAAATTGTTTATTCTGCACAAACATAATAGTATATAAAAGGTGAATAAAAGTATGATTAATATTGGTTATTCAGATCTGAATCCTCGCCGCAGCGTTGACGAGCAGTATAGTTCAGCACGACGTGATTTTCATGCCATTGCAGATTCGAATGCTGAATCGATGAGGGTATGTTTTAGCATAAATTAAATTATCCTGAAATGTATCCCGTCCCTAACCCTTCAGGGCAAACCAGGTCTATGACATGTTGTGGTATTCAACAGCATGCTACAGAGAATTTGCAAACATTTCTCAATCCATCTGTGTTTTTAATTGCAGATGCTTGCAGCTGCAGCAAAACTGCAAGCAGAGGCGGCAATTATGTTTGCGGATGCTGCCAAAATACAGGCAGATGCTGCCAAGACTCAGGCCGAGGCATCGCTATCACTGGCAAAGACTGCCGACAAAATTGCTGACGCCCTCATAAAATTATCAGAAAAGAAGTGATATTTTTTTCCGATAATTTCTTAATCTATAATTAAAAAATCATTGATTTTAAAAATGTTTTTTATTCATTAAAGTAAAATAACTAATTAAAGCAAGTATCGATGAGACGCCTTTGAATGCCTTCTGCTACTGCTCTCCCAGTGCCAGTTACTAGGAACAAAAAATAAATAAGATAAGAATATGTTGGATTATTCTGATATTACCTAAAAAAACATTTAGTTTGTATTGTGATGTATTGTGTTATCTTTGTGTTATTTATTTCTTTAATAAGAACACCAACAGCATGTGGATACAACATTGGCACACCTACAATATATAGTAGGTAGGTATTTAGGTAAAATATTATTGCTAATGCATACAGAAATTAAATAGGTGTAACATTAACATTCAAATATAAAAGAAATTAGAGAAATCAGTGAAGGTGAATCGTGATCCTTCATATTGTGTATGTGTAGTTTACACCGTATTAGGTTAATACATAGGTAATATTACTATAACAAAAATGAGGTAACTGAATGTTACTCGTATAACTGTCAAGAATATTAAATGTATTTAAACTGCATTATTACCTGAATCTTCTAGGCTGACATTAAATCTATCACTACTGGTTGATGTAGTGGTGTCTGGTTCTTCCATCAACCTGTGTTTTATTCTCATGTTGTGGAGAACTGCACATGCGTTTATAATTACGCCCGCTTTATAGGGCTCGTACATCAACTGGCGTTGATGTGAGAGACACCGAAACACTGACTTTAGCACACCAAAGCATCGCTCCACGACGTTCCTTGCAGAGCAGTGAGCATCTGTATAGCGACGCTCCGGTGTGCCAAGGCGTCGATGTTTCAGTGGAGTCATCAGCCATGGCTCCAAAGGATATCCGCAGTCTTATTTGCACACTCTTGCTGACCACTTTGGCCTGTTACCTACCAAGCAACCATGTACAGTGGTCTCCACCATCAAAACGTCGGTTCATGGCCGTGCGTACAGGCGAATTTGCCCATATGTGCGCATCGTGTCGCGCTCCTGGCCATCGAGCATTTATATTTAATAATAGAAGGTCTGGGTCACACCCCTAAAACAATAGAAAATATAAGTAATCATGTAAGCAGGGTCGGAACACCTATTTACTTGTAAATTTTATTTGTGAAACAATACCAATTGAAGGCAAACTTACAGCTTGCACATTCAGAGAATGCCCCTCGTGGTGACCACTCACATAAGCTTCTTCGTGAACCCTTGGAGCTAAAATTTTGATGTGGCTGCAGTCAATGGCTCCAATCGCATCTGGAAATGGGTGTGGAGCATTTCTAAATTTCTCCTTTGCTGTATGCCGCTCTTCTTGCGTCATGGGGAACTTCACGTACTTCCTTAACATTTTCTCATTTATAGCCTCGGTTACAGCATGTATGCAGCGGCTAACCGATTTTTGGCTCATGCTGCAACCCCACTGTAAGCCAGTAGGCAACTGATAGCAGCCACTCGCGTAAAATCGGAGAGCCGTCAGTACCTATTTGGAAGTAAATAAAAACAAGTACTTAGTTTAGTTATGACAACAAAATTAAGAATTGGATTTAAAAAATAAAAGTTATGCAAAGACACTCACTTGAGACTCCACAGAAAATCCGTAAGGTCGTTGTCGCTGCAGAGATGGCTGAAGTTCAGTGACTATTTCATTGAACATTTCTTTATTTATTCTATATAAAGACAGAAATTCTGTATCGTCCAAATCTACTGGCTTTTCACTTATGCGCCGGTTTCGCCCGATTTGTCGTCGTTGAGTCATGTCGCGTCTGTGTTCAAGCACATCTAAATCCCACGCTAAATATGCTTCTGCCATAATTAACTAAAATTGATTTGAAATATGATTTCTTCCTTGAACTTGACACTATCAATAGCAATCGTAACGAATCACTTTGCGGGCTGTCAAAAATGATCGCAAAATATATTCGTAAACATTACGAAAATCGTAAAATTTCGGTAAATTTCGGTAAAATACTGATGACAATCGATAACTTTGAGTCGAGACTACCAACTATCGTTACATCGCAATCGCTACGACTCTGCGACCGAATTAGGTTGTACCTAAAGTGATCGCTATCTATGACGAGAGGTGCTTGTCAAGCATGTTTACCGTCTAGGGACCCCTTTAGCACTTAGCGACCGAATTCGGTTTTATAGCGATCGGTATCTATGTCGAGACTGCAGGCCCTGGACGGATTCTGGGATATCCCAGCAGTAATATCTAAATCTGCCTATCTGGCACTCGTAGGTCAAAGAAAATATAAGCTACAGCAACATAAAATAAAATAAACAAGTTTTTTCCCGCCCTTCTTGTCCTTGTCAACAAACAACAAACAAAACGGACTCATATTCTATCAAATATTTGACAAACGGTACCTAACTATGTACAAAAATGAACGTTATTTGTGCATGTACCGCTGATACATCACATTAACAAATTAGCGAGATGTGAACACACACGCTCGTCACAATTCTGTCCATCGCGCCTCACTTTCACCTCCTTTGAAGACCACAGAGTAGAAAATGTTGTTGTGAATTTATTTTATTGTATTTTTTTATTTGTTAAGGATCCTTTAACCAAGGATATAAAGTACCTACATTCGCACAGCTTATTCTAATCTCTGCCAGTAACTAATCTCAATGCATACACATCTTCTCATCAAATACACTATATCATACTGTGGGTCAACGCAAAAAGATGAAATAAGTAGGTACACATTTTTTGTGTAATATCTACAATAAAAATAATAAACTACTTGTGGTGACTTTTTTATGAGATCCTAATATGAAATTAAATTCTTACGGAAAAGAACGACATTGTTTTCGACTCAATTAATTAGTTAAATTAAAAGTAAAAAAAAAAAAATGTGAGTATATATGTAGTTTGCTATCTTGAAAACCATTGCAGAGCTCGACTGTGATTCACTCCATGCAAAACTCTGATAGTCTACTACTCTGGTTGAAGAAGAAAGAACCACTAAAACGCATAAAGGCATTAAGTCCGCCTTTGTACCTACAGTATTTTTTTTACTTGTGCATAAAGTTTTAATAAATAAATAAATAAAAATGTAGGAAAGCTAATGATGTTTATCTTAATCCGGTAGGTAGGCACTTCGATTATTTCATACTTTCTACACTGTGACCAACTGACCTATAGATACTAAAAGGTATTTCAACGACGTTAAGAAGATATCCTTTGAACGATTTCCTTATCATTTGGTACTTTCGAGGCTCGATATAATTGATAAATCACAAGCGAAGAGTTTTATAAAAGGATTGTCCCTTAAAGGATTTGATCTTTGTGAACTACTTTCTTCTTGATGAACGTGTTGTGCAATCATAAAACATAAGTATTTAGGTACGTGACGTGGCAAAACTGACGAACTTTCATGCAAAATTGCATCCCTAAAATAGCCCTTTAGTCAGGGTATGAATTTTAAAATTTTCCTTGCTTAGCTCAACTTCGTTGTATAAGGTACTCCTGCGCAAAATGATAATAATATGATGATTCTTAGATCTAGGTAGAGATTTAGGCTATGCGTTGTCTGTTGGTGAATGAATGAATATACTATAAGATTTTTATTGTACCTATACTAAAACTTTCCTCGAGAACCACTCTATCCATTGGTCAAAACAGCATGAAAATCGGTGGTAATTTGAAAGTATTGTAAAACCCAATTATTTTTAAAAGAGTAACCGTGGAGTTTCTTGCCGGCTCTTCTCCATAGGAAACGATCAATTGGAACCGTGCACCTAGCTTCTGACGTTTCATAAGTGCCCATGTAGGTTTATGTGAAATAAAATATTTTGATTTTGATTTTGGTGCAGTCGTTTTTGAGTTTTATACGAACAAACAGACAGATAGACGCGGCGGAGGATTTTTGTTATAATAATTATGCAAGAATGTGATTTTATTTCCAAAATTACATCCGGATATTCTTTATCGGCCTTTGTTTTTAAAGCACCAACCTAACCCACTGCTGGATAAGTAAAAGACTCACTCGTCTTAGAATTTTTGGTTCAATTACATGCCGATTTTCTCACTATGTTGTCCTACATCGATTCGAGAGCAGTGCCAATTAAATAATTTACACAAACGAAAGAGCCTGCCGTAGTTCGAACCTACGACATACACAACTCATAAATCGCGGTCGTTTCCATTGGACCACTACTGCTATCCTCTGAAGGTCATTGATATCCAAACATTGGAAGCAAAAAAGACTAAGATAAAAAGACAATGGCCCAGAAATGCGTCTTATTTAGAATTCCCCCGATGACTTCAGCTGATGCCAGACGTTTCGAAAATGAAAGTAGGTGACTGACATGTCTGGACAACACGCAAGTGAATAATAAGTTAAGGATATTGACTTGGTATTTTTTATTAGTTTTTTTGTCCCGCTTTTGTTTTCCCGGTTAATTAAAATATAATTCATATTATGTGTTTCTCTACTTTTGTGACGTAACAGACAGAGTAAGGTATTACTTAGAAGTGTTATTTTTAATTAGCTGTTGCCTGCGACTTCGTCTGCGAACCAGGATAAAAATGACCCTATATCCTTGTCCTAGGTCATAGTCTACCCATGTGCTAAATTTCATCCAAATCCGTTCAGCCGTTTCAGCGTGAAAGCATAACAAACAAACAAACTCACTTTCGCATTTATAATATTTAAGTTAGGACTAGGATAGCCACATAGTGTCCCACTACTGGGCAAAGGCTTCCCCTTTCTCTTTCCTTCCTTCCTGTAACTAGTTTATTTATATTATAATTATCTATTAGGTAATTTAGGTATGTTGAGACTGTATGTACTTCCCGTCACTTGTCCTTATGGGTTCATTAGAAAACCAGCGTCAGACAGTATCTGTCTGGCATTAATGTTGAAATGAACCTTTTTGGCGCAGCCGTGAGGCACACACTATTGTTGTAAAAGCATTGTTTTTTATTCTTTATTTTGTTATTTGTATTTTGTGTTTCATGAACTGTGTCCAAATAAACGTTATTCTTTATTTTCTTTCTTTCCTTCAAATCTCTCTATTATGTGCGATTACTGGCCAAGGGGTATCGTATTACCCAGTTAGTGGGTTGTGGAGGTCAGATAGGCAGTCGCTCCATGTAAAAATACTGGTATTCAGCTGCATCCGGTTAGACTGGAAGCCGACCCCAACATAGTTGGGAAAAGGCTAGGCAGATTGATTGATTAATGTGCGATTACTGGCCATGTTGGCCCCGCAAATATGATTAGATCGTCACACCACCTTCGCCGCGGTCTACCTCGATGGCGATGTCCTCCCTCAGCTGTCCAGTGAGTGACGATCTTTACCCATTTATTTTTTATATAATAAAAAATACTCTTAAGTTAGCAGCTAATTGCCTGGATTTTTTTAAAGTAGATGGATCGCCCACGTTTCGCTTCTGCCTAACCTTCAGGGATTGCCGGCGTGATATTATGTGTTGTATGTATAACGCTATCATGGACGGACATTTAAAAGCGCCTTCTTATTATATTGCTACACATTCGAAGAGACTTTGATTGAGCCGAGAAGTTCCACTAAAATATGTAGTACCTACAAATAGCTACTAAGTACATCTAATAGAATGCCTTGTATATACATAGCAAAGAACATATTATTAGTTATTCGCGTTTCAACGCGAGTTGTAAATTATTTCGCAAATTGAAGCGAAAGCGCTTGACGAGGGACCGAAGGGTCACGGTTCTAATCGTTTTCAACTTCGCTGAAGATTTGAATGTTGTACAGACTACATGGTTGTACTCTATGCTAGTTTATTTACAGTGAGGGAAATTAATTTCTTATCAAAAGCAACACCTTATGTCAATTTGCCATTTCATTTCAACTGTCAACGAATGACAGCTAATGTGATTAGAATAAACGGGCAATTTAATAGCATAGTCAATTTGCTCAACAATTATAATTTATTTAAATAAAGTATTCTACTCTAAGTGGCTTAGTAATAACAGCCGCTCGGGTCGATCCATCAGGTTAAGCTACGCTTGCCGGGGTTGGTATGTGCATGGGTGACCATCTTTACATACCGAGACTCCTCCGTACCTCGGAAAGCACGTTAAGCCCTTGGTCCCGGCTGACATTCGTGGATCTTTAACAGTCGTTACAGGTCGTCAGACGCCCGAAAGTCTGACAACCAGTCTTACCAAGGGGTATCGTATTACCCAGTTACTGGGTTGTGGAGGTCAGATAGGCAGTCGCTCCATGTAAAATACTGGTATTCAGCTGCATCCATAGTTGAGAAAGGTTAGGTAGATTGATTGACCGTCTACTATATGCTACATACGACTTCAAAGTAAAAAGTGGACTAGTACTTGAGTATTTTCACTACTTATGAACAGTGCCAGTGCCTTTGTAGTACGCCAACTATTCTATACTTAACCTGGGACTTTAGGCATATGCCAAGTGACCACTTCAGCCTCTATTAAAGGGTGGTCATGGCAAAAGTCAAAAGAGTGGTTAAAAAGCACAGCGTGTCTAAAAGCCACTAATGGTCAGGTCGGACATGCATTATGTACTTGAGATTTCTCTTTAAAGGCTCCGCAGACGCCTGCGGCCCGACAACGCGACGAGACTCCAGTAGAACAATTTCGATGAAGTTTTCATACTACTGCTGTCTTGTGACGCCTTTCTGCGGGAGCCTTAATTTCTGCCTCTAGAAATTGTTTCATTTCTCGTAGTCTCCACTCATTCTAGATTGAGATTTTGATGATATGATTATGATGAAACTAGCTGCGCCCCGCGGTTTCATCCGCTTAAAGTCTCGATACAGAGGGAATATCGAGATAAAAAGTCCGATGTCCTATTCCAGGTCATGGTCTACCCTTGTGCCAAATTTCATCTATATCCTTTAAGCCGTTTTTGCGTGACAGCGTAACAAACAAAAATAAATAAAATATTTTTTTTATTTTTTAAATTAGGATTATCAGTAAGTTAAACAAGAATCCAGAAACTTACGAATATACTAAGTAATGATTTCCTAATCTGTATTTAGGATTCCAAACCATAACGAGATTTAAAAAAATCAGAGCCACAGCCAACAGTAGAGTAAAACAAAACGTTTCTAAAATTTAGAAACAAAACATTCGTTCCATTCCATATGCAACAACTAACAATGCAAAACAATATGCAAAATCAATATTACAAAACAAGTCACATGCAAAATAAATGCGTATTGCAAAATGTTACAAAAATATTGCAACTGAGCGCTGTGCCACAGCCTAAAAACCTATATTTTGGGGTACTGAAATGACAGGCATTCGCAAGTCGTGTGTCGAATGCATACATGCATGCATTCGAAATAACTCCGACTTGTTAGCATATTGATATCTATCCTAAAATAATGTTTTGAATTGGTTTGTTTGGATGGCGAAAAAACGTCAAGAAAAACGGGCAAAAAAAAGTCGAGAAAAACGGGGTAAAAATTCGAGAAAAATCGGGGAGAAGTATTTTTTTGCAGTAAGTTGCTTGGGAATTTCGAAAATAGGCGCTCGTTTGTAAATATTCATACTGAGGTTATATTATTTTAATGGTCGACGCCAGACGGACGGATATTCAAGCATGAAAAATTCCCCGTAGAGGCAGGCAGAGACTTGTATAAGTACACCCTCATTTTGCCAGCTATGTTTAAATCTTATGTACCGATACGTAATAGCTGGTGACTAACAACCGGGGCCCAAATTGTGAAACCCGGCTGCTGCAAAAAAATTCATAATGGAAAAACCCTCTCAGTAGCCTGCTCAGTAGGTGCACTTATGACCACTACACTAACGAAGCAGTTTTAATATAAGAAAAGAAAGAAAGAAAGAAAAATATTTTATTAGGGACATGCAATAGGTGTGAGTCGTTGGTATAGTGATGAAGCGCTACTACTGAGCATAAGATCCTGGGTTCGACTCCCAGGTCGAGCAAAGTATTATTGGGTTAGTCCATTAGGAATTTCTCAGTCAGCAGCCCAGAGTCTGGATCTGTGCTCGCTTGACAGCAATTGGTTGGCCCCATTTTACATGAGACTTAACTTAATGAACCCTTCGGTATGCTGTTTAGGACATAATTAGGACAGTGACCAAAATATATCCGCTATAGATAGGTATTCATTGTACCTACTCATACGTAATCACGAAGTAATAGCTTCATAATGAAATTAGACTTTCATTTTACAGGACGTTTGTCAATCCAGCCTGTATAAGAGAAATTACCAGCCATATATTACAGTTGCATAACAAATAATCATTTAAAATCAAACCTTATGTGTATTGGAACAGGGAGTCTTGTAATTTTCGGTAGCGGTAATAAGAGGTTGTATTCGTTATAAGGGCCACTCAAAGGGGAACAAATGTGAAACCAATTGGTAGCCGAAGGGTTTTAGATCCGTCCCGTTAATTTTCCGCGAATTTTAACCGGTTGTGGTCACCCTTTAGTTACGGAACTTTTAGATTTTATTATGGAAAGTCGATAGTCGTAACTAACTTAGAGGTAAAAGAGGAACATAATTTCCTCTAAAAGTTAGTAAAACTTAAATTTTACTCACTTTTGGGTCTGAGTTACCGGCATAGCCTGCAGAGTAAGCAAGCTGAAGTGGCAGTGGGCTGGCCATGTTTGTCGAAAGAACGATGGCCGGTGGAGCAGACGAGTCCTGGAGTGGAGACCGCGTATCGGCAAGCGTAGTGTGGGACGCCCCCCAGCTAGATGGACCGACGACCTTAAAAAGTTGGCTGGGGTAGACTGGATGCGGAAGGCGGAGGACTGGGTGCTGTGTCGCTGCCTGGGAGAGGCTTATGTCCAGCAGTGGACTGCGATAGGCTGAGTTGATTGGTTGATTCGGTGTCATAAAATTTGACGAAACGATAATGATAAGACAGCAGTGTCCTCCGTTTTCCTAACATTTATGTGCCAATTTTGATAATTATAGTGAATTCCAGTTAAGTTCGTAAGGGAAAAACTTTAAAGATTTTTAATAATTACAACTCAATAAAACTGTATTTACTTTTGTTTATTAGACTCTTGTTTTTCTTTTTCATTCTTCTTTTTTCTTGATTCTCCTTTTTTTTCGTTTTCGCATCCTTTCTGACCCTTCTCCTTCTCTGTTTAGATGTGGGTCCATAAATGTTATGGTTTAAGACATTTATTTCTCAAAATAGAATACAATTATTCACTTAGGATGAGAAACACTGGATGTACACTAAATGTTAAAAAAAATAACCGACAAACACACCTTTATCTGTAGTCATGTTTATCAATATACTATTACAACTAATCGTTAATGATAAGACAGCATTGTCCTCCGTTTTCCAAACATGTAAGTGCCAATTTTGATAATTATAGTGAATTCCGGTTAAGTTCGTGAGGAAAAACATAAAAGATTTTTAATAATAACAACTCAAAAAAACTGTATTTACTTTCTTTATTAGACTCTTGTTTTTCTTTTTCATTCTTCTTTTTTGTTTTCTTTCGCATTCTTAATGTTCCTTCTCCTTCTCTGTTTAGATATGGGTGCATAAATGTTTAAAGAAATAAACAACCGACAAACACACCTCTATCTCTAATCATGTTTATCAATATACTATTACAACTAAAAATATTTCCCAAACACTTTACAATCCAGAAATTAGCACATCTCCATGAAAATAACGTAAACAAAAAGGCAAGGGAGTCATCGTTTATATAGCTTTTATGAGTGTTATTATAATAAGCGAAATAAGCGGAGTCATATGCGGAAGAGTACGATGCGTTTGTATTCTGCCCACGCGCAGTTTTAGTGATGCGATTGCGCGCCACGCTTATGTGGCAGGGATGCTGCAGTAAGACCAGTTTTGTATTGTTTAAAAATTATTATGCAATGTGGTAGAAGGTGAAGCTAAGTTTTTATAATTGACCCAGAAAATTACAAATAATTATTTTTAATTAAATATTTATTATTATTAATTATATCAATGTAATACCTGTCTACTAGTAAAAAGGAACTAGTTTTGTTTAAAAAAAAAATGTTGTCTCTCCTTTATGAAAAATTGTTCAGTATGATAAGTATAATCCTCGTAAATATTTAGTGTATTTTTTTGTTTTTTTATTGTATCTTTCAAACTTTTGCATTTAAACTTTTAAATTTTCTTTCTTTTCCTTCTTTCTTTCTTTCTCTACGTCAAAATCTTCAAAAATTCTAAAATTTCGTATTTTTTAAGCAACCTAATTACTTACCCAAACTTAAAATTCAGTTTGCGCTTCAGCTTCCATCATTTTTCAATAGTCTTTCTAAGTCTTTCTAAAAATTAATTTAATTAAAAGATTAGCTGAGAGATGATTTTTATTTTAAATGGAGTTTAGTCTTGCCAGACCTACTGTTCTTCTCCGTTATCTTACGGTTGGATCATTGACTTGTTCGGCCAGCGAAGTTAATTTATTAACCGGCCCCGCATTATAGTAGTTGTATAAATATAATGACTTATAAAAAATGTTTAACATTCATACAGTCATCATTACGACAGGTCATTATAAATAACGGCTGGTTTTTGCGATGAAATTGCACGTAGGTGGTTTCTCTTTAGGTTAATTTTAAAATTGCGAGGTTTTAAGGAGACGAGTATGACTCTAGGTAGAATTTTGAGTTCAAAGATAAAAAGTAGGTGGTAGGAAATGAAGGGACAACTCGTCTGACATTACTGAAACTTAGAAGAAAGTACTTGCATTTACTTTAGTGTTACACCGAAGAAAAACCGGTAGGTATGTCCAAAAATTCGCAGACATATGCAGCCACCAATCCCGCATTGGGCCTTCGAGGATCCCTGCAATGGGAATAATAAAATAATTATGTCATAGCATAATTCAGCCTATAATGTTGCCGCTGCTGGGACATACGCCTCCTCTCGGTGAGAAGGGTGGGCCATAATCCACCACGCTGCCCCAGTGCTAGTTTATTAAAGGCTGATTATGCTATGTACCTATGCAAAACATATATAAACTGTCTTGCACATAGTTCTTTAATATTTTTTTTAAGCATCCATGCAGTGATGTCATTTGATATCGGTTGCTGTCATAAGTCCTTAGTACTCCTCATCTCATATTTCTACTTAGATCCACTTTTTTTAATTTAGCTGATGTTATCTTTTTATATGTACGTGTTTCTGTGAAAAATAAACCTATTTTTCATTCTTTCTTTCTTTTTGTTTTTAGATAGATGCGAAGATAATATCGCTCTTGATTTAGACTAAATAAGGAAAACGAAACGCAATATCTTAAAAAAATAATCGATTATTGGGGACTTAATTAAATAAAACGTGAATAAACTTATATGCCACAGTATAACATAATGGAATATTTGTTACTCTGCTGGTATACTCAGCACCAATTCAAAATGTCACATAATTTAAACCGAAACACTTTAATACAAGATTGTATGTACGTATGTGTTGCATTTAATATCAAAACAAGCGCATCGGCGGCGTGCGTCAGCACAACCTTGGGCTGTTCGCATTAAATACGGAAACTCGCGCGCATGTTTATTTGACTCGTAAAATTAAACTTACAGAGATGCAAGGAGCATAGATGAGACAATGTTTACCGGTAGTACACGGCGGTACATAGTAACTACTGACATTGCATTCGGTAACCAACTTTTTGTTTTGTCCGTCGAAATAGGCAGGTATTGTGATTCTCCCAAGTCCATTCTTAGACAAAAAAAAACAACCGACTTCCAAAAAAAACACTAAAAAAGTGTGCCAAAAAAGAAAATTGAAAAGCAAAGACACCGACTTCCAAAATTAAAGTTATTTTTCACCTTTTTAGTGTTTTTTTTGGAAGTCGGTTGTTTTTTTTTTTGTCTAAGAATGGACTTGGGAGAATCACGGAAATCGGTTGTTTTTTTTTTGTAAAAAGTTTTTATTTTTCACTTTTTAGTTGTGGTACCTACCCCACACAAATTCGAATACCACTATCTGCTATGTAAATAACAGTGACGGAGTCAAATGAGATGTCGTCTACATAGAATAAGTGGGAAAATTACGTAATTATTGAAGTTAACTCAAAAACTACGTAAGCAAAGTTAATAAAATGTATATGGGACCACCCCAGAAGCATGACTTTCCAAAAAAAAAAAAGAATCATCAAAATCGATTCATAATTGGCGGAGTAATCGCGTAACACACACACAAAAAAAAAATACAGACGTATTGAGAACCTCCTCCTTTTTGAAGAAGTCGGTTAAAAATACTGCACTTACAGTTTCTTTTTGGGGTCCATTGGCCGCTTCAGAATTACAAGAAGGTCCAATAATATCTGTTCATACTATTTGGAATCTTTAAATTGCCTGTGCAGTCACAGTCACGTCTGTCCCACAGGTTGGCTATGCATAGGCTACGTTAAATTCTTGAGGTGCAAGGACACATGCAACCGCTCTCCTGGGGGCCTACCACCACAGCTTACAGCAGTATTATTTTAATATTACTTCAGTGTAGGAACGAGATGAAGCTCTATAGGACGTATAGCTCCATCTCTTTCCCCCACGAAGTAAGGTTAAAATAATACTGCTGTAAGTGGTGGTGGTAGGCCCCATGGGCTGTTGACCAGTTTAATACGGACACAGAAAAAGTTGTGTATAAATCTTGCTTGACAAAGAGTCACTTCCATTCAACATAAGCTTGTGTACAAAATGCCACGTTCTGGTGAGCTATTTGGTTTTATTGCATTAATATAATGTTATTATTGCGCTTCATATGCTACTATAATTGTATTTAATATTGCCCCTTTTGAGCTCTTTATATGCCTATGTCTGAACTAATGATGTACACTGGTTTTGGTTGGATATCAACCTATCATACTCCACTGCTGGATGTATGGCTCTCACAGGCTTTATCAGTTTCATACACAGGTCTAGTATTAGAAATTGAACTGACAAACTGTGGGTGTGTGCCTTCTCTGTCCACCCCCCTTGGGGAATACGTGCACGATGTTATAACATGTGAAAATACCGGGCGCTGATCCCACCATGTTGATTGGTGATTTCAGAACATAATTTCGTTCGACGGTTAGGTAAGCTGTCACCTCAATTTTTCAGACCAAAACCATGCATTCACAGTTCTCATATGAGAATGATGTGTACATTAATAAACAGTAAAAGTCTATCCCGCTTATTCAGAAACGTTTCTTAGAGTTAAAGAGTCGTATAAACGTCAAAAATGTATGGTTAAAAAGTTGCTATTCATAACTTAACTTTAAGCAGCATTTATGAAAAAGGCTGTATATTTTTAAAGCCGTATCCGTTCTTTCCATCGGAATTGGACGCCTTCCATCTGGTGAGAATGGAAGGATATCTCCTACCGATGAAAACCCCTCGTTCACTACTTCACCCAGAACATGGACAATATAATCATATAATCTGATAAAACAAATTACTATTATCCCTACGACTAATACTGCTTTAATCCCCGAAACTCGAGATCGAAACTACCCTCCTCCCGACTTGATTGGTAAAGTTATCTCGAGTGACACACTCCAGTTGATACTTTTACATGAACACGTCTAAGTCTATCACAAAACTCTGCAAGCAAGTTTCAGGAACTTGTGAATTCATTCGTCTGTCTGGCAGTTTCGGCGGCTTGATGGAAGGTACTGGTGTGGAGAATGGCGAGCCAAATGTTGGGTGGAGCTAGCTAAGTGTATTTTACTTGGACTCGATTTTTTTTCATTTTGTCTGATTCTTTTAACTTTATCAGAATACCAGCGCTGCGGTATTTGTTTATTTTTTCTCAAATATCGTAGCATTATGCTGAGATAGGAGCCTTTTTGGCCTTGCACAGGTTTTCTTTGCCCTTGTGTTTTTATTTTTTATTACTTGTTTTACTGATTTTGTTAGTTTTAAGTGTATCATTTCCTGTGCGTGTCCCAAACAAAATATTTTTATTTTTTTCTTATATGTGTCACAAACACCACGATATCTGATCCACTCGTAAATCGGCGGGGCCTAAATAAGCCATTCACCCCGGCTGCCCGAATCGCCTTACACCATGTGCCTGTTCACTAACATCATTGTGATGACTAACAGGCTAGCTACCCTCACGTACGTCACACAAACGTATGAGTGACCTATAGTTTGTATGAACTAGTGTTCACCCCAACTGTCAAGTCTACCTAACACTTCACTCACCAACATGTTGCTTGACAAGCTCGCTACCCTTTTCTCCCGCACGTCTCACAGACGTGGGCTGCCTAAACCCGACGGGGCCTACACCAGCCGTTCACCCCAGCTGTCAAGACTAACCTAACCTAACACTTCACTCACCAACATGTTGCTTGACAAGCTCGCTACCCCTTTCTCCCGTACGTCTCACAGACGTGTGAGTGACCCGACGGGGCCTACACTAGCCGTTCACCCCGGCTGTCCAGACGACCTGTTACACACTTCACTTGCTACATCATCATTATGAACACCATGCTGTATTTTATGTGATTAGCATCCTAATACCATTTTTATCGTTCGTTTAATAGAGTTTGGTAGACTACATGAAAGAAGTAACGCTTGTTGGAGAATTACTTATGGCGCAAAAAATAGGCTTTCTAAAGACTCTTTTGGAATGCTTTAACCTTAAACCCTTCATTTAGGTAATCCTAGAAAAAAAACTGGTAATTTTGTTTAAAAGCGTTCCATAATTAAAAAAATATCTAAATAAAAACTTTGGCGGACAGTAAACGCACATAGACGTAATAACAATAGAACTTGAATTGTGTCTCATTCACTGTCCGCCAAAGTGTTAAACTGTAATTTTATTGTTGTAAACCATCAAAATGAATAAATACCGACATCTTTAAATGCCAATGTGACAACATTTTGCAAGCAAGTAAGTCATTGACTGACAGTGCAATTTTTCATGCAAATAATAAAGTGTGCAAACTATGAATCTAATGAAGTCCAGACTGACAAACGACAGAAAGATCAAGTGTCACATTGTAATAGACAACAGTTTTCATAGATACTTTTAGTGTTTTTTAGAGTCATAGAAATAATAGCAACAAAATGTCCTGACACTACCTGACACATGGGTTTTTTTCTGAATGATATTAATTATCTTAGTACATTCAAGATTTCTCGTGGATAACAGGAGTACTTGACCACATGAACCAGGAATTTCTTAAACTTTTCGGTATAAGAACCACAATATACCTCTAGAATAGGAACTTAGTTCGAATTAGCCTTCTAGATACCTTGCAAGCTTGTCATCATCATCTGCCTAGCCTTTTCCCAACTATGCTGGGGTCGGCTTCCAGTCTAACCGGATGCAGCTGAATACCAGTATTTTACATGGAGCTACTGCCCATCTGACCTCCACAACCCAGTAACTGGGTAATACGATACCCCTTGGTAAGACTGGTTGTCAGACTTTCGGGCTTCTGACGACCCGTAACGACTGTCAAAGATCCACAAATGACAACCGGGACCAACGGCTTAACGTGCTTTCCGACGCACGGAGGAGTCTCGATATGTAAAGATGGTCACCCATCCACGGACCAACCCTGGTAAGCGTAGCTTAACCTGATGGATCGACCCGTTCGGCTGTTACTTAGCCACGAGCTCCTCTAAGCAAGCTTGTGTTATACTTAAAGCTATATCCAATAACCGATTTTGGGTAACGCTCATTCAAAGCAATACCTAATAAGATTACATTTAAAGAAAACAGGTTCAGACAATAATGTAATTTTCCATACAGAATGTTACGGCGTAAACTTCAAAAATACTTCCTACAATAACAGCACAAAGAAAACACTTGAGCACTTATTCAAATAAGGGTCCAAGGTCCCACATAATTGACTTCTACATTTCTAGTACTAAGCCCTTTGTCATTTCCGTGTAGCCCTCATACTTCGCAACAAAGACCTATGAAAGTGCACTGACTCATCGTCTGGTTAATTACGACGCAGTAATTACGGAGTTATTGTTCAGACAGACAGACAGACAAATTAGGGTTCGGTTAGGAAAATCAATTTGTTAATTAATTTCGGGTGTGAGATGAGTTTTGGGCTTTCGATGTTTGTTATTCTTTGTTTTATTGGTCGAAGTTTTATATTTATACCAGAATGTTTGTGGTTGCTTATAAAATCGTGGGTTTTAAGTTGGCTAGGTTGAAATATCTTCCTTTCCTTTATTTTAATTTTACTATTTCAGCTGTCATTGCCTGTACTGTCTTAAGGAAGTGAATTTCTTCCTCTTCTCACTTCTTCTTCTGACTTCTTCTTCTCGTCTTCCAGCTGGAAGGTAGTTTAACTAAATAACAACAAAACATCACGCCTGTATTCCCTGAAGGGCTAGGTAGAATTTTATAGCTTAATCATTTACAAAATAATAGTTAGCGATCAACATTAAAAACAAAAAAATCATATATCATCAGGCCTTGCTTCATCGACGGGTTAAGCAGAAGTGTACCCATACCCATTTGTGACAGTAGGTACTACCACAAAATAATAATCAATGAAAAATAATCTGCGGAACCAAGACTTTAATACTAATTAAGTATGCAAAGTATGACCCAGTTTTATCATTTCAATACTGCGTAAAATTTTCAGTCGCTCAGCGTTTGTTAGTCATAAAAATGATTCATTGCCTTAATGTTTAAATTGCAAACAAAATCATAATTGGTGCTAGTTCATATTTTTAGATCTTAAAACGTAGTTTGTATGTATGTGTCACTTTTATTTTCTGGTTTGTAAACAGATGTGTTAATTTCCGTGTGGTAACTTTATAATAATTTGTTTATTTAGAAATTTTATACATATCATTGCGCCTGTATTCACAGAAGTCTACAGCAGAGGTGCACCTCTGCTGTAGACTTCTAATAATACTATGTTGCACCATAGTATTATCTACATTTCACCAGTTATGTTTAAGGTCCATGTACCTTACCTTTACTAATAGAAAAACCCTACAACACTACCCGACATGGGAATCGAAACCCAGGACCTCGCGTTCGTCAATAGCGCTTATGCCACTAGACCAAAGTTTTAGTCAGATATCCAAAAAAAATTACAACTTCTTTGAATTAACAGACATTATATTTTCATTACATAGCTAAACTAAAACTAAATAGTCTAGTATAGATTAGCAGTTAGTTTGTGACTAATATGTCTCGATAATTGTGTACTGTAGCTAGACACTGCTGTTTACTTCAAGCCTCTTGTCGCTCATAGGGTTGGCAAAAACATGGAACAAACGATTATTATGTGGGTGAATTATTATGGTGTGGCTTTAGACACCATAGGATTTTTGGACATTGATTTATGTTATCGCCTAATCCTTACATATTATAAAACAAAGTCCTCCGCCGCGTCTGTCTGTTTGTCTGTCTGTTCGCGATAAACTCAAAAAATACTGCACCGATTTTCATGCTTTTTTCACCATTGGATAGAGTGGTTCTCGAGGAAGGTTTTAGTATATAGATTGTCAAGACATCAGCTAGTTCGATAAATAAACATTTTGTGTATCAATTTGTTCTTGATAGCAATAATAATGCATTGGTGATTTCTTATTCATCATCATTGGCAGGCCTGGTTCCACTAATGGCTCAATACAGGCATCCTCTGTTTTGTGCTGCCATGCTTTCCATGTGCGAGTCTCATCAAACGACCTTTTATTGATTCATACTATTTGAATAAATACAGATTTTTTTTACGAAAAATTCATTTTTGAAAAGTTACAATATATTAATTTCTCAAAAACTTACCATATCATTCATCCGAATTTCGCAGTTGTTTTTTTAAATTCACAGAAAAAAGTTAGATATTTTAGTTTCCCATAATTTTCTGTGCTAACCCTACAGTCGTCTCCGGTCTTTACTTTTAATCTCTCTTTATTTTCTGTCCGTACGAGAAAGTGTTACGTATTTGTCTTTTCTCTAACGACTCCACCGGACTGGAAACAAGAGATTGTGTCTTAATACAGACAGTTATACTGTTTTAATCTATATCACTGACATAGAGACTTCTTTACAACTAAAAGATTTTGTGAAGATTTTTTCTTTGCAATTTTATGCGACTTTTAGTCGTAATTGGCGATTCAAAGATTATAAGGTGAATTTTAATAACCTAACCTAATATGTTGGCTTCGGTAATGAAGCTAAATACCAGTATTATACCCAGTATTATTTACCCAGTAGTATTATACCAGTAGTATTATGCCTATCTGACCTTCTCAACCCAGTTACTGGGTAACTGGAAATGGCAAGGTGGTGCTCTTCGTAAGACGGGTTGGAAGACTTTCAGACTTAAATAGCCTTCATTTGTAGTTACTTAGAATATAGGTATCTACATCCTGTGTACCGTCGGCAGTCCCGGAACCACCTTGCTGATTGACTTTCTTATTTAGCCACGGCATGAGCGATTCCTAAATAGTTCATGCCTATTCGAGAGAAAAAAAAAAACAACCGACTTCAAAAAAATTACGCAAAAAAGGTGAAAAATAAAATTAATTTCGGAAGTCGGTGGCAAAAAACGAAAATTGAAAAGCAAAGACACCGACTTCCGAAATTAATTTTATTTTTACTTTTTTAGCGTTTTTTTTTAAGTCGGTAGGTTTTTTTTTGTAAAAAGTTTTTTTTTTCCACTTTTTACTTGTGGTACCTACCCCACACAAATTCGAATACCACTACCTGCTATGTAAATAACAGTCAAAGAGGGAAATAATTATATCGTCTACATACGCAAAGTGGGAAAAATACGTAATTATAGAAGCTAACTCAAAAACTACGCATGTAAAATTAATAAAATTTATATGGGACCACTTCAGAACTATGACCTACCAAACAAAAAAGAAAGATCAAAATCGATTCATAATTGACGGAGTAATCGCGTAAAATATATGCAAAAAAAAGAAAACATACTGATGAATTGAGAACCTCCTCCTTTTTGAAGAAGTCGGTTAAAAAGAGATTATGCCAAAAAGGTTGGAATAATCTCTAGCACCAATTTACAAGTCCTCCTGCCAAGTGTGGTGATTAATTATAGTAAGTAACCACTGGGCCATCATTGAGAGTAGTGATGGCCCAGTGGTAACGGCCCCGACTTACGAGTAGTAGGTCGCGGGTTCGAACCCAGACAGATGCTTTACTTTGATGAAATAATTTCATAACCATTGCTCTCAAAACGGTAAAGGAAAACATCGCGAGGAAACTCGTCAAGTCTTAAAAATTCGAAGACATGTGACATCTACCAACCCGCACTGGTCCGGCGTCGTAGATGCCGTAGACCGCCCACTCTCTCTCGAAGAGAGGAAGCCTGTTTCCCAGCAGTGGGAATATTATAAGCTGATTATGTATGTTTCATTGACGATGTGGCAACGCTTAAGGGCCTATGTCCATCAGTGGACGTCTTTTAGCTGAAATGATGAATACTTTGTTGATTGCTTGTAGAATTTATAAAGAGATCAGTGAACCTTAACAGGTCGATTCAATTAATAATCAAACATTTACTTTGGACAGAATCCATTACTTTAAGTGGCTTAGCTTTATCACTTCGGGAAAGCACATGTTTAGAATAATTTGTCTGAAACATTGTCCGTTATTTTAACGGTTTGTCGCTTAATCCATTTTTCCCGGTAACATTATCATACATAGTAGTACAAAAAGAAGATACATTATCTACATTGCCGTTATAACAACACGTGCTACACAAAAATGAACCTTACTTAAGTGAAATAAGGACAACATATCACTTTCAGAACTGTATATACGCTTAATTGTGGTAATGCACACGTTTTGGCTCAGTTTCATTTGGCCTTGAGTTTGAAATTGCTTTTGCCATCAATCATACAGAAATGGACTTTATTTGGTAAACTTTAAAGGACTTTAGACGTGAAAATATAAGTTTGCACCGAGGACTTGACATTTGTTCAGTTTATGTTGACAGATTTAATTTTATGAGACACTGAATTAGTATTTTGCTTCCCAAAGGACTAGACTGGTTTGAATAAAGCCAGTAACTCCTCGTGTCAAAAATAGAGAGAATTATTGCATAGTTGGGCTTGCTGATAAACGGACACGTGGTGGCTAAATGGCTAACGGGGAGATCGAGGGTTAAGCGAGGATAAACTGTGTTAGCCACATAACCAGGGCTAGCATAGGACCTTTATTATTAAATAATGACTCTTAAAAATGAAAAACCCAAAAAATATCCAAAGGCCCATGTTATGGCTTGAATAGTGAAAAGAAGCCGCATCAGGTTTTTTATTTTTTGTATGTATTAGGGTAACAACTGGCTCAGTGACTAACACCCAGTGACTCTAAATTCTTCGATTAAATTGGATTATAATAAACCGCCATCAAACTCTTTCGGCCACTATTTAAAAGAATACTATTTACTCTTACAGAATATCCTATTCCAGAATACTCTTCCGAGGGCCAATTTCACCTAACTCTATTAGTTTCTAAATGGTATTTTTTTTTTATAGTCTTAATGAAACTAATTAAAAAACTATAGGGTCTTCTCATCTTTTTAATTGATTGTAACGTTTTAATTAAAAATAATTATATAATTAATCAAGAGACAGTTCGTATTTGAAAATCAGTCTAAACATTTAATGGAACATGTAATAACCAACAGAGTTTGGTGAACTTGGGTCCAAATCTCTCCGAAAACAGTTGATGCTACCTGCTAATCTATCCCAGAGCTTCAGCCTTCACTAATGAGATTGCTAGAGGTCTACATCGGTACAATCGCTAGGTATGTGGTGCGGCTAATATTCCTTGTATATTGCACGTCACGGTCGCAGGTCAGTCACCGCGTCTCGGCGTCTTACACCTAGACTGTGTTTGGAACCCTGGACGTACGAAAGGAGGTTTGCTCAGGATTGTAGAAAAGTGTATCCCTGCCTCGTTGTCCTCTGCCTCAGGTCCTGGGTTCGATTCCCCGGTTGGCCAAAGTGTTATTGGGTTTTTCCGTATGGATTACTCCGTACTGGCGAAATGTGGGTGTGCAATAGGTACCTACATATCTGCCTAACCCTTCGGGTAATACAGGTGTGATGTTATGTTATGTTAAGTTAAAGATAACCGTCCTCTGCTACGGGGGATGTGTACGGAGGGCTTGCCACGTTATATGCGTATACATCCGAGCGTAACGTCGCCGTGGTCCGCAGAGGACGATCCCGCCGAAGCTAAGTACACGTGTGTGGCTTAGCCGTAGGAGCACCTTAAAGCATTAATCCTTGCATATTTTTGTGCATGTTACCGGCATGTCGTGTATTTCTGGCTTAATAATAGAAAGACTGATCCTATTGTGGTAGGCCGTTTTAGTGCATGTCATGTTAAAGCCATACTTTTATCAATTAACGAGAAAGAAATAGAACTATACTGGGCGAATGGCATTTTTTCTTTTACTCGTAACGTATCTATAATGTTCCACTGTTCGGCAAAGGTCTCCTCCATTTATCTTTGTCCATTGCTTTTTCGGGCCAATCAATCAAGAACGAGTCCGAATCGTCACATCAGCGTTTATTAGGCCCAGCTCGGTGCTGATACATATCTTCAAGCAACCTCTGCGGGACGACCCTGGCCCATTCGGCGATATGCAGCCGCGAGGCACACTTCCCTCTTTAATTTCTTACCAAAAATACCTACACTTTTTGATGTGAAAACTTCTTTAGGCGCCTTGAACTTTATGGATGAATAAAAATCATGGAACTCGCGTCATCGTCACCGTCACGCTTGAAGAAATGTTTTTAGCGCCATCTACCGTCTACCGTTTGAATTACGTTGGGGTTACGCATTGTTGCATAGTTTTCACTTCTATCGGCAGTCCCTAAAGACAGCCCCACATGTTTTTTAATTGTTTCTTTTTTACTTGTAGTTACGTTGTTTTGTGTTAGAAAGAAACCTTTCTTTCTTTCTTTGTTCTTATGCATCCTACAAGTGTGACCTACCCAGTCCTACCGTATTTTCGCCACCTCCATAATTATCCTATCCCTATCCACATCCAGGACAGTGTCTCGGCATTTTGTATATACATACTTATAAACATCAATCGCCCACGGGGACGGCCAGACGGCTTGCGATATTTAAATTTTGAGACTTTAACTTTTATAGCCATTTTGTTAAGCGCTCGCTCGAGGAAATGGCAAATGGGAGACGTGATTTTTAAGAGGATGTGAATACGTTACTGTTTCGAGCGATTCAATTTATGGGTAGCTCTTGTTTATCAACGTTCTAAGCGTTTTTCTTGTTATATAGTACTAGCTACGCCCCGTAGTTTCACCCGCGTAAGTCTCGATCCCGTGGGAATAACGGGATAATAAGTATCCAAAAAAAAATTAAAAGTCATATCTTCAAACTAGACTGAGACTAGACTATTCGAACGTCAAAATTACATAAGACAGTCTCCCAAAATGCCCACCCTTCACCTTCCTAGTGCTTTAGCTGGAAAGAAGAAGTGGCGCAACAAACTATCCACCAGCACAGCTGTCTGTTCAGTTAGAAAAAATGGATTTTATACAATACCTAGTATGCAAAATCATTTACATTACGCAACACAAAACATTAATCTAATTATTAGCCATATTTTATTTTTTTCTTGGACCGCACCTTTCTGATACTTACTTGCATTTGGTCAAAACAAAAATTTATTACATATTAATGAAATTGAACTGTATAAACCGGGTAAGGGCAAATTAATTGAATATTTCATATGTGCCTACAACCTACTAACATTTTACGACACATTGACTGCGTCGTAAAATGCTATTTACCAATTAATTAATGGTACCAATCAAAATAATATTAAATTAATTTATACGAAGTACGGTCCGGGACAGAATTGTTTTGGCGTTTTTGAACCCATAACTTTGAAATGAGGAGCAAGTGAGAAGAATGTAGATGATGAGCATAAGAAAGAGACAGACAGAGGAAAGATGAAGGAGGAAGTGAACACTTTGAAGACTGT
Organism: Lithophane semibrunnea; assembly: GCA_947363905.1. Taxonomy (NCBI): domain Eukaryota; kingdom Metazoa; phylum Arthropoda; class Insecta; order Lepidoptera; family Noctuidae; genus Lithophane; species Lithophane semibrunnea. Next base: position 1,780,670 of record OX376205.1, read on the forward strand.
TGATAGAGATGAATGGAAAAAACCGTGCATACAACGCAAAAAACTTCAAATATGATTCGCAACCTACAACCTGACACTGACCTGCAAATTGCAAAAAAAATTAAGAAAATTTAAATTTTTACCGCATCCCCCTTAACACTTGGAGAGACACTAAACGCTAATAGATGTTATAACAATAAAACTTCTATTGTGTCTCGTTCAGTGTCCTTGAATGCGTTAACCTTCATTATTATTTACAGTTCGTTGCTCTTGTTTCATCATTATTATAGAAATCGCGAACAAAAACAACAGCTTTCATTATTAAAGTTGTACTGTTCTAAACTGTATGAGACAGCCGTTTTCTTTTTGCGATTTCAAAGTTGTTCCTATAGTGAAAGTTATTCAGTTTGGTGGTCTAAAACACCTCTTAAAGTTTGTAAAGTTAATTTTTTAACACCTTAGTACCTGCAGGCGTAGCATGAGCACCGTTTTGTCGACGGAAGAGTAGACAAAAATGACGTTTCCTGTACACAGTAGACAGTACGAGACGGCAGCAAAGTAGAAAGAGTCAACTGCACTTTTTACGAAATTCACTCTTTTACATATTAATTTGACTCAGAATTCTTCGTTTTGTCATAGGATTTTTGTCACTGTGATTTTGACAGTAAGGATAGAAAACTTTCTTCCGAAATAGTCTTCGTATAAAAAGACGTAGACAAATAACGTTACAAATGAAAGACAAAATGACAAATTGTAGAAACATTTCTACGGTGGATGTCAAAAATGAAGAAACAAACTGTCACTTTGTATAGAAAAAGCTATGTCTATTCTTCGTAGAGATAGAAAGCGCCATGTTACGCCTGCTGTTATGGTTAAAGGGGGACACCAATGGAAAGACGGTTTAAGGATTTCAATAATAGGTTTATTAACCTTTTCTTTATATATTAGAAGGTGCGTTTTAATAGTATCTATTACGTGAGACTATATATAGATAAGCATATAATTTATGTATGTATGTATATATTTATTGTATATGTAACACAGACTACCTGCAGTACTATCTCTCTGTCTCCCTTTAAATCCATCCAAAGGTTTTGTTTACAAGATCGCTTTTAGCGATAAGACCGCCCATTTTGTTCTAAATTTATTTCTGTAATTCGTATGGTGCTCATAATAAAGAGTTAGTCAACTCAGCCTATAGAAGTCCACTGCTGGACATACGCCTTTCCCAAGCTGTGCGACAACAACCTGAAAGAGGAAATTGATTACAGTGTCGTGGGATAAAATTATACACATCGGCCCGAGTACACTGCATGCCTCTGAAGAGTGAGGGAGAAAGTGTGAATTTGGTCCAAACGAAAATCCAAGATGGCGGCTGCAAAAATTTTAAATTTTTAGTCATTGGTGTCGTTTTCATAGTTTTCGAGGATGCTAAATCCGATCGTGAAGTCAAAATATAATTCCAAAATGGATGAATCTATGAACATTTTAAAAAATTTCATCATGGGTATCATGGTTTTCGAGGGTGCTAAAGCCGATAGTGGGGTCAAAATGTGACGGGGGTCCCCAGAACGCACACGTTTTTTTAAAATTCTATTCTACTGTGTGACTACAAGCCAAATTGGAGGAGAATAATTAATCCCAACACTGCTTACCCAAAAACTAATAATTAATTTTTGAGTAAGCAGTGTTAAATACTATTAATTTTACATGAATAATCATTATTCATGTAAAATTAATAGCATTTAACACATTTCAGACCATTAAACATTCAATAACACGTAGAAATTGTTAAGTACCAAAAACAAAACTCATTTGTAGCTCAAAATGTCGTCATTACGGAGTAAAATTAATAGCAACTTTCGATAATGGCCGCCGAAATTACTGCGATATCGAATTTAATTACTCGGGAAAATTATAATGTAGCGAACGTTTCGATATAACAGCGCATCACTATTATCGATATTGTGGCTCATCACTACGGGTTATATTTGATTTTGTATTAAACCTCCAACTGTCAGTAACGAGACACAATAGAATTTTAATTGTTATCGGCCTTCTGAAGGCCAGTCAACAGCTGAGCAGGCCAAGACTACTAATTTACAAACGTTATAATGGTGTTTTTGACAGATTTGCCATACAAAATCTGTCAAAAACTCAAGAATAGAATAGGTTGGCCCTGGATAGGTTGGAGACTTTAGTGTAGTAGTTGAAAGAATATGTGTGTTTGATTCTCAAGTAAAGTATTCTAGTTCTTTTAATGGTCATTTTCCCGTAATTCACAATTACGGGATAATTACGATTAGAAGAGAGAAGTTTGTCCCGAATAACTAAAGAAAGAAACGTAAATAGATAGTAGTATTAGTGTACTACAGGCCTTTATTTCTGACTACCCCTACCTGAAAGTGGCGTTATATTATGCAGTAGTTATGTAAAGCAACAATATAATTCAAAGCAAAGCTATGTCACTCAATTAACGAACTCAGATCCAACCATCTGGTGCAAACATGCTTATTACGTATGTATTTAATTACTGTTTAGACAGCAAACTAACATCAGACGAATTAATTAATTAATTAGATTAAACTATCAACCTTAGTAGTCAATCTAAGAAAAAGAAAAACCGGCCAAGTGCGAAACCGGCCAAGAGAGGACATTTTAACACTTTAAAATGTCCTCTCTTGGCCGGTTTCGCACTTGGCCGGTTTGTCACGCCCCACAACGCGCGTACCGTTGTAGTCACATACGCGGTTACAATTCAATACCCTTGTTGTCAAATTAGCGTGCCCATCAAAGAAACGATCGCTTTTGTCGAGTTTCATATGAGGTGAACTACGAAGGGGTGGGTGGAGGTGGTAAAGAATTACCTTCCATGAACATTGTAAAAGTGATCAGTGCCACAGTTAAAGTGTAGCATCTAAAGTACTTAAAGAAACATTACCTCTCTGTCGAATGGGTACAATGTGTGTAGTATACTGATATTTTGCCACTTATGCTTAAGTGTCATTTCCATTTATCAGACACGAAAGGCCCTTTGTACACGGCACGATTTCTTTACGGTACGGTGTATAAACCGTGCCATAGAAAAAAACGTGTATATCAATAAGCATCCATAGTGATCCATACAACACTGAAGACCGTGCCGCAGACTCGGCGTATAAACCGTGATTTTTCGCAGCAAGAAAAACGTATGTGTACAAACGGCCAAATCCAGACGCCAGTCTACGCTGGGAATGCATATTATATTTATTTTTTATGCTCACTTAGGCTGTCAAGACATCGCCAAGCGGTTGGTCGACTCTTCACGTGACCAGAGGGCTAGCCTATTTTTCGGCCAATGAATTAGCATTGCCATACAACGTGGTAATGCTAATTGCTCTCAAAACGGTGAAGGAACACATCGTGAGGAAAACGGCATGTCCTAGAACCAAAAAATCGAAGATTTATGTGACATCTACCAACTCGCACTGGGCCCGGGTGGTAGATTACAGCCCACTCCCTCTCAAAGAGAGGAGAGCTGTGTCCCAGCAGTGGGAAAAATAAAGGCTGATTACTGAAATACGCAGAGTTTTACCAACAGTGGAAGAAGGCAACGTTATTTTGTTTGAAGAAGTGTCAACTCCAAAAGTATTTTTACAGTCACAAAACAATTCTCGTTGCAATTGTCAATTGACATCCCATTGAAACGATTTCATATATTTTTGAAAATGATATTTCGATATGAATTCAATGCTATAGAAATACTTATGTGATACATAAACATAAGTTGTAATAACTGTTGATATGTGAATTTGTGTGTTTGTTGCTGTTTAGGCTGGTTTTATTGTTACGCGTTCAGAGATGTATGGGGTAGTAGTTGCGTTTCAAAGTCGCGCGCCTGAGAAGCGTCGTTCGGTAAACGCGCGCTATTCGCCGGCGCTGTCGAAGCGCGCGCCGCTCGTGCGCTTCTACGGCCAGTATGCGTTTTAGTGTGACGCCGTTGAGACGCGCCGAAAGATATTTGTTCGTTCATATTGTACACGACTGTCTCACAGCAGCGGAACGCGCGGAATGATTAAAAAAAAAAGCTCTTGATCATCTTCAACCACTGCGCATGACAGTCACATCCTTCAAAACCTCCTGAATACTCAGAAAAAAAGATAAATCATTGAACAAAACAAATTAACACATAAATAAACCATACACAGCGAATAAAATCTTCAATCGGAACATAAAAAAAATCGCACGCGTCCGTGACACACTAAACTAAATCGTCAAGTATAAACGCACGGAATCGGATGCAATACGCACGATAAATGAAAATGGTCGGGAGTTCAGTGCCGGCGGCTACAAAAGGCAAGTCGTAAAACAACCGGATTAGGGGTGGACAGAGAGGCAGTAGGCCATTAGGTAAGCTGAATAAAGAGAAAAAAGAATATTGGATAAAATAAGAAGAAAATGATGTTTTTTGATGGATTTTTTGCGAACGAAATGGTATTGGTGGCCCAGCCAGCCAATTAATGGATTAGTGCTTTGATTAATTAATTTACATGATATTAAACGGTGTTGTAATGTTAGTTTAAAATGGATAGATAAGTTTCCGCAGTTCTCCAATAACTTTTACAAGTTGCGACTACAAAATGTTCTCAAAAAATCACCAAGTTACTAGGCCTTACGTATCTATACATTTCTATAATTTCATGAATTTTTAGCGACGCCTTATGGTGGAATCTGACGATCGGCAATATTGCAGACGGACACGCACGGCAGACGACCACAGACCGCCACGCACCGCGTACCGAGGAACTTCCGATGTCTGCGATACCCCGCACGTACACCTTCCTACGGTCCGTCGTCCGGGCTCGTCGGTTTCCGTCCGCAAAATCGCGGATCGTGGGATTTCGGTATTAGAGTGAAAACCTCGGAAGTGTAAAAGAAGTAACTTTTCAGGAGGAAGAAAAAACTTTGTGCTGTAAAATGTTTGTACGATTTTTTCACGCCAAACTGACGGATGCGAGTGTTTACGAGGTTCTCATTTACTGTCATAGGTGGCGCTACGAGTGTCTAACGAAGAAATTAGTAATTTTCTTTCTAGAAACGCAATAACATTTTGAGCAAAAAAATGCTATCCCGAGGTTTTCACTCTTAGGCGACCTTTTGCTGCTTGGTGGCACGATTCGCCTGGATATTTTTTTTTTAAAAGACTATTTAATCTTTCTGCAAATCTTGTATAAATAGCATTATAATTCTTTCTTCGGCGTCGTAAATCATTCAAAATAACCCGCTACCCGCTACTTCCGACCCGCTTGTTTCAAGTCCTCTACCTAATTCCCTAAACTTGCAACCAGAGCCTCTAGCACCGCGGCTATTGGCCGAGCTATAAAACGAAGCCGTAATAAAACTAGTCCCTTTCCACGCATCCATACATCACTAATGATTTACAACGTACATTGAACGCTGGGTATGAGCGATGGTAAACTCTCCTATAAACTAAACTGTCAATGTATAGCGAAGCGTGAGATATATACAAGGTTTTATGACCTGGATCCGCTCGTTAAGTTAGGTGCAAAATATTTGATAGCGTCATGTTAAAGTTTTTACGAGTTCGCACAAGATAATTACGCGTCTATTGTTTTGTGGGATTGTTTTTTAAATGCGTTTTTATGTGGGTAGTTTGTAAGGACTTTGTATGGACCTTTTGTAGTAAATTATGACTTAGAGTTTACTGGACTTGAAGTCTTAAAAGATACTATGGTAATGAGACAACATAAAGCAAGCTTAACACGACCGTCCTGAGCGATCTAGTGATGTGGTCCTAGCTTAGACTTAAATATAACTTAATTCAATCAATATAATAATGTAAGTTGGTTTAAGTAATGAGGTCCTCGGATCGATTCCGGGATCGGTAAGTGCGGTGGCTGTCGGACTGCATAGATGAAGAAAAAACGGCGCGTCGATACGTTTGTAATTTATTACAAAATCAAAAAGTTGAGTAATCGAAAATAAAAACAAGCAAGTCCTGCATTCAAATAAGACGTTCTTGTTACTAAGTACCAACGTTCGTTGATATTCAATACAGATACATATTTTGGATTAGAACTCAAGGTAAAAGGTTAATTTCCTGTTCGATCGAGATTTGTTTTTCAAAACGTGTTTTGGTAACAACCAAGTTCTGAGTTATAATAAAACCTATATTCAAGTTTAACACATTTTTTTTCCGCTACCACTAAATATATAGATTTGGCAATAGTTTTTTTTAGACAAGCGTACTTAGAACATTTGCCTCTTGTCGTTGAGACTGGAATCGTCTAGGACAGACTGTTTATTTACTCCACCTTTCCATAAACAGCATAAATTCAGGACGAAGCAATAATACTAGCAATATTTACGTAACCCACAGTTAGCGACGATTATCGCGACAGTTAAGGCAGATTTATCTCTACAATAAAAGTAAACACTGAACGCTTTCGACCAAGCACCATTAGTGAGAGGGATTCCCTGAGTGAGTGGCCTGAGTTACAAGCGGTAGCGACTCGCTGGCGCTTGTTGAATTTCGGAATAACTGAGGACATTCCTGATACTCCATAGTAGAAATATATATTCGAAAAAGTCAGCGGTGTCCCTGCCTGCACCCTCATTGCGTAATACACGATCAATCACAATCCGAATCGTTTTGAAACAGATTGCTAATCCATTGCTTCATTAGTTCGAAAAAAAAGAGACACTAAACGTCAATAGGTTTTATCAACAAAACTTCTATTTTGTCTCGGGTCCTTAAATGCGTTAATTTTGTCTAGCTAATCTAACCTAAATTCTAGAAAATAAAGAGATCTTACGTTCACCTTTTGCGTGGCGTTCATTTTATAAACCGGTTAAAAAAAATAATCTGACACGCCTTCCAAGGTTCATAAGCTGATCTAATCTCCGCTTGTCCTCTATAACTTGCACCATGATTATGTATTAGTTGATGGGGGGCGGGAGTTTGGTGAAATGTTCTGAACTGCCTTAGAGAGCTGATTGTCAGAACGAAATGGAATGAACTGTGTGTTCAGAACCGGTACCTTTGCTACTACTGGTTATAGCTTAGAAGGTAAGCAACAGTTTAGGAGGTAAGATGGCGGTAAGTGCCGATTCCTCGCTTTGAAATAAGTGTTGCAATTGCCTCAATTTTGAACGCTCTTTCTGAACAGTGAATGAAACTGAACCACCACGCTCGGGTTGGGGACTTCTAAATCGTGTATACTTGGCTCCAGTCGTAAGTTTTGACTTCTATCGTGTAGTCATAGGTCACATACACCGTTTTTCATGTTGCAGAAAAATGCTAAACGTTAAGTTCCCTCTATCAGCGTCAAATCATAAAAAATCTTCTATTACACAGTGAATCTGCAAAGTGAAATAATATTACTTACCTCCTGTCCTAGTTTATTAATTAAGAACTATATTACATAATTTAATCATTATTAGAGTTTTTTTTTAAATATGTTTATCCATAGTTTTCCAAACTCTTATAAAGGGAAGCAACTTTTTTAGGTAGATATTGATGCAAGAGCATGAGATGGAGATTCATATTTCATTATACAAATATAATTTACGGACTGTTTACAATACGTTAATTTCCTTCAGCATACGATCTAACCAAGAACATACTTGCTTGTTGGCAGTGAAAGTAGAGGCAAAATTGATAAATATGAGTCAGCAGCCAGTTGCGAAAGGTCACGCCACTCGCCAAACCTGTATCGTCAAGCTTTTACTTTTTGAGGTAAGCAGAGTACGCGGTCATTCGTTGTTTTCCGGAGGATTGCCCATCACTTTACAGAACCAGTGGACCTAGTGCTGAAATAAAACTAAAGCTAAGTGTAATAAAAAGATTTTAGTGGGAAAATGATGAAAAATATTACACACTAGCTTCGTGTCCGCGACTTCGTCCGCGTGAAATTGATTGTTCTCTCGACCCACCTCGTCGCATCGCATCGCCCGCCCGCATTACTACCTCGTTTTCGCCTAGCGTCCTTTCTGATTTTTGTTCATTTTGCTCAGCTCCTTAAGGTCGTGGTGTGATGTTAAATAGACTATAACCTTCCTCAAAATTGGGCTAACAAATGCAAAAATAAATTTTCTAATCCGACTTGTATAGTAGTTCCAGAGATTAGTACACACGGCTACACATCTAGCTATACATATCCAGTTTATGCTGGTCTCGCAGTGTATAGAATTTCCGTACAATGCGAGGTCCGCTTATACTGGAAATGTATAGCTTGATGTGTAGCCGTGTGTACGTCCAAACAAACAAACAAAACAAACTTTTCATCTTTATTATTGGTAGTATAGATGTTGAAAGCACAAACCAAACGTTTTGACGGATACAAAATAAATGTTATTTGCGAAACGAGTATTTTCAATTCAAAAATCGTTCGAAATTTCGTAATGTTCACTCCACATGCTGGGCTTACTGGGCGTTAGTATGACACATCGAACTTTAGAAAGAGACGGTCATACAGGTATGAGTGACAGAGACGACGCTCTACAATACCGAACTTTTCCAAACCTTATACAGTATTTTTATGTGACGCGCGCTTTACTTGTGGTGAGCAAGTGTACAAACACGATGTGAAAGTGTGCGTGAAGACGATTAGCGACAGTAAATAACTCACACACGCGCACACATACACACACTTCCCACTTCGCCAGTGTCTCGGACGGTACCGAGACAGCGTGTTTATACACTTGATTATCACAAGTAAAGCGCGCGTCGCTTCATGAGATAAAACTACTATATTTCGGGTAGATACTGTACCTGGGTATAATAACATACTGTAGACCCATAAACTTAACTAAAACGTTTTCAGTTTCAAGTTAAATTGTGATACGGTTTACGGTTCCAGTTAGCATACTCTTGATATACTGAACGTTGGATAACTTGGACAGTTAAATTTTAACTGTTGAGACTTTAGAGTTATGGTTTCAGACGTTGAAATGAGTTTTATAACTGAACTGTTAAGATTATGGTTTAATGTGAGAAAATATTTTCTGTAATTTGTTTTTAGTGGTTTTATTTTAGTGCTGTGGTGATGACCTCATTTTATGCGGTTCCGGGGTGAGAATCTAGTATATTTTCCTGGGTGTCGTTAAATGCTACTGGGTTATTACAGAGTAACGACTTTAGGTACAGTCACTTATGCAAGATTCGAAATTTTATCCTAAAGTATTGATCGATATTTTATGGTGGTACGAATATAGTAATATCGAAACCATTCTACGAAATAGGTCTTTTCTCAAAGTATCAATTGTTATTTCACGAGAAAAAGGCTTTTAAATTTTGTGTAACTCTAAGGTGATATGGTATATTTCTATGTACCTCTATTATCCTAGTGACATGTCAAATGTGACCGGCCCGAGTGGTATGTAAAATTTTTGTTACGTATTTAAAAATAATTTTTAATTAGTCAAAAAATGTATGGTAAAGTCTGTTTTTAATCTTGTACTTAGACAAATTTGACAGGTGCAAATGTCAAAATCCAAATTGAAAAAACAAACAACAATCACTTGAAATGTCAAATTAGTCTACGCGATTAAAAAACAGACTATAGACGTTAATCATTCGTTTTCTTTTAGCAACTTTATTAAAAGCTACTGTAATAACTATAAAATAGGTACCTACGCCAACAGTACATAATATACATTTTACATTAATAAAAGTTAAACGTTGTAACCAACTATTACCACTACACCAATCTTTGGCTCCAACCAAACCACCAACATGGCCAACAAACCTCAAATCCAAACTGACAATCACACAAGCGCCGCGGATCAGTCAATAATTATTAAACCGCTCCCATTAATAACATTATTGATGAAATTTGCGCACATTTGGGCCTACAAAGGGCTCCCCTAATAAATTATTGGCAATCCCACCAGCTTGCTATTGGAACAAATTAATAGTAACTGAGTTTAATTGAATCTTAGTTGGCGAAGTAAAGCTGAATGGAAACCACTGACTTTCAACGAATTTATATATTAGTTTAACAATTTGCTTGAGTAAAATTTGGGTGCGTATGCGGAGGGACGATTAGGGTGATCCCACATTATGGGGTAGTTTATTTGGATTTTAAACAGTTTACTGAAATGTTAGTTTTTGCTTTTTGTGCATAAAAAGCTCTGACAAGACGAAACTTAATAGCACAAGGTTCAATAAAAAAAAAAACTATAATTCATTGAAGAATAAAAATAAAAACGGCCTATTTATTCACTACTCAAAAATTAATTAAATTATATTAGAAAAAAACGTGTGGGGTCGGCGGACCACCGTCAAGAACGAAGTTCCTCCATACGTAGGATTTCAAACAAAATCAAAGTTTTCGCAGCCACCATCTTGAATTTTAATTTTGACCAAATTTACACTTTCTCTCTCTGCAGTGTACTCGGGCCGATGTGTACAATTTTATCCCACGACACTAATCACTTTCCTCTTTTCTTTCTGCCGGCTTTCTCCATCTCCCTCTCTTTCTTTCTCTTTGAATTGGAAGACGACAGTCGCAAGTATTAACACTTTTAGCGTCACATTTTCTAAAAGTTTACAAGCCGCGTAAAATACCTTCGTTCCATCGAATAATTTAACATCAATATTTTCCAAATAACAACTCAGAAAGAGTTCCAAGGTTCTGCATCGCAAGCCGTATCTCGTCACTCAACCGTATCATGGCCGTCCCCCAACATCGGCCGCCTCGACTCAATGCCTCGAATCTCAAAGGATACGAAGTTCAGCAACTCCGGTAAGATTTTAACGTATTTCCTCCCTATTGATCTCTACGCGGACCGTAAGTGGAATAGTTGTATAACATCATCTTCGGTATTAATACTGAGTAATGTAACTTTGAGTAGTTTCTGCCTACTGGGGTTACGACGGTCACGCACGCGTACATCGACGCCTAATTCTGCTAGTTGGTACATGTTTCAGAGGAAGTTATTTGCTTTGTGAGACGGTAGGAGAGTGAAATTAGTACATTACTCAATGTTACAGCTAATTCATTCAGAAATAATGATTACTTATGTGGACTGGAAATCATCAAATGACTTGTCAAGGGCGTGTCAGACTTTTACTGACTAAAACCCACCCGTGTTCCTTCAGTGGCCTGTTGCCAAGGGTCCCGGTATCCTTTTCGGAGTTTTCCGCAACCCTGGCCTTTCCCGCAACCCTGGCGGAGATCGATTCTTAGGTTGAACAAAGTGTTACTGGGTTTACCAGCAAATGTCATGTCAATGAAAATGTGGGCGTGGTGTTACAGTACCCAGTAGTTGTATGTATCGCTCCGACAGGAACACTAGCGCAACATTAGTAGCACTCGATTAGTAGTTGCGATCTATACTCCGCCGGCCTCTTAAGCCGTCGATCCCGGCTGTCATTCATAGATCTGTGACAGTCGTTACGGGTAGTCAGAAGTCTAAAAGTCTGGCAACCAGTCATACCAATGAATATTGTGCTACCCAATAATTGAGTTATAGAGGTCAGATTTTGGGCAGTCGCTCCATGTAAAATATGACCATTCACCTGCATGCGGTGATAATTGAGAAAAGACTAGACAGATTGATATTGAAACCGGGTGATAGCCAAAGTAAAAATATCAAAATCTACTTCACGGTCACGCACATAATCATAGTACGTTTTATCTCCCAAATTCAGCTACTAAGTACAGTCAAGCGGATAATTAAGTCACCCACAGTAAAGTATGGCGATGTTATTCAAAAGGTTTGAATAACACAGCTGACGGCGCATGATTCGCTTAGAATATCGCTGTATCATGATCAAGGAGGCAGGAGTTCACTTATTTTTCGTATTTTTTGCTTTCTCTGTAACTTTTTATAAATGTGCTTGTTTGTGAATCGAAATAATTGTCATTAATGGCGATATTTCTTCACAAAACAGTGTAAGCTAGTTTTCGTGCCTAGCTTAGGCTTCACTTAGCAGTACCCAACACATTATCTTTAGTAAATATTTTGCAGTATTGCTATAATTATTAATATTAGGTATACATTTATTCAAAAAACTACTTTTTGGTCCACTGTTAGTAAATAGTACTTGTTAGTCTTAAAGTATATATATATATTTAAAACATATTATATTAAACCAAACTATATTGACTAAAACAAAACGTTTGTCCATTTTAAGTTTATAAAATTACTGACCACACATTTTCATCGCAAAAACAGTTCATAATTTCACTGAAAAACACCTACAAATAAATAAATAACCCTCTGAAAGCATAATAAACCACAGACTGTCGTCACCCGAAGCCAAACTATTGAATAACAGCTAATTTTACACTCAGTTACTTTAAAAGCATTTAAATTTTGATATTGACGACCAAAGCCTGTCAAATGCACAGTAATATTGTATCGTAAACAGTACTATAATTGTGTTTCTTTGTGGTACCTGTGTGTGTGTATTATAGCTGTGTTGTGTATGTTTTTTATGCTGATATTGTGGAAAATTGGATGGGCCTAGGCCTGGAATATGCGTAGGTAAATATGATGTAGAGATTAGGTTATCGCAGCAAAGGGCGTGATATACAATACTTCAAGCAAAGACATGTACAGAGGCGGACTAAATGCCATAGGCATTTTCTATAGTCAACCCAAAGGTTGAATTTTTCGTAATTGCACCTACCACTGTTTGTCTCTGCATCACCCAAAGGTGATGCAGAGACAAACAGTGGTAGGTGCAATTACGAAAAATTGAGGTATTGTGATTCGACATATTAAGGTAGTGTGATTTTTCACCGACACAACTTTTAAAAATTAAATTAAAAATAAATTTCTTTTTTCTTAGGGGTGACCTTGGGTTGGAAACACTGTTCTAGAAATAATTGATTGAAGTCTTAATTGGATTAATTCTTGATTGAAGTATGTCGAAAGAATAGACAACTGAAGGCCAATTCTCGCACTTAAAAAACGTCCACATTCAAGTCGCAATCTGTCAAACTTGTCAAAAATATTGGTAAATCGATTGTATTTTTGACAGATTGCGAATGAGATGCGAATGTTCTTAAAAATACGTGAATTGCCCCTCTGCTTGAAATACCATCGTGGTCCAAGCCTGACCAAGCTTATGTCTTTGACTTTAAAAGAGACTGTAACCTCTGAGTTTGTTTCGGTCTTTCTTCTCAGTGAGTCAGTTAGGAAACACCGAACTCATTTAGTTTTAAAACGTAATTTAATTTTTAACTGTAAAAGTGTTTTTTAAGCCAATTTACAGAAATAAATAAATATCATAAATTATCATTTAGCGTGTACCTACTTTCCTAGGTGCGCACGACTTCAGAAATCACTATATTAGAATTCAACTTTTATCTAAAGGTGCTTAAACTACTTCAAGTAATTTCGTTAATTTCCACTTATTCCCTAAACATCAACACAAACTTTAAACCATAACTTCTTACAATTAAAGTAGGATATAGTTAAATCCCACACTAAATATCACCATCCTTAATATAATTATGTAATTTCATATTAATATCCTCCACAAGTTTATGGGGAGCGCTTCCCCATCAAAATGTACTTGATAGCATTGGCATTTATGGCAAATATACGACGCGAACGCAGGTTTGGTACCGCTTAGAAAAGATAACGCAGAACTTTCACCCGTATGTGCTTTCGAGTAAAGTTGAAAATCGCGTGTACTATTTTGGATTAAAGACAAACTTGCGTTCGCTTGCGTACTTAAAAGGGGTCTGTTATATCGGAATTTACAATGAGACCCAAAGGTACAATAATTTGATTCATTAATTCGGATGCGAACTTTTGTTTTAATGTACTCCTTATTTTATTAAGGTAATGCTTTGGGAGTTATTGTATGACAGATAGTTTGATGGATGAGGCTTAATTGAATTAAATAACTGTTAAGGGTAAACTTGACTCGGTATCAGCGGGAATTTAATTCAGCTTCATTTATCGGGAATTCGGATTAATTTTGATACAAATTATGATATAATAACCTTCGTATAATGTATCGGGTATTATTTTCTTTTCAGTTTTATAAATAACTAGCTGATTCCCGCGGCTTTGCCCGCGTGGATGTCGGTTATTATATACTAAAACCTTCCTCGAGAACCACTCTATCCATTGGTGAAAACAGCATGAAAATCGGTGCAGAATTTTTTGAGTTTATCGCGAACAGGACGACAGACAGACGCGGCAGAGGACTTCGTTTTATAATTATGTAAGGATTTATATTTGTTGAAAAAAAGATTATGAGTTCGTTGGTTCGAACTCCATCTGTTGCACAACTTGCACCGTGCACTAGTGACCGGGTTCACGTTTAGTATAACCTAGCCTTTTCCCAACTATGTCAGGGTCAGCTTCCAGTCTAACCGGATGTAGTTGAATACCAATATTTTACATGTTGACCTCCGCAACCCAGTTACTGGGTAATACGATAGGTACCCTACCTAGTCCACTACACCATTATAATGGCACTCAACCAAATCTTGCAAAAATACAACACAATTATTTATTTATTTGTTCTACATTTTTAAATTGATTTCTCTCTAATGAAAAAATCTTTCGTGACAGAAAAATCTTTATTTCAACCGACCCGACTCCATCCCAACACCTCTGACAATTTATCACTTTCCAAATGAAATATGCTTATGAAAACATTGCGAAATAACCCAGACACCTTTCATGGCTAAGGATTCATTAATTCTCAGCCGAAAGTACAGTCTAGACGAGTAAAAACTTGCAAAGAACCATTGTGATGTCACAGTGTAAATAAAACAGTGAGCTTTTGACGAGAAATGAGTAATGGGATGTTTGAATACTGAGTTTGTGTTGTGTCTATATTTGAGGTACCTACTCATTACAACAGGTTCAATCTGCCTAGCCTTTTCCCAACTCTGTTGGGGTCGGCTTCCAGTCTAACCGGATGCAGCTGAATACCAGTATTTTACATGGAGCGACTGCCTATCTGACCTCCACAACGCAGTAACTGGGTAATACGATACCCTTTGGTAAAACTGGTTGTCAGACTTTCGGGCTTCTGACGACCCGTAACGACTGACGAATGACAGCCGGGACCAACGGCTTAACGTGCTTTCCGAGGCACGGAGGAGTCTTATGTAAAGATGGTCACCCATCCACGGACCAACCCCGGCAAGCGTAGCTTAACCGGATGGATCGACCCGTGCGGCAGTTATTAATTAGCCACGAGCTCCTCATTACAAAAGGGTACAATGTCATATTTCTGTAGGTATTAATATCTCCTTCCGCAACATTACTCGTACTCTCAATTAGCACGACACAGCATTTCCATGATGTCAAAAATACCCCTTTCAACTGTCACATTCAATTTCAAAGTTTCCACAGGAAGGAAACTTATACCGGTACAAAATCTTAGGCTGTGGCATTTCTCAAACGTGTCCCAGTAGCGGATATAGTGCCGATACCCTTATCTAAACAGCGTTAACTTCCTCGTAACATTATACCTCGTGACAGATACCGTTCGCAAATAAATTCGACGGTCGACGCCACTGACCGCTTCCTGCGGTTTCGGTTTTTTTTACGGCTTGTTTTTTGTACTGACTGTACTTGTAGTTGTGGGGCTTGAGTGAATCATTGAGCCCGTTTGTGTAGTGATATAGCTCCTGTTTTGTGGGTGTAAGCAGAGTAGAAGGTAACACGAGATTCTGTGACGACGGAGACGCCTCCGTGTCTCGGAAAGCACGTTAAGCCCAGGTCCCGACTGTTATTCGTGGATCTTTGACAGTTGTTACGGGTCGTCAGAAGCCCGAAAGTCTGACAACCAGTCTCACCAAGGGGTATCGTATTACCCAATGCTCAATACTCAATACATTTATTGCTTCCACATGTGAACTTAGGTGGTAGGTTTTACAAAGATATGACCATTATGGACCCTGTCGGGCACAGCAAAAGTAGGAGAGAGGAGAGGAAGGTTTTTTTTTATTTTACAACTAACCTATTATTATTATTCTATTGATTATAATAAAATAATTCTATAAAACTTATAATTAAATTTAAAATTTATCATTTAAGTATTCATTGATATTATAATAGCATTTAGATAATAGAAATTGTTTTAATTTATTTATGAATGTATTAAACTTTTGTTCTTCTTTAATTATTTCTGGTAATTTATTATAAACTTTAATTGACTAGAATTAATTTTTAGCTTAGAGCTTGGTAGGTTTAATCTATTTTTATGACGTAATGTGTATCTTGACTGTATTATTTTCTCTTGTAGTGTAAAAGGGTTGGTAATTTCGAACAACCCAGTTACTGGTTTGTGGAGGTCAGATAGGCAGTCGCTCCATGCAAAATACTGGTATTCAACTTCATCCGGTTAGACTATAAGCCGACCCCAATAATAGTTGGGATAAGGCTAGGCAACTTTGGGTATTATAACAATCCTTAGTGACCATTTTGTAACACTCTTTAAGTGCCCGTGTTCAGTAGAAAACGCTTATAATTATGACGATGAAAACTGTTGTCAGACCAAAGCAGTTCTCGTAATAAAATAACAAGCCAGACACATTTCACCACCTTTTTTAAGTTACACAAAAACGGTAATATTATAAAACTGTCCTCACGTACGCAGCCCTTTGGAGCAAATTAAAAAACTGGTGAGTCAGGAACTCCTTTTAACCCTTTAAGTGATAATCCGCGAATCCGAAAACCGACATTTGAAACACAAGAAGACTTTGTAAACTTGAAACAGAGCCCATAAATTAAAACTCTCAGTCTAAAATAAGGAATCTCATTGTTTTACGCGAACCATCGCATCATCGGGGCGATTATTCGCGAAAACTTTAATGAGAATGTATGAGCTGAGGACAGTTTTAAACGCACATTGTTTTTCATAATAAAACCTGCATTTTGGAATATTTTAAGACGTTTTTGTCGATGTGAAGACAGTGTGCTTGTTATGTTCCATTGTGGTTCAGAGAAAATAGTGTTGTTTAGCATTACTGCGAAATATTGTAAAAGCTGCGTTTGAGTTGGTTGTGACAGCTTATTGAGTCTATTGTGTGAACAACTTGCCTTTGTATAAACTTGATCACCGAAATAAAATTGCTTTTGAGTAAATTGCAGACTGGATTTAACATAATTTATTAAGTAACCTATGTATAAAAACTACATATTCTACTCAACCTAGGCAACCACTTATATTAGTTTTGCACCGCATGATCTCAGTCTACCCACAACTGGACATAGGCCTATCCAAGCTAATGGCCCAATCTTTCTCACAGTGAAGGGGCTTGTTTCCCAGCCGTGGGAACGTTATACTCTGATTTTGTTTATGAAACTCAAACTCAAAGCATTTATTTCAAATAAACCAATTACAGGCACTTTTGAATTGTCAAAGGGTCGGTCAGTCAGAAAATATGAAGCTAGTTGCCCATTCCAAAGCGTAGTAGGTTCCTATGGAGAAGAACGGGCAAGAAACTCCACGGACACTCTTTTAAATCAGAATATTGTTACAATATGTTGTTTACATTATTCATGTTGGAATCATACATGTGAGTACAATGTAGAAAAACGTGCAGGTTAAAAGCGTCCGTAAATAAAAGATGAAAAGATACAAAACAATTCAAAAATTAAAATATGACAATGATGACACACATGTTCTAACACCCAAGATCAATCTAAGCCACCAAATGAAGCACACAGTTGCGCAATGGCAAGCAGATCGGAGAAGAAATTATAGCTGTAATAAAGGTGTAAACATATATTAACCAATCAAGGCGCTCCGTTATCCGCCGCTAGGTGGCGCCGGCGATCATTACGTTGTCTGCGTTGGCGCCGCAGTGGGTTTTTCGTTGGATGCTTTACAACGCTGGCGTTGCTTATAAATCTTAAAAGTTTGGGTAACTTTTTCATTATATTACAGAAATACAAAACTAAATAATATGGAGTAGTCTATCGACTTCCACTGTATGGCTGTATAAAAAAAATAGAAAAAACTTGTTTAACATTTTGTGAAATTGTTTTGAGAAATTGTATTGAAAAAACAAGATGGCGTTCGTTCAGATTTTGGTCACGCGCCAATGTTCCTTGTACAGCTGTAGACGAAAATTCGTACACTTTTATGTAGTTTAGTTATAGCTAAAAGCAGTAGTGGCCCAGTGGTGACGACCGCGAGTTACTAGTTAAAAATCGTGGTTGGGTTCGAACCCAAGCGGGCACTTTGTGTAAATTATTCGATCAACACTGCACTCAAATCGTGAGCAAACCGGCATGTCCTGGAACCAAAAAATCGAACAAATGTGACATCCACCACCCCGCATTGGGCCCACTCCCTCACACAAAGAGGAGGCCTGTTCCACAGCAGTGGGAACATTATAGGCTGATTATGCTAGTATATAGTTCCAGGTTTAGGTACTGCATTTACAGCATAAACATTGCCAAAGTTGTGGCAATCACTCGCTAATGGTTACCAAAGCTGAAACGAAGAACAGCAAACTTAATGGGATGGTTATGGTGATCCGATATTATCAAATTCAATTTGTAACTGGAACAAACTTACCCGTCACCGTCTAAATGTCCGTATGTACGTCCGCTTAATTTTTTTTTAGCACTCGATGCCCTATTTTAATATTTCTAGTTTTCTACTTATATTACTCTTTTGGATAATCTTTCTTATCTTTTAGAAAGACAAAAGTGAAATTGATGATATTTCATTACCTGTTATTACTATACTAATCCGTCAATGTACTTCGTCCATCTCACCACAATCTTGCGCACACGCATAGCCGAGCCGCGAAGCCGTTAGCTTGTCACCGTACCGGGACAGGGCTGCCACGCATCGTAATCATTATTTTTTTGTATTTAAAGGAAGTGCCATAATAATACTGTGATAAACAGGAAATTGGAAATATATTGTTTTAGCTGGATGTTACATCAATTTAATATTAGATTTAGATTGCATGTAACTGTGAAGTTGATTGTGTTAGTAATTTATCTCATAGGTACTTTATCGGTGTTACAAAAACTATATTAACTTTACAGAGGCTTTACAAACTTTACAACCTACACATGTTATTATTCATATAATCAGTCTATAACGTTCCCACTGCTGGGACACAGGCCTCCCCTCTGTGAGAGGAAGCGGGCCGTAATCCACCACGCGAGCCCAGTGCGGGTTGGTAGATGTCACATATTTTCGAATTTTTAGTTCTGGGACACGCCAGTTTCCTCACGATGTTTTCCTTCACCATTTTGAGAACACAACTTGTCAGGGTTCGAACCTACGACGTATAAGTCGTAAGTCTCGGCCGTTACCACCACTGCCCCACTGCTCTATGTTATTTGAGCTATTTCGGGTGGCTTATAAAGGTCTATAGGCAGTTTGATAATAATAAACAAGAATTTGAGATTGAAAATTATACAATATCTTTAATCTAATGCGCCCTTAAGACGCACGCACTTCAGGTACGGGCCACACCAAAGGGACGTGAGACCCGTCCTCGTCTCCCCGACGCAGGCGCATCGCTTTTCCATTTGCATAATATTGCCGCGTCTGCGTCCCATCCTCGTCTCACGTCTCTTCTGTATGGGCCACGCCTAAAGATCCTTCCATCAGTCACAAGAACGCGCATAAACGCGCGATGCCGCTCATTTTACTACAGAATGTAATATCCTATCCGCATACCGTTGTATTATTGTACATAATGCACTTTATCACGCGTTGCATGGGAACCAGGCTTTAATATTTTTACTTCTTTTTATATTAAAAATCACTTAACCCATTAACCAATCACCCGTCGTGCCACCCCTAGCCACACATGCGGGTCACCCTGTTTTTGCGATAGCGTGATTAGAACGCCGCGTTTATAAGAAAATTGTCCGCACAGAACAATTATCGTGAAACTTGTTTAATGGACCATTTGAGACACGCTTACCTTTATATTTTACATATTTAGGTCGGTAGCTAAATGTTTAAATAATTTAATTTGGGTTTGTAATTGATTTACGTAGCAGGGTTAGAGAGATGAGATGAATGGCGTTGTTTATTAGTCATAGATATACGAAAGAAGTTTTTCATATTTCTTTGGTATGTATTTCGCGATTTCAGACATGTGTAGGTATGTCCTGGTTTTCTCACGACTTTTTCCTTCACCGTTAGTACGTGTGTCCACCGCAGCCGTCATCGGGACGTCCGTCACCGAGAACGAGATGACTAACGGACTCGTTTTGATCTTGGTTACACACTGCCGTCGCACCGACGCGTCCGGCCTTTGTTATGACTATCATACCATACTGAACCGCCGAGTTCGTTCGCGGTGGACAAACGATCGCCGTCACCTGGACGTCACGCGCGGTGAAATACCTCGTTTCTCGATGACGTTCCGGTGACGCCTGCGGCAGACAAATGCCTTAAAGTAGTTAGGTACTGATGATACTGTATACGAAAACGATAAAAACTATGAAATTTTGGACGTCATTTTTGCAATAAAAATTTTGGCAATTTTATCTCGACAACTGTTACAGTTAGGTACTTATCGTTGCTAATAAAAGTCACCGGAGAAAAATATGCGCTACATTTGAGCAAATATAAGCTACTAGGTACCAACCTACTTGGTTCACTCTATCCATTGTTGCAAAAGCAAAACTTTTGCCCCAAATTCACAAGCCCTTAATCATTCAAAACCTATCAAACAATCTCAAATGATTCATCGCCAACCTCCTTTACAAACTTGCAAGATCTGAACACGCCATTATAATAATACTTTCAAATGCGCAACAACCAATCAGAGTTTGAAGTTTGAGATAAGGCACGGTTCAGACGAACTTGTGAACTCACTTGGCGCCAAAACGTGCCACGACTTAATCATTGTGAATTACAATTGTTACATTTTAGAACATTCTGTTACTAAATTATGCTGGCTCTTGACTTTGAATTTCGAATTGAGTGTTTGTTATTGAATAATAATTTATGAAATTCTATTTGTAAGGTAGCTGATTGCATTGGGATCTGGTTTCGTAATAGTTTGAAAGGCTTCGCAGTATAATCAGCGTTTGAAACAGATTTCAAGCTTAGTTTACAAAGATTGAAACTTAAAATTGAAAATAGCACTTATTTTTTCTTAAAAATAAAGTTTAGTTTAGTATTTTTTTCTGTAATTGCTCACACGTGTACCTACTGGGAAGTACTAACAATCTTTCAATATTTTTGGTTAAAGCTTTTTTAATAGTAGCTAATATTAGTAATAGTAAAAAATAAATGTATTTGTGAGAATATTGTTACACAGAGATATTACATAGTTCTTTTTTGGCACAAATACTTTTGAAAAAAAGCTATGTGGAAAGGAAACGTGTTTTAAACGTGAATGTGCCTCCACAATACAGTAGGCAGTAAAAAAAGAAAATGCTCCCTAATTGGTCCATAATTTGTGTCGCAAAATTACTCCATTAAGCACCTGTTCAGTCTATAAACTAATAATTTAATGTTGCTAAAACATGAAAGCGCCTTACAGTTTCTAAAAGCAATAAGTGACAGACCGTTACTTTACGCCAGACTTTTCCTGAAGGCGTCAGCATCAGGAAAAATACGGAAGGGAATATCCTTAAGTAGATCAATTCACATTCGAATACGTAAACGTATCACTGTAAAAACAAATAAACATCTACAATAATATCAGTATTCCTTCCACACCTCAATAAGGATTACCCTTCTAGGACAAATAATAAAAAAGGGGAATCAGCCAAAAAATCGTCGAGTTTGCCCGACGCTTGATAAAAATCAATTCAATTTTGGAGACTGTAGCTGTCATATCGACCTACGTGAAGTGCGCGTGACGGGAATACCAAATGGGGGACGTAAATTGTAAGCAGAAGTCTAAGTTGAAATGGCTCCTTAGAATTATTCCTCTTTATTAATAAACGCGAATAAAGTTACAACGAGTATAATATTCAGATTAACCATCATCATCTGCCGAGCGTTTTTCCAACTATGTTGGGGTCGGCTTCCATTCTAACCGGATGCAGCTGAATACCAGTATTTTACATGGAGCGACTGCCTATCTGGCCTCCACAACCCAGTAACTGGGTAATACGATACCGTAACGATTGTCAAAGATCCACAAATGACAGCTGGGACCAACGGCTTAAAGTGCTTTCCAAGGCACGGAGGACATTCAGATAAACCATAATATTATAATTTTGGAGTTTTAAGTTTGTTATAACTTTATTCCTTATTATGACGAGAACAGGGATGGCCAAGTGGTAACGGCCCCTGAACTTACGAATTGTAGGTCATGGGTTCGAACCCAAACAGGCGCTTTACTGTATGCAAATAATTTCATCACCACTGTTCTCAAAACGGTGAAGGAAAACATCGTGAGGAAACCAGCATGTCCTAGAACTAGTTTATATGCATCGCATAATACACGATATAAATCATTCCCATACACATTCATCCCTTTCGGACTATTCCGCAACCCTGGCAGGTATCGGTCCTAACGGACCCCGTCAGGTGTGCTGACATCTCTTTGAGGCGCGCGTGGAACACGACGCGCCATCGACCCGGGCCTGGTCCTTATCGGACGGCGAGCTACCCATTGCTCGTCGTCCGCAAGCCCGCGCCTATGGTGGCCGGGAATCCGCCTGGGATTCCCGACGCCCAGGGTGTCTCCAGCGGCGGCGGTTAGGTGCGTGAGGGCGCAGGCCTTGCCTCTCCCTCACGCGTTCCGCCTCCTCCTTGGCGAGCATCACTGCTTCGCAGAAGGAGGTGACCGCCTCCCATGCCCTCTCGCTCCGTACCATGGCCTGAACCAGGGCCGGACGCGAGAGGTTAGTGCCGCCAATCGCCTCCACGAGGACACGGCGGTGCTCCGCTCAAGCAGGGCACACCTCCACCGTATGCTCCACCGTGTCCTCCGGACGATCCGCACAGTGGTGACACCCGGGCGTTTCCTCCCGCCTAATCCTACACAGGTACCTCCCGAAGCTGCCATGTCCGGTGAGGACCTGCGTCAGGCGGAAGGTGAGGACGCCGTGGCGCCTCTCCAGCCACTCCTCAAAGAGGGGACTTATCGCCGCAATTGTGGCGTGCCCAGCACTGGGTTGCGACAATCGCACTCTCCATGCCGCCATGAGATCCTGCCGGAGCTCTGTCCGCTGTGGCGCGATTTCTCGTGGCAGTGGACACATAAGCCTACATGGATACTTATGAAACGACAGAAGCTAGGTGCACAGTTCCAATTGGTCGTTTCCTATGGAGAAGAGCCGGCAAGAAACTCCATGGTTACTCTTTTAAAAGATAATAATGTTATTTGGTAGAGGATTTATTTTTATCGCACGTAGCTTTAACATAATTTAATTATGCATTAGTATTATGTGGATAATGTTGTTAGTAGTACAACAAGTATTATATTTAATTAGTTATTATTATTTATAACATTCAATAACTAACTCCTAACTCCTAACTCTTGGTTGTTATACCGAAAAAAAAAAAATTCAAAATCTGTCACAATTGATGAAAATTTCGATGGACGAACATACCCCCTTAAATTTTTAACTTTTTTTTATTTTTTTATTTGTTGTTATAGCGCAATAGAAATATTATTATTATTTTTCAACTGTTTACCTAGATACAGCCCGCTGACAGACAGACGGACAGCAGAAGTTTGGTAATAGGGTTCCGTATGGTACGGAACCCAAAAACGTTTGACTTTCTGTACGTTTCTCTACAGCATGACCTCTGTATTGAAATTCGCCGTAGCTATCTGATTCCGCTGACGACAGTTTAAAGCCAGCTGATTTGTTACTCGTCTTATAAACTAACTGATTGCTGAACTAGCTTGCGCGTTTACACTTGATTAGTGAAAGTAATTAGCAGTTACGTAGCGCGTAGTCTCGTAGCACGTAGCAAAATGCTAAGAAGCTTGGGGTTGTGTTATTAAAAATCTATTTCAAACAACGCAATGTTGAAACTTTATTTAGGAATATGAAACACATAGATGTAACTTAGATTATTAAGAAACTGAGGAACTAATCCAAAATAGTAAAACTAAAACTAAAATAATATTCGAATCCTATCCTAATATTTTAATATTATAAATGCGAAAGTGAGTTTGTTTCTTACGCTTTCACGGTAAAACGGCTGAACGGATTTGGATGAAATTTGGCACATGGGTAGACCATGAACTGATGGCCAATACTCTTACTTAAAGAACGTTTACATGCAAGTCAAACTTGTCAAACATGTTGGTAAATTGATTGTATTTTTGACAGATTGCGAATGAGATGCGAATGCCAACGTTCTTAAAAATACGGGAACTCTCTACTTTTTATCCCGATATTCCCACGGGATCGAGACTTACGCAAGTGAAACCGCGTGGCGCCGCTAGTTTCATAATAAAACGAAGTGTTTATTTCATTTTCCAGCCATCTCTCTCTCTATAGTAAAACACTTTAAAACTTGAAAAAATCATCTGCACTTTTTCAATTCGACACAAATCATTAACAACTGCACATTGGCACGAGAAAATACGCAAAAACAGCCAAATGGAATCCAAAAATTGCAACGCAAAGTAAAATGGAGCCACCCCAAGTCTAGTCCAACTCCATTTTATCTGTTTCAATTCTTTCATTAAGCACTATAAAGACTTCCACAATCAATTTCTAGCCGCGATCCGCCTTAGCCGCGATAACTTTGCAGTTTTTGTAACCTTTATTTTCTTCAACGCAAGGTTGGAAGTTGAGTAGAAAAGCAGCAAATATGTGGAGTAACGTACGGAGTCTGTACTTCGTTGTGGATAGCATAGATTGATGGGCGTGGTTGGCGAAGCTAAGTTACCCACAAGTGAAGAGCCGTTACTGGATACGATTTTTAGGATCGTTTCGTTGATCAGACATCTTTAGATCTACATTTTACCTCGATTGAGGACTAGCTATTATTTGTATGATTTAAAATGTTTCATTCAACGATAAATCTGGAGTGATCAACTTATACAGGGTGTGGCGTAAATACGGACCGGAGAGAGATCAGGCGCAGGACCAACGGCTTAACGTGCTTTCCGAGACACGGGGGCATCTTCCGGCGCCGTCAACTTCCAAACTCCGGGCTGTTACTTTTTTTTTTTTTTTTAATAGCCTATTGTGTGTCCCACTGCTGGGCAAAAGCCTCCCCTTTTTTCTTCCAAAGCTCTCTATTTTGTGCGATTTCTGGCCATGTTGGCCCCGCAAACATTTATTTATTTATTTATTTATTTATTATTACAAAATCCACAGCTCTTTGAGATAATAACTTAGAATATATAAACTAGTCTTACAGCCAGTTACGGATTTACAATTTAATAACCATACAATATGCAGCAGAAACAAACATACAAAGTGAGTAGTGAAATGCTAGCACCATCTAAGCATTGCTAAGTGTACAGTGAGAGTGAGTGTGTGGGAGTGTGCATGAGGAGTGGTGAAAGGTGTGTAAGTTGTGTTTTTTTTTTTATTTATTTTTATTTTTTTATTTTTTTATTTAGGTTTATTAGGCAGTTCATCACCTACCGATGTTATTAATTGTTTCTTGAATGTACCTTTTTTGGTATTAAAAAGATCAAGGTGAGAGAATCTTTTGTTAAAATGACTTAGCGTCCTACCAATGGTTGAGTTTTGGGCGTAGTTTGTACCACTGTGCGGTACATCGAATAAACATTATTAGATCGTCACACTGTTGGGCTGTTACTTAGTAATTCCTAATGGAAAAACCCAATAACACTTTGCCAGACCCGGAAATTGAACCCAGTACCCCGCGCTCAGCAGTCGCACTTGCTACCACGATCAACTTATAATCATGTACTGTCCACACTTTTCTAAAGGTAGGTACTGAAATTCCCGCTCAGCTTTCTTTAGTGAACATTCTCATTTCACATTATAGATCTTCTAACGTGTCAGCACAAACTGAATGAGAAAAGCATAGAGGGATTATCCAGTAAGCAAAGTTCATTCATTCATCATTAAGTTAGACGTCTAAATATTACTGAAATAACTGTTTTATTTTTCAACTTAATTGTTACAAATGACAGAAGTTAGCCAGCCTGTACCACTGACTAGGATAAGCTGGGTCTAACTTACAACATCACAGTTATATACGTACCTATACATGAAAAAATATAATTATTAATAGTCCTCCACCATAATCTGCTCTCCTCCATCTCCTTATTTCCTCCATCGTGAGGAAACTGGCATGCCTGCTGAGAGATATTTCTCGACGGCAAGTGAAGCCAACTCAGAGGCCCATGGGCGTCACAGACACAAACAAGAGAGAAGATTACCCAACCGACTCACCCACCATAGTCTACCAGAAAATATTTGAGTCACGACCATCAGTACCCCATCGTATCGGCATCGTATCGTACTCTGTAAATGTTTCTGAGGTTAGTACAGATTACGAGGTGGAACTAAGTTGATGTATGGACGGTGTTCAAAAGAAATTTAGGTAGAATTGTGGTCTAAAAGAAAAGGGATTGGCTGAATAACCCCGCAATGGCTTTAAAAGACCGATCATTGAGATATTGAGAGACTGTTTATGTAGTTTTATAGTTCTGTTTCATTCTATGGGAGATTTGAACTGAGTTGAAACATGAATTCTTCGTTGTGTATTTTAAGTTTCCTAATTATAAAGTTCAAGTTTGAATCGTTTAGCTCTTTGGCGCGAAGGAAGATAGATAATAATATTGTATTAATGTATTATTATCAATATTTATTATTAAAAATAAATAAACGTAATAATAAATATTGATAATAATACAATAATCTTTATTGACATAGTATGAGGTTTCAGAATCGTATGAAGCCTCTGAAATCCCAAACTAGGTAAAAACCTGTGTGTCAAGAGTCAGCGCCTTCTCCCATTTTCCTTAAACTAATGAACGCTGATGAATGTTTCATTCATTCATCATTATAATCCACAGCCCGATTTCACCCACTGCTAGGCATAGACATCTCTTTTCTTGTGCCAAAACATTTATTTTTATAATAAGTACTTCATATTTATTTTAATTCACAACACAAGGGTAAAGCGTAACCATTATTCCTCATGTGGGAAATAACACAGATTAGTATAATATTCATTTAATATAATATATGCACATACATAATTATTATAAAAATACATAAAGAATTATGTTTCAGATAATATTCAGCACATTTAACTATTTCACTTTACATACCTACTTTACCTGCCACAATCCAACTAATTTAGGAATTACAAAATAGTTAGGCCTATGCACACGTTGATACCTACTTTTTATCCTTTTTTACAGACTGTAGGTGAATACTCTTAGACAGTGGACTCGTTGAGAACTGCGCGCAGACTGGGGTGGTCAACACGTTTGCAGCTGAGCGGCTCGCCGTCAGTAGGCGGACATGACGTCATGCCGTTTCTTCCAATTAAATAAAACACGTCGATAACACTACTTACCCTGCTATAGAAAAATACTTTGTTCCCTGAAACATAATAATTACCAAAATGACTTGTGACTGTCGTTAGCTATAAGGTGAAGTAATTGTTTAAGTTTGCTCCACTATGTACATTTTTGTGGTACAATGAGAACGATACTACGTAGTCGTAATTACGAAAATAGAGCTTCTCTTTTTAAAAATTCAAACACGTCTCCCATTGGCTAAAATTAACAAAAACTCTACGTTCAAAATTTTGTAAAACAAAAGCAGGGCCTTCCAAAATTTTGGAACCAAATGTACGCTACCCTCCATTTGGCTCCAAAACAAAAAGTATATAATAACAATTCGAAGGACACTAACTATTAACACTGTCCACTTTTGTATATAAGTTAAAAACCAACTTAGTTTTGTTACGTACCCTTACATTCTCCTTCCCTAAGCCGATGGCTTTAAGTTCACTTTTGATTGGAAATGATTTTCATAGACGCATATGTAGGGTAGTTTAGCAAAAAGTTGCAAGCTTGGCAAGGCTGCCAACGGAGCTGGTCACTCGAGAATTGTTTAGTTGGCCAGTCCACATTCAAACTTGCAGTGTTCTACTCCGGTGGGTGGCCATTTTGAAATGGTTTTAATACATTGCTCTGTGAATATCTGAGCAAAACTTTCTTAAAGTTTAAAATTACTGATAAACTTATCGTAGTTTCTTCAACTACAACTTCAACAAAAATCTCTAAAAAATGCTAGTTTTCCGTTAAATCAATTAGCAATCTATGTCTTCAAGTTATCCAATCCAAGTTATACAATTGCGAAACATACTTTCAATCTGAAGAATTTTGAGAGAAATTTCTAATCGCAATGGATTAGAAATTTCAAAGGTTGTCGAGCAGACGAATTTTTCAAACATATGAAGCAATGGATTATATTGAAAGTGTGACGCAAAAGAAATGGTATTCTTAGAATATAATAGAATATATTGTACAATGGTGCACCTTTAGAGGTATGAGGAACAGTCAGTAAAGTTCACTCAGTATCGAAAAGGGAGGATCCTCCGACCAAACGGGTGTCGTGGCTGGCGGGCAACTGCCCATCTTGAATATATGTTGATCGCGCGGTAAACTCTCCTTGCGTGATGCAGGATTTTTTTGAGAGTAACAACTTGCATGGTTTCAAATATTCCTTCATTCCATCAGGAACATAGATAGATCGGATAAATAGGCTTCATTTCTGTATACCACTGAGCCCGAATTTCAATTAATTTATCGCAAACATATTTAGCAAAAAATTGCCAATTACGATTCCCCAATGTTTGTTTGTGAGTGCTTTGGTCAATAAACTAATTAATTAATGTGAATTATTGTTGTTTTGAATCATTTCCATTTGTTCAGTGATCTCCTATTACTTTGTGTGCAATTTTATAACAATACTGCGTTTATTATGTTAGTTGCATTTTGTTATTTAAATAATATTTTGTTGTTGAATATTTTAGTACTAGTTACGATTGTGTTATTGCAGTTTAATATCATTTTTTTCCTATAAACCACCGCTCAAGCTTCAAGAATTTTCAAAGTGCGTCCACAATTGCTAAAAATATCGATGGACATAAGCAGGAATATTGGTTCTTAGAAAGCAATGTAAATGAAACAATTCAAAACTATCGTAGTCGTCTCAGTCCAGGCCGCCGCAGACACCCGTACTGCCAATTCACGCCCATACACAGACATATTGAAAGAAAAAGGTAGCATATTTTTAACGAAACTTTTATAATGCCATCATTATTATTTCGTTTTATAGACTATGCTTTTTCTAGGAATGTTTAATCCTTTTTTGTCGGTTCCAGTAACTTACGGGTCGTTATGAGTTTACTACCGCTCGTGTAATCTACATTATAAATTAAAGTCGCTTTTCGTGTTTGTCTGTATGTCCGCGTAGTTCTTCTAAACCACACAACAGATTTTGATGAGATTTTCACCATCGTTTAGAGAATTTATTCCGGAAGGTTTATGTGTATAATACTAAAGTTACATTTAACCAAGAAACCTCGATGTTTTGTCAAGTCCAAAAAGCCGTGTGAAGCAGGTGGGGTCGCTAGTAGTGTATAAACGTAAAAATGAAAGAAAGAAACTCACCCAATGTTAGTCTTCTAAACAACGATGTGGTGGCCGATGGTGCACGCTGGCCCAGAGCTTACAAGTAACTTGTATCGGTATATGCAGGACCAGTCGTTGTGGTTCGGAAGAGACCTGTGTTCAGCAGCGGATGTCTGAGATGAAGATGATAATGGGGAACTTATTGTTTAGTCGTCTCTTGAAGATTACCAGCTATCGGGAAACAGACTCTGACAAGGAGTTCCACTGTATAGCCATAATCAGCCTGTAATGTTCCCGCTACTGGGACACACGCCTCTGTGAGAGGGAGTGAGCCGAATTCCACCACACGCGGGGCTTAGTGAATGTCAGAATGTACTAGAATATATGGTTCTAGTACATGCCGGTTTCCTCACGATGTTTTCCTTCACCCAAGCTGATTCTTTCCACAAAGTAAAGAATCAGCTAGGGTTCAAATTCACGACCAACAACTCGATTCGTCGGGGACGATACCATTCCTGCCAGGGTTGCGGGAAAGTCCGAAAGGGATACTGGGACCTTGGCAACAGGCAACTGAAGGAACACGGGTGGGTTTTAGTCAGTAAAAGTCCGACACGCCCTTCCGCTCAGCCCAGAGCGGGAGAAGTCATTTGAGGATTCCCCACCATCAAAAAAAAAAAAGGGGACGATACCACTGGCCACCACTACTCAAGAGTTCCACTGCTTCGTAGGAAAACAAAATTATTAGTCGATCTTAAATAGTTCTCTGTCACCCAAGGATTGAATACTAAAAACTTCAAACTATTACTCAATTCAAATCACGTTTCTAAGCCGTCCGTGAACCAATGAATCACGCACAAAAAAAATAACATAAAAAAGATTATAGCTAGTTAAACACCAAACAGTTAGCTGATGAATTTAAAAAGCAAACTGACTGTAACACTGAGTCACAAGTATATGGTACACATTAATTAGATATACCAAGGTCTTCCTGAACACGTGCTGTTAGTCATCTAGTGTATTACCACAGTAAAAATAAGTTACAGTATTTTAAGTTAAAAAAGAACGCCCGAAACGACGCGCTTCGAAATCTCAGTGTATACAGTATCGAGTGCGCGGCAGTTACGCATGAGCGGAAGGTTTATCTACGCAGCGACGGTAGTTAATTATTTCAAAGTCACTGCCGAGATATAATACTGTTACTTTATTATATTGTGGTATTTCTAAGTATAGGATAGCTACAGGCTACAGGATTTGGCTGTGAAGATTTAAAAAATATGGTTAGGTACTTACGGTTAGAAATAATGCAAAATTGGTAATTACCACAGAAACACGTAAAGTATATAAAATAGATGATTTAACTCAAGTAAATGATACTTAGGGCGAATTTCACCAAACTTTTATACCGAGTATAAGTCCTATCCTGCGAATAAATTTGAATTTTTGACAGTTTTTCCCTACAAAAACTGTCAGACGACAATTTTATTCCACAGATAAAAGATATCTGACTTTGATAAAATCAGCCCTTATAGATCAAACAAAAATCTATAATAACAAGCTGCACGTGGTGATTGTGATGAGAGGCTTCCACTCAGATGCGGTTCTTAATCTCCTTGTGAAAAGTCCATAATGTGCTAATGTCCATAAGGTGCTTGGTAGTACTATTTGCACCACCAAGCACCATTATTGTGATGGAATTCAATCAAGCTGTAATGTTCCCACTGCCGGGACGATAACCTCCTCTCTGTTAGAGGGAATTGGCTGTAAAACACCACTCAGGCCCAGCGGGTTGGTGGAAGTCACATTATCTATGTTTCTAGAACGATATTTTCATGCATGACTGACTTCGAAAATTATATACCTACGCATCAATATCGATTGGTCATTGTATCTATATCTCAACAATTGTTGAATAGAAACGCACACAAAATTACCGTAACGTGAACAAAATACTGCACAGTTCAAAAGTCCGCACGGTTAGCCGTCCAGAGATTAAAATAGACAGTTTGGTAGCGATATATCAGTAAGTTAGTCACTGTCGCTATGACTCACACGCCGCTCAGCGTGACAATCATACAGACTATTATAGATGGCACTTCATTATTTACATACCTAATGATACGGTGATGAAATAACGATAGTGTTTTCATAATTATTTTTTGAGAGCAGTGCTGGACCATTGTTAACGGCCCTGGTTCGAACCCAGCCAGGCGTTTTACTTTGTGTAAATAATTTCATCATCACTGCTCTCAAAAAGGGGAAGGAAGACCGTGAGAAAACTGGCATGTCCTAGAACCTAATATTCAAAGACATGTGACATTGCCAACCCACACCGGGCCCGCGTGGTGAGAGAGGCCTGTGTCCCAGCAGTGGGAACATTATTGG
This sequence comes from Lithophane semibrunnea, assembly GCA_947363905.1. NCBI lineage: Eukaryota > Metazoa > Arthropoda > Insecta > Lepidoptera > Noctuidae > Lithophane > Lithophane semibrunnea. Next base: position 1,812,508 of record OX376205.1, read on the forward strand.
CTGATTATGCTAAGGATCCGTCCCCCAAATGTCTAAAGGCGGGGTTTATACTAAACGAACATAGGACAAGAGCATTATTTTCTTGATAAGAGAATTCTTTTATTTTTGTTAAGTACCTTTGTCTAGTTTACATTGTCATGCGAACATAATGCGTGCATAAACACTGTAATTTGAAAGTATTTTTACAATACTTTCAAATTACAGTGTTACAGCCAATTATTTTTTAAAGAGTAACCATGGAGTTTCTTGCTGGCTCTTCTCCATAGGAAACGACCAATTGGAACCGTGCACCTAGCTTCTGACGTTTCATAAGTGCCCATGTAGGTTTATGTGAAATAAAATATTTTGATTTTGATACTCTTGACATTTTAGTGGGCAAACCAACGAAATAAGGATGTTTCACAAAAAAGTTTACACAAAAATAATTCGGTAGAGTGGGGATAGACAATGCATTCACTCGTTTGGTCTGAATCGATTTTACAAACCACTCATAAAGAGCCTACCTTTAAGGTCTATCGAAATTCAGCGAATTAAATCGTACCTACAAGTACTTCTTAAAGAACAAAGAGCTTTTAGAACAAACTAAGTAAACTACATATTATTTTAGATACAGCTGGATATTTTGGATGAGGCTACCGGTGACCTAGAATACCTCTTCTTGAGGATTAGCTTGCAAGTTGTTAAGAAGCACAGCGATTTTACATATAATAAAGCACATAAAGTGCCATTTTAGTTAAGATACATAAGGAAACTAGGAAAATGAGCCTAGTCAAGTACTCTAGTATGATTCTTATAAGAGATTGTAACTCATTATATCCTTAACAAGTCATGTAGTACTTGAAATATCTTAAATACTTGAAAAATAGCTTATATACTTATGAAACAGTAAATAACTTCTATACCCCTCGAGGTACATACATATAAGTTGTGTAATAATGTTAGTTAAGCATAAATACATTAGGGGACATTATGTATATAACGAAAACATAACGCTATGTACGGTTTTGAAAGAATTCCATTGTATTATTATGTAGCAGAAATGTAAACAGTACTATATACAGATAAGGAATCCCTTGGCCGACAAGCCCCTCGCCCCTCCTGTACCCTTGACCGACACAACTGCGCAATACCCCGCAGACACCCGAACCCCTTCATCACCTCCTCACTGATACAAGTGTCCAGATTAGTTGGACGATCATTTTGGATTTGTACGCGCGGTGTGCGCAACTTGTGTATACGTGTAACATGTATAAGTATATCTCGATGTAAAATCATATTCAGTTTCCATCAAAAGTCTTCATCAGTCAGACAAAAGTCTTCCTGTGAGCAACATCTCCGTCGCGAAATAGTGTGTCCGCCTCGTGTTGCTCATAGCTCGCGCTCCGCCCTTATTAACTTAGTATAGAATAGCATAGATTAGTCAGTAGTGTTTACAGTATTTTTATAGTAGTCTAGTTATGTTTTTCAATCGACATTTCGTACCAAGTTATAAGTGCTAAGACTGATTATTGTGTTTAATGTAATTGTGTTTCGTGTAAAGTGTTTTCGCAAGAAATATACCCTGCTTTCACTCAACCGTTTGTTTCGTTTGCTACCTGTACTGCTTCCCTACACACCCGTGCGCCTGATATCCTACAATTTTGGTCCTGTCGAGCCGGATAAGCAGTACATAGCATAACGATGAGTGAAAGAAGCGCAATTACAACGCGGAGCAAGTTGCGTACAATGGAAGCTGACATGATGAAGCGTCGGAACGTCGAAGCAGATTCAGGGGTGCCGTCTGAAATGGCACCCGGTTCACCGTCGATAGCGCCTACTATGACGTCAGTTCCTGCCCCTGTGATCCCACTGGCTGGCCCCGGTCGTGTGATCGACCATCGTGAATTCGCCACGCCAGTGAGATCGGTGAGTATACAGAAGGCAAGGTCCACGACGAGCCACGTCTCCTCGAGGAGCGGCCAGAAAAGTGCCGACTACCTCCGGAGGAGGGTTGAATACGAGGCTGAGAAGGAGCTAGTGCGATTGAAGGAGAACCTAATCCAGAAGAAGCTGGAAGCTGATCTAGCCGAGATCGACGCCGCCGCCGCCGACGAAGAATCAAGTGATGGTGAAACAACAACGCGTCGAGTCGAAGACTGGGTAACAGAGACGACGCCTGTTGTGAATAGTGAAGTGCCCGCGCCCGCCGAGTCTCGCGATCCGCCGCCGCGACAAGTGTCCGTGTCCGCGAATGTAGTCGAGCCGCCGCTCGATACTACGCCTGCGCCCAGGCAACAGTACGCGCCCGCGTCGGTACATTTTCATAACAGTACGTACCGCACTATGCCCGCCGCGACGGCTAGTGCTTCGCGAGCGCCGCCTAGGGACGCGCCGCGTAGGGATGCGCCCGACTATGAAAACACGTTCGCTGACGACACCGAAAGAAATAGATCGCGGGACAGGAAGATAGACCAGCTGGCGGACGCTATCACAAATCTAGCACGTCCGCGGCCGGTACCTAGGCAAGCATACGAGCTGCCCTACTTCAACGGTGACCCAGCGGAGTGGCTGTCGTACAAGAATATGTACCATGACACGACAGCCCTGTATAACTTCAAGCCGCACGAGAACCTAGCTCGACTGAAGACATCTCTACAAGGAGAAGCGAAGCTAGCAGTTGAAGATCTATTACGGACTTCAACAAATCCAGCGGATATTATGAAAACTTTGGATGAAGAATTCGGTCATCCTAACTTAGTGCTTGAGTGTGCCCTACGTAAAGTGCGTGCGTTACCTAAGGTAACAGAAAGTGGTCGTGAACTTAGAAAGTTCTCAACGACAGTGCGTAACTGTGTATCACTGTTAAGGAGTGTTCGAGCAAATGGATATTTAAATAACCCGCAACTGGTAAGCGAACTTTTAACTAAACTCACTCCTATTCAACGTGCTCAATATGGTGACTTCGCTATGGGCATGGCAGCCAACCAAGGCATCGACGTTCGAGTGTCGCCGAGCCTAGAAATATTAGCTGAATTCTTGAGTCACCTAGCCCGTGCCACTTCATATTATGTACAGATGAACCTTGACACGCCCACAACAACACAAAGTAACTTTAAGCCACGAGGCAATGTTCAAATCATTAATAAACAGTTTAGAAATGTTCAACGATTGCATGTGACAGCTGAGAACGAGCAACAGGCTAAAGTTGATTCTGAGAAATGTACGTTGTGTGGCGCTATGCATAAACTCCCTAAGTGTGAAAAGTTCGAAAAATTAAATACAAACGAACGATGGGAGCACATCAAGAAACATAAACTTTGTTTTAAATGCATTTCAAAGAAACATAATAAGAATTTCTGTCGCGCTAGTAAATGTTCTTCATGTAACTATGCACACCACACGCTATTGCACGCTGAAAGGGCAAAGCCAGAGAGCATCACTAATGTTAGTGACTATACAGGCAAAGCACTATTAAAAATTATACCTGTTTGTGTAAATATAGAAGGCAAAGATAAGCCGTGTTACGCATTATTGGATGACGGGGCCACAGTGTCATTAATCGACGACTCGCTAGTAGAAAATGTCAAAGGTCAGCGAGTACCGTTAGTACTACAAAGCGCGCGCGGTCAAGAGATTACGGACGAAACGTCGCGCGTCATAAATGTGTCAGTGCGCGGGCCGAGCGGGCAATCGTATAAAGTGAACTGTCGTACGTTGAAGCGACTGGACTTGCCCGCGCAAACAGTGCCAGCCGCCGTGATGGCGGAGCACGCTCACCTTCGCCACTTGGGCTGCGAAGAGATGACAGGTGCCCGGCCGCTGCTGTTGCTGGGGCAGGACAACTGGGAGTTGCTTGTCAGCCAGGACACCCGCCGAGGAAAATCAGGTAAGCCGGTTGCCTCTTTGACTAGTCTAGGCTGGGTAGTGCACGGACCTTTAGGTATCAGTCACACTAGTGAACAATCTATAAATTGTGTCGTCGATAATAAAATTGATTTGCATGACATGGTCAAGAAACAGCTCGAATTAGAAGCTATAGGTATTTCAGAGGTGCCTCGGACGCACCAAGATATTGAACGGGCAAAGCACATATTAAACACTACCAGCCGTCAAACAGATAGCGGCGCCTGGGAAGTAGGTTTACTATGGCGTCGCGACGACCCACAGCTGCCCGACAATTATACACACGCGCGTCAGCGACTAGCGGGAATCGAACGTCGCTTAAATAAAGACGCAGTGTATGCCACGGCCTATAAGGCACAGATAGATAGGTTGCTAGCAGAGGGCTACGCTAGCAAGGTAGAGGGCGCGGTCAACTATGAACCCGTATGGTACCTACCTCATTTCGGGGTAACGAATCCAAACAAACCGGGGAAATTAAGACTAGTATTTGATGCCGCAGCAACCTACAATGGTACGACTTTAAATGAAAATTTATTAGCCGGGCCTGACCTACTCAACTCTTTGTTAGGTGTATTGTTCAAATTTAGACTGGGCCCGATAGGATACACCGGGGACATTGCCGATATGTTTCTCCGGGTTAAAATACGCGAGCAAGATAAGGGCGCACAGCTTTTCTTGTGGAACGCGACCGGCGGTAGGGATCCGGAAACATACGTCATGAATTCGATGATTTTCGGTGCCGTGTCGTCTCCCACGTCAGCCATTTATATTTTAAATAAAAATGCTGAACAATTTAAAATATCACACCCCGAGGCAGTAGCGGCCATAAAAACGAAACATTACATGGACGACTACCTTGACAGCTCTTGGTCTGCCGCGCAAGCCGGACAGCTAATCGAGGAAGTGACCCACATCCACGCCAAGGGCGGGTTCAATATAAGGGGGTGGGTCACCAACTCTCAAGAGCTGCGCGACCGACTGAAAGTAGAAATGCCTGACCGGGTGTCACTCGAAAAGAGTGATAGTAACGTAGAACGAACGTTAGGTATGATATGGTCGCCAAGCAAAGACAATTTGGCATTCGACCTATCATTTAAACGGCTGCCTAGGGCCATTGTAGAAGGTGAGGTAATACCCACCAAAAGAGAATTTTTACGGTTCATTATGTCAATCTTTGACCCTTTAGGTTTCCTATATCCGTGTGTCATACAATCACGAATCTTAATGAAAAGGGTATGGCACACAGGCATCCAATGGGATGAAAGGCTTCAAGAAGCAGAGGCTAAAGTGTGGTTCGAGTGGCTTCATAAGCTGCCGATCCTAAATGACGTAACTATACCCCGCTGGTACGGCCTAAGGCCGGAGGGGATAGAGCTCCACGTCTTCGGTGACGCTAGCGAGTCCGCATACGCAGCGGTAGCGTATTTAGCGGGCACAAATTTAAACGGGGATAGGGACGTGGCCATAGTCATAGGAAAAGCCAGAGTGGCGCCACAGAAACTAGTGTCCATCCCGCGCCTAGAATTGCAGGCCGCTGTGTTGGCATGTAGACTAGCCGACACAGTGGCAAAAGAAATAGGTATACCAATTGACCGCAAGTATTTATGGACGGACAGCATAACCGTCATAAAGTGGATCAACTCAGACGCGTTAGACTTCCAAAGGTTCGTGTCACACCGTCTCGCCGAGATAGACAAAAGGTCAAGTAGAGCCGACTGGCACTGGGTTCCCTCGGCGATGAACCCCGCTGATAAAGCCACCCGAACGGACTGGCCCAATAACTGTGACGAGTGGCTGTCGGGGCCCTCGTTTCTTCGCTGTCCACAGGAGCAGTGGCCGACGAGCGTCGACACCGACGCGGTGGCTGAGGCCACCTTGGAGCGGGTACAGCGACTACACGCAGCGGCGGCGCCGGGCGAACCATGGCTACACTACGAGCGACTGCCAACGTGGAAGCGCGCCTTGTACGTCGTGGCGCGTCTGCTTATTTTTGCAGATCGCTGCCGAAAGCGGCGCCAATCATCCGCCGTGACCATCGCGGACCAACACGAGGCGGAGACACACCTACTGAAACTGGCACAGGCGGAGAGCTACGGGGCTGACATCAGGGCGCTGCGGGAGGGACGCCCGCTGCCCAATGACAGCAAGCTACGGACCCTCGACCCCATGCTGTTCGAGGATGGGCTGGTGAGAGTACGCGGCAGGCTGGGGGCCTGCAGCGAGCTCACCTTCGGAGAGCGCCATCCCATAATCCTAGATGGGAAACACCCTCTCACGCGCCGTCTAATTTATGATTATCACACGGCGGCTTTGCACGCCAATCAGGAATCTGTAGTTAACAGGGTTCGAGAGAAGTTCTGGGTCACCAATCTGCGGTCGACCGTCAAGGCCGTCACCGCGAGCTGCCAACGGTGCCGCCTGGAGAAGGCCAAGCCGGTGACACCGAAAATGGGTGACCTCCCGGCCGCAAGGCTGGAGGTGACCAGAAGAGCCTTCATACACTGTGGGGTCGATTACTTTGGCCCCATGGAGGTCGCCATCGGTCGGCGCAGGGAGAAGAGGTGGGGCGTGCTATTCACATGCCTCACTACCCGCGCCGTCCACCTGGAGCTGGCGGCTTCGCTGAGTTCAGACTCGGCCATCCTCGCCCTGCGGCGCCTCATTGCACGACGCGGGCGGTCCTCGGACATGTACTCCGACCGGGGCACTAACTTCGTCGGCGCACACGCCGAACTGCGCGCAGCTTTGCGCGACATGGACCACGCCAAAGTGGAAAATGAAGCCGCAGGCCGCGGCATCGCGTGGCATTTTAACCCCCCGGCATCCCCACACATGGGCGGGTGCTGGGAGCGACTGGTGCGCTCTGTCAAGAACGCACTCAAAGCGACGCTCCGAGAGCGCGCTCCCCGCGAGGAGGTACTCTACACCCTCCTCGCCGAGGCCGAGCTCACTATAAACAGCCGGCCTCTCACCTACATCAGCAACGATGTTGAGCACCCTGTGGTGCTAACCCCCAACCATCTCCTGCTGGGCACTGCCGCGGGAGATGCTCCCTGCACGCGGGGCCACGCCATCGAAGTCGACTCCCGCCGCATGTGGCGACGGGTGAACGCGCTGGCCGACCTCTTCTGGAGGCGTTGGCTACGAGAGTATCTGCCGACGCTCCAACAACGGCAAAAGTGGAACGACGATGTGCCAAACATTAAAGTGGGTGATGTAGTGATAATAGTGGACCAAAGTAAACCGCGTAACCAGTGGACCAAAGGGGTCGTTAAAAGTGTGTATCCGGGAGCGGACTCTGTAATTCGAGTGGTAGACGTTAGAACTAATCATGGGGTCCTGCGTCGGCCCGTAGTTAAAGTCGTTGTGCTTCCCACTAACGGGGATGTAATCGGTTGAACCCTCTTACAGGGGGTGGGAATGTTAAGAAGCACAGCGATTTTACATATAATAAAGCACATAAAGTGCCATTTTAGTTAAGATACATAAGGAAACTAGGAAAATGAGCCTAGTCAAGTACTCTAGTATGATTCTTATAAGAGATTGTAACTCATTATATCCTTAACAAGTCATGTAGTACTTGAAATATCTTAAATACTTGAAAAATAGCTTATATACTTATGAAACAGTAAATAACTTCTATACCCCTCGAGGTACATACATATAAGTTGTGTAATAATGTTAGTTAAGCATAAATACATTAGGGGACATTATGTATATAACGAAAACATAACGCTATGTACGGTTTTGAAAGAATTCCATTGTATTATTATGTAGCAGAAATGTAAACAGTACTATATACAGATAAGGAATCCCTTGGCCGACAAGCCCCTCGCCCCTCCTGTACCCTTGACCGACACAACTGCGCAATACCCCGCAGACACCCGAACCCCTTCATCACCTCCTCACTGATACAAGTGTCCAGATTAGTTGGACGATCATTTTGGATTTGTACGCGCGGTGTGCGCAACTTGTGTATACGTGTAACATGTATAAGTATATCTCGATGTAAAATCATATTCAGTTTCCATCAAAAGTCTTCATCAGTCAGACAAAAGTCTTCCTGTGAGCAACATCTCCGTCGCGAAATAGTGTGTCCGCCTCGTGTTGCTCATAGCTCGCGCTCCGCCCTTATTAACTTAGTATAGAATAGCATAGATTAGTCAGTAGTGTTTACAGTATTTTTATAGTAGTCTAGTTATGTTTTTCAATCGACATTTCGTACCAAGTTATAAGTGCTAAGACTGATTATTGTGTTTAATGTAATTGTGTTTCGTGTAAAGTGTTTTCGCAAGAAATATACCCTGCTTTCACTCAACCGTTTGTTTCGTTTGCTACCTGTACTGCTTCCCTACACACCCGTGCGCCTGATATCCTACACAAGTTGATCTTCTTACAACAGCCTACAACGTTTTCTGCAAACTGTTACGACTGTCACATTCTAATAAATAACAATCAACCTATAGGTAACCGACAAAGCCCGAAGTATTGCCAAACTTAAGTGACATTCCTTGCAGATGGCCGATGGGGTCGAAAGGAACCTTTCGACCCCATCGGCCATCTGCAAGGAATGTCAATGGAAGGTACGCGGTCGCCACTCCAGAACTGGAGTGGCGACCGCGTACCTGAAAACGTAGCGTTGGAAGGCCCCTCACAGGTGGACCAATGATCTGGTGAAGGCCGAAGGAATCCGCTGGATGCAAGAAGCATTGAACCGGTCGAAGTAGCGGTCCTTGGGGGAGGCCTATGTCCAGCAGTATATGTCTTTCGGCTGAAATGATGATGATGATGATGACAACAGTTTGACGTACTTTATTAGATGAAGTCAGGTCCAGTGTAGAAATTGAGCACCCATCCATCGACTGACCTTGATAAACTCAGCTTAACTTCGACTATCAATTGTCTTGTAGTTGTTATTTCACCACAAACATAAAAGCAACATTATAATCTATCTTTCCATGTAACGTATGAGCAAATCATATGAGATATACATATGTATACCAATATTTATGTACATAGGCAGTCTCGGCTGCCCGTCTGCAAATTTTATGGCATAAAGGAATATTCTAAATAAGCTATAAAAGACATTTTCCTTGAAAATAACTTGGTATACCGTGATTTAGGAGCGAGCCATGAAAATATTATGTTCGCAGAAATTGATGTTATGCGACCAACACACACGGGCGTCGATATTGGATGGAAGCCGGCTATGTAAATAATTTATTGATAATACTGCGTATTTGATGAAATACTAGTTTTCGTTCTGAAATTGTGTATTTGGTCAGTAGGTACCTATTTGAAATTATTCGTCCTAACATCAACATATTAGCCTGTACTTATAAACAAACGATGCCCAGACTTAAGTAATGTGGAACGTCAGCTTTACCATACATTTATTGACGTTTAAGGTTAGGTTACTAGTTTACTTTAGATTATATCCTAACTAATATTATGAATGCGAACGTGAGTTTGTTTGTTTGTTACGGTTTCGCGCTTAAGCGGCTGAACAGATTTTAATGAAATTCAGCACATAGGTAGATTAGTAGGATACTTTTTATCCCGATATTCCCACGGGATCGAGACTTACGCGGGGGAAACTGCGGGGCGCATATAAAATTATAATTATAATTAAAGGGAAAAACGCCATAAGAAACGTGTTTTTTCGGGGTTGTTTTGCTCGATTTTGATTCGATACGGAACCCTTCGTATGCGAGTCTGACTAGAACTTGGCCGGTTTTTAAATAGACTTAATGACCTGAAAAAAAAAGCAAAAGCATGTCAAAGTTCATTAAACCCTGAAGAACAAGTAGCGCATCAAAAAACCCTCATTGTCTATGACTTACGTACAGCACATCGGATAAACAACTGTGCAAATATTTGATATGGCAACACAAAGCGATGCACTAAGTTCGTTGCACCTCATTTTAGTTGGCAATATTTAACAAAGGGCCTTTTTGATAACGGAGAATTTTGTGACTCATGGATTTTAGAGATGTGTGAAGAAGGTATAGGCTGAAGCGATTTGACTGAAAAATGTGAGCTTAAATCCAATTTTCGCCATAGGGAATTTAATTTAGCTTTACCTCGTTTAGTCTAAACAGACCTTAAGATTATGTTCTCTTAGTTCATTTTCGCGTTCTACTGTACAGCAGTCCATGTTTGATAGTATTTATTTTTAATGAGTCACAGTAAGTAAAGATAAAATAAATATTTAACAGATAATACACATTAACTAAAAAAGCGCGTGGCTACGTACGTTATTATTTGGAGAGACAGCTGGCAATAAAACAATAATACCTATTACATGATCTTCTCTAAATAGGCTATTAATAAAGTACTCAGGCTAGTCTTTTATTTCATTTTCGATACATATAAATAATATTTTTAAATATTAAAATAAAAAAATATACAAAAACTTTTAAAATTATAAAAAATAGTAGCCCACCGGTATCGGGAACAGGGTCCAAGCTACCGGCGGTCAGGGCTTCAGAGAGAGGAACCTCCACAATGCGAGCCGTGTCCAGGGGTACCACTTTCTGAATCAAACCCTTAATCCTGCTACCCAACGCGAGCCTCCATAGGTATTGGTCGAGGTTCTTGGCAATTAAGTCAGGCTAGTTATTATTATTATAATAAATTAAGTATCTTACAGATTTATTTTACTTAACTTGCATCTGCCACCCGTTAGCTCTTCTAACATGGACCAGAACGCAGCGAGGTGCAGTAATTAGTGCAGTGTGGTCAGCCAAACAGTGCTACTTTTATTTTTATTGTATTTCAGCGTTTCTATCCACAATTATATTGCGCATTGGAATTGCTTCTTTGCTCTGTTATATTATTGGAAGGTGGTATTGATTTTAGAAAAGTCTTAAAAATATAATGAAATTAAATCATGTTTAATACAAGTCTGACTAGCCTTTTCCCAACTATGTTGGATTGGATTCTCATATCACCGGATGCAGCTGAATACCTGAGTATTTTACATGGAGTGACTGCTTATCTGACCTCCGCAACCTATTTACTAGGTAACACGATGCCGCTTGGTAAGAACGGTTGTAGGACATATGGGATTATAAAAAAAAAAATGTTTAATTCCATATCGCTGTAAGTTATAAGTTCACAAGACAGCTACACCCCAGCCCCTTGATTAAAACATATCTATGAGTATATCTCTATCTCAGTAGCAGCCCAAAGCTGCTACTTAGAGATTACTAATGGAATAACTGCCCGAGCTGGGGATTGAACCCCATACTCAACGGTCCAGACTGATAGATAATTATAATAACGATAACTACACAAAATCTAAAAATTACTGCATGGTTGGTCTAGTGATCGCAAGCTTTACTACTGAACATGACGTCCTTTTTTTTTTTTGAGTTTGGGAAATCATCAAATTATTTCTCCCACTCTGGGCGAAGCGGGAGGGCGTGTCAAACTTTTACTGACTAAAACCCACCCGTGTTCCTTCAGTTGCCTGTTGCCAAGGGTCCCGGTATCCCTTTCGTACTTTCCCGCAACCTTAGCAGGCATCGATCCTAGCGGACCCCGCCAACTGTGGAACATGAGGTCCTGGGTTCAATTCCCAGGTCGGGCAAAATTCTATTGTGATTTCCTATCAGGAATTTCTCTGTAGCATTCTGTAGTCTGGATTTGTCCCCGGTTGATCGCAAAATGCTCTCTCCCTGTTGCATAGGACTTCAACATAACTGGTGAAATGTAGGTCTATGTACTATATGACATAGCCTAACCCTTCGAGAAGTGAAATGTAGGTGTACTATAATAATGATATAGGTACACCTCTCCCTTCGGGAATTACAGGCCTCGTTATGTTATCTACGAACAAAACTGCGACTAAAAAGCAAGTGTATCATGCTGTCGGTACCAGGCAGACAGGTTTGCATAAAGAATGATCGATGTGCAGTATATTAGAGCAGGTGCATCCGTGAAATGAGTCATTAGGCCATCATTATGCGCTTATAATTGCACTAAGAACATGCTCCTCATGATTATGTGCTCTTGGTTGTCAAACTTATATTTATAGCGATGCGGGGATGGGGAGATTACAAGCTGTGATTAATCTACAGTGAACTGCATATGGTGACACTTGTACTATGAAAATCACTCTTGCGTCTATGTCATAAAGGCGTTCAATTTCAAATTGTAAAAAAACTAATATTATAAATGCGAAAGTAAATTTGTTTGTTTCGCTTTCACGCTAAAACGGCTGAACGCATTTGGATGAAATTTTGCACATGGTTAGACCATGACCTGGAGAAGGACATACAATACTTTTTATCCCAATATTCCCACGGAATCTAGACTTATGCCAACGCACCTAGTATTTTATAAAAGACGATCTAAACGAACATTTACCATATCTTAATTAAAGATCTAAATAATAATAAACCCATTTATCAAACAATATAAATACGGTGATTTCACACTATTAGTTAAATCCGCATGTACTCCCGAGCCTCCGTTCATATTTGATGATTTCCGAGAAACCAAAAAACCGTACATTATTCAGACGAATTTTTCCCATTTACCGCACACAACTGACCGTGAAATAAGCCCGTATTCTTAGAAACAACTTTGATTACATTATCCTCTTTAAAACTGGCTGTCAAGGATAAGTTTTGACTAGCAATTTGGCTCGATTTTGCTTATGTAGGTAGGTTGCCACGGTTGAAGGATTTTTCAGTGAATAAGATGTTTATCCTAATTGTTTCGGCGAATTTTTAGATCAGTATTTATTTTTTTAGTTAATGTGTATTATCTGTTAAATATTTATTTTATTTTTACCTACAAGTGACTCATAAAGAAATACTAAATATGGACCAGTGCACAATAGAACGCGAAAATTAACTCAGAGAAGTCTTAAGGTCGGTTTAGACTTAACGAGCGAATTGCACATCGCTTTTTCACTCTACCAATTTATTTCGAAAATAGGTTCAGAGCATTCATTCGTTGGTCTCCATCGACTGCATCCATAATCGATGGTAAAATTTCAAGAAAAGAACGCTCTAGTACTTGTTCTAAGTTCGTTTGGTCTAAACCCATCTTAAGGCATAATAAAAAAACCGGGACTTGCGTAATAAGATCGAGCAAAAAACGCCTATATGAGGACCCCCTTAATATTATTACTTTTTTAGTATTTTTTGTTACAGCGGCAATAGAAATACACAATCTGTGAAAATTTCAACCGTCTACCTATTACGGTTCATGAGCCCGCTGACAGACAGACGGACGGACGGACAGCGGAGGTTTAGTATTAGGGTTCCACTTGGCACACTTTGGGTACGGAACCTTAAAAATTAATGCTAAACAATAAACCGTTATACGATAAATTGATGATTACCATAAACTCACAAAATGTTTCTATCACCAGTCGAAAGGCGATAGCTACTCACGAAATAAAAATAAAAAGTTATTATAAGACTAAAACCCAACTACGACAAAAAGTCAACTAAAAAGGTTTAAACAAGGTCAAGACATCACAGATAGACAAATAAAATTCGGAGTCACACGTGTAGATCGTACAGATTACGTGACTCCGGATTTATACTTTCCGCCTATAACCAGCGGACAATCAAAACGCTTCCAACGATACCTCATTTATCAAATTATGATAAGTAAGTAGTTTAGAAGACATGAGGGAACAGATGAACATACATACCGGTCAAAATCATAACCCTCTTTTTTGCTTCGCCGTAGTCGGGTAAAAAGAGAGGCTGACCTAATCTTCGCCAGGTACACAGAGGCATTCAAGAAAATGAAACATCCACAAAAAATCCAACAAACATGTCATTCACTGTTATTTACGGAGTGCAATAAACCCAAAAAAATGTTTGGAAACAAAAATTACGAAATACTTTAATTCTGACTTGTACATGAGTAAATAATTGCCAGAGACCGAACTTCATACAGCCACGGTTCTTCTCTCGTATGGCCATGACCTATGTAAAATTGAAGTCATGGTGACACTAGAAGCCACTCAGCAAGATGGTTGCGTAGTGACTGCCCAGGATGCACTGCAGCTAGGTAGAAGTGGGGCGAAATTGTATGAAACTTGGTCTCGCTTTTGACACTGTAAGTTTTGTGAGACACCTTTAATGATTTTACTCCCATGGTTAGGTATTACCCGAAAAGTACTCATAGAATCCTAACTAATATTATAAATGCGAAAGTGAGTTTGTTTGTTTGTTACGCTTTCACGCTACAACGACTGAGCGGATTTGGATGACACAGGGGTACACCATGACGTGGTATGGCGTTGCAAATTGACATCTTAGGCGACATCTAGCGGTGGAGCTAGGTAGCTCCAGAGTTTCTCAATACTGGAGACGGATCGTTGTTTTTGGGTTTGGATAATTAATTAGATGTTGATTAAGGAATTAAAATTTATTAACATTCAGATGTAATCACCCAAATTTTATAGTCATGCAATGTCCAATAAATTAAATTTAATTCTTATGATATATATGGTTTCGGAAGTGGATTGTCACTTGTCAAAGAATTCGGTTTTTAGTCTGTGGTTAGAACTTTCTCGAAGGTCGTGAACAGAGGGAAAACGATGAAGCTAATCGTTACCTGGAGCGGCGACACTTTCCTGGACGAGCTACCGGATGGTAAGGCCTTCCAATATACGGGGATGGCCACACTGCCAGCACTCGTAGGATCTAACCTCAAAACTGCCAAAGCCCGGGTCAACCAGCACACTGCCCGCCACTAGTCGGGACTAACTGCTATTTCACCAGACCACGGGACGGCACCAGGGCGTCACGTCTTTCACGTTCGCATCATTTCAGGCTAGCATAAAAAGCCAGACAGGTTCGGCTACTGAAACAACATCTCTGATATATTTCCAATAAGATTATTGGCCGAACACAGTCTAATCATCACAGAACTGGTGCCTCTCGAATAACATACCTGTTAAAACTCCATCATTGCGTAGCGTCACCAGGATCGGGAAGGAACACCCTTCTCGTCACACACGCAGGACCAAAGACCTGACTCCTCGATATCGACCTTCGAGAAAGTTCTAACCACAGACTAAAAACCGAATTCTTTGACAAATGACAATCCACTTCCGAAACCATATCATAAGAATTAAATTTAATTTATTGGACATTGCATGACTATAAAATTTGGGTGATTACATCTGAATGTTAATAAATTTTAATTCCTTAATTAACATCTAATTAATTATCCAAACCCAAAAACAACGATCCGTCTCCAGTATTGAGAAACTCTGGAGCTACCTAGCTCCACCGCTAGATGTCGCCTAAGATGTCAATTTGCAACGTCACAGTGGAATAGGACATAGGATACTTTTTACCCAATATTCCCACGGGATCGAGACTCAAGCGGATGAAACCGCGGGGCGCAGCTTGTATTTTATAAATGTCTGTCATATTCATTTTGGACTCCAGTCCCAAATCAAAACCTCATGTGGCGAGGTCGCAAGTCAGACACTGTCAGTCTCTGCCGTATTAATCTACTCCTGCACCTCAGTTCTGAACATACATCAAATTCTCAAACACTTCAAAGAGCTACAGTTTTGTTACTTTTGTACCTGATTTAGTGCTTCAACATGCACCATTAATAACTTCAGCGTGTAGAATTTAATATGCCGCTTATATGCGTCAATGTCTGTATTCTTGGACGTGCTTTTACGAATGTCTTCATGTGACAGATCTGTTTTGGAGCGTGCTTGAGCTTGAAAGTGAGATAGGAATAGGTTGAATTTGTCTTTGGCTGTGGAAACGTGGTTTTCTCTAGAGGACAGACTTTAAATTCTTCAGAGAAACATTTTATGTTAGCTTCCAATAGATCCTACACGGAGAAGAATGACTCACTTTGAAAAAAAAGAATTGTCTTAAACCAATACTTTGATGAAAATCCACTAAATTGAATAGAAAATAAACGTATAACTTTTTTCGTTGGATAGGCTTGTAACAGTCTTCGCTAACGAAATCATTTTATTAAATCCAAAAAAATATGTTACTAGATAGACAGTATTCTTCAAGAAATAAAATTTTCACCGTTTTTCTCCATTCGAACATTTAGCATGCAAAACATAAAACAGCATTGTTACTTACTCATAAAATATAGTTAAAAACGTTCGGCCCGTGTTTGTGTCGCGCGCAATGATTAATACACTTATTTCATGTTGCATTCCACTTCTTTAAGTAAGAAAAACAAATAAAAATAATTTACGTTATTTCTATTTATAACACACACACACATTCACACTAAAAATACAATACAATACCTAACATAAAACTTGGATTACGTGGTAGAATGTTATTCTAGACTTAGGTAATTCCTGCATTCCTGAGTGATTTGTCATTTAGAGCAAATAAATCGCTTTTAGCGATGAGATCATAGTGTCACCCTATGTAAAATTTCTACACACTGTATCTTGAATCCATCATCATCATCTGCCTAGCCTTTTTTCCAACTATGTTGGGGTCGGCTTCCAGCCTAACCGGATGCAGCTGAATACCAGTATTTTATGAATCTTGAATCCACATAAGGTACATAATATAGAGTATTCTGATCTAAAGGTACGGGGTTTATCAAGAGGCTAGGAAGCAGTAGGCCAGTAGGTACCCCGAAAAACAAACATAAATATATTTGTCGACCAATGTATGTAGTGATTTTGACAACGTCTAGTAGAAGTCTCCATGTTCAGTAGTGTCAATTTTCACCACAGTAAACACAAGTGAAACACACTTGGTCGGGTCAGCACATTCAGCAGTATTTGTTGAACAACAAAGCCGACCCGAAGCAAATTACTCACATACTTATCAGCTTTCATTCGGTTCGTGCCGATCGTAATCATGTTCGGGTCGAGTCGGCACATCAATTCGAGCGGGCACCTTTTTCCCGAACATTAACAACTTCATTATATTCGATTTTTCCGCACGGCTGTGCCGTAACATGCTGACCCGAACAAGTGAGTAGTCCTTACTATTCACACTGTAAAGCTCAACTAGATATTTATAATGGGTCGGGTCCTAAAAAATAATGGATGCTGTTGGAGTTGCCTTGCTTTTACAGTGCATCAGGTATGTTTGCTGAAGCCACCACGGACTGCTTTAGGGCAATAGTACGAAAAAGAGTGGCCTCCAGATGCGCCGCGGCCTTCTGAATACTATATTGGGAAGGGATGATTGCCCGGTTGTGAGGCACTGGAATACCTTCCACGGATCAAGAGGTGCCCTTTATTTAAATAGCTCAATTTGTAAATAATTTAATAATTCATTATCTTTTACTAACAATGTATGGAATGTAAATTAATACTGAAATAAATGATTAATAATAATACTATATCGCTTCTGGCCCGAAGTAACTTAATTCATCTTCCTCGTGTCGCTGGCACGACAGTATTTCAAACCTTGTTGGCCCAAAACCTCGCCACTTCCACGGCGTCCCGGTGGCAGCGCGGCAGAGGTCACATTGATTCATCTTTTGGGGCACAGCGGGCAGGGTAGGAGATGCAGCATGGTTTGCGACACAGCTCCACACCCTGCTGCGCTTCCGTGGACGTAGCCCCATTTTACCAGCTTAGGCAGTCTTCTATTTTTCGTGTGGTTAATGACTATCAGAGTTTTAAAGCCGCCCAAGGGCCTCTGACTTGGCTTTACATACCGTTGAAAAATATCTCTCAGGCATGCCGGTTTCCTCACGATGTTTTCCTTCACCGTTTTTTAAGCAAGTGATAATTATACAATACGCACGAGGCAGTGCGCCCTGGGCAGTGTTACTGGGTAAATGAATGTTTTTGAGGATTTGTTTGGATCGTGTTGAATTAAAACACTTATTTCATAAGCTATACCACTACCACACAACGATTTCGTACGTAACTATGATTTTCGCCATTACCTATTTAAAACTAGGCACTCAAAAGTCCCTTGCCGACATTATGTAAAATTGTACATAGATCTTATATAAATATGGAAGTGCAGCTGGTTATGTCAATATGTAGCCGCTTCGTGTACGTGCAATGTACCAAACTTGCACATCGTAGGTAAACCTCTCCATAGAACAGTTTATCACAAACAGACAGGACTCTTTTAAGGAACACGGCAGGGGGGTTTACAATCAAAAGTCATTTATTCAAACAAGGCTAAGAATCAGCACTTTTCGAACTCAAAATTACATAAGACATTCCCCCAAAACCACCCACCCTTCACTAATATATAAATATTTTAATTCTTTATAAATAATCTTAATTATCTTGGTTATTATCTGAGCTCGTTTGGTGACTGTTATTAATCCATGGATGGCACGGAGTTAGTATGATATGGATGGTCACTCATCCATGGATCGACCTCGGCATGTGTAGCTTAACCTTATATCAATCTATGCGGCTGTTTTTCTATAGCCATGAGTCCCTTTACACACAAAAATTTGGTTGACAATGTTTTTGCTTCCAGGCTTGCCAACCTTGATGCTTGAATTTACCGGGACTTTGACAATCAAAATGCGGGACGTGGTAAAAAAAAGACGGACCCAGCTGTCAAAGTATATGGAGTCGAAACTTCGAAGTTTTTACTTTGGCATACAAGTAGGTACAAGACTTACAACTTTGTTATATTGATGATTTTTATGATTATAATTCTGTAAATAAATATTTTATAAAATATTTATTATATTAATAATAATATTTTTTTTACGGCCGCGAGTCATATTTAGATCAACATGCAACCTGATACTGAGTTGCAAATTGCAAAAAACGTAAGAAAATTGAATTTCGCAGGCCACCCTTACACGTGCGTTTACTAAACTCCGACTTCTGCCCGAAGGTTTAGCCGTAGGTACGATAAAACGGGACAATTGGCATCGACGTCTTTCGCGGGATGCATCTACTAAAGCTCTAAAAACGGGACGTCCCGTCTCTCGCGGGACGGTTGCGAAGCCTGCCCCTTTCTATCGCATCTGTATAACTTCCACCTGCTCTATGGCCGCACACCAGAGACGTAAGAGGATTACGGTGCTCCACCGCGAACTAAGTCGGTCTAATGCAAAATTATTTAATAAATATTTACTGAAAGGGATTGTCGGTAAGAGCATTTTATGGTGAATCAGATCATCTGCCAATAGAGTTTTGATGGGATTTGTAAAGGAGGTAAAGTGTTTGTCGTATGATAAAAATGGGCTGCAATTTTAGTACCCTATTCATATTATAAATTAAAGTCGCTTTTTGTGTTTGTCTGTATTTCCGCGTTGTTCTTCTAAACCAAGCAACAGATTTTGTTGATGTTTTCACCATCTTTTAGTTAGAAAATGTATTCGAAAAGGTTTATGTGTATAATATGATACTATTAAAGTTACATATAACTAAGAAATCTCGATGTTTCGTCAAGTTGTTAAAACTGTGCGAAGCAAGAGCGGCAGCGTCCCGCTACATAGGTATTCGCTCCATGTAAAATACTGGTATTCAGCTGCAACGGTTAGACTGGAAGCCGACCCCAACATAGATGGGAAAAGGCCCGACACCGGACCCAGCAGTGGGAACATTTTCGGTTGATTATGCTTATGCGAAAATTGTGCAGGTAAATGCGAAGATCGCGTGTGTTAATTGATATGTGAGGTAAGGCTGCGCATCTTGCAGTCAGTTTGTCGAAGGGTAATCGTTCTTTCTACGTTGAGAACCGGAGGAGTAGTCTACCTATGATGAGGTTATTATGTATTAGAGTACGATAATTCAAAATACTGAAATCAAACACGCAGATTTTACGACATTTCAAAAGCCTGTATTATGTATAACATTCATATACAGTATGTTAACTAAAAAAGGGCATTCCCGTTAACCTGTAATAGTATAGCGTGTATACATGCTAAAAAAAATATTAACAACTAAAAAAAAAAAAAAAATATATATGTAGTGAAATGTTCACAAAACGATTAAATTTAAACGTAAAAGAAACACTCTGTACACGCACACTTGTATTTCAACGTAGAAAACCAAGTGTGACAAGTGGGCGTGTACAGAGAGTTTATTTTCCGTAACAATTTAATATTTTTTGTGAATATTTTATTATAAAAAACATTTTTTTTTTTTTTTAATTTTTAATATTTTTTAGCATGTATATACCCTATACTATTGCAGGATAACGGGAACGCCCTTTTTTAGTTAACATACTGTATATGAATGTTATACATAATACAGGCTTTTGAAATGTCGTAAAATCGGCGTGTTTGATTTCAGTATTTTGAATTATCGTACTCTAATACATAATAACCTCATCATAGGTAGACTACTCCTCCGGTTCTCAACGTAGAAAGAACGATTACCCTTCGACAAACTGACTGCAAGATGCGCAGCCTTACCTCACTTATCAATTAACACACGCGATCTTCGCATTTACCTGCACAATTTTCGCATAAGCATAATCAACCGAAAATGTTCCCACTGCTGGGTCCGGTGTCGGGCCTTTTCCCATCTATGTTGGGGTCGGCTTCCAGTCTAACCGTTGCAGCTGAATACCAGTATTTTACATGGAGCGAATACCTATTGGACCTCCACAACCCAATTACTGGGTAATACGATACCCCTTGGTAAGACTGGTTGTCAGACTTTCGGGCTTCTGACAACCCGTACAATTGTCAAAGATCTACAAATGACAGCCGGGATCAACGGCTTAACGTGCTTTCCAAAACACGGAGGAGTCTTGGTATGTAAAGATGGTCACCCATCCACGGACCAACCGCGTGAAGCGTAGTTTAACCTGATCGATCGACCCGTGCGGCTGATATTAGTTAGGCACAAGCTCCGTGAATGTTACCAATTATAATTATTTATCTGCTAATGGCGTTAATACCTAAATCAATACTAGTCTGCCTACCCCTATAAAGCAGCACGTACTATATATATACGACCAAAAGGTGTGGTATTAACACTGGGAATCAATTCAAACGCAGACCACGCGCCGCATTACTCATTTGAACGAACGTGGTTGAAGCAGCTGGGTTGCCACGCTTTATGGAAATTCTCCCCGGAAAACATTTATTCAGTGGTTTTTTAATGATGAATGTTTTTTTTTTGTGTTTTTGTAATACTCGTTAAATACACCTATGGACCCTACAGATAATGTTGTTACTCGTAATTAATAACTGGTTTAGCACATTTAAGGTTGCCATTGACAGGCCAAGAAGAAGATAAACAGTAATATATTATAGTGAATATTTGCAAGCTAGTTCAGATGGGTTTTGTGAAGTCATAAATGTTGACGAAAAGAAAATATTAAGTAATTAAAAAGTCACGACTTTAGCACGATATTATGTAAAAAAATCAAAATTGTTCTTCACTGAATCAGTATATTGACAGGGTCGTTAAGAATCTAGGTACAAAAAATGAATAAGATCTGACTCTTAATTATTAAATTAATTCTAGAAAAAACCGATTTTGTGAATAATACAACATAAGATTTCCTTGCTAATTATTTTCAGACAGGTCAACACACCATGCAAACGGGCCTCCAACCAGAACCACCATTGGCCCCCGACGACTAGGCTAAGCAGATGATGATACTATCTGCTTAGCCTTTTTCCAACTATGTTGGGGTCGTCTCCCAGATGCAGCTGAATACCAGTATTTTACAAAGAGCGACTGCCTATCTGACCACAACCCAGTAATTGTGTAACACGCAACGGGCCACCTACTACACAAAACAAAAACTCCCTCATTTCCGGAAAAGTCAAATCTGGCAACACAGACAAGCGGTGTGCGGTAACATTTTTATTTTTTCCATCATTTGTACATTTGTGGCAACATGTCGCTGTACATTCAACGCGTTTTATATACGTTTGCATTAAGCCCTCACATACCTACATTCATAGGTACTCGTATAGCGAGCTTTTATTACTAGTCGCTGGCAAACTTGACGTTTTTTATGGAAGTCGTATTAAATACGGTCTAATTTTCCCGTTGTACCGTATGCACCATTGACCTGCACCATCAATGGTGCAGAGGAGACTAATTAGTTTCGAATGCAGTTTCATTTGCACCATTAATGGTGCAAATGAAACTGCATTGATAGTATGATCTCATCTGCACCATTGAGAATGGTGCAAACGAAACCGCATTGATAGTATGGTCTTGGGTCCTTTTCTCATCAGCTTGTAAAGCTTTGCTGAATACTGCAGTATGACTTGCCTAATGACCCCGAGACATGGAAAGGCACGGGATGCAGATCTTCATATCAACTCAGCGTATAACAATCCACTGCTGGACATAGGGTCCTCCCAAGTTCGGCTACAACACCCTGAGTACCACCTTAGCTAAACATAACAATATTTAGCTTAGTTTGAGGCAAAATAGAAATAGAATACTAGTAATATTCAACTCATATTACCAGTAGCCATTCAAATAACATATTTACACCACTTTACAATTTTAATAGCGCGAACAGTGAACACACAATTGTTTGCGCGAACCAATTAAATACGTACAGTCAGCTAAATAATTGTGTTTACACTACACAAATAAGTAACAAAACAAAGTGTAAAAAGTTAGCGTGACGTGGTTCAACTATAAATAATAAATTGAAGTTCACAACCGAACACACGACGATGTGTCCAATGTAAATTAGAAATTGGCTGAAAAATACACTCGGGTGACTATATGAGTCGATAAATAAATATCCTGGTCGTTCTGTTTTTTATCTGATCATGAAAAAGGTTTATTTTAGGTGGAAAACTGTTTTTTTGATTATAGGTTTGTGTTGGTTATGATTTTAAAGTTTAATGTGAAAATTACTCAATTATGGTTTTGTTTAGTTGCTGTGACTGCGAGGTTCTAACGGGTATTTAAACCTAAACAGCATTTTCTTGGTTTTGAACCTAGCATGTTTTCTGATTACTATAAAGTGTGAGATTAATACAATATGTTAACAGACGAAGGGCGTTCCCGTTAACCCGCAATAGTATAGTCCATACATTCTAAAAAAAAATACAATTAAAAAAAAATCTTTTTATTGTAATATTCACAATAAAAAATCAATTGATACGTAAAAGAAACACACTGTACACGCCCACTTCTTCTTTCTACGTATCAATTTTATATTTTATGTGAATATTTTACTATAAAAAACTTTTTTAAGGTATTTTTTTTAAATCATTTCAAAAAATTACCTTAAAAAACGAAGAAACGCCCTTCGTTACATAACATACTGTATAATGTGCGTTTGACTGCCTCGTCGGTCTAGTGGTCGCAAGCGCTACTGCTGAGCATAAGGTTCGATTCCCAAGGTCGAGTAAAGTATTATTGGATTTTTCCATCACAATTTTTTTCAGTAGCACCCTGGAGTCTGGATTTGTTCCCGGTTGATGTCAAAAGGCTCGAACCCTATTACATGGGACTTAAACATAACTGGCGTAATGTGGGTGTACACCTCTGCTAACCCTTCGGGGATTACAGGCGCAATGTTATGTTATAACGTGTTAATGTAAACACCACTGACTTATTATTACTGAATATTCAAGGAGTATCATAGGAATAGTGGTGAAAATCGCACAACAGTAAGTTTATTTTAATTTTTCGAAAACATCAGTTACCATAACCGGCATAAATCTAACTTTGTCAAATGATCGTAACCTATATGGCCGCTATTTTTAAACTTAACTATCGCTATAACATTAGTGCGGTAATACCTGGTCATTATGTGGCAATTTGACGTAATTTCACCGATTACGAACAATGTTTCCATCGAGTACTTTTTTCTATTACTTTGTAAATAGAAAATAATGAAAGTAAAATAATGTTATAACGTGTTGGATGTATCATCTGATAAAGGACGTACCTACACATCAAGTGGACCATAGACTTGTTTGCCATCCAATTTCATTAAAAAAACTGCGACCCATTGCATTTTCTCCTCTAAACTTCAAATGTACCTCATGTTACATGTATTTACAAATTAATGAAGAAAGTAGGTACCTTCAAATGTTTGTACAATTCATGGAGAGTTCAATCCAAAATCGACTTAGATTAAGGGATTAAATTGATAATGAGAGGATGTCCAGCAGTCTTCCTGCTAATCAAAACAAATGACGACCGCCAAACCGTCTCCCTTTTTTTTTGAGCGTGGAAAATCATCGAATGACTTCTCTTGCTCTTGGCAGAGCGGGAGGGCGTGTCAGACTGTTACTGACTAAAACCCACCCGTGTTCCTTCAGTTGCCTGTTGCCAAGAGTCCCGATATCCCTTTCGGACTTTCCCGCAACCCTGGCAGTGATAATCTTCCCATATAAAATCTCATAGTACCGATAAACTCAAGTCTAAAGTATACCAATCGGCATGAACAGGCGGACAAACAAAAATTGAGCAGCAAAAACGAAAAGCTCGCTTCTATAGTGGGATATACTTTAAACCGGTAAAGTTATTAAGTCCAAAAAGTCGTGTTGCTGGAGTCGGGACACGTCGGGTGTGTTTGGGAAACAGAGAGACTGTCCCAGCGACGTATCAGAGCAGATGCGATTAAATTGGAAAACATTCACTCAATTTCCTGAGCGAGGGGATCGGCTACCGGTAGTACGGCTAGCAGGGAAGGGAGAAATAAATTGATCTTTTTTTGCAATACTTTTTACTCTTTTTAATTTTCAATCAGTAATCATTTTATTTACACATGACATAACATTGCGCCGGTTCTCCCCGAAGGGTTAGGGAGAGGTTATGTTAAATAAGTCCCTATACAGGGTCAAATTAAATTAGCTAGCGAAACTCGGCAGACATGGTGGGTATCGATATGGGGTGTCGACGACCGCTGGTAGTTTTATTACTTGAATTAAGAGCGGAGAAAATCAGATATTAAGATATCGATACCAATCACGGTGTGGAGTTTACTAAAAAAGAATGGCCTATCATGGGAACTGCCGACAGAAGTGAAAACTTAAAACGGGTATTAGCGTCATATATATTCTACTAGCTGTGCCCCGCGGTTTCACCCGCGTAAGTCTCGATCCCGTGGGAATATCGGGATAAAAAGTATCCTATGTGTTAATCCAGGTTATAAACTATCTGTTTGCCAAATTACATCCAAATCCATTCAGCCGTTTTTGCGTGATTTAGTAACAAACATCCAAACACACAAACACACAAACTTTCACATTTATAATATTAGTAGGATAGCCCAGCATTACGCGAATCCATAAGTTTACCACCTACCAAAAATCGCTCACAGCGCCTAAAGAAGTTTTCTCTTAAAAAAATCAATTAAAACAATATTCTAATTTACGTCCGTCTGTTTTGCTGACGCTACGTCAACGAGCACGTCGCAACGCTCGCCGGCTGCAGGCTGACAAATCCACGGCGGTGAGTAGCCGATAGTAAGTCGTATATATTTGCTGACGGTACCGGCCCGCAATCTGAAGGACGCTACGTTTTTAAATTACCAAGCGTCGCTGAGCATGCAATCCTCTTAATATGTTTTTATCGGTTATGCTCAGACTTATTGATTTCATTGATTGATAGACTCGGAGATTTGTTAGTTTTCTGCTTTTTTTGGTCTTTGCATCAAATGGACCATTTACCTATTAGTCGTGACTTCATCTCAATTAATAGACAGTACCTGGTCGACCGAGCTCTGCTCGGGTGACAATAGATAAACATATCGTCCAGGTATACCACCGTTGTGCCACATTCCCGAGGCTCCGAAAATAGAGAAAACAAATTTTCCCAGATAAAAGACCTAGCTAGATCGATTTTTCACCCCCGTAAACCCCTATATTGCAACTTTCGTCGAAATCGTTGGAGCCGTTTTCGAGAACGTGACTACACACAAATACAAAATACATCGAGAACGTGATTACAAAAATATAATATGCTAAAATATGTAAATATAAAAAAAAAATCTCATTTAATTGTATAAGCAATAGACTTATAAAGAGCATTAAAAAAATGTAGGATTAATTTACTTTTTAGTGGTTAAAGCGCCTGTAAGATTTTACTTAGCAATCAAAGCATAAGACGCGGCTTGTAG
Source organism: Lithophane semibrunnea (assembly GCA_947363905.1). Classification (NCBI taxonomy): domain Eukaryota; kingdom Metazoa; phylum Arthropoda; class Insecta; order Lepidoptera; family Noctuidae; genus Lithophane; species Lithophane semibrunnea. Next base: position 1,838,379 of record OX376205.1, read on the forward strand.
TTAAAAGTTTGATGCCAGGCGTAGCTTCAGTTGACCACAAGTTGACTGCATAGGTTTCATACATTTATTTACTGTGATTTACAGTGACAGCAATTAGGTATATTATGTATTGTTGTAAGTAGGTATAATGCAATGGTTTTTCATAGATAATAATATTCTTGCAATGTAATTCTTAGATCCATAAAATATGGCATCAAGAATTCCCTTTATAGTACTAAACTAAATATTGTTTGACTTTACAACAACAAAACCTACCCACAAAGCTGTGGTTTCACCTTCATAAAGTAAACTTTACATCGAAATTAATAAATAAATCGTCTAGATTCCTAAACATAATGGTTTAGACAGTGAATTTAAGATTTTTATTAAGTCTTAGCTGCGCCTCACGGTTTCAAGTATATAAGTCGTATAAGTCTTGATCCCGTGGGAGTATCGGAATAAAACATAATTATCCTATGTCCTAACCCATTCATCCAAACCCGTTCAGCCGTTGTTGCGTGAAAACGTAACAAACAAATAAACAAACAGTCTCACTTTCGCATTTATAATATTAGTTAGGACAGTGGCGAAAGAGTATTGTCGAAGTAAAGACGTGTCGGAGTTCCGTATTGTCGAAGTAAAATCATGTCGTAGTACCGTTTGTCGCAGTTCAGTTTGATAGTCAGGTAAACCATGAATAGGACATAGGATACTTTTTACCCTGGTAGTACCTACTCCGTTCCCGAGGGATAATTTCTGACCTCCACGCAGACGAAGCCGCGGGCAAAATCTAGTATAATAATATTACTAGCTGTTGCCTGCGATCTAGGTTGAAACATAGCCTAGGTATGTCCTTTTCCAGGTATGTTCTAGGTAGGTACAAATTAGTCCATATTATAGGCTTTCTCGCGTAATGTTAAGTAAATTAAACTAAATACACATAGTATTTTCTCCGTACATTGTCAAGCTTGTTCACCAAACAATAAAACAATCTAAAGGGTAGCCGGTAAATCAATTGACCACTGGCATCTACTTAGTCGCAGCACCTACTGGTGGAAATTTAATTTACGTTACATTGTACGTAAACCGTGGTCACAGATGTTCCAACTGGTTAAAAGATACATTGTTTATTTATTTATTGTATAAAGTAGTAAGGCCGGGGAAATTTATTGTTACCAAATTGACCACAATCTTAAATTGCCCGTATATTGAAAACACAGCTATCATTCTTTGACAAATGATTGCAATGGCTATAACACGACAAATTGACGAGGTGTATCAATTTGATAAATATTTATTTATTTCTTTCTTTAAATGTACTTGTACAGTTAGGGAAATTCATTGTTTAAGTACATTTAAAGAAAGAAAGAAAGAAATATTGTTTATTCTGCACAAACTAAACGCACAATACAAAATAAAGAGTGACATTCACTATAAGTACAAATTAGCCAAAAACCTCGTATTTATTAACAAGCAATTATACAAGTTTGTCAAATTTTGTCTATTGCTTGATGAGAGCATTATACAGTTATCTGTGGAAGAGATGCCAAAGACAAGCCATTGCCATTAGGTCATTTGTACCGTATACTGTGAGGGGACGATTGAAACATTGCAACACATGACGTAAGTCCATAATTTGGCTAGCCCTGATGCCGAAAGACGTCCACTGCTAGACATAGGTCTCCTCAAGCATCGCCACAACGACTGTTCTGTACTTCTCGCATTCAGTAGATTCCCGCGATCTTCACCAGGTCATCGGTCAACCTTATGGGAGGCTGGCCCACGCTGCTCCATTCGATACGCGATCACCACTCGGAACTCCTATGTCCCTTGCCTAGTGAACTTGGTTCTCTCTCGATTACGTACAAGCCTTCGATTCAATCAACATACAGGGCCTAGACAAGTGACAATTGCTTCGAAAGCGTTTCGGTTTTCTACAGCGACTTTCAACAGAATTGACATAAACTTTTCGATAGCTTATGTCAGTCCTATACATTTTTACTTTTTCCATCATCGTTATCGCTGATAGAATGTCACTTTGTCGCCTGGTTTGTGCATGTCTCTTAAACGGTGCCAACACATGGATGAACTTTTGTCTCTCTTTGCCTAGCCTTATCCCATTTTATTTCGGGTCGGTGTCTCGTCATTCTATGACAATTAAGACGTTTCAATTTCGGGTCGCTGAGAAAAAAAAATCACGAGCCGACACGATCATGATCTGCTTGTGAGTCCCTCGGTCGTTGTTGACGACGGACATCATAGTTAGAGAGGGAGTGGGGGAGGGCTTCATTACTGTACCTTTTAGGGGTATGTGGAACAGGGTGTAAAGTTCACTCATCCACCATAGAAAAGGAAGGATCCTCCAAACAGACGGGTGTTGTGTCTGGCGGGCAACTTCCCAATGATTGATATTGGATTCTTGTATATTATGTCCACTGCACGGTAAACACTAATTGCGCGATGCAGGATTTTTTTGACGTCAGGATTTTTGTGTGAGGTCAGGTTATCGATGCGTAGTTCGCATGTGGCGATATAGATACCGCCACAATCTACTTGAAACGAGCATTGAATTTGATTAATGCCAGGGTTTTAAAACATCCTATCGAGCTTACCCCACAGACCTCCCTGTAGATACCCACATCCACACTATTATCTAATATTAGTAATAACAAGTCTATCACGGTAATGTGTGTATCATGTTCATACAGCGTACAGGCAATAATGCGTGATGCGTATCTATTAGTGCTGCTCAATAAATAATACTCTATAGCTTGTATTGTAAAGATGCGTACTCAATAGCCAGACTAACTGAAGGGTTACCTTTTCATGAATACGCGGTGAGGTTAAAATTAAGTAAAATAATATTATATTCTTTGACGGGTCAAGGGGGATGCGCTAAGGTACCTGCAAATTGCAAAAAGCGTAAGAAACTTTGAATTTCGCGGACTACCCTGAAGCTTGAGCCTTAAGGATAGTACACAGACATTTTGCAAGGAAAGAAGGTTTCGGATGTTTGCTGGGATAAAACTCAACTTTGAGTTATGGTCGCCTTTGTATTCTTATTATCACTGTATAAAATACAATGTTGGGTGTAAAATTAGCAATTAAAAATTAAGAATTATGTCAGTAATGTTTTAGTCCCATGTAACAGGAAGCAAACCTAATGCCATCAATTACTCAACACAAACCCAGAATCTGAGCTGCTACTAAAACATTCCTTATGGAAAACTAAAAACGTTTTACCTGACCATATAATCGAACTAATCACCCCACCAGTCTGTGGCTAAAATACATCTTAAAGTATCAGAGATAAAATGGAACTTACAGGCACCTACAAAATTAATTGCATTTCGGCCCTAAAGTAAATATTGACTCACTGCCTTTATCCGGTCAAAAGTTACGGGCAATCAGTAACCCAAAAGTCTTACCAATGGGTACGTGTTACCCAGAACCTAATTGGGTTGTGGAGGTCCGATAGGCAGTCGCTCCATGTACAACACTGGTATTCAGCTTTAGCCGGTTTGATTGGAATGCGACACCAACATAATGTAGAAAAGGCAAGGCAGATGATGATGAATCGGTCAAAAGTGTATCCTGCCCCTAACAACGCTAGGTATATAGTGTACTTGTACATAATCCGATGCCGCTGGGTTTCCAATTACCAACCGTAATGGTACATAATTTAGCTAAACGCGTGGCTGTGATAATTGATACCGCCAGTTATGTAGCCTTTACATAACGGCTGATTAGTTCATATACGTCTTTAGTCTATGAAATTTGAATTAGAACGAGTTGATATATTGACTGTAGGGTAAAATTGTTAGGGAATTGATGAAAGAGATTGAGAGATCTCTCTCTGAATCTCTTTCATCAATTTCTTCTCTCGAGAGTGAGAAGAAATTTTATTGAAAAATTGTGACCTGATGTCACAGTGACGCCATCTAGCTTATTATTAGCAAAATTACATAATTACGAAGTTAGATAGGATTCAGTTCTTCCGACCGACACCGACCTCTGATTACCAACCGTCAGATAGTTTGACTTATATAAGCGTAATAGTTTAATCCAGTCTTTTTATCACCATGAGGACAATGCTATACCTGTCATTAGGGGCGCTTGACAGGAATTTAATAAATTAATGAAGCCAATACTTTTGAGGCGTATGGTGCCTATGTTTATTATTTACAGTGGAAATGCGTGGAGGGAGTGCCTAAACAAGTGACAATGGCTTCGAAAGCGTTTCGTATTCCTACAACGACTTTCAATATAAGATTGACATAAGATTTTTGATAGCTTGTCCTATACATTTTCGTGTTTTCCATCATCGTTATCGCTGATAGAATGTCATTCACACAAATAAAGAAAGAAAAGCTTATTTCAAACGCTTTCGAAGCGATTGTCACCTGTCTAGGCCCTCTGTACGTAAGAACTGACTTTTCTAAAGGACATCACCAATAAGGTCAATATTATGACCTCCTGGGGCCCCTTCACGCGTTTCCACTGTAAAATAACTGCATGATAGAAGGAATAGAACATAAGAATAAGAATAAATTTATTTAAACATTGTTACAATTATATTATTACCTAAAATTATTAACATAGTAATTCTATCTGTAACTGTTGGTAACATTCATTTTGTTAAAGCGATGGTCCCCATCGCTTTAACAACACACAACTCAGGTCCCCAAGATACAGATCTTGGGGACCTGAGTTGTGAAACATAATTCAATTATTGCGTGATACGGGAGTACGTAATTAATTGCAAACAATTATAAAAAATCTAAATTTAAGTTTAATTTAAGGCCTTAGTTGTATTCTTTATCAGGAGACTGAAGAAAACCTGTAAATAATAAACATAAGCACCATACGCCTCAAAAGTATTGGCCTCTTCATGAGTAAAAAGAAATACATGAACCTGATAATTTCGCAAAAGATTTATGAACCTTTACTATTTCACAAAAGCTTGAAGATCACCATAAATAACAGAAAATTAATACGTTAATACTCTCTAATACCAGCAAAATTTCCCTTTTTAAATGAAAAACGTTTTCCAAGTAAATCAAAGAAAATCTTCGTGAAGTAACAAAAATGATCGTTGGCCGTCCGAGTGTGTTATCAATTTGAAACTAATGGTCCAATTTGGATGCTGGGGGGACCGTGCCGATAATAAAATTCATCATGGAAAGCTTCCAGGGCAAAAATTAATATTCCAATGATGTAACGGGCAGTGTTTGTTGTGGCACAAGGTAAGAGCGATGAGAGTTTTGAGATGACACTATAATAACCGACAATCAATTTGAAAAATCATGGCGCCGACGATACGCCTCCCGCGCCCCATACATTCCTCCAATGACACCGTGTGAACATTTTCCGCGCATGTTCAAGTTATTTTTCTGCCACTGTAGGTAAAAAATCTGTGACGATTTCAACAGGCAATTTTCAGCCAACAAGACTAGTGTTTCTGGTACATATGCAGCTTATGCTTGTGACAGACAAACAGATCACAAACATTATTGTGTCTACAAAAGACACAATATTATAGGACACACCCAATCGCGCTTTAGATAAAGGGACATCGGTCTACCATTACGACTGGACGTGTATTCAGGAGGTTATATATTACTCGATTTAGATTGTTTATTCTTTCAAGTAATGTAATAAATAATGTATGTATTGCTTAAACAGCAATTTAACATTTTGTTCATTGGAATGGAAAGCACACAAAAATGTATCCTTACTAGCTAACTTGTTATCAAGAAAATAAATGTATTAAGGAAACTAGGCCCAGCCCTTGGATGTTCCGATGCCGCTGCAGTTTTTGCCAAAAACTTCACGTATGTCGATCGCTATCGCTTATGATTTGTGCTGGCGACCTCGACCGGCAGCGATGAATTACTGCAAATTAAAATTGTTTAATGAATCAACTTTATTGCTTCAAAAGATTTGTTTTTGGTTAATTAAGACGTGTACTTTCTGTTTCCATACAGATTTGGGTATTTAATGAAAAAATGTATTCATATTTTGTTTGTTTACTGTTCAATATTGGATAGGAAAACACTTTTAGCATAAGCATAGGGCTACATGAAATATCAGTCTGCCTAGCCTTTTCCCAAATATGTTGGGGCATCCAGTCTAACCGGATTCAACAGAATAATGGAGCGACTTCCTGTCTGACCCAAACTTTTTTTTTTTTAACGTAACCTAACCTAACTGGGTAACATGGGCTACATGGAATATATTGCTTAAATATTTTATCGGCCGACAGTTTTGAAAACCTCTGTAGAAACCCCATTTACACGATGCAGGTTTCTTGCCTTTGGCATATAACAACATTGAAGTAACAAATGCCTTCCGTTCTAACAAATGATCGTCTAAACACTGTTTAGACGGTGCAACTTTTATTGTTGCTTGAACTTATGGTGTGCCACAAATAATTTAATCGCAGCATTTAAATCCGGCTCTAAGTCGCAGTTGCCTGTCATAGCCAGGAATATTTAGCCAAGCTTTGTGGTAGGAAGGTAATATCCTGTTTTCCAGATAAGCTCTGATCGTAGTCACCTCATGAGTTTGCAGTAAAGTGTACCCGAAAACTGCCTCGTTGATCTTGTGGTTCCAAGCGCTACTACTGATCATGTAGTCCCGGGTTCGATTCCCAGCATTGCTATTCTGTAACCATCTCACCGTGAAAACTTAGGTGAAGTGAGCGTGGAGTGAGTTGTCATTGTCATCGATAGGGCAGTGACAGTTCACTTCAAACTCACTTCACCTTAGTTTTCACGGTGAGATAGTTACATATAGCAATGCTGGTCGGGCAAAGTGTTATTGAATTTTTCATCTGGAATTTCTCAGTAGCAGCCTGGAGTCTGGATTTCTCCCCAGTTGATGCCAATAGACTCGCCCTTACATCTGGGACTTAAACATAACTGGCAAAATGCGGGTAGATAGATAATAGATAGATAGACAGATACAACGTTTATTTGGTGCACACAAAAGACAGCACAACATACAAAAACACGGTTAAATTATAACGAATTATGTACATTAATAAACAGCTGGGCGCCAATATACAAAAAAAAAGAAAAAAATTGAAACATTAAAAGAAAAAAAAAAAGACAGTGATGAGAATATTGTCTATTACACTTTAAAAAAAAAAGAAACATAAAAAGTGCGGTGTGCGTCTCAACGTTGCACCAAATGGGAGTCCAACTCAGCATGTGTCAGGCAAATATACCTGACGCTGATATTCTGCTGGATCCCTGCAGTGACATACGGACGTCGAGCAGATCTATGAAACTAATAATTATGTGAAAAGTGGAATGTACGGAGCAAAATTACGTAAGTAACCGCAATTTAAATATTCTATTATACAGTATAGTTTTGCATTAGGAAACGTTGTCGTTGATGATGAATGTCTATTTACTACTATATGTACACCTCTGTCTAACCCTTCGGGGATTACAAACGTGATGTTATGTATGTACCCGAAAAACAGACAAACAAATCTAAAACCGCTTCCAATCCAAAATATCCAGGAAAAATTCCCCATAATAACATCACAAAGAAAACAAACAGTATTACATAAATCGGTGGTTACCGAAACTCTTGGGTAGTTATTCAGATTCGAAGGTAGATTATGTTCAGGACAGCGTTACTTATCGTCAAATTATACCGTCCGTAATGTATGTCCGAGCGACGCGATATATGGCAACTGTATGTAAATGTACTGGGAAGGACAGCGGTGTTACGGGTACCCAGATATTTTGGGGTAATGGCAACATTTGTGGGGAAACTAACGATGGCTTTGCACTACGGATGGGGATGAATGAATTCGTAGTTATCGACTGGTAAGACAGAATACGCAAGCTAAAGTGGCAATTGGCTGGCCATATTACCCATAGATCCGATGACCGTTTGGGTTTCTTGAATTGAGACCGCGAATCGGCAAACATAAGGTAGGAATGACCTCATGCTAGGTGAAGCGACAATCTTCGCAGGTTGGCTGGTACTGAACATGATCGGACTTTTAGCGATTCTGACTGACAAATGACAGACGCATGACAGCTCCTGGTTGTCATTCGTGGATATTTGACTGCGTAGACAGTGTAGATAGAATGAGCATTCAATCTTTTGATCTAAACCGACTTTAGTACAGAAAATAATTTAATATTTTAAAATTCCAGACCATTTCTACCCGACTGTACCCGAGTCTAGGATAATGGGCGAAGAAATAAAAATGTAGAGAACCCTAGGTGCTAACACTGGTTAAATCATGCGCAGTGACAATTTATGTAAGCACGTTACTTCGCACTTCTACCGGCGAGTTCGTGTATTAAGCCGGTCAACGTGGATAATGTATGGTGGCATGCTACTTCCGCGGTTCTTGTAGCAGGCACCGATCCAAAACGTTTTACAGGTGTAGATATTTGGAGACTAATGTGAAATCGTGGTTCTCATCTGATTGAAAAATTCGTTGTATTGGTCGTCATGAAAAGTAATGTTTAAGGTAAATACCTACTATAATTTATAAAAGATGACATGTTATTTCGTTATTCATATAATATTCGGTATTTGACCGCGTGCGAGCTGAGCGAGCGAAGCAAGTCGTACCGTGGCAGCGGCCGGGAGCGCTACATCCTAGTTGGTCGCAGTTACTTGGTAGTATTTAGGACCCCAAAATAGGAATTATTAGCACATAATTAGACGTCCACATTTGCTAATACAGTAAATAAACTGCAAGCACCAATCCGTCACAAATCCCTAATAAATAATATTTAGCACTCTGGGAAAACAACCAAAACTCAAACTGTATTTGCTAAAATTAAACATGGATATTTAGTATTTACATAATATGTAGAATGTTGAATATTATAAACAATCGCTTAATTCCCAACACATTTCCCATGTCAGATTACACAAAACAAACAGGCGAATAACAGAATATTTTTAATAAAATCCCAAATGAAACAATTATACGTACAAATTGGTTAATTTACTTTCTGAATACGTCACCGGCTTAATAAAGCAACACAGCCAAATAATATAGGTCTGTAATGCCCTATTAGCTCCACGAGTACACGTTTAATTTTATTTTTGTCACATTATATCGGATAATTATGATATGTGCGGACGCAAATTGGGGATAGGGGAGAGGACTGAGTGGCGATTATTTGATTTTTTGTTTGCTCGGCATTATTTTTATTCGATATCATTCGTCATTTTTATTCGATTTGCGAGGGTGAGGAGAGTTTCGGTCAGATTGGGGGAGTGAAGACAAAATACGCCTGATGTTATATCATTTTGATATTTTTATTGGCACCAACTTAAAACGATGATGTGACGATACAGACCTAAAACTTAGAATTGCTCGATTATTTCCTAGATTTTTTTCGTTTTTTGTACCTACTTATACTTCATTTATTCCCACGTTGTCCGAAGTCTTTGAGCCAATCAGATAATAACTACGAGTTGTCAGTCCATCGCATAACAAAATAATTAACTAAACAATCATTTATATCTCAAAATCAACTAATATAATCACAAACAAAACTTGCCAGTGTTCAGAGGAACACAAACAATATCATCTATGTATATAATAACCAGATAGTTTAAGAGCTAGCTCAGTACGTGTAGTCGTGGAGCCGGACATCGGTACAATTATATAATTCAGTTATACGCTATACGCTGCGCTCGTCTCAACTATGACCAGTGGAAGGGTCGGGTCTCAGTGTCAGCGGGAAATATGCTAAGGTTTTTAGCATAATTGTGGTAACTTTTCCAGCATAAATCTATTTATAATGGTGCTTTTTTCGCTAGCAACCAATATTGGGAGAAGACATACAATACCTTGGTTACAGGAGCCAGCCTGTAACCAAGGTATTTTTACTTAGCACAGGAATCGGCTTCACATCGTTTTTAAGTATTTTTTATACCAATAAAGAAAAATAAATTATTCTTATCTATTGTGTCTACTCTAGGTGGACGATGCGTTAAAATCGCCTTCGAACGCATTTCCTATTCTCTTCAAACATCTTATCAGGAGCATTCTCTATTAATCACTGCAACAGGTAACTTATTCAGGTAGACAGTTATCTGAATATTTTGATTATACAACTTATATTAACAACAACTTATACAACTTATTTTTTTCTTTTTAATTTGTTATACAGGGTGTAAGGGTAAACAGTCTTGTCATTCAAACCATGGGTAGTTGACTTAAATATAAAAATAAATGACCGAACACAACAAAAAAAAAACGTCATTTTCATTAAAAGATTTTAAAAAGTTTCTATCCGACACCGTGCTCTCTAGTGAAACAGCTGACTGACTGAGGGAGGGGTCGTGCTCGCGGCCGGTCAGTTCAAATCCCGTACCCCCCACCCGTGTTGAGACGCAAGTTCGTTGCCCTAGCGCATAGGACAACGAACTTGCGTCTCTTGTGGTAAAATGTAGAATTAAAAAAAAGAAAAAAAAAGTTGTAATTTTCCATTGATTTTACGTTCTATAAATGAAACCAAACCACTGGTTGCAAGGATAACGGTGTTTACCCTAACACCCTGTATATGTAATTGTTTTTTAGTTAATTTAGTATAATAAATGTAATGTAATTTAAATGTTGAAATAAAACAAATATTAAATTAACTTATATTATCATTCTAACACCTAAATATTCTATTAACGACAACCATTTCGGTCCCATGTAGGAAAAGAAATCTCACAGCACTAGTATTTCAATAATGGTCCGTACACGACACGACTTACATCACATTGCATCGTATACAAGCCAACATTGAAATCCTATTGCTGTGACATTCTGCCTACTCATTGGTGATCTGAGTTTGTAACACGTTACTTTTGAATACTGTCCTGAACTATGGGCTTTGTCCAAGTTCCGCCCTCAGTTTTATGAGAGCAAGTCCGTCCCGCTTCCCGCTACCACTGAGACCCCGCCCTTAGGCATTTGCAATGCTTGTTAATGTTAATAGGGAATCTGAATTCAACGTGCGATCGCTTTCCAGCTTACTGAATATCCATTTGAAGCATATTACTGTATTTAATGCATCTATTATAATATTAGGTAATGTCTTAACTTGACAATAGGCTGAGTATGCTGTCGGGACTATTGTAACACGGTCTTGTTGAAGCAAGTGATGTGTGTCATTGGTGTGTTCTTAGGTGAGAACAACATAATTAGTATGTGTCGTCATGATAATTGTTTATTGTATAGTATAATTTTAATTTATCTGTTAGTTGTATGGTATACATCAGGACACACTAAATGGCGGAGCGCGGTCCAGATTCGGGCCTTAAGTAAACAGTATAAACAATTAAAACTTTTTTTTTTTTTTAATTTTTTTTTTTGTTAATAATAGAATCAAACCGACAGCAATTCATAATTATAATTTTGAAAAAACGGACCCCCAATTAACCTAATTGGTGATCCCTGGTACAGTGTACCTGCTACTTACATAATAAAGAGTATTCTATTCTATTTCAGTTTTAATTACTAGTAATGAAAATACTACAATGATGCTTACTGGTGATGGTAGTTCTAAAAGTACCAAGAGTTCGTCAACTATGGCTTTTCATAATATAAAAGTAAAAATTAACAAGCGTAGAGTCTGGCAAACGAAAGTTGATCCTGAAACCACGCGCGAAATTTAAAAAAACAAGACTGTTTATCCCTGTACATAGTGCGATATGACGTGTTGATACTTGAATTTTTATTTTATTTAAATGAAATTAAGTTTCAATTATCAACACGTGTTCTCGCACTATGTGCAGGGATAAACAGTCTTGTTTTTTAAAATTTCGCGCGTGTTTTCAGGTTCAACTTTCGTTTGCCAGACTCTACCTTGTCACTACGTTCTGGCGATCACAGCCCTTTTTTGAGGTGTGACAAAAGCGTATTTAGCCACTGCTACACTGCACACGTTATTTTCACAATGTTGCCACAAACTCCTTATTATTATTGAAAATCAACACTTTTACATTACAACTTTTATACCTAAAATACTTCTCCAACTTAACAAGATATCTCAAGAAACGAATTTATCCCAAATAAACTTCTAAAACATGTTCCATGACAGATATAACTTAAAAGTTTCACATAACAACCTAAAAGACTAACCACAACTTCCATTTACATAAGTTGGAGTACATAAGGTTGGCTGGGCCATGCTGGGCCAGGCTGGGCCAATATCGGAGTATCTCAGGACGAACTAACGACACAACTTCGCCACACCGGGTTAACAAAGAAAAGTTTCGGGGGAAACGAAACTGTCAACTACAGGTATCGGAGGAGTTTCATGTTACTGGGACACAAGTTGGGGATACCGGTGGTTTAAATCAAAAAGAAAATTCACAATAAAATAAAAACTGGCCAAGTGCATGTCGAACCACGCACAATAAAGGGTTCCGTAGTTGGGATTAATTTATCAAACAAACTTAACATTGTAGTTGAAAAACTTGTTCTCCGATACATTCTATATGGGAGAACATGTTTTTGCAACTGCAAATGTAAGTTAGTCGATTATTACTCGGTAACTTGTAGAGCCTACTTAGCCGTGATAGTTTTCCTTTTAATTTCGTTATATATACTGCTGCCGTGAATTTTTTCACATATCCAAAACCAACCATTGAGCTGGCAGGGGCAAAGTGCTATTTTTTGTTAATCAAGTGTCCCCCACACTTAAGTTAACTCTAATAAATAAAAAATAAATCCTACGACACCGCACAACATGGGATAGGCGCGAAAAAAAAAGTTCACGGGTACACGAAAAATATTTTTTTCATGATTTTTTCTTACCACTTTGACAGACGGACAGACTGTCAGACGGACATGGCGAAACTGTAAGGGTTCCTTGTTGACTGCGAAACCCTTAATAATGCATGAAAATTGTAGCAAAAGGCAACGTAAAGCAAAGAAGTTTATGTTATGAGCCTTTGTAACTTTTCCAAAAATCGCTGCGCCCCGCAGTTTCACCGAGGGAATATCGGGATAAAAAGTATCCCATGTCCTATTCCAAGTCATGGTCAAATTTCATCCAAATCCGTTCAGCCGTTTTTGCGGTGAAAGTAACAAATTAACAAACAAACTCACTTTCTCATTTATAATATTAGTCAGAATTCTAATATTAAATACAGATTTTAATCCAATAAATCTCTCCTCCGGTCCTCCTCAAATCCTCTATTCCTGAGCCCGTTTACACGAAAAGACGTCTGCGCGATAGTTCAGAGTCTGCCGCGATTTGTTTAGACTTTTTCCAAGGTGCAAGCCCGAAGTAAATTGTTTTCAAACTAATATAAATTCGTCTCCAATACCCCGTGTTTATCGGAGGACATTATTTAGTTTATTTATTTCATGAAGGTGTAGCGACCTCTTTAGATCGAGGAAAGATGTTTGTTTGTTTAGTGAAATGTCTACTGGATGTTTTTTTACAGTTACGAGAATTTCTAATTTGTTTTGTTAAAATACCTTGCTTCACAAATAAAATTGAATAAAATTACCCCCATTTTTTTTGGAGTTTTTATTTTAAAAACGGGTTTTTTTGTGTTACCGTAGCCAAATTAATGGCAAAAACGGAACCCTTATAATTTCGTCATGTCCGTTTGTCCGACCGTCCATTTGGAAGTCAAATAGCCATTTTACTCGGATAATATTGGCACTACATCGATGAAAGTGAAAAGAAGGTTTTATAGTTTTTTTGAGAATAATATAAACTTATTTTTACAGTCGTTAAAATCAATATTGTGCATGCGTAAAAATATTCATAACCCTCCACTGTGCGTGGTCTGACGGTCTGACACGCACTTTGCCGATTGTTTGTAAAGCGACATAGCACCAAGAAAAGTTATGCATTGAGTTAGGATGAAAATCATCCTGTATTGTGTCGTCTATCTTAATCACATCAAAACAGAACTAAATACCTAGCTGAACTGAAAAAAGGTTATTCCTACTAACTACGACAAATCATACAAAAGAAAAAACCAGCACTCGTTGCAACAGTCTAAATAATTTACCCGACCGCACTCCATAAAAGGGGGGTACATTTTTTGTCCCGCGCCAAAATGTTTCCGTATTTTCTATTCAGATTCGAAAAGAGCATCTATGCGGGACAGTGCCAGTGTATTTTTTAATCTTTTTTCCACACTTACGCTAGATTTGGAGCACTGTGTGGCGCTACTAGGGCAACTCGCTTTTATAAATCAAGTTAAAAATGTGAGTGGCTTGATTCAAGTGAGTTTGATGACAGAACACTAATTGCGTAATACACGATGAATCTCAATCAGAATCGTTTTGAAACAGATTGCTAATCCATAGCTTCATAAGTTCGACAAAAAAATCTGCTCAACAAAGTAAATATCGCAATGAATGTTGTTGAACTGTCAAAATGAAACAGATTAGTCTTAATCGGTTACAAAAATGTGTTACGCAATTAGATAGCAGTTTAGGAGGAGCTTGTGGCTAAGTAGTAACAGCCGCACGGTTCTTTCCATCAGGTTAAGCTACGCTGGCCGTGAAAAGGTGACCATCTTTACATATCGAGACTCCTCCGTGCCTCGGAAAGCACGTTAAGCCGTTGGTCCCGGCTGTCAAACGTGTATCTTTGAATGTCGTTATGGGTCGTCAGAAGCCCGAAAGTCTGACAACCAGTCTTACCAAGAGATATCATATTACCCAGTTACTGGGTTGTGGAGGTCAGATAGGCAGTCTCTCCATGTAAAATACTGGTATTCAGCTGCATCCGGTTAGACTGGAAGCCGACCCCAACATAGTTGGGAAAGGCTAGGAAGATTGAATTAGATGGCAATTTGACTTTTGCAGTGGCTATGAGGGATTTGCTACGGTTACAATTTTTTCACAAAACAAACAATTTTTGGCATTAAACCTCGAACTGTCACTAACGAGACACAATAGATTTTTAATTGTTATCGGCCTTCTAAAGACCAATGAACAATTGAGCGGTTCAGACGTAATTAGTATCTAGTCTCCTTTATTGACAACTAGCTACCGCTCGCGGCTTCGCCCTCGTGGTATATCAATAAAAAGTAGGCCTTTTCTCAGGCTCTAGACTATCTGTGTACCAAATTTCATTTAAATCGGTTCAGTAGTTTGGGCGTGAAAGCGTGACAGACAGACAGACAGACCGAGTTACTTTCGCATTTATAATATTAGTAAGGATTTATTAAATGATTACTTATTAATCATATTGCCGAATCTTCTCCCAAAATAAACAAGCCACTTAGGTTTAACAAGATTTGTTTTATAGCCATAAAGATTTGTTTCAACAGACAAACATACCTATAGTTTATAATTAACTACAGTTAACTAATCGACTACCTTGCTAAGTCAATTATCGGGATTAGATCAAGATTAACGTGGTATTAGATTTACAAATTTGCACAGCCAGTCAATGTCCGTAATCTCCGCCATTGAATTACGGAGTTTACGGATTAACGGTCAATTTGCGTAAAGGTTGAGTAATCACCGGCCGCGGGTCGGCGATTTAATTGTGTTATTATTCATTGTTGTAATGATGTGCTGATTGAAAGTTATTTTGGATGATATACAGACTTCAAGTATAATTACTTCAATACACAGAATGTTAACTAACAAAGGGCGTTCCCGCAATAGTATAGCGTCCATACATGCTAAAAAAATACAAACACTTTTTATATTATAAAAATTAAATCAAATATTAAATTTATATAGGAGGAGCTCGTGGCTAAGTAATAACAGCCGCACGGGTCGATCCATCAGGTTAAGCTACGCTTGCCGGGGTTGGTCCGTGGATGGGTGACCATCTTTACATATCGAGACTCCTCCGTGCCTCGGAAAGCACGTTAAGCCGTTGGTCCCGGCATTTGTGGAACTTTGACAGTCGTTACAGGTCGTCAGAAGCCCGAAAGTCTGACAACCAGACTTACCAACGGGTATCGTATTACCCAGTTACTGGGTTGTGGAGGTCAGATAGGCAGTCGCTCCATAAAATAAAATAGTAAAATACTGGTATTCAGCTGCATCCGGTTAGACTGGAAGCCGACCATAGTTGGCAAAAGGCTAGTCAGATCATGATTAAATTTATATTATATTTCAACGTAGAAAGATTGTATTTTAACGTAGAAAGACAAGTGTGACAAGTGTGCGTGTACAGAGTGTTTCATTTCCTTATCAATTTAATATTTTTTGTGAATACTTTAGTTTAAAAAAATATTTTTAAGGTAATATTTTTTCTATAATAATATTAAGAGTATCTTTTATTCAAATTAAAAACACACTACTCAAGTACTCACTAAACACTTTCTTTCTGGGCCCCTTACCGCCCCACTCTAGGCCGCCAGCACCCACAACGGAGCGTTATCGCCCACTTTGAGAAAGACTGCACAAGACAAGCGAGGCAGTCGGTTGATTGACATAAATATTTACAATGTAGGGCCTTAAACTAGAGTTATATAATAATTGAATTCTACCTGAACTAGGAATAAACCTGTCATTGTTTTCTTAAAACCATGTTAGTAACTTTCTTAAAATGTTGACACTACCTGTCATAGGTAGGTATAAAAAATACACAAATAAAAAAAACTTAGAAATTAATATGAAATATGACGACAAAAATAAACAAAGTCAAATAATTTATTTCAATTAGGCACATAAAAGACACCTTTTGAACGTCAAAAAATAGAATTGATTCTAGTCGCCCCTTCCAAAAAGTAGTTATCATAAATAGAGAAGAATGGACAAGAAACTCCACCAATCAAATACTGAGTTTAGCAATGTATTGTTTGTTTCATAAAGAACATTGGAATCCAATCAGAATAAAAAGTAATAAACTCCACTTTTTTAACAATATTGGTATGCCATAGCTACCCAAAAAAATACAACTACAAAATCCTAACATTTACAAGTTTGAAATTTCATCGGAAAAAAATCCAATAAAATTTCGTTCCGTATTTTTTGCGCCAATAGTAATGGACGCGCCCACTGTCCAGTCGTATTTTATTTATTCTTCAATCATTGATTCCCTTTGTACTGTTTCGAATTTTCAATGGACTTAGCTTTTATAGCCAGTGTTTTAATATAGCAGAGAATATGGCAGGAAATAAAATTGAAATATGTTTTCGGAGTTCGATAAAAAAAGATTTAAAATATGTTTCAGAAAAAATGTTTTGCATTTTTTTAAAAACGTCCTGTATATTTGTTAGGAATTCTAGGTATAAAAGAGTGGGTATCGGCAGTTCAGATCTAAATGTGTCGAATTTTTTTAAACCTTAAAAAATATGTTCTTGTAAAAATTTCGTTACCCAGCACGATTTACGATATACCCAGACTTCCAAAATACATGTATGAGATACTGTTTTTACCCGACTACCTCAGAAGGAGGGTAATGTTTTGTACTGGGATGGCATTGGAAAATAATTAAAAATCTCTTTATTTTATCTTACAATGATTACAAGTAAGTAAGAATGTGAATGTGTGTGTGTGTGTGTGTATGAGTGTGTGTTTTTATTTCGACAGACTAATGGATCTCAGATTACTATGACTCATCGTTTAAACAAACCGACAACATGCACATTTATGTGCGTTCACAAACTTTAGTTATCAAGTTAGATTATAAGGATGAATTCATTTAAAATAAAATATAAGTAAAATCTTTTTAAAAACAAGCTTTTAATGAACTAAAATGTACTAAATAACACATTTCTTTCTTTAAATAACACTTACGTAAATATAGAACTTTAATATTTTCTTAAAACCTTGAGGCTTATCTTCAAGTTTAGGGTAAGAAAGACATTTACGCCTCAAGCTTTTAAGAAAATATTAAAGTTCTATATTTACGTAAGTGTTATTTAAAGAAAGAAAGAAAGAAATGTGTTATTTAGTACATTTTAGTTCATTAAAAGCTAGTTTTTAAAAATATTTTTACTTATATTTTATTTTCTACTTTTTAGCATTAGTATTTGTTTATATCTGTTTTATCACAAATCCAACGAATTAGGTTTTCCCATGGCCACCTTCCGGCTCCATCATCAGACCCTGAACACCACCTAGTGTCAAAGCACTTGTTAATACATGACAAATGAGTCCTAATACGATGGTGCTGTCTTGTTTGATTGAGGAGTTCCCATGGCCACCTTCCGGCTCCATCATCAGACCTTGGACACCACCTAGTTTCAAAGCACTTGTCAATACATAACCAAGGAGTCCAAACACGATGGTACTATCTTGTTTGATTGAGGAGTTCCCATGGCCAACTTCCAGCTCCATCATCAGACCAGCTCGATGGTATCAATTTTTCAAAATGTCTCGGTAGTTGTATAAGTATGCCAAGATTCAGCTCAATCGGATTCCAGGAAGGGCTTGAAAAATGGAGTGCAATATTAGTAACCGGAAAGACATACGAACAGAGCAAGCTAATATAAAGCTTGTAAAAACATAACCCTTCTTTACAGTCGGATATAGAACAATATATTTCCCAAACTATTTGGCTCACTAATATTTAAAATGCAAAACTTTTAAAATACCCCGTTCAGCACACAACACTACTCCCAGATTCCCATCTCAACTTCCTCTGCCACATCTATGGACTAATCCCTAACCCCCGATCAAATTTTCCAAATTTTTCTCAGCTGCATCAAAGTACACAGTGCAGTCGTAGAGTACACAGAGTACGTAGAGTACATAGAGAACAGAGAGTACACAGTCCGGTCCGCAGCCGCTAAGTAGCCTGGCACTCAGCGCTCGCTACACGATCCACCGCTAAGCTTATTTCGCCCGCTTTGGTTTTATAAAACTGGGTAAATTCCAACACAAAATACTTCGATGATAAATAACTAGTGCGTGCATGGATGTGGTATGTTTTACTCCTATGGATTTAAGCTGAGAAAGCTGTGTAATTTTCCGAAAAAACATATGCAAGTATAATATCTTAATCCCTTAGAAATAGAAGATCATAATCTTGCAAAATAATAGGCATATAAAAATCCACATCATACAGGGTGTAAGGGTAAACACCGTTGTCACTCAAACCATGGGTAGTTGACTTAAATATAAAAATAAATGACCGAGTAACAACAAAAAAAATCGTTATTTTCATTAAAAGATTTAAAAAAGTTTCTATCTGATACCGTGCTCGCTATTGAAACAGCTGACTGACTGAGGGAAGGGTCGCGCTCGCGACCGGTCAGGTTACGTCCCACGCCCCCACCCGGGTTGAGACGCAAGTTCGTTGCCCTAGGGCATAGGTGAAAGGGTGAAATACTCTAGTGGTGAAATGTAATTTAAAAGAAAGGTCGTAACCTCAACGTAATTCAAACGGTGACGGTAGATGGCGCTAGAAAACACAAATCACTTCAAGCGTGACGATGACGCGAGTTCCATGATTTTTGTTCACCCAAAAGGTGCTTAACACGCCTAAAGAAGTTTTCACTTCAAAAAAACTGCCACATCTACAAACATCGTTAATTTTCTTCCGAGCTCATTCACCAACTCCCCTAGAGTCCGCTGGCTGAATGAAATTTCAGTAATTTGGTAAAGCGAATGCTAGGTACGGGTCCCGGGCGGGATTTTCTTACAATCTGCGCTTTGTTTTCAAGTCTATTTGAAGCGGAACGCCCAAAATTAGCTGACCTACCCCTCCCCGCATACATTAATACGTAGCCGACCAAAGAAATGAAAACTCACAGACCAACAGAGGTCATTCTAATTGGTCATAACATTTTCAAATTATGCGGTTGACTTGTAACTTATCGTTTCAGCATTAAAGGTGACAATTGCTTGGTAAATGAAGTTAGTAAGTTTGTTATGCTTTGAATATTATCTGTTTGCGGAGATTAAGAATGTTGCCATTTCAATGCCCGTTTCCTCGTCGTTATGATTTGAGTTGCTGCGATACAAATATTTGCATAATTTTCTTATTTCATCAGAGATTTAGAGTACTTAAGGGTTTTGTCATTTAAATTTTTCCAGGTCACCTGGGAAATCTGTGGGAATTCTTAATTTTGCGTCTGTTTACAAATTTTCTTTAAATTACATTATTATATATTGATATTTGAAAGCTTAAAATGAGCGTAACTGGACTTTAAGTAATTGTTCAGGAATACATCGCATCGAATCTTGTAACATGAACTATGAATGGTTATACAAAAGTTAAGTTTTAGGTTTTTCTATTATTTAACCGTATTTTATGTACCTAAAATAGTACATTACTGTAGCGGCCTGCAACTAGCACATTGATGGACGATCTTGAAAATGTGGGCTGAGGCGAAGGACGCACACGTGACTCCAGCAATACCCAAGGTCAAGGTTTGTACAGTATTTTTCTCAAATAATGCGCGGAAATTCAAACTGAGTAAATTAATTATAAATTCCAGAATCAATTATGGACAACGATAATTTTTCACGCGCCAATATGTTCATTTGTTTCTTCTTTACTTTAAACAGCTATATTTGCAATTTAAATAAAATCTATGATAAGTTACCTCCTTGTATGTTGAAGTAAAAAGTTCGTTCCATTATTCTTTCCCACAGATCAGCTATATAGTCCTGTAACGTACTGACGGTTCGCCAGCTTTTCATTATGCTTAGTATTAAAACAGCACACCATGCTTAACTATAATATAACTTGACAATACTAACAAAAGACGGAATGATATAGTGTGCACATCTAATGCAACCTCAAAACATGTCTTTGTAGAAAGATTTTTGTATAATAGATTAAATAGAATACTTAGAAATAAGAATAGAATACTTATAAATTAAATTACTTTAGCTGTAAAAAAAAATATACTTAATTATTTACTAACCCTAGATTATGCACAAACGGAAGATCTACTTGTTGTCTGCAAATAGAACCGCTAACGTGCCTCTTTGTTTTTATGTACCTAAGTTTTGCTTTAGTTTTTAATTTTGTACTCATTGTTAATTTATTAAAATAAGTATCTATGCACTTTCTAGCCTGAAGCACAGGTTCAACCTAGTTCAGGCAAATATGCAACTGTGCTCTATTTTAAACTGTTATTGTATTTATTGTAAACGTGTCCCTTCTTATAATTTTTTTTTTTTTTTTTTTTTTTTTTAAATAACATGACAGTTATGAGTTTTCATAGTAATTTATTATTGGCCGCTAAACACGACAGATATGGATTTTCATAGTAACATTGCTGGCCGTATCGTCATTTGTTTTTGACCAGTACAGCAATTTCAATTTAACTCGAAAAAGGTAAAATAATGCTCGAATTTCCAAATATGTTTGAAAATGGGTAGACCAATTTTGAGAAATGGGTAGGCCAATTTTGAGAAATGGGTAGACCATGCCCTAGGTTAGGAGATAGAATTCCTTTTATCTCGATATTCCCACGGGATTGAGACTTATGAGGGTGAAACCGCGAGTCGCAGCCGGTACTAAAATTAAATAATATAACTTCCTTCAATAAAAACAGCAAAAAACATAACTCATTCATAGTATCAGTAACACAATTTATTGACAATACTCTTCGCGTTTTACCAATGGGACTGCAGTGTAGTACAAGGTTTCACAGAAATCCTTGAACTAGTACTGGCAACCTAGAAATACTTTTTCATCCACGTGTATTGATAGGCCCATCGTCCACAATGCTACTCAAAAGAATGTCACAGCGCTAGTATCGACGCGAGGCCCATCGTCC
This sequence comes from Lithophane semibrunnea, assembly GCA_947363905.1. Taxonomy (NCBI): domain Eukaryota; kingdom Metazoa; phylum Arthropoda; class Insecta; order Lepidoptera; family Noctuidae; genus Lithophane; species Lithophane semibrunnea. The sequence continues at coordinate 1,860,021 of OX376205.1, forward strand.
AGGACGCTACTCAAAAGAATGTCACAGCACTAGTATCGACGCGAGGCCCATCGTCCAGGACGCTACTCAAAAGAATGTCACAGCACTAGTATCGACGCGAGGCCCATCGTCCAGGACGCTACTCAAAAGAATGTCACAGCACTAGTATCGACGCGAGGCCCATCGTCCAGGACGCTACTCAAAAGAATGTCACAGCACTAGTATCGACGCGAGGCCCATCGTCCAGGACGCTACTCAAAAGAATGTCACAGCACTAGTATCGACGCGAGGCCCATCGTCCAGGACGCTACTCAAAAGTAACCAGTTCAGTGGAAACAAGCAACAACAAAAAGGCGGCTATTTGTTACGCTTTCACGCTAAAACGGCTAAACGGATTTGGATGAAATTTGGCACATGGGAAGACCGTGATTTTTTATAGGATACTTTTTATCCCGATATCCCCACGGGATCTAGACTTACGCGGGTGAAGCCGCAGGGCGCAGCTAGTTTGTAAATAAACTAAACCGTGTTGCTTGGGTAAATCAAATATTTTATCGCTTACATTAAACATTATTACTTATTACACTATTCGTATACATTAAGATTAATTTCTAAGGATAATAGCATAATCAGCCGCAGATAATAGTGTTCCCATTGCTGGGACACAGACCTCCTCTCTGCGAGAGAGAGCGGGCCGTAGGTAATACACGAATCAGGCCTGTGGGTTGGTAGATGTCACATGTCTTCAAAGTTTTTTTAGTTCTAGGACATGCCGGTTTCCTCACAATGTTTTCCTTCACCGTTTTGAGAGCAGTAGTGATTACATAATTTACACAAACTAAAGCGCCTGTCAGGGTTCGAACCTACGACCTACAACTCGTAAGTCGTGGCCGTTACCACTGGGCCACCACTGCTCTAAGGATGATATTGCAATATATAAAAAAAAAAAAATGTCTTAATCCTTTTTACTTTATGTTCTCGATATAATAAAACATGTCTATTTCTAGTTTCCTTATTCTAATGATGACCGCAAAAGGTTTACGTACAAACGAAACCCCAATATCCCTCGTTATAATGTCACCCTTAATCGTAATGGGACCTTTGACCTTAGGGGATAAAAAGGGCCAATACCTTACAAAAGGAACTATATGTGCAGGTATGTCGGGGTTTTAGCGATGAAAGTCGATACTTAGATATAGCAATTTGGTTTAGTAGGTACTATTTATAAAACATAATTGTTTCTCTTTCACATGATATCACACTCATTCACTCATCTACTCTAGAGTAGAAGAGTTATAAAGGCTAGGCAGATGATAAGACTTATTATAGGAAAGTAGAGTATCTATGTAGGTAGGTACTCTGTTTTTACCAACTATGTTGGGATCGGCTTCCAGTCTAACCGGATGCAGCTGTATACAAGTATTTTACTTGGAGCGACTGTCTATCTGACCTGCACAACCCCGTAACTGGGTAATACGATACTCGGTAAAACTGGTTGTCAGATTTTCAGGCTTCAGACGTAATGACTGTCGAAAATCCACGAATGACAGCCGGGACCACTATACTGTTTGGTGTTGTAAAATTATAAATCGTTTTCGAATATTATAATTTTGGCACTACTTTTGCAATATTTTCTTATTAAGGTTCTTAGTCCACCTGGTGTCCTCACAGTGCAGGTGTTAATACTGGCTTCGGCTTAGTTTATTCGCCAGTCGAACAAATAAAATACTTTTTTCTATGTAGGTAATGTGGGTATTTATAAAACTAAAAAATAATAAAAATATAACGGAATGCGCAGCGTTGGTAGTCGTGCCACAAGGTGGAAAGATAACCTAGTGAAGGTCGCAGGGACCTGTTGGATGTGAGGAGCACAGTACCAGTCGCTGTGGCGTCGCTTGAGGAAGGCCTATGTCCAGCAGTGGACGTCTTTCATCGTTTGAAATGATGATGATTGGTACGAATACCAATTTATAAAAATGTAGGTACGTTTTAACTATTAAACATTTACAACATGTTATTAAGCATTTTGGTAGGTACTTCATATTCTTCTACACATCAGTAAGTCGCTTTTTCTAACCAATCTGCCATGAACACTTTCAAGTCATCAGGACAGCGTTTCTTCTTCAGAAGAAAAGAAAAAAGAAAGAAAGAAAATACGTTAATTTGCGGCAAACATGACGCTAAGAAAAATACAAATACACGAAAAATAACAAATTGGGGGAAAATATTCGTCACATTCACGCAAAACGGCCATCACTCAGCATAATGCTGCGACCCTATTCGAGACAGAGCCCCAGCGCTGGTTTTCAGTGACAGCCGGCGTTGACGTGATTACGTCAATCGGTGCAGCATATAGTAAAGTAACAATCGCAAAAAACAAATTAAAATATATATATATATACAATAAACCTAACCTACGTTTTGCGAGGTGTAAAATCCTCATGGATGTCCTCCGCCCTGGGGCGGGCGGAGGGTTCTGTCAGACTCTTACTGACTAAAAACCACCCGATGTTACGACTCACACCTACGCCGGGGGTCGCGGGAACGTAAAAATCATTCGCAACCCCTAACCTAAGAAATAAGAATAAAGAAAAAATTGCCTTTGTTCTGCATTGGGACTCTCCTACCTATCAACATAAAGACGTCCACTGCTGGACATAGCCACCAAAAAGCGTCGCCATATGGACCAGTTCTGTGCTACTTGTACGAAGTGGATGAGATTCTTAAGGTCAATTTATAAAACGCATGATCTTCTTCCTCTTTTCATTGCGACGTAGTCTGCTCACCCACTGCGAGCAACCTTACTAATAAAGCTGTACATTCTAGCAATTGCTGTGACGTCACCAGCGTCATGCAGCTCTGAATTAACAGCGATGTAGCAGCCTTGCTTTAGAAGGTACAAGGTTACGCTCGCTGGGTGTTAGCACCCACGCTATCTAATGTAGATTAAACGAGTAAGTTTTTGGTAGATATGACAGTTGTTTGCCGTGTCTGTCTAAAGGTCGCAAGCGCAACTAGCTTGGGGTTCTGTATTCGATCCCTGAGTTACTCTGTCAAATTCAAGCAAAATGGATCTGTGCCCGATCGATGGCAATATGTAAATGTTGGGTGTACTCCTCTGGTTACAGTTCGATTTATACTTAATGGCGGCTCGCGTAACAACTTCATGTATCAGCGGGGGTGAGGGGTGGGGTACTGCGCAGACATTAGCTAACTTCCGAGCCGCCATTAAGTTTGAATCGAACTGTACCCCTTCGATGAGTACTGGTTTGAAGTTATGATGAGCAAGTTATACGAGATTGCTTTTCTTTGCTTGCTTTTTATTTTGCTACGCCGTAGCTGTAGTGATGCTACGCGAGCTACGCGGTCGTAGCAAACCGCTACGTGACGAGTTGTTTTTTGAATACGTCTATTATAATTGTAAATTGAACGCGAAGATTGTTCTTGTTTGTTTAATTTCACCAAAATTGCATAGTAGGTATTCATAAATATCATGAAACCTATTTAAATACCAAAGTTTCACCAAAAACAATAACATTTCTAGTTCACAGCACGGAAAACTAAAATTAAAATTGTTATACCGACTACCGATCGACTTTGTGTAAAATAATTTTTGCTTCACACTTATTTCCCTGGAGGGTCCTGTCAGCGGCAACGTTAGATGCCACAGGCAGTAGAACATAATGGTTTAACCTACTTCCCCAATAGAATCTAGCTTTCAATCGGTTAGTAGAACTTAAAAAAAAAAGGTTTTTCTCAAACATGCTTGCAAATTCGAGCATTATTTTGACAACCTTCTTCTTCGAAATTGCTGTACAGGGGGTCTCAAACAGCCAAAAGGGGTCTAAAAGCACATCATTTCCTGAATTCCCAGCTGTCATTAGCAGTTCCTCTAGTTTGACACAAAAGTAATTCTTAATTTGTGGACAATTTTACGAATTTGTCAAATAGATGAATTATTTCGTTATATGAATTGCACGCAGATCATATAATGAATTGTTAGTATGTGACATTTCACGATGATTCATAATATTTTCCTAATATGATTCTACAAAAGTGGCCGTTTTAAGCCCCCTGGTCAAGTAACGATGCGGCCGGCAATGTAACTATGAAAATTCATATCTGTCGTGTTTAGCGGCCAAATAAAATATTATTATATATCTCACAATACCCAAAAACTGTCCTGTCTCTTTCGCCTCTCCAACCTGCTCTTTGCCCAACTCTATGAAATGAGCAAGTGAATGCATCGCGTTGGATTACAGAACGCTGTAATACGCAGCCTTGGGCCCTTTGCGGCTAGGCCAAGGACTCGCAACAAGGATAATTGTCCCAGCTTTGTAGATAATACTGGCCATTGTTAGTCCACTTGGTACACTGCTTTTGATATAGTATATATGTCTAATACATTACAGTTGCATACGTAAATCAATGGGTTAATTGGGCAGTAGATTAGATGCTTTCAAGGCTTAGCTGGTTTGCGATTGATCAGAGAGGCAATTACCGTAATTTTTATGAACGTTCGCATTCGTATATCTCATTCGCAATCTTTCAAAATTACTATCTGACGTTTGCATTCTCATCTCATTCGCAATCTGTCAAAATTAACCAACATTTTTGACAAGTTTGACAGATGAATTAATGATGAATGCCTATGGCATTAAGTCCGCCTCTGTACATTTGTGTGCTTAAAGTATTAAATAAAGAAATAAATAATGAATGTGAACGTTTTTAGGCTACAGAATTGGCCTTCTGGCCTATGGGCACTGCAGTGCTGTTCAATCGTCTTCAAAATTTAGATTCTGAAAACGTTTTTAAGAACCTTACGACACCTACTTGCAATAAAATACATAAAATTCCTCGAAAAAATAGGACAGCTTTTGTGACTCGTAAAAGGCCAAAAAGACAGATTGTTCAAGAAGATAGTCAACAGATTCATTCTTATTTTTTAATTAATTAAGAACATCAATTGCTTAAACAGCATTCAACATTGGTGCATTGATAATTATGTACTTTGATCGTGCTAGCCTTAGGATTATTTATGGCAATTTTCCTATAAGACAGGTCATTACAGTAGTTATAAGAAGAGACCCGTATTAATCAAAAAATGTTTATGGACTAGATCATGAACTTTTTCCATCATAAATAGATAGAAAACGATATTATCTCATTCAAAATGCAACGCAAAAACTCACAGTCTTACACACAAATCTAAAATCCAACTCCGTAACTCGAAAATCGATTACCCCAAATACCGATATAATTACGTCTAAAAGTAAGCCGCATTGTTATCGATTTAATAATCGAGTGAACAGACATAATTATGAGATATCGGTGTCGTAGATCGTTGTAACGATTATGGCTGGTTGGCATGTTGGGACACAATCCTGACAGGTGTATTGTAAACTGTTGGGTTTTATGATATCCTGGTGTACGAAGGGAAGTTAAGGTAGATCTACAATAGACTGTAACCTGTATTTGTCTCAGGGCACTACATTTTTTTTTCAAAAATAGTTCAACCCGTTGATTTCATACCTGACAAAACGGTAACTTATAAAATAAGATAACATAAAATCACACTTGTTTTTCCCGGAAGGTTAAGCAGAAGTGTATCAAAAACCACTCCAAAATAAATACTCATGTTTGATTTAATTTAAATAAGTTTTAACTTAAGTAGTTTTAGCATAAAAATGATACCTTTTGCTTTTTGTATCAGGTCTTGGAAAAGCGGACTCTCGTAATAGGTATGCCTGTATTAGGAGAGTCCGCTTTTCCAAAAAAATATGTTAATACCATTTTACCATTACTACTAAACTATTTTTATTTATTTATTTATAAATAAACTTAGCGAGTACAAGTTCAATCAAAAGTTCACTAGTATTCTTCAGATTAAAACAATCAAAATTACAGCCTCGTTGGTCTAGTGGTCGTAAGCGCTACAGTTGAGCATGAAGTCTTAGGTTGGATTTCCAGATCGTGCAAATAATAATGGTTTTTTCAGGAATTTCTCAGTACTAGCCCGAAGTCTGGATTTGTGCCTCGTTGATGCAATAGGCTCGCCCCCATTATGGCACTCAAACATAACTGCAGCGTAAACTGGGTGTACTTTAGGTACTTACAAGGGTGCCCAACCCTTCGGGGATTAAAGGCGTGATGTTATATTTTATAACAGTGCAGTGTGTCCAAACCTTTACACCACGTGCATACTTATTACATTTCCTGATTTAAGTACATTAAGGTTCAATATGCACTTTATTTTACAAGTAGAATGTATCTATCGTTGCGCCGGTTACTTAGCAGTGTAAGCAGTTTCACAGCACGAGGATTTTCCACGTGTATCGGCTAGAAAACGGTATTCATTTACCACGTGTAAGTAGTAAAACTGTTATGCAGCCGACGGAAAATAATTCTTTATTTGCATTCATTTAAAAAATAATCATTATAATCATTAATCTTAGTTTATCTCATCATCATATTACAGTTAATAAAATGCACGAGTGATTTTTTTTAATCAATAATAATAAGATTTTTTATTACTTTTTGGTAATGATATTGCAGTACCTTTCAGATTGGACAGGTTTTCTTTTACATAATTGTACAATTTATAGGTAGGTATGTAGGTTTTATTTTAAACTTTCGCAGTTTAAATTCTTGATTTGTCTAGCGCTCTTCGCTAGATTACTAAAATCTAGTCATGTAGTAGTCTAACGAAAACCATTGAAGATTTTCAGTATTTCCCAATAAACTAAAAATTTCATTCTACTTGCCAAAAACTCCTTGAAACAGGCATTGGCCTTCGTTGCAGTAATATGCTACATAACAAAGCTCGCTATCCAAAAATACCTCAAACCTTATAAAGATAGGAAAAAATGTGAAATCGATAGTCCCGGAGCCCGCACAATGACACTATCTTCTTCTATGTCATTACATTCTGTGACTTTTCATTTGTTATTATCACATTTATAGAGTTTGGCCACTGAGTATGTAGGGACAGAAGATTCACCTATTCAAGGTTTTAGGTTTTTTATGACCCTGATGAAACAAACCGGTGACTTTCAAATTAGACATTGTGATAAAAACAAATCTCAATTTTATTATCTCAATCCACGCACAAGTTAGGTACTCAAAACAAAATGTAGATGATAAATGTACCTATATCAATACCCAGTAAGGACATTATCTTTACATTTTTATAGTACGTATAAGTCCCATCCCAATAACCGAGATTTTAATACCGCCAAAATAATGAACCATTATTGTAACCTACTATCTAAAAACCAATTTAGAACATAGTAACTTTGGCCATTTTAAAACCTAGCAAGTGTTCGGAGCTTACTACGCTTTTGATCGGTAATTTACGCACTTAAATAACGCACATAAAATAAGAAAAAAGTCATTAAAAAACCTAGTAAGCTTTTTTTGGGCCCTCCTGGAAAATTTTGTTTGTAGCACTTACTGGGTTTTGACATCGGGAAGCCGCAACCAATATTTAATTGTTTCTTAAGTAATTACCTACTCAGAGCAGTGGTGGCCCAGTGGTAATGCTGCGATTTACGACTTGTAGGTCGTAGGGTCGAACCAGGCGCTTTACTTTGTGTAGATTATTTTCACCACTGCTCTCAAAACGGTAAAGGGAAACATCGTGAAAACCAGCCAAGTGCGTCATGTTCTATAACAAAAAAAAACCAGCCAAGTGCGAGACGAACTCGCGCACGAATGGTTCCATACCATTATCTATAAAAACGGCAAAAAAATCCCCCTTAAATATTTATTTTATTCTGTTTTTTGTTATAGCAGCAACAGAAATACATCTCTGTAAAAATTTCAACTGTCTAACTATCACAGTTCATGAGATACAGCCTGGTGACAGACGGACAGACAGACTGATGGACGGACAGCGGAGTCTTAGTGATAGGGTCCCGTTTTACCCTTTGGGTACGGAACCCTAAAAATATGGGAAAAGACATGGGACATCTACCAACCCGCACTGGGCCTGCATGGTAGATTAGGGTTCGCTTCCTCTCACAGAAGAGGCCTCCTCTCGGTCTGGGACACATCCCAGCAGTGGGAACATTATAGGCTGATTATGTTTTTTTTTTGTAAAGGCTTGTCCTTCTGTTCTACTTTTCTTACGTCATGGTTTTACAACCATAGCGCAGTTCCTACGAGATGTCTTTATAGTTAAAATGGTAGTTCACTTGACGGTAAATTTTTGGACTAGTTTAAACCTGTCGACATTTATGTAAGTCACATTTTTATTACTTTATTATCGGTTTGCAGTTGAGAATGAAGATATGTGTCAGCTTTCCTTAGGTAATTCCAAGGAAACTCAGATTAGTTAGTAATTCCCCACAAATCCATTTATTTCTTAGCCATTATTTGCTGGCTTGGGTAGCATAAAAGACGAATTAAGTAAAAAGGCCAAGAGGACGGACTCCAGATTTTAAGTGCAATCACAAACCCTTCTGCGAAGCGTCGTGACCACTACAGCATATTAGGGACTGTTTTCAATTGTTATATGGGCTCATAATTATACAATTATTAGCGACCCGCTGCTGCTTCGCATGGTTTTTTGTTCTTATTAGTTTCTTAGTTATATTTAACTTTAACATTAACGTATTATACACATAAACCTTCCGGAATAAATTCTCTAAACAATGGTGAAAACCTCAACAAAATCTGTTGCGTAGTTTAGAAGAAAAACGCGGACATACAGACAAAAACGAAAAGCGACTTTAATTTCTAATATGTATAGAAGTACATCATTTTGTTGTTGAAGTTGCGATTTTATCATTCACCTTAAGTTAGTGGAGTTCGGATTAATTTATCGAAGAGCATTACTACACTGAACACCATGCCAAATATTAATTTAAATACAGCTCCTTCACTATTTTCCCTTCATACACAAATGACGAACATAATATCATGAAAACACTCGACATATAGCAACATAATATATATCACTCCACGTTCACCTGCCGTCTGCCAAAAATATTCCCCTTTTGTTTCTGATGAAAATCGAAAAAGAATCTCTCGTTCATTAACGAAGGGTGTAAGTTACGCGGGGGACTGCAGGCCTGTATTACTGAAACACACGATATATTTACACGAAGCTCATAATGTGTTCGAAATTGATGTCGATTAAATTTTTTGTGTTTGCATTTCGTTATGAAAATGTGGATTGTTTTTTTAGGATTGTGTTTAAATCTGCGAGTATGGCTTTCTGGTGATTTGGTTGTATAATCGTACCACCCTCCCAAGGCGATTCTTTGGCTGGAAATAAGCGTTTTGCGGGGAGGGTATGAACTATATTCAGCATCGGCTTGATCAGTCTAGCGATTAACTTGCTTATTCGTTTGTTATCCTAAGTTCTTGAAGAACTTGTTTGCCAGTGGCAGGGTGCATTGGACATCACATAACCTCCTAGTCTGTTTGTGGACACGGAATGGAGGTAGTGCTCTACTCCCTCTTTGTGACGAAGATCGTGTATTTTGAATTCTAGTGGGGTAATTTCCGAACGATCTTTAAGAACTTTTGCATTCTAATCTCAGTCTCAATCTGCCAAAAATAAATGTCGCTGAAATTGCGACTAGATTTTAAACTTTACTTTCAGATAACATATTTGACAACTAATATGGAACAGTCTGTCAATTTTCGTTCTTCCTTCAGAAAATACAGTTACATCAGAATAGTCCCCACCAAAGCATTTTTAATTTGTACTTGAAGTAAAAACCTGAGGGCACGCGAGATGGTTTGCGAGCGAGCAGAAAAAAAGGACGTTTTGTTTTGACATAAGCAGGGGCGGTTGATTGAAATGCTAAAAATATTTGTATACTGTTGCTTACTGTTCACGAATTGATGTGTGTTTTCTTGGCATTTTAAATGGTATACCTGTGTTTTTGTAAGGTTTAAAATGATGAGGAAAGGGAGCTGCTTGTTTGGTTTGGTTTCACAAGCACTGATGTAGACCATCGTGAGTTATTTATGTCAGTTTGTGCCAAATGTCATTGAGTTTTATAAACTAGTTTTTGTTGTTTATAATTTTGGTCGGGGAATAGCCCCACAAAAAAATGTAGCGATTAATTATGAAACGCATGTCGATTTGTTCCTTATGATCTCTAGATTACAGTGGTAGTAATAATTATTCTGTGTGAATGAATGTGGAATTAAAACTATCTCTACAGACATGCAGCGATTCTTAAAAGAATGAAAACTATTCAGTATAGCAACAGTATAGCGTAGCTTATCGAGCATAGCAGCCGGCAATTAAGCAGATTGCATTTATATGGGTTCCACATAAATCAGGGATCCGGTACGTTCCGCGCCCGCCTGCGAATTCCCTGAGGTTGCGGCCTTGAGAACAGCGAGTGAATTCTCTATTTATTATGTTTACAAACGACTCTCCCTTGCTTCGCACGGTTTTTATAATTTGACAAACAAACGAGATTTCTTTATTTTATGTAAGTTGAATATTAATGTATTATACACTAGCTGCCGCCAGCAGCTTCGCCCGCGTGTAATCTTTATAAATTATAGCCTATGTTACTCGGGGTGAATGTAGCTTTCTAATGGTGAAAGAATTTTTGAAATCGGCGCAGAAATTTTTGAGTTTATTCATTACAAACATACACACAACAAAAATACAAATCTTTCCTCTTTATAATATTAGTGTAGATATAAACTATCCGGAATAAATTCTTAAATTATGGTGAAAACCGCATCAAAATTCGTTGTGTAGTTTAAAAGGAGAACGCAGTGACACACAGACTCGAAAAGCGACTTTCATTTATAATAATGTACAGATTATGTTTATTAATTGCTCTTTTGCTTCATTGTTTTACAAAGAGTATAACATAAATTCGATGCTTGACGCATTGGAGGTGCTTCAACCGCTAGGCGTGCTTGTTCCTGGTCGGCACGATTCGGCACATCCGGGTAGCAAACCATAAATTCGATTTTGTCCCCAGCTGAGCCGAGACAAGCCAACCCGGAACAAACTCGCATTACTTTTTAGTTAAGGGGGATGCGCTAGGGTGGCCCGCGAAATTCAAATTTTCTTACGTTTTTTGCATTCATAAAACCCTGTAAGAAATCAACACGTGTTTCACGCAGAGTAAAGTAGAGTCTCTGCGTCCAGCGCTCGGTGTGGTAACACGTCGCGTTCTGGTTTGCAATTGGTCAATCGTCATCCTGAAAATGCCTCGTTGAGAGGTGAAACACGTGTCGATTTCTTACAGGGTTTTTAGGACTCTTGAAGAATAGTCAAGCGGAATAGGTTACTAAATATATCTACGTCTATTATATTTTATAATGGATTTCCGCAAAGTCACGCCTGCCTGAATCAATTAACTATCATGACATTTGGCACTTTCATGAACTTAGAGAGTTGTCTTGCTGATTGTAATGTTTATAATTCTGTAGCTCCATATTTGTTACGAGCGCTAATAATATTTACATCAACATACAACCTGATACTGACCTGCAAATTGCAAAAAACGTAAGAAAATTTGAATTTTGCGGCCCACCCTAGCGCATCAACCAGTCTTTGATTTTAAGTAGGTAACACAAATTCTCAAAAAAAAACGTTGATGGTCCCAATGTCTTACCGGTATTTTTGTTTTCATTCAAACCCTTGTTTTATTTGATCTTAGATTCAAACAGACTGCAGTACTATAATAGATTTATGTAAGTCTCCTTCAACAGACGTAGCGTCTTTACCTAGAAACAATAACGAGTCCTGTATTTCCGAACGAAATTCACGAAAAACAGCAATACCAAATAGCCAAAACTTATGATTTCACAGAAGTATTTAAAGGTAAATTCTAATCCGTTTATGTAAATCCCTTTAATCCTCCATCCCGCTGGTTCCGTGGCCCCGCACAATACTTAGCAATATGTCTTCGCGTGATTTACTTTAACGTAATTAACGCTTTCCCATGTAGACATTTTGGGGTTCCGTGGGGACAAGTCGTGCCATCTCATATGATTGCCAACAATACGATTTGTGCGATAATATAAGAGCATTTTGTGTGAAAATATTACTGTTGGATGGAAATAAACAAACGTTGCTTTTGTTAATGAAATTACTTACTAGGACTCATTTTTTTTCCAACGACGGATATCATTATCATTATCATTTCATCCGTTGAATAAAATTAACATCTGACAGTTTTGAATGGAAAATCTGTCAAAAGTCAAAATCACACACAATAACAACATAACATAAACTGACGCTTTCTTTCCATGGGGGTTTAGGGGTATGAGGAACAGGGTGTAAAGTTCACTCATCCCCCATAGAAAAGGGAGGATCCTCCGACCAGACGGGTGTTGTGTCTGGCGGGCAACTGCCCAATGATTGATATTGGGTTTTTGTATATATGTTCACTGCACGGTAAACTCTAATTGCGCGATGCAGGATTTATGTGACGTCAGGTCTTCGATGCGTAGTTCGCATGTGGCGATGTAGATACCGCCACATCACTCCCCTCCGGAGACCGGAGGTCGATAGTGGGCTGAGTCTTGTATCTTGAGATGCTTGCCAGTGCCAGTTGTGGTTCCAGTGAGTCGGAACCGGGTGCCGCATTGTTCGCGGTGGGTCGGAACTGTTTGCGGCGATTGTGGTGATTGCGGTGATTCCCCAGTGGCTCATGGTGATGAGGTTGAGGTGATTGAGGTGATTGAGGTGATACCCCAGTGGGTCGGGGTGATGAGGCTGAGGGTGATGACCAGGAATGCGCGTTCGCTGCATGCTGGTGGTCAAGATACCCGTTGACGCCTCGGGTGTTGGCTTGGCTGTGTGATTCGCCTCACTGAAAGCTTGCGGGAGTGATGATGATGACGTCACGCTGGAGTCGTTGCACGAAGGCTGCGTTGACGTTCATATTCGGGGTCACCAATTTAGGGGCGTGAGGAACAGGGTGTAAAGTTCACTCATCCCCCATAGAAAAGGGAGGATCCTCCGACCAGACGGGTGTTGTGTCTGGCGGGCAACTGCCCAATGATTGATATTGGGTTTTTGTATATATGTTTACTGCACGGTAAACTCTAATTGCGCGATGCAGGATTTATGTGACGTCAGGTCTTCGATGCGTAGTTCGCATGTGGCGATGTAGATACCGCCACAGGGGAAAGTCAAAATCGGAAAAATTCCAGTTGGACAGAACCAAATAACACTTTGAATCGACTCTGAAATCGAACCCAGGACCTGCCAGGGTTGCGGGTTAGTCCAAAAGGGATACCGGGACCTTAGCAACAGGCAACTGAAGGAACACGGGTGGGTTATAGTCAATAAAAGTCTGACACGCCCTTCCGCTCTACCTAGAGCGGGAGAAGTCATTGGATGATTTACCACCATCAAAAAAATAGGACCATCAGCAGGTGCGCTTGCAACCACTAGACCAACGTGATGTCGACTTTTAACATTTTAACTAACTCAAATTAACATTAACTATCTTACACAAGAATCCGCTGGATGCGGGAAGCACAGAACCGGTCGAAGTGGCGGTGGAGACCTATGCCCAGCAGTGGACGTCTTCTGGCCGATGATGATACCTACACACATTATCAGAGGGGCAATTACCGTAAATTTTTAGAACGTTCGCATTCGTATCTCATTCTCAATCTGTCAGAAATACAATGAATGAAACCAACATTTTTGAAAAGTTTGACAGATGTGCGACTTGAATGTGAACGTTTTTTAAGTGCCAGAATTGGCCCTCAGATGTCTCAAAGGTAACATGTGCCTTTTATCATAATACGGCTCTCATAGAAAACTAGCACACGACACACTCAATAAAATCCTTAACCCACAGAACCATACATCAGAAAGGATAATCCTTCTCAATAGAAAGTAACCGCTCCCAAATTAAGGTGGTATTACCTAAATACTTAATGTCACGAACCAATATGGCGGGTATCGGAAAAAAGAGTTGCAGCGATGATTCAAAGCCGCTTAAAATATTACTTCAGTCTGTATGGGGATGTGGGGTGAAGCATGAGCGACAGCGGGTTAAGTAACAGAGAAATAATTGGGAAAAAAATTTAAAAAATTGGGAAAGGAATCCACGCAAAACGGCCATCACTCAGCATTATGCTAGCGAATTTTAGTTTATCTTATTCTATACTATACTATCGAAAATATCGTCTGTTGTATTCGGTAGGTCTTAATTTTGACTACTAAAATCGTGTCAACAGGGAACTAAGTAGCTGCTTAGGTACAGCATCTACCTGTTGATACGAACTTTAACATACTATTTATACAATGTGCAACCTGCCATTTCTAGAACAAAAATATAAGTATGGTATAAGCTAAAAGTTATTGAGCGAGACGTCGACGCCAAAAAAATGTACACGATGACACGACTTGTAAACTTGTATGCTGAGAAAACACTTGCTCAATCAGCCTATAATGTTTTCAATATTGCAACTTAGACCTCCTTCCTATGACAGGGAGTGAGCCGTAATCCACCACGCGGGCTCGTGTGGGTCGCTACGAATCACACGTCTTCAAATAGAACAAGCTATTACTAATTTACTTTTCTTTTTCGTGTGGCTATAGTAACTAACTTGGTGTCAGTTTTTATGCCGCCCATGAGCCTCTGACTTGGCTTTACATGCCGAGAAATATATCTCAGGCATGCCCGTTTCCTCACGGTGTTTTCCTTCACCGTTTTTGAAGCAAGTGATAATAATACAATACGCACATAAATCCCAAAATTCAGAGGTCTTGGGTTCGAACTCTAGACCTATGACTTGGCAGTCCGACTGTCACACCATTGCACTAGGCTATCACTGCCGTATTATTACTACTCATCATCTGCCTAGCCTTTTTCCAACTATGTTAGGGTCGGCTTCCAGTCTAACCGGATGCAGCTGAATACCAGTATTTTACATGGAGCGTCTGCCTATCTGACCTCCACAACCCAGTAACTGGGTAATACGATACCCCTTGGCAAGCCTGTTTGTCAGACTTTCGGGCTTCTGACGACCTGTAACGACTGTCAAAGATCCACAAATAACAGCCGGGACCAACGACTTAACGTGCTTTCCGAGGTACGGAGGAGTATCGATATGTAAAGATGGTCACCCATCCACGGACCAACCCCGGCAAGCGTAGCTTAACCTGATGGATCGACCCGTGCGGCTGTTATTACTTAGCCACGAGCTCCTCCTGTATTACTATTACTACTACTACTACTTTACTAAAACTCTAGTCCCCTGTGACTTGCACCCCACCAAAGGGTTCAGTTCGTGTGACATTCCCGGGGGAAATCTTTTCGACGCCGACAGGGGTGAAGTCGGGATTAACTCCTGTTTCATTCGTCAACGCACAGCCCTAGCCGTACATGCATTTTACATCATCAGCCACTGGAAAACTTACCTCTTGGTGACCCTAATGCATTTTTTATACCGCGCCATTATTGTTTATTTGTGTAATATCGTAAGCGATCAGGGTTGCCACGGGAATTGGCTAAATAGTCTGAGTGGTTAAAGTATTACATAAAGGGAATCGGTTCTGAGGTTTTACTCGACTCACCGGGCTTACCGTGTGAGTTAGATCTAAACTAATAAAAAAAACAATAAAAAAGTGTAAAATAACTTTAATTTTGGAAGTCGGTGTCTTTGCTTTTCAATTTTCGGTTTTTGCTACCGACTTCCGAAATTAATAGCATATTATGCAATTAGTGAATAAAGGACGGATTTAAAGCGAGGGCCATAGGTGAATCACGAGCAAGTGAAGGATTCTAACGACTGAATCACGACCGTAGGGAGTGATTCATGATGATTGAATCACGAGCATAGCGAGTGATTCAAGTGTTAGAATCCTGAACGACGCGAGCGATTCATGGCCCTCGATATAAATCCGTTTTATTCAAGAGTTGCATACTATACTTTATACCATGATTACAAGAAAAAGAACTTCGAGTATGTTGTTAAGGCAATGTTATGCTTTGGTTTTATAGTACCTACACCGTAGCATAGAATTCATACTCTATAATGTCGATGACTTCTTTTTCTTCGACAAGTCGTTAAAATAAGTTAGGAAAACAGACTGAAAATGTGCCAAAAGCTTGATTTTCATTTTTCCATTTGCAAATCTCATCGTAGGCTTTGATGTAAACCAGCTGTGATTGTATGTAGCAAGTTATCATAAATAAACTCAGGTGTTAAACATCTTCTTCATCAATTGAAAACATTTTCAATCGATTATTTTTAAGTAACCCTAAACATTTTGTTCGTACAACTTACAATATTTAAAATAGCGCCAATTTACTAATGACAGCAAAGAACACAAAACAGTTTTTATTCTAATGCTACTAAACTCCTGTTCGAAAATCAAATCAAATCGGAGTTTGTATAGCATTGAGATGGAGTTCGAATATGCATAACTGTTCCGCCTGTAATATTCGATAACTCTGTCATTCCGTTTAGCTCGGATGTAAAGGATCTTGGTTTGCATGTCGACTCTTGCCTTGACTGGCGAAAGCAGGTCACGACAGTTAGTAATAAAGTTACCGGAACGTTGCGGTCGCTCTATCGGTTGAAAAACCTTCTCCCATCACACAAGGCAATGCTTGTACAGTCCCTAATCTTTCCCATAATTGACTATGGTGATGTGTGTTACTATGACCTGAATGCAGATCTCCTTAATAAACTAGATCGCCTTCTCAATAATTGCATTCGATTCGTTTTCAATCTTCGTAAGTATGACCATGTATCCGCGCATCGATTGCTTTTGAAATGGTTACCCATTCGTCAGCGCAGAGAGTTGAGGGCTTTGTCTATGTTGTTTTCTATACTCGACAAACCCACTTCTCCCTCTTACCTGACTTCCCATGTTCAATACTTATGTTCTGCCGATAATAAAAATCTTCGTTCTACCAACAATCGTCTTCTACGATGTCCTCACCGCTCTGGTTTAATTCACTCTTCTTTCTTCGTCCAGGCGGTCTTTCTTTGGAATGCGCTCCCCCTGGAAATCAGGACGGCAACTAGTCGCTTATCGTTTAAAATCAAGCCACGTGAACATATTCATAAGATGTTGCCAAAATCATCCCAGCGCTAATTCGCTGGATTCGTTTTCTCCTCTACCTGTCGTTATTTCTCCTGACTAAGTATTTTTTTGTTTATATTTATGTATGTATATATGTATGTATTAATTAGTATTCACTTTTATTCAGGTTACATGTATTGTCTTATGTTGCACCTGCCATGTCTGTCTCTGCACCACCCTAAGGTTGACTGGTAGAAAATGCCTCAGGCATTAAGTCCGCCTTTGTACAGTAGTTTTTACTTGAGCATAAAGTTTAATAAATAATAGTATATTATGCAATTAGTGAATAAAGGACGGATTTAAAGCGAGGGCCATAGGTGAATCACGAGCAAGTGAAGGATTCTAACGACTGAATCACGAGGGAGTGATTCATGATGATTGAATCACGACCGTAGGGAGTGATTCAAGTGTTAGAATCCTGAACGACGCGAGCGATTCATGGCCCTCGATATAAATCCGTTTTATTCAAGAGTTGCATACTATACTTTATACCATGACTACGAGAAAAAGAACATGCAACTTCGAGTATGTTGTTATGTCAATGTTATGCCTTGTTTTTATAGTACCTACACCGTAGCATAGAATACATACTCCATAAGGTCGATGACTTCTTTTTCTTCGACAACTCATTAAAATAAGTTAGGAAAACAGACTCTGAAAATGTGGTCAGCTTGATTTTCATTTTTCCATTTACTCAAACAAACAAACAAACTCACACTCAAACTCATCGTAGGCTTTGATGTAAACCAGCCGTGATTTGTTGGTTAGCAAGCTTTCTACTATATCGGCCGCCCTCTCTTTCATAAACTCAGGTGTTAACACATCTTCATCACTTGAAAACATTTTCAATCGATTTATTATTAAGTAACCCTAAACTTTTTGTTCGTACAACTTACAATATTTAAAATAGCGCCCATTTACTAATGACAGCAAAGAACACAAAACAGTCTTTATTCTAATGCTAAACTCCTGAAAACTTCGAAAATCAAATCAAATAGGAGTTTGTATATCATTGAGATGCGAGTTCGAACAAATTGGTGTTCTAAATTCAAACGCTTTTTATTCACTGTTTTCAGTGAATAAAATAAGCTTTTTAGAGGGGGCATGGTATAAATAAATATATTGGTGTTCTAAATTCAAACACCAAAACAGTGATTAAAAGTGCTTTTTATTCACTGTTTTCATTGAATAAAATAAGCTTTTTAGTGGGGGAATGGTATAAAGTTATTTTTCACTTTTTTAGTGTTTTTTTTGGAAGTCGGCTGTTTTTTTTTTTTGTAAAAAGTTTTTATTTTTCACTTATTAGTTGTGGTGCCCCACACAAATTCTATGTATCAGTGACGGAGTCAACTCATCATCATCTGCCTAGCCTTTTCCCACTATGTTGGGGTCGGCTTCCAGTCTAACCGCATGCAGCTGAATACCAGTATTTTACATGGAGCGACTGCCTATCTGACCTCCACAACCCAGTAACTGGGCAATACGACGACCCCTTGGTTAGACTGGTTGTCAGACTTTCGTGCTGAACATAAGACAAAAAAAAAACATACAGACAAATTGAGAACCTCCTCATTTTTGAAGAAGTCGGTTAAACAGCAGAAGAGTTTGTTTTTTTGTTCGTATGTTTGTTTGAATGCTAATCTCTGGAACTACCAGTTCTCAACCTCTCGGAAAATGGGTTGGTACCATCTGACGGCAAAATCTAGCACCACGCGCGCTCATTCGTCAAATCAACGCTTCCCTGGCTTCCTGTTACACACTTCCGTCTCTCTTCACGAAATCACTCCCCCAGATTGCAGGATAAAGATGTTACACATCATATGCGACTATTGTAAGCCTCGCTTGTTTGTTTTTTTTTGCATTGGATAACCTAATTCTTGAGAAAGGTCATAGGCTATTTATTTAACATGATGCTACGACCCTTAGGAGCCCAGCAAAATGACAAAACGTTGGAATGAACGCTAAGCGAAAACGAAAAATAGCGCGGGCGGGCGATGCGATGCAACGGGGTAGGTCGGGAGCGGAAAAAGTCGCGGGCAGAAAAAGGCTAGTTCGAAATGTATCTATGGATTCAAAGAGATTATGTGTTTAAGTATTTTTTTTGTATTTTGTATATGAACTGGCCGAGTAAAGCTTCAAATCAATCAATCTTTGGACATCGCCGTTATAAAGTTGTAAATGGGAACCGGGCTATGTGTGATAAATAACGATAGGCGATATTCTTAATAACGATATTCTTTGTTTTCGCAATATCTATCATTTCCCTAAAAAACATAACTAGAAAAAAAACAAAGAGAAAGCAATCAGTTCATGAAATAAAATTTGACCGAATCATAAGAAAGGTGTTTGTCATGTTCTGCATATTACCAATGCCTCAAACAAATTCCCCTATTCCTAAAACTGACGAAAACGCCACCAAAACGAAATAAACTCGAACCAGAAGCCAGACACGTTCCTTGCGAGACGAAAAACGAGCAACACTCCGCCATCATTACCTCCAAAAGATTGCAAGAAACGATAGCAGAACACCTTCTAAAGAAAGATTAACCGGCTTTTAAAAACTGGTTTCTAAAACCCAAGTTTTACCCGCAATATTTATCCAAATATCATACTCGTTGGTTACTTTTTTAGTCATTATGCATGTCTTGTTAACATAGAGCTCTGGAATACAAGTTGGCATCTCGGGGGTGTACAAATAAAGAGACAAGACACTTCTTTTGATCTCGCCCTGTAGAGTAATGAGCTCGTGCTGTCTAGCTGGAATATGTGTGCTTCGATAATACACTCAATTTTTTCTATGCGTTTTGTGTTCCGAGATGGCTATGTAACTTGAAATCAGCGTTGTTGTTTGATGCTAAGAAGCTGTATGCTGAGGAGCACTAATGTATACATAACTAGCGACCTGCCTCGGCTTTGCACGGATGCAATTTTCATGTGAAGACGGTATTCTATTCACGACACGTTTGGCACAAGTTCTGAGCAGTGACCTTACAAAAAGTACTAGGCTTGCATAAATTCAACATAGTATTTCATTAGTATTTTTAAATAAGAAAGAAAAATATTTTATTTGGAACACGCACGGGAAATATAACAATAGAAACAAACATTAAATCTATAAAATCAGTAAAACAAGTAATAGAATAAAATAAAACAACGTGAAACAGGAAAAGAAAACCTGTGCGATGCCAAAAAGGCTCCTATCTCAGCATAATGCTACGGTATTTGAGAAATAGTAAACAAATACCGCAGCGCTGATATTCTGATAGGGCCCACTGTGATGCCACGGACACATCTACGGACATAAAATAAATAATAAGAATAAGATAATAAAATAAGAATAATATAATAGATAATAGAATATACAATAAAAAATAATAATATAATAAACACAAAGTAAAACTATGAAAACCGAATACTTTCTTATTGTATACATTTAAATAATATATAGTCTATTTCCATCTGCAATAATGTACATTTCAAGTGGTGAGAGAATTTTTCAAATGAGTGCTGTGGTTCCGGGGATTACCCTCCACATATACAGAAACTCACAAAAATCGCTTTCCCATTTTATAATATGAGTATAGATTTTACCTCAATAAGTTTTTGTATCAATAAATGTATTTTTTTTCTTTCTTTTATTGGTTCCGTCTTACTGGAAGAGTCAACCCAGGAAGTTAGTGACTATTTCGGAGTTTTGAAATCAATAATATTATGTAGAGCGATTGGCAATTCGAATGGAATTAGTTGGATGACTATTTAACTTGGATAATCTATCTGACATGACTGTAGGCAAATTAAGCCTCTTCATAAACAGAATAATAAATGGACGTGAGTAAATTGTATACCTAGGTACACACGGCTACACATCAAGCTATACATTTCCAGTATAAGATGACCTCGGATTGTACGGAAATCCTATACAATGCGAGATCAGCATAAACTGGAAATGTATAGCTTGATGTGTAGCCGTGTGTACATAAGTAGTATAGTGATATCCCTTTTTGGTCCTATAATATGATGTAGGTATAATATCTCTTTTTGGTCCAATAATCACCATGATGATCATTAAAAAAATATTGGCGATTGCAGTAAGTTGTTAGGGCACAAAAATATCTTGTAATTTTATCCTTCCGCCATCGTTTTGAGTAACTTTTTCTCCGTCAAAAACCATACAGCATTTAAAGCTACTTATAAAAAAGTTTTTCATTCAAAATCTGTTTTTCATAAAGCCTTGCGCACTCAAATCCATGCTAAAACAAAAGAAAAAACTATACACATTCACATTCACACACACACACACTTACATCCTAACTCCAAGTAAGCCGTACATACTCCAACAGGACTTGAAATAAAAACTCGCGCACAAGAGTAGTCGGGGAGCTTCAAATAAAACTCAGGGACAAGTAGTCCGGGAGTCGCATGCAACAGTTAGCGCAGCTGTACGAGGCCTGAAGTGGCCTGGCCCGAGGCAAGAGGCTCGAGGCCTCAAAGGCTCGACACTCGAGGGCCTGGCGTCGTAAAAAGACATCTCGGACTCTCGTTTTGTTGTCGTAATTGCTGTTTAATGTGGAAGTTCCGTATTTTTTTTTGACTTGTTAGTCGAGTAGGTATGTCAATAGCTCTCCCGAAAAACGGGAAAAACGTTTAATGGAAAAAAATAAGTGTTTAGCTTGAGGAAAATCGAGTGGATAGAAGGGACTTTTGTATCGTTATAATTAAAAGTTATAAAATAAACAAGTGTCAGCAATAAAAAACCTAACAAATAAATTAATCGTTAAAAATTCCACGCGTTTTTTAACATGAGCTCAATCTCATGGTTATTACCTAAGTGGTTATATGATCTCCGATCAAATTACTTACTGAAATAAAATAACACTTCACCACACCTCCAATCGAGTAATCGATATAACAATAAAACTTTCAAAGAACCAACTTCCATGAACTAAAAACTTAATGACTCGCGTTTTTACTCAGAACTGCGAGTTCGATGGTATATAACAACTGCGACTAAATTATTTGAAGCTACATCAGCAGTACTGAAAATATTGCAGCAAAACATCGCTTCCTGTTCATAAGTTAACAAAAACGCTCGAAACACGACCTTAATCGAATTTTGTATACACGGGAATTAAAGCTGGGCATTCATCGTGCGATTAGTCGCGGAATTTTAGTCGCAAATGATTATGATCATAGAACGTGGTGTTCTTTGTCTACCGTCTGCATTACAACGCAATGTGTTCACAATTCCATAACTTAAAAAAAAAACGTGTGAAAGTCGAAAAAAGTAACGAAAAATTAGTGATAGTGGTTTTAGTGTTACTGTACGTTACAAGTAGGACGTTCTGCTAATAAGATTTGCTCATAGGACGATTTTCGAATAGATGACCTATTCGCAAATCGCTTTGCAGAAGTGTTGTTTTGATTATGGGTCGTTTTGCTAAACATTTGCTTTTAGGACGTTTTGATACGGAGGGTTATTTATACAAATATTTATATGCCTCTTGGTCTGCAAGTAGAGTACGTCTAGCTAATATTTTTAAAGTCATGAGTTGAGGACGACCAAGGTACTAACGAGGTACTGTGAAGTTCAACAAACACCACTACCGACTTCAGGCAAAGAATAGGAAATACATAGTTTATATTCAAGATTTTCAAGCGGGAAAAGGAAATATATAATCATGTACCTATGTTAATCAAACCAAATCTTATCAATCTTTTGGGGTATAAGTACCATAGGTGCATGAAATATAGCGTTTACCACTAAAAAACTCATTTTGAAGAACTAAAAAATCGCCTAAAAGTGGTAATATAATTCCGCACATCGCATAATGAACAGCCCTCCTTAAACGCATACGTATACAGGGTGATTAATCGAGCAGACGGCGTATCTACGGGGTGTTTCGTTGTATCCTCACAATGATGGATCACGGTGCAGTCCAGTTGTTTATAATACATACTTGTTTGTCAACGAGTTAACTTACTGACGCCGCCGGGTACTGTGGTCTCGACAACTTTATTGTGGAAAGACTAAAATTAAATGCTATTTGGTGAGTTGGAAAATTATTTAGGAGCACACTTTTAATCTGCTATCTAATTGTGTAAGGCCGTGTACTGACCGGTGTTACGGGTTGTAATGTAACATGTTACAAAGCGAGCATTCGTGCAGTCAGTACGTGGAAACGAGAACGAACACGCGAGCAACGAGCGCATGTTACACGGAGTTTAGAACACGGCGTAACGTAACATGCTCGCTGCGAATGATTCTTTCCCCCCCGTTACGACGATAAAGACTAATACTTGGTTATACATTTATTTATATTAGTCTGTAAGCCTTCCGAAAATAATAAAGATAAATAAATAAATAATCTGTTTAATTTTTACAGTTAAACAATATTCATTGCGATAATTACGCCGTTGAGCAGTTTTTTTTTTAGAACAAAGAAACTTCGGAGCATTGTCAAAGTCCTTACAGTTTCTTGTAAAGGTCAATGCAGATATGGGATATGAGTAAGGAAACCAAACAAGCTCATCTTCAGAGGACCATTGAACGTGGTCCAAACTCAAACTACCACGTACAACCACGTTCAATGGTCCTCTGAAGATAGCTCATCTTCAGAGGACCATTGAACGTGGTCCAAACTCAAACTACCACGTACAACCACGTTCAATGGTCCTCTGAAGATAACTCATCTTCAGAGGACCATTGAACGTGGTCCAAACTCAAACTACCACGTACAACCACGTTCAATGGTCCTCTGAAGATAGCTCATCTTCAGAGGACCATTGAACGTGGTCCAAACTCAAACTACCACGTACAACCACGTTCAATGGTCCTCTGAAGATAGCTCATCTTCAGAGGACCATTGAACGTGGTCCAAACTCAAACTACCACGTACAACCACGTTCAATGGTCCTCTGAAGATAGCTCATCTTCAGAGGACCATTGAACGTGGTCCAAACTCAAACTCAAAGCATTTATTTCAATGAAACCATTTACAGGCACTTTTGAATTGTCAAAGAGTCGGTCAGTTAGTCAGAAAGTTGAAGCTAGTTGCACATTCCAAACGTAGATCTCTATGGAGAAGAACGGGCAAGAAACTCCAAGGACACTCTTAATCAAGATATTATAAAAGCAGTTAGCTCAGTAGATAGTTCAGTTAGCGAGATTGGTTTTGATCATTGCGTTATTGCCTCAAATCTATTTTTATGCATTTTTGCTAACTGCTTCAGGCAATATTCCTAAACACTCTATGCATATTAAATCCGCCTACGGGTTGACCACAAAAAGTTACAAAAAAATCCTTTTCAACACAAAAATAT
This sequence comes from Lithophane semibrunnea, assembly GCA_947363905.1. Taxonomy (NCBI): domain Eukaryota; kingdom Metazoa; phylum Arthropoda; class Insecta; order Lepidoptera; family Noctuidae; genus Lithophane; species Lithophane semibrunnea. Next base: position 1,884,370 of record OX376205.1, read on the forward strand.
TAAAATAGCATCGACAGCACCAACTATCGTGTAACATGAACATAAAATAAAATAGAACGCGGTATCTAACATTCAATATTTTTAAAAGTCGCGTATGATGGATTGCGCTTTGTGCATGTTACCATGTTATTGGAGATAATAAAAAAACTAGGGCGTGCTGTGATAAATTATTTACATGGATTACTAGATTTATGGGTAACAAATAAAATGTTATATTTTTATTGACATTGGTTTCACGAATAATTTATTATAGATGACTTCACTTTCATAAATGGTTGTTCTCGCATCAAGGCACGGACTATGTAGGTAGAATTGTCTTCTTAGCTAGGAGATTTCGCAAATACCAGCACCCTAATTGCGTAATGCACGGTTGGTCAGAATTTGGAATCGGTTTGCAACAAAATCCATTGCTTCAAAAAAAATCTGCTCACCAACGTAACTTACGAACTTATGAAGCAATGGATTAGACATTTGTTTTGAACCTAATCCAATAATTCTGATTGATCGTGTATTAGAGATCTGGAGCTCGTGGCTAAGTAATAACAGCCGCTCGAGTCGATCCATCAGGTTAAGCTACGCTTGCCGGGGTTGGTCCGTGGATGGGTGACCATTTTCACATATCGAGACTCCTCCGTGCCTCGGAAAGCACGTTAAGCCGTTGGTCCCGGCTGTCATTTGTGGATCTTTGACAGTCGTTACGAGTCGTCAGAAGCACGAAAGTCTGACAACCAGTCTAGCCAAGGGGTATCGTATTACCCAGTTACTGGGTTGTGGAGGTCAGATAGGCAGTCGCTCCATGTAAAATACTGGTATTCAGCTGCATCCGGTTAGACAGATGATGATGCGTGTATTACACAATTATGGTGCTGATCTATCTGTTATTATTACTGACTAGCTGCAACCCGCGGTTTCACCCACGTAAGTCTCGATCCCGTTGGAATATCGAGATAAAAAGTATCCTATGTCCTATTTCAGGTCATGGTCTACCCCTGTGTCAAATTTCATCCAAATCCGTTCAGCCGTTTTAGCGTGAAAGCGTAACAAACAAACAAACTCATTTTCGCATTTATAATATTAGTTAGGATATGGTGAGGCCGTACATGCGTGTGTCGTCACAAAGCAATTCGTGTCGAAGCTTATTCGTACCTATATATTACTCGCTAGAAGTTATTGTGCTAACTCGGTGGTTATATCTTGCATAAGTAGCTTCTCTCGTAACTCAGGCATTAATAAGTAATTCAGTCAGCACAGGCAAAAAATGTATTCTAAAAAAGAACAAAAAAATCTCCAATCTACACTTAAAAGCCTGCCGAGTCCAAGAGTCCCTAACTTAAATCCTACCTTACAGCAACTTTAAATCCTTTCCACTCCAGGAAGACAGGGAATTAAAAAGTAAAATATACCTGAGAACTGCTATTAATCATAAGCTTAACATTTTAATTAAAATGATAAATATCGGCCGGTAAGTTCGCGACGGTACCTTAGTAGCCCCGAGTTTGAAGGTACAAGTAGGTAGAAGTATAAGGTAGAAGAAGGTACAAGATTATAGGGTGGTGGGTCGATGACCTCACTGGCAAGTGATGGGCCTAAAGTCATTAGAGATGTCTGGCGGGCAACTGCCCAACGATTGATGTTGGAATCTTTGTATATACCTATGTCCATCGCGCGGTAAACTCTAATTGCGCGATGCAGGATTTATGTGACATCAGGATTTTTGTGTGACGATGACGTCAGGTCTTTGATGTGTAGTTCGCATGGGGCGATATTACTCGAATAACTTTATGCTAGTCTAAATTAAGTTGATTTTTAAATATTGTATAGAATGAAGTTTTCTAACTGAACAGACAGCTGTGCTGCTGGGGAGTTCGTTGCGCCACTTCTTCTTCCCAGCTTAAGCACTAGAAAGTGGTAAAGGGTGGGCGTTTTGGGGGACTGTCGTATGTAATTTTGTCGTTAGAAAAGTGCTGATTCTCAGCCTAATTTGAATAAATGACTCTTGATTTCAGTGTTACCAGGTACACGGTAATTACCGTAGAAGCACGGTATTTCTGACCAATACACGGTCTACGGTAATGATTCCCTACCGTGTAATTTTCTACGATAATTTTAAATATTAACTACCGTGTAATTTATGTAACTGTAATTTAATAAAATTAAAGCCAATACGTAAAACAAAACGCATTTTTAGTTTTTGTCGCTTTGCATACTACACTACGCCGCCGCGTGGTAATTCCCAAAATTATTGTAAAAAGATTTCTATTTTGTCCGTTTGATTATCCATGATCAAAATTAAAATCAATATTTAAAAATAATAATAAGAAAGTGGTTAATTATAATTTTGAATACAAATATTGAATATTCATGGTTCTTTCTTTTGCTTTTTACACGGTATTTTAACCGACTTCCGAGGTTCTCAATTCGTCTGTTTTTGTATCTCTTTTACGCTATTACTCCGCCAATTATGAATAGATTTTGATGATTCTTTTTTTGTTTGGTAGGTCATGCTTCAGAGGTGGTCCCATATAAATTGTATTTATTTTGCTTGCGTAGTTTTTGAGTTAGCTTCAATAATTACGTATTTTTCCCACTTTGCGTATGTAGACGATATCTTAATTTTCCTTCACTGTTATTGACTGTTATTGTATTCGAATTTGTGTGGGGTAGGTGCCACAACTAAAAAGTGAATAATAAAAACTTAATACAAAAAAAAAACGACTTCCAACAAAAACACTAAAAATGTGAAAAATAACTTTAATTTCGGAAGTCGGTGGCAAAAAACGAAAATTGAAAAGCAAAGACACCGACTTCCGAAATAAAATTTATTTTTCACGTTTTTAGTGTTTTTGTTGGAACTCGGTTTTTTTTTTTTTTGTAAAAATTTTTTCAAGTATGTCTACGGTATTTTGGGTCTGAAACACGGTATTTTTAATCCATCAACACGGTAGTTTTTTTTTCACCTGGTAACACTGCTTGATTTTGATGTAGCGCAAACTGAACTTCTTCCCGATTCTTCTCCATTATGAGTTATGGTTATATTGAGTTTTTCTAAGTAGAATTTCTCAGTAGGAGCCCGGAGTCTGAATTTGTCTCCGATTGATGGCAATAGGCTCGCCCCATTTAATAGTACATGGGACTTAAACATAACTGGCGAAATGTGGATGTACTATGAGGTACACCTCTGCCTATCACTTCGGGAAATACAGGCGTGATGTTATGTTACAACTATAAGAAAAAATACTTTTGTAAAATTGTCGGAATGTCGCCTGTCGGTTTAATTAAATAGGCTCAGAGGTCACAAATTCAATTAACCTATCGAATATCATTTTGACAGCATCTTGACAAAGTTTCCTAAACTTAAGCATCGTACTAAATACAAAGATGTGGCCTAAGCCATGGTTTCTTAATCACCAATGATATACGGTGCCCGTTCACGTGTGCCCGTTAATTTGTCAACCTTTACTTAAGGGCCTAATGGTTAATTAAGTGAGATATAGCATAATTTATAGGGTGCTCTTAGTAGCGGAATGCTGCGGTAGTCTTGGCTCACAGGTTTGATAACGATATCAAGATGTATCTATAGATTCAGAGGAATTTTGAAGCTTAGAGTGTATCGCGATTTTAGTAAAGGTTCTCAATTCTTTGTTGCGTACCATAATAGTCCGCAATTAAGAATAGTTGGTAGGGAAAACATTATATTAGTCACAATTATGGACCTTGTTGGGCACAGCATACATCAAGTAGGAGAGAGGAGCAAGAACATTAGGTGTTTTACATTACATTGGTTTCGTTTGCTACGACCGTGGTAGCCCCCACATAACAGCCGCAGTAACGGCCGCTATACAGGGTGTTAGGGTAAAGACCTTTATCCTTGCAACCAGTGGTTTGGTTTCATTTATAGAACGTAAAATGAATGGAAAATTACAACTTTTTTTCTTTTTTTTAATTCTACGTTTTACCACAAGAGACGCAAGTTCGTTGTCCTATGCGCTAGGGCAACGAACTTGCGTCTCAACACGGGCGGGGGGTGCGGGATGTGACCTGACCGGCCGCGAGCGCGACCCCTCCCTCAGTCAGTTCGCTAGAGAGCACGGTGTCGGATAGAATTTTTTTTAAATCTTTTAATGAAAATGACGTTTTTTTTTTTGTTGTGTTCTGTCATTTATTTTTATATTTAAGTCAACTACCCGTGGTTTGAATGACAAGACTGTTTACCCTTACAGCCTGTATTAATGAAGGCAGCGTGGTTTGTTTTACTTTCATCATCATCATCTGTCTAGCCTTTTCCCAATTATGTGTCGGCTTCCAGTCTAACCGGATGCAGCTGAATACTAGTATCTTACATGGAGCGACTGCCGATCTGACCTCCACAACCCAGTAACTGGGTAATACGATACGCTTTAGTAAGACTGGTTGTCTCGGACTTTCGGGCTTCTGTCCACCCGTAACAACTATCAAAAATCTACAAATGACAGTCATGATGATGATGGTTTGACTTTACGGTGTCAAAAAACACTCCCTAGAGAAACAACAACTTACTTTCTTAAATAACGATGCAGTGACGTCATTCTACGGTAAATTGCGGACGCCCTAGCTTAACCGACAAGCCGTGTGCCCGATGGGGTATCCCATCTGCAAAAATGACGAACAAATACAAACTTTCATCCCCTATTCAACCCTTTTAGAGCATGAATTTTAAAAAGCCTCCCTAGTGCTCATTTTTTTGTAACAGGAACTCTTCCAGATAAGTTCATGCTCCTAGATTTACGCTTTAGGATGTGCGTTATCTGTCAGTGTGTGAATGAATTTAAGATCTAAATTAAGTAGAATTTCCGGTTTCCGAGAACGCACGTTCGGTACCTGTGGATTAGAAAACATATTTAAATGGCCTACATGATCTTGCGGTCTGTACCTACTCATGTAATATTCGTGATTATAAACACATGAACGATCCGCCTAAATCCAAGTATACAGCAAAGATATTAAATAATAAAACATATAAACAAAGCAACCTGGTTCAAAGTCCTTTTAAAATATTTTCATCAAACAAAACTGACCATTTTCATGAAAATGTTACATTTATAATAAAACAATAAGCCGGCACATTTACAAACAATGTATTATCACAAGGGTGTAGCCACACTGGCGGCTATAATTCAAAATATGATTTAAGCCGTGTTCACACCAGCCCTATTTTTATTTACCGCCGTATCGCTTCTGCCCATCTACATATTTGGTGATTTTGGTCATGGGGAAATGAAATTTTGAGGAGAAGGCAATTTTTTGGGTTTTAATTAACTTGTAAGCAAATAATGGCTTTTAATTGATTTGGAATCAAGTCAAAGTCAAATCATTTATTTCAAATAGCCATATACAAGGCACTTTTGAACGAAAATTTACAAAAAAATATACTTAATTGATTCTAGTCACCCGTTCCTAAAGGAAGTTTTCGTATGGCGAAGAATGTGCAAGAAACTCCACCCACATACTCTTTTACAATATTTTGTATAGGTATAGTAATTATACGGGGGGTAAACAAAAATCAGCTGTTCCCTACATTTATGTTCGCATAACTCGTTAAAATGAATGCGATTTAAAGGTTGGTCCCATAATGAGAGTTGTTCATAATTATGAGTACAATGACACCTTAAGAGTGTTTAAATGTACATCTGTATGTTATGTGAAGACGATGCACCTAGAATAAAATTACTATACTACAATCATTCTACGATCTATGCTAGCCTCCCTCGTCCCTCCTCTTTCGAGTCTCTTTATGCAAACATGTCGTTTGAGAGACGACGTCTACCTACCTATATCAAGTATATACCTACCTACAGATAATGGATTCAGCACCAATGCACCTTATTAATGTTCTATTAATCTAGCAGCATCTATAAACTAAATAAAGTTCAGTTTTTTTTGTTTGTTTGTTTGTTTGAACGCGCTAATTTCTGGAACTACTGTTAGAGTCAGCTCAGACCGCGACGTGAAGCGACGCGACGCTGCGCGCACTTTTTAACGAGTATCGAACTTATTTTCTTCACGAAAAGGTATAATTTCAGTGCGAGTGTTGACACGTGTCAAAGTAGCGCGTGTATCATGTGTAGTAAGTAAATTCGATATTGTATCGGATCATAAAAAAGTGAGCGTCGCTTCGCACAAGTCTTCACACGAATAACGCATCCATTTTTTCTAAGTTTCAGTGAGAAACAGTAGATAATGCAGTTTCGCAATGTATAATATAACAATAAGTAACTCATGTCAAACGGACACTTATCAGAAGGGTCAGTGATATATTTATCAGTAACGAATTATTGCACCCCCTGAGGGTAACGCTAGCAAACATGATATTAATACCCTTTGAAGATGCGGTTTGTGTACTTAAGATATTTAGGGAAAGGAAAATAAAGGGCTGAAAGGTTTTTAGTGAAAGCTTAGATTTGAGAGAACAAAATTTTAAATGTATAAGTCAAAGTCAAATAATATATTTCAAATAGGCACATAAAAGGCTCTTTTGAACGTCAAAAACAAAGAAATAGAACTAATTCTAGTTGCCCCTTCCAAAAGGTTGTTTTCGTATGGAGAAGAATGGGTAAGAAACTCCTTTAAAAATGTTGTACAATATTTTATATACATGAATTATATATGTCGGCGTCAGCGATGGCTGAGCGATAGTTGCCGTCATCATCTCGATTCGGTGGTATGGACTCCATAGTGCAGGTTTACAATAAAACACGATGATACAGCAACTCAATTAGTATTTCACTTTCAGAACAATCATCACAGTAGGTACATTACTAATAATGTTCACGCACTACTTTACACGTTCGGACAAACTGACAGTTTCGCATAGGAGAAGTGGAGGTCTGCATCCGTTCGTTGCCCTCACAAGACTGACTCGTCGCTTCGCCACTTCCCTTACCACGACTCTGTCCACGTGACGCCCCAATCTAGCGAGCGCGTCACGGCGTTTACCCTTTCCTTAGTACTACAATAGTCAATTGAGAGACTATTACCTATCGCTCAACTTTCATAATCTACGACATATAATTATATGTGAAGACGATGCACCTACAATAAGATTACTGTACCACAAAAGGTAAAAAGAACGATATTGTCCTCAAGACCGACTTTCCGCCATGGTGGCTAATCTCAGCGGAGACTAGCTATTGACAAGGGAGATATGATGATGCACAAAGTGTGTGCGCACATACAGGTGCAGTCTCTCTTCCCTCACTCTCATAGTCCGATGGGACGGCAATCCGACACGACCGGAGAGAGATCAGGCGCAGGACCAACGGCTTAACGTGCGCACCGAGTCACGGGGGTATCACACCGCCGCCGCCGACTTCCAAACTCCGAGCTGTTACTAAGTGTATGTAATGTTATAGTGTCAAACAGTTTTGTCGTGCAACGCCAAGATGCCTCGTTGGTCTAGAGGTCGCAATCGCTACTGCTGAGCATGAGGTCCTGGGTTTGATTTCCAGGTCGGGCAAAGTATTATTGGTTTGTTCCATCTGGAATTTCTCAGTAGCAGCCCGGACTCTGGATTTGCACCCGGTTGAGGGCAATAGGCTCGCACCCTATTACATGGGACTTAAAGATATCTGGCAAAATTGTGTGTACTATAGGTACACCTCTGCCTAACCCTTCGGCAAGAACAGGCGTGATGATGTTATGGTAGGTAAGTACTTAATTTTAGTAATCTAAAAAACACTACGCTCTTTTTAAACTCCACCGCTGTCTGCTACAAAAACCGTCTCCAAAGACCGCTATCACACGAAAAAATTATTGATTATATTTAACAATAAATCATTAACTAAATAGAATAATCTTCAGAACTGTCCCAAGAACATTTAGACCAGTGATGACCGAACGATTAACCCTTAACCACTCAATCCCAGGCGGCGAACGAAAATTTTAATCAAAGAAAACTTTAAATTAGGAAAATTTTGAGCAAATAGCCCCCCCACAGCGCGCCGCTGCCAAGTTTGTGTGCACCGTGTATTAAAACAAATATAAATAGTTCAATTTTATACGGGTTGTGTTTTGACGGGAGCAAACAGTATGTCTGTTTATAACCCCTACTATGTAAAGTTGAAATTATTGGTTAACTAGCTGCGACCCGCGGTTTCACCCGCGCAAGTCTCGATCCCGTGGGAATATCGGGATAAGAAGTATCCTATGTCCTATTGGACTTTTTATGCCGATATTCTCACACATTTTTATTGGTATTCCAGGTCACGGTCTACCCCTGTGCCAAATTTTATCTAAATCCGTTCAGCCGTTTTAGCGTGAAAGCGTAACAAACAAATAAACAAAGAAAACAATATTATTACAGTTAGGATATTAAATATTATATTATAGTTAGGATAATACCAGCCTATTATTGTGTCATTGCAGAGCAAACGCCTCATCTCATACCTCATATCTTTGATAATTCCTTTTTTTTTTTTGGTGCAGATAAGTACGTCGACTGGAAGTACGACTGAATGCCGACCCCAACATAGTTGGGAAAAGGCTAGGCAGATTGATTGATGCAGATAAGTCTGTGTACAGTACGACACAACTTAGATGTGGCATCGACAAAATTCGTAAAACCGATTACCATCCGAACTGAGTGCGCCTTCAAAATCGCCGATCTTTATTACTGCTCTAAGTGAAAATGATCTTTACGCAAACGCAATTACTTGTAATGTCATATAACCAAATACCTACATTCGTAAAATTGAAATGAATGAATGCAAATTTTCAAATCTACGCTAAATCTAAGTTGGGACCACATTCAATCAGTCCGGCGAGTCATAAAATTTAACGAAAAAGGCGGTTAAAAACACAAATTATATTTACCAATAGTAGTACCAATTGGCTTATCAAACAATGTATTTATGTATGCAAACACTCGTTCACCGGTTGCAGCCGTGTTTACAGTTGCTGTTTACTTTGGATACAAGTTATTACCGACGATAGCCCGTCTGGTTGAATTTTAAAATTTATGATATGCGCACTGGCGATTCGATGATTATATGCGTAAATATCGCCTAAAGAGCCGTGTATGCTGGCAGGAATGTTCAAAGATATGTTGCCCTACAATCAACATGATCAATGTATTTTACATTTTAACGTGTTTCGTTCGTATGTGTATCCGGTTACTCTGTTTATAATGTATTTTTCTAACTTTTACTGGGCTACCAGATTGAGCTAAAACATAGAAATATAGAACTTTAACATTTTCTTAAAAGCTTGAGGCTTGAACTTCTGACATTTAAAGATATGCTTAAACTTAAACTTTTTTTTTTTTAATTTAAACCTTTAGTTCTATGTTTACGTTACATTAGTTTTATTATGTAGATACTTTTAGTTCATTAAAAGCTTGTTTTAAAAAAAACCGAATTGATGACATCCTCCTTTTAGAACTTGGTTAAAAAAAAAAATTTCACAATTTTTTCTGTTAAACTCTTTCTCTCTGTTAAAGTCTTTTTTTTCTTTCTTTTCTTCTTTTTCGTGTAGTTAGTGACTAACCTGGTGTCAGAGTGCCACCCATGGGCCTCGCTTGGCTTCACATGCAGCCGTCGAGAAATATCTCTCAGACCGGGTTCCCTCACGATTCCCTGTGGTGGCGGCATGTTCACGATGTTTTCCTTCACCGTTTTTGCAAGCAAGTGATAATCCTGTAGTCGTCCTTTTATTGAAACTAACAATTAAGAGTTCCAAAGAGAAACGAAACTTAAAAAATAGTGGAACTTACTTTTTATTCATCAATTCAGCAGATTCAACGCAGCTTTAGCCTACGTCGGACGCGAAGACTATAGACTAGACTTAGGTACCGACCCATAAAAAAATATACCTACAGATATTTCTATTTGTATTTAAAAAAACAATCGATGATATTTTCGAACAAAAAAAAAGAATCAAAACCATTTTCATTCACTTCAATTAAGCCCAACGTTATCCTCTTAAATGAAATCGTTTTCAGCTTTTCACAATTTGGTTTCAGGGAAACCTAACTCTATTCATGAATATTGGATTCCGAAAACTACTTTTTGAAAATAAAAATACCAATAAATACTTAATTCTCATAGGTATGAAAAAACATAAATGGTCCAAATTATTAGCTAGTTAGCGAGTTTAACTATGAAAACCCCGGGATTCTATAAAAATTACCAGTCATAAACTGTGTTTCTATTCAAGAAAATTACAATTAAAAATAGTTAAAACTAAATAAATTACTAGCTATGAATAATTCATCGCCAATTCCTCAACAGAAAAAAAACTATTTTTCAAAAAAAAAACTGCAATTCCGTTATAAATCTAAAGAAACAAATCTTTTCTTATTTCAAAAATCTCCCCCTGTAACACGAACAAAACTGGTTCCTCTTAAATACACACACATGTTAACATTAGGTCGCTTGCAACCCAGGGTGCGTCGGTGTTGCCACTATTTATAGGTCAATTACCGCTCTGTAATTAAGGCAATACTTCAGCAAGATCACAGCTTTTGCCAAGATTGCTTAAATAAATTTTAACTTGAGATTTCCAGCTAAGTAAGGGAGACATTACGTTATCGCATCTTGGTTGGTAAACAAAACTGTTTTAATAACGCGATTAAACGTAAATTGGTTTGTTCAAGGTTTTGTTATTTTGATTACAGGTTTATAATGCTTTACTTTATCAAGTAAAATGGTAATAAAGTTGAAAACGATTTAAAAATACAAAGGTAGAAAAAGTTTAATCGACATTCGCGCTTTTCATCATTAATTTATAGGTATAGAAATACGTATTACGCTTGTTGATCAAGAAAAAAGTAAATACTGAAACATGAAACAACATTTCAATATTAAAAAGAAAATAAAAACTTAATCACAGCATACCGATTAAAAATAAATGAAACATATTAAACTTTAAACGTAAAAAATCTATAAAGGCCACGCTGAGCTATATCGAATTTTAAAAAAGGTTATTAAACATTCCCTTTGAATTTATTTCCTTTGAGCTTTGCATATTAAAAAAAAAAATGTATGACGTATTTCCTTTTGCAGCGCGCGTTCGAAATTTGTTTTTATCTGTGGTGCTTACAGAAGTCGACTATTTATCGATAGCTAGCCTTTAAAGTGATTCAGATTAATAATTCTGATTTTTCATTTCGCGTTGGTTGCTTTTTTTGCTGTTAATTTATTATTTTATTAAAGAAAAATGGTTACGATAAAACATATCAAACATGCTTTTTGTTACTGTTCTTTGTGTTAACGAATATTCCAATCAGAATCAGAAACTGTTATACCTAAAGTGTATACATTTTTTGAACTGACTTCTAAAAAATGAGAAAGTCCTAAATAAATTCGAGGTCCTAATTTCATTTTATCTACGCAACAAAAATCAACAGCTTTCAAAATCAAACATGACAAATTCAAATCGTTCGAATCTTAAAATTGTAACAGCAATATTGAAGGAGAACGATCAAATAGTACCTACGTCATCAATAACCGCTCAACTCCATCCAGATTTATCAGACGCAACGTCTACAGTGCATTGCTGGCGTAAGAATAACATAGACAAGCTTGCGAATAAAAATCTTGCGAATACTCTATTAGGTTCTTCTAAATAATCCTACCGACCGATTTCGGTCGCAGTGGCCAATCTCCACACTTTATTTTGCCTTCCACAATGTGTGCAGTCACGAGCACCAATATGTATACACTTAGTAACTTTTAAAAGTGATTTTCACCTACTGTATTGATTGTAATCTTATGTTATATGGAACATTATTATTTTGGAAATAATATGGATTCCATTATGAAATAGGTATCATCTCAAAGTTGCAATCGTTATTCCACGAGAAAATCGTTATTGAATTTGCTGAGTGTATATTTATGTATACATATTTTTGCTCGTGACTGTACTCATGTGGTAACTTAAAATTATAAAATATGTGATCATTAAGGACCCTGTCGGCCACAGCGAAATAGTAGGCGAGAGGAAGCTTTGAAAAACTTAGCTTATCAGTCTTTTGAACTAAATCTGATATTATTATATAACTAGCTAGCTTAGCCTTCGATCGACTCGTACGGCTGTTATCATTTAGACTCGCGACAATCTAAGAAGTCCGTTTTGACAGCTATAAAAATGCTATGTGTAGCGATGAAAAAAATAAATTGGTTTCTTATAAACTGATTCTCGCGACATATCGATTGAACATTCTTAGACAGTTTTTTATGGAAGACTTATCTATGTATATTGCTTAAAACCGATTCTCAAGGCATAACATTTTATTACATGTATGAGAACGAAACGTCAAAACGGACTTCTTAGATTGTCGCGAGTGTAGCCACGAACGCGGCACCCAATTACAATAAAAAAGAGTCCCCTTTAAAAAATAAAATTTTCTCTGTACCAGAACCGCATCCCCTTTAAGACGTCAGTACTGGTAGCGCGGTCGCAACAAATGATAATTGACACCGCAGCGATTTATAGCCGTGCGGTTAGCCGACCAAGCTGCACCAGCGATTTATAGCCACTCACCAGCCAGCATTATGAAAAAAATAGACATTTTCTAATTCCTCACTTGTTTTTGTAGCATTAGCAGAAATAACTTTTTAATTACTTAGTGTAAACGTAATTAATATTCACTAACTAGCTGCGCCTCACGGTTTCACCCGCGTAAGTCTCGATCCCGAGGGAATATCGGGATAAAAGGTATTCTATGTTCTATTCCAGGTCATGGTCTACCTCTGTGCCAAATTTCATCCAAATCCGTTCAGCCGTTTTAGCGTGAAAGCGTAACAAATAAACTCACTTTCGCATTTATAATATTACTAGCTGCGCCCCGCGGTTTCACCTGCGTAAGTCTCGATCCCGAGGGAATATCGGGATAAAAACTATCCTATGTGTTAATCCAGGTTATAAGCTATCTGTTTGCCAAATTTCATCCAAATCCATTCAGCCGTTTTTGCCTGATTGAGTAACAAACATCCAAACACACAAACATACAAACTTTCACATTTATAATATTAGTAGGATTAAGGTAGGATTACATGGTGTGGATATTAAAAAGTATGTGTATTAGCTATGAGGTCCAAACTATGCTTTTTCACACGCTTTCTGCAGCTACTCTTGTTTTGAAACATCGTCATCTAAATTAATTAAGACTTCTATAACGCTACAAGATTATTTTAGACGTGTGGCCATAATCGGAACGAAAGCAGCCATCTTGATTTTTTAATACATTTCACAAGACAATTGTACAAATATTTCCCCTGTTAACGTCAGTCCAGTGGTGGCGTACGTAATTCTATACTTTAGTATAAAATATTAAATCTATATTAATAATTAATGTTAGTATTATTATATCAATATTAATTAATTAAATAATTCTGCAGGGGTTAGGGTGAACATCGTTATCCTTGAAACCAGTGGTTTGGTTTCATTTATAGAACGTAAAATCAATGGAAAATGACAACTTTTTTTTCAAAGAAAATCTACTTTTTACCACAAGAGTATTTTTCATCGTTTCACCCTAGAGCACTAGGGCAACGCACTTGCGTCTCAAAACGGGCGGGAGGCGCGGGACGTGACCTGACCGGCCGCGAGCGCGACCCCTTCCTCAGTCACTCAGCTGTTTCGCGAGCACGTATTCAGATAGAAACTTTTTTAAATCTTTTAATGAAAATAACATTTTTTTTGTTACTAGGCCATTTATTTTAATATTTAAGTATACTACCCATGGTTTGAGTGACAACGTGTTTACCCTGACACCCTGTATACTTAATTGACCTGACATAAACGATAATACGGCGGTATACTTATTAGTTCCGATTTCAGCCGCACGCAGATTTATCTTGCGAACACTCTGTTAGCATTTTACCTGCAACAAATATAGATTGCATATGGCCTATTTACATATCAAAATTACAAGGAAAGTCGAAAAAGAACGTCACGAGCTTTCCGTTAAAAATCTAATAATCCATAGACACTTTTAAGCTTTTAAAAAAACATAAAATTTGACGTCGCGTGTTTTATAATCGCTGCGCTAAGTAATGAACACACGGTCGTAGCGGGCGGCCAGCTGATGGCAGTTTCGCGTGCTATACTTCACACCAGATAGTATTTCTATTAATCGTCTCGTGATAGGATGTCACTTGTGTGTGACATACTGTGAGGAAGGATGGCGAGCAAATGATTCCCGAGGTTATTTTTTATCGTTGTAGTATGATGAGATTGTACCTTTGATTTGCATTAAGTTTATATTAGCCAGTAGATTATGGCTAGGCCTTTACGGAACCCATAAAGAAAATATTCTGAGTAAATATATCACGATTGTAACTACCACGTTAAATTCATTCCCATATATTAGAAAACAAGGAAAAAAACAATGCATCAGAACTCCAAACAGCTACAAACAAAGGCACAGTGACTGCACAGTGATTCGTAGATCTTTGACAGCCGTTACGGGTAGTCAGAAGCCCAAAAGTCTGACAACCAATCGTACCAAGGGGTATCGTGTTTCCCAGTTACTGGGTAGTGGAGGTCAGATAGGCAGCTGCTCCATGTAAAATACAGTTAGTCCGTTGCATCCCAACTGAAAGCTGGTCCCAACATAGTTGGGGAAAACCTAGGCAGATTGTTTGCCAAACTAAACAGCCGTAAGCCTCACTATTTAACGAGTGTTATAAAAACAGCGATTAAAAATATTGGCCGAACGGCATCGCAGCGCTATGGCGATTTGTCGACCGGCATCATTTATCGACAGACATCGCGGTCTATCCATCATTCTAGGTAATGGGGATTATGGAAAAAACGTATCATTTGTTATCAGTGTGGGATCTTATCATCATTTTTCCTGAACTTTTTGCGTAGGGTGGCTGGAAACCAGTCAGCAACTCATTTGTCGTGTATTTTGCTAACCGTACTCTTTGATATAGTACATTATTGTTGCGGCCAGCAATTAGGGCATTGATGGACGATCTTAAACAGGCGAGGCGATGCCGAGGCACACATACGTGAGTCCGTCAATACCTGATTGCAGCCAAGCCTCTTCTCAAATAATGCGCGGAAATTCAAACTGAGTAAATTAAATAAAAATTCCAAAATCAATGACAAACAACGATAATTTTTCACGTGCCAATAATAATTATGTTCATTTGTTTTTTGTTTACAGCTCTATTTGCAAGCCAAATATCTTTGATAAGTGACCTCCTTGGTTGCCATGTGTTGAAATAAAAAGTTCGTTCCTTCATCCGCTCTCGAAAAATATAATTTGAACAAGCTGATGTCCGCGAATTCATCCGCATTGTCCTTTATAACAAACATAATTTACAAAAAAAAAAAAAAAACTTTCTTCGTGATGTAAGGTCTTCAAAAGACGAAACTAAAGTAAGCACGGAGCCGTTCTCATAACCAAAGGCGTATTTACTCTAATTTCATCACTTTTCATCAGCTTTTAAAGTAAACATAGCAATTTGAACTCATTAATTTGCAAAGAGGCCATGAGCTACTTGCAATATATATAAAGATTCTTAACAAGATAATTTGGCAACACAAATAGCTACAATAGACTTATTGGCTAACTTGAGGCTAAAATTACCCATTGTTGGTCTAAATAACTGCTTTCTAGAGTGCGCATTAGTGCTCCGCAAAACAATATACTAGTTTTTGAATAGAACTAAGTAACAATAGAGGTGGGGAGTACGATTGTAATATACTGTAACGGTTCCGTACCTAGTATTTTTTTTTAACCATCCATTTTGGAGACAATCTGTAATACCGCTTAAATTATCATGTCATCCGGTTTCAATTCATTCAAGAAAAAAACACTGCTGAATATCATTATGTTTTAGGCACAAAATAGTTCAATTGAATATACCATGCAAAATATTTCAAAATATATATAAAATATCCCCATACTGTACGGCACCAATTAGTACAGAAAAAAATCCCACAAAGTCAAACCGTTAATTTCAAACAAGAAAAAATAATAATTTAAACTAAATTTAAATTGGGAGGCGTTCCAAAATGTAGTTTCGTATGGAGAACAGGAAAGTAACTGTTAAAAAAAAACGTTTCACAATATTATACATATTATAATAATTATTAATATTATATAATATTATTCCTAATCCTAAATCCTTACATATATTATAAAACAAAGTCCTCCGCCGCGTCTGTCTGTTTGTCTGTCTATTCGCGATAAACTCAAAAAATACTGTACCGATTTAATGCTGTTTTCACCAATGGATAGAGTGATTCTCGAGGAAGGTTTTAGTATATAATAACCGACATCCACGCGGGCGAATCCGCGAGCATCAGCTAGTAATATTATAAATGCGAAAGTGATTTTTTTTGTTTGTTTTGTGCGCTTTCACGCTAAAACGGCTGAACAGATTTGGATTAAATTTGGCACAGGGGTAGACCATGACTTGGAATAGGACATAGGTTACTTTTTATCCCAATATTCCCACGGGATCGAGACTTACGCGGGTGAAACCGCGGGGTGCAGGTAGTACTTTATATTACTTTCACACTCTCTAAAACAGCACAAAGTTCATTTTCAATTTCCTTAAAAGATAAGCATCAAACACCTCTGCGGCTCACTTACTTAAATGATAAAAACCTCTGATTTAAGGAACCCTAAAGTATAAAATACCCGGTGGGCGTAAACAGGGCGTTAATTAATTACCTGCGGAATCCAACCGCGTGTTTACATACGGACAAAAAGCGGTGGGTAAGTAGCAATGCTAGTCTGGAGTCGCAATTAATGCTGTTTTATGAAGATTCTTTATATTAAAATGACTGCCTCGTTGGTCTAGTGGTCGCAAGGGCTACCGAGCATTAGTTCCTGGGTTTGATTTCCAGGTTGGGCGAAGTGTGATTGGTTTTTTTCATCTGGAATTTCTCAGTAAATAGTCTAGGTGTGTGAAATTACAAACTTAAATGTAAACATTTTACATAGCGTGACACAATGGGCGGTCTTATCGCTAAAAACAATATTTTAAAGACAACCTTTGGATGGATTAATGCTGGGGCCACACTAACGGTCAACTTCAATACCCATCATCGCCATACACAATGCGATAATTATACCGATAAATTGAGTGGCCACACTTAAACGGTCCACGGCAATCCTCATTTTGCCGCCACCCAAATTATCGCCTAAAGTCAAACGCCAATGTGAATGCCGTTGTCAAATTCTTACGATAAGTTGTGGCTACCTACGGTTAACGCCCACTATCGCGATAATCAACGGCGTTTTCCGTTGGTGTGGCCCGAGCTGGGAGAAGGAGAGTCAGTACTCCAGGTAGAGATAGTCCGTGGCTTTAGTCGGTGGTGGTAGGTAGTACCTACTTTCTCAGACGAGCAAACAAAGAGCTTAACAACTTTATGAATTTACAAGCTGATAATGTGAGCTAACATAGTAAACAACAGGACAAGTACATAACACTTTAATCCCACTAATGCATCACACTAAATATTTAACCAATAAATCTGTCGAGTCCCGTAAAGGCACAACACTACGAGCTAGAGATGTCATAAAGAATGCATTAACAAACGCGGGATTGCACAGCATTACTCTTTTCCGGGACGGAGGAACTTAAACAAGAGAAAAAACAAAATACATTAATACCCTCCCTATAGAGTTGAGAGGAAATAAATGACAGAAAATTTTCGTAACATTTTTCTTAGTTGTACTTTTTGAATAAGATTGGAGTATGAGGTAGGTTTTGCCCGCAGGCTTGACTGTAACTGGTTGGGTTTTTCTTACATTTAAAATGTAATTACAATTTGTTTCTTTTAAATGTTGCTCTTTCATAAAGGAGTGAAGAATGTATTCATCTTGGCTTCCCTGGCGTCATAAATCCGGGGACTGCTTGTACCATCTATAGTCGCAAATCGACCAACTACCGTGTATCTATACATAAAATAAAATAGTAATGAAGTATCCGTTTATCTGGATGTACATTATGTTCCGAACATAAATCCAGACAAACAGACAAAAATTGGCCCAAAAACCGCTGAACGGATTTGGATGAAATTTGTGCTTTCACAATTTATAGTCACAAATCGACCAACTAACGTGTATCTATACATAATAAAATAGTAATGAAGCATTTTCGATCGTTTGTCTGGATGTACATATGTAACGAACATACATGCAGACAAAACAGACAAAAAATGGCGCAAAAACGGCTGAACGGATTTGGATGAAATTTGGCACACAGTTTATATTCGGGAAAAAATATCCCACGGTGGGATATTTTTTTACATCGACGCGGGCAGAGCCGTGCGCAAAAGCTAGTACAATAATGAAATAAAAAATCAAATCTCCAATTTCACGAAATTTCATTTCTCCAAATCGAAAAATACTTTTCCTTCAATACGTAATTTTCAGTTCAATCAGTCGCGAATTTCCGTCGATTTCCCTTTAATTCAGCTTTAATTCTGAATTCAGTGAACATTAATACTTTTCACTAATGATTTAGCTTTATTAAGACGGGATTACACTACACAAAACACAATTTGTGTGCAATTAATGTCAATTCATACGACTTGAAAGCGAGGGCTTTAGTAGATTTTGGGCTCGTAAAACAGCGAGTTGGAAGTTCCGTGACTCTTGTATAGAAAACTAATTTGGAAACTGGAAATGGCGGGATAAGATCGTCTATCGTAAAACTCGTCCTTGGTTGTTATTGGATAAAGAAAAGTGGAGTCTTTAGGACTTACCACAAAAACTTAGACACTTGTTCAACGCGTTGTTTAGTGTCAGTTTTATTTATTTATTTATTTTATTTATTTTTATTTAAATGCCTTAAAAACTACCATTACAGGTCGTAGCCTAATGCGATAGCCAAGGAATGTATACATAATTAAAATTAAGATCATAGTTTATAACATAACATAAATAATAGTACTTTTGCGAATTCACCCCAGTGACATGTAAATATATCAATTTTGAACTGAATATCATTGATGGTGCGAATTGCTTGAGTAAGAGGAGTTTTGGCCAGTAAGTTGGTCCTGGCTGATGGTACGACCAGCAGTGGCGGGGGCCTTCGCCTCCACACATAGCGGTCGGGTACGTACAAGTGCAACCGCTGCAGCACTCTCGGATTGTGCTCAATGTCTCGGAGCAGTTTCACCACGTACGACACCAGCGCAAATTCCCGTCGCACCCCTAGTTGATTTATGTCAAACTCCATACAGAAATGTCATGTTTAAAAGGTGTTTAGGCTTAACAACTGATAAACACGGTTTTGTGGTAAAAGGGTTAGTATTTAAAGAGGATTTTGAGTTTTTACTAAGGTTAAACCTCTTTCTTAACTAATATGACGCGAATGATAGGTAGTTCTTGCTTACCTAAAAGTTACGTGTAACTAAAGTCAAAGTTGGTGTTATGTCATGTAAGTACTTATGACTTAGCAGCCTAGACTAGTATTAAGTCTATTTCACACAATACAATTCAATTGACAATTTACTCAAATTGTCTCAAGTGAAGAGCCTATTCCACGCGGTACTTAGCCGGCGGAAACTTCTTAGGCGGCGATTCTTACGACGAGAATTGAGTGTGAAATTTCCAGGACGCGTCACGTTTAAACACATTTCGTCAAATGAGAGAGAATAAAGATATAACTCTCTGTCGCTCACACTAAATCTCTCTTATTCCGTATAGTTTTAGTAGTTTCAGTTTTTCTGAAGTAACCCGCTCGTCTAGGCGCCGCACAAGATGGCGACGCGTCGCGCTCTCACGCCGTGTGACAAGGCGCCAATTTGGCCGGATTAAAACTTCTATTCACTTTGAACTGAAAGAAGTTTATTGAAAATATAAAATACGTGTTTTGTTATTTTATAAAGGCTTAGGAAGGAACTTTTTTTTTTAGTGTTAGCCTACACTTTCCCACTGCTGAGCAGAGGCCTCCCCCAAATCCTTCTCAGCATCCTTCTCCAGGGCCACCTCGATCTAACCCTTGTGGTACGCGTCTAGATCGTCCCGCCATCTCTTCCTGGGCCGGCCTCGGCGACGCCGTCCAACCTCAGGCACCCACCGTGTGGAGACTGTTGCCCAGCAGTCGCTATGCGTGACACTTGCTTGACCTGCAACGTTAGGTTTTATAATTTCATGGTAAGGCCTCGTTACAAAAAAAACTTGGGGAGGCCTATGCTAAAGAGTAAAGCAATCTGGTATTTTTGTGATGTCTAAACCTTTAATGAAAACTAGATTTAACATTACTAATAAAGTATTTTTGAAATTGAAAAGGCCTCGATTGACAAAGTTACTAACATAACTATTTTAAGGCGAAAGCTTCAGGGTAGCCCGCGGAATTCAAATTTTCTTACGTTATTTGCAATTTGCAGGTCAGTATCAGATTGTATATGTTGATTAAAACATGATTCGCGGCCGCAAAAAATATGGCTTTACAGAATTATAATCATTAGAATCAGCAATACAACTCTCTCGCACAATTATTTTATTATGTACACAAATAAATACTTATTCCTAAATTAATAAAGACAATCATATAATATCTTCACTTAACCAAAACAAGCAAAAATATGGCGTCGAAAAATTCCTCCGCATCGCTGTCATCTGGAAATGTACCCAAGAGACTGGCGGCATTGCCACGTTGCATGGCAATGCAATGCTTAGCCTCTGACCAAGGTAAAAGCCAGTCTTTGTGTCGCGGGAAGTGTAAACAAGTAATTTGGAAATTTCATCTCGGACCATACGGCTCATATCCTAATCCTATCCTAACAAAAAATACAGTGAAGCGAGTTTGTTTGTTTCACGTTTTGGATGAAATTTGACACAGGGGTAGACCATGACCCGGAATCCCCCGGGATTATCCCGATATTCCCACGGGATCGAGATCGGGATCTTACACGGGTGAAACCGCGGGGCGCAGCTAGCCACACGAACTTTACCGACAAACAAGCAAAACATTCTTCAACTCCGTACGTTAATCTTTTAGCACAAAAACAGAACATCCGATCTAAGACAAAAAGTTTAAAACCTTGCAGTGAATCAATCTCTGCTAACTTTAGCGAGACCTCGGTCATGCAATATGGGGGAAAAGAAGATGGTGTTTGTTACAAATATTATTAATGGACGAAGTATACAGGGTGGTACAGGAGGGTGCTGTTATCACCACGCTTAAAAAGATTGAACGGTCACAATTTATAGTATTACAGTTATTTGAAGAAGGATAGTTCTGCCCATCCTGTCCATGGACAGCCCGCACGACGCACCGTGGGAAGGTGTACGTGCGGGGTATAGCAGACATCGGAAGTTCCTCGGTGCGCGGTGCGTGGCGGTTTGTGGTCGTCTGCCGTGCGTGTCCGTCCGCAAAATCGCGAATCGTCAGATCTCGGCATTAACGTGGGTCATCGGTATGCGCTTGTTTCTGCCAGTGACTTCGTCCGCGTGTTTCTTATTCCTCCGACCCACCGCGTCGCGTCGCATCGCCCGCCCGCGCTATTACTTCGTTTGTAATGTTGTCTATGTTGTGAGGAGCTCGTGGCTAATTAATAACAGCTGCACGGATCGATCCATCAGGTTAAGTTAAGCTACGCTTGCCGGAGTTGGTCCGTGGATGGGTGACCATCTTTACAAACCAAGACTCCTCCGTGTCTCGGAAAACACGTTAAGCCGTTGGTCCCGGCTGTCATTCGTAGATCTTTGACAGTCGTTACGGGTCGTCAGAAGCCCGAAAGTCTGACAACCAGTATTGCCAAGCGGTATCGTATTACCCAGTAACTTGTTTGAGGAAGTAATACTGGTATTCAGCTGCATCCGGTTAGACTGGAAGCCGACCCCAACAGAGTTGGGAAAAGGCTAGGCAGATTGATTGATGCAATGTTGTCTATAGTTTTAAATTAATCACACTATAAAATAAATTGTGTAGGTCTTGTCTATGTAATTTGTTTCTTACCAGAAATCATATTTAAAGCTATTTTAATAAACAAAACCGCAGGCAAAACTAGGCAATTTAATTTTCAGTCAAAAAGCCACTAAAAGGAAAAATGCGCAATCTTCTGATTAATTGATAACGAAGAACTCAGTAGACAAGTTCTACCTCACAAAAACTTTAAAACGGTCTCGTGAATCAATCTCTCGGTAACTCAGGTGGCGACATCTATGCCGTGTCTGGGAACTGAAAGGGTAAAAACTCGTGAATAGGGTAAAAACTCGTGAATACAGTCGTAACGTATGGGAGCAAGGCACGCCAGCGTTCCTATTTGTCAGCTCTGATTTATTTGTGTTCTTTTATGTTTAACTTTTAGTAGAAAATGTTTTAGTTAAATGTATTCTAACTTAAAGTTGGTGGAAATTGAACAGTTTCTTTTTAAGATCATGAACAAAGAATGTTTAGACAAAGCAATTTTCGGTTAAAGCTACGCCGTAGGCTGCTACGGCGTAGGCGACGAGTCGCACTACAAGTGCTACGCAGTCGTAGCAGATTTATAAACAGCTACGCAGCGACTAAATACGCCTTGACCTATTTCTTATTTACTTAACTGATCAAAGGAAAAGTAGAAATATTTTAGTTTGAATTATTACCTTCTTTCCTAATGCAATAATAATTATGTTATGATGCATTTTATACATAAAACTGTTTGAAAATATCGGGCGGCAAAAAAATCCATCATAAACTACGAATGTCCCAATATTTGTCCAAATATAATTCCAACAACCCAATAGAACTACTTCCCAGAACGCTAGAAACAGGTGAAATACAACCATAAATTCGTAACAATCGATAAACGGACTCGATACACGAATATCGATAATATTTACTCGATATCGCGTTACAAGTAACGACTAATATTCCACTTGGCATAGCTCTTATAACTCCAAGGGATCTTACAACAACCAACTACACCTGTCTCATGGAAAAATAAACTTTATTATGATCAGCATAGTGCTTCCCACGTGTGAAGCTGTAACTTTGTTTGTGGATTGGTTCGCCTGGGAAATTATTAAAATGGATATCAGGTCCATAGTTGGCAGCTATTTTAGCAGATAAAGGGTATTTGTTTCGTTCAATTGAAGGCCGGCGGTTCGGTACCGGTATCTTATGAGGTCGCTACAGTGTTAAGGTTAGAAGGCTTATCATAAACTTTTGTTGAATGTTTGAGAGCTACAAAGTTGGTTTTAAGGAGTTTAGTTTATGCTAAGCTTGAATGGAATTTAATGTTAGTGGTACAATACTGGTAACCTAGTTTCAGCAGAAAATGAGTAAAGAAAATACCGATTGGTTCATTCTTTTCTCGGAACTAAACGCGTTGATTTTTGGCCAAAAACACTCAATATTTGATTGCGTTCCTTTATATTATGAACTTGGCTGATAAGTTTTAAAACTACTTATGTAAGTAGTTTATAATTTGTTTGTTATCGCACAAGACATCATTATTGCCCTTATTCCAATGTATTGGAATAGGTAATATCTCGAAAACCTCATTTCTGCAGTTTACTTTCGCCAAAACTAAACCTACACTAATAACCCTTAAAGTACACTCCTGTGGTTACCCTAACAGTGCTCCATGCTCTTGTCTTCCAATTACACAGCTAAAGACAATGAAATACCTGGGTGTGATTCTGGATGATAGACTTAGCTGGCGTCCCTACATTGAACAGACTGCCTCCCGTGTTAGGAAACTCATATGGGCGTTTAAGAGACTGCGCCAAGTGGCCGACTTTAAGCTTCTTCGTGCGGTGTATCTAGCACTAGCACAGTCAATCGTAGGTTACTGTATCACGGCATGGGGAGGTGCATGTAAAAGCCATTATATGATGGATCATATTTTAGCAGACATCTTTGGGCTCTCTCGAGGTGGACCTCGAGAGAGCCCAAAGATCTCTGCTAAAAGTCATGACCTTCAAACCGTACCGGCACCCTACAAGAACTCTATATGAAAGTTGTCAGGTACTTACAGTGAGACAATTATACCTTCTCTATCTCATAATAAAACAGCATGAAATCACAGCGGTAAATCACTCAACCAGACATAAGAGAACTATAACCAATGTCTGTCGCGCAGTCAAATGTAAGTCTGCATCCGCTCGACGGCAACGCCTACTTATATTTATAATATAGTAAACAAAATCCATAACATCAACCCACTAACAAAAAATAAAACTAAGATTCAACTCAACACATGGCTTCAAACACTAGATTACCTACAAACAGAAAGCTTATTTAAAGAACAATACTCATGATAATCCAATTGCAAACAAACTCTCACATAATAACCCAAAGTCCAGCCACCAAGCACAATCAGTCACACGCACACACACACATACACTCATACACACACAATCCTACAACACGTGCGTGAGTCGTACACACAAAATACAACAAACACACACATACATAAACCACTCAAGAGCAAGCATGCATGCACTAAATCATTTTAATTTTAATAATTTTCATTTAATAATTTCATTTCAATTTAATAGTCATAATTTTCATTTTATTGCATAAATAATTGTTAATATTAAAAAAACCGGGTGAAGACAATGGCTCCTGTAACACAGGTACCACCTAGCTCAGGAGTCAGGGCTTCAAATTAAAATGTAACACCTTTTTTATGTCAATAAAACATTTTTTATTATATTATTTGGTATCGGTACCTAAACATTTCTCAGTAGCAGCCCGAAGTCTGGATTTGTGCCCAGTTGATGGGACTTAAAAATAATTGTTGATATGTGAGTTTAATAAAGGTACACCTCTGGCAAGCCCTTCGGGGAATACAGACGTAATATTATAATATGTTGTTGTATTCCCTGACATTTAAATGATACCTATCGTTCAAGAAGAAAACTTAATAAACAAAAGACAGTATCATTATAGATCACATGCAAAATAGTGCACACACCGAATCGATCATCGGGTACATTCGAGTACTCGATTCTGAAATATGCGCTGTCGATGTCTGGCGCGTTCTCGATTATGACGAGGCCATCGACCCGGTGAGATGACACAAACAGAATTATGTAAAGCGATTTAAAGCGATCGGCGGTAATGCGTCAATCGGGATTAGGTAATCATGGTGTGAATTGATGAATACTTAGGTTGGAATGTAGGTAGAATATATAAGAAAGTAAAGTATAGAAGTAAGTAAAGGCTCTTACATACTGCCGCGATTCGCCGCGCGACGCGAATTTTAACAAAACAATTTCTGAGAAAACTTCACGGCGAACAATGCGGCGGCGTCGTGTCGGGCAGCGAATTGCGCCTGTATGTAAAAGCCTTAAAGTAAAATATAGAAGAAAGAAAAAGGTATAACGACGCAGGATATCCTCTACCAGAAATGGTCATCGTATTGGAGTCAGTTCACACCGAGACGCGACGTGACTTGCACTTTTTTATAGTCCTATACAATATCGAATTTATTTACTACACCATAAGGTATAGTTGTCGTCATGTAAAAAGAACGCTGAGCAATAGTGCAGGGGATGTGTCTGCGCACGGGTACTGTCGCGTCCTAAAAGTACTAGGGCTATTTTTTTTATAATATAAGTGTAATCGTTTTATTGTAGAATCATAATAGGTACTTTACTAGCTACTTAGTACTTTGGAATTGGCTGGATTCGATAAATCGGTCAGTGCGCAGGTCAACGGCCAGCGTTCTTTTTACGTGACGGGGTCTATACACGCGCTGCGCAGCATCTCAGCGTACTTTGACACGTGTCAACACTCGCAAAGAAATAATAATACCTTTTCGTGAAGAAAATAAGTTCGATAATTTTTAAGGAAGTGCGCGCAGTCTGAACTGACCCTTAGTGGTTCAGCAGCTTCAATATCATCAGAATTATGCCGGAATATAGCAGTTCGTCGAGGACGACAGTGGCTCCCGACATCCTCTTCTGTCATCAGAAGACAGCCGCCATGCAACCATCGATGCGACGCTCTGCTAGAGTGACTGTCACCAGCCAGTGTCACTCTCATTCGACCTTTTCGGTAATTCCAGTAACTTCGTAACAAAACTAGATGGCGCCACTTGCTGTGCCGTCAGGTATATTAATCCTAAATAGAAAAGTCCTGTTTCACTCACTGAATGACTCATCAACGCCCAGTGAAATAATATATAATAGTGCTAGTGGACCTGACAGATGTTGTCTTGCCCGAAACGGGTCCAATTGTGAATCTAAACCATCCAGGGACCCAACACACACAAAACCTCAAAATCAATCCAGCCGTTTCGGAGGACTTCATTGACATACAGTACAGAAGAACTTCAATATATTTATTTATTTATTTTACTTATTTATTTAAATTAAAAAAATATATAAAGAATATTTGCCACGGCATAAATTATTCTTACGAATTCGTGCCGACGCCGACGCGGAGATAAACAAAAGGACATAAATAAATAAAAATCACATAAACGGACAAATATTCCTTCGCTTATTATTGAACAACAAACAGAACTCCACTAGAACGTCACTGTACAGCGGCAAGTACCAGTTGTTAGTAAGTACTAAACAAAAATAAAAGCAGTCTTCATTTATAGTAGGTAACTTCTTACAAACGGCGGACAAAAGTACGGCGAACTCGTGGATGCAAGAAACGTGGATAAGAAATTGATGAGCTTTTAATCCGTATGTATAATATACACATATGAAAAGTGTAAACAGACCATTAATGAAGCCGAAAGTCACTTGTTATATCCGTCATCGTGATATTTTTTTTGTTCTGGAGGAACCTGGTAACGGAGATATTGAAGTCAAAATTCCAACGTTTTAAATGTTATAACTTAATTTTAAATAGTCCCACGAACCCTGAACCGTTGCATGCACCCATAAACAGCGATTATTCACACCAAAAATAAAAGCAGTTTCCTAGCAATTATTTTTATGCAATCCTACTAATATTATAAATGCGAAAGTTTGTGTGTTTGGATGTTTGTTTCTCAATCACGCAAAAACGGCTGAACGGATTTCGATGAAATTTGGCAAACAGATAGTTTATAACCTGAATTAACATATAGGATACTTTTTATCCCGATATTCCCACGGGATCGAGACTTACGCGGGTGAAACCGCGGGGCGCAGCTAGTGTTACATAATTTGATGTACAGAATGCGTAGTTGACGGGTCTACATGGGTCTTTTTACACACTGTACAAACTCACGCCTTTTTCCAGCGGGGTAGGCAAAAATGTCACCTGCTAAGATCCTTACATACCCCTTTTCCACACACACCACCTTACCTACCTGAAGAACATCACATCATTATCTCATGCTTAAAATGCTCATTTAATAATTAAATGCAATTAAACCACAATTATTGTGGTTCAACAACCACCATTCACCATTCATGTAATAAATGTGTGAATAAGTCCAATCTTTTGACGAAACTTAGAGAAGAGACAATAAAGTACCTTAATTACTTCGACTTTGAAATGGTACCGTACAAGCATTCCTTGATTCCTAGATTGAACTTAATTTTTTCTTTTGGTAAAAGCTTCGTCACACGTTATAGTTACTCAAAACACGAAGTTAAACCGCAGTATTATTATTATTGAAGTAATTATTATTCAATTAAAACTAAAACTAAGATTATACACTTTTTTCGTATTTTTCGTCTATTTATGAATTTTGTTGTGATTTTCAAAAACATTTACATTATTTATTCCAGTAGGTGGACGTGTTTTTTAAAGTAATACATATTAACTTTACGTATTAACGTGTTTACATATTATACAATACTATATAGTATATAATACATATTAACGTGTTTTTAAAAGTAATACATATTATATTAACATAAAACCGCGTGAAGCAGGGGTGGCGCTTATAATAATTAGCTCCAACACTCCACTATCCAAACACCACTTCATATCCATGTTAATATAATCGTTATGTTGAACTCAAATGGCAAAGAAACACGGTCGGAAAGAGGCGACAGGCAATTCATACGAGCGTCTGCGATGGCGACACAACAAGTCGCATAGTGTTGCGACCCACCCACTTATTATAATAGCAATTTATTCGATTGAAACAGACTTTTCCGACGTGCTTCATCGCCGACCAAGTCGTCGCTTACCTTCAGGTGAGATAGTTGTCAAAAACGAACACCTACCATCCATACTTCATATCCATACTTACTAATATTATAAATCCGAAAGTAACTCTCTGTCTGTCTGTATGTTACCTTTTCACGCCTAAACCACTGAACGGATTTCGATAAAATTTGGCAAGGAGATAGATGGCATCCTGGGGAAGGACATAGGCTACTTTTTATCGACATACCATACGGGCGAAGCCGCGGGCGGAAGCTAGTAATAATTATTATGAACGCGGAAGTGAGTTTGTTTGTTTATTTGTTTATTACGCTTTCACGCTAAAACTGCTGAACGGATATAGATGAAATTTGGCACATGGGTAGACCATGACCTGGAATAGGACATAGGATACTTTTTTTTTTAGTTTTAAAATTATGAATCGTTACTTAGATAGGTAAACATTTAACCCACACCATTGTCCACGGGTTAATTAATGAACAAATTAATAAGGGACAGAAATTTATCATGATATTCCCAAGGGATCGAGACTAACACGGGTGAAACCGCAGGGCAGCAATAAATATAATATATTTTTACTGTCATGGATTTCGGTACTCTGAATCTAAAACTTAAATGTTAAAAATGTAGAACTATGAAAAAAATCTCGATGAAATACCAATTAGTCGACAAGTGGGCACATCACTAGCCCGTAAGTTTGACGAGCTTCGCCCGCCGACACTGACACCAAACTATTGTCCCGCGCGACTATTTTACTTCTTGTCCTCCGACAGGAATGAATTGAAATAAATGAAATGGAACGTAAACATATGTTTGATTTCGTATAAAAGGTGACTTGCCTTTTGTTAATAATAGAGCTTTTATTAAACTGATTGAGGAAGATATTGACAATGATGAGAATGTCTTGGGACATTATACAGGCTGTAAGGGTAAACAGTCTTGTCATTCAAACCATGGGTAGTTGACTTAAATATAAAAATAAATGACCGAAAACAACAAAAAAAAACTTTATTTTCATTAAAAGATTTTAAAAAGTTTCTATCCGACACCGTGCTCGCTTGCGAAACAGCTGACTAACTGAGGGAGGGGCCGCGCTCGCGGCCGGTCAGGTCGCGTCCCGCACCCCCCGCCCGTGTTGAGACGGAAGTTCGTTGCCCTAGCCCATAGAGCAACGAACTTGCGTCTTTTGTGGAAAAATGTAGTTTAAAAAAAAAAAAAAAAAAGTTGTAATTTTCCTTTGATTTTACGTTTTAAAAATGAAACCAAACCACTGGTTGCATGGATAACGGTGTTTACCCTAACATCCTGTATGTGTGTCATAACATAAACAGGGTGGAATTTTATTCGTCCTCTTAAATAAATACATTAAGGGTTCATTGTACTCATCATTATGAACAACTTTCACTATAGGACCAACATTGAAATCGCAAAATAAAAACAGCTTATATGTTTGCATAGCTCTTCAAAATGTAGGGAACAACTGATTCTTTACCCGACTACGGCGAAGAAAAAAGGCGGGTTATGATTTTGACCGGTATGTATGTATGTTCATCTGTTCCCTCCTATCTTCTAAACTACTCATCACAATTTGACAAATGAGGTATCGTTGGAAGCGTCTCGATCTTCCGGCTATGTGACGTCACATTAAAATCAGGCGTCACACGTAATCTGTTCGATTTATCGGGTGACTCCGGATTTTTAATTTGTCTCTCTGTGGTGTCTTGTTGACCTTTTTAGTCGTAGTTGGGTTTTAGTTTCTATTGCTTTAATGTTGTGTTATCTAAACTGGATGTTTCCCTGAATACACCCTCCTTACTATGTTTGCAAAGTCACGGACGACATTATATCATAATAACTCTCATATCGGTGTCATCTTCAGAATATTCCCATAATATCTGTTTACTAATTACGCCTATCAGACTCCCCCCTTCACCCCGCACATGGCACGGTATGAGCTTCGTCATGCATATTCATAAGACTCGGTACACACTTGCGACCGACCAGACCTAGCAGTCCGTTCATGTCCCTAGTATCTATCGCTTTAGTTTTACACTACTATGTGTAGACAGCCTTATTGTTTTCCTGATCTTTTGATTCTTAGGGAAGGTCGGACAATGAAAACCTTGACGATACTTAGAACTTTACTTACTGACTTAAAAAAGGGGGTTCTCAATTCGTTTGTATACAACGGGTAAATGAATTAATGCTAATTATAAAAGTAGTATGTTCAGAATGGTTTACTACTGAACGCCTTGTGAATCATTTTCTGTCATTTTTAATATAGGTAATTTTTTATCCCATTGTGGCGGTATCTACATCGCCACATGCGAACTACGCATCGAAGACCTGACGTCACATAAATCCTGCATCGCGCAATTAGAGTTTACCGTGCAGTGAACATATATACAAAAAAACCCAATATCAATCATTGGGCAGTTGCCCGCCAGACACAACACCCGTCTGGTAGGAGGATCCTCCCTTTTCTATGGTGGATGAGTGAACTTTACACCCTGTTCCTCATACCCCTAATAATTGAAACTACTCAAACTCAAAGCGTTTATTTCAATTAAACCATTTACAGGCCCTTTTGAATTGTCAAAGAATCGGTCAGTTAGTCGAAAAGTTGAAGAACGGGCAAGAAACTCCAAGGACACTCTTTTAAAAATGGATATAGATATTACAAAATCCTGGGTACAGTATTCTTGGTGCTTCTTTATGTGAGAACAATGTCAAATGAAAAATAAACAAAAACAATTCAAAATATAAGATTAAAAATAAGCCTTGGCAGATGAGAGATGCGTGCCTACGTAAATTACTGTCACGCTGTACAGTCAAAACAAACCAAAATGGACGAAATATCTAATTTTTTTTTTGTTATCTGGTGCAAATGGTTACGATAACGTCAAAATGACAGATTATGATTCCCGTTTTCACTAATAGTGTTAGTGAAAACGGAAATATAATTCCCGATTTTCCCGTTTTTGGAATAAACGTTTTAAATATTAAACTGTTGGATTTTCAACCCTTAGTTAAAATTTTATTCAACAGTACTATTATAATTTTTCAATTGCACTATAAAGGATGGCGATTTAGACATCTGTATTCGTCAAGGGGCTGATTCTACCTGTCATACTAAACAACTTTCACCATTAAACTTATATCCGATTTGCAATTAAATGAAAGAAAATTTAAAACTCATATTAAAAGTACACTTTGTAAACAAGCATATTACAAATTAGAGGATTATATCCAAGATAAGAATGCTTGGAAACATGCTGGTCTTGCTCCATAGGACAAATTCGAGTCTGGACAAAATCAAGCTGGTTGCTAATCTAGTTGTATAATTTAATATTTGTATATCATAGATTTTTTACATTTTATGATTATTACACTCACACACTGTCCTATTAGTATTACTTGTAAGTTTGTAGAAATATTGTGATATCGTATACTTTTACAATGTTTGTAAATATGTGAGCACCATGTATCTATCACATACTTAATTAATTTATTTGTCATTGCTCCATTTTTAATTCTTTTTTTTTTACCTATTGTGGTACAGTAATTGTATTCTCGGTGCATCGTCTTCACATGTAATTATATAATTGATGTATACCAAATATTGTAAAACATTTTTTTTTTAAAGAGTAACGGTGGAGTTTCTTGCCCATACGAAAACTACCTTTTGGAAGGGGCACCTAGAATCAGTTCTATTTCTATGTATTTGACGTTCAAAAGTGCCTTTAATGTGCCTAGTTGAAATAAATTATTTGACTTTGACTTTGTGAATAATAGGCTCGCCCACTTTTACATGGGACTTAAACATAACTAGCGAAATGTGGGTATTACTATAGGTGCACCTCTGGGATAACAGGCGTGATTTTATTTTATCAGTGAAAACAGGTATACGACTTAGCTATTTATGTCAATTAATTAGTTTCAAATTGAGTGTAACAAAGTCCAAAAGTAGATTAAAAGTGTTCCAACACTGCATATTTCTTGCATAGGAAAACCCCAAAAAGTTATGCAGAGATGTTACTAAGTAGTGTAGTTTTAAGAAGCCAGTCGCCAGTTATATTTGGAATACAACATCAATAGATGAAAAACCTACAAAAAAATCAACAACTTTTACAAAAATGCCTACAATTGTAATTGTAGGCATTTTTGTAAAAGTTGTTGATTGCCATTGAGCCAAGCGAGGGAAATTGATAATGATGGCGTATTTAATACGAAAAAACGGGCGAAGGGAATAATTAAAAGATAATCTACCAACGAGTGAAGCGAGAGAAACGGTCGATCGAATGGGGACCGAAATGTTATAATTTCAGTATCCAGATGAGTATTGTTAGGGAGTTTATACTTTGGAGTAATAAACGAATGATGCTATAATTTTATTTTACCGTATACAACGTGCCGCTACAATGGTGACATTAATTTAACACACGGGGGCTAGTAGTGGCCAGTAAACATAAAAATTATAATAAAATAAAATGAAAAAATTTTTTTTCAAACAAACTAAATAATAAAAACATAACCCAAATTGAGATCATTCTGTGTAAAAGATTCATTCATGAAGCTACCTACCAACTGGCTTACGTTCCATCGGTCAAGATCCTTTGTCGGCATGATTTCTAGGAAATTGCGCGGCTTTCCTTTTATTCGCCTACATATGATCCGTGGCCCCGGCAAATGACCTCTTCGCTAGAGTTCTGTAAGTACAGGTGGCTCCAGGATGGTAATTTAGAAAATTGTAAATAAATCAATAAATAATAACGTTTAATGAAATTAAAATATTTTCATAAAACGAATACGCGAAATCGTATTCGTGTGTTAAATTAATGTCGTCATGGTAGCGGCACGTTGTATAAGTACAGGGTGAAATTATTGGTGGTTTTCCGAGGCATGAACGGGTCTCAATATAGTTAATTGATTCAGGCGTGAGTTTGCGGAAATCTATATATATAAAAATAAATACCTATTTCCCTTGGTCACGCCATCACGCGTGAACGGCTGAACGGATTTGGATGAAATTTGGCACAGCGGTAGTCCATGACCTGGAATAGAACATAGGATACTTTTTATCCCGATATTCCTACGAGATCGAGACTTACGCGGGTGAAACTAAAACCGCGGGGCGCAGCTATTCCATTATAAAATACAATAGACGTAAATATATTTAGTAACATATTCCGCTTGCCTATTCATCAAGAGTCATAAAAACCCTGTAAGAAGCGCTGGTGCAAAGTGAGTGAGTTCTTTGCGTCCAGCGCTCGGTGTGGTAACACGTCGCGTTCTTGTTTGCAATTGGTCAATCGTCATCCTGAGGATGCCTCGTTGAGAGGTGAAACACGTGTCGGTTCCTTACAGGGTTTTTATGACTCTTGAAGAATAGGTAGTTAAGCAGAATATGTTACTAAATATATCTACGTCTATTGTTTTTTTTTTGGGTCTCAATATGTAATGGATGGTCACCCATCCACAAACCGACCGCGACAGTAGCAGTAACAGACAATAAAGCAAAGTCTATTCTTTTTCGTAATCAAATATTGCTACCCTAAATCAAATCGGTTGGCTTCCACATGAACGTCCGTTAAACTCATGTGCAAGGTACTTAACAGCGGTCCATATGGCCGGAGGCTCTCATTAAAATTTCAGCTTTCCTATATGAACACCATTTTGTGGCGGTCGCGTATAACTTGCTTTTATTAAAGGAATAATCGTATCTAATATTATGTTTCCTTGTATTTGTGATTGGTGAGTGATAGAATAATAATTTTGTAACGTTATAATAATGCTCAGCATTCGTAATAATAATCCAGATCCTTAATATTATTATTAAGCATTAAGCATCTCGATTATTTATATTAAGACCGAAATTGTACCAATACTTTGTAGCCAATGAATTGATTTGATTTGATTTGAATGACCACTAGATGAGAAAATTCTAAAAAAACAATAAAAAATCACCGTATACTCCTTCTGGGGTCGGGTAAAAATAACAAAATATTCGTTTTCTTTAAAAAAAAACTAAGTAGTAGAAAAACATAGGCGCAGCCCTCCCGTAGTTTGAATTATATCCGTCATATCCATACGCCTAAGAGACAGCCATTCACGTAACGCAGGCTTTTTATCGAGAATCACTTAGTGGGGTGCGAAAAATGTGCTCGTCACTAGTGATGGGCCTTAGTCAAGTTGATTTAGTCGATTTACATGATTTAGTTGGTTGTTAAAATTTTTGACTTTTTTAAAATTAATAGTCTATTTATAGTGTCCCACTACTGAGCAAAGGCCTGCCCTTTTTCCTTCAGACTTCAGTAAGGTTAAAATTATCTACTTTTCACATAACAAACAGACCTTGTCGGTGGAAAGGTGCAAGTGGTATTCCTCTTTAGGATGATGAGGCAATTATGAGGCTGACTATACTTAAGTATACTATATAACTTTGTTGACTTAACAACAAAAACCAGTAAATGAATACAGTGCGTGCAAGAGCATGAGAGTAATTCCATAATCCGGTGTAATCGCCTAATTCCGTAAAAGCTCTGCCCGTACCTTAACCACGCCTTCTTACTATTAATTATTATAATAGTTGTTACATAGTTAGTAGATTATTCAATATTATTAAAGTGATAAGCAATGTCTATGAATTATTTTACGTTAAGCTTAATGGATTAACAATGTTTTTGCAGATTCTACTTTAATTAAGATTTGTTACAAATTAAATAGAAATGAACTGCTCTGTGGTTCTAGTGGTCGTTAGCGAGACTATTGAGCGTGGGGTCCTAGGTTCGATCCCCAGGCAAGGAAAAGTTTTATTGGGTTTTCTCAGAAGCAGTCTGGAGTAAACATAACTGGCGGAATGCGGGAGTACTAAGGTACACTCTGCCTAACCCTTCGGGGATTATAGGCGTGATGTGATGTTATATTGATCAGTCTGGAGTCCAAAATATCGCATTTTAGTTTTAGTCGATATTTACCTAGCGATGAATTGATTTAGCTGTCGACGCACATCACTAGCAACATAACGCTCGCATGCGTATATTTAAGGCCCCGACACTTTTTTATAATGTTATCATGATGTTATAGCTGGGCCCACATAACTTATGAATGGGTATCACTATGCTCCACTGGTTCGGACACGGTGAAAGAAACCAGATTATGACTTTTATATCTTATAATATCTTGGCTCTTGTTTTTTAACTTCAGGGTTTCAGGGAACATACAGCGTGTATCAGCAATATAATGGTCATATTTATGGGTGTAGTAGATACAGACCATCAACCTAAACAACTTTTAGTTTAAATATTTATAATTAAGATGATATAATTCGTTCTAAAATATATTTTTTATATAATATTAAATGATAATCTTCTGATCTATTACATTATCTGTTCTCACAAAGTCACAATACCGGCCGTTCTCGTAAAAATAACAACAATAAAGGAAAAACGAGAGAATACCTCAAATAAATCCAATACACAATAATTCAATTCACAAATCAAGGAAAAAGCGCAATATTCCTTAAACGCGCCACAGCATTCAATCTTTGTATGGAATAAGTTGTGCGGTACGAAAATTGAGGATTATTTTCCTACATATTAAATGGTAGAATGTCACTCCTAAATATCTTTTGCTGACCAAAAATCAAAACATAACAAACATCACGCCTTGGTTCCCCTAAGAGTTGGGCAGAGGTGTACCTATAGTACACCCACATTTCGCCATGTACGTTTATATCCAATGTAAGGCGAGCCTGCCATGCCAACCAGGCACAAATCCAGACTCCGGGTTCCTACTGAGAAATTCCAGAACGAAATAACTTTGTCCGACCTGGGAAACGAACCCAGGACCTCATGCTCAGCAGTTGAACTTGCGACCACTAGACCAACGAGGCAATCAATAATCTTGTCAAAGGTGTCAATATTAAAACAACACATGCACTTTTGTCGAACGTATGGGAGATTACTGAAGGTGATTTTGATGCTGAAAAACTTTCATAAATATTCTGTACCTTTCAGAGATTGTCATTTTTGCACCACAGAAGAGAGCATGATTTCATAATCTATTGGAAGCAATACAATTTGCAGAACTGCTCACCGCGCCGTAGCAAACGCAATACTAGAGCTACGCCGTAGCAAACGAATTTGCTACGCGTCGAAGCTAGGTGCGCTGGCGCCGCTGAAGCAAATGATGAAACGCGTCGGAACCTTTATTTTGTTTGTGTCTAAATCTGTATTAATTTTTAAACATTACAGTTTAGTTAAGCCAATACCAATTTCTTATTAATTGAAATCCCAATTTCTTATAAGTCAATATCCTAACTAATATTATAAATGCAAAAGTGAGTTTGTTTGTTACGCTTTCACGCTTAAACGGCTGAATGGATTTGGATGAAATTTGGCACGACGGTAGACCTTGAACTACTTTTCATCCTGAATTGCAGATGAAGTCGCAGGCAACAGCTAGTCTTAAATATTTAAATGTCTTCCCTCATCAAAATAATGCAGTAATTTTCGCAAACACGGCGAAAACCAAAAAAAGGTATCCCCTATTTTCAGACCGTGTCACGCCATGGGGAGTAAACGAAAAACCCACAATGGGCTCTTTATTGTAACCAAACCACATGTTTTTATGGCATCCCGGGCCGTTATAAAGTCTGTACGAAAGAGAAAGTTATTTATTTGTTCGAGCACTTTGCCAGGCGCGGAGTTGACGGCTGAGTCGGAAGAATATCGTCTTATATATTATGTTAGTGGAACGGGTTGGTATCGTAAGTTAACTTGGGAGATTGGGTAACAGTAGTTATGTTATATTATACTTTTATTTAGTTGGAATCGGAAGGTTATATTTGTGGTTTTACTTTTTTAATGGCTTGATATGGGCAATGAAGCAATTGGCGGCAATTCTATTCCCGCACCAATACACTACTTAACAATAAACATAAAATAATGTAATAACAATCTGCCTAGCCTTTTGCCAGTTACCAGTATTTTACATGGAGCGACTGCCTATCTGACCTCCATAATCCAGTAACTGGTAACTGGGTAATACGATACCCCTTGGTAAGACTGGTGGTCAGACTTTCGGGCTTCCGATGACCCGTAACGACTGTCAAAGATCCACGAATGACAGCCGGGACCGAAAGCTTAACTAGCTTTCCGAGGCACGGAGGAGTCTCGGTATATAAAGATGGTCACCCATCCACGGAACAACCCCGGCAAGCGTAGCTTAACCTGACGGCACGACCCGTAAACCACAACCAACCACTGCAATAATATCAACCACCAACCATAATAATTGTGTATTTTTTATGGATCATGTGGTCTGCAATAAAGATTTTAATTTATTTATTTAATTTTAAATATATATATTTTTAAACTAACTAGTACTACTTAACTTTAACTCTCACAAACTTAAATTCTTTCTTTCTTCTTTTTATCTAACTTTAAATGTAATAAAACCATTAAAATAATCTTTAGGTAACTTAAATTTCTCATCTCCAGTCCAAGTCATTTCCAAAAGAAAAAACGATATTTCCCAAAAGTTTCAGGTAGTTTTACCCCTGCGTTCATCCATGTTGTTTCTGTGAATAGTTTATACCGCAGCGACCCGGCACAGTGTCAGTAGACGTTAGTCTTCCTGCACGGCTCCCTAAAGGCACGTCGTGACGTTTCACACGTGTACCTGACGTAAACACAAAAATCCTAATGTTTTGGTAGTTTTTTGAACGAAGAATTCTTTAAAATTGCACCCGTACGTCTACGAAGGGTTACACGCGCCTGTATACCAATGTTTTTTTTTTGTAAATGAGTTGCATTATGAAATTCAGTACAACATAATAACACTCGTTTGGATGATGTAATGGTTACTATGACATTAGTTGTTTTAATGTTGGCAATAAGCTAACTGTTTCAGAAACTTTTATAGAGGATTTATAGTATGGGTGTAGATAAATATTTTAACTTTGTAAGGTTAGTTGTATATTGTGCATGATTTGGTCGCCTATATGTGATAGAACACCTATTTAATAATACATGATGTTGCCCATTATTGTTGTCATGCATTGTGTATATCTTTGGTTGGTTGGAGATCCTAAATAAATAAATGGGTACTTCGTAAGTTATGTTTTTTTTAGTTCCATGTTCGATATGGGCGAGCCAATTGCCATCGACCGAGCACAAATCTGGGTTGTTGTAGGTTGCTTCTAAGGGCGAATTTCACCAAAGAAACAACGCGATCAGCACATAAACTACGTTTAAGGGCTGTCAATGTCATTAGTTTCTTGACACTGACGCTCTTGAAAGCGGTTAAGATGTGCTGATCGCGTTCAGTTACATTGTTGAAATTCGCCCTAAGAAATAATAACCCAAATAAAACTTAAACCATATTTTTTTAAACATAAAAACTTAAGCATGGTAGCTTTAAGAGCGTTTATTCTGAGAGTTGGCAACGTCGCAAATAGCTGTCAAATATTTACCTGTTTTGATTCATTTGGCAATATTACCTGTATGGAAATATGAAATATGGCTAGACAACTGTCTAAAATATTGATTACACAATACAAATTAATCAAAACAGCGAAATATTTGACATCCATTTGCGACGTTGCCCACTTTTAGAATAAACGCTTTTAATAATAATAACAGTTATTGAAGTAAGTAATTCTTACAATCTCAGTAACATATAAGTATGACCCAAAATTGTCAACGTTCAATGTAAAGTACAAAACGTCAAAGCTTAATGAATGCTGCCGTCACCGAAAAGTTACAAACACCAATATTTGGTTACCGCTTCGTGCATGTTAACAAAGGTGGCATATTATATTAACCGAAACTGAACTTGAGGAAATTTATTACAAAAGCTGCAAACCCACCTTTACTACGACATTCACGATGGGAACCTACCACATTTTCAATCAAAATACATTGCTGCATTTGTTCAAAACAAAAATTTACCTTGGGAACAAAACTAGCATTGGATTGTATACAGGGTGACAAAGTAGGGTGACGATGATTTTGTTCTGTGTTTCGGGATACGCGCTAAGTATGAAGGGGTGCTAACTTTGGACAGGCCGTCGGCTGCATCGTCCTGAGACGGCACACGAATGCAAGTTACAACTATGACACATTGTTGCGATATTAGACGTCCCACCTCTAGCTCTTATTACCTTTGTGTCTGCTCTTCGAAAAGGAGTTAAGAAAGAGCGAGAAAAAAGATGATTGGGTAATCTTTTGTTGTTAATGGTGTGAAAAAATAATGATGTTTTCAAATGGTGCTTATTTTATTTTTTTAAACAAGGTTATTATTTATCAGGCCGTGTGCCCGATGGGATGTTCTAGCGGCAAAAATTACGAACTTGCATAAAAACTTTCATTTAGCTCCTGTAGGGGATGAATTTTCAAAAATGCTTCCTTAGTGCTCGCTTCCATTAAATAAGGAACATTGTGCAAAATTGCACGCTTCTTAACCCAGCGGTGTATGCTGTGTGTTGTCTGTCAGTGATTTAATGAATTTAATCAATAACAAAACTTGGGACTTTATTACAATTTACGGTTAACCGCTTACTTGCCATAATCATCAAACTCATCAAATGAATGCATCATTGGCATAGAAAGGAACTCCTTCCTTATGTCGTTGTTTTAAACTTAATGCCTGATTTAAAAACTTCCCAATCTAGCCAGTAACTACCAGAGAAAAAACTTTATTACAAAAATAAACATCCGACTTCCAAAAAAACACTATAAAGATATTTAACTTTAATTTCGGTAGTCGGTGTCTTTGGATCTGTATTTTAGTTTTTTGCCACAAACTCCTCCTTTTCTGAAGTTGGTTAAAAAATTGCAAAAAATCTCCAGGTTGAAACAAATAGGATAAAAGCTGGATATAACTACTCGCAAAAGTTTTACTGTTGCCGTAGTAACGTTAGAGATTATTTATTGGCCTATTTAAGCCTCCTTGCTGGCCACATTGGGGAAATCGCGAGAACCTTTCACTGTCAACTCTGAAAATAGTCCTGAAAAAATGATATGTTACTATTTTAACATTATTAAAAGATATGAGAGCAGTTGTGACCCAGTGGTACAGGCCGCAGCTTATGAGTCATAGGTTATATGGCCATAGATTCGAACCCACCCGGGCGCTTTACTTTGTGTAAATTATTTCATCAACACTACTCTCAAAACGGTAAAGGAAAATATCGTGAGAAAACTGGTATGAACCAGAACCAAAAATTCGAAGACATGTGACATAATACCAACCCGCGCTGGGCCCGCGTGGGGGGATTACGACCCACTCCTTCTCTCTGAGAGGAAGCCTGTGTCCCAGCCGTCGGAACATTATAGGCTGATTATGCTATGCTTATTCTTATGCTAAACGATTTGAAAGAAATCATCATCACAGAAAACTGTTTTCTGTACCAAAACAATCTCTTAATTCATTAAAATAATATCGTACTTAAAAGTAATGTCTGAACTATAAACTTTTAAAAGCTATGAAAGTTAATCGCGCATTTGCGCTAACAGATTTTCAGAATGCAACTGCAAAAATTATCGCCAAGCCTAATTAACATTTAAAATGTACACCCGTTTTAAATTCATGAATTTTACGTTTTGAAAAAGTTCAGACTTGTAAAAAAAAATAAGTTTGTTTCCACAGCAGTGTGGAACACAAGAAAAATCTTGCTTTGTTGCTACACTCAGACGGTCTACTGTTTACTAATTAATGTTGCCCGCATGTTAACTGGTAGGGTTGCCATGACTACTAAATAGATTTTTATAATTATAAAATTACTTGCTATGTCTGTATGTGTAAAAGATCAAAGATAAATTTTGATTAACTAAAAGCAAATCGAACCTGAAGCAAGCATTAAAAAAAAAAGTCATTATTTCTAAATATCGTGCTAAACGAAAAAAAGTGAATCGTTCTGTCGGTGATACGTTCAACGGCGAAACAAATGTCGGAGAAATGTTTCAGAATCGAAAAATGGAGTTGGATAATGCATCCTGATTAATGCAATTAACATACCTACTTCGTTTCTCGTTTTATGTTGGTTTGAGCTCGTCATGTAACGCGCAGACGCGCACTCCTAATACTTGCCTTCAAAAGCATCGATGCCTCTTCTCGGGGCATGAGATTTGACGGAAAAAATATAATGAGCCTCTAGATATTGAGGGTTATTATTTTTTAAACAACCTAATTTATCGTTAAAATACTTTTACTTGTTCAATAACATACAATGTTTTATTATTTATTTAACAACAAAACTACAATAAACAACTGCTACTTTAAATCAGTGCCATATAGAAATCAACAACCACCCCATTAACAGGACAAGTTGCTAGGATGCGGTCGCCGCGACGCAGGACATTCACGATTTAAGAATGACGTAAAACCATAGCAATGTGACTCTTATCTTGGTAAGATAAGGTATACATTATTATTGACGAGACTTTCATCAATCATTCTTGTATAAACTTTATTGAAATGACTTACTAATGGTTTTCAAATCAAAATCAAAATTTATTTATTCGGACAACAAAAGATCCATAAATATTAGTAATTCCTTAAAGCTAGTGTTAGTAGTAATAATAATACCTATAATTATTTGAGTTTGACCCATTCTGCACAGAAGATGACCAAGTAAGGTACAAGTTTTCCCCACAAAATGCCTCAAAATGGGAAAATAGAAATTCTCTGAAACTTGTTTTCAGAATGCTGTTGCTACTGGCCCGTGTTCTGGTTACAATTGAAGCAATTTTTTTCCGAATGATTGCATGGAAGCCGTCGTCAGTTCGATTGTACGATATTTTACATCATTCAATTTTGATCGCGAACGTCCTACTTTAGTGGAAAATCGATCTAACACATCTAGAAAACAAACCCATACCTACCAAACAGTCTCATAATATAATTCTGCAAAAGTCCTTCCCGACTCATGGTGTCCGTACAACTTTCCGCACGCCCGTCTGTAGTTCGTGCTGTTTATTTGTAATTACTTGATGCGTTTTGGATTGGAATAAAATCTGTCTCCGCGTCCGCCATTACGGAGGGTGTGCGGTCTAATTGTCGGAGCTGATGTGTTTAGCATAAAATCCGGGCAGAAATCTAGACTCCGGGCTGCTGCTGAGAAATTCCAAAACGAAGTAACTTTGTCCGACCTGGGAATCGAACCCAGGGCCTCCTGCTCAGCAGTAGCGCTTGCGACTACTAGACTAATGAAGCAGTCTGAAGGGATAATGTGTTTATGCTGATTTTAAAGATGGCTTTAACATTTTACAGATGTGTGTTGGATTGACTTCTTTTTTTCTGTTGCTGAATGTAGATTTGACTTCCGATGAGTCTATCTCCAACTTGTTTTTCTTAGTGCCGTTGTTCAGACTGGATCAGATATTCCCTTAACATGGAACGGAAGGATGACAGTGATTTTTTACCTTTACTAATTCGCCCCAGCACGAAGACGACTCGGTAGCGCGGCAAAAAAAACAAAGACAGAGCGCTGTCAACCATTGATGTGATGCAGGTTTCGTAAACATGTGAGCACTTAGTGAGGTGTAGTTCAATTGTAAATGTGTGCGTGTGACCGTGTATGCACAGAGCGGAGGTGTAGTTTTGGCATGCTTCACTGTATTCGCACTGTTGTTCGCAATGCTCTGTCTTGGGATTTTATTTGGTAACTGGTGCTAGCCAAACTGAATTAATCATAAATCATTCTGCTTCATGCTTCGTTAACCTGAATGGACGTCTTAGAAGCTAAGATACCAGTAAAATAAAACCATCTCCCAGTTCAAACAACCTAACTCTAAAATACAATAGACGATGATATATTTAGTAACCTATTCCGCTTGACTATTCTTCAAGAGTCATAAAAACCCTGTAAGAAATCGACACGTGTTTCACCTCTCAACGAGGCATCTTCAGGATGACGATTGACCAATTGCAAACCAGAACGCGACGTGTTACCACACCGAGCGCTGGACGCAGAGTGAATCAAATCGCCCGACACCCCCACTTATATAGGATTGCTGCTCGGCGCTGATTGGCTAGGACCGTTATCAGTGCGATAAGCGCGATAAGGGGCGAACAATCGCAACAAAGGCGACCTTGGAATACTGGTATTTAATTCGTTCAACAGTGTAACGGTCGCTGTATTATTTTTAACAATTTCTAAACTCTCTAATACTGACATTTTAAATCCTTTATCACAAGTGTGTAAAATTTTGAATGTGTTATTATTATTTAATGAATGACCTGAATCTATTAAATGTTGAGCAAAATGAGATCTTTCTGGACAACTATTCCTATAAGCTGCAATATGTTCCTTATATCTTGTTTGGAAATTACGACCAGTCTGACCTATGTAAATACCATTACAATCATCGCAAAGTAATTTGTAAACACCTGATTTTTTATGGTTTTCTAAACGATCTTTTCCGTTACAAATCCGTCTTAAAGAATTATCTGTTTTAAATGCTACCCTTATTTCATTTCTACACAAAGTTTTTGAAACCCTATCACTAATCGACCCTAAGTACGTCAAACTACCTATATATTGATGTGGTTTTTCTGGAGGCAGTGGATACAAAAGAGAACGAACTATGTTACGGCGTTTCGTTTGTATCAAATCATTAA
Source organism: Lithophane semibrunnea (assembly GCA_947363905.1). Classification (NCBI taxonomy): domain Eukaryota; kingdom Metazoa; phylum Arthropoda; class Insecta; order Lepidoptera; family Noctuidae; genus Lithophane; species Lithophane semibrunnea. Next base: position 1,928,007 of record OX376205.1, read on the forward strand.
CCATTTTCCTACTGTAACCGTTGCTCTCAGCTATATGATAAATAATGGTTAGTTCTCTGTTATAATTATCTTGGGATAGTGGTAGTGGTATAACAGAGAACTAACCATTATTTATCATATAGCTGAGAGCAACGGTTACTTAAACCATATTTTTTTAAACATAAAAACTTAAGCATGGTAGCTTTAAGAGCGTTTATTCTGAGAGTTGGCAACGTCGCAAATAGCTGTCAAATATTTACCTGTTTTGATTCATTTGGCAATATTACCTGTATGGAAATATGAAATATGGCTAGACAACTGTCTAAAATATTGATTACACAATACAAATTAATCAAAACAGCGAAATATTTGACATCCATTTGCGACGTTGCCCACTTTTAGAATAAACGCTTTTAATAATAATAACAGTTATTGAAGTAAGTAATTCTTACAATCTCAGTAACATATAAGTATGACCCAAAATTGTCAACGTTCAATGTAAAGTACAAAACGTCAAAGCTTAATGAATGCTGCCGTCACCGAAAAGTTACAAACACCAATATTTGGTTACCGCTTCGTGCATGTTAACAAAGGTGGCATATTATATTAACCGAAACTGAACTTGAGGAAATTTATTACAAAAGCTGCAAACCCACCTTTACTACGACATTCACGATGGGAACCTACCACATTTTCAATCAAAATACATTGCTGCATTTGTTCAAAACAAAAATTTACCTTGGGAACAAAACTAGCATTGGATTGTATACAGGGTGACAAAGTAGGGTGACGATGATTTTGTTCTGTGTTTCGGGATACGCGCTAAGTATGAAGGGGTGCTAACTTTGGACAGGCCGTCGGCTGCATCGTCCTGAGACGGCACACGAATGCAAGTTACAACTATGACACATTGTTGCGATATTAGACGTCCCACCTCTAGCTCTTATTACCTTTGTGTCTGCTCTTCGAAAAGGAGTTAAGAAAGAGCGAGAAAAAAGATGATTGGGTAATCTTTTGTTGTTAATGGTGTGAAAAAATAATGATGTTTTCAAATGGTGCTTATTTTATTTTTTTAAACAAGGTTATTATTTATCAGGCCGTGTGCCCGATGGGATGTTCTAGCGGCAAAAATTACGAACTTGCATAAAAACTTTCATTTAGCTCCTGTAGGGGATGAATTTTCAAAAATGCTTCCTTAGTGCTCGCTTCCATTAAATAAGGAACATTGTGCAAAATTGCACGCTTCTTAACCCAGCGGTGTATGCTGTGTGTTGTCTGTCAGTGATTTAATGAATTTAATCAATAACAAAACTTGGGACTTTATTACAATTTACGGTTAACCGCTTACTTGCCATAATCATCAAACTCATCAAATGAATGCATCATTGGCATAGAAAGGAACTCCTTCCTTATGTCGTTGTTTTAAACTTAATGCCTGATTTAAAAACTTCCCAATCTAGCCAGTAACTACCAGAGAAAAAACTTTATTACAAAAATAAACATCCGACTTCCAAAAAAACACTATAAAGATATTTAACTTTAATTTCGGTAGTCGGTGTCTTTGGATCTGTATTTTAGTTTTTTGCCACAAACTCCTCCTTTTCTGAAGTTGGTTAAAAAATTGCAAAAAATCTCCAGGTTGAAACAAATAGGATAAAAGCTGGATATAACTACTCGCAAAAGTTTTACTGTTGCCGTAGTAACGTTAGAGATTATTTATTGGCCTATTTAAGCCTCCTTGCTGGCCACATTGGGGAAATCGCGAGAACCTTTCACTGTCAACTCTGAAAATAGTCCTGAAAAAATGATATGTTACTATTTTAACATTATTAAAAGATATGAGAGCAGTTGTGACCCAGTGGTACAGGCCGCAGCTTATGAGTCATAGGTTATATGGCCATAGATTCGAACCCACCCGGGCGCTTTACTTTGTGTAAATTATTTCATCAACACTACTCTCAAAACGGTAAAGGAAAATATCGTGAGAAAACTGGTATGAACCAGAACCAAAAATTCGAAGACATGTGACATAATACCAACCCGCGCTGGGCCCGCGTGGGGGGATTACGACCCACTCCTTCTCTCTGAGAGGAAGCCTGTGTCCCAGCCGTCGGAACATTATAGGCTGATTATGCTATGCTTATTCTTATGCTAAACGATTTGAAAGAAATCATCATCACAGAAAACTGTTTTCTGTACCAAAACAATCTCTTAATTCATTAAAATAATATCGTACTTAAAAGTAATGTCTGAACTATAAACTTTTAAAAGCTATGAAAGTTAATCGCGCATTTGCGCTAACAGATTTTCAGAATGCAACTGCAAAAATTATCGCCAAGCCTAATTAACATTTAAAATGTACACCCGTTTTAAATTCATGAATTTTACGTTTTGAAAAAGTTCAGACTTGTAAAAAAAAATAAGTTTGTTTCCACAGCAGTGTGGAACACAAGAAAAATCTTGCTTTGTTGCTACACTCAGACGGTCTACTGTTTACTAATTAATGTTGCCCGCATGTTAACTGGTAGGGTTGCCATGACTACTAAATAGATTTTTATAATTATAAAATTACTTGCTATGTCTGTATGTGTAAAAGATCAAAGATAAATTTTGATTAACTAAAAGCAAATCGAACCTGAAGCAAGCATTAAAAAAAAAAGTCATTATTTCTAAATATCGTGCTAAACGAAAAAAAGTGAATCGTTCTGTCGGTGATACGTTCAACGGCGAAACAAATGTCGGAGAAATGTTTCAGAATCGAAAAATGGAGTTGGATAATGCATCCTGATTAATGCAATTAACATACCTACTTCGTTTCTCGTTTTATGTTGGTTTGAGCTCGTCATGTAACGCGCAGACGCGCACTCCTAATACTTGCCTTCAAAAGCATCGATGCCTCTTCTCGGGGCATGAGATTTGACGGAAAAAATATAATGAGCCTCTAGATATTGAGGGTTATTATTTTTTAAACAACCTAATTTATCGTTAAAATACTTTTACTTGTTCAATAACATACAATGTTTTATTATTTATTTAACAACAAAACTACAATAAACAACTGCTACTTTAAATCAGTGCCATATAGAAATCAACAACCACCCCATTAACAGGACAAGTTGCTAGGATGCGGTCGCCGCGACGCAGGACATTCACGATTTAAGAATGACGTAAAACCATAGCAATGTGACTCTTATCTTGGTAAGATAAGGTATACATTATTATTGACGAGACTTTCATCAATCATTCTTGTATAAACTTTATTGAAATGACTTACTAATGGTTTTCAAATCAAAATCAAAATTTATTTATTCGGACAACAAAAGATCCATAAATATTAGTAATTCCTTAAAGCTAGTGTTAGTAGTAATAATAATACCTATAATTATTTGAGTTTGACCCATTCTGCACAGAAGATGACCAAGTAAGGTACAAGTTTTCCCCACAAAATGCCTCAAAATGGGAAAATAGAAATTCTCTGAAACTTGTTTTCAGAATGCTGTTGCTACTGGCCCGTGTTCTGGTTACAATTGAAGCAATTTTTTTCCGAATGATTGCATGGAAGCCGTCGTCAGTTCGATTGTACGATATTTTACATCATTCAATTTTGATCGCGAACGTCCTACTTTAGTGGAAAATCGATCTAACACATCTAGAAAACAAACCCATACCTACCAAACAGTCTCATAATATAATTCTGCAAAAGTCCTTCCCGACTCATGGTGTCCGTACAACTTTCCGCACGCCCGTCTGTAGTTCGTGCTGTTTATTTGTAATTACTTGATGCGTTTTGGATTGGAATAAAATCTGTCTCCGCGTCCGCCATTACGGAGGGTGTGCGGTCTAATTGTCGGAGCTGATGTGTTTAGCATAAAATCCGGGCAGAAATCTAGACTCCGGGCTGCTGCTGAGAAATTCCAAAACGAAGTAACTTTGTCCGACCTGGGAATCGAACCCAGGGCCTCCTGCTCAGCAGTAGCGCTTGCGACTACTAGACTAATGAAGCAGTCTGAAGGGATAATGTGTTTATGCTGATTTTAAAGATGGCTTTAACATTTTACAGATGTGTGTTGGATTGACTTCTTTTTTTCTGTTGCTGAATGTAGATTTGACTTCCGATGAGTCTATCTCCAACTTGTTTTTCTTAGTGCCGTTGTTCAGACTGGATCAGATATTCCCTTAACATGGAACGGAAGGATGACAGTGATTTTTTACCTTTACTAATTCGCCCCAGCACGAAGACGACTCGGTAGCGCGGCAAAAAAAACAAAGACAGAGCGCTGTCAACCATTGATGTGATGCAGGTTTCGTAAACATGTGAGCACTTAGTGAGGTGTAGTTCAATTGTAAATGTGTGCGTGTGACCGTGTATGCACAGAGCGGAGGTGTAGTTTTGGCATGCTTCACTGTATTCGCACTGTTGTTCGCAATGCTCTGTCTTGGGATTTTATTTGGTAACTGGTGCTAGCCAAACTGAATTAATCATAAATCATTCTGCTTCATGCTTCGTTAACCTGAATGGACGTCTTAGAAGCTAAGATACCAGTAAAATAAAACCATCTCCCAGTTCAAACAACCTAACTCTAAAATACAATAGACGATGATATATTTAGTAACCTATTCCGCTTGACTATTCTTCAAGAGTCATAAAAACCCTGTAAGAAATCGACACGTGTTTCACCTCTCAACGAGGCATCTTCAGGATGACGATTGACCAATTGCAAACCAGAACGCGACGTGTTACCACACCGAGCGCTGGACGCAGAGTGAATCAAATCGCCCGACACCCCCACTTATATAGGATTGCTGCTCGGCGCTGATTGGCTAGGACCGTTATCAGTGCGATAAGCGCGATAAGGGGCGAACAATCGCAACAAAGGCGACCTTGGAATACTGGTATTTAATTCGTTCAACAGTGTAACGGTCGCTGTATTATTTTTAACAATTTCTAAACTCTCTAATACTGACATTTTAAATCCTTTATCACAAGTGTGTAAAATTTTGAATGTGTTATTATTATTTAATGAATGACCTGAATCTATTAAATGTTGAGCAAAATGAGATCTTTCTGGACAACTATTCCTATAAGCTGCAATATGTTCCTTATATCTTGTTTGGAAATTACGACCAGTCTGACCTATGTAAATACCATTACAATCATCGCAAAGTAATTTGTAAACACCTGATTTTTTATGGTTTTCTAAACGATCTTTTCCGTTACAAATCCGTCTTAAAGAATTATCTGTTTTAAATGCTACCCTTATTTCATTTCTACACAAAGTTTTTGAAACCCTATCACTAATCGACCCTAAGTACGTCAAACTACCTATATATTGATGTGGTTTTTCTGGAGGCAGTGGATACAAAAGAGAACGAACTATGTTACGGCGTTTCGTTTGTATCAAATCATTAACCATTTTCCTACTGTAACCGTTGCTCTCAGCTATATGATAAATAATGGTTAGTTCTCTGTTATAATTATCTTGGGATAGTGGTAGTGGTATAACAGAGAACTAACCATTATTTATCATATAGCTGAGAGCAACGGTTACAGTAGGAAAATGGTTAATGATTTGATACAAACGAAACGCCGTAACATAGTTCGTTCTCTTTTGTATCCACTGCCTCCAGAAAAACCACATCAATATATAGGTAGTTTGACGTACTTAGGGTCGATTAGTGATAGGGTTTCAAAAACTTTGTGTAGAAATGAAATAAGGGTAGCATTTAAAACAGATAATTCTTTAAGACGGATTTGTAACGGAAAAGATCGTTTAGAAAACCATAAAAAATCAGGTGTTTACAAATTACTTTGCGATGATTGTAATGGTATTTACATAGGTCAGACTGGTCGTAATTTCCAAACAAGATATAAGGAACATATTGCAGCTTATAGGAATAGTTGTCCAGAAAGATCTCATTTTGCTCAACATTTAATAGATTCAGGTCATTCATTAAATAATAATAACACATTCAAAATTTTACACACATTCAAAATGTCAGTATTAGAGAGTTTAGAAATTGTTAAAAATAATACAGCGACCGTTACACTGTTGAACGAATTAAATACCAGTATTCCAAGGTCGCCTTTGTTGCGATTGTTCGCCCCTTATCGCGCTTATCGCACTGATAACGGTCCTAGCCAATCAGCGCCGAGCAGCAATCCTATATAAGTGGGGGTGTCGGGCGATTTGATTCACTCTGCGTCCAGCGCTCGGTGTGGTAACACGTCGCGTTCTGGTTTGCAATTGGTCAATCGTCATCCTGAAGATGCCTCGTTGAGAGGTGAAACACGTGTCGATTTCTTACAGGGTTTTTATGACTCTTGAAGAATAGTCAAGCGGAATAGGTTACTAAATATATCATCGTCTATTGTATTTTATAATGGATTTCCGCAAAGTCACGCCTGAATCAATTAACTAACCTAACTCTACTCACGAAGCGCTAAAATATGTAACGTACCTTCAGTAATATAACGTAACATGAACCCTAGTCCCCAGGGCTTCACTGGAGCTACACAGATAGACCGGTGATCAGCTAAAAGGCGATATATCCAGCAAATAGTCAAATTAACCCGAACTTGTGCCAACTCACTCAGGCCCGTACTTAGCTTCCGTTAAGGGGTAGTTCAAAGAGAAAATTACCGGTTTTATTTCGGCATATATTCTCATAGGCACTCGCTCCATGTAAAATACCGGTATTCAGCTGCATCCGAGACTGGAAGTCGACCCCAACATAGTTGGGAATAGGCTAGGCAGATGATGATATTCTCAAAGATTGTCAATACAGAAATGCCAACGATATTCAGTTTTGATAAATCGACCAGTTGGACTGACTCAGTAAGAGTTCCGTACCAACAAAACTACTGCAATTGAATGAAACTACCTTTTCCCTAGATTTTACAAAAACATAGATACTTGTTCAACTCGTGTCTTATGTCAGTTTTATGTCAAACTTCATACAAAAATGTCATGTTTAAAAGGTCATCATCTGCCTAGCTTTTTCCCTATTATGTTGGGGTCGGCTTCCAGTCTAACTTGATGCAGTTGAATACCAGTATTTTACATGGCGCTACTGCCTATCGGACCTCCACAACCCAGTAACTGGATAATACGATACCCCTTGGTAAGACTGGTTGTCAGACTTTCGAGCTTCTGACAACCCGTAACGACTGTCAAAGATCCACAAATGACAGCCGGGACCAACGGCTTAACGTGCTTTCCGAGGCACGGAGGAGTCTCGGTATGTAAAGATGGTCACCCATCTATGGACCAACCCCGGCAAACGTAGCTTAACCTGATGGATCGACCCGTGCGGCTTTTATTACTTAGCCACGAGCTCCTCTTCATAGTCATGTCACTTCACGTCATGTTTAAAAGGTGTTTAGGCTGAACAACTGATAAACACTAACGGTAATAAGGTCAGTATCTATTTTAGTCAATCGTGTTTTGGGCCCCGCTTTACACTCACTGGTTGATATATTTATATATACTTTATTGTACACCAGAAAATACATTGCGAAAATAAATAAATTTAACACTATAAAACATACAATGGGCGGCCTTATCGCTTTCTGTGATCTCTTCCAGGCAACCTTAGAATGGACAGTGATTGCGTGGACATAAAAAATGGGGTTGTCATTGGTGCAAAATAATAAGTAGGTACTTAAACTTACCAATAGATACAATATACTATAATAGATATATATATATATATATATATATATTTATATATATATGCTATATAATAGATACACTAGGTTCTTTAAATTGTCCGACTGGTTGAAACATTTCCCCCTTCTTTAAGTGTTTATTATTCTAACTAATGGCACTCGTGTGTTACAGCTGAAAATTGTGTTGAAAAAGTGTTGTCATCTGACATTATGCTGAACTGAGGCCCTTTTGGCATTATGGTCATCGTTTTCTGTTTTTATAGTTTTACCTTATTACCACAAAACCGTGTTTATCATTTGTTTAGCCTAAACACCTTTTAAACATGACATTTCTGCATGGAGTTTGACATAAAACTGACATTAGACACGCGTTAAAGTGCAATAAGTTTTTGTGGTAAGGCCATTAATGTGTATTATTTTGCTGTAATGCCAAAAAACGCATTTTTATTATTATTATTATTTAACCATTTATGCACACACATATAAATACAGACAAGAAGAAAGGAACAGAAAAATACGTACAAAGGCTATGCTTATTTTTCTTACTTTATCAAAACTTCTACTTTGGGTCACACTTAATCTTAACGTTTCATTATCTGTTTCGGTGCAACATGCCCCTTAACGTAGAATGTACGTAATAACAATAACAATATCTATACAGCAGTGAAAACCACGTCTCGCTCAGCAGACTACAGCTCTAATACTTATTGCTTAAATACAATGTCTTCATGTCTTACCAACGACTGCTACTGTACTGATATGTGAGAATAACATCTACACTTCTACAGGGTCATATCAAATTAGCTAGCGGGACTCCGCAGACGTGAAGGATATCAACATCTAAACATGATTGTTTATTACACAAGTGTTATTATGTTTACTAATTTTGTTATTTCTCGTGTTTATACAGTATTTTATCAAACGAAGGGCGTTCCTGTTAACCTGCCATAGTATAGCGGCTATACATGCTAAAAAAATATAACTATTAAAATTAAAGTTTTTTATATTTTTATAGTAAAATATTCACAAAATATATTAAATTGATATCAACTTGTGGGGGGCCTCCAACGCTACGTCTTCCGGTACGCGGTCGCCACTCCAGAACCTATGCAACTGCCTCGTTGGTCTAGTGGTCGCAAACGCTACTACTGAGCATAAGGATCTCGATTCAATTCCCGGGTCGGGCATAGTGTCATTGGGTTTTTCCATCTGGAATTTCTCAGAAGTCTAAATTTGTGCCCGGTTGATAGCAATAGACTCGTCACCTATAACTGGGGAAATTTGGATGTACTATAGCTACACCTCTGCCTAACCCTTCAGGAATGACAGGTGTAATGAATGTTATGTTATGGAACTGTTAGATTTACAACAAAGTAAACTAATATTCAATATAGTGCGCCGCAAGTCCTTTAAGTGCGCAAAAACGCTGAATTGATTGCAGTGTCGTGCACCGCGGTGCTCCCAGAAGGGATGGATATGGGTCACCTAAATACACGCTCCCTAATGCAGGGTAGATGCTCCTGTTGTTGTCTTTAACAAAATTATTATTATTAAATGGGCATTGGTTATTTCAAATTAATATTGTTTTTAGAATGAGAACGTAATTCTAATTGTATTGCTAGAATATTGGTAGGTATAACAAATAAAAAAAGGAAAATTTGACGTAAATAAAAAATAAATAATATTGTTCAGGTGCGTACTACCTACTACGCACCTGAACAATATTATTTATTTTTGCGTAGTAGGTACACACGGCTACACATCAAGCTATAAATTTCCAGTTTATGCTGATTTCGCATTGTATAGGATTTCCGTACAATGCGAGATCAGCTTATACAGATATATTATGGAAATGTATAGCTTGATGTGTAGCCGTGTGTACTACGCACCTGACCTTTATAGGTAGGTACTTGCAACCGAATGCATGTGTGTAAGACTAGATGTATGAACTTAAACAAAGCAAAAGGAGTATGTTAGGATCGTAGCGTACTAAAGGAGTATGTTAGGATCGTAGCGTACTAAAGGAGTATGTTAGGATCGTAGCGTACTAAAGGAGTATGTTAGGATCGTAGCGTACTAAAGAACGCCACCTGCGTTCTGTAGTTTCTGCCTACCCCTATGGGAAAAAACATGAGATTATGTATGTATCTACAATGTCTCAGTAGTATAATGTTTTCATACAATGAACGGCTCCCAATGGAAACAGCGTTTTAAATAACTAGACCAGAATTAAATTCTAACATTTCTGACTTTGATTAATCACGTAGGTTATTCAGACACAGCCGCAAAGGATCCGCTCTCACTTCCTTGCTTTATTTTCAGCTTAATAAGTTCACATACAGAGTAAACAAACACAAAAGGTCCACTAATTATAGAATAACGATCAGTCGATGATTCAGATTGAGATCATTATGTAAATAGCCACCTGAATATTGTAAAGAGCTGTCAAAATTTAAGACTTCCGCCGACAGGTGCCACGTGACTCCGGTATAACAAATTTCCATGAAGTTTTCATAGAAATTGTGCCACCAGAGTGGCGTCTAAACATTTGACCACATAGTTATTTTATTTTTTGTATTTTTGAAATGTATTTAACCTTTTGTGTACACAAAAAAGCGTTCAAATGCAAGTCAGACTCGCACACAGACGGTTACCCCAACCGTATTAAATTGAACACTACATTTTTTTATACTTTAGTAATAAAAAACGTGATTCCTGTATTTCTCTACTTTTTAGCTTTATTTTATTTTTCATTGTTTATTGTTAAAGCGGTCATAGTATTACACACTCTTAAGTTTCTTCCTATGGTTCAAAAGATATAGCCCTGTGACAGACGGACGGATAGCGAAGTCTTAGTAACAGGGTCCCGTTGGCACCTAGAGATAAAAAAGCTTCTAAGAAAGTCTTAAAACGCAGTGTATTATATTGTAACAATATTTTGATTTTGATTTGAATATTTTTGAAAGAGTGTCCGTGGAGTTTCTTGCCAGTTCTTCTCCATAGGTACCTAGTAGGTACCTATGGAGAAGAACTGGCATGGCGCTTTGGAATGGGCAACTAGCTTCATATTTCTGTCTGACCGACTCCTTGACAATTCAAAAGTGCCTGTAAATGGTTTAATTGAAATAAATGCTTTGAGTTTGAGTGTCGTTTGAGAATTTCGGAAAGTTTGCTTTATTTTTGAGTATAAAGTGTGACTTCTGATCTTTTTATTATTTGGTTTAATTTTGGTCCAATGCCGTTAGATGCATATGAATCAGACTGTGGCCTCTTTTGTTACGAATTAAATGCCTTTGGAGCTCGCTTATTCTAATTTATAATCACGCTTGTGCTCCCCTATGGGGTGAGCAGATTAGCTGCTTATAATCAGTAGAATGCACAGAATGAATAAGTATGTACTTATGAAACGTGACTGCATGTTTAAAAGTTTATTTTGTTTGGATCTTTGTTTTCGTTTGAAAACTAATAATTAAAAGATAGAAAAAATTGTTTGCAATGATCATTATTTATATATTCGGTAAAACATAGACACCTGCCTACTTTATGAATAAATCTTGTACAAACTTGTATTAAGGCTCTTACATACTGGCGCGACGCGACGCCGCCGCATTGTTCGCCGTGAAGTTTTCTCAGAAATTGTTTTGTTAAAATTCGCGTCGCGCGGCGAATCGCGCCAGTATGTAAGAGCCTTTACTTACCTCTATACATAAATACAATTTCGCTTAGGTATATGCTAGAATTTGTATCAGTAGGTATTTTTTCCGTCAATCCCGATAACTGGTACGCTCATCCTACCCCATGTACCAATGTGCGTCGTAACTACTGCAGGGGTTCAAAACTGCGCAATTGCAAGCACCACGTGGACCCAAGTTCATTCACCCCACTTAATCATACCTCTACAACCTTATACCCTTGCAATAAGAGCTATAATCACACACATTTTTACTACCAAGTTGTGAAACAACCCCATCAAATGATTTTCAGCTTTATTACGCAGCAATAAAGATTATTTTGAATGTATTTAAAATGTTGTGGTTAAGTAGGCCATGTTTTGTTTTGGTTGTGAATTACTACGCAATAGATGACGTCACTCATTATTTGTTGAGAGCTTTCGAAGTGGGATTTGAATATTAAGTAAATATAATAATTTATGTGCGCATAACTAGATATGAATGAGTTATGGAAGTTAACGTTAATAAATAGGGCTTTGTGTAAACAATTATAATATAGAAATGTACGTAAAATGTAGGTACAGGGGACTGATTGAAATCAAGTGGGGAATTCAAGCATATGCTATATCATAGGTATAATGGCACCCAACAACAGCCGCACGGGTCAATCCCTCAAGTTAAGCTACGCTTGCCGGGGTTGGTCCGTGGATGGGTGACCATTTTCACATATCGAGACTCGTCCGTACCTCAGAAATCATGTTAAGCCGTTGGTCCCGGCTTTCATTCGCGGATTTTTAACAGCTGTTAAGGGTCGTCAGAAGCCCGAAAATCTGACAACCAGTCTTACCAAGGGGTATCGTATTACTGGGTTGTGGAGGTCAGATAGGCAGTCGCTCCATGTAAAATACTGGTATTCAGCTGCATCCGGTTAGACTGGAAGCCGACCCCAACATAGTTGGGAAAAGGCTAGGCAGATCCCGTTTTGAAAAGAAGGTTACAAAAGGTTACCTCACGCTTCAAATTCCCCTCCTAGATCCACTTCAAATATTCCTTATATATGCTTATCACCTCTACCTACCAATTGAATTAAAAAAGCGTGAACGAGACTAAAAAAGCGTCCAAAATGTATCGTCAAAACCTGAACAAACACTTTGCATCGAGCATCCCTTTCTTAAGGGGAGGTCTCAATACGTACTGATAAAGCGAAATAAGTTTAAATTATAATAAAAATATGTAGGTAAAAAAAAGCACGCTTTGACTTGTATTAGTTACGATTTATGTAACTATAATCCAATGATTAATTCAAAAATCGTGGAGCGCTTTTTGGTTGTTGGTACTTTTATTCATTTAAACAAAGCAAAACAAAGAAAAATGGTTCATTAGCTACAGAAACACATGCACGAAAATAATAATAAAAAAGTGTCACCGCGTTCTTTGTCTTCAAAACAGAAAAACCAGTCTGTAAGGTTGGAAATGGGACTAACTGCTCGAGATGCGCTCTCCTTACTTAGGTATCGTCACTGATGTAGGCTCTGCTCCCTAATTGCGTAATACGCGATCAATCATAATCTGAATCAGTTTGAAACAAATTGCTAATCAATTGCATCATAAGTTCGAAAAAAAAATCTGCAAAACAACGACTGAATGTTTTTGAATTGTCAAAATAAGTTACGCAATTAGATAGCTGGTCATCCGAAAAAATTGATTGCCAGATATGAAAACCAGGCGAAAAAAAAAGAAAGTTCTAAAAGTTTTGCGTATTTTCTGTCTGTTTAGCAGAACCAATCTTTAAGTGCGGCGATGAAATCTCCACTATTTGCTGTGCCTGGCGCAAGCATGTTTGTCGACGACGATTGAAACGCCTTTGATACGAAGCGTCAATGTTTACTTGTTTGTTTGTTTGTCTGTGTATTTCTTATTTTCGGGGTATCTTCGCAAATATGAGGCTGAAAGTGCTGGGCGTTACGAAATACAAAAATGTGGACGAATCATTTTTTTTTATTCGATTTTGTTTATATTCGTAATTTGTTTGAGTGCATAAACTGGTAGACATTTGAAGGAGCCAACTGTAGGCTCTTATGGGTGTTACACCCGTAAGTGAAAAGGTCCAGGAATGGTGACCACGTTGCAACCAAAATATTTTCATGGTCTAAGTTCAAATACTTACATATTTGTTATGTTCCAAGAATTAATTATTATAAAAATATCTCAACAGACGATTCCCATTACAGGAATGAGCCTTAAGGTTCCACACGCTCAATGCAGCTTTAAAAATTGAGCTAAATATTCTGTCCAATCTCTATTAAGTAGCTCCAAATGATTATATAATCTTACAGTCTGTGAGCTAGGCTGTAACATAAGGATTATCACACACTGCTATCACATTCATAAACTGCGCTATCTTTGATAAGTTTGTACGTAGGTATGGTAACAGATGCGCTCAGGGTTGCCAGTTACAGGAAAATGGTGTAAAATTCTACTGCTTTTTGTGCTTGTTAGATGTCAGTTCTTCCCGTCCTTGGAGACCCAAGTTGAGCTGGTGTACCATGTAATGTTGTTTGGTTGTTGAATAAAATAGTTTGTTCAGGTATTCGGGGTTTATATTTTAGCTGTCTTGACAGACGTTAGCCCGTCCAATGTTCATACAAATATTCCAGAAAAAGTAAGTAGTAAATTTTCCAATTTCCAGGCTACTTTTCTATTTTTTCTTTGGCCTTGCAGCTGCTATCATTATGCTCATAACTATTACGGCTAAATAAAAATATTTTTTAAAGCTGGCGAACTTACCTTTTATTCTCATGGCAACCCTGTGCGCTGCGTTCTGAACAGAGGGTAATGTATAAATCTGTCAGACGCGACAATCCGGTGGTATTCCCTCCGTGCGCTCATTTACGTAGCAGTGGGTACTCTTGAACACCCGTGCACAAGGTGGCACAAAGAAAGATCACATGGCGTGTAACAGAAAAGTAACGGACATTTATAGTTACACGGAAATACTTTATGATTTTGACTTCAAAGCAAGAGTGAACAGGCATCTTTTGAGCACGCTTTTTCCATCGTAGACCAGAGGCTATAGACAAAATCCCTTTTCTGTAAGCGTTAACGCCAACGGAAAGATCAAATTGTATGAAGTTGACATTAGCTTTAGAGATGTCACGTGAATGCTGCTTTCAACTCCATACAATTTGATCTTTCCGCTGGCGTTAACGCTTACAGAAAAGGGATTTTGTCTAGGCCCCCAGATGCAACGCTTGCCATCAGGCAAGATCGAGGTCAAGCAGGCCCATTCCGCAATAAAAATAAAAAATATCTTGTCCAGCTTTTAAAACCATTAAGGGCGAATTTCACCTTTATTTCAACTTTTATACCGAATATAAGTTTTTATTCCACGGATAAAAGATATCTGACTTTGATAAAATCAGCCCTTAGTACATGAATGACAACATACATTTGGGTCGACATAAGTAACGGGAAAAATCATGAACGAAGAAACCTTCAGTCTTACCAAATAAAAATAATATTTTATCAGAATTCTGGATTCGTGCCCCCTATTTTTCAAAGTCAAAGTCAAAACGTGTATTGCAAACTAAAGCCAAGCGCACATTATACCCGCAACGGGCCACAGCGCAACACATTTTCATACAAAAAAGTACGATGCGGCGCGACGCCTGTAGACGTGCGTAGGTTCATTGAAAATAAACGAAAGTGATGCAGGAGGATTATTGCAATTCGTTGCGTTGCGTTGCGGCGCGACCCGTCTCAATCTGCGCTTCGCGAGCTGAATTCCTCTTACGCTGATGTCGGTCGTGCACGTCGGTCGCGCGTGCGTATATACACTGTCTTCTATATAGCACCATACTGCGACGCGACGTCCGTGGAACGTACTACGTTGCTACGCGTACGCGACCGACATCAGCGTAAGAAGAATTCAGGCCTTAAGTGTGCCAATATTTGTCTTATGGTGTGTTGGTTTAGCAGCCTTCTGGAGCATTGTAATGTCAGCAAAAAAGATTGCATGCATATTACATTAATTCATTTTAATTATATTATCATTAATTCAAATGGATAAACGTAAACGAAGCAAAAAGAGTATGTAAGGATCGTAGCAGGTGGCGTTCTGTAGTTCCTGCCTACCCCATATGAAGAATGCGTGAATTTATGTTAGTAATTAAATAGATAAATTTTTCATCAATAAATAGATAGATATTAAATGGGCCTTAAACATTACCAGTGAAACATTTGTGTACCCTACTCCTCTGCTGAATCTCAAGGGGAAAACAAGCGTGAAGTTTAAATGTTGTATGTCTAATAAATATAATGCTGTAATTTTTCGCGGTGGCAGCCCTGTGCGGTGCGTTCCGAACGCAGTGCAATGTATAAATCTGTCAGGCGCGACAATCCGGCGGTATTCCCGGCGAGCGTTCATTCGTGTGTTTATATCTTTGTAAGGCTATAAATCTGTGCTTAATTGCGTCAATGGCGTTATAGCCTGTTCAATTGTAAGCTAAACGTTATTCACCAATGATTTTTTTGTCGAGGAAATGTTGTGGGATGCGGAACAGAAGAAGTATGTATGTCTTTGCCTTTGCTACTCTACGATAGTTTCAACATGTGATGTAAGTACATACCTACTAATGCCCGTTTTCACTAACATTCAGTTTAGCAACGCTTAGATGATTTCTAACGTAAGCAGATCCCTAAGCAACCACTCCCTTCACCGTTCATCAGTAGGCGGCGACTCGAAGCTTCCAAATCCACATTTTTGACACTTGTCTATGGTTTTTTTAAGTCAAGTTCGGTGCTTATCCATTTTGTTAGCAAAAGGCAATCTACAAGAGAGCGGCAATTCCAGTAATTTGAAAAACGAATGCAATCCAATCTCAGTCTCAATCTGTCAAAAATACCTCATAAATTCCTTCATCATTGACAAGTTTTTGTCATTGATTGTCTCTGAGATGCGACTGCGATTAGAATTTGAAGGTTTTTAAATACGGGAATTACCTTTCATAACAATTATCTTAAGTTAGACTTTATTTGGTAAAATAAAAAGTGTTAGATATGTTACTTCCCGTAAGGAAACAATATTTTATTTTCTCGCTTAATTTTTACACCTGAATTATGCATTTTCCTGTAGCAGTAACAAAATCAATTTTAAGAGAAAGGTATTAAGTATGTAAAGCATCCAAAATATCTGAAGCCCTAATTAATATCGCACACTTCGTCGAATACATTTCTGGCAGCTTAAGGGACACACTACACAGAGAGCGAAAGAGATGTGTACAAACACAGATTCATATAAGCTAGCACAGAATACACCTTGTGCGTGATGAATAATTATTACACATAAACATGACATCACATCACGCCTCATTTCCCCAAAAGGTTGGACAGAGGTATACATAGTACACACACATTTCGCCAGGTATGTTTAAGTTCCATGTAATTCTCAGGGCAAGCCTATTGCAATTACCCGGGCACAAATCCAGATTCCGGGCTGCTACTAAGAAATTACAGAAGGAAAAACCGAATAACACTTGGCCCGACCCGGGAATCGAAACCAGGACCTCATGCTCAGCAATACGCTCGCGACTACTAGACCAACGAAGCAGTTCACTGTTCCCTGTTCACTGTGTGTGTGCTATGTGTCTATAGTACAATTAATGTAAGTTTGCGGATCAAAATGGAAAAAAATTAAAGGTTTCTTCCTACCAAAGTCGTGATATTTTTCTACTTATTTACTAATGAAACAGAAACCCGCAGTCACTGAGTCAACCTTGTACCTATAGATTTGTTTTATAAGTAATTTTATCAACTAACCACCGTACAGTTATCAACCAGACTCGCACATCATTGTTATGCGAAATCAGAGGTAAAATTACTGTGAAAGGGTCTTGTCCTGTCTTGTCCCAATCTTTATCAAGAACCATAGACAAGCTATACAAGGGCGATATATCGCTGATGATGTACTGTAACCCTACCAAACGACGCAACAATAAAATTTGTGGAATTTCGGAGAGGATCAGAGGAATTTTTCGCGTGGAAAATTATGTCAATTTCTGAAGGGATGCTCTTTGTTTCCTACGTGTCTGGGTACTCTGCTACCCACTGTGTCTCCTTTTAACGAGAGAATCAGGGATCGCTTGAAATTCGACGTACTGTGTACCTACTTTTTATGGATGTTTTTGCGTCAATTAACCCTTTGAAGAATCGATAGGTATGTCCTTTCTCAGGCTGCTATTTTAGGCCATGGGTGAAAAGCCTTGAAAGAATATAGGTTCAAGCCTCAGACTAAATAAGACCCAAGACAGAGCGCTGCGAAAAATATAGTGTAGTATGTCGAAACTACATCTCCGCTCTGTGCATACACGCTCACACGCACACATTTACAATCAAACTACATCATGTTTATGAAACCTACCTCACGTCGCTGTTGACAGTTCTTTGTTTTTTTTTAAGTCCCATTTAAAAGGGGGCAAGCCTATTGCTACCCTCCATCTAAATGTACTTAAACATAAAAGTCACCTTGCTATCAGCATCCAAGTAGAAACAAATAAATAAAAGCGCGGATACCAACCACTCTACCTCCTCAGTATTCGTCAATACATCTCGTTTTTATGAATTCTGGCTTGTAACAATAAAAATCTCACTGTACGAATAATGGCAAGAAAATAAAAGGTGTACATAAAACGTTCAGCATGATTTGTTTTGAGATCGAACGAGTTATTGGCTCTGGCATGCGGATGAGAGATCGGGAGCCCCCTGTACCTATGTTCTTTGACAGAATGTACTTATTTGTATGATTTTTGACTCGCACAAAAATGTCTTTGTTGTGAATTTGTGATGTTCATTATAATATCAAATTGTATCGTAAAGGGAAGAATGTTGTGCGTAAAAGACACTAGCTATTGCCCGTGGCTTATCTCGCGTGGAGGTCAGAAATTATTCCGCGGGAATGTACTACCGAGATAAAAAAGTATATGTCCTGGCCCAGGTATCCGTGTGATAAACATCGGGAAAAGGTAACGAACAGACAGACAGTTTCCTAAAGCTTTCATAACATTATAGTACCCATGGATAACGTCGATGTCCTAAAAAATGTATTTGCACCTTTTCTTACTTTTTTTTATTTTTTATTCAGGGCTTTGGTTAATGGTTTAGGCATCATTTTCTTAAACTTTTAGCATTGCTTTCGATCTAGAAATAAATAAAATAATAGCATAAGTATGATCAGCGTATGTTTCCACTGCTGTTGGGACACAGGCCTCCTTTCGGTGAAAGGGAGTGGGCCGTAATCCACCACGTTGATATATTGGATACCACCATGCAAAAGAAATCATCATCATCATCATTTCAGCCGAAAGACGTCCACAGGAAATAAAGATACATTTATTTATTGAAATAAAAATAAAGAGCTGACACAATAAAAATATAAATGTATACAGGCTGTTTCCTCTTTCAACACATTTCTCATGTTGGCGACGCGTGACTAATGACAAGTGACATGAGCATAAATGACGATCGCCCGGATTGAATGAAATGTATTCTAAATGAAAAAAACATTTCACTTACGAGGGTTGAGTTAAAATGCAGTGACTGAAATATTGCATCATGACAGTGTGAAAAACAAACGTTCGGAATCAATATAACCGCCTAAAACCCAACGAAGTATACACATGTAGAAACTTAGGCATTGCCTATAAAGAGATTGTGCTTTTAAACCCAGCCCTTGACCCATAATGTGAACAATTGAACAATTAGTTAAAGCTTTATATTAGTTTGCTCTGTTCGTATGTCTTTCCGGTTACTCCAATTGTCCTCCATTTTTCATTTATATTGTATAAAATAAAAAATCTAAAAATCTATGTTTTTCTAGATCACTTACGAAATAGAAAAACATAATTAACAAACCACATAAACTCATGTGATAAAACATGCCATTAACTACATACAATACATAAGGGATAACGCAAACTTTTTTATCCGTGTAATTTGCGAAGCTTCGTTAACCAAGCCGACCGGTACATAAAGGTACCTATATATCTAATTTCTCGGTCATTTAACGTTGACAACTTGGTACGTTACTAAACTTGCTCTTGTGAAGACAGCCTTCCAGTTTATTAGTGTCATAAAATATTTTATGAAGCCCCCTGTAGAGCGCCACAGTGGAGGGTTGGTCAGTAGGACAATAACGGGTGTAAAAAGACGCTCAACGAAGCCGAGAGTCACTTGTACTCCCCGATAATCTGATCATGTTTTAGTGCTGGACCATACCTGGGAACCCTCTAGTTACGGAGATATTAAAGTTCAAAGTTTCATTATTTTTTACAAATACCAGTTTTAAATTCATCCCTAAGCAGAATGTGGCGCACTGCCGTAAACAGTGATTATTGACACAAAAAAAGAAAGTAATTTCCCAGCAATTGCTCGTTTCATTAATGATTAATGCGAAGATAACACCATTACCAGTGTTTAGTTTCTTTGGAAACGTTTCTAGATATTTGTACTCTAATCGTACATACTCATATCAAGTCTACATACCCATGGGGGTAGGCAGAAACTGCAGAACGCCACCTGCTACGATCCACATACTGATTTGGCTGCATTTACTCTATCCTGTTTATTAATAAACGCGGGGTACAGTTTTGTAACACTTAACCCTCTAAAAATGTAATCTGAAGTTAAAGTAAAATTCCAATAATTTATTTCAATAAGGCACTTTTGAACATCAAAAACAAAGAAATAGAGTTGCCCCTTCCAGAAGGTAGTTTTCGTATGGAGAAGAATGGGAAAGAAACTCCACCGTTACTCTTTTAATAATGTTTTACAATATTTTGTACACATCACTTATTAAAATACTAGTAGTAACTTTACTCCGCGTGTAGAAACAAAAAGACAGCAGCTGAGCTGTTTGTTGAAATGTCACAAATGTGAACGCAGCTCAACGACGGCGCACCCTATCAATAGTACAAGTATCAGTTGCCCTGCCCACCTCATGCTGCACTAGCATGAGGTGGGCAGGGTGAGTTGGACTCGTGTGTGTTCGTTCGGCGTCGTATTCCCACATGACATGAACGCGAAGAGCCATGAGCCTCAACCAATAAACAACAATGCCTCTGAAGTTAAATTTGACTTGCTTACTTACGATAGCTAACATTGGCCACAGATATACACTAGTTGGAAGTGTGGTAGTTATTTTGCGCGCGTGGTTCTCAGATATCGACCGTAAAGAAGAAAGACAATTTGCTTTATTGCCAAAGATACATGCCCATATCAAAATTAATAAAAAAAACAACCGGCTTCCACAAAAAACACTGCAAGTGAAAAAGTAGTTTTTTTTTTTTTTTGAAAAAAGTTTTTATATGTGCTCATGTTTTTATTTTTCATATTTAAAGAAGTCAGCAAAGTTGTAGAGGGTCTGACTGCTCAGGGTACGTCTGACGTTTGTGGTTAATTATAGTCAATATCACAATTCGTGGATTAATATTGTGAGATGTGCTTGCCGTGGTAACGCATGCTACTTTTCATATTATGTTATTAAATTGCTGTGCCCGACAGGGCCCATGTGAATGTTGTAAGTACCATTTTAAGATCTTGTACACACAATGTGATATGCAATAAAGATTTGAATTTGAATTTGATCAGTCCTTGCAGTAAGACATTGTTCTTTACATATCCAAGACTATCCATTTTGAAGGTGGCTATCCATTTTTTTTTTCGTAATTGTATGAATGAATGAATGAATAAATATTTATTTGTTAACATAGGTACATACATTTGGTCTTATAAAAATTCAGTTGACTCTCTATGTTGTGCCAGTGGCGTACAAATATCATGATTACAGGTGAATAAAATAATATTAAAGTTAATTTCAGAAACATTATAAATGATTAATTAATTACAAATTCAATCATTATTACAAATAAAAGAACAAAATTATACATAAACATTCATTACGTAGTCACATTATATTACTATTATCGTCATTAAGAAATTCATCAACAGTGTAATAGCATTTATGCATTAAAAAGATTGATATTTTTTTCTTAAAGCTCGTAATCTTTAGTTGCTTTAAGGAGTCAGGTAACTTATTATATATTCTGGGTGCTATTCCCAGAAAGCTTTTGCGCATTAAAGCTGTCTTACATTTCTTGGCACATAAAACGTTTTTATATTGAGAACGTATAGGACCTCTACGTATTTGAGATATTACATTTTTTGTTTGTATAAAACTACTTACATTTAATTATATTACCTAATAACTAACATAATATGCTAACGCATTAATGAATTAATGTCAAGTAAATTATTCATACGTATGTCCTACAATAAAATAACCTACAACAAAATCAAAGTCAGAGAATATTCTAATAAAGTGAAAATAAACTTTAACATCAAGTCTCTTCTAGATCCACGCTAGATCAATTCACTACCGAGGTACCGACCACCGACCACTGGCCGTCAAAGTAAGCTGAGTGAAAATATTCAAACAGACCACTATGCACTTCAACATCACATAAATGGACGTGGTATTCCATAGACTGCCTCGAGTCTATAAGTGAAAGAAGAAAGAAAGAAAAATAGGTTTATTTGTCACAGAAACACGTGCATACAAAAAGATCAGCAATTTTAACCAAAATAGATCTAAATACAATAAAAAATAAAAATAAAAAAAACATATGAGATCAGGAGTATACAGATAAATAATCGGCAGCTGCACGTCATGACTGTGACAAGAAGGCTTCCATTCAGCATGATGCTGCGCTATGGGGACCCACAGCACAGCGCTGATTTTCAGTGGTCACCCGAAAAAAAGTGGTCTCAAGCACTACTGCTGAGCAGGTCGTCTATTCTGTAAGTAAATATCTCACCGTGAAAGCTTAGGAACTCACCGTGAAGTGAGCTGTCATTCCATCGGTCGAACTATTCTGTAAAAATCTCACGGTGAAAACTTGGGTGAAGTGAACTGTCCCACTACCTGACGCTAGGGAATCTAATAAAAATTTCACCTAAATTTCCACCGTAAGATTTTACAGAATAGACCGGGGTCCAAAGTGTTATTGGTCATGAATTATTCTGGAACAGTCTTTTTCTAAAACTTTATGTGGAATATTGACACGGGATCCCGTAATACTCGTAATAGAGCAGTGGTGACCCAGTGGTAACGGCCTCGACTTACGATGTAGGTCGTGGGTTCGAACCTAGCAAGGCGCTTTACTGTGTGATTATAATTTCATCTGATGAAAGAAAGGTATGGATCAAAAAAAAGGGTAAAAATATAAATTAATTGCCGCCTCCATTACTACCCGGCTCGTGCTCTGCCCGTCAAAGTTCGTTCACGGTCGAATGCGAGCATACGGCCAATGTTAAGATTGTAACGTTGGCCAACATGCCGCAACACCACTGAATATACTGCCAACATAAGAACATGTACTCCTATGAGCAACGTAATACGCTACGCTGCGTAGACATCATTTTCGTAGATTGCTACGAAATCTTGTAGCCGCGTAGCACTCGAATATTATGTAGCAAAGTCGATGATACATAGTAGAACACGCCTGTAGTTCTTGAGAATAATGTTCATTGATTTTATTCGACGTTTGCAGTAAATATTGTGTCATTTAGTTAAGTCTGTGCTAAAAGTATCTGATGAAAATGGAAACAAACCCTGTGGGCCTAAAACGGCCACTTTAGCAATTCCACGAAAGCATTTCATTTCCTGAATTTCCAGCTGTCATTAGCAATTACTTGACACAAAAGCAATTCATAATATTATGTGGACCATTTTCCGAATCTCCATAGAAAACTGTTAAACAGATGAATTATTTCGTAATATGAATCGCACGCAGCATCATAATATGAATTGTCAGTTTGTGACATTTTACGATGATTCATAATATTTTCATATTATGATTCTGCTAAAGTGACCGTTTTAAGCCCCCTGTTCAGTTGAATTCTTACGCAGTCACTCACTAAAAGGAATGAAATACAATAGACGCTGATATATTTAGTAACCTATTCCGCTTGACTATTCTTCAAGAGTCATAAAAACCCTGTAAGAAATCGACACGTGTTTCACCTCTCAACGAGGCATCTTCAGGATGACGATTGACCAATTGCAAACCAGAACGCGACGTGTTACCACAACGAGCGATGGACGCAGAGACAAAAAAAAAAAAAAAGGAATGAGTAGCACGTTCGTTTGTATTTTATTTAGAAGTTTTCAGCTTTATAAACAACAATTACAAGTATACATGTGGAAGCTTGTAATTAGCAATATTTACTACCTAAGAATGATTCTCAATCGTGTTATTAGTCTAAAGCTTTCTGTAAAATAAAATAAATAAATAATAAATTGTTGTTTGAAATATTATGTTTAAATATTCAATATTAGTTCAACTATCATTAACGAGACACAATAGAATTTTAATTGTTATATATCTTAAAAGACTTTTCGACAGTCGGAAGGCTATAAACTCAAAGCAGTCAATTTGTAAGTGATACTACAAATTGGCAACCACTGGTCCGTTTTATGGTCCAGTTGTGCTTTTGGAACAGACCGTACAATAGTCTATCGTTGTATTAAAGAAATATGTAAACCCAGGTGACGAATAAAACCTTAATTAAACCTGGGCTAAAATCTCCAAAGCAGCCTGAAGTACCAGGAGAAGCTAATAACCCACGTGAATGAGCTTGCCCAGACTCTGAGCGGAAAGGGTGGACTCCAGCATACCCGACTAAAGAGACATGACATCCCTAACCTCGCCAAAAGATTCCCATAACGAGACAAAGAGAGAGTTTGCTGGAAAGAAACTTTTCAGCAGTTTATGGCTCTCGTAGATAACATACATCAGATATTTATCAGACAAGGAAGTGGCCTATTGTTCCTGGAACAGATTGCCATGTAAAAGAAAGAACAAAAAAAAAAAAAAAAAAAATTACACCTGGGCATTGAAAAATATGGCCAAGCGAGCAACCGACCTTACAAATGATGCGTTGAATATATCTCATAAATAATATGCCCGTCACGGGACGCCCAGCAGATGTGAAACATCGAAATTGATGGTAATTGAATGATGAAACAAGAAGATGAAATGATCAAAGAAGACCAATAAATAAAAATAGAGAAGTAAGAAAATTAATATTTTTTTCTGGCACGACGGGCATAAGAGTGTCATATCGTTTGCCGTCACGGCATACGAGTCGGTTTTGCCCCCAAGGCCAAACCTGCCAGGGTTGCGGGAAAGTCCGAAAGGGATACCGGGACCTTGGTAACAGGCAACTGAAGGAACACGGGTGGGCTTTAGTCAGTTAAAAGTCTGACACGCCCTTCCGCTCCACCCAGAGTGGGAGAAGTCAGTAATGATTTCCTACCCTCAAAAAAAAGGCGCGCCTTTACATGTTTCACATCAAAAACAATTAATTAACGCAACTGTTACATACTTTGCCAATAAAGATAAAGATAAAGATATATTTATTTGTAAACTTGTGTAACTTATACGTATAAATGCAAATGTGGATGTAAAAGTGAAAATCTGTAAGTTTCAACATGTTTTGCCACCATTGGCGTACAAAATAAATTATAGCAACTTGAAATATAGCAAAATTAAGAAAGAGAAAAATAAAAAAGCACAACAAAATTAAAATACACAAATAGATTAGAAACTATCATTTAAAAAATCTTTAACATAATAGTAACATTTTTCGGTAAGTAACTTCTTAAGGTCTCTTTTGAATAAGTTTGGCTGGTTTATACTTTTAATAACCTCTGGAATCTTATTATATATTAATGGTGCCATACAAAACACGCTTTTATGAAGGAGTGCTGTTTTTGCAGAGTGAGGCTGTAAGAAGTTTTTATATTCAGTACGTCTATTTCTAGTGACATTGTCTGACAGAAGCGGAAACCAGTGAGGATTGCTTCTAACAAATAAAGCTATTTCCATGATGTATAGTGACGGAAGTGTCAGTATATGGTATTTTATAAACATTGGTTGAACAATAACTATTACCAAAAGTTTATTAACATATAAACTTGGGTTCCCATCATAATCATGCGAAGTTTCTTTGATCATGCGCCGTTTGAGCAGGTCAATCGTAAAATAACAATAGTAGAATGGACCACATATAAAAAGTATGATGGTGGACCCTAGTCGATAGAGGGGTAATGTACCGTCACCGCCATCGCAAATAATAAAATAGGACGGTACACTGACGCACACAAGTGTTTCTTGTACTTTCGTTGTGTAGTTTATTGGTGATGGCACTCCAAAATTGTTATTGGAATTGTGTGTCGGTTTCCACTCAAATTATAGGGCTTTTTGCAACTTCCTCTAAGGTTATAATTACACGCATTGACAAACCCGGGATTGCCAAATGCCAACTGTTTGTATATACTGCAAACTTACGGTGTTTTCACTGGACACCGTAAGTTTGCAGTATCTGACGCGTTGATCTAACTTCATTACTTTATAAAATATATTTGATATTATATTGCAAGTAAAAGGCATCCGACTTTTCTTTAGAACATCACCAATAAGGTCACCATATGTGTCCTCCGTGGGCGTCCCAAAAAAGACGCACGCACGGTCGTGTCTACCAAAACTTATCAAAACATTTTTAAGTATTGCTGCCCGCATGTTATTAATCGTTTAACATAATTAACATTAATAACTTAAAAAAAAACACTTCATCTTTATTGTGTAGACAATAAATATTTCTGTTACCACTTTTGCGCGCAACAATACATAATTTTCCGCTCCGCAAATGTCAATCGTGGACCTTAAACGGCTAATTTCCTACCGAATGTGACTTTGTATTAAGAAAATATATAAAAAAACTTTGACAATAAATCGACTTCATATTATCATCGATAGTAAAAAAAGTTTTTAATCAATCTTTGGAAAACTTTGAAGAAAAAATATTTACGTGAATTACTTGCGAAGTAATTTAAAAGATTAAGGTTTTGTTACCCGTTTTATGGTGGTGAACTTACTTTATTATTGTTTACGGACACAATTACTATGATAACACCTCATTTCGTCTACCGGTGAGGCAGTATAATTTTTGTACACCCTAGAGGTATGTCTGAGATACTTTTCTTTTAAATTTGATCAGCTTTATTCTTGAAATCAACTGTTACAACAATAAATTAATTACATTCTGTTATTACGATATTTTGAGACCAAATTAATAACCTATAGAAACGCTCGGGTCATGGGGCCCGAGTGCGTGTCTCCTTTTTAAGGAAATTTCTCACCGACTGATCGACACTTCACGTAACTAGACGGCTGGCTCGTTCTTTGGCCGAAGAATCAGCATTGCCATTCAACGTGGCAATGCTGCTCGTCTTCTGGGCACGTTTCCGGATGACATCGATGCGGACGAATACTTCGTCACCTAAGTGTCCTTTTGGTTTTGTATTTATTTGTATTGTATTAGTCCTTAATTTACTGTTAGATTTAGAATATGTTAAATAAGTAAAAAATAACTTATCTTTGTTCGAGACCCCGGGAGTCTTGCGTTACTTTGTGAATTTACAATTTAAATTTCCATATGTATTTTGTTGTCTGCCTTAAAATGGTCTTAAATACGAAAACTGACAATAAATTTATTGTACAATGTAGTAATGTAGGTATTGTGGAATGGGTGCGGATTATTTCCGGATGCGGATAAAAAGTGTCGCCTCCTCTTCTTCCGGAATTTACTGCCGACAGTATAGATTGCTCTATTCCTTACGAATATAATGTTTTTGCACACTTACGTTTCAAAGCGATAATATAAAAAGTTTAATTGAATTATCTGAAAAGGGGTCTATGTACTTTTTGCAAACAACTTTTACTGAGGGACCAATCATGAAAAAAAATCACCTGTTCCATACAATGTTCGCATAACTCAATAAAATGTCGGGATCAGCATATTTTCCTTTATTGCAGGATTCATATCCTCTTGTCAGTGATATCCCAGATAAGCTGAAAAAGTACAGTATTAAGAAAAACACAGTGTTACCTACTTGCCAGATTTCAAACCCAGAGCTTCTGTAGCAAACATTATATTAAAATTACATACTTCCAGCCCACATTACAGTAAATTCCTACTTGTAATTTTTTGAAAGGCACCTGTTCACTTTTCAGCAAAAAGCATAGCTCCGCTTCGCTTTAACTGCCACTACACAACTTACTCAAGCCTCTCAATGCGGCACATGGAAAGTTTATGTCAAATTATTGGATTTTTCGTCCCTTAATCAGACACGTAAGTAAGGCTTTTGTACCCTAAGAAGTGTTCCGCGGCCATTTGTCATGGATTGGGTAACTTGGGCACATGATATTAGGGTGTTTGGGTCTCGACCACTGACTTATTTAGAGAGCAACTACTTTTTTCTTTTCTTTTTCTGTTGCCTCTATTTTCTATAGGAACTTACGTATTACGATTTTATTTTTCGTTCATTCTTCTGATGAGTCCCATATATTTTTGTTATCAAACTCATAACCGTTCAAAAGATATTAACAAAAATCGCTGAATTTTCTTAGATTTTTTTTCCATTTTATCGTCATGTCGACGACCAAAATAGTGGATAGACCCGATACCCTGGACCTTGAGACTGTCCTTCCTGGAAGCCAAAGGAATGCGCAGGAGACATACTTGATGCCAAGACACGACACGAGTGGTACCATATACACGATTCTTAGCACTAAGGAGTCATCATCTGCCTAGCCTTTTCCCAACTATGTAGGGGTCCGCTTCCAGTCTAACTAGACGCAGCTGAATACCAGTATTTTACATCGAAGGACTGCATATCTGACCTCCACGTCACACGGTGACACGATACCTCTTGGTAACACTGGTTGTCAGTTTTTCGGACTTCTGACTACCGGTAACGACTGTCAAATGATATGTAAGATCTGCTAATGACAACCGGGACCAACTGAGGCGTGGAGGTGGCCTCGGTAAGCAATGTATGGTCAGCCATCCACGGACCGACCTCGACAACTCAACCTCGATCGAACCGTGCAGCTGATATTACTACGAGCCTGAGAGACTGAGTATAAATTCTGATACACCTAGAGAAAAATAATACTACATGGGAGTCTCTGTCAGAGACATTATCCTCTCTCCTCACGCAAATCTTATATCCTTAGATGTTCGGGCTGTGAAACCGGTCCTCAGTCGGTACGCCTACCCTCTCAATATCGCTACCTCGCTTGCCTTTGCTGCTGCTTCGACTAAAGGACCTACTTTCGTTACAAGAGGAAGCGATTTAATAATATTGTATAACCTTTTCGCCCATAACTCGGAGCAAAATTAAGTCAAAATTGATCCTCAAAAATGTATAGTTGTAGCAATGTTGTAACTTCACTGCGCGTTTATTAATCGATAATTTTTCAATGCTCGTAGCTTCTCTGTAGAAGAAGCGTTTGCTTACAGTGGGATAATAATAGGCATTAATATATTAATAAGGGGGCTTCTGTTCAACATAAGCAGCTTTTGAAAAGGCAATCTTTTGTGTAGGCGGTTACTTCGTATTAATACATATCTCATAATAATTTTAATATGTTTGCGAATGAATGGAAGATGATACTGTCAGAATGTCTGATTTTTTGGGAGAAGAATTCATGTCTGAGTTAAATAAATTATATGTTTAAATAGTGTAATTGGCTTCGGCCGTTCTATTTAAAATAAAATAAATAAATAAACAGCAGCGACTTCGGTTAATATTCATAAAACAACCCTATACTGCATCTAGCTACAGATGCCAGCTATGTTAGTCTAAAAGGTGTATCCAAACATTGAGCGGCAGGAGCGCGGCAGCAACACGCGGCATTTGCGACAATTTTGTGCGGCGCTTTAGTTAGGTAAAAATGTCTGTGCGCGGCAGGTAGACTGCAGAAGCGTTTGCGGCGTGGCCCACAAGATTAGGCACCGCTTTATGTTTGGACACACCTTTACATAGTCGGGAAAAGGCTAAGTAGGTGACGATACCGCGAAATTTTCTTAAAATCGCTTCCGCTCACGCACTATGCCACAGCCTAAAGACGGCGAACGAACAGCGGATATGAGGTAGGAGCGGATATTGCACAGACACTCGCAGGTACATTCGGTAACAGTGTAAACTACCCGCATTTGGTTATAAATGTTGTTTGCTGAACATACACCGCTCGAAGTAAACACTTATATTACAAAGGTTTTTTCACTCGATTGTATGTACAACCTACACGTCCTGAAGATATTGTTAATGTTCTGATATTTATTATCTTATGTTTTGAAAATATTTTTGACTACTATCCACAATGAAATTAAATATGTCTCTAAACAAGTTTCTAAATTCTAAAAAAAGAGCTTGAGTGAACGTGAAATCTGATACGGACTTTTTTATTAGATCAGCTGTTCTGGTCTAAGCTGAGAGTCGCCGTACACAAAATAAGCTCCGGTGTGCGCGAGTCACGAGGTCCAAACATTCAAATAAAAGGACATGTTGAAATAAACCCTTTCAAAAATACTGTTTAATAAAACACTATTCCCGTAACTTATCAACGCTGTATTCTAACGAGAGAGAGAAAAAACCGGCACCTTTACTTTTACAACACCCACTAAAACTTTTTTATGGCTGGCAACACTCGTAAAAGGTATAAATAAAATATAGCCGCTGGCAACATTGACAGCGGGTGAGCGCGGGAAACGTAATAATTTCCACGTTTTGGCGACTCGAGTTGTGGGCTCTTTTCGATTATAATTTATAGCCCTGAATGAGGACTGGGTTCGATATCAGGGACACTTACCCGTGTATAATGCCATAAATACTATCGTAAAATTGTTTGCTTGCTCCGAACTGTAATCTGATCACGTCCGCTCGCCAATAAAAGAGGAATGTGCGAATTTACACATATAATTATATTTTATTAGATGTTGTGCGATAAGGAATGAGAAAAGGACTGCTAATTGATAACAAGTACTCTGGAATCACTATCCGGCTGTCACTGAAAATCAGCGCTGGGGCTCTGTCTTGCATAGGGTCGCAGCATTATGCTGAGTGATGGCCGTTTTGCGTGAATGTGACGCATATTTTCCCGCAACTTGTTATTTTCGTATATTTGTCCTTTCTTGGCGTCATGTTTGCCGCAAATAAACATATTTTCTTTCTTCTATTTTCTTTATCACTACTTATTATAAAACAAAGTCCTCCGCCGCGTCTGTCTGTCTGTCTGTTCGCGATAAACTCAAAAACTACTGCACCGATTTTCATGCTATTTTCACCAATGGATAGAGTGGTTCTCGAGGAAGGTTTTAGAATATAATAACCGACATCCACGCGGGCGAAGCCGCGTGCATCAGCTAGTATAAGTTTGTTTGTTTCTTACGCTTTCACGCTAAAACGTCTGAACGGATTTATATGAAATTTGGCACATGGGTAGACCTTGACCTGGACTGGGACATAGGATACTTCTTATCCCGATATTCCCACGGGATTGAGACTTACGCGGGTGCAACCGCGTGGCGCAGCTAGTTTAACATAAATAGGCCTTGGCGTCCTCATAAAATATACCAGAGCAGAGATGGAGAACGAATATGTTCACCGTATCATTAGGAATAATTTAGAAACAGCGTGGTGTGCTTTAAAAAGTGGAGTAAGTAAGCCAGGCTATAATAATCAAAAGAACCCTTCCCGCTAAAAGCTCTGGGTAGTTTCGGCCCTTTTTCCGTTGGTGTAGACCAACGGAAAAAGGGCCGAAACTACCTCGTCATAAACGATGGGCCGAGTCAATTTTTCCAAGTAGAGTAAAGGTATGGCATGTTTTTGCTTGTGGCACTCGAACAAAATTAGGGGGAAATCGTGGGAGTGTGTATTGAATAACAAAAAGGTTTTGTATGCATGAGGTTTTATTGCGAATATGTCTGTTGCAAGACTTTTAATTTAAAAAAAAAATGAGTGAGCCTTTTTCTTTTTCTAGACGCTTAAGTAACAGTATATCTGACATTTTGGCTCTGAACAATATCTGAGCCAAAATGTCAGATATGGTATGTCAGGTACCATCTGACTCATACCCCTCTCATTGGTCAAATCGCGGGCGCTTCCCCAGCTTTCTGGTACACTTCCGTCACTTTTCACTAAATCAGTCCCACAGATTGCAGCACAAACTTGCAGAAAAGCGAGAGGAAAGATGTTACACATCAAAAAGTGAATTTAAGTGGGTAGGTATTACCGACTTTTTGGCACAACATAAAAAGGCACGTGTCGGACACTTGCACACACAACATTAAAAAAGGTACGTGTCGGAAACTTTTCGGCAAATGGATAATCACAAATTAATGGCTTCCATCCCCCATTTGTCTTTAAATATCAGGTTTTCTTTCAGCGGAACTTCAAATTAATAGTTAAAAGCTATCAAACAGACTGAACTAACCAGATAAATTGAATGGTAAGCCTTCAGAACTGTGCAGTTAAGGGCACTTCCGAAACTCGCCGTAGAAAGGGACCGTCGGATACTTGACATGGCACCAGCAACAGGGGCGGACTCAGTTGTTCTGGGAGCCAATATATAAAATAATAATAATATAATAAAGTTTATTCTGGTAAAAAGGTAAACACTAAATACAAATTTGCTTAAATCTACGAAAAATCAAACAGTTTTATGTGCCTGAACTAGGTCATCCTGTGTTAATAATCCTGTCAATATCAATTCCTGTTGTTAATAAGTCTTGTGCGAAGCGCGGAAAATCCAGTCTAGTCTAATGTAGGTAAACTTAAGGGCCTGCGCCCATTGACTGCACGGTACGACAGGGGATCCTTCGGCATCACTACAAGCAAGCGCATACTGATGGCAACGATGCCGCTGTTTCTTTAGGCATGCCGCGACGTCACAAAGCACTACTACAGTCGTAACTCTTCCATGCCAAAGTATCCCGAGTGATGTATTCCGAACGCTGCCGACAGCCGGCATGCCTAAGCATACCGCAGCTTTGTGTTTTTTACCTACGATGATTATCATTGTTTCAATTTTATTGTCATAAATACAATTAAGTTACATTCCTATTCGTCGCATTAAAATACCTTGCCGTGGCGTGCTGCCAGTAGGCGCAGGCCTTTAGTCAGACTCGCAAATTACTGTAATTTATGAATTCTTCTTATTTTTTCTTTAACGGGTGCTCCGTTGCACCTTTAAGTACAGAAGTTCCTACTACTAACAGATTCTGACTTCCAAGGGTGTAATTACGCAATGCAGACCTCCATGCTACTACGAATCAAGTCTTTGCTAAAATCACAATATAAATAACAACCGGTCTGTTAAAATCTCACTGTGAAAACTTAGGTGAAGTGAGCTTATGTAGTTCACTGTCACTTGTATCAATCCCTAGCATCAGTCGACATATTCTGTGAAAAGCTCACCGTGAGAATATAGCTGAAGTGAGCTTGAAGTGACCTGTCACTAGTGTCAATCATGGTGGAATGATAGCTCACTTCACCAAGTTTTCACGGTGAGATTTTTTACAGTAGAACTACAGGTGGAATGATAGCTCACTTCACCTGTTTAGTATTTACCCACTTAAATTAGCTAGGAACGTCCCCAAATCCATCCCTTTCCGTTATTACAACAAAAAAAAATTGTAGGTACTAACAGCGGGGGATTCTTCACAGATTTCTTTTCAACTTTAAATCGAGCGTTAATTAGTTGGCGTGAGGACTTTGTGCCTTTTTTGCTCTACCCCAGTGGCTCACGTAATCAATTAAACTTCTTTTTAATCTCGACTCAACGGTCGCGGCGACCGCCCGAGCGCAGCCATTTTGACTTTAAAAAGTTTCGGTTTGGCAAACGATCTTTTTTTGAATTTCTTAGTTGTTTGTACATGCATTAGCAGATCAGAGATTCATTGCCTTACTTCTTCTTAATTTATATAAGTTTCTTCGCTGTTGGGCAGCTGCTTGCCCTCTTGCAAGGCCGGGTCGGAACCAAAATTGCCTGTCTTCAATTTGATTTTTCATAAAATTGATAAGACTTAGGTATAAAATAAAAATAGTATGAGTAACTACATGATGTTTCCAAAGTTTTTGTGAACAGAAACACAAAATATTAAAATTTTCTCGATAAAAAAATATCACGAAGTTACCTTACCTTAGTTCGTGGAAGAAGCCATCTTCCGTCGCACATTACGGGAACTTCAAGCATATTTTTGTTTCACAAATCAGTCGGCGTCGCTCTGTTGAGACGAGATGACTACGCTCAAATTTTTAGCTGCGCTGAGATATTATTTATTTTCGTAAATAATATTTTCGTAATTTATCACATTCCACAAAAGAAACTGAGACATAGAAAACATGAAATAAACACTAAAACCACTTCCAAAACGAATATTACAAGTGTTATTGATTGATAAATATATAAATACCGAGGCTAAATAAACATATAAAATTCAATGTTTATAGTTGAAAACTCAAGATGACATACATTTTATTTGACAGATTTTTGACTGGTATAGTAGCACGGAGTATAGAAAGAAGTAGGTACAACTAGCGCCATTGCTCTGTATTGCGGTGAATTTTCTTGCGGAGAAAATTTACAACATCGCCAACGAGCCCATTCCACGTTCATTTGAAAGTTCGCACTGGAGATTAAATCTTATTGCGATTTACTCAGGATTCAAATTCGTTTGCTCCCACTTTTTTTGACAAGCTTCTTGTAAGGTGATCCTTAGACGAACAATTGGAGCGACTGACCGCCCCTAAATAAAACTTGTTTAGAATAATACCTTTATTCTTCGGTTATTGGTATAACGAACGAACTCGAACAGATTACGTATGACACCGGATTTTTAATTTGTCTGTCCGTGATGTCTTGTTTATATCTCTTTATTTGACTTTTTTCTCGTAGTTGGGTTTTAGTTTTTACCTGACTACGGCGAAGCAAAAAGGAGGGTTATGATTTTGACCGGTTTCTATGTATTTATCTATGTCTGTTCCCTCATTTATCTTCTAAAAGACTCATCACAATTTGACAAATGAGGTATCGTTGGAAGCTTCTTGATCGTCTGCTGGTCATCGGCTATATGAAGACATTAAATTGAAAATGGCGCCCTCTAGGTGACATACCATGAACAACAAAATATATTTTTTAATCATACCATGTTGGGTATCAAATGAAAGGTTTTAATTAGCACATTTTCAAAATATATATTATAACCCCAAAAAAAAGCAGCGACAATCAAGACGTATATTGCCATATGTTTATGTTAACGCGTGGGATGATAAGTGCCGCTTCACGCGCCGCCGCACCGTAAACAGAAAAAACGTCAGACGCGCCGCTTGACGCGACACTGCACGCGACGCGCCACGCCCCGCGTCTCCATAAATGAGGCCTAAAGTTATAATGCAACTTGGCATGTTTTCAAAGCTACAATTTCAACAGTTACAAAGAGGGACCATACTAAACTTTCTACTAGGGGACTAGTTATAACAAGCGCCAGAGACGCGCATTTTGTACGCTGCGTTTCGGGCGCTCAATAAAATTGTATGAATTCCTATGTAACGAATTATATCAAGCGCTGCAGTCTAAGCGAGCGCCCATGCCGGGCGCCGTTAGGCCTGCAAATGTCGCAACTTGCCACTCTCAACTTGCATCTCCGTTGTGCGATTTACAAATAAGACTGGGAGAAGGTACGCCGCGGGCATCGCTTCATCGAGAATTGCTGCTGCGTGCGCCGCTGTGATGAAACGCCGCGTGTGACGCGGCTATGCCATTCGCGGGCTCCGCCGCAAAAAACGCTACATTTCAAACAAACGCGTGTAAAATCGCGTCTCCGTAAACGCACTCATACAACGCCATATGTTTGAATTCAGTGCGGGCCGCGCCGCCCAAAGCCACGCGCGACTCCTCGCGTCTCCGTAAATGAAGCCTAACCGTGCCCTTGACGCTTGGACGCGAGTTCCTTTTTCACTATTTTTCCTTGTCATTTTCTCCACATTAGTAATAAACTTAAAAGAAACACGGTTCAAAAGTTACAACAAAATGTGGAAATCTTGTTGCGTTTGACGAGCGTCCAAAACGCGCCGGGCGCGCGCCCAAAACAAAGCGCAGGTACTGAGCGCGTACCTCGGGCCCTTGTTATAATTAGTCCCTTTGGTACTTTGGCACCCATTTACATAGATGAATAGATGTCAATTCTTTTAGTGGTGAAGCCGACAATCCTACATTCATTTCTTTTGTACTGAACTCGGCCTCTTTTTCACATGTTTCAAATGTTTTCGAAGGGGATTGTTCGCGTTTGGCGCAGGAAAGGTTTTCATGACACATGCCATATTCGTTGCACAATACAGTGCAAAATTCATTATACGAATATTATTTTTTACTTGGGTATCACTTTGCACGATCCTCTAAAGAGAGAAATCCACGATATAGCATTATATTTATTACTTGGTAACACAGTTTTCCACAAAGACGTCATTAGGTACAAATTGTACAGTCGCCAGCACATCAAACTACTACAACCTGTCAAATTTATTTAGTAAATTTTAAACCTTATCGCTAAAGCATTAGGTTCAAGGTTAATTGGGAAAGTTTGGCAGTTTGGGTAGCTTGATGTGCTGGCGTCTGTACAAGGTCCTTAATAAAATTTGGTAACATTTAAATTTGAACTTTTTCACGTCAACATTGAGTTTCTAGTTCCAAAACATGAACATGATATAGTTCTGAATTCAAGCTTAGCGTATCGTATAAGCAAAATAAACTACAGAAGATTGACATTCGAATTCTATAAACGCCAGACGAAAAGTTTCTGCTGGCGGGAAGGCATTGTGTTTTGTTTTCGTCGTGTTTAATGAGAGGGGTAGGTAAGGGTTGCGCGGGTGAAATATGATTTTTTGCTGTCAATACGGGGGCGTCCCTTAAAGGAACTAGAATGCCTTTTCACGCCATATGGCGGTCAGTCAAATGTGTATTTATAATTATTAACGATTCTGTTGCAGCGATGGACGGCACAAGACAGATAGATATGGTGCGGGAAGCCTATGTCCAGCAGTGGACGTTTTCGAGCTGGAATGTTGTTGATGAACCAATCTATATGTAGCTTCCTCAAGAGTTTATCTGTAATCCTACACCTGTCAGCATACTGATGGCATATTCAAAGCAATCGCGCGAAAACGCGAGCGTCAGTCGTCGCTTATGTCATTCTAATTGGTTCGGAAAAACCTCTCGGTGCGATTGTGTTCACCAAACAAAACGAACGCGACAGTCGCGTATTCGGGCTACTATAGCTTTGGTTAGGAAACGGCCTTAGCCAAAATTTTAATTGAAACAAAACAAAAAACAGATTATATCTCGCTCGCACCATACTACTCGCGACCTGAGTGAGGGCGAGACGGAGTGGGGCGCTAGCGTAAGAGCCTCTAAAGGTGTAAGTAATTGCTTTATAAGGTGAAAATTTAAAAATACAAAACATAAGACCTGCTTTATATATAGTTCAGTTATTATGCAAAGTTGTATGATCTAATTTAAAGTATTTTTTTGAATCATCATCATCAGCCTATAGCAGTCCACTGCTGGACATAGGCCTCTCCAATTGCACGCCATTCAGCTCGATTCTCGGCAGCTCTCATCCAGTTGCTACCAGCCACCCTGCGAAGATCGTCGCTCCACCTAGCCTGAGGGCGTCCTACCTTACGTTTTCCGATTCGCGGTCTCCACTCAAGAACACGTCTACCCCAGCGGTCATCGGTTCTACGGCTAATATGGCCGGCCCATTGCCACTTAAGCTTGCTTATTCTGTGAGCTATGTCGACAACTTTGGTTCTCTGCCGGATTACCTCATTCCGGATTCTATCTCTCAGAGATACTCCAAGCATAGCACGTTCCATAGCTCGCTGAGCGACCTTGAATTTATGGACCAGCCGTACCGTGAGTGTCCACGTTTCGGCTCCATAGGTCATCACAGGCAGGACGCACTGATTGAAGACTTTAGTCTTTAGGCTCTGCGGGATACGCGACGAGAAGACTCGACGGAGCTTCCCAAAAGCTGCCCAGCCCAGCTGAATTCTTCTGTTAGCCTCCTTCTCAAAGTTGTTCGTACCAAACTGCAGAGTTTGACCGAGGTAAACGTATTCACGAACAACTTCGAGAGCATCGCCATTAACAGCAATCGGTCCCGGACTAACGTGGTCGTTGACCATAACTTGGGTTTTGTCCAAGTTCATCCGGAGACCAATGCGTACAGAAGAATCAACCAGGCCGTCCAGCATCTGCTGTAAGTCATGCAGCGACTCAGCCATTATGACGATGTCATCTGCAAATCTCAAGTGTGAGATGTACTCGCCGTTGATGTTAATGCCGCGTCCTTCCCAGTTCAGCGTCTTAAACACATCCTCTAAAGCGTTAGAGAACAATTTCGGGGAAATAACGTCCCCTTGCCTCACACCTCGACGCAGGGGGATATGTTCAGTTTGCTGGTTCTGAGTTTGGACGGTCATTGTCGCGTTTTCATAAAGACATCTCAGCACTTGGATGTATCGCCAGTCAACTTGGCATCGCTGCATAGACTCCAAAACAGACCAGGTCTCGATAGAGTCAAAAGCCTTCTCATAGTCCACAAAAGCAAGACATAGGGGCCGATTATACTCTTCGGACTTCTGTATAATTTGCCGCACTGTGTGGATGTGGTCTATGGTGCTGTAACCTCCTCGAAACCCGGCCTGCTCCGGCGGCTGAAACTCGTCGAGTCTTCGCGCTAGACGATTCGTGACGACTCTTGAAAACAACTTATATACGTGGCTTAGGAGCGAAATGGGTCTGTAATTCTTTAAAAGGGTCTTATCACCCTTCTTAAAGAAGAGAACGACCACGCTCGTTCGCCACGCTTCTGGAGTTCTCCCAGAGAACAGGACAGAGTTGAAGAGCTCCCGAAGCTCTTTCAGTACAGGACTTCCTCCCGCTTTCAGGAGCTCAGTCGTAATGCCGTCCTCACCAGGGGCTTTTCCATTTTTAAGCTGTTTAAGAGCCGCCTCGATTTCATCTTGGCTGACTTCTGGCAGGTCTTCCGTGAAATGGCGGGTTAAGGTGGCTCTGGAATCCTCATTTTCGGGATCAGCTCGTGATGCATGCGATGCGTACAATTGGCCGTAGAAGTTTTCGACTTCCGAAAGGATCTCCGGCTTCGAAACGACGGTATCCCCACTAGATTTGGTCAACTTCGTCAGGTGGCTCCTCCCGAGTGATTGGACGAACACTTTCGACCCCCGATTTTGCTCAATCGCTTTCTCTATTGAGCGTGTATTGGAGCGTCGGAGGTCACGTCGTACCAATGTTCTAATATTTTTGTTGAGTGCCCGTTGTTCTGACGAAGTGATAGGTGGGTTTTCACGTCGTTCCGTCATAAGCTTCAGAGTCTCATCCGAAAGTTTCGACTTCTTGCCTTTACGCCGCATTTTGCAAAATCGCGTACCTTCCTCCCTGAGGACTTCCACCATTTGGTCGAGCGCCTGGTTGACGTCATCTGTGGATTCCACGGCAGCAAATCGGTTCTCCAGGTCTGACTGGAACGCTTCAGATCCCAACATAGTTTGGAGCATATTTGGACGGAGCCCAGACTTCATCAAACGATTTCGCTCGAGCTTGAAGTTGATATTCAGAGAGCCTCGAACAAGTCTGTGATCACTGCCGGTATTGAACCTGTTGATCACCGAGACATCCCTGAATATATGCTTTTTATCCGTTATGATGAAGTCTATCTCATTTTTAGTCATAGTGTCGGGACTTCGCCACGTCCACTTTCTTTGGGGCTGTTTCTTAAAGAAGGAATTCATTAAGAAAAGCCCCTCCTTCTCAAGGAAGTTGACAAGCATTTGCCCCCTATGATTCCTATTGCCAAGCCCGTAGGCTCCTACTACCGATTCGCTGCAATTCTGTACTCCCACTTTAGCGTTAAAATCCCCCATGAGAACGTTGTAGTGGGCCTTAGTGGTGGAATGCAAGGCCTTGGAAATATCCTCAAACATTTCCTCAACTTTGTCATCCGAGTGTGCCGAGGTCGGTGCGTAAGCTTGAATAACCTTGAGGCTATACCTCTCGGTTAGGCGAGACGGAGTGGGGCGCTAGCGTAAGAGCCTCTAAAGGTGTAAGTAATTGCTTTATACGGTGAAAATTTAAAAATACAAAACATAAGACCTGCTTTATATATAGTTCAGTTATTATGCAAAGTTGTATGATCTAATTTAAAGTATTTTTTTGAATACTAGCGGTTTATAGTTCTGTTTAGAGGTAACTTTGCATTTTTTTTCTATAGAGAAAATTTTATATAATCGTGTTTTCGCCAAACATAGGACCTAGCATCAATCCTCAACTTTAACATATATTTATATCAAAATTAATGCTGCAGTTGTTTCATTTCTTTTATTGAATAACGTGTCTCTTTAATCCACGTTGACGCGGACGGACGGACATACAACACAATTTGTGTATTATTAGAGTAGCCGGAGGATTACGGGGAGTTTCTTTCAAGAGGGAGATATAGTTGCAGTGGGATAAGTTGAGACCTGAAGCGGGATAAAAAGAAATACTATAAAAAGTATGACATTTGTAAAATATTATACTTACTCTTGACATTTTTAATGTGTCTTTCCTCTCACTTTCCTGTTATCTGTGGGAGTGATTTTGTGAAAAGCAACTGAAGTGTGGAAGCCTGGGAAGCGCGCACTATTTGATTTGACCAAAGAGCGCGCGCGGTGCTGGAGTTGGCCATAAGAAACGACCTTGAAGAGGCCCCGCCCCTTTAATGTTGCTTATTAGGTACTCGATATTTCGAAACTGCTGTACTGGTAAAAAACAAGTGAACAAGCAGCCGGCAGTGCTACTAGGAAAAATATCATATCATCTCATATCTCTCGTGATATTATAATAAATAAAATGAAACGAACTTTTTACTTCAACACATGGTAACGAAGGAGGTAAGGCAAAGATTCCATTTAAATTTCGATTTGGCTTGCAAATAGAGAAACAAATGAAGATATTGGCGCGTGAAAAATTTTCGTTATTCGTCATTGATTCTGGAATTTTTATTTATTAATGTACTCAGTTTGAATTTCCGCGGATTATTTGAGAAAGTACCATACAAGCATTGGCTGCAATCAGGCATTGATGGACTCACGTATGTGCTTCGGCCCACATTTTCACGATCGTCCTTCAATGCCTTAATTGCTGGCCGCGACAGTATGTATATAATATTTATGATTTAAAATTAGAATTTCGTGTTTAAATATTCAAATAATGAAATCATAAGCACTCAATTTAAAGGTGGCACTACAAATTGGCATCCAAAGCTATGTTTTCTGATCCATTGATCTACTTGCATTATAATCAGATACTTTTGAAACAAACTATACGAAAGTTCTACTCAACTTAATAAATATACAGGCTGTAAGGGTAAACAGTCTTGTCATTCAAACCATGGGTAGTTGACTTAAATATAAAAATAAATGACCGAACACAACAAAAAAAAAAACGTCATTTTCATTAAAAGATTTTAAAACGTTTCTATCCGACACCGTGCTCTCTAGTGAAACAGCTGACTGACTGAGGGAGGGGTCGCGCTCGCGGCCGGTCAATTCACATCCCGTACCCCCCGCCCGTGTTGAGACGTAAGTTCGTTGCCCTAGCGCATAGGACAACGAACTTGCGTCTCTTGTGGTAAAATGTAGAATTAAAAAAAAGAAAAAAAAAGTTGTAATTTTCCATTGATTTTACGTTCTATAAATGAAACCAAACCACTGGTTGCAAGGATAACGGTGTTTACCCTAACACCCTGTATAAATTATTTTATAATGTTTTACACAGTGTAATTTTACATTTTATAATTTCTGTCTTCACAGTGGACAGTGGGAACAAATCTAAACGACAGACAGCCAACGATAAAAAAATCACCTCTTGTCTACTTAAAGGTACATTGGGCACCAGACCAGACTGACACAGATTAGCTCAACTGAAGCTGAGATTTTTGACGTTCAAAAGTGCCTGTAATGTGACTACTTGAAATAAATTATTTGACTTTGACTTTGAGCTCTATCTCTTTCATGAATAATTTCAAAACGCTTCCGCTTACAACTGGAGGCAAGTTAAATGCTTGTACGAAGTCTGCGGTAACCATTTCTGTGGTTTTTGTTCCGAGCAAATATGATTAGGTTCACTTACTGGATTACACTAATCTAGCCCCCGCCGAGCGTTTACAGAATATTTGATCAAGTCATCCTTATCAGGGTAAGCAGAATAAGTGGTACCTAAAACTAACTTTTGGGAATAAAGATGATTATTATCCTGTGAAATAACGGTAATACCTATGTATTTTCATGACTGCGCCGGTGGTCGGTGGCGAGCTCGAATTTTGAACAGTGGTCTTAATGCTAGCCACACACTTAACGATTTACTTAGGCTTGCCCTTTATCGACGATTCGACCTCCGGATGGTACTCTTAGGCAAAGTATTAGTTCGGATACGTAGCGCTTCGCGAGCTCTATAGTATGTATACGTCTATCGTCTATCCATTCTAAATGTATACCTACATCCAACCATAGATAATATAAACTACACACACACACACTGCCACTACATAACTGTCACTTTAGTTTACTCCATCCAACTAAACCGCTACGCTGTGCGAAAGTGAGATGACTCCTCTGAATAATGCTATATAGACAAAACTAGCGTTAGCTAGGTTATAGATGAAATTCCAATTGCCAAAATTTTGTTCCGGATTTGCATTATACGGTAGAAAATAGAAATCTACATTTATATTTTCAATGTTAGCATTTAGGTAGGTACCCATCCAGATTCATTTTACGCTCCTATTAAAAAGAAACTTTACGCCGTGTCGCAAGGCGGGCAGCCATTCGTTCGCAGTTTAAAAACTTCAAAATTGGGTGCTTTCTCGAGTCCGCGACGGCATCGCACAGTCGTCGCTAATTTCCCATGAGGCGACTCACGGCGAACCGCAAACTGCCGCGATAAACAACCCAGAGGCTACAAGAATTAATAGGCCCTACTGTATATCTGTATTTTTTTTTTACTTGCAAAGTTGTCTAACTTTTTAGGGTTCGGTTGAAGGGGTGCTCAGAGCGCACGTTTAGCTTTCGTTCCTTTATCAAAGACTTGCAATTTATGTTCAGTCCCAACCATCACCTACGTATGTAGATACAGGTAGAGAAGAACTTGTGTGAATAATGCAAGTAAGTCTATTTAAAAGTTACTGTGTTTTATACCAAGTGTCAAGTAACTTTACTTCATGTCTTTGTGGAATGTATGTATGAATTAATCATTTTAACTGTTTAAGAGAGTAGGCAACGCCATCGACGTGACGGAATGAATGAAACGAGTGATGAACGTCATCAATCATCATATATATAATTTATGTTCATTGTCGAAATCTATTTTCAAAATGGCGCCAACTGGTGGCGTGAATTTTCATGAAAACTTATTGCGTCTTTTTTTTCTGGTACACACGGCTACTAATAGCTATAAATTTCCAGTATGAGCTGACCTCTCGCTGATTGTACCACGGATAGCCTATACAATGCGAGACCAGAGAGGCAATTCTCGTAACTTTTATAAACGTTCGCATTCGCACCTCATTCGCAATCTACAATCAATTTACCAACATTTTTGACACGTTTGAGATTGCGACTTGAATGTGACGTTTTTTAAGTACGAGAATTGGCCATCAGCTTCCTACTGGAAAAGTATAGCTTGATATGTAGCCGTGTGTACTACATATAAATATGCACTCATTTACGCGAGTAACGAAAAATTTTAATTTCATTCCATTTTTTTGCCAACGTGGGAACACCCTGTTACACGAAATAAAAGCAAAAAGTTAATAAACAAGTCTCTAGGTTTAATTAAAATGTAAGAAAGCGTGAACCAAGTAATTATGTACCTGCATACAAATGCAATCTTACAAAAATTCTCGAGCTTTGGATTCACTTGACAGTAAAAAACTCTGAGCCTATTGTAGTGAGCCATTTAAACAAAAGGAGAAACTGACTAACTGACATGGACATGCATGCACGCACAG
Organism: Lithophane semibrunnea; assembly: GCA_947363905.1. Taxonomy (NCBI): domain Eukaryota; kingdom Metazoa; phylum Arthropoda; class Insecta; order Lepidoptera; family Noctuidae; genus Lithophane; species Lithophane semibrunnea. The sequence goes on from OX376205.1 coordinate 1,971,360, forward strand.
CCAAACTACTGGGACTAGAGATATTAAATTTTGCACAAATGTTCAGTGTCGCTGAGATGAGATTGCAGCTAGATTTTAAACGTTTTTGGCCCATAATCAATTTCATTAGGCTTTCAGTAATTGGGAGTAGGTTATAGGTAGTAGGCACCCACAGTGGTGGTTAAAGAGCAATGACTATAAAGCCTCGTAAAGAGGCTTTCGAGCACTGCTACCCCTCTGCTGTTCCCTGTCCTCGTAGTGAGGGAATTGCAATGAAAACTGTTTTTTACAACAAAAAATTTTTTTTTTTTAATTTTTTTTTTTAACTGTTTCTGCTTTGTACAGCGTGTCTCTGTGCGTAACACACGATCAATCACAATTCTTTTCATTTTGACAATTCAACAACATTCATTGCGTTATTAGCGTTGTTGAGCAGACAAATTTTTCGAACTTAGAAGCAATGGGTTAGCAATATCCTTCAAAATGATTCAGATTATGATTGATGGTGAGTATTCGAGAGTTACGTAATTAGGGTCAGAATCAGAAATCAGAAATCATTTATTTTGCAATGAATGTGGGTACAAAATAAGATGTAAACATTGTAAAAGCAGTTCCATCACACTCTACCTTACGGCATGCAAAAGTAATAAAAATAAAACAAATATAGCTAAATCCACTCAATTACAAAAAAAAACAAAAAAAAAACAAAAGTACAGTTAAGCGGATCTACAGCCTTCTTACTTATACTAAACATTAAAAATAACTATCTTAATTCTTTATTTTACAAATGATTGATTATTTTGCATAGATTAACAAACATTAACGAAAATAAAATAAGATACCTTTAATTAATATAATGTGAAACAACAATAATAAATTAATATATCATTATAAACTCTTATCATCCAGAAAATCTTGTATAGAATAGTAACATTTATCTATAAGTAAGGATGTAAGCTTCTTTTTAAATATACGGAATGATTCTTCTTTGTAGGCATTAGGTATTTTATTATAAATGACGGGCCCCATAGATAGTAAGCTTTTTCTTAATAATGCTGTTTTGTGCCTACCTGTAAACATTAGATTTTTATATTGCGATCTAACAGATCCCAGACGTATTCTTATGTCGTCCATTAGGGTAAAGAGGTGTATGTTTGATCTAACAAATATTGCAACTTCTAGTATATACAAAGACGGGAAGGTGAGTAATTTTAGAGACTTGAAAACAGGTGCACAACTGTCGGTATAACTGTCGGGGTACAAGATGGATGTACCAATGTTCAGATTATTCGCTTAACGATTAGCAGTTGTAACTTTATCTATTTTATATATCTGACCTACCTATGTGACAGTAAGTTCCTTTTTAAAGCCGAAATGTCATATAGCTCGCGGTTATAGTAAATAGATTAACTTTGAGAGCCATAGATATACGCATTTAAGTTACACACAGAATGTGTAGTACGAAATGGACGCAGAGATGCTTCTAATTCCATTGGGTCCAACAAATTTGTTCCGGTCTGGTGCAAATAGGTCGTGCCGCCCGTCGCTCTTACAATATGTATTGTATCTACTATCTGTAGGCACATACCTACCTACCTATATACACTAAGTAGTACACAAGCATGCTTTGTTGCAATCCATCTCCATGGGTATACAAAAATGTTCGATGACTTTATATAACATCTTATTATGGATGGCATGACTATAGTTAAAAAAATTGCAGATTAAAAAAATATATATATATATATCTGCTCATTTCGCCGGATATGTTTGAGTCCCATATAATAGAGGGCGAGCCTATTGCCATCAACCGGTAAAAATCCAGACTCCAGGGTGCTAGACAGGGCCATAGCGAAGGGGAGGCATTGTTTGGCAATGCCCTACCTAAATACCATCAAATAATAATAAGCAAAGAAGCTAAGTTATGACTAAATCTACATTTTCAACTTTATCTGCAATCACTAGGCCTCAGAGGCTATCAATGGGTCATGAAAGAAAGGCGGAAGGCGTGGGCGGTGTGAGCGACCGCCTACGGCCTATCGATCCTAGGGGCCTCGCAACACGACGTTTTATGCATTACTTAAAAACAGTGAACGCGACGAAAAAGTTTACTCTTCATAAAACGATATTGACATGTTTTTATTTAGTTTAGCAACATTTGCTAGCGTTGCGTTAATATAGTCGTGAGTCCCGAGCTGGAGATTTCCCATTCTGTTTGTTTACGTTACTTTCAACGGCTAGGAAGTCAATCAAAGTATCGGGTGCGGTCCGATTCTGGGGCCCCCAAATCTTTAGTCAAATCCCAAACTAGGCGAAAATATGTTCAGTAAATAAAAGGCAGTATTTGTTGGGGGCCCCCTAAATATAAACGTAGAGTGATAAAATTTTCGAGCTCGCTTCGCTCGCTCTTGCATCCTACATTCTCTTTTTCTCAGACTTTTCTGTAAAAGTCGACAAAGTAACTCCTATTTATGTATGAAGAAAACCTTACCCGTAATTTTAAACTGGAAATACCGTAATCCTTATTTGGAGTTGGTAACGCTGACTTGTACCTGTGGCCTGTGGCTGTCATGTGTCAGTGTGTCACTGTCAGTGTCAAGCAAGATAAAAAAAGTCAATAGTAAAATCATTAGCAAAATTCAAAACAATAGTAAAAATGTGAATCTCTCACACAGTACATTTACTAATCTCTCAACGTGACACTGGCAGAATAGTTGACATAAAAAAAAACTCGTAAAGATTTTGCCGAATGCCAATGTTTGAGTGAGAACAGCGCCCCGCCGCCCGCAACTTTACAGGTTAATAGTTTATCAACACCAACACCACTGATAACGCCGGCTGCCGTCAGATATACTATATTGCTATCGCCTGTGGTCGCCTGTTGTTATCATTGTTGCTTCGCTATAGTTTCAACAAACATCTGCCGCAGTTCAATAATATTATGGATTTAAGATTCTCCGAAATGTCTGTGGATACGAGTCTTGCGCAGGTACAGCTACTAACATAATAACTAGATATTCAGCTTTCATATTGTTCAGCTACTAACATATTAACTAGATACCTACCACAAAGTGCAAAGTTCGACGGCTCAACTTGGTGCATTGTCACTACATGACGCTGGCAGAATAGTCGACATCGGCTCAATTGCCAAAGAGGAAAATAAAAAAGTACATCTCTTTTAAAAGTTTTAAATACTTAACTTTAAATGAAAAAATAACTTGTAGTAAAATACACATCAAACCCTGTTTTTATAAAGCAAATAACCTACCTATAAAGTTAATCAGTACCTATTATATTAAAGTAATAGACCTCTTTGTTAAACAAGCTATTTTTGCAGCCAGGCAGCATTACGGCCTCCCTTCACTGTTGACAGCACTGTCTTGGTTTTTTATGTGGCCTGAGTTTGCAGTATATTGGTGATGGCTTATTCCTGGAACGGCCACACTTCCAAGGCCTATTGTAATTTTTAGATCACCATTGATAGTGGACCACTTACCATCAGGCCACCTGCAAGCTCGAAAGTTAAAGTCCCACACAAAATACAGATCATATTAGGATAATATTAGATTTCAGAAATTAAACCTCCAACTGTCACTAACAAGACACAATAGAATTTTAATTGTTATCAAGCCTCTAAAAGGCAACAGTTGAGCGGTTTACTGTTTATAATCAAATACGTTTTTCTGTTTCAGGAATATTTAAAAAATAATGAAACTCTTTTAGAATTGTACAATGATTATAATGGGACAATTGGAAAATTTTCTACGTATTTTTATGATGGAAAAGATTTTATTAAAAATACAAGCTTGAAAATCCATGATGAAGGACTATTGCATAAAGGTCACCAGAACATACTCCTGAATATGGCTTCAAAATTAAAACAGAATGCCACCCTCATCATGCAACTTGAATATTACATCAGAAATATACCTATAGAAGACACTAGAGCACAACTAAATCTTATCATTCAATACATTCGGTGTCACCCGGCGACTCCTGATAGTAAGTAACTGGCATGGGTAGCAATGTTATTGGCCATCATAGTTGGTAGTTGTCAAATAAGTAATCCTAAGGCGGTTTACACACAGTCTTGAACAATTCGACCGTGCGGTCGGGCGGTGTACGAGTGTTATGCCGTAATTAGACGGTGCGCCATATTGCGGACGGACACAGACGAGCCCGCACGACGCACCGTGGGAAGGTGTACACACGGCTACACATCAAGCTATACATTTCCAGTTTATGCTGATCTCGCATTGTATAGGATTTCTGTTCAATGCGAGGTCAGCTTACTGGAAATGTATAGCTTGATGTGTAGCCGTGTGTACGTGCTGGGTATCGCAGACATCGGAAGTTCCTCGGTGCGCGGTGCGTGGCGGTCTGTGGTCGTCTGCCGTGCGTGTCCGTCCGCAAAATCGCGGATCGTTGGATCTCAGCATTACAATCCATCCATAATTACCTACTATTCCTTCACTTTCATATGTACTTTAATTTCTATACTCAGCTCAGAATGCGCATTTTTCCCTGACTCCATATTTCTTATAATTTGCTGTAACTTAATTTGACTACTTTTTTACCAATGCTCATTTTCATCTAGCGTACTGCAAGATGTTTTATCCCGATGAGCCGCTACTCGTGTTAGGACATCATATACTCTGGCTCTGCGGAGGCTTACGCCTTGTTAGTAAATCTAAGGCAACAGCGGCTATATGTCACCTCTTAGTAACACTGCTCCATGAAGCAGGGTAAGTACAAAATTCGTGCATTGGGGTTGGTTTAGAAAAAATGTGAGCTTATTTGGGGGTTCTAGAGGGTCTCGTGAACCCTCCACATTTTTTTGCCGGAGACGATTTTTTTTAATTACCTATATTGTAAGTTTAAAAAAATATATACTGTTTTACGAATGCAAGAGCGAGCCTAAGAGCTTGCAAGCGAACCAAGACCCTGCCATCCCCTTCGAACCTAACCTGCCTGAGACGGGGAGCCCCAATTCCCGACACATCTCGACTTAGTACGACTTAGTACACGACTACACAGACTACAAGCTATACATTTCCAGTTTATGCTGATCTCGCATTGTATAGGATTTCCGTACAATGCGAGGTCAGCTTATACTGGAAATGAGTAGCTTGATGTGTAGCCGTGTGTACAAAGGCAATAAGAACTTAGGATGCGAGAGCGAGCGAAGTGAGCTCGGGACTTGGGGCACCCGGACTGAAACAGGTTAGGTTCAAAGGGGATAGCGGATTCTAGTGAGGGAGCGAAGCGAATGAATAAAGACACAGCCATCCCGTTCGTGATTTTTTTTAACATTCAGGAATAGGAGCCACATTTACCTTTTTTTTTTTTTGACCTTGTCTTTCGAGTCGTTTGACATTGACCTTGAAAATGTGTCTCCTGTGAACTTGTGGATGGGGTATGACTTGCGCTCTATTAACGTATGTAGTTTTATATACGCCATGCCATGAGGCGTCCTAAGTGGAATTCATATTTTAAGAACCAAAGACCAGACTCTCGAACTTCTAAATAGTAGAACATTCTGACTTCGGAATATTAGGAAAAAATGCTTGCTTACTATTTTGCAGTTAGGTAAAAACGCAAACTCTGTTCTTTCTTTACAGAGCCAAGAGCGCTGCAATGAAATTTGTGCAGACTACAGAATGTGGTTATTATAGGTCTCCGTCAAAAACATGTCCAGTTCAAGGTACGTTTTATTAGATTTAGTTCTATGAGAAAAGATCTGCGACGAGCGACTCAGAGGTTACTGTAGCAAACGCACGTCGCTACACGTCGACGAAAATCCTCGTTGACCGCAGCAGTCACCTCGGTGCCGCTCGTCGGTAAGAGCCTTGAGAGGTCGTCGTGGTTCAACTTAGCAAACAGCTACGACACCCATCGATCGATCGATTTTTGATTGAGCAAATTTTATATTATAAAGAGGAAAGATTTGTGTTGTGTGTATGTTTGTAATAAATAAACTCAAAAAATACTGCGCCGATTTCAAAAACTCTTTCACCATTAGAAAGTAGCTTTCTAATGGTGAAAGAGTTTTTGAAATCGGCGCAGTATTCACCCTGAGTAACATAGGCTATAACTTATAAAGATTACACGCGGGCGAAGCCGCTGGCGGCAGCTAGTTAAAAATAAAACGGAACATATTATGTATTATCATTATGTATAATGCTAGAAAACTCAGAAAGCTTTCTATCGTCAAATCTACCTTCTTTAAAACGTGGCGTAACTGCCATAGTGTTTTCAGTCCCTGGTAAAGATTTTAATGCTTTTGTATTCAGAGTTGGATTCTGGCACCGTCGCCGTTGTATCAGATGATGCTGATGTTGACTCCGCCGTTGATAAATTCATCGCAGTCTCCATGCAGGTATGTTCTACGAAACACAATATAGTTAGATACTAAATCTTAGTCAAATACTTCACCATTTCAGCCAAAAGATCGCCCTAAGGCCTATGTCCAGTAATGGCCAGAAGACGTGGCGGCGCTTGGGCGGGTTGGGGGAGGGCCCCCAAATAATACAGAAAATATTTCTATATTTATAGATTACAGGGAAGTCTATGGTCTTAAAATAACATTGTAAATGTCTCAATATTGTGCGTACAAACTTACATTTGCAATTGAAATGTATAGGAAAACATGTTTTTCTACTACAATGTCAAGTTTTCTCTTGGCATAACTTCATCCCAACTACGGAACCCTTCATTGTGCGTGGTCCGAAACGAACTTGTTGCATAAAAATCCGCTGACCCGATTGGCAACAACAGTATTATCTGAAGCTAAACAACAAACGTTCACATTGCAGGCCCCGTGGCGCCTGAGGAGGATCCTCGTGCAAGAGAGCGTCTACCAAAAATTTAAAGACGCTCTCAGCTGGAAATGTAATTTAAATAAAACCGGCAGCAAGACCCTGACCTCCGATGTATTATGTGCGGATACCCTTACTTATAACGACAGAATATTCCTGATAGATCCAGTGGAGCTGACAGAGGAAAAGCCGTCAGTTGTGATTGTTGAAGCGTACAGGACCACAAAAGAAATGATATCTTTGGTGCACCAACATAAAGCTCGCTACTTATCCCTCTGGACAAACGGCATAGCGGAAATTAATGAGGTCGCGAATAGTACGAAGTCGCCCGTAGTGTGGGTCAATAATATAGCTGACTTCAGAGGACCACCCCAAGTTGCCGCAGCCGTTTTTTCCTATTATGAAGAAGGTTTTCACTATCCAATGACGAAATGTGCCAAAGTCGCAAAGTTATGCGAACTCGCACAGTCGTGGCTAAAACTGGATTTAGAAAGTCGCCGTGAAATTCTGTATGGATTGTTGGATAAATACATACTATTATATCCCGAAAACAAAGATTACTCTGATATAAGAAATTCCCTTTCGGCCTGTACCCTGAAATCTTTCGTAGATGTAGGCAAAGATTATGTTTGCACAGGAATCTCGCGACCATTAGGGATTTTAGACCTGAAAACTTTTCCCTCTGTAAAAAGTTTTGAGTTACTTTTACAAGGTAACGCATTTATCTACATTACGGACGCAGGACAACCTTTGCCGCCGGTCTTATTGGTACTCGAACAAGAAGCGGGCGTACCATTTGCATCGGTTGAACTGGTTCCTTTTGTAAAAATAAAGGATGAGGAGGAATGTGATGACGTTCAAGTTTGGAACTCGAGTTACTCCTCTCCAACTCGCGTCGTCTGGACTAATTCAGGAACAATTTTTGCAAATTAAGTATTTTTACTGACTGGGCAACATATTTTGAATTAGGTAATGTTTTATTTTCTCGTTGTTCATCTTCTGTTAAGGAAGAAAGCTGATAAATGTATAAGGGCTGATTTTTAAATAGTCAGATAACTTTTATGTGAAGAATAAATACCTATGACATGATTATTCCATACAAAAACTGTCAAACCGCATTATGTTATTCGTTATCTGATTATTGAAAAATCAGGACTAAGTTAATATTATAATACAAAGGAGTATTTAGTTACCTACAGCTATCAGCTGATGGCGCTGGTTGCTTCCATACTTGAGTCTGGTAAAACCCGAAATCGCGAAAAGCAGATTTTTTTTCTCGACTTCATGATTGGCGCCATTGTAAATGTTGTTCATAATGATGCGTACAGTAACCCTCTATGAAGTTCAAGGTAAACCAAAAGTAAGCTTGTATAATTCAGAAAAAATAATTGAGTTTCATCACTCAAAATTTTTTATATTGTTTTTTGTTTTAGGTAAAATAAACTGAAAAATAAAATATATTATCATACCTACATACCGGATTTTATGTATCTATCTACATGATAGATACCTACATAAAATCTGGTCTCGAGTAATAAGTTTAAGCATAAGTACCTAAGCAATATTATAATGTTTACCGCATGTTTATTACATTTTTATAAAGTTTTATCAGAATACTTGTTTGTTTTCTTTCAAACGCACGGTCCAGTCTAAAGTCTAAGTTGTGTTGGCACGTCAATTTATCTGCAAAAACAGTCTCTATTGCAGAATATTTTCATAGTATTCAATTTCATTTCAAATACCTTATATTTACTTAAACAATAAATAAAGAGGTCGATACTTTTCATGCCGACGGTACACACAACTTTTTCAGGCGTATTGACGACGTAGTACTTATCTAGTATCTGATATTATTATTCGAGCCGAGTTGGCTCGGGCCCAGCTGTTCCTGCACCGAAAAATACTGAAAGCTGACCCAAACTTACCTAGCTGGGAAAAGGCTAGGCAGATTGATTGATTGACCTACTGTGAAAGCCTCGAATACATAAGCATAAGTTAGGTAGGTACTTATGCTTAAGGTTCTCCATGAATTACAGGATAATACATCCTAAAACCTCCCACGGGGACACAGCGGGTGCTTGTACGGCGTTCCATAGATGTCCATAGATTTCCATATGATTCTCGTGCCATCCGAAGCACGAGGTTACTCTGCACAATGCCTAGATTTACCCAATACCTACTCGCTGAATGCTCGACTTTATCTCATCTCATATCAAGAGATATTAAAAACTTAACATTGCCATAAAGGAGGAAAAAGTGAATATCCACAAAATTATTAGTTGTGGGTCAAACCTAGTTATACCTACCTCTATTTTTCTATTCTATAATCATTTGTTTGATGTGCGCCCGCGCAGTAAGGCGGCCCGTTTGATATCCCAATCACTTTGATTGACAATAAACGCGAAGCTAATTAAGAAACCTATTTTGTGCCACCGTTCAACGTGCAGGGACACTGGCGGTTACATTTAGCCGTTAAAAATAGTCCAATCAAATGTCACGCCCGTCAATAAATAGTTCCAATTTCGAAGACCAAACAAAAGATGGTACCCAAGCATTTATTATGACGTTTACAAGTAAATACGATAAAAATCGTGTGAGAAAACGTGTGATTTGCCTTGTTAGTATAAATACGTTTTTTTCGCGGTTGAAATAATATAATTATGAGTCAAAATTAGTGAGTAAAGTTTAGTATGAAGACTGCCAATATGACCAGGAATAAGGGACAAGTTTACAGTGTTGGAAATTATCTGATGACTGGCAAGGTACTGGGGAAAGGACACTTTGCGAGAGTTGAAGAGGCTACACATAGGATAATAGGAAAAAAGGTAACGAAAATTTTATATTAACTTCCCACCATTACGGCGGAGCTTCGATTAAGTTACAAGTCCCTTACATATACCTACTCATTAGGTAAGTATTCAGTCATCTCCACAAACGTCCGATAGTTAACAACGAAAGTTGAGATGATTCTTGAGATGTCCTTGGCCTGGTTTATTCAAACATCTCGTCTCCACTCAGCTTTAGCGGAGATGTATCATATTTGTATGTCGCGATCGAAGCGGAGATGTGAGCTGTGCCTCGCCGACGGTACAAAGCGGAGATGTGAGCTGTGCCTCGCCGACGGTACAAAGCGGAGATGTGAGGTGTGCCTCGCAAGCTGGTGACGGCACGCAGCGGAGACGAGAAGAGATGTGAGCGGCGACGCCGCTAGTTCCCCCTGCTCTAGTTCCGCCAGCACACATCTCCGCTCCAGCCTAGCCAGTTCGCATCTCCGCACAGCTTCGGTGGATACAACCTAGCTGAAAAACATCTCCTCATCTCCGCTTCGGAAATCTCCGCTTTGGTGGAGTCCGGGAAAAAAATTATCTATACCTTCTTGCTAGTTCACGAAAACTTTTCTGTTTAAGGTGGCAATAAAGATCATAGACTTGACGTGTATAAAAGAGGAGTATGCCCGTCGAAACCTTCACCGTGAACCGAGAGTGATGGCGAAGCTTCGCCACCCCTGCATCGCGGCCCTCTACGAGACTATGATGGTTGGCTGAACTTATATTCTATAGTTTATACACGTCCATAATAATAATTATGTCATACATAATATTTAGATACTATCCTAACTAATATTAGAAATGTTAGTTTGTTTGTTACGCTAAAACGGCTGAACGGATTTGAATGAAATTTGGCACATGGGTGGGCCATGATCTGGTTTAGGACATAGAATATTTTTACCCCGATATTCCCATGGGATCGAGACTTATGCGGTTGAAACCGCGGGGCGCAGCTAGTGAGAGATAACCTGCTGGGTACTTTCCTACAACTATACAGTTTTGTAGTACGTTTAAGAAAATTAACGCAGTCACATTCAAATGGTGTCGAAGCTTTTCTATCTCACTGGAACGCGCGCTCCAACTATTGTCTTCACGTAGTCTTGCGCCGAAGTGAGACGTGAATATTATGATACCCCAAAATCAGGTCTCGTTTTGGCTGTCGGTATAGCGGTGCAAAGGGGACACTCCACAGAGGTGAACCAGAAAAAAGTAATTTAATATTTTCGTTCAGCCGTTATGTAACGGCGCCTGTTAGAGAAGCCAAGCTTTAGTGGTTGTTGTAGCACGGGCCGCGCCTGTACGTGGTGATGGAGGCAGCGGGCGGCGGCGACCTGTGCGCGCACGTGCTGGGTGCGCGCGGAGCCGCGCGCGGTTTGCCGGAGCCGCGCGCGCGCGCACTCGCCGCGCAGCTCGTGTCGGCCGTGCGCCACATGCACGCTCGCGGCGTTGTTCACCGGTATTATCACCTTTTTAATACGCTTTAACTAAGTCTTGACAAATGAGTTTTTCTGAGTTAATCCGTGACATTACCGACATCATCGGTGAAGAAAAATATCGTGAGGAATACTGGACTCACACGGCGGTGCGCGGTGCCGTGTTTTACTCGCCTAAAACCCACCCGTGTCTTTCAGTTGCCTGTTGCCAAGGGTCCCGGTATCCCTTTCGGACATTCCTGCAGTAAATTAAGGCCTAAGGCTGCTTTATAACCAAAAACGAACGTCGCGTTCATAATGTCACTTTTCGTTTGGCGAACCGGAACTCGTGGTCGCAATGACAGACGGCACCTTCCGGTTTTCCGAACACAAAGTGACATAATGAACGCGACGATGGCTTTTGGTTTGGTGAACGCGGGGTCAGGACCAGGGCTTGGAAGCGGTACAATTTCGTACGCGACTGTCGGCCGCGTACGTACCACAAATCTTGTATTTGTACTATGGAAGTTATTTTTCTAAATTATTCTTTTTACTTGCTAAGTAATATCTGTTTTCTCACACTTACTTACGGAAATATTTGCACCAGTTGGATTTTTTTTTCAATCTCATGAAGCAATGTATTAGGAATTTGTTTCAAATCGACTTAGATTGTGATTGCATGATTGCGTGCATTACGCAGTTAAGAGTGCTGGTCAGGACTGATACAGCCTGAATATGGCCGTCCGCTGTATTGGTGGTTCTTAAACTTCTTCAACGGAAGACCCACGCCACATAGCGGTGCATTTTGATTTTTAATGAAACAGATCTGATCCGCACGCGGATCAGCCGTCGCGGTCGTTCGCCTCATCATTCCGAATCATTCATAACCGGAATTAATATTATTTCACAAAGAAAATTGGCATTTTTAAAGGTAGTTAATTAAAACAAAAACACATAAATAATTCGCCCGGAAGAAGGTAAATATAGAGACGTTTGGAACAAGGAATGACGAAATGCACCGACCGTAATGAAATTGGGATAAGGGTGAGACCATAATATCTTCCGCAACTCTACACCGATACAAATGTTATCTAGTGCCACAAGTTTGAATAATTCTTAAGTGTAATAGCTTGTATAGATAGGCAGAGCCGGTATAGTTCTATAATAACTTTAGCCGACCCTGTCAAAGAAGGGTCCGTAACTTAACTTCGCGAGTCATAATTATGTTCGAATAATGGAATGTCGACTGAACGAAGCAAGGTTTCAGTATAAACTTCTGTCATGTGTCAATTATTGTTTTTCAGCGATTTGAAAATGGAAAACATCATGCTGGACAGTACTAAGCAATTCATCAAAATAGTTGGTAAGATGTTTTTATTATTTTTAGCTACTGCCCGGTTATCTCAATATTCTTAGCTCTGTAGTCTCTCAAAGTTTTCTCCAAAACAGGCGTTCTTGTCTTTACGTCGTGAAGATTTTTCGATTTAAAACCTAAACTGCATACTGTCAGGGTTCTATTTTCCAAAACAAACAGTTTCATCGTTACAACTTTCGAAATCATAAATATGTACATGGCTTATAAATAAAAGCCTGCTACTGGCAACATTGCAGTGTGCATGTATTTTCTTTTTCGGCAAATAATAAAAAATGAAATAAAATCATGTCTCTGTTGCACAACTTTCTTTTCCATGAATAGGTACGGGGCTTCAAAGCACCTAAATAAACTGATGAGTAATTCAATTAACGAAACAAATAAGTGCCAGCGTTTTCGTTAGGTGTACTAACGCTGTTTATCCACCGCCACCGTCAACGAGAACGAGATGACGGCGCCGAAGAAGAGATACATACTATGGCCGCGTATCCAGTGCACACCACCGGACTACACGTTCACGCGGTGGACAAACGAACTAAAGTCCTGGGTTTGATTCCCAGGTCGGGCAAAGTGTTATTGGGGTTTTTCCATAAAAAAGCACGAAAAGCCGCTGGTCCTACGCCTGATGTCTCTACCCGGTTGTGTCAGATTTAAGAGTAGAGGCACAGAGTGCACCTGTGTAAGCGCACGCGCACACTTGTTGCACTATCCTAATATCTCCTACTTTCTTGGGCTTACACGAGGTTCCAGTCATGTGGGGCCGTTATGTTATGTCAACAATCATTGCGCGCCGCTCTATTCGATCCACCAGCACTATATCAGACTTGATATAATTATTATACTTTGGTTGTAGACTTCGGCCTATCAAACATGTGGAGCGGCGGGGCGGCGCTGCGGACCCCGTGCGGCTCGCTGGAGTACGCGGCTCCGGAACTGTTCGTCGACGGCCGGAGATACGGGCCCGAAGTCGACCTATGGAGCATGTACGCACATGACACAACTAGCTATCAACCAACATCATCATTCTCCTGCCCTTATCCCAATTTATTTGGGTTCGGCGCAAAATGTATTTTTCTTCCATACATATTCTCAATTCATACTTCAAGTACACCACTGGCCACGCCCCCAAAAAAATGTATCGTCAACCATTCTTTTTTCGCTTTATCGTGTTTAGATATCGATGCCTAACACGTCTGCGGAGTTTGGCTAACTAATTTAATTTGACCTTGTATATTTAATAATTTTGTATAATTTAAGCTGACCTCTCATTGTACGGGAAGCCTACACAGTGCGATGTCGGATTGTACTGGAAATGTATAGCTGTATTTAATGTGTCGTCCGGTGTACCTACGTATACATGGCTATGAAGTAGGCATGTATATGCTAGCGCCAATAGTACGTCATTGACATTACTAATTGGTTTCTAATAAGTATCAACTAGCTTATAATTGTCTTTCCGAGTTTAACTCGTCACGCCATATTCTTCAGACAGCAGCAGGCTCATAATAATAATAGCATTATTGGCTTTCAATGCGATGCGAGAGCAGTGGTAGCTCAGTGCAAACGGCCGCAATTTATATATTATTTCATCACCACTTCTCTCAAACCGATGAAGGAAAACATCGTGAGGAAACCGTGTGACATCTACCAACCCGCACTGGGCCCGCGTGGTGCATTACGGCCCACTCCCTCTCACAGAGAGGAGGCTCGTGTCCCAGCAGTGAAGTTATAGGCTGATTATGCTATGATGCGATGCGAGCATGTATGTATGTTGCAGAGGCGTGATCGTGTACGGCATGGTGACGGGCGGGCTGCCGTTCACAGGCGCCGAGGCCGGCGAGGGCAAGTCGCGGCCGCAGCTGCGCGCCGCCATCACGCGCGGCTTCACGCGCAAGCAGCGCTGTGCGCTCGCCGCAGTCACGCCCGGTTACTAACACTTTACTATATTAACACCCGGTTTCTGGAACGAAAATCAACGACGGTGACGTGTCAATGTTAATAGTTCAATCAATCAGAGCAGTGGTGTCTGTTAGTTTTCGTTCCAGGTACCGGACCTAGGTAAGTCACAGATGGTTGAAAAACCACTTTTGTATTAAATGATATCAAGTTAGTAATAACGTTATTCTTATTAGTCATCCTCATTTCACTCAAATACTAAATAATATAAATATTAAATTAAATAAAAAATGATGTGACAATTATTTATTAAAGACGTACAAAAAGAAACAAAAACGTTAAAATTATTTTTAAAGTATAAACTATTGTTTTAAGTTTGGTTAGATTATTGACATTTATTTCCGACTGCGACAGACGGGCGTTTAAAAACTTGAACGCGATTATATTTGAGCGTATATTTTAACGAAATCACAAACAGTACGATGGAATCTCTTTGGAATCACTTCACTCAGTCCATGAAAATTCAGAAAATGTTCGTATAACAACTCCAGACGGCGCGATCACGTGGGATCTGAAACAAACATATTTTTTCCGATAATAATTATGATCTAGGGAACTCGGAAGCCGTAAAACAGCTGAGAATTGGGTTCTTTATGAGGATGGGGTGTAACAGAATGAACACTATTTCAATGTAAATAAGCACTCTAATCGCGTAACACACTTGGAATGACAATTCAACAATATTCACATCAATCACATCCTCGCTAACCACATTCGTTTACGATACCAATAATAAGAAAGAATCAAGTATGGTTATTTTTGCTGTCGAGCAAACGAATGTTTCAAACATAATTATTATTTATGTATTTTGACCTCTTACATCTGTATTAAAGTAAAGTGATAATTTTCAAATTGTAGAAATTCTCCAGTCATTTAAAACTGTTAGTTCTAATCTGTCTCCATAATAACCCGCGAAAAGCACCCTAAAGGAATATGATTTTATTCGCAGAGTGCAAAGCGTTTATACAGCATCTCTTAGAACCAAATGTAGAGGTCCGGATGAAGATCGAGGAGGCATCTCGACATCGCTGGGTGCGGCGGCCGGGCATGAGGATGAAAACACACCCCTTCGGAGTCATCGAGGCAGCCGCCAACAGAGAGGTAGGTGCAGCACACGACACGGTACACGGATGACCAACATAGCGATAACCAATCTTATGAGTGGCAGCTGATTAATTTTAACTTTCCTTTATGTCCTGTACTGCTCCATATCTTTCCACTACTAAAGGTTCGGTAGCCCCCAGGTTTGATGTAGAAGCTACAGAAAGGGAAAGGGAAATCACAAGTGGTCACCAGCCCCGCGGCAGGCGCACTGGGCGATAGCGGAGGGCAGGTAATGCCCTCCCAGCCTCCTAACACGTAACGGGGGAGTTCTGCTTTCGCACTCGCAGCCCCCCAACGCAAGTGTGCGAAGGAACACCGGGTTGGTTTTAGTCTGTAGGAGTCTAACAGACCCCTCTGCCCACCCGGGGGTGGAGGACAGCCAAGAACAGTTCCATCCCGAAAAAAAAGGCTCCCAGGTGTATTCGCATACATACAACATACATACATTTATATCATATACAATTTAAAGGCATATTCGTTCGCAGATATACAGGCAAATATCAGAGCTGTGCTCGAGGCCGACGATGGACGTGGTGGCCGAGATAAAGGCCGACCCCTTCGGACCCGTGGGCGGCATGTACAACATCAAGACGCACGTGCAGCAGGCCGGCGCCGCGCCCGGCCCCGACCTGCTGTGGGGCGCCGGCGCCGCCTCGCCCGCGCCGCGCACGCCGCCGCCCTACCGCGCCAGCCACGAGCGCGACGCGCGCGTGCCCGGCGCGCAGCACGAGCGCGACGCGCGCGTGTCCAGCGCGCAGCACGAGCGCGACGCGCGCGTGCACAGCGCGCAGCCCGAGCGCGACGCGCGCGCACCCGGCACGTTGGCCGCGCGCGCGCCGCGCCCCGAGCACGCGCCGGCCGGCCCGCCGCCCGCCGAGCCGCCCCCGCACGCGCCGCCCCCGCACGCGCCGCCGCCCGTCAAGAAGAGCCAGCTGCCGAGCCCGAGAATGATCAGCAGACCCATCGGCAGCATGTACGGGTTAAAGAAACCCGTTTACAAAGTCTACGACAACGGCGACGGCGGGCTCCACCCGCGGCTGCCTAGCATTGACGAACATTCCAGCGCCGACGGCCATGATGCCAAGATCACTAGGAGCAAGACCATGAGAACACCGTGTGTGAGGAAAGTTAGCCTGGAGGATGACCGAACTATGAGGCTCGGCAGTTGTCCCAACAGGGTCGGTGATAAACGCGTGGAGTTCTATAGGAAGGCAGGGGATGGTCTACCAAGGTGAGGAGCATCTTCTATACATATTATTAAAGTCGCTTGTCGTGTGTCTGTCTATGTTGACCGCGTTGTTCTAAAACTGCGCAACGGATATTGATGCGATTTTCACCATCATTTAAAGAATTTATTCCAGGAGTTTGTATGTGTATGATACATTAATATTAAACTTACTATGTTTTGTCAACTCATATAATCCGTGCGAGCAGGGGCGGGTCGCTAATCCTAACTATCCTAATCCCAACTAATATTATAAATGCGAAAGTGTGTTTGTTTGTTTCGCTTTCACGCTAAAACGGCTGAACGGATTTGAATGAAATTTCGCACATGGGTGGACCATGACCTGGGTTAGGAGGACATAGGATACATATCCCAGTAGTACGTTCCCGTCGCACAGTGGATAGGTGGTAGCACATGAATGTTACATAACATAATCATGAGATCCTCATACTTCTGAAGAATTGAAATTTCTGGTATGCGAAACTTATCATAATAATTAGTACTATACTTTTTGTATACTCTAGTTTATTGCTATAATTATAATTACATTCGCTTTTTCCCGCGGCTTTGTCCGCGTGGATGTTGGATATCGTCACACGGGAACGTATTCATTCTCCATATCACCCCCTATAGGATTATTTTTGAAACAAAAAGTAGCATAAGTCGTTCCGCAGGATGCCATCTATCTCCTTGCCAAATTTTGTCGAAATCCGTGCAGTGGTTTAGACGTGAAAAGGTTCTCTGTCTGTCTAGACAGAGGTACTTTCGAATTTATAATATTAGTATAGATCGTATAGAAGTATAGATATTTGCCTATTATTGGCACTCATAGAAACATGTAATAATTTATGACAGTTGGCGAGCTAGCGGGTCGCTGGCGCCGCCACCGGCCAGAATCTTACTACAGAGCAATGCGTCAACCATCAAACGAGCCTCGTTAGGGTAAGTAGTCTGTGCCTGGTCGAAACCATAGCAGAGAATGGACTATGCGTTAGCCTCACAAAAGTGACCACTCTCTAGAAAGAGACAAAGCGTCTGTGCGGCCAATACCTGTCTCTTTTCTGCAAGCCTGTTATAATAAAGGCGCAGTGGTCCAATTTAAATCAATAGGATAAACATTTAATAATAGAAAAGTAGTTATAATATGTTTCTAATTGTTATTTCTAGACTTGGTTAATATATTTTTGACTCGGTTAATCTGTTTCTGGACTCGTTTAATCTGTTTTTTTTTGGTTAAATTCCGCATTGCACATCCCTCTTTTATACGGGCACGACAAATGATATGAAGTCGGGCTGTTAAAAGGTCACCACCAACGTTGCCAACTGCACCGTAATTACGGTGGAAACACCGTATTCGGCATTGATTCACCGTCTACCGTAGTAATTTCATTACGGTTTCAAAAAACACCGTAATTGGGCAGATGGAATATTAAATGTATTTTTGTTATCATAACATGGCAACATTTTAAATAGCAGTGAACTAGGGGGAATTCCTCAACCATATGTAGATAATAGTTTGAACCAATAGAATACGTACAAATTAAAGAGTTGCCTAATGAACAGACTTCTTAACCTTTTTTATAACCAACTTTCTTTATTCAGATGTACTTTGCGTAATTGCGTTGTAATAAATCTGCGTTGAAAGGGAATCTGTTTTACAAATAAATTAAAATGGAGAGTGATCATAGTGAATCTGATGGTGGAAAACATTGTGTCAACTTTCTGCCGTCAGAAGACATGCTTAGGAGACAAAAATACTGAAATGTATAAAATGATCATGATCACACAGTTATTTTGTGAAATTCCGACGAATTAAGATTTATGGAATAAGCGTTTTTTTTTTTTCAAACAACAATGTAAATTTCCACGACTTTTTAAAATCTACCGTATTTTTTTTAAATCTACCGTTTATTTGGAGTTCATCCATTATTTGGAGTTGGCAACGCTGGTCACCACTGAAGTCCGGCGGAAAATTGTGGAACTAGTTTTTATTTAATGCAATGACAAAGACGCCGCGTCTATCGGACTCGAGTGGTGGTGCGGACTCTAGCGTGTTTAGAAAAAATATCGATATTATAGGGAAACCTAGCTAAATTCATCAATACACAGTAACTAGTGATATCTGAAGGTGTCTGAAGTGCGCAAGTTTAATAAATTTGATTTCTCTCGTACACAGAAACATCGTGAGTCCACACTCGTCTTCAAATAGCCACTGCAAGAGCGAGAGGGCAATACCGGTATGTCGCATTTATAAAGTAAAAAGCTATATCTAAACGAGAAAAAATAATTAAAGAGACTTTAAGAAGACGCATCACTCATTCCTTTGTGCCATCTCTCTCTAAAGTCAAAAGTGTCATAATTACGCCCGGGTACAAAACATGAAAATGATTCGAATATATGGCCTATTGTACCCACGACACGGTTTCTTTACGGTACGGCGTACATACAAGCTTCCATGTTGACCGTGCCTACACACGGCAATCAAGGTTCGATCCCAGACAGGAATATGTAATTGATGTATACAAAATATTGTAAAACATTTTTTTAAAGAGTAATGGTGGAGTTCTTGCCCATTCTTCTCCATACGAACTGTGCCTATTTGAAATAAATTATTTGACTTTGACTTGACTTGGACTTAAATTATTTCATCACCTCTGCTCTCAAAACGGTGAAAGAAAACATCGTGAGGAAACTGGTATGTCCTAGAACCAAAAATTCGGAGACATGTGACATCTATCAACCCGCACTGGGGCCGCGTGGTAGATTACAGCTCACTCCCTCTCGCCGAGAGGAGGCCTGTGTCCCAGCAGTGGGAACATTATAGGCTAATTATGCTACGCTTATGCTTTACAGAAGCGGCCAATGCTGCCTCTACCGCAGGTGAGCTGGTACTCAACACGGAGCATAGGCAAGGAGACCACGCACCTACAACGACTCAGACGCACGGCGCCGATGAAGTGACCGCTACCATCTATCCAGCCCTCGTACCCACGGGCGATTTTTTTTCGGGCACTGCATTATCAACGCTCTGCTTAGCGCTGAGAGTTGAAAATCCAACAGCTGTATTTTTTTGACGCGCTGGTATGTACTCTGTTGGATTCTCAATGCTCGACTCAACAGACAGAGTTGAAAATCCAGTGCGCGATAAATAGTCGTCGCATTAAAAAATCGCCCGTGCGTACCTGGGCTTAGTGACCCGGCTTCCGATCCGACTGAAGGCTCATCTACTTTAAAATTGTGCTCTTTTTCACTGCATTCGCGCTAAAGCAAAGAAAGTATAACGTTTATTCGGACACAGTTTGTGAAACACAAAATACAAAATTAACAAAATAAAAAGTTAAAATAATATTTTAACAACAATAGTGTGTGCCTCACGGCTGCGCCAAAAAGGTTCATTTCGGCTTTAATGCCAGACAGAACGAACCTTCAGGGACAAGTGACGGAAAGTACAAACAGTTTCAACATACCTAGTACATATTTTTAATCATTATAAATAAACTAGTAATCAAAAAAATATATAACTACAAAAACAACAAACAAATGTCTCGGATCGGATCGGATCAATCTAATCGCTAAGAACAAACAGCAAAACCTGTTGAACAAACAGGTTTTGCTGTTTGTTCTTAGCGATTAGATTGATCCGATATCAAATTCGACTTCACTTTTAGTTCTTTCATTCGAAGTGAAACGTCTGAGCACAAAATGAATCAAAAGTGAAAAATTAATTAATTAGTGAACCGATCCAACATTGTTGGACTTCGGCACTCGGCATGGGCATCTTCCACTCGCCAACAGAATGATCGAAAATTAAAGAAGCGAACCGTTACTTCCTCCATAATTTTGTCGTGAGAACGTGGGAAGAAACAAAGAAAAGAATCTTCGTTTGAAATCCGCATATCATACAAAGGATACGCAATACACTCAAATTCGTCGATACAGTCCTTTCAGTTATTTTACCTCTGATTTTGCATCACCGGTTAGACTGGAAGCCGACCCCAACATAGTTGGGAAATGGCTAGGCAGAAGAGAAGATTTTGCATCACTGTCAAAATCACAGTAATCTTTATCAACGTTACAATAAGGTTGCTGTTGGGTTGCTAATGTTAAAATAAGGTTGCAGTTCGGTTGCCAACGTTACAATAAGGTTGCAGTTGGGTTGCCAACGTTACAATACGGTTGCTGTTGGGTTGCTGCAACTGGCAATACTATAAAAATTGCAGTAATCTTTATCAACGTTACAATAAGGCCATTCTCACACGAGGTGACCAAAATAAAACCAACTTTTAATGCCGAAGCAACCAATCGCGTTAGCACATAATATTTTACTATGGCAGTTCTCACACGATGCAACTTGTCGAAAACTAGTTTTTAAACAGCGACGCAACGAGCCTTAAGGTTCACGGTGAGATTTTTACAGATAACATCGGCAAGTCGCTCGGTCATCCTTGTCGTCAGAGCAAAAATAATATCAAAATTGATACAACTTGAGTTGCGCCATGTGAGAGTACCAGTTGCATCGCAGTTGACAACGCCCGTTGCCAACCAGTTAAGGTTGAGTTGCCGACACTCCGTTTAAGAATGATCAAAGGTTGCTGTTGGGTTGCCAACGTTACAATAAGGTTGCTATTAGGTTTCTACGACTGGCAATTCTATCAAAATCACAGCGATCTTTATCAACGTTACAGTAAGGGTTGCTGTTGGGTTGCTATCAGGCTGAAAGGACTGTATAATGGTAACTGAGAAGATAACAGCCACTGCTGCAAGCTCTGTGACTGACAGTGACTGAATACTAAAGACAGTAATGAATTTGAGCGTATTACGTATACGACATACTTTCATATGTGCGCAAATGCATTGGAGGGACGCGCAATTTTAAAGTAGACGGATCTACATCAAAGCTAACCATGCGATTTGTCGCTAGTGTGAAGCGGATCTTAGATATGGCGCACACTGTGCGACATGCGACTGCGACAGTCTACGGTCGACAATTTTCATATATTTTGTTCAAAGCTACGCACACTTGCCGTCGAGTTTTCAGAGTAGTAAATTCGCAACGACAGGCTACGAGTCTCTCGCTACTTGTCGCAGTGCCCAGACGCACGGCATGACATGTCGGCATGTCCCCCATGACAGGTCAGCGTCTTGTCGTCGAATTGTCGCAGTCACATGTCGCATACTGTGCGAGGTGGTTTAGTTAAAATTTTTGCGTGCTACCCTCGATGTAATGTTAAGCGAATAAAGCAATTTTACTATATTGTACTGTACACGCCCGACTTCCAACGAATCGATTTTGGACTAGTATTTTTTAACATTTATAATAATGATATTTACATTTTAAAAACTAAATAATAGAGTATTATGTTATGGTTGTGTATGCATGTATTTTATTGAAAGATTAATATAAGATGTGCATTACGTTTATTTATTTTTATTTACTTGTAAACTTAAGGCAAGCTACTAGATAATTGCTCACTATTTCACTGTTTGTTCGTCTTTACTCTTTTCCAAGCAGTGGGACTGTTACAGGTAACCTTGACACCAGGTTAAAACACTAGAAAACATAGAATTATCGAAAATAACTTCTCTCTACTATTATTCGACTTTCAACAACCCATTTTTAACCGTCTTAAAAAAAGGAGGTTTTTAATTCGTCTATTTTCCAGCGTAACATTGCGCGCTGCCGTAAAAAGAAATTTTTCAAACAAAAAAACCTTTTAACAAAAAAAAACAACCGGCTTCCAAAATAAACACTACAAAAGTGAAAAATTAATTTCGGAAGTCGGTGTCTTTGCTTTTCAATTTTCGTTTTTTGCCACCGACTTCCGAAATCAAAGTTATTTTACACTTTTTTTTTTAACCGTCTTCAAAAATGGAGGAGATTATCAATTCGTCTGTATTAGAGAGAGAAGGCTGGCCAGATTGATTGATATGCGTGAACTGACCGTGTCAGTGGAAGGGCATGTGCGACGGGTTGGCCATGGCGGCCAGGCGCACGTAGGTCGTGGCGTGCGGGCGCGAGGGCGGCGGGGAGTCGCCCGTCACCGGCTCGTTCTTGAACACCGCCACGCACTTCCACTGGTTCAAGTATTGCACTGAAATATACAAATTCGATATTTAATTTTAACTATGGTCCTTCCGCTTAAGGTGAAAGCACCAGAGTAACCCGCAAAATATAGTATTTACAAAATTATAAACATTTAAATCATCAATACAACTCTCACGTTCAAAAAACACTATAGAAAGACCATTTCATTAAATCATGATATTTTAGGCCAATTCTAACTTATACAGTATGTTAACTAACAAAGGGCGTTCCCGTTAACCTGCAATAGTATAGCATGTATACATGCTAAAAAAAATATAGCCACTCCAAAAAAAAAAACTTTTTTTTTTTAATTTGAGTCGTGAAATGTTCACAAAACGATTAAATTTAAACGTAAAAGAAACACTCTGTACACGCACACTTGTATTTCAACGTAGAAAAACAAGTGTGACAAGTGGGCGTGTACAGAGAGTTTATTTTCCGTAACAATTTAATATTTTTTGTGAATATTTTACTATACAAAAACAACAAAAAAAACATTTTTTTTTAATGGAAATATTTTTTTTAGCATCTATAGACGCTATACTATTGCAGGTTAACGGGAACGCCCTTTGTTAGTTAACATACTGTATTATACGTTGATATGCACATTTGTGGTGCACACATTTTTACTAGTAAATATTATTTTGAACCTATATAACCGAGCGGGCATGGGGCCTACCGCGGCGGGGCAGGAGGGTGGGCTGTACTCACTCTTCCACAGGCGCACGGCGCAGTCGTCGCCGGACGAGGCCAGCAGGGTGCCGGTGAGGTTCCAGCAGACGCGCCACACGCACGAGTAGTGCTCCTCGAAGGCCGCTACCACCTCGCACTTGAATCGCACGCTGGTACCGTTGTTGCCCGTGCCAGAACCGGCCGACTCGCTGCAACAGCCGGGATATAGCATTGAAAGGACATCATTCATTTTGGGCTAAATTATGAAAGTGCCAAATAAAAAAAATGATATATTCCGTTAGAAAATGTTATTCTCTTCACTTTTCAATATTGGGCCAAACCTGTAGGGCGATTCCCTGCGCTGTTATACGACTTTGAAAAATAATATAATATTAGTTAGGATTTATATCTGCAATGTATCATAATAAAGATTATTCTATCTAATTCTTCTGTAAAGGTACTTACGCGATAGGCTCAATTTTAATAATCCGGACGTCCTTAGTCGCGACAGCTAGTAAGTGGAATGATCTTCCAAGATTCGGAGCAAAGGCGATATCATTGACCGGCTCCTGTACTGAAGACAGGCAATCAGTGCGCGTCCAACGACGAGATGATTCACTGTACCTGTAGGTGTTAATGAGTCAGGAACTGGCAACACTAATGTTAAGTTGCAACACTGGCTAGTGAATTACATTGACGAATTTTTATAGATTTGATTAATTAAAGAAAAAAATTACATTGAAGTATGCAGATGTATGAAATATAAACACACAGCTACTTAGGTAATCTTTATTTTACCAAATTAAAAAATATTCCGGAAATACTGCCGTAATTAATGTACCAAATATTGTGAAACTAGCAACAAGCAAACTAAACTTTCAGTTGATAAACGAAATTGATCTTTAAAACTCACTCGTATATGAACACTTTTCCATTGCAAGCGGTAGTCTTGTCGCCTTGTACGGTGGCCGCGGCGTTGGTGGTGTTGGGCTCATCACTGCCCACCGCCAGCATTGGGGGATGCACCACTCTAATCACAAACACTTCAAATTAAGTGACCTGTAAAAACACTAGTAGACTTGCATACAAATTTAAATAACCTTTTTAACACCTTTAAGCCCCATTTACAGGGTGCAAGTTTCTGGAACGTTCTAGAGCAAAAATCGCATGCCATAAAGCAAGTTCAATTATTGCCATTCAAGAATTGCATACTATAGTTTGACCGGGACCACTGTTCCGCGCCCTAGGAATACGCGGCGAGCCGGGGGGCAGTGTTGACCAATGAGCGGCGGGCGGGACACCGACCGCGGTTGACGTCTCGCCGGACACATATCTAGGGCGCGGAACAGCGGTCCCGGTCAAACTTGCAAGCTGCAACTTGGTCAAGCATGTAATTCTGGAATGGCAATAATTGAACGTGCTTTATGGCCGGAAGAACGTCCTTTACACCCTGTTCCTCAGACCTCTATACAATAATTGAATGCAAGTTTTTCCAGTCAATAATTGCATAATTTCTTTGCAATTGCAATAACTTCTTTGTAAACAGACTCTGTGTTATTGCATGCAAGTATATTTTCATGCCAGAATTGAATGCGGTTTTATTGTACGTACTGTTTATAAGTACCTATACCAGTTTTGGACGACATCTAACTTGCCCGTATCGTGGAACAATTTTACGTGTTGTTTATACGGTGTCCGTCAATTGTTGCCTCAATTTTATGGTTGGCACAGACAATAAACTTGGACCATATAAATAAGGGTTTAGGGGTTGTATTTTCAAAAATCTTTCCGTAGTGCTCACTTTCGCTACAAAAGTAACTCTTGTGCAAAATTTTATGCTTCTGGTCCCAGCGGTTTAGGTTGTGCATTTTTCGTCAGTAAATGAATAATTTTTTTTTTTTTTTTTTAGTGTGTGTTCTTGCAATCTGTTCCTTGAGAACATTCAGCATAGGCTTAGGAATTGATTAGTTGTCTTGGAGAGCAGTCAGTCCAGTGACATGCGCCCTTTACGTATCGTGTTCCCTATAAATCTCTAGGGGACTTTCGTTTTAGCCTTTTGAATGTTGAATTACTATTCATTAAGTGCGTAACCAGTAAGTTTGGATGATTGTCTAGTCTGTTCCTGTACGATTTCATTGAGTGTTTAATTTCCTCCTGAACTGTTCTGATTTCAAGATCGTGGTGTAATTGTTGGTTAGTTATGAACCAAGGAGCATTAGTAATTATCCTCAGCATTTTGGACTGGAACCTCTGGAGTATTTCTAGGTTTGAGTTGGAGGCTGTTCCCCAGAGTTGAACTCCATAAGTCCAGATAGGTTTCAGGATACACCTGTATAAAAGTAATTTGTTTCCCAGGGACAACTGCGATTTTTTGCCGAGCAGCCAGTACATTTTCCTTAGTTGGATTCCCAGTGCTTTTCGTTTTGTGAAAATATGTTTTTTCCAGATAAGACGACGATCCAAATAAAGTCCAAGGTATCTGGCTTCGTTTGCTTGGGGTATCTGGACATTGTTGATAGACACAGGGGGACATGTGTCGCGTCGCGTCGTGAACGTCACCTGAACCGACTTAGTCTCATTTGCTTTTATCCGCCAGGTATTTAGCCATTCTGTGATGTTGTCTAGGGAGCGTTGGAGCATGTTACTTGCTTGTGCCGGTTCATTATGGGCAGTTAAGGCTGCTGTGTCATCAGCAAAAGTACCGATCACGACACCGTCTGTCATAGGCAAGTCTGAAGTAAAAATCAGGTAGAGTATCGGACCAAGCACGCTTCCCTGTGGCACTCCTGCATGAGTCCTGTGAATGTGAGTTATATCTTCTCCTTGCTTAACGTAGAAAAACCTGTCAGCAAGGTATGATTTTAGGAATATGTAATAGTTTGTCGGGAGTTGGTTTTTTATTTTATATAATAGGCCCTCGTGCCAAACTCTGTCAAAGGCCTGGGAAATATCTAGAAATGCCGCGCAGCAATATTTCTTATATTCGAAGGCTTTATGGATTTCTTCTACCAGTCTATGCACCTGTTCTATCGTGCCATGATTTTTTCTAAAGCCAAATTGGTGGTCAGGTATGGTTTTATTTTCTGCTATTACTATGTTTAACCGCTTTAAAAAAAGTATTTCCATAACTTTTGACAAGATGGGTAGTAGGCTGATCGGTCTGTAGGAAGCCATGTCTTCAGGAGCTTTACCAGGTTTAAGGATCATTTTAATTTGTGCTACTTTCCATTGAGGTGGAAAGATGCCTCTGATCAGTATGCAGTTAAACAGGTGTATCAAAAAGTGTATTGCTATTTCAGGTATTTCCCGAAGTATTTTTGCAGTGATTAAATCGTATCCTGGGGCTTTATTCTGCTTAAGGTTTCTAATTGTTTCCATAACCTCACGCATCTTGATCCTTTCAATCGGCAGGTCGAGTTGATAAGGTTCATTAAGGGAATTAATGAGTTCTTCACTGTTGGCTTTTGAGGCGTTCTGGGCAGTGTGCGGTATGAAGACATCGGCAAGATGAGAGGCAAAGGTTTCACCTTTTTCTAGATCACTTTTTGCCCAAGAGCCGTCCTTGCTCCGTATCGGCGGATTAGACGCAATGGGTCTTTTGAGTCGTTGGGTTGCTTTCCAGAGGGAATAGTCACTAGCAGCCGTAGCATCTAGATTTTGCAGGTGGTTTTGCACATTATCATCTCTTTCAGCTTGTAGTAGATTTTTAAGTTTGTCGGTTAGGTAGTTCAACCGTGTTTTGTCTCCGGGGAATCTAGTAGTTTGCCACAATTTACGAGCCTGTCTTTTTTCGGCCACTAATTCACGAATGGACTTCGAGCAGTCTGGTTGCGTGCTTTTCTTGGCAGCAGGAGTGCTCTCCCAAGCAGCATTTTGAACACACTCGTTGAAATGTTCAACCGCTGTCATAATGTCCTCTTCGGTTTTAAGAGGCAGTTTAGTATTTATCGTAGAGTCTACTATGGAACGGAATTTATCCCAGTCGGTCCTACGTCCATGTAATCTTGCAATAGGTTTAACATGTATGAGTTCCTGGGAAACATCTAGTAGGACTACACTATGGTCCGATGAAAGGTCTTGAAGGGAAGTACATTTGAAACGATTAGTAGGAATTCCCTTTATGACACTGAAGTCTACCAGATCTGGGATTTTTTTAGGGTCAGTCGGCCAGTAAGTTGGCTCCCCGTTCGATATTGTATCTAGTTGCAGATAATTTATAGCTGCCTGCAATTGACGCCCTTTGGGAGTTGTTAAGCGAGAGCCCCATTGAGTATTTTTGGAATTATAATCTCCACCGGCTATAAACCTTGGTCCTAGCGTTTTGAAGAAATTGATGTAGTCTTCTTTTTTGATCGCATGTTTTGGGGGAGAATACAGTGCAGTGACAGTCAAGTGACCCCGCCAATCCTCAACAACAACACTTGAGGCTTGTATCTCAGGGGTTTTAAATGGTTCGGCCTCATGGTGTTTGATGTTATTCTTAATAAGAATTGCGGATCCTCCATGGGCCGTACCATCCGGATGCATTGTGTGGTAGAATTTGTAATTAGGGATTCTAAGGTGATTTTTTTTCGTAAAATGTGTTTCAGATACCAGTAGGATATCAATTTTGTTTATTTTTAGAAATGTCTCTACTTCTAGGACATGGTGTGGGAGCCCATTGGCATTCCATAGGGCTATTTTTAATGAACTGAATGTGTTAGTTTGGTCATGATTTCCATTAGGAGATTTGTTATCGAGGATAATTGTTGCATTAGTTGTGTCATATTATTCATGATTTCTTTCATGTCATTGTTGTTTGTTTGGACTTTTGGTAGTTCATTTGTACTTTGCTTGCTAGCAGGTGCGTGCGCAGGTTTATTGGATATTAATGCTTGCTTATATGATGGTTGTCCTTGCTGCCTAGTAGTGTCCGCCTTGTCTGGGTTATGTTTGATGTGCCTTATCTGTTTTGTTGGTTGGGTAGGATATCTGATCTTCTGGAGCTCTTTATATATTGAGCAGCCTTTATAGTTTGCAGGATGGTTCCCATCGCAAAGTACACATTTAACTGAGTCCGACCTTTCTTTACGTTCGCACTTGGACAACGCATGATCTCCAGCACATTTTATACATCTGGCCTTCCTAAAGCAGTATTTTCTTGTGTGCCCATATTGTTGGCAATTGCCACATTGTGGAATTTCCCGTTTAGGTCTTGGTGGTTCGAAAATGACTCTACAGTGCAAAAGACTTTTGATGTCATAGATATTTTTATTGTTGTTTTTGGATTCTATTTCTATGAAGAATATTGGTAATGGCTTTTTGGTATTTCTTTGTTTGACGTTCCAAATATTAGTGACTTTATGTCCTTGCATTTCTAGTTCGGCTTTTATTTCTTCCATATCAGTGGTGGAGGTTTTTGAGGACAACTTTGAAGCAGCGGTCTTGTTTGGGCCTGTAGGTATAAAATTCTGTATTCTTTTCTTGCAAGTTTTTAACGATTTTCTTATATAATTCTGTAGATTTGGGTTGGATTCTTACTTGTTCATTACGGAGGACTTTCAGTTCATAGTTATCCGCAGCCACATCATCAAGCATTTTTAGTAATGGTTGGATATTGCTGACCCGGTCAACATATAAGGGCGGAGCCTTAGGAGGTTTTTCAACGGTTTCAGATATTTCACTGATTTGTGAATCTTGCGTATCATTATCCAGACCAGAAAATCTATTTGAGGTTGGTGTAGGTTGGCTCAGCCAGTAGGTATCCAGTTTCTTTTGTTTTTGGGCTTTGTCTATTTCAGGACTTTCGCGTTGCCTTTTTCTTTCGGGTACTTTTGTCCATTGCTCGCTACTAGCTGCAAGTGTACCCATTTCCGTATCAGCTGGTGTTAGGTTGTCGAGATTATTTAGTGACTGAGTTCTTGTTTTATCAAAGAAGGATTTGTGAAAGATTTGTTGAGTTAGTATTTTAGGTTTTTCAGGTTGAGAGAGAGTATTCAATTGTTCATTATTTTTCATATTGTTCCCACGAGTAGGGTCGATTAAAACAGGTCGCACACGGGGTAACGCCCATTCCCATGTGAAGGCGCTATACAACAATGTGAGCCAGGTCCATTGAGGTTGGCGCTAGCGGCTGATAACCCATCAGTCATTCATCCTATTGGCGCGTATCCCACCGTAGGATTGGGGTGAGTTTTTATGGAGGCTTTCTACCTCTTGGCCCGGGCGGCTAAGCCGAGACCCCCGATTTCACTTAAGGTGGGAGCAAAGCGATGTTTCGGGTTGCAGTGGTCATTTCCTACCTCTGCTAGTACACGATCGGGTTAATTTGCCGTCGCCCGAGACTCGACGTTGACCTTTTACGGTTGGTTTGGTCTCTCCTAAAGCAACCAACCCTCCTCCTTTTTCATACGGGCTTGTGGCCGTCATCGGCGAGTGGGAATTGAAAAGGGGGAAATGGGAGGAGCGGGGATGTGGATGGGATGGGTTTGGGAGAGTTAGTGAAATTCGGGATAGGAGGGCAGAGACAAGAATGGGGTTAAGGAAATTGAGGATGGGATGAATAAATGAATATCCGATTTTTATTAAGTACTTATGTAAATTAATGGGTTAATTTAAATGTTTGTTACCTGGACAAGGATGGGTTCCACGAGAGGCAACTTATTGACACTTTGGTTGGTATCTCATGTTGCAGAGTCCACTGTGCTAGGTTCATAACATCTGGAGCTTCATATATTCTAAAAACACGAAAAAATCAGATTATTTTATCATCAGACAGCGAAAGAAACACAAACAAAAATACATTTTAAGGTTTAGAAATTCATCATGTCCGTCTGACTGTTAGTAATATATCAATGAAAATAGGAATGAAGGTGTATAGTGACTGTGTACAGCTAAACAATGGTGTAGTGCGGAAATACAAAAAAAAAATGGTGTTCAATGAATCAAAGAGCAAAGATCATGATGGTTTCTAAGAGTTTTTGAGAAACTGGATATTTTCGGTTACAACCACAGAAATAACTTTGTTTTTTAATCATAGTTTTTACAAGAAATGTTATAAAATAAGACTTATTTTTGCAGCCGGTAAAACCAATTCGCTGCATGCGTAAATATTGATCTCGACTATGGTACCTTCACTTCACTGTTCATAGTCCGACACGTGCTTGATCGGTTTTTAACGTTGATTACATTTACGCACTAATTACCAATGCAGAACAAAGATTAGTGGTGATATGCAAACAGGGGGCCAAGTCTACTAATTTACAAATGTGTCAGTGGTCTCAGAATGATGAGTTTTTGACAGATTTATGATGAGTTTTTTACAAATGTTTCAGTGGTCTCACAATGATGAGAACTCATTGTGAGACCATTGACACGTTTGTAAATTAGTAGACTTGGCCCCAGGTTGATGTGAACATCTCTTACAAGTTGTCCTAACCTTATAATACCATCAGCAGAGCACGTGACTAGTAAGAGTCCTAAATGCTTGGGTCCAAACTTGACATCTGTGACCGAGGTCCGAGAGTCCACTAAGTTGGACCTCTTCAGCCACGTCCGTAATCCTTTCTCTGAACCGGAAGCTGCCGTGTCACCTGTGGAGATATGGATACATCAAACAAAAATACAATCAGTCATTTTTTTTTCCTTTATTAATAAAAGCTAAAATTCTTTATAATTTGATTACAAACTAGCCTAATAGACTAATAAGCAATTTAATTCCTTAGTACAGTACTTTTCAATCTTTTTGAATACGTGACCCCTTTAGAAATTAACAAATTCTGCCCTTGTGCCAAATTTCATCCAAATCCGTTTAGCCATTGTGGCATGAAAGCGTAACAAACAAACAATGGTGTACAGGTAGACCACAACCAGGGTTAGGACATAGGCTACTTTTCAAGATGGATCGCAGACAAAATCGCGTGCTACAGCTAACAGCTAGTAAATTAGTCAAAGTTGAAAATCTTTAGGTCCCAAAAATTAGTACTACAAGTTTACACCAAAAATAAATGCTTTGATGTTACAGATTTTATATACAAAAGTTACTTTTAATATACAAATAGAAATTCAAAGTCAAGAATATATTTTGATATTTAAAACAGTGAAATAGGCCATAAGCTACTATGTAGAATAACTATTGTTTATTAGTTCTAACCAACTTCCTCCCAAATAGCTGCGGTTCTGTCAAAGGAGCACGTAGCTATAACTTGACCAAACTCTGGATGTGCCCACGTGACCTTCCACACAGATCCATGATGTGCTTTCCAGCTAGCTGTGAGACGCCACCCTCCGTTACCGTCCGAGTCCCACACCTAGAACATTGTAATAATATATAATTTTAAGAATGTATAAATAAGAACCTCCTCCTTTATTTTGTTGGTTAATTAAGATACATAGATTAGGGACATCATGTTACATGCACATGATTTCCCTAATCTCTGCATCCTATTTTATGTTGGTCATGTCAATTTTAAACTTACCAAAACCAATATAATTTTGAATGCCTAAAAATTCCATTAAGCTTTAGAATATAATAATTTGACTTGCTAATGTAAAACCATAAAGTTGTAAATTATAAAACAAAGCATCTGCCGCTAGTTATTGTAAAAGAGTTCATAAAATAAGAATACAATGCTGACTCAAAGTCAAAAAGATGAATAACTACAATAAACTTGTATTAGTTATCTTATAGGCAGAAACTACACAAATTAGTTAACTATAATGATTATTCATTAGACATAGACATTATTTTGAGTAATTGTAGATTTTAATAGGTTACTGCTGTTTTGTTTGCTAACAAACCATACCTTTACATACTGGTCGCTGGAACAAGTGGCCATTCTCTCGCCATAGAAGTCGTATGCGACATCGTGAATCAAATCCTTGTGATCGGCGAATATAGTTTGTGATTCAAACAAATTAGTCGCAGTTAATTCACCCATTTTGTAGTATAAAGGAAATAAATTTTAATTCAAAACTACACTCTGTATCCTACCCTTTTTGCATGACTGCAACAAGATCAACTGTTGTAATCAACTGTCACTGTCAGTGTCAAAACTAACGTTTAGTTCAAAGTCTAGCAATTAATGGTATTTATTTTCTTTTCTTGGCCTGATAACTGACCAAAAATCGGTCGCATTCATGTTCAATCAGCAGCATTCGTCAAGAATTAAAAATGACAAAATACTACGTTGGCGATTAGAACTTTCTGAATACAATTTTGATATAGTTTATCGCCCTGGAAAGGAAAATATAGCGGCTGATGCTTTATCAAGAGCCAATGCACCTTTAGTAGCCTCTGCATACACTTCAGAAAATGCACTCAAAGAGCTGCATAAAACCTTGTGTCACCCTGGAGTAACAAGATTGCTTCATTGGGTTCGAAGCAAAAATTTAGCTTACTCAACTGAAGAGATAAAACGTATTACTGCGAATTGTTCTATATGTGCAGAAGTAAAGCCTCGTTTTCAACAAAACATTGGAAAACTAATAAAAGCAATGGCCCCATTCGAAAGAATATCGATAGATTTTAAAGGTCCACTTCCCTCAGATGGCACTGGGAATAATCGTTATATCCTTACAATTGTGGACGAATATTCTCGATTCCCATTTGCATATCCCTGCCCAGACTTGAGTACAAATACGGTAATTAATAAACTAACTGACTTATTTTCTATATTTGGAATGCCAACTTACGTACACTCAGACCGTGGTACTTCTTTTCTTTCAAAAGAAATGAAAGATTTTCTCCACCAGAAGGGCATTGCTACGAGCTACACTACACCGTACAATCCTCAGGGTAATGGACAAACGGAGAGATACAATGGAATTATTTGGCGAACAGTACAATTGGCTCTGAAAAGCCGTGATCTGCCTATAACCAAATGGGAGTCGGTTATAACTCAGGCTCTGCATGCCGTTAGATCACTGCTTTGCACGGCTACAAACAGTACGCCCCACGAGCGGATGTTCTCTCACGCCAGGAGATCCTCAAGTGGTCAATCGATGCCCACATGGCTAAACGTTCCAGGAAAAGCTTTGTTGCGAAATCATAATCGAACCAGCAAATATGATCCACTGGTTGAAGAGGTAGAGACTTTGGAGAGTAACCCTCAACATTCTCGTGTGCGTTTGAGCAGTGGTAGAGAAGTTGTCGTATCTAATCGACATTTAGCTCCTGCTGGCGAAACTGATGAAACTGATTCCAACGATGATGATGAGTTCATCGATGCCGTCGATGGCGATGACCGTAATACAGATGGCCAGGGAGGTACCGAGAATGAAATGGTCCAGCCA
Organism: Lithophane semibrunnea; assembly: GCA_947363905.1. Lineage (NCBI taxonomy): Eukaryota > Metazoa > Arthropoda > Insecta > Lepidoptera > Noctuidae > Lithophane > Lithophane semibrunnea. The sequence goes on from OX376205.1 coordinate 2,005,083, forward strand.
CAGAACATCACCACAGAGACTCTACGTCGTTCTGAAAGAGTACGACGTCCGCCTGCTCATTTATCTGACTACGTGGCACAATAAATACGCCCAGGAGAATGTGGTAATTATAATCTTATACTCCTTGGTATTGAATGAACTGTCAGTATTATTTTGTGTCATTGTATCATTTTGTTAAATAAAACCTAATGTTAATTCGGGTATATTCATTACTTCAGCAAGTAAAGTATTTATACCATTTGACGGTTAGACCATTATTTTAATCTCAACGTTAAATCGTCTAATGTATATCCTGGAAATTAATTTCAGTGTAATTAGAAAAAAACAGCATTGATTGATACGTGATTCTGATTACAACAACTTCGTTAAGTTTAGGTTCTCAATAATACAAACAGAAACCGTATTATAAAAACGAAACGTGGAATGGGGTGGTAAATACAAAATATTGCCAAATTGCATTACAGACCACAATTTTATTGTAAATTCCATATAAAAGTAAATTCCTTTCTGTTTTCAGTCTCAGTAACAAGCACAAACTAAGTACCTAGTGCTAGTACCTACGCTACGTAGCGAGTAGAATAGTAGTAGAATCGGAGTCTGGAACCTCTACCTACATCCTAATTGCGTAGGTAATGCACGATCGGTCAGGTTTGAAACAAATGTCTAAAACATTGCTTCATAAGTTCGAAAAAATCTGCTCAACAACGTAACTTACGAACTTAGCAACAATGGATTAGATACCTATTTGTTTCGAACCGATTCCAATTCTCATTGATCGTGTACCTCTTAGATTATAAAATCTAATCTACAGCCGGTGGAACTTCGTTGAGCATTTCCGACGTTTGGCTCCCAGGCTGGACCGGGCTGGAGCTGCCTTGGGGCGTCTCCTGCCCAATCTGGGGGGTCCAAACGCCTCCTGCCGGAGGCTCTACGCGGGGGTCGTGCGGTCCATGGCCCTTTACGGGGCACCGGTGTGGGCGCGTTCCCTTAGGCTGTGGCCAGCCCGCCGGTTGAACGCGTCCCAAAGGGTCATGGCCATTCGGCTGGCCCGGGGATACCGCACGGTCTCCCGCGAGGCGGCGAGCCTCCTGGCCGGATTACCGCCATGGGATCTGGAGGCGAAGGTCCTCGCGCACATATGGGAGTGGCGCGAGGAGATGAAGCGCCGGGGCGTAACTCCGCTGCCGCGAGAAATCGCGGCTCAGCGGACAGAGCTCCGGCAGGATCTCATGGCGGCATGGAGAGTGCGATTGTCGCAACCCAGTGCTGGGCACGCCACAATTGCGGCGATAAGTCCCCTCTTTGAGGAGTGGCTAGAGAGGCGCCACGGCGTCCTCACCTTCCGCCTGACGCAGGTCCTCACCGGACACGGTTGCTTCGGGAGGTTCCTGTTTCGTATAAGGCGGGAGGAAACGCCCGGTGTCACCACTGTGTGGATCGCCCGGAGGACACGGTGGAGCATACGGTGGAGGTCTGCCCCGCTTGGGTGGAGCCCCGCCGTGTCCTCTTGGAGGCGATTGGCGGCGATGACCTCTCGCGTCCGGCTCTGGTCCAGGCCATGGTACGGAGCGAGAGGGCATGGGAAGCAGTCACCTCCTTCTGCGAAGCAGTAATACTCGCGAAGGAGGAGGCGGAACGCGTGAGGGAGAGGCAAAGTTTGCGCCCTCACGCCCCTAACCGCCGCCGCCGCTGGAGACGCCCTGGGCGTCGGGAATCCCAGGCGGATTCCCGGCCACCATAGGCGCGGGCTTGCGGACGGCGAGCAATGGGTAGCTCGCCGTCCGATCAGGACCAGGCCCGGGTCGATGGCGCGTCGTGTTCCACGCGCGCCTCAAAGAGATGTCAGCACAATTGGCGGGGTCCGCTAGGACCGATGCCTGCCAGGGTTGCGGGTTAGTCCGAAAGGGATACCGGGACCTTGGCAACAGGCAACTGAAGGAACACGGGTGGGTTTTAGTCAGTAAAAGTCTGACACGCCCTTCCGCTCCACCCAGAGCGGGAGAAGTCATTGGATGATTTCCCAACCTCAAAAAAAAAAAAAAAAAGGTGTACCTACCTAGTGTGCTGCTTAGCCCATCATCACAGAGTACTTTTACTATAAGTATGGCCCAAGTATTATACCTATAGTGCTCTGTGATGGCCCATCATACAGGCGTAGGCGTGATGTTGTTTTTAAGTATGGATGCAATGGATCTATAAAAGATATAAAATTTATCGTCAATCGAACCAGTTTTGTGAGTGTTTGGTCACGTTAAAATCAATTTTCACGGTTCTGCGCATAAAAGCACCGCTAGTATGTAGTGTAGCGAATCGTGCTCTATTAACTTTCCCGGTTAATTAGAACACGCTATCATTTAGAATTTAGATCATCATTCTGATCTTACGTGCTCGATATTATTTTTTAAGAGAATATGATGTGTTCTCGTGTCGGCGTACCATTCCCTGTATCATGCATTCGTGCCGCGTGGCATGTATCTTGTGGCATTAGATTGAATCGTTTTATGGGAGAATTTTAGGCACTGAAGCTTTAAAAATCATTTAAATCATCTTTTGCCTTGTAAATCATTTAAAGAACGAAGTGTTAGAAGACGGTTTATTTAATTGAATCCACATTTACTTAATATGTAACTATTAACAATCAAATTAACAACAACAAATGCCAACAATCACAGCATTTGATTACAAATACGATAAAATGTAATTTGATATTATTTTCCACTAATAAAATACTGGTAAATTGCAGAAAATAGCAATTTCTCTAATGGCACAGTTAAACTATATAGGTTACAAAAACTTAATGCCAAGCAAATTCATTAATTAATAATATTTATTATTATTTGGCACTGTAAGTATTACCTTTTTTTAGGAATTTTGAGTTAATCCCCTTTTTATCAGTCACAAGTTCACAGCAAGAATTGAAGTGAATTTCATGGTTATCATTATCATTATTTTACATACAACAATATTGTTTTCTATTACTTATACAGAAATATTTGAGATTCAATGCATTTTGCTAACAGAATATCCTTTTAGGATCTAGAGAACATTATTAATTATTAGTATATTATAAACTTTATCATAATATAATTTATCTCAGAGTTATTTGGTGTTATGCAAAACAACTATTTTTTTGGAATGTTATCATTTTTGTGACATCATGATGACTCCAAACTATCAATTTCCATTTAACAATCATAAAAACACAATTCTGCCAGCTGTACTTGAATCAGTAAAAGATTTTAACATCTTGAATTTTGAAGATTCATTCCCAAGTTATAAATAATTATTTCTACCCTTCAGCTGATCAACTTCAAATGCAAGTTTTCTATTTGATTCAACTAAAGCATTTTGAATATGAGACATATTCTGTATTTGCTCACTCATGCCAGACAATTGTTTCTCTAAATACAACTTCTGCTTGGTTAGGGCCATCATAATATGAAGGAAATAGTTCCTGTTATCATCAGACACATCCGTAAGAGCCAACTTCACAAAATCTTTTAGTTCTTCAACAGCCTTAGGTTCCACAGCCAAAGCTGGGGTTGATGATGGCTTCTGAGCTGACAAATTGACATTAGAGCCTCGCACATCATCCAGACCACCATTTGCTATCACAGGTGAAGGAAAACCTAAGTTTTCTGTAGTCCGGTTATTTATAGGAGTTGATACTTTGCTTATGTTTTTTTCCGCATCCAATTGACGGTACCTCAAATCGTGCCTGTCACTCTTTCTTTCAAATTCTGTGGATTTGTTCCCTTCTTCCTCATATTCATTTGATTTGTCAAGACCCATCATAACAAGGAATGAGTCTGCTTTTGCGTCACCTCCTTGACATGAAACATCTAAATAATTTTTTGGCGGTGAATCTGACACAAAGAACATATCTGATGTTCTAGAACGTATTGGAGAAGACATTTTTAGTGGTGACTGAATGAACTCTGTGTCTTCACGAAGACTAATATCAGCTGATACCATCTTTCTTCTGATTGGTTGAAATGACACCTTATGGACCTCTTCTTCATGTCCTTTTAATACTTTAGAAGGAGTTGTAAGATCTCTGAGATCATACAAAAGCACCAGACCATTTTTAGTGCCCAAGGCAACTTGGTTTTCAGAATTAATTGCTAAGGAGGTCAAAGTGTATGAGGTTCTTATAGTAGAAACAACATTCTGTAATCTTACATCATACACATTCATGATTCTATCATAACCACTGGAAAGCAACACATCTCTATTTATAAGAGAGTACACAATATCACTGATGGGTGATGCATGAACATTTTCAAAGAAGGCTTTGTCTTTGTTGGTAGTGATATCACGAATCACAATATGGCCTTCATCAGTAGCTAGACCAAGCAAAGATCGACTCTCATGATGAAACTTCATTGCAGAGATACTTTTAGAGCAGGACAGTTTCACAGTTAGCACAGGAATGTTTGATACAAGACCGTAGATAACAGTATCCCCATTTTGCATAGATGCAGCAAGACTTGTGTTCTTGGCATTATAACTGACATATTTCACGCAGGACTGTTGTGAGGGAGTAGGGAATGTTTTAGTAATGTTTTTGTTCTTAGTGTCCCATATCATTACATTGCCACTTCTAGTGCCAATGGCAATGTTACGGTGGCCCTCTCGATGGAAGCAAGCCGACCAGGTGTCTTTCAATGGTATATGCTGAAGAGTTCTGATGTCATGGTCAGCTGGGCTTAGTATTTCCACTACACCTTTAGCATTGACCTGAAAGAAAATGGGTTGCATTTATAAGAAATATTCTTTTAGTGTCCGTTTGACTAACAGGAGCAAGATCTCGCATTTTCTTTATAATTACGTGGTTATACCAAGACAAGAAAAGAAACTGAATTCAAAGAAAAATAAATAAGTAGGTAATTGAACACTGCTTGCCCAATCTTATTCTATTAGCTGTCATTAACAGCCATTGTATGCCCTCGGACAATGTAGTACTTGGCACACCCAGATTATCATTGACCTATAGAAACATGCCCAGTCTAATGTGGCAAGGTTACCTAACACCTCTCTTTGGGCAAGTATTTCTAATTCAGTAGGTACTTATGACTAATTATTATCTTGTGAAATTTATATACATACCTGCAATAGATATTTGCTATCATCACTCCATGATATATCCCGCAATATACCTTCATAACACCAGTAAGTCTTTTTCAAATCCCAACTGTTAGTATCGTATAGGAGTAACCGGGAACTTATTGAGGAGAAATACATTGTTATGCTTGCAGTAAGGGGCCCGGTTACTACTTACGAGTACTTTCCCCACTATAAACCTATACTGAATTCATTTATTAAATTATCATCGTAAACAAAGTCGCCGAAAACAAATTGGAAACGTAAAATTTTGACAACTATACTGACCACATCACCACAGAATAAAAATAATATAAAATTATAAAACCCTATCGATATTCGAAACGCAGTATTGCACTGAATTTGATTTATTGTTCTGTGATTTGATGTTGTAACCGTTTTAGAAGTAAAAACACAGAGCACTATATAATACTGGAATAAAAAGGGCATTTGAAAAGTTTATCTCTTCTCTGACAAACTCAAATGCTAAATTGTGATAACATTGTATGTACTAGTGTTCGGCCTGTGATTGTGAAAGTGTAAACCGGCCCTAGTTTATTATCTGTGTTAACTTAACTGTCATCTGACGTGTACTTGACTTGTTTATAGTGCGGTGGCCGGGTTTTAACGCAATTATTTTAACTAATTTCCTGCATAATTGTAAGTATTTGGTGTATTTTTGCATTCGCTTTGAATATTTTGTCATCTTATACATAGACACACATTGTCGAAGGTCGAAATACACACATAGGACACAGGAACATGATAACCGTAATGCGCTAGAAAATCATACATTAAATTTATTTCAAGCTAGTTGCATTTATTTTCATCTGATAGATAGCTATTTCCTTATCCCATGAATGTGGTGTTACTGATAAGCCTGAGCCTAGAACCAATATGTTACTTATTGGTTTTCTTTGGTACCTGGAACTTATGATGCACAGACCTCTGTACAAAATGTGGCCTGGAAGTATCCCAGAATTATCTTCACCATGTTCTTCCATCCACTCCAATAATAGGCATATCAAATCAGAGTCAGTGGGTCATCTTCAGTGCCAACTTATGAGTACTACTACTACATAGATAGGTACTTACTGCTATAAAATATAGCATGTGTATTATACAAGCTTACTTTATAGAAGGTATAGTATATTACTACTATCACAATTCCAGCATATTACTATCACAATGAGTAACCAAACTAGAGAAGTCTGTATCTACCAATAAATATTATCAGACCAACAAAAATAAACTAATATAAGTACTAACATTAAATTTACAACTAGCTTTTACGGGCGGCTTCGCCCACGTGGAGGTCGGAAATCATCCCACGAGAACATACTACTGGAATTAAAAGTATTCTATGTCCCATATCCCATGTCATGATCTATCTAGACAGCGCAATTCCAAAAATTATTTGCACAACGCCATCTTTTGAGTGCAGTAGTAAACTCAAACTCTCCATTCCAAGCCAAGTAGTCGTTGACCAAGTGGAGCGATTTTAATTAAATAAAGACTTCCTCAAGATAAATGGACTATGACTTTAATCCCAATCCCTTAAATCTCTTGAAAAGAGTCACACAAAAATAATATTACATGGTAATTTTAAAGTCAACCCCTATTTTATCCTCTGAGGGATGGATTTTGCATTAAAACATGATTGGACTCAATTTGTACTGTAACAACTTTTAACACCATGTTTTCTGCAAATAAATATTATTTATTTATTTTAGAAAAATGCTGAAACACGTAACTCATGATTCGATACCAAAAGCATAAATTCTAATTTTCATAGCCCTAACTTACAAATTGATGGTTTCCCATGTAAACTTTCATTCCCTATATCCCCCCACAAAAAGTAGCCTATGTCTGTCCCCAGGATGCCATCTATCTCCTTGCCAAATTGTATCAAAATCCGTTCAGTGGTTTAGGCATGAAAAGGTAACATACAGACGGACAGAGCTACTTTCGAAATTTTTGTAGTAGTATTTAAAATATTAATATTAGTTTATATGAATAATATAATCTACACATCATCATTTATTTATATCAGTTTCTTTATTTTCCAGTTACATCCAGTCATCATGATCACGGACATCCAACTGGCAGTGTTCTCCAACATCCTGGGAGTTTCTATATTCTTACTAGTAATTCTTTATCACTACATCAACGCCAACAGCTCAAAATGAAGAAGGTATATAAGTAGAAGATGAAAGAAAATGATCTTATTTTTACGTAAATGTATTCTACAATCTTCCGCACTCATTTAAAGCCACATTTAATTTCACGCCAAAATTTTTTCTCTGCCTTCTGTCTTTTTGGTCTAGTAGTACTGCAAGCACGACTCAGCGTGAGGCCCTACGTTCGATGCCCTGAGGCTATAGACAAAATCCCTTTTCTGTAAGCATTAATGCCAACGGAAAGATCAAATTGTATGGAGTTGACATTAGCTTTAGAGATGTCACATGACTGCTGCTGTCAACTACATACAATTGATCTTTCCGTTGGCGTTAACGCTTACAGAAAAGGGATTTTGTCTAGGCCCCCTGGTAGAGCAGTGATATTGGGTTCCATTACGAATTTTCCAAGCAGCAGTTTTTTTTTTTTTTTTTTTGGTTGCTCAATTATCTAATAACCCACCCGTGTTGCTTCAGTACCCGTGTTGCCTGTAAGTTGCTAGAGGCCACGGTATCCCTTTCGAACTTTCCGCTCCCAGTAGCAGCCCGGAATCTGGATTTGTGCCTAGTTGATGGCCATAGGCTGGCCCCCTGTTACATGCATAACTAACAAAATGTAGGTGTTAGTATACACCTCTGCCCTTGCTTGTGCAGGTGTGATTTTAAGTTATTCTCATCATTTTGGCCAACTGGGGGGCCATGGGATTTGACAGTTGATCACATCACCACAGGCTCCCAGTACCCAACCGTGACTCCTTGTAGACTAGGGGCTTGTAGGTAGCTTCACGTTTCAATTATTGGGCAAGAATACGTGGCAAGATACTTTTTATGGAATAATAGACAAACTAGTCTCAGAGTAATCAACATCTGCAAATGCAGATAATAACAAAATCGCTTTTACTTATTGATGCGAAAATTGTCGAGTGGAATAATAGTATACTTTTTGTTTCAGGTAGGATTCAACATGTCAGCTAAAGCAATGTAATAATTATATTCCATCTAATGTTAAGATGTAAATAAATTAAGTGTTCTTACTGACTTTGTCCTTTTTACTGTAACCTAAACACGGAACACCCTTTTCATTTAGTTGGTAAGCTTATCTATAGTAGTATAATGTAAAGCTGAAGCAGAAGTCTAATTTTACCAAAACACTGAAAAGTGTTGCAGAGCTTGTGGGGCTAAGTAATAACAGCCGCGCGGGTCGATCGCTTGCCGGGGTTGGTCCGTGGATAGGTGACCATCTTCTCCATCAGCTCCTCAACTCCTCGCTGTCAGCAGGAAAAGTGCCCAAAAGGCTGGCAGCATTGCCACGTTGGATGGCCATGCTCATTCTTTGGCCGAAAAATAGGCCAGCCCTCCGGTCACGTGAAACGTCGACCAACCGCTTGGCGATATTTTGATAGACTAAGTGAGCACTTGGATCCCATGGGGCCCCAGTGTCCCAAACGGCTCGAACATATAAGTCCCAATGAGATTGGAGTATTTGCGCTGTTAGAGGTTTTCCACACCTGCAGCAGCAGCCCCAGCACAGCCTGCCGTGCTAAGTAGATGGGATGGCGCAAGGGTGTCGACACACGTTGCATCCTACACCAAAAACCTACCTACCCCTCCAAGGCATTATGGTCATTCCGTTTGGTCTAATCGTCACGTGCCCAGCCATTGGGTTCTAAAACGGCTGGCTTCCCGGCGGTGACAAGAGCACGAAAGATGATGACATTGATGCTGGCGTGCCGTGCTTTCTGGCCTGCGTTCTTACTGCAGCATAGGCCATGGTGACCGGGGCAATACCTTCACCGCATTGGCAACGGTGCACAGCCACACAAGGAGCGCCCAAGGTGGTGTCGTGTCACCCAGCATAGCGCTTATATTGGGTGCCGGTAGCCTCTGAAACCAGAGGCCTGACTCCCACTCACCCACAGCCAGCAGACGGGCACGCTTCGCATTATTAGTGGAGGTAAGATTATTCCGTACCAACCTGCTGAGCGGCTCATCCCATCAAGATAGGTTCACGTTCTCTGCATCGACTTCAGTATATTTCTTAAAATAGCAACATTGGCAACCACAGAGTTCAATATATATTGTTGGCAACTTTGGAAATAAGTGTTTAGTCTATGGTTAGAACTGAAACTGACAGCAGATAATGAAAATGTTTTGTTTGATAAATTCAAATAAATTGAAAACGAATGATTCGTTTCGACTTTTCGAGTCTTGATACAATAAACAAAGAGTTAAAATAACAAGAAAACACAGGTTTGGTTAGCAGTGCGAGAGCGATTTGTTTTGAAATCATTTGAAACCTTGCTTATTTGTAGTTTGTGATCATGTCGAAAGATATTATAAGCCGTGTTCAAAAATGTATTGAAAGTGGAGGTATTATTTTCATCGATTTTTTTTTATTGCATGGTTTCCATACCCTACTTGGAAAGATTTTTAAATGACAATGATATTTGGCAACAAACAGTCTCTGCTCAGCTGTGGGAAAAAAGTTATAGGTAGCGGTTTGAGGCACAGAGCACTATGGTCTGAGGCTAAAACAAAAACAAAGCAAAATTTATGTTGTGTAACTGTGCGTTTGCACTGGCGAAACATTCACAAAAAAATCATGTTGTAATCTCTATTTTCTGTCAATGTGTCTATCAACATGTTTTGTTGTAGCTGCCCGCCCTGGCTTCACACGGGTACCACTAAGTACTAATCTACGGCGCACCTACCTATCTACCCTACCAGCCTATCAACCCATCTACCTACCTACATACCTACATACAAACCTATCTATCCTAAAATCCTTGTCATGGGCTAGTTATGTCGTGACCAAGGGAAATAGGGATTCATTTTTTATAGATGTAAAATGTATATTTATTGTTGGCATACCTATTTATGTATAAATAAATCATTACAGAACAGCTCACAAGTGCCCAGACTACCGAGGCTACTCTCTTTTCGACACTTGCAGAAGTAACTGTTCACACCTCTGATCTCACAAGTGAAGCAACACATCACCCTTGCACGCCACAAGGTACGTATAATATACTAACAATGAATTTGACCAGACTTTTTAACCAACTTCCAAAGAGGAGGGAAGTTCAAGAGTAGTAAGAAGTGAGTGAGAATGTATGTTCTTCAATATTTTCATCAATTGTTGAACGATTTTGAAAATTCTTTTTTCATTTTGTAGTCCAAGCTTGCAAGTGCAAGTGGTCCCTATTAAATGCTTAAGTAGTTTTTGAGTTAGCTTCAATACTACTTATATTTTCCCTCTTATTAGTCTTTATGCATGATGTTATAACAAGTTCCTGTCACTGTTATTTACACAGGTCGAAGTTGGTGGCAAAAAACGAAAATTGAAAACCAAAGACACAAACTTCCGAAATTAAAGTTATATTTGAGACAGTAGTGTTTTTTTTTTAGGAAGTCCGATTTTCATCTAGTCGTAAGCTGCAAATAAATTTTGATATTTTGACAGATTTTCCATACAAACCTATACAAACACTGCCAAATATCATTAAAAATATGTCAAACTTTCATATTTATTCTTCAGTAGTAATCTGACCATTGAAAAATATTAGTAGTATTTATTTCACATAACATCATACCTTGTTTCTCAGAAGGGTGAGGCAGAGAAGTACCTATAGGACACCCATCTTTCGCGAATTATTATTTAAATCCCATGTAATAGGGGGGTCTATTGCCATCAACTTGGCTACAAATCCAGACTCTGGGCTCAGGGCTGCTACCTACTTGGAAATATTTAGTAAACATATTTGTTTTTTAAGTAAGTATAGAAAGGTTTTGTAGTATAAATTAATATTTCAGGTACTTGATATAACATTATTCACCAAGTGATTGCAATTGATCTTCATCTCTTAATACATGAGATATTTGGATAAGTAGTCTCTAATTCTGCCTCTACAGTCTAAAACTTTAATGTTTTCTTTTTACAGCTCATGCATCACAATCTGAAGAAACTTCGATGACATCACAGGAGGTAAAGTTATATAAAAAGCTCAGAAATATGCAGTTGAAATTGAGGAGATGCAAGAAGAGAGGAAGGGAACATCTCAAAACTTTGAAAGTGGCCCAAAATATTATGGCAAATAAAGCATTTATGGAATTGGTTGAAAACATGACCAGTTCTGGAAAAGTACTAAACCTATTACAATCCAGGAAACAGAAAAGAAGCAGAAGGAGTGGTAGGTTTACCTTTAATGAAAATATTACATCTTTATCAATTTACACACAAAGCCCAAAAGCATACCAGTATTTAACTAAGATATTTCTACTACGACGTGACTCACTGGCGAAAATATGTTGTATAGGTACCTGTGGCACAGGTACCTATACAACATAAAAATATTCACTACAAAACATGTTGGAATCTCCATTTTCTGTCAATGTTCCATACAATTTTTGACAGGAACTAGACATTTCAACATGTTTTGTTGTAAGTTGGTAGGTAGGTAGGGTAGATAGGCAGATAGGAAGGTAGGTAGATAGGTAGGTGCGCCGTAGATAAGTACGAGGCATGCCTTTTAAGTTTTGTTGTTTGAAGAAGAAAACACAACTAGAACCTTATAGTACTTTTTATTGTTTTTCAAAGTATTCACCACGTAGCTTAATACACTTTTCCATTCGCTCAAACCAGTTATTATAACATTTATTCCACTCTAAAGTGGGGGTGTTCAAAATGGCTGACTTGAAAGCGTCGACTGCTTCTTCACCGGACTGGAACCTTTGACCACGAAGACTTTTCTTAATTTTAGGAAATGTAAAGAAATCGTTAGGGTGTAGGTCAGGACTGTATGGAGGATGGTCGAGAATTTCCACATTTTCCTGCTTCAAATACACAATCATTTGACGAGCGCTGTGTGAGATTGCGTTGTGGTGCAGGATGATGCGTCGCTTTGAGTTAGTATTTCGAAGTTCGGCGATGACTTGTGATAAACAAACTGTGGCATACCACTCTGCGTTAACCGTTCTACGATCTTCAAGTGCAATAGTCGCAACATGGCTGGTTTTTCCAACGAACGTGGCCACCATCTTCTTTGAAGTGCTTCGAGAACGAACAACTTTAGTCGGCTTTGGGTCGTCTTGAAAGATCCAGATTGTAGATTGTTGTTTGGAATCAGGATCGTAGGCATAGATCCAAGATTCGTCACCACTGATGATATCGTAGACGTGATTTGACTGTCCTCGGTTGAACCTTTGAAGAGTTTTCTTACACCATCTGATGCGGGCCGCCTTGTGATCGTCGGAAAGCAGATGCGGTATCCAATGGCAAACTAGCTTTCTCACACCAAGCGCTTCATGCAAGATCTTCTGAATGGTTGTCCCTGAGATGCCTAATAGAGCCTCTATCTCTCGATACGTCACATGACGATCTTCGAGAATTAGTTGTCTCACAGCAATGATGTTATCTTCAGTGAAGGCGGATTGTGGGCGTCGTTCGCGAGATTTGTCACTAACACTAGTATGTCCACGCTGGAATTCTAAATACCAGCGTTCGACAGTCCGCAGACATGGGGCTTCATCACTGAACACAGATGTTAGCTCTTCAAAACACTGAAGCCTTGTAAGGCCTCTTCTAAAGTTGTAGAAAATTATTGCACGAACATTTTCCTTAGAAAGATTCATTTTCGTACGAAACCTGACAGATTCCAATCGACGCTGTGACTAAACAATAGCATTAATCCTAATACTTTCAACTATTTTGAGATTCTAAATTTAAACACATTCGAATATAGAACAGTTCCAAATTCAAAATTGCCGGGAAATATGGAAACGACAGAACTTAAAAGGCATGCCTCGTACTACCTACCTACCCTATCTACATACCTACCTACTTGCATAGGTACCTAACTACCTACCTACCCTGCCTATCTACCCATCTACCTACCTACATACCTACATACAAACCTATCTATCCTAAAATCCTTGTCATGGGCTAGTTATGTCGTGACCAAGGGAAATAGGGATTCATTTTTTATAGATGTAAAATGTATATTTACTGTTGGCATACCTATTTATTTATAAATAAATCATTACAGAACAGCTCACAAGTGCCCAGACTACCGAGGCTACTCTCTTTTCGACACTTGCAGAAGTAACTGTTCACACCTCTGATCACACAAGTGAAGCAACACATCACCCTTGCACGCCACAAGGTACGTATAATATACTAACGATGAATTCGACCAGACTTAACCAACTTCCAAAGAGGAGGGAAGTTCAAGAGTAGTAAGAAGTGAGTGAGAATGTATGTTCTTCAATATTTTCATCAATTGTTGAACGATTTTGAAAATTCTTTTTTCATTTTGTAGTTCAAGCTTGCAAGTGCAAATGGTCCCTTATAAATTGTATTAACTATGCAGTTAGCTTCAATAATACTTATATTTTCCCTCTTATCCTTCCGACTGTCGAAAAGTCTTTTAATAGTCCAGGAAAATAAGTCAAATTTGGGCAAGTATTAAAAAATGCAAATAATTTAGAATTATATATTTATCAATAATTTATATACTTTATACGGCGTGTTTTTAATCGGGACTATAGGTTGACCTCGAATGATACTCTAAATAGTTAAACACTGTGCGCGCTCTGCCCTCTATCTCGAAAATGGAAATCAAGATATAAAAAAAATGTTTAGACAAAAGTTGTTGAGAATTTAATCCTCAACAATATTTATAAACATACAAATAGCATAAAACCCATCGGAAACGAGATATTTGCAATAAATGTGTAAAAAAATCGTTTTTTTGACCTTTGACCTTGGAATATCTGTTGACGCGGACCCTACGATAAGTAGGTTTTGAGAGAGAGAAGTTTTAGGCTGTCAAAATAAAGGTTTATACAAGTTTATAGCTAACTATCTCTCATTCCGAGGTGAAACCCTGATTTTCCTGGACTATAAGATATATAACAATTAAAATTCTATTGTCTCGTTAATGACAGTTGAACTATTATTAGTCTATAAGAATGATGTTATAACAAGTTCCTTTCACTCTTATTTTAAGTTATTTTTCAGACAGTAGTGTTTTTTTTTTTGAAGTCCGGTTTGAATCTGGATGTAAGCTGCAAATAAATTTTGAAATTTTGACAGATTTTCCATACAAACCTATACAAACACTGCCAAATATCATTAAAAATATGTCAAACTTTCATATTTATTCTTCAGTAGTAATCTGACCATTGAAAAATATTAGTAGTATTTATTTCACAAAACATCACACCTTGTTTCCCAGAAGGGTGAGGCAGAGGAGTACCTATAGGACACCCACATTTCGCTAATTATGTTTAAGTCCCATGTAATAGGCCCCCCCTATTGCCATCAACCTGGCTACAAATCCATACTCTGGGCAAGAGTATTTTTTAGTAAACATATTTGTTTTATAACTTACGTATTTTACTTAAGTATTAGAAATTAAAAAAAGTTTTTGTAGTAAGTATAAATTAATATTTCAGGTACTTACTTAATATAACATTATTCTCCAAGTGATTGCAATTGATCTTCTTCTCTTAAATATTTGAGATATTGGGATAAGTAGTCTCTAATTCTGTCTAAAACTTTAATGTTTTCTTTTTACAGCTAATGCATCACAATCTGAAGAAACTTCGATGACATCACAGGAGGTAAAGTTATATAAAAAGCTCAGAAATATGCAGTTGAAATTGAGCAGATGCAAGAAGAGAGGAAGGAAACATCTCAAAACTTTGAAAGTGGCCCAAAATATTATGGCAAATAAAGCATTTATGGAATTGGTTGAAAACATGACCAGTGCTGGAAAAGTACTAAACTTATTACAATCCAAGAAACAGAAAAGAAGCAGAAGGAGTCGTAGATTTACCTTTAATGAAAATATTACATCTTTATCAATTTACACACAAAGTCCAAAAGCATACCAGTTTTTAACTAAGATATTTCTACTACCAGAATCTAAAACTTTGGATAAGTTTATCCAAAAAATTGTCGTTACACCAGGCATAAACAAAAACGTGTTAAAAAACTTGAGAAATAAGGCGAAAACGATGTTCGCTAAAACCAGGCTGTGTGTGCTTCTATTTGACGAAGTTGCCTTGCAGCCAACCATGCATTACAGTGTGGTAGATGGCAAAATATATGTCCTTAAAGAAGGAGGAAGTTCTTTGAAGTTCGCCAGCCATGTTGTTGTATTTATGTTGAAAGGGCTTTTTCAGAATTACACGCAACCAATCGTTTACGCATTTTCCTCTGAACCAACTTCACCTGTTGAACTCAAAAAAAATCTACAGAATATAATTAATGAAGTTAGACGGGCTGGATTTGTAGTTGTAGCAACCGTGTGTAAACAAGGAATTAATAATCAAGAAGCTATTGAGAGCCTAATTGAGGACACCAGAGAGGAAAAGTTAAAATCTGGAGAAGAACATAAATTAAACACATTTTATGTAGGAAAGTTAGAAATTATACCTCTATATGACCCTCCAAATTTATTAAAAGACTTGAGAAACGGTTTACTGAATACGCCACTTCAATATGAGAACAAAGAGGGGGAAATATGCATAGCCAAGTGGGAGCATATCCAAATGCTATATGCTGTAAACCTTGACTGTCCTGAAGATTACAGACTGCTCTACAGATTAACTGACCAACATGTGGTGCCTGGGAAGATTAACAAAGTGAAAGTCAAATTTGCTAGCCAAGTATTCAGCCATAAAGCTGCATCATATATGTACTCCAACTCATGTATGGATTTCTGTTATTAAATTTCATTGAACTTTATATTCTTCTAAACTATTTTACAATATTAATATTACATTATTATTTCAGTACATGGAAGTCTGCCTCCTGAATGCAAGAATTTCGCTCATTTGATACTGTTAATTGACAATCTTTTTGATACCATGAATGGTAGCCCAGGGAGGAGAGAACTTGATTGGAAACCACTACTAGGTCCTTTAATACCGTCACCACGTTGCCCACATCACAAGAAGTGGACAGAAGCGAAAAAAGTTTTTAGAAGTATGGAATTATTAAATAGTAATAACATATATGTTCCCACAATACAGAAATATTTGTGGAATATTGAAGGGTTCCAATATGTATCAAGAAAAATGGCACTTAAATATGGAATAAGTTCCATTTGGACTAGACGTCTAAACCAAGATCCATTGGAAAAGTTTTTGGGTCCATCGCTGGTCGTGGGTGATGGAATAATAACCTAAGGCCAGCCAGAGTAGAGAGCCAGAGAGGAGGCCTTTGTCCCAGCAGTGGGAACATTACATATAGGCTCATTTTGCTGTTATGGCAAAATATCTTTCCACACAGAATCTACTATGAATAATTAAGAAATAAAACATGATTTTCAGAAATACATATTTCGATTTTTTTAGATTTTTTTTCATTATTGTATAATTTCTATTGTAAGAACATTGTGTTGTATCTACCAAAGACATTCATCAAATGCATTTATTGAAACTCTGGGTTGTAGAGTGTGTTTCATCAAATAGTTCCTCGGTAGTAATGATGGCTTGACTTGCTTGAGTTATAAAATGGGCCTAGTAGCTCCGTAGTGGCATAGCTGATTCGTATTGGTCCTACAACAGTAGAGCCAACATTACTGCATAGGAACTATTTGATGCTCAGACTAAAGATTTGATGAAACGCACTCTACCGTTGTACGGAGCTAGTTATCAGAAAAATTAAGGCGGTAAGCAGCTTTTACTTATTTCGAGACAACTCCAACAGATGGCGCTACACGTCACTTTTCATGCATTTTGTCTGTCGATGTTGCCATCAACAAGGCGCGCCATTGTTTTTTAAAAACGGACCTATTAGTTAGCTACGTCGCGCAGCCGGTTTACTAATATTTGCCATAATTTCATATGCCATAATTTTATATACCATAACTTCACACGCCATAATTTCATTAGAAATAACGCTTCAGTTGCCATAATCGTCAAATGACATAAAATCATTTTCCCTAATTTCATTAGTCATAATCGATCAAGTGTCATAATATTTATTTGCTAAATTTTTTAGGGCATGTAATATCGGAAGGTTTTCAATTCCGATACTGATTTCCGATATTAGATATCAATATCGGAATTTCGTTACTTCTTTAAAAATTGCACAAATTCGGTATGAGGTTGGATTGAGTGCACTAGAAAACATTTTTAAATTGTATTCTTTAATTAAGTTCAAACATTAGTTGTTTTGTTATAAGCATGCCCACTGTAATTACTGTATTTACTATTTTATGATAACCTTTCAATATTATAAATATACTGCCCATTTTATCATGCACTTAATTTGTAACTTTTGTTATTTCAATCAATCTAGCTTTTTCACAACTATGTTGAGGTCAGCTTCCAGTCTAACCAGATATAGCTGAATACCAGTTTTACATTTATTTACATATAGCGACTGCATAGCTGATTTCCACAACCAAGGAACTTGCAAAGACTGGTTGAGACTTCTGGACTTCTGACTACCCGTAACGACTGGCAAAGATCTATGAATTAAGAGTGAGGCGTATTTATCATAACAGATAGAACTAACAGATATTAAAAAATAACAGATAACAATTGTTCTTAACAATAAAAGATATCTGTTACTTAAAATAACAGATCCTCAAGACTTACCGCGGCTGTTACTGTTAAAACTTCCGATACGATTTTCGACTTGAAACCAAAAAAATAAAGAAGATATTCAATTGAGATTTCAATAAGTATTTATCGTCTGTACAAAAATAACAGGCTGTTATTTAATAACAGATATTTGGATCTGTTGTTTTTTTGTAACAGTAACAATGATATCAGATATCGTGTTTAACCTGTTAAAATCCATTTCTACTATGAATGACAGCCGGTACCAACTGCTTATCGTGCCATTTTATGATCATCCTTCAATATTATTGCCTATTCTCACACATATTTAGTTACTATATGGTACTTAACATAACTTAACATGCGTGTATTCTTCGAAGTGTTAGGCACCCACACACACCCACATTTCACCAGTTTAGCTCTAGTTCCATGTAAAAGGGGACAAGCCTATTGCCATCAATCGGGCTGTAATCCAGACTCTAGACTGCTACTGAGTAATTCCAGATGGAAAATCTGAATTGACCGTTCCGATTGAGACAGATTTATTGATGTATTTAGGATCTCCAACAAAAGATATACACAATACATGACACATAAATAAAGGGAAGGTAATCAGGTATTAGGTAGGTGTACTCCTTCACTTATAGGAGACCACAGCATGCACAATAAAGTTAAAAACTAAGGTAACAAAATTAAAACATTAATACTTAGTAGGTAAAATCTGGAAAAAAAAATTAAAAAGTTTTTTAAAGGATATAAAGGTATGAAAATAAAACATTTATAGATAGGCACTTAAATTAAATTAGATCTAACAAACACTTATTATATTTAGAGAGAGACTCACAGGTGTCTAAGCTTGTATTTTTACACAGATAACACTATTATTGTTCTTGTATCGCATGCTTAGCGAGCTGGCAACGGGAATACGGTAGCGCGTTGTCGCGCTCGGCGCTACAAGGATCTGAAATATAGGTTTAATTTAAAATTCAAAATATAGAAAAAAAAATCCGATATTGGATCACTCAGTATCGGAATTGTAATATCGGAACTTACGATCCGAGATTCCGAGATTCATGCCCTAATATTTTTCATTTAATAATGTTTTCAGTTTTCCATACCATTTATTCATCGTAATATTAATTTGCCCATATTAGCACAACAATGCTAGTTCAGTACAAGCGACTGCAATTTTGATGTTATGTTAAACTTAATAATTTTGCTATTAACATATTCATAGAAAAATGGTTTATGCTGCACGAACAAAAGACAAACAAAAAAAAAAACTCAGCAGGCATGGTTTCTGTCACGGCTGCGGCGCTGCGTGGTTCCGGCTGTGCCACGCGAGCTTATCGTCGCAGATGGTTTAACGCTCACCACCGCAGCTTGGTCTTGCTGGCCGGCTTGGCCGGCCAGCCTCAGCTGCAGCAGCGAGCATTACAACCACCTGCTCCTCAACTCGCAGGCCGCCTCACCCCTCCGCGCCTACGCGATTTTAAATTACACTCTAGGGGTAGGGCATACAAGACTGCGTGGATTCGGATTTACAGCGATGCGTTTCTATCATCAAAACCAAATTTTTAGCAATTTTTTAGGACTAACAACCTATACATAGCTAGGGCTATACAAAAAATAGGTACTCCTACCAATTTTTTGTACAAAACAATAAACGTTTCTAAATTATATAAACTTCCTTACTAATAAACGTAATATGACAGGTTAATAGTAACACACCGATTTCTCTCTTTCAGTCGTTAGTAATTTGACTTTCGAAAGAAGAAGACAAAGCGTTGTTCAACTATACAGACGCTATACAACATTTATTAGTAAGGAGGTTTATGTTGCTTATGTCAAGTATCGATTATGTAATGTGTTACTTAAAGAAAGTAATGATTATGTTATGACACATGTTATTATGGCAACTAATTATATGGCATATAAAAGTTATGACTAATAAGTTAATTATGACAAACATTATTAGTATAAATGATAATAGGGCAAGTAAATATAATTACTGAGGACGATTATGGAAAATAATATTATGGCAAATGAAATTCTGGCAAACAAGACAATACCAGCGTGGCCGCGTAGTCGCGTCGTATTGGTCCTACAACAATGGAGCCAACATTACGGCATAGGAACTATTTGATAAAACGCACTCTAGGGCCAACATTCACACAAATCATAATTTCATTTCACCCAAAAACGACCACAACTGAACAACATGGTATGCACAGACTACTTAGAGAACTAAATGGTATGGTAACATGGATGTTTTCAGCCTGATTTGTAGATGATAAAAGTAAAAAACCGTCCATAACCCACACCACCATGGGATCGACGAGAAAAAAAGAAATTTTCTTAGGTTTTTTGCAATTTGCAGGTCAGTATCAGGTTGTATGTTGATCTAAATATTATTAGCGCTCGTAACAAATATGGATTTACAGAATTATAAACATTAGAATCAGCAATACAACTCTCTAAGTTCATGAAAGTGCCAAATGTCATGATTTCATGAAATAGTCATTCAATACACTTTCATGAGCTTAGAGAGTTGTATTGCTGATTTTATTTTGATACTGACCTGCAAATTGCAGAAAACGTAAGTAAATTTGAATCTCGTGGGCCACCCTAGCGCATCCCCCTTAACCACTTTGGTGTAGGTACCTACAACAAACAAAGTGATAAAATAAAATCGTGAAAAATATTTTTTTTTAGGGTACCACCTCTACACGTAAAGCGGGGAATAATGTGTGTTTGCGAAAACCATTTTTGGATTCAGAGATCCGTTTGCGAAATATTAAGCTAGTGCTAATTTTTTTTAAAGTCAAGTGTGTGTGTCCCAGCTAAATGGTTGGTTTTGGATAAATGTAAAAAAATTCACGGCAGTAGCATATATAACGAAATTAAAAGGAAAACTATCACAGCTAAGTAGGGTTACCTACTAATAGTCGACCAACTTAAATT
Organism: Lithophane semibrunnea; assembly: GCA_947363905.1. Classification (NCBI taxonomy): domain Eukaryota; kingdom Metazoa; phylum Arthropoda; class Insecta; order Lepidoptera; family Noctuidae; genus Lithophane; species Lithophane semibrunnea. Next base: position 2,025,905 of record OX376205.1, read on the forward strand.
TGCAGTTGCAGAAACATAATCTCCCATACATTCTGTACCTATGCGAGAACATGTTTTTCAACAACAATGTTAAGTTTGTTGTATAAATTCATCCCAACTAGGTACGGAACCCTTCATTGTGCGTGGTTCGACATGCACTAGGCCGGTTTTTTTTTAATCTATATCTTCTTCTATATCTATCTATACATATAATAAATCTGTAGACGAGGCGTTTCTATACAATGAAAAAAAAAAAAAAAAAAAGTTGGTGGGTTGTCCAAGAATAACCAACAGATTCCATTTCTACCATTTTTGGAATTTTTGTCTGTTTGTATGTTCTTTAGTTTGATTGTTCCACTATCACGTAAAAAGTACGAAATCAATATGGTTAACTTTTATACTCAAATATTGTGTGTAACTCGATGTTTCAATTAGTTTTTGTTTCATCGCAATCGCTTCAAAATATCAAAAGATATATGAATTTAAAGTGTTCAAGAAGGAATTTTCATTACGTAATGTACATCCACGTAACGACATCTATTGACGCGAAATGATACTTACTTCTTAATTACTAGGTTTGTGAGATCGTGTGTTGTTATATGACCGTCATTTTCTTTGCGCGGAAACTTAACGCGATACATTGTGTATTTGTGTATAGAATATAACTCTAAAGTTAGATTAATTAAAATTTTCCAGATGCGTTGTTTATTTATTAGTTTAGTATTAGTGCGATAGGTGGCGCTACCTATCTTTCAAATCTTGATAATCATGAAAGAATAGTGACAAATGTTAATTTCTTAAAAAATATAGGTATTTATTCTTTAATTTTTCACTTTTCTACATAGTTTATTTAGCTTACAGAGTGTTCGAACGTTTTCCCATATATTTTGACAGTATCATTTCGTGCTCGATAGATGGCGTTGTTCGTTTAATGTCATTTTCTAAATCGCGGTGTTAAGAGTCTCCGTCGAAGAATGACTTTCGCCCAGATATCCCAAATAATTTTTAGTGTAGGTATCTTTGTTTTTGACTTCTTTAGTGTCGATAATATAATATAATAATAATAAATAAATAATAAATTGTTGGTTGGGTTGTCATTAGTTGAAAGTAATTTGATCTGATCAGTGATCTGATTGGTTTTGATTTGTTATTTTGATTGGTTTCGTTCATTAGGTTCAAATTAAGAAGTCAAGAAACGAGTCGTTACGGATCGATTCAAACTTAATGGCGGCTCGGAAGTTAGCTTTTAGCTGCGCAGTACCCCACCCCTCACCCCCGCTGTCACATGAAATTGTTACTGCGCAGCGACTCGCCTCATGTTCCGAGCCGGTTTGAATCGAACTGTACTATACTTCGTAATTTGTTCGTATGATTCGTGACCGCCGCTCATTCGATTCGATCGTTGTTGGCGTTTGTAAGGCCTCGGCCTCGAATCTTGCGGGCAGCGGGGCGGATGGCGGCTCGGAAGTTAACTTTTAGCTGCGCAGTACCCCACCCCTCACCCCCGCTGTCACATGAAATTTTTACTGCGCAGCGACTCGCCTCATGTTCCGAGCCGCCATTAAGTTTGAATCGAACTGTACTATACTTCATAATTAGTTCGTATGATTCGTGACCACCGCTCATTCGATTCGATCGTTGTTGGCGTGTGTAAGGCCTCGGCCTCGAATCTTGCGGGCAGCGGGGCGGCGGCGGCGGCGGCGTGGGAGCGGGGCGGGCATCAAAGACCCGTTCTCGAAACTAGCGGGCAGATCGCGCGTCACTATAGCCGCGTAGTGTTGTGTTCACGATTTTGTCGTCGAGATATTTGTTTTTATTCTTATTAAAGAAATGTCTGAACAATGGCGGCAACATCTTTTTGATTCAAATTTATTCCTAACGCTCAATTTATTGTGGGCAACAACACTGCAATGCAGACGTGCGGGCGGTCACCGCTTGAATGGAGTGCACCGCTCGCTGCCCGCCGCCTCGCCGCTGCCGCGCCGCTGTTTTCGAGAACCGGTCCATTTGATTTTACGCATAAGATCCTGCCGCGCCCGCGCCGCCGCCGCCGCCGCCCCGCTGCCCGTAAGATTCGAGGCAGAGGCCTTATGGTTGATTTGATTTGTTCGACTATCGGACAGCAATAAATACACAAATATTGGCACGTTTGTGGGGAAAGTCAACAATATACATAGATAAATACGGTTCCCGAAGAAGAAGATGCCACACACTATCCAGTAGAGTTCTTAGAATCCCTTAACACACCCGGTCTTTCAGCACACAAAATTTGTTTAAAAGTCGGAGTGCCAATAATTCTTCTCAGAAATTTAAGTCCTCCCATACTTTGCAACGGCACTCGGCTCATAGTCACCAATCACCAACAAAACGTCATCGAAGCCGAAATCTTAACAGGTTGCGGCGCCGGAGATGTTGTTTTTATTCCAAGAATTCCTCTCATTCCCAATAATTTCCCGTTTAGTTTTAAGCGTGTGCAATTCCCCGTCAGCCTGTGTTACGCCATGACCATTAACAAAGCTCAGGGCCAGACATTATCCGTTGCAGGGGTGGATCTTAGTATTGGTTGCTTTTCCCACGGCCAACTTTATGTAGCTCTTTCGCGTGTGAGCAACCCTAGCAACTTTTTTGTGTACGCTCCAGGTGGTTCCACCGCTAATATTTTATAAAGAGAAGCATTTTCTTAAATAAAAACACAAGTTTTTTGGCAGTTTCTTACTAGGAAAAATCACCAGGCCTGGTCGAAAGATTCCCCCTTTTTAAATGAAGGTACAACTTTTCTAAGCGACATATTATTGTTTTCCGACATCCATGCGAACGAAGTCGCGGGCACAGCTAGTTTAAAATAAAACGCATAATTTATAAAAGTACCTAGTCATAATCTCTAAAACGAGATGTCGCCTGCCTGATTCCCGGGCGAGATCTCGAATGGCCAATCTCGACACAGCACGCGAGATCGCATTCCCCTACTATTATCCCTATTGAAAAATGAATTCAGTTATCTATTGAATGAATGCTTTTTCCTGAAAGAGGGGTTTGATTGGCAACAATGGAATTTATCATTACTACTTAGTTAAATTTTCCATTCATCCATCAAAAATTGCACAATTCTATAAATATTCATGTTGATTTCAATAATGAAGAGTCTTGTTACTTTAAAAAAAACGGCTAAGTGCGAGCCGGACTCGCACACGAAGGGTTCCGTACCGTAGAAAATAACGCAGAAAAGACACGTTTCTATTAGCCATCGTCATCCTTTAATTATTTACTTTTGCTATTATAGCGACATATAAAAAAATAAAAACTTTTTACAAAAAAAAAAACAACCGACACTTTTCACTTTTTTCGTGTTTTTTTGTGAAGTCGGTTGTTTTTTTTTTTGTAAAAAGTTTTTATTTTTCACTTTTTAGTTGTGGTACCTACCCCACACAAATTCGTATACCGTTATCTGCTATGTAAATGAAGATTAAGATATCGTATACATACGCAAAGTGGGAAAAATAATAATTATTGAAGCTAACTCAAAAACTACGCAAGCAAACTTAATAAAATTTATATGGGACCGCCTCGGAAGTTTACCCTTTCGAACTAAAAAAGATTTTTTTAAATCGGTTTACAAACGGCGGAATAATCGGTGAACATACATAAAAAAAAAAAACAATCATCCGCACGTAGTACCTCCTCCTTTTTTGAAGTCGGTAATAATAAAAATACGGAGATCTATGAAAAATTCAACTGTCTACCTATTACGGTTTATGAGGTAGGTCCAGCCCTACGGTACGGAACCCTAACAAAACATCTTTTCTGGGTCATGTAGTCATGCTTAGTCCAACAAAAAGGCAGTGACAAGTAAAACTGTTTGCGAAGCGTTCCTCGTCTTCGTTTTTGCAAATCACTTATTTAATTTCCTGTCGATATTTTCGCTACGATCGTCAATTTGCGTAACGATTGTTTACTATGATATACATATAGGTATAGGTAGGATTAGCACATCTAATTACTTCGAAACGAGTTTTTAAGTACATAGGTAAACCTTTTTTTACCTACATAACATACATAATTAGCCTATAATTTTCCCACTGTTGGGACACAGGCCTTCACCATGCGGGCCCAGTGCGGGTTAGTAGATGTCATTACGTCTTCGAATTTTTGGTTCTAGGACATGCCGGTTTCCTCACGATGTTTTCCTTCACCGTTTTGAGAGCAGAGGTGATGATTTATTTACACAAGTCAAGCCTGTCAGGGTTCGAACCTACGACCTACAAATCGTAAGTGGCGGCCGTGACCACTAGGCCACTTGCACTATTCTATCAGTTTCTTTACCTAATAAGTTATTATCATTAAGTACTCGTTATGTTTTAACAAAATATTTAGGTATGCCACTGGTTGATGCATAGCACCTATGAGCTTTGAGTCCAATAAAATTAACTTTGTTACATGTTACCTATTTATTCCACAACTAAAATCAGTTTAGTACCTACTTATATTAGAATGACAGAAGCACTTTCATCAGCCTTTTATAAACCAATGCTTTCACATCTTTAGCTAATATAAAATCCACGTGATTGAACTGTTCGTACGGTATCTTGTGCGTGTCCACCACATTGCGGAGACTCTTGCGGAGATGCTCCACGTCGCTGGAGTGCGCGAGCCAGTCCGCCTCGCTGTAGAACAAACAAACCGGCGCCGCTATCTTATCCAACGCATACCTCGGAGCCACCTTAACCCCGTATCTTTTCATATTCTCTTCAGTACCATAGTCGAATTTTCTAAAATCCTCAGTTATCAGTCCTTGACCGTAATGAGCAAATTGCTTAATCGACGCTCCAGACGGCATATGCCCATATATCATGGGCAAATTCGTAACATTGAGCTGACCAAAATCAAAACCAGCGAAAATAAATAAAATATTGCTGCATAGAATCGTCACTATAGGTCCTGTTCCACACGTTAACAGCTTCAACGCGCTAATAACGTTATTATCCGGTAAAAACTCATACAACCCCAGATTCTTTGAAACTTCGTGCAAAATTGATGTTCCAGGTGATAGCAGCCTCACTAAAGGGGATCTGACTTTAGACATAAAAGCAACAGGGGACAATGCAACCATCACAGATATCTTTGCATTATATTCAGGTTTTTCAGAGGCCATCACGAAGAAAGCTGTAGTACCTTGAGAATGGCCGATGTATTTCAGAGATTTCATGTTTCTTTTTCTTAGCACAAAATCGATCATAGCTGGAAGATCGTATATGCCAATTTCATGCCACGAGAAGTCCCAGAACTCTGCATCAGACGGCTTCAAGCTGACGTGGCGACGGGAATGCTTGCAGCCTCGGGCATTGCCCATCCAGACGTCGTAGCCCTTACCCGCTAGCAGGTAAGCAAGGCCGCTTCCGGGGCCCGCTATAATGTAGTCGTCCGCACTACCAAGTAATCCGTGCATGAGGAACACTGCTGGCCCGGTGCTAGGGATTCTGAACATTGTCAACACATAACCATCTTCCGTTATAACCTCATGTTTTTCAACTGTATATCCGTACTTAACCAGGATGGCATCAATACTCATTCTTGCATCTTCATTTCGCTTGCCTGCATTGAAAGCAGCAATGAACTTATCGACTACATCTATTGTGTTTGTTTTACTGACTTGAGATGTAAGTTGGACGGGTCCTATAGCCCGTGAAATTGTAAAGGGCAACTTGGTTATTTGGTTAACAGCTGCTGCGAAAGTACTAGAGGTCACATACGTCATTGAAGTTACTATAGGATGCTTGATAAGCCTTTCGGCTATATTCTCCGTTATTTTCGCTATAGAACTCGAGATTAAATGGTCCGCCATTCTCACGTTTACGAAGTTAACCAGTGCGAATAATATGACGAACGTTTTAGCCATCGCACGAGTTCTCCGGGTTTGAACTGAGAGTGAACTGTCCGGATTCCATGATCGACCTTGCCTGGGTATAGGTTTTTGCGATTTCATCTTTCCGCTTATTACTGATGGGTTAATGAAGTCTGTTCATTGTCAATAGTACCAAAAACCCGTGGTAAGGAGGCAGCTAGGTACCTACTTAAGTGTGTGCAAGAATATCATGTCATGTTCTAACTTGTATGTATATATAAGCTTTACCATAGTGTAGTCTCATTGAGTGACAGGATTTAAAAGACCAATATTTCTGTTTATACCAATCTTCCCATAAGGTTTTCTATTTATATATTCTGTTTGTGATGCCGGCACAAGCATCTATCTACTTACTTAGGTACGTAATAATATAGCTATTAGGTCCTTACATAAGCAGGTACTTTATTATGGACATTATGGTCCATATATGACACATGCCACTTGCCACATTCAACACATGCCTGTCTGCCTTATCCGTTTCCAGCTATAAGGATAGTAGGTAGGTACGTCAACTTAAATCGACCAAAGATAAAGACAAGTGTAGTCAAATTCCTACGAAATATCGAGGAACCATGATAATTGCATTATGAAAAAAAGTACCTATGGTTTGACTTACTACAGTCCGGCCGTTCGAGAGCTGTTACTGTCAGTCAGTTGGACAATTTCTACTAGTACCTAGTATGGATCAAATTCAGCAAAAACAAATATTCGTTTAATAGTACGAAACTGACAGGTGTCAAAAACATATTCTCTCGTGACGGCCGGACTATAATGCTAGGTATGCCCAATATGCCTATACTGCCCATACCTATATCAGAGACAGACTTATAGGCACCGCTCTAAAGCACATTGCACAGGGGGCCTACCACCACCGCTTACAGCAGTATTATTTTAATATTACTTCAGTGTAGGAAAGAGATGAAGCTCTGCAGGACGTATAGCTCCATCATTTTCCCCTACGGAGAAGTAAGATTAAAATAATACTGCTGTAAGCGGTGGTGGTAGTAGGCCCCCTGGTACCGACTTAGTCTCGTTTTGTGTGAAAATGTAGGCGGGTCTAATGTGGCAATTCTCTGTGCACATCCTGCGTAGCAGTGGACCACGGAATAGAAAAAAATCTATTCCGTGCAGTGGATGGCCGACTTATGTAGGTACTTAACCGAAATGAAATGCTAACATTATGATAAGCGATTATTAAGTCATTTACATTGCGGGCGTTTTATTTACGTAGATTGTGTACTTAGATACGAATAACAATTTGGGGGAGTAATATATGTATATCTACTCACAGACTAAAACTCCGAGTAGAGACAACAGTAGAGTTCTAGACAAAAAGTGACTTTGTTTGTTTGTTTGTTACGCATTCACGCTAATACGGCTGAATGGATTTGGATGAAATTTGGCACATGGGTAGACCATGACCTACAATAGGTCATAGGATACTTTTTATCTCGTTATTCCAACGGGCTCGAGACTTACGCGGATGAAACCGCGGGGCGGATGAAACCTGCTGCGTCTGACTTAAAAACTACGGAGCGGATTTTCATTATTTATTTTTAAAGTGTATATGTAACTAAATATTCTGTGAATATTTCAAGCGTCTACCTATTGCCGTTATCAATATCGAGCAAAAAAAATCAAGTTTCTTGTATGGGAGCTCCCTTAAATATTTATTTTATTCTGTTTTTTAGTAGGTTTTTGTTGTTATAGCGGCAACAGAAATATATCATCTGGTGACAGTCGGACACACAGACAGACAGCGGAGCCCTAGTAATAAGGTCCGTTTTACCCTGTGGTTACGGAATCCTAAAAACGAGGGTAGCACTACACTGGATGGAGGCACTACCTCATCTCATTCTCACTTTGAATTTGAATTGTAAATACAACGCAGATCGCATCCCATATAGCCACTCAAAACGTAGATAATCAATTCTCAAACTCAAACTCAAAATTAATTATCTAACCAGAGAATAACCGTTTTTAGTGGTCGCAAGCGCGACTGTTTAGCGTCGTGTCCAGTTCGATTCCCGGGTCAGGCCAAGTGTTTAAATGTAGTGTTTCTCCATGAGGGCACCCTGAGTCTGACTGAATTTGTTCCCGATTAGTGTAATAACTTAAATGTGACTGATTATAGGCGGAATATACCGGCCTGTTGATGGGAGAACTGGCCCTCAGTACGGATACACGGTGTAGGTACGTAAAATAATGTAGGTACCTATATCCCAGTAACTGGGTTGTGGAAATCAGATTGACAGTCGCTCCTTGTAAAATGCTGCATCCGGGTATGGCTAGTTTTTCAAATCTGCTCAACACGTAAATATTGCAATGAATGTTGTTGAACTGTCAAAATGGAAATTAGTCTTAATCGTTAACTTATGGATTCCATTTAAAAATGTTTAAAAACGACCGAAGTCAGAGACAACAGTTGTATTACCACTAGGTACTTTTTTATTGCATTATTAACAATTCTACAATAAGTATTAACTACTAACTAAGCATTTTATTTATTGGTAGCTAAACACACTAGAATTTACAAGTACAAAGTCTGAAACGTAAACATTTCCTCAGGTTAATGTGCTGACTCGGTAATGAAGTAATGATAAATACGTTTTTGTCTTAAACTATCAAATGTCTGTGGGTTTGCTTATACACTTTACGCCGTGTATCTTCTAAATGGAAAAAATCATGCGTCCATAAAAGCTATAATAGACGGTAGACCACAGGTTCTCCAAATGATTTTGCCCATATTAATTAACTGCCGCACATGGAAAAACCAACAGTACCATGACCATGTATATATATATAAATCGTAATAAAGGGCTTGAGGAGACGATTCCAAAAATACAACACACGAAAAGGTTGTAAATAAATTTTAAAAAAAACCGGCCAAGTGCGACTCTAACTCCCACACGATGGGTTCCGTAGGTACCATTATCTATAAAAACGGCAAAAAAATCATGTCTGTTGTATGGGATCCTCCTTAAATATTTATTTTATTCTGTTTCTTAGTATTTTTTGTTATAGCGGCAACAGAAATACATCATCTGTGTAAATTTCAACTGTCTAACTATCACGGTTCATGAAATACAGCCTGGCGACAGACGGATAGACAGTCAGCGGAGTCTTAGTAATAGGGTCCCGTTTTACCCTTTGGGTACGGAACCCTATAAACAGACTGCAACTAAAAAGTTCAAAACAAGCTCACTTTTCTAGACGTAGATGCAGTTGGTGGCGTCAAATCTAAGATTGAACTAATTATCACCAACTGCATCAGCCTATTACTTACCTACCATATATCAGGCACCAATCCGACCAGGGGGCCTACCACCACCACCGCTTACAGCAGTATTATTTTAATCTTACTTAGTGGGGGAAAGAGATGGAGCTATACGTCCTGTAGAGCTTCATCTCTTTCCTACACTGAAGTAATATAATACTGCAGCTGTAAGCGGTGGTGGTACGAGTACGCCCCCTGTTCGCGAAATGGGTGTACAATATATAGGTACACCTCTGCCTAACCTTCCGGGGATTACAGGCGTGATGATATTTATGTATGTATGTTTTTACTACAAAAGAAGTAAACTTATTTCTCTTGAAGTTTTGATATCAATTTGATTGCCTCGTTGGTCTAGTGGTGGTCTCAAGCTCTACTGCTGAGCATGGGGTTCTGGGTTCGACCCCCGAGTAGGAAAAACTGTTATTGGGTTATTCCATCAGAAATTTCTCAGTAGCAGCCCGGAGTCTGGATTTGGGCCCGGTTGATGGCAAAAGGCCCCCTTTTACATGGGACATAAACATCTGGTGAAATGTGGGTGTAGGTACAGACGCCAGCAGGTCAAGCTACCCGAAACTGTCAGATTTTCCTAATCAACCTTGAACCTTAATGCTTTAGCGATAAAGTTGAAAATCTATTAAAGAAATTTGACAGATTGTAGTAGCTTGATGTGCTGGCGTCTGTACTATAGGTGCACCTCTGCATATCCCTTCGGGAAATACAGGTGTAATGATACATAATGTTATGTTTTTCTATAACTATAATCTATCTAATACATAAGTCGCTTTTCGTGTTTGTCTGTATGTCTGCGTTGTTCTTCTAAACCACGCAACAGATTTTGATGAGGTTTTCACCATCGTTTAGAGAATTTATTCCGGAAGATTTATGTGTATAAAATAATACGTTAGTATGTTTACTCAAGTCGTAGAAACCGTGCGAAGCCAGAGCGGGTCCCTAGTTTGTATTTTAGAGCAATCATGTGGAATTAGTTTATTCCACATTCCAGGTTATTCGACCTATTATACAAATAGGTACCTACAGAGTATATAGGTAGTTAATAAGAGGTCTAAATGTAGAACCCAAATAACACTTTGAATTTGAACCCAAATAAGACCTTCGAATTCGCATCGAATTCAAAGGTGACCCGCTGCATTACCGCCTACCGCTTTTAAATGAACTGTCGTGATAGTACATTTTTATGAACTTGTGACCTACATAGGTTTGCGATTTATTTAGCTGTCGCCTTCGCGTATAACATGGATTAAAAATAAGTTTTCAGGTAGTATTGCATGGGCAGCAAAAAGCAGGTCAGATTATATTTAAGGCACCTGTCCCACCGCCGCCGACGAGGAAGCGACTAGCTATCAACGATTTTCTCGCTCAAGAAACTTCACAGAGTACTTATATTATTATATAGATACAGAAACGTACAGAAGATTGTAAGTCCCGTGCTTAGAATAATTCTAAGGTCCCGTATAAGCAAACGATATACATAGGTTGGTCTCCCGCCCGCGCCCCCGGGAGCGGCGCGGCGGCGCTCTCTCTCTCTCGGTTCTCGTTTATCGCAGCGACAAGAGCTATCAGATAGCTACCTACTCGTACTCGCTCAGCCAACCTCGCTTGGCGGGCAGAACAATCGCTGAGAGACTGACGCTAGGTACAATAAGGCCGATGTAACTTGGCCAGGCCTTAGTATGACGCTTTCTATTTCTACTCTACCATAGGCGCATATAACTTTCCCGCATTTCCCACACTCACACTCGCCTCATGTCACCATTTGGGTCCTAAAAAATGTTACTGCGTAGGCGTAGCCCTCTGCGCGAAGTTCGGAATTGCCCAGTTACATCGGCCATAATTGCACCATTATAAATATTATGCGCATACCAACGAGTAATCGCTAAGGTCGTCGTTGTCGGGCGCTCTCGCTGCTCGCCAATTATTTTTAGTTGCTAGCTCTAAGTAGGTACTCGCACTACTCGCTTCGCGTTAATCGCCAGCGCGGTGGGACAGGTGCCTTACATTTTACATTACACAAAGTTACGTAACATCACGACTATATTTCACTAAGGGGTAAGCAGAGATTTAGGTATAGTACACTAAAATTTTGCCAATTAATAATTTTATTATTTTAATCCCATTTAAAGTAAAGGGAATATTTTATTATATTACTAGCTGCGCCCCGCGGTTTCACTTGCATAAGTCTCGATCCCGTGAGAATATCGGGATAAAAGGTCCTTCTCCAGTTCATTGTCTACCTATGTGCCAAATTTCATCCAAATCCGTTCAGCCGTTCACGTGTGATGGCCTGACCAAGGGAAATAGGGATTCATTTTTATAAATATAGATAAATGAAGTAAATTGTTGTAACGAAGGAGCTTGTGTCTAAGTAATCAGCCGCACAGGTCGACCGACCAGGTTAAGCTACGCTTGCTGCGCCTGGTCCGTGGATGGGTGACCATCTCTACATACCAGATCTAGGCTCCAATGCCTCGGACGGATATCAGTTAAGCCGTTGGTCCGGGCTGCTATTCGTGGATCTTTGTCAGTCGTTACAGGACATCAGAAGACCGAAAGTCTGACAACCAGTCTTACCAAGGAATATCGTATTACCCAGTAACCGGGTTGTTGTGGTCAAATAGGTAGTCGCTCCATGTAAAATACTGGTATTCAGCTGCATCCATATAGACTGGAAGCTGACGCCAACATAGTTGCGAAAAGGCTGTTATAGGCAGATGATAAATGAAGTAAGTCAATTCGACCTAATAAACAAGTCGCCCAATCCCAAACAAAGCCAATGTACACACGGCTACACATCAAGCTATACAATTCCAGTTTATCCTGATCTCGCAATGTATAGGATTTCCGTACAATGTGAGGTCAGCTTGTACTGGAAATGTATAGCTTGATGTGTAGCCGTGTGTACCGGACTTCACAACAAAAGTATTGGTTAGCTATTTACCTCACTGTTAAAACCACACTACTTTTACAAAGACCTATTCTATGTATGACATCCTCTGTAGGTACCGTTTTTCTGGCCAATAAATTACTTTGGCTTTGACTTTGACCAAGGTTCGATTTCCAAGTCAAAACATTTTTGAGGCCAAGCTAATGTTATTGGGTATTTGTTGTAGGTAACTAGGTCCCATGTATGGTTTCCAAGTTATTTAAGAATTAAAAAAAACATTTTCCCATAGTTTACAATACAATTTACGTGGTAGTTATACTTAGTGTATGGTGGTAGGTTCCCACTGGGGATATAAGTAACTTATCCTCCTTATCCGTAGGAATCATACCTCAAGTCCTCAACTCAACTATTGATGACGGCAAGCAGACATTGATCGGGCAGCCTTTGATACTTAGGTTCCTAAGTTCACTGATACTTTCAAGTTCCTTCTTTAATCTATAAAGTCTTAAGCATTTCTTGTCCACTTCGGGCTGCTAGCTGAGAAATTCCATAAGGAAAATCCCAATAAATGATTAACAGTTTGTTAGACGGCCTGCTGTGGATCGAAATCGAACTATATATTTAAGTAAGTACCTAAGTAGGTACTTAAGTATTTATTTTTTATTACAAAATGGAGCAGTAATTATTTACTTTCGCATAACTCGGAATAAAAATAGGGAACGTGTGTTTTTTTTACACGATTTCTGATTCGGTTCCATAATAAAAGTTCATCTTCATAATGATGAGTACATGACTTGCCCCTTTTCAGATTTTCAGTTATTTCAATTACAATTGTACAATTTTAACGTGACATATTATGATAATAGAAAAATAGCAAACGCATCTTGTTTCTGAGCAAGTAATCAAACTAGCAATATTTTTCACAAGTAACGCATTGCGCTTACGCTGCACTTACGGCGATGCGCCTGCGCCCGGACCGTCACAGCTCACACACACAGCCACACACGTATTCGTATAGCAGAATCGGCAAAATATAGCATATAAATACTGCCCATTGCTCCACAATCGACACACATCAAACCGGCAAGATGAAGGCAGCTTGTGTGTTGGTCTGCCTTGCCCTCGCCCACGGCATCACGGGCAGTATCTTCAAGCAGCAAGAGCGCGAGGTGGACGGCCTCGACGTTCAGCAGCTGGAGTACAACGATCAATACCAACAGCTGCACCAGGACCAGCCGACGGAAGGCCAGAAACAGCGTGTCCAAACGCTCCAGAGCCAGAAGCAGCGGGACCAAACGCTCCAGAGCCAGAAGCAGCAGGACCAAACGCTCCAGAGCCAGAAGAACGGCGGCAAGCAGCTGCAGAACCAGAAATACAGGAGCCAACAAGTGCAGGACCAGAAATACAGGAGCCAACAAGTGCAGGACCAGAAATACAAGAGCCAACAAGTGCAGGACCAGAAATACAGGAGCCAACAAATGCAGGACCAGACATACAGGGGCCAACAGGTGCAGGACCAGACATACAGGAGCCAACAAGTGCAGGACCAGACATACCAGGGACCAGAGCAGCTGACCCAGGCTACCCAGAACCAACAGTACCTCCTGCCGTCTTACAATGAACAATACCAGCAGTCTGCTTCCTTGAACTCTCAAGAATGGCCATCACCATCCACCCACCAGCAATCTCATCACTCGCACCACCATCATGACAAGAACCACCATCACTCACCCTCCAGCGAAAGCTCTCAGGAGTCCATGGAGAGTAGATACTATGGAAAGCAGCAGCTAACACTCCGCGGTGATAACCAGAAGTGGAATTCACCTCTTTTCAACTCAGTTATGAACAAGAACAACCTGAATTCCCAGGTTTATGGCGACGTCATTGAGTGGAATGGCTTGCGGATGGCTGTTGGCCCCAACTCTCCAGTTCAAACCCCAGAAGACATTGAGAAGATCTTCGGCGATGCCCAGAAAGCTATGAGGCACATTCAAGAAGAGGAAAAGGTCAAGTTCCACGAAGTTTACGAAGTCGCTAAGCAGGAAGTCAACGAAGATGCTCACCTTAACGCTACCCAACTAGCACAAAAATACCAATACCCCATCGAGGAACACACTATCAAGACCGACGATGGCTACATTCTCACTGTCTTCAGAATTCCTCCCAAGAAGCAGATCCGTGACGTTCAGAAGAAGCCTGTTGTGTTCTTGATGCACGGTATCCTCGGAAGCGCTGATGACTGGCTTCTCATGGGCCCCGGCAAATCACTCGCCTACTTGCTGTCTGATGCTGGCTACGACGTATGGCTCGGCAACGCTCGTGGCAACAAGTACTCCAGGCACCACGTGACCAGATATCCCGCTATGTTTGACTTCTGGCAATTCAGCACCGATGAAATCGCACTCCACGACTTGCCAGCTATGATCGACTACGCCTTAGAGACGACCAAACAAGAGAAACTGTACTACATTGGACATGCCCTGGGATCCACGGCCTTCTTCGCGCTCACCGCCACCCGCCCCGAGTACAACAACAAGATCATCATGATGTACGCTCTGTCACCCATGGTCTACATGACGAACGTGCGCAGCCCATTGTTCCGCATGATTTCCCCTACAAGCAAGTTCCAAGAGCGAATCAGCCGCCAGATTGGAAACCAAGCCTTCACTCCAAGCAAGGAGCTGATTCACACTGTTGGCGGAGCTATGTGCGAGAACGAGATCGGCTGCAAGATGGTCTGCTCAAATGTGAACTTCGTCATGGCTGGTGTCAACGTAGATGGCATGGACTCCAACATAATCCCCGTGGTGATGGGACACTTGCCGGCTGGCACATCTGCTAAGGTGATCAAACAATACGGACAAGGTGTTGCCTCTAACGAGTTCCGCAGATATGACTACGGACCCTACATCAATGAGCAGGTGTATGGCACGCTGGAGGCTCCCAAGTTCAACATCTCTGAGGTCCAAGCCCCAGTGACCCTATACTACAGCGAAGAGGACTGGCTTGCTCACCCTAAAGATGTAGTCAGACTGCAGAAGGAGCTCCCCAACGTCAGAGAAACCTACTTGGTGCCCGAAGAACACTTCAGCCACATGGATTTCCAGTTCTCGAGCAAGGCCCCCGAGATGGTTTACCAGCGTATCATCGAATCTATGCAGACCCAACAGTAACTAATTAGTACATAACTGTTTACCTAGATAATTAATTCATTGTATGTATCGTTCATTGTAGGTAATTGTAATAAGTTATTTTTTTTACTTTAATGACGTAATAAATCCGTCCATATTTTTAAAACTTTGCTTCTTTTTATGGTACTAAATTCCTACCCAAGGTTCTATTTTTCACTAAACTTCTAAACGTTGAGTAAGTAAATGTAGGTATCTCATCCGTGTCATCGTGTGACCGGTGTTTGGTAAGTTTGAGGAATAAATAATATCCCCCACCAAAATGATTTTTATTAGCTGCGAAAAGCTCACTTGTCTGTTTGTATGTTACGAGACATAGGTACCTACTTACCTACCTGCTTACCCCGCAACTCAATTACAAGACTAGGCATGAATATGCCTTTAGCCAATTTCGGTTCTTTTGTGAGTGTATAACATATCTGTTAATACAATATCATTGCCTTTAGCATAATATTGTAGCATAGCTCTGGTATAAGTTTAGGGATTAGAGAGACTAAGTAGGTCCCTATTACTTATATTTGTATGTCGCGATAATGATCACACATAGGTAGGTACATTTGCCGGTGGACCTGTCGACGAAGACCTAGGTACTTTAGCAATTTCAATAAGCGTACCTACCTATACCTACTAAATAATGGTTATCATTGGGCGACTGCACACAGCACTAATACCTACTGGGCGACCCGACCCCTATATACAGGGACTTGAAACGTAACTCAAAATATCTATGTGTGGGCGACTGACTAATAACTCGACTGGGCTAAGGGCTACCCGGGTACCACACACACACTCGAAAACAAACAAGTCAAAAACCAAACAAGTAGGTAAGGTACCAAAAGAGGTACCTATCCTAAAATTAATACAACAACTTCACGATTAGATTGACGGGACGAGATCACACAACCACAGACACAACGATGTTTATTTTCGTATCCTACGGATAATCTAGACAGTATTACTCAATGAGTTCAGAAGGCGGTGAAAACAGTGTTAAAATATCTTTGTGCCCATTTTTCCATCAGTGCACTCCATTTTAGATAGATGTCGCTACACAAAACGGTTGAATGTTTGACATTTATACAGCCCACGCTTTGTTTTGACATATACACTTGCATCTGTCATCAAATCGTTGTCGAGCAAGCGAGAACACAATATACTTTTAACCGAGTAAAAAAGGGACAGATGCGCGGCGGCGCTGTAGCTTCCCGCCGTCCCCCGTTCGACAGTCGCGCTCTGTTCGGTTTGCTGCGCGTAGTTGAGCTGTGTTATTTTTGTTTTCCACCTATTCAGTGATATCACAGGACTTAATTCTATAACTGGACAAAGTTATTATTGTGTACTAGTGACTGAGTGTAGAAAGAAGTGTTCGCATGGATTGAGTGAGCAACGATGTTACCTCCCACGGCCGGTCTATCACAAGAACAACGCGACCGGCCCGAAATGGCGTACCAGCAGCGTCAGGACGTGAGAGAACTCACCAGAGAAATCATCAGAAGCGCTCGTGTAGCAAACAGACAACATTCAACATCCCCTGGAGGTGAGCCGGTCCAAAATCAAAACGACGCCACGTTTCCGCCATGCTTGTCAAATTGACGTGATACGTCAAGGTGACATATAAATGAAAACATAGCATTTTTCGGGGGAAAATTACATTAAAAACAAAGCTTAGAGTCATATTTATTGTATAAGAATCATATATGTTGCAAACTAGGACTGTTACGTCACCAAGGAGCCCGATCTTGCAAAAGGAAAATGGCGCCAATGCGCCACATTGCTTATCATTAGCTGGGTACCTATATTGCTAGGAGACATTTTCATAGTATTTCAGCCCTGATAAAGCTATAACTAGGTGATATTAGTGTTTAATGTTATGTAAGCGAACATTCTCTTATGCTTATTGTTGAATTGGCACGTGCTTGGGTTATTTTTAGCCCGTCCATTTGTGAGCTACGTAACGTGGCCGCATCGCGTCACCCCGATCGATATTGTATGTGCATTTTTTATCGGTGTACTTCAATATTTTACACACAGTAGGTGGAAACGTTTACATTCTGTTTGTTGTTGTTATTGAATTCCCTTTGACTTTTATAAAATGTCGCGGTGACAGTAAATTGACAGCACTCAGCAGTCATGACACAAGATGGCGGCGGGCCCGCCCGCCATTGGAACTAGCTAGGTAGTCCAGTAAATTTTTAGTTCAATCACGCGCTACACCAGGCGGCGCCACCGTCGCTTTGTTGATATTTTCAATTTGGTTGTAATCAAGTTGAAGTTCGACCCTAAATTGATTACGGCCTTACTTCTTTCTACTATAACTGTTACTCATAAAATTACTTCACGTGCATTGCCAATATCAGTATTGATAAGTATAATGAAACATTTTTTCCCAGATACTTACATAAATATTTAAAAAAAGTTCCTCTGCCTAACCCTTCGGTGATTACAGGCGTGATTTTATATTTAATCATTACAATATTATTTATTTTAACTGATTTATTTCATTTTTAGAGTTCCGTACCTCAAAAGGTAAAAACGGAACCCATACAGGATCACTCGTTAGAAAATTAAAAGTTTTGCAAACTACCGTGTGACATATCAAATGAAAGGTCTTGCTGCGAGGATCTCAAAGACAACTTTTTTTTAATAAATTTTCACCACTCCAAAACAAATGAGCCAAAAGTTTTGAAAAATATAAAGAAAATAGGAAAACCTTTAAGAAAATAACTTGGTAAATCTCTCAATATTGTGTGTACAAACTTACATTTGCAGTTGAACATATGGGCGAACATGGTTTTCAACTACAATGTTAAGTTTGTTCTTGGGATAAATTCCAAGTACAGAACCATTCACTGTGCGTGGTCCGATACACACTTGGCCGGTTTTTTGCTAGCTTACAACAACAACTAAAGATCCATCTGTAGGTAAATACTATATACTTTCAACAATTTTATAAAATCTCTACTAAGCTAGAAAGCTATGTAGAGACTTTCTTAGAGATTTACATTGCTACAGTGTCTTTAATGATGATACTCGCTGATGTCCGCGATTTCGTCTGCGATCCAGGATGAAAAGTACCCACATGCTAAATTTCATCCAGATCTGTTAAGCCGTTTTAGCATGAAAACATAATAAATAAACAAACTCACTTTCGCACTTGTAATATTAGTTAGAATTTTCACAAATAAATGTCCAATAGGTTTATTGTCTCATTGTCTCACATGCATGTAGTAATTTTAATTCAGAAAATGTATTATCATACATAATATACCAAATCATTCAGAATTTATATAAATTATAGATATTAATGACCTAAATTACACAAAATGTCTTATATAAATCTATATCAATCATTGACACTCCTGTAAACAGATAAGAGAATATTGCCCTGTAATTTATTAGTGATTTAAGATGTCATATCTTGTTTTACTATGCAGTTACGTAAACATCTGCGTTCCAATAAAATTCATCATGTACACGCGGCTACACATCAAGCTATACATTTCCAGTTTATGCTGATCTCGCATTGTAAAGGATTTCCGTACCATGCGAGTTTGCGAGGTCAGCTTATACTGGAAATCTATAGCTTGATGTGTAGCCGTGTGTACATAATTTTATGTCGATATGATGTAGTTATCTAAAAAAAAAAAATAGATTATGGTAAACTCATTATTGGTATAATCTTTCATCTAAATACTACAGATTTATCTCATAGATTTGTAAATTCATATCATGGATTTGCCATTTGACAACTAAATTCAAATAGTTGAGAGACCCGATTTAGGCACCCTCATGAGGCAGAAGCTTGGTTGCTGTGGACTGGACACATGCACTAAGCAAGCGCAGGTTGTTGAGACATCCACCTCCTGAAGAAGTTGTATTGGTACCAGAAGTAGCAAAAAGTATAATGACACTATTTTATTTTCCAACTTTAAATAGGTAATTAATTAGCCATCAAGGCGTCACTGGAACTTCTCAATTTTGATACTGGGTGAACTGTATAGTCTAACTATTATCTAACTTCTAACTAATATTATAAACGCGAATGTTTGTAAGTATGGATGGATGGATGGATGGATGGACTACTGAATGGATTTGGATGAAATTTGATGAAAAATGGCAAACAGATAGTTTATAACCTGGATTAACACATAGGATACTTTTTATCCCGATATTCCCACGGGATCGAGACTTACGCGGGTAAGCGGTGGCGCTAGTTTAGAATAATCAACCTATGTTCCATAGGGAACCCAGCCTCTTCTCGGTGAGGAGTAGGCCGTAACGTAATAATTCACTACTAGGGCCCAGTGCAGGTCTATGGGGTTGGTAATGTCATAATGTCTTCGAATTTTTGTTTCTACGACATGCCGGTTTCCTCATTATGTTTTCCTTCACCTTTTTGAGAGCAGTGGTGATGAAATAATTAACACAAAGTAAAGCGTCTGTCAGGGATCGAACCTACGACCTTCAGTTCGTAAATCGCGGCCGTTGCCACTGGGCCACCACTGCTCCTTTGCTATTGGAAGTAAGCTAGGCTACAAATTCAAACGTTATACAGTTGTATATACAATAATATACATAATTATACATTTGGATATGCATTTGGTAAGGGGTCCAGCACCTGACATGAACCTTTTAACTGTATCTCAGCAGGAAGGAATCGGCAATTTTTAACAATATTAAAACTATTAGTATAGCATAACGGTTTACTGGGCGCCAGTAAACACTATTTATAGCCTCGTCTCTTATCCCATTGTTCTCATTCTGGGCAATTGATGAACAACTTAGGTAGAAGTTTTCCATCATGGCAGAGCGTCGCGAATCCTGCCGACCCATTTTATTATGCGATCCATCAATCATTGTGACGGCACGGACTTGCGAAATGACAATAAACTCGGATTATCATTTGGCGCCATTCGGGTCAAAAGTTCAGCTATTTATATGGTAGTATAGTATAGTCACAAGCCATTGCGTTTTAGGTAATAATAATACGTGAAAGTACCTATACTTTGTTTTAATATGGAACCATCATTTTCCCGCGGCTACGCCAACGTGGAGGTCGGAAAACGACAAAAAGAACATTAGAATTAGCACTGGGGAACGTACTACCAAGTACCAACATACCGGGCTAAAAAGTCCTATAATAGGGAATATGCATGTGATTCAAATATGGGTCAAATATTTTTTTCTATAAACTATGTTACTTCAGAATTAAACCTCCATCAATATTTTTGAATAAAATTTCTTTTTGAGCGAGAAATTAATTTTTAAAAAGTCCCAAAAAACTGTGGGTAATTCAAATACTTGAAAAGGCTAAGAGCGGATGTGACGTAACAATCCGGGCTAACAATCAAAATGTCAATGTCAAGTCAATCAACAAGTGTCAAGTCAATGTCAAACGGTCATAGAAAAAGGAGTGTTTGACGTTGACTTGACAGTTGCTTGTCTGTTTTCACGAACTGTGACGTCGCCACACCAAGCGCGCCAAATGGAGGGCGTTTAAATAGCCCGGATCGGTTGGATATAACTACTTTAAATTGCTTTTTTGCCGTCGAATTTTTTTTTACTATTGTTTGACGATGTAAACTATCGAATAAAAATATTAAAAAAATACATGCATATTCCCTATGGTCTACCCCAGAATCATCAAAATCCGTGCAGCCGTTCAGGCGGGTTTGATTAACAAACAACAAAATTCGCAAACATCCAGAATAATAGGATTAGCGAAAGGATAGTAAATCTTGAAAAACTCAAAACATCTGACGAACGTACTTTTATAGCCGCGGGCGCAGCTAGTACCGTTATAATTTAAACAATCATTGCAACAATTTATAACTTGTAAGTATCTCGGTGCATTTTACGCAACGCCTGTAAACTGGCTCTGTAATGTCAGTCTCTTATCTTGGCTCCCGTCCCGCGCAGATGTTGAGATTGTGTTCCGGTTTTGATGTCGACTCCCGGTCTATTCTTTCAAACATTTCTATAGATATTGTGGGAATAACTATCTATCTAGAATTATTGTCGGTGTAGATAAACAGGTTTATTTAAATGGCTCAGGAAAAAGGGTTCATGACTTAAGAACATAGCGAGGTTATGCAGAGCTGGTCGCTCCGTGCTTCCTTGAGAAGGATGCCAACCTCCAGGACGCACTTGTTCTACTTTTCCAAACATGAACTTTAATTCGTATCATTAATGGAATTCAACCATCTCTGTTTATGTCCTCTAGATTCTAAGCTTGAAGATAACTGAAGCTTCAAATGACGAAACATCGTCAATCATGGTTCAGTCAGTGTCTCGGATGAGCACGTTACGCAAACACAGTGTAACTCTGTGTAGCCGTAGCCTTTGTATCGTTCATCGAACTCTGGTCGAAAATTTGCGAACTGCCATTGTGATTTGGTTGATTTGAGATACCAGAATATGTATACTAACACCTTCAAAGATGAAACTTTGAGGAACGGCAGCTGACGAAACATTTAGCTCCAGCAGGCGTAGCATGGCGCTTTCTATCTCTACGAAGAATAGACATAGCTTTTTCTACAAAGTGACAGTTCGTTTCTTCATTTTTGACATCCACCGTAGAAATCTTTCTACAATCTGTCATTTTGTCTTTCATTTCTAACGATCTTTGTCTAGGTCTTTTTTTAAGTAGACTATTTCGGAAGAAAGTTTTCTATCCTTACTGTCAAAATCACACTGACAACCGATAAATCCTATGATAAAACAAAGAATTCTGAGTCGAATTATGTAAAAGAGTGAATTTCGTAAAAAGTGCAATTGACTCTTTCTATTTTGCTGCCGTCTCGTACTGTCTACAGAAAACGTCATTTTTGTCTACTCTTCCGTCGACAAAACGGTGCTCATGCTACGCCTGCAGACCTTCCTTCCTTTCACTCCCGACTCAAAACATTTTCTACTATCTTGAGCTGACCAAGCTTTTAGAGGGCATTTCTTAGGATTTTTTCGCTAAAAGCTTCCGAACAAGTTACCCTTTTTCTTGGATTACTCATCATGCATTGTTTCGTTTGCGCTATTAAATGTCCAAAGTGTCTGTCCAAGTCCATAATTGACAGATTTTTAAAAAAAGGCGAGCCTTGCTCTTCTCCTGGAGTTAAGCCCTTATTAAGATCTAAACCGCAGCTATCTAAGCTCGTTCCTAAGTTTCCTGATTCCCCCATCTGTCTCACAAGTGGCTGGCTTTACACTCGCATAGTTCTAAGCTTGTGCGGTGTCGGTTAACAAAATAGCACCTACGATGTACTTACGGCACACATTGTGTTCCGCGTCTCCACTTGCAAAACAATACCAGCCGAACAATGCCGGGTTCCCGAGAACAGTGCTTTGTCCTCAGCTGTGCTAATTTACTAGGACCATTTAAACGGACCGTTACCTGCGTTGTTTGTATGGCGGTATTTCTAGATGTATCTTCTCCTTTTCGTTGAATTTTATGAACCTTTATGTAATTGGGTCATCATCTGCCTAGCCTTTTCCCAACTATGTTGGGGTCGGCTTCCAGTCGAACCGGATGCAGCTGAATACCAGTATTTTACATGGAGCGACTGCCTATCGGACCTCCACAACCCAGTAACTGGTTAATACGATACCCCTTGGTAAGACTGGTTGTCAGACTTTCGGGCTTCTGACGACCCGTAACGACTCAAAGATCCACAAATGACAGCCGGTATCAACGGCTTAACGTACTGTCCGAGGCACGGAGGAGTCTCGATATGTAAAGATGGTTACCCATCCATGGACCAACCCCGGCAAGCGTAGCTTTAACCTGACGAATCGATCCGTGCGGCTGTTATTACTTAGCCACGAGCTACTCAGCTTTATGTAACAGGGTAATTATGTAATTAATCATGATAAGGGCGCCTTCAAATTTGCCTCAAAGAGCTGCGCGGCTGCAGCGCTGCCGCACAGTGGGCTGAAATCGCGAAGTAGGGACTTAAGGCTTTTAATACATCTTATTGGATTTTACGCATAAATTCAAGCATTTTATGTAATTTAATTTTTTTTTATATTCCTCGTAATTTAAGAGATATAGGCTCCTAAACTTTGTATGAAAAATAATGTGTTATATGAAGCAAATATTTTGTTATTCCCAAATATTACCAATATTCCACATCACTCCTGTGACGTCACTTGTTTACGATAAAAACTCATTAGCACGATGACCTTGATGAACGCGTCTGCCAATCAGAGCGCAGCAAATTATGACGTGTCATTACATGATTGGACACTTAAAAACAGGTAGAAAAACATGACGGTTACATTTGAACACAACCCTTTTAGTACGTTGTTACACCCCGTAATCAACGCACTACCCCATATATTTTATTTTCGTTCGGTAACAGATATTTAAATTTCGTGACAATGTTTAAT
Organism: Lithophane semibrunnea; assembly: GCA_947363905.1. Taxonomy (NCBI): domain Eukaryota; kingdom Metazoa; phylum Arthropoda; class Insecta; order Lepidoptera; family Noctuidae; genus Lithophane; species Lithophane semibrunnea. The sequence goes on from OX376205.1 coordinate 2,049,532, forward strand.
GATTTAGGTTCAAATATTGATTTGGTTGTGATATTGAAAGAAAGTGGTAGTTTAAAAAATAATGATGTCCTCTTTAATGCTATAAAATCTAGATTACCAAATACTATGGTATTAAACGATGAAGATGAACAAATTTTAAAAGTTTTCTGTGCTAAGTACTGTTATAATCTTCAAAGAAGGTGGAAAAGTGCTAATCGTAAAGAAGAAATTTTTAGAAATACTAATATTGAATGGTTGACATCGGAAATAATGTGGCCAGATTTTATTTTAAAAGTTCTAAAAACAAATGACGATTGCTCTGGAGCGAGTACATCAACTGAATTTGTGACTCCTAAAAAAGTGTCAGTCGCTACTTCAACCAATGTTAGTCCAAGAAAACCTTTTTCAGAATTAGGCCCTAAGCAAAAAAAGAGACGCACTGAGAATATTCATAAAACGATGACTTCAGATGAGATATCTCATGCACATATGATTAATTTACGAGAAAGTGGAAATAAGGATATTGCTGATATACTGGATCACTTACTTAAGAATCCACAAGACGTACAAAAAGTAAAAAATAGTCTTGTAGATAAAAATAAAAAGTCAGAATTTACTGCAGATGAAGCTTTGGGGCTTGTGTTGTCCCTTAAGTTGTCCAAGTGGCAATACAATACTTTAAGACAAAGTATTAAAGAAAAGAATATTGATTTGTTGCCTTCTTACTACAAGGTCCAAATGGCAAAGGAAGAATGTTATCCACCTAAAAATGACATGATAGTGACAGATACAGCAGCTAAAATAAAATTACAGTCACTTTTAGATGTAACGACTAAGAGAATACTCAAAACTATTACAATAGATAGCACTAAGTTTAAAGAATTGACCCTCATTAGTAAGTGTGGATTTGATGGTGCTTCGAATCAGGCAAATTACAAACAAAGAATATTTTCAGAAAATGCAGAGGAAATTGATGATTCAAGCATATTTATGGGAAGTTTAGTACCAATCAAAATTGTGTCCGGGGACCAACTCGTCTGGGAGAACGATTCACCAAATTCAGCATTTTGGTGTCGTCCTATGTTTTTCAAGTTTCAAAAGGAAGATAAAACCACTATCAAAAATCAAAAGAATGAGACAGAAGCAGAGATAAAGAATTAGCAACGGAAATAGCAGAAATAAAAATTTCACATTCCGTATTACTAACTATGATAGATGGCAAAGCAACCTCAGTCTTATGTGACACTTCAGCACAACGATGTGATATTTGTAAAGCAACTCCAACCGAAATGAATAACTTGCCTTTAATTCTGGAAAAAGAAGTCGATACTGATTTATACAAATACGGCATATCATCATTACATATGTGGATACGTTTTATGGAATGTGTCCTTCATATTGCCTATAGATTAGAATTAAAAACCTGGGTTGCAAAAGGCGAAAATAAAGCTATGATGGAAAACAAAAAAAGAGTAATACAAGAAGCTTTCAAAAACCAAACTGGTCTTTTAATAGATGTGGTAAAACAAGGACACGGAACAACCAATGACGGTAATACTGCTCGAAGATTTTTCACAAACACAGATATTACTGCTTCAATTACAGGTGTCGATAAAAATTTAATTAAAAGATTTGCAACTATTTTAGAAACTATGTCTTCAGGCCAGAGAATTGACCCTGTTAAGTTCAAGGACTACACAGATGCCACAATGAAGCTGTATATAGATTTGTACAAGTGGTTTTACATGCCCTCCAGCGTACATAAAGTTCTTGCTCACGGAGCAGATATAATTGAGAACTTCGGATTAATTCCTATTGGAAAATTGTCAGAAGAGGCTGCTGAATCTAGAAACAAAGACTTTAGAAGATACCGCGAAAACCATTCACGAAAGTTCAGCAGGACAGCTTGTAATCAGGATATACTAAATAATTTGTTGATTAGTTCTGACCCTTACATTTCAACAAAGAGACACAAAATGATTCGTAAACATAAAGAACTTTCGGAAGAGGCAAAAGGTTTATTAATACATGATGATTTTGACGAAGATAATGAGCGAGAAAACATTGAATTTGTAAATGTAGAAAACATAGAAATAGTAGCCGAATGCGAAACGGATGATGATTAATTATTCTAAATATATAACAAACTATATAATATATAACTAGTGTGTTTGTGTAAGTGGGTGTCAGTGGATTAGGCCTCTTGGGGAAACCACTTATTAAAAAAAACGCGCTTTCTTTACCTCAGGGGTGGTGTGGAAATGAGAATGAAAAATTAAAATTCTCTGAAATCGCAGAAAATCGCAGCCCGACATATAGCTGAAAATTTAGAAAAAAATCATGTAATTCATATCTGCAAACCATATTTTGAGATGTCTTGAGAATTGGAAGAAATTCATATAAATATGTTTTCTTTCATACAAAAAAAAATATAATTTGCTTTATCTTCGAAAATAGTTAATTTGAGGAAAAATGTACATTTATAAAAATGTCTTGTATTTGATGCTAGAACCCGAATATCGAATAAAAAATTAAAGAATTGCATGTTGATTTTCATGCATCCCTAAGTCCATCGACGTCCGATTTCAGCCTACCGTGTGCCGCGGCGCTGCAACCGCTAGGTTCGAGCATCATAGTGTTGTACATTTAGTTTCGACCTCATCGATAAATTCTTCAACCTGATTTTCGTTGACGTTTTGTACAAAAACTAACGCATCGTCACTAGTCGATCGATGCACTGATGCGCGGCGGCAGCGCGGCACTTTGCGGCAAATTTGAAGGCGCCCTAAGAAATCGCTATGCCACCGCAGTTTTGTTTGCATTATACCTATCGCGTTAATTTCGTACCTACTTATATCTACTCTTATGTTATTAATTTGCCAACTGATGGTTATCTAGGTAATCCTATCCTAGTGATGACGGTTAATACTAGAACTATATTATACGTATCACGCTTGTATCATTGAGAATCTCAGGAGTCAAGAAAACTAGCTAGAATAGATCTTGTATGTTTACAAACACAGTGTCATAAATACATGTCTATGGCATAAGATATCTGATAAGTAGTGCTAACGTCTCCATCTTACAATTTCTGTGACACAATTTCATAAAATTGCTTACCAACAACGCCCCCTGTCATTGTCATTCAGGCGCCAAAAATATCCTTGTATCGCTCGCTCTACATAAAGATTATCCTAAAATGGTTCAGTAAAGGCGTAGTATTTAATTATATCTGTGGTTAAGGTAAACCCCAACCAAGTCACCTTCAAATGCCAAACCAAATTCAAAGTAAAAAAACCTTTTTAGGCTTCTACAGTTCCACATAAAATAATTATCAACATCGAATCAAAAGAGTAGGTACTATTGACCAAACAAGTTACTATCAAGTCCTGTTGTCGGTAAATACGAATGTCCTTGGACGTGTTGCGTCACCCCCCGCGGACGTTCACCCGCATCGATCCCAACCCCCTCTTCCCCCGCCGGGCCCCGGCTACTTCCGCCGCGGCCCGCGCCTCACAGTCACACAAACGCAATACACTTTGAGATGACACCCCAAGAAAATCTAGAGCCTTTGGTGGAAAATATTGTCACTTACGTTTCAGCTAAGCCTTTGGTGGAAAATATTGTCACTTACGTTTCAGCTAGAGTGATTAGAAGTAGGGAACATGTTTTGAAAAACTTTATAGTTTTCCAGATAGTTCCTACTTACTATAACTTTTAGAGGCAGGCAAAATCTTCCTCAATTTACCCACTTGGCGCCTTAAAAGATGCAATCATCTGTTATCAGATAAAACCATTCTACATTCTCTTATTTGCTCCTAAAACAAAAATCCTCAAAACAATAATCCCGTTAAAATGATAGATACAAAAGTATGTAAATCATAATAAAATTGCCGAGCAAACAAAAACGGCGTATGCGACTCACGTATTCACAAAACAAATGTTGACTATCCGTTACGATTAGGGCTGCCGAACATTCAAATCGTTTTTATAGCGCATGAATAATTTAGCGGAGAGGGGTAAATTATGTTTGCAAGCATCGAACTATTTATTAAGAAATCTTTTTCTCCTGAAAAAATAACATAAACATATCATCACGCCTTTATTTCCCGAAGGGTAAGGAAGGAAGCCTATTATAGGACACCCACATTTTGTCAGCTATGTTAAAGTCATCCTTACTAATATTATGAATGCAAAAGTAATTCTGTCTGTCTGTCTGTCTGTTGCGCTTTCACGCCAAAACTATGAACCGATTTATATGAAATTTGGTACACTCGGCTACACATCAAGCTACCTCGCATTGCACGGAAATCCTATACAATGCGACATCAGCATAAACTGGAAATGTATAGCTTGATGTGTAGCCGTGTGTACACAGATAGTCTAGAGCCTGAGAAAGGACAAAGGCTACTTTTTATCGACATACCACCCGGGCGCAAGCTACACCCGGGCGCAAGGACAATCTTTACGGCACTTATTACAATCGGGCATAAATCCAGACACCGGGCTGCGACTGAGAAATTCCTATTGAAAACTTGGGAATTAAAACCTGAATTTACTTAGCAGTCGAACTTGCAACCATAGACGGCAAAACGAGGCATCCAATATCACTATTGTGCTTCCTCAAACACTTCGAAACATCTTTTTTTTTTTCGATTCTAACAATGGGCAACCCTACAGCTATGACTTATGTAAATAATTTACCAAAGTCATGAGTTGACAATAGAATCGGGTCACGCGTGTTTTCAAAACACATACGATATGATTTTTACAGATTTCTTAGAAAGTCGAGTTCAATATTATATGAAAAGTAAGGAAGACGAACATGATATGACGCTTATAGGTAATCCTGAAGGGAATAAGCAGTGTAGTAGATCAAGTATTTTTTTTAAATAGTTGGCTATTATAGAAATAATAGAATGCAAAATTGTAAACAGCACTTTAGTACCCCCTTTCCAAATTTAATACAAAGACCTCTATCTTTTATCAAATCAATGAAATAAGCCAACATAAGTTCATTTATTAATCGCCTCGAGAAATAATATCCGTCCGTGTAAGGTCAATTCAGTCCTATTACCATGTTTTATCACGGCTTTTGTGCTGATCCTCTAGTAATTTGATCAAGCTTGCCTTTTCACAACGCTTTCAAATTAGGATTATCACATTATGTTACGTAGGCTAAAGCTAAACCATATCAATCAAATCAAAATCAAAATATTTTATTTCACATAAACCTACATGGGCACTTATGAAACGTCAGAAGCTAGGTGCACGGTTCCAATTGGTCGTTTCCTATGGAGAAGAGCCGGCATAGACCAAACAGTATTTATGAACATCATCATTCTCTTGCCGTTATCCTAATTTATTTATGGGTCAGCGCAACATGGCTTCTTCTTCCATCACGCATAGCATGACCACCGTAGAAACGGGTTTTGTCGACGGAAGAATAGACAAACTGACAGATTGCGATTGTTTATCTGTTATTTTGTCTACTCTGCCGTCGAAAAAACCCGTTTCTACGGTGGTCAACAGCCTACGCGTGCATGTCCTCTTCTATTTGTCGTCATCTCGGTAGTCACCTCCTTTTTAGACATATCATCTTTCACACAGTATATCCATCGTTTCCTTGGTCTTGCTCTTCCCATAAACCCAACAACATCTAAGAACAATTAACATATTTTTAAACAGCATTAGGTATTTCTTTGCAGCACGCGACCGTTTCCCGTCGACATCTTCCACAGACGACAACGAGAGCGGCACAGATGGCGAAGCGGACCGCTCTCGTCGGGTCAGCCTCGTGCACTCCGGCATGTCCAACCCGCCCCCCGGCATTGTATCCATCCGCAAGCGTCGCGGAAACCTCGCCAAACACTCCGTAAAGATACTGAAGAAGTGGTTGTACGACCACCGGTACAACGCGTACCCGAACGATGCTGAGAAGATTGCGCTGAGCCAGGAAGCCAATTTGACTGTTTTGCAGGTGCGTTTTATGTGGAATTTTATAATAGTACTGCTTCTAATGGGAGCAATATTGTTTGTTACTGTCTCAGAAATTATTTAATGCTGTTAAAAAATCTGTGGACGCAAGTAGACCTCTGTAAGCACAATCTAGCGAAATGGGGGATTTAGAACCCACTGACAGGAATGCGGTGCCTCTGATCAAATCATGCCCCATTTTTCTAAGGGTCCATATACCCGGCACTTCTGGGGACCTAAAAACACCACTGAGTAATTTAACACAATATGCTTATTTACCATCGACTCGAAAAGAAGAAGTAGAACGGAGCATACAAGCTACCATTCACAAGGTCCGTGACAGATAACGCAATAATCACAACAGACCAATTTATCAGTCAAGAGCGAGACTATTTCTATTCTACAGTTAGCATCAATAAACACGCTTCTTTTTCCTCGCCTAGGTATGCAACTGGTTCATAAACGCGCGCCGGCGCATCCTGCCGGAGATGATTCGTCGCGAGGGCCACGACCCGCTGCACTACACGATCTCGCGGCGCGGGCGCAAGCAGCCGGGCACTTCCGGCGGCAATGCGAACACCGCCGGCGTCGTCGTCGCCTCCTGGGATGGTGTTGAAGTTGAGGTAAAACTCTTATTTTACCTTTATTAATTTTAAATTATGTTATCTATGTATTTCTTCCTCTAATTAATTAATATAATTTTAATTACTGTCTATTAATATGCATGATTGTGTGGGTACACATTTCCAGTATAAGCTGACCTCACATTGTTCGGAAATCCTATACAATGCGAGATCAGCATAGACTGGAAATGTATAGCTTGATGTGTAGCCATGTGTACACCTTTAAGTGACATATTTACACGAAGATCCTTTGTAAAATGTATTGTAAAAATGTAGCTTTTGTTCCTAATAAATAAACAATTGTCCACAGAATGACGCAGACCGCAGCGCCGAACAAGAATACAGCGACGGTCTCCTAGTCTACAGAAGTGACGGCGACGAAATCGCCGACGGAGAGGAAGGATACTCATCTAGCGCTGTCTCAGAAGAGGAGGTCAAATACGACCCCTCTGTGTGGCAGTCCGTCATACGGTACGGACCGGAGGACCGGGAACTACACCCCGCTGCTAGAGGGTTGGTTTCTGATAGGCCTTTTGTTACAAGTGAAGCGGCTGCTATGGTTCGGTCTCACGATTGAATGCGGCGTTTTGTAAAATTGTAACGTTAGGACTAGGGGGTTAGTGTGTAGTCTTGCCAATGGGTCGTCTTACCCAGTAACTGGGCTGTGGAGGTCAGATAGGTAGTCGCTCCATGTTAAATACTGGTATTCAACTGCATCTGGTTAGACTGGAAGCCGACCCCATCATAGTTGGGAAAAGGCTAGGCAGATGAATGAGTAGGGGTTAGTAAGAACAATGATTAAAATTGTTTTTTTGGGCTGTTTAGTTTCATTTCAGTGCAAGTCTTGCATTGCGAGTAGATCCAGTTGGTCAGTTAACATGCTGTTTGAGTAGCTTGTTATCTCGTCTAGCATATAAAATCTGGACAATATTTACGCAAGTTCTGGCATGTTATTGAAGTCATTGTTGCGTTTAACTCGTTCTTCGAATTGTATTCTCACTTCATCCAACATAGATCCTATTTTTTCGGCTTTTGATACTCTTCGTATGTAAATGTATATAGTAAAGTATAATGTTCATATCCCCAGGCGCACGGCGGGCGTGGTGTCGGTGCGCACGTCGGAGTCCGAGGAAGGCTCCGAGAGCGCGGGCGGCAGCGGCGACGCGCCGGGCGGCTGGCACCCGCAGCTGGCGCACCTGCCGCAGTTGCCGCACCCGCTGCGCAGGCGCATACAGGTACTGGACGAGAAAGAATATCATTTATTCGCCCACAGTACGTGATACGAGGGGTGACTACCGAGATAACGACTGATAGAGAAGTATGGAAGAAAAAAAAAAGACACGTTGAACTGATTTAAAAAAAAAATTGATAATGTCAAGAAAATTATGAGTTTATGAAACAAGAAATACACAAAAGATGGGTAATGTTTGAACAACAAAATGATAATGTGTATCACGGCTGCACCAAAAAGGTCCACACACCATCATCATCATTATTTAGCCGAAACACGTCCACTGTTTATAGGCGTCCTGTAAATGTCGCCACAACAACCTGTCCGGTGCATCTCGAATCCAGTGGATTCCCACTTTCATTTGGTCATCGGTCCACCTTGCCCACCTTGCTTCGCCTCAATCAATCTTCCATTCTGCGATAAATGTGCCCGATGCCTCAGATTATGCTCAAAGAAATAAACTTTAATGCCAGGGGGTTTAACATTGTCCCCAAACTAGGCAAGCCCCACAGGTTTACCGAAGATAAATCCCCCTCCTCCCCCTAACCCTGTTCAAAATTTCACTGTACACTTGCTAATGCGCATTAATAAAGAAATCTCAGATTTAATGCAACCAACTGCATGATACTGCTTGAAAGTAAGCTTGTGTTGAGATAATTGCAGTCGGGTTTTTTTTTTTTTTTCAATTATAATATTCCTTTCCACAGGTGGTGCCAGCCAATGTAAGCAGTGAGGGCGAACGCGACAAGTTCAAGTGTCTGTACCTGTTAGTGGAGACGGCAGTCGCAGTACGTCAGAGGGAGAAAGAGGCAGAGGAGGTCCCTGTCTAGTGACCGACAGGTACGTGCCTGACTAAAAACGAAAACTAAATTCGGCCAGATTTTTTAGAACATGGAAAACGAAAAAAAAAATTTTCGATAGGTTTTTTGGTGAACATTTTATAGAAGTACAAGAAAAACATACTTTGTATAATTCTTTTAACCATTAAGAACTGTTACTTAAATTATACGAAGTTTCTGCACCCAATTTTGACAATTTAAGTTTTCGACCAAAAAAATTCACGCAAATCAATATAGTACGACACAACTTAGATGTAGCATCGGCAAAATTCGTAAAACCGATCACGATCCGAACTGAGTGCGCCTTCAAAATCGCCGATCTTTATTACTGCTTTAGGTGAAAATGATCTTTACGCAAACGTATATACTTGTAAAGTCATATAACCAAATACATTCGTAAAATTGAAATGAATCATTAAATCATTATTTTATTCCTTTGCAAACATGGGTTATGTACAGTCACGGACTTTAATTGATGAGCCACCTGGTACTGTTCGCATTTTAGCCGTGTAATGCAAATCGGGTTCATTCGGTTCCCGACACGCAAAGTCATATGTCTTCGTATTAGAAGAAGAAAATTATATTTCATATCTTTACCGGTTGGCTAACCTGAGAGCAGAACTACAAACTTGACAGCAGTGACTACTCAAAGTCAACCAATTGCAGGTCTAGCTACAGTAACCTAGCAACGATAAACAATTGTTGCTACGTTACTGCTGCATAGTAACGTTAGCGTACGGAGAAATTCTCTGACATCGATATTTCAACTGTCACTGTCTTCAGTTAAGTTTTCAGAATTATTGAGTTAATGAGCTTTGATTCAAAGGAGGTCAGTATCAAATAGATTGGATAAACTTAATGCAACATTGTATTTATTTTTATCATTAAGAACTTATTAGTCAACCTCTATGGATAAGACTATTTCCGATTAAAAGTAATTTATTTGTCATCTTGATATTTCAACTGTCACTGTCTTCAGTTATGTTTTCATAATTATCGAGTTAATGAGCTATGATTCAAAGGAGGTCGGTATCAAATAGATTGGATAAACTGAATGCAACATTGTATTTATTTTTATCATTGAGAACTTATTAGTCAACCTCTATGGATATTTCCGATTAAAAGTAATTTATTTGTCATTTTGATATTTCAACTGTCACTGTCTTCAGTTATGTTTTCATAATTATCGAGTTAATGAGCTATGATCCAAAGGAGGTCGGTATCAAATAGATTGGATAAACTTAATGCAACATTGTATTTATTTTTATCATTGAGAACTTATTAGTCAAACAAGACAAAACAAGATGACAAATAAATTACTTTTAATCGGAAATATCCATAGAGGTTGACTTTATTAGTTAACCTCTATGGATATTTCCGATTAAAAGTAATTTATTTGTCATCTTGTTTACGAGCGTGCGATTTGAGTTCGAGTTTAATCGTGTAATCTCGTGAATGTATGAAACTGCAAAATTGAAAAGTTTGAAGGTAGCTCATCAATTAAAGTCCGTGACTACATAGGTGTTGTCATAGAGTAAGTTCTCCATGTTTTGCCGTCAAGTGGGCATGCAAATCTTATTCAATTAAATATCATTTTAAATTAACATTAGAAATATTAATAAATTCATTTTAAAAATGTTTACAAATTAAAGTCAAATCATTTAAATTACAATAAAATATAAAATGTCATAATAAATTTTACATCAAATGTCATTGGCTACAATAATTACTATGTCAATGTATACAATATAAGCATGTCAATTTAAAGTAAAATAGGAACAGAAATAATTTATCAAAAAATGTCAATACAATTACATTATAATTTTAATTATTATTTAAAAAAGCATGTCTAGAATAATAATAATACTGAAAACAAGATGAGTACGATACTTCGGCCCCGCTGATTTTTTCCGATATGTTAAGTGAACCATGAATGAATGCAAGTTTTCAAATCTAAGTTGTGTCGCACTGTACTTACAATTTATTTATACAGAATGGGTCCACGGTATACTGGCTAAAAGATTGACCCCATTAGTTCTCTATTCAACGTTCTGTTTACTATTTGTGCTACTGGCGCCATCTCGTTCGAGGGCTTATTCTAAGTAGTCACGTATTTGCACCATTAGTTGAAGAATCCTCCTCAAAATGTAGAAAAGAAATTATAACATTTTCTAATGCATAAATACTTATATTGATGATAATAATATTAATTTATATTGACCATGTAACGAATGCGTGTGTTTGGTTGTTTATTGTGTGTTACCTTTCACAAGGAGTTCCACATAACCCGTTTCCCACTTATTCTATTTACAATCTACTATAAATTACTATCTGTATGAATCACCTGGTCGTCCTATACGTAGCACTATTCTAGTTTATATTGTAACATAGTCTAAGTATTTTGTCATTGTTGCAGACAATGCAGTAAGGAGTGGACTCGGCAGCGCCGCCAAACGGAATTGTACGTTCAACACGCGGTATATAACGTTACAATCTTCCACTAATCTAGAGTTCAATGTCGTTCGTTTGTTTATAATCACTAATCATGCCGCTAGGTGACATTGGCCCCTCAGACCGCACCTATTGGCTACGGTAGTGTATCCTTCACTTTAATTTCAATTACGCTTTTATTTGATTTTAGTACTTCAGTTCTATGTGTGCAAGTGGGACTTCATATAGGCGGGGTCTTGGTTTATCGAGACGGTTCCAAGACAATAGTTTTGTATATTTACGAGAGAATGCAAAGGACACTAAAAAGTCGCTGAGAATAGAACATTTTCTAAAGACAAATCCCACAAATCTATAATAATTGGTCACCGGGAATACCAGTCGTCTACGTTCTCGCTAAAGCCGATAAACTGTATTCTTATAGAAAAGAGTTTTCTTTTAGTTGTAATTTCAGGATAAATGAGTTTTATAAGTAAAATTTGTAGACTGTTGTTACAAGAGAGATGGTCGATATTTTTTTATTAATGAGCATCGGCTAAGCTAAGTTTCGCCCGATTAGAACGAGTCGTCTATAGAACCTTTTCTTCAGTTTCTACCAGAGGTATTATGTGTGTACATCAGAAAGCAGATGTACACCTTTTGGAGGCTCTGGTTTTAGAAAAGAAAATTCATGTTTTTGTATATGTAGAAATTATTTGTGTGCAACAACACTTATAAGTTTGTTCTTAATTTAATGTTTTTACAGAATATAACTTTGTATGATAGGATTATCTCAAAAGGAAAAAAAGTTAATGTAAAGGTGGTTTGAATAAAATTTCAAGTTAATAATCATTGTCGAAGTTCGATGTTAATGTAATCAGTATAGCGTTCGAGCAGAACGCTGAGCGCAGACATCTTATCTTTAAAAAATGCAGCCGTAAATATGGCAAATGGAGTTTTCGCAAATGTTCAGTTTTGTAGAGTGTGATAGGCTCTTTCTGTAAACTCTGATGTGTCATATGTATAACGGGGAACTTTGACTACTGACAAGCATCTTGCCAACAGAAGAAGACTCGGCGTGCCTTTGCAGAACTGACGCTTGGAGTCAGCAAAAAGTCTCTTTCGAAAATCTTTTCAAATAAACTGATGAAAGATATTTGTATTTTAAACCTCAAAAAGGGCCATATTGAGGATAATTTATGAGGGAATCTAGAAGAAGTGTGTAATACTGTGTCAGGCCCAATTTTTACCAATACACGGGATATCAATAAAGAAAACTGTAACTTTAAAGAAGATGCACATGCTACAAAGTTGTAAATTGATGCATTTTAAAGCTGATCGATGTACTAGATCATAATCTATATATACTGTAGTGTGCAATCATATTACCTTAACTTTGGAAGTGCACGATTTATAATAAGATAAAAACTTTGAAAGTTCAAGAAAATGTATCATGCTTAGGCATACCCACATGAAGTGTTCGTAGATTTTTCTTTTGCACTTTCAATATTATCTTTTTTTATTGTAAATTTGTCTGGCTGTTCCTGTCCACTGCTGGACATGGATCTTCTTATGATCGCCTAGTATTGGTATAAATAGCACTATTGAGTAAAATGACTCCAAATGTAATTTTACTCTATAGATCATTCAGAGTCCAAAAATAGTCTTATACATGTTAACTATTGACTAAACTATCACAGAATTCGTGTAACTACTTCTATTAAAATCGTGCACTATTAAAGTAGAATATAATATACACTATTTATAATATTTTTGTAGGATACATAATAAACGAATATATCATTAGCCTTCCTATATTTATAATTAGAACAACAGACTGGTTAATCCTTATATTTACTCTGCTTGTATCGTTCCTAACTATAAAATAATATTAATAAAGTCTTGAATTATTATAAAATGAATACATTTATATATTAAATAGGGGTTCTGTATATTCGTCCCACTAATATTACATTTAATGCAAAATCTTCTCATATAGTCATGCCATTACGGCTAAGAAATGAAGTATCTAGCAGTAGCACAGAGTACTACTCTTTTATCTTAAAAACTGATTTGAAGTACCGACCGGAAGTGGCTGCATTATTACACTCCCTTTAACGCGGGCTCATGTGTTGCTAGACCTACATTATATTACATTTTTTTGACGGAAAAACCATCGTTTGAATAATATTCTATTTTATTTAATAGTCTTCTTATAAATTGAAGATTCTTCATCAAAATCTAAACCAAGTAGTTTTATTGCAACCTCATTTTAAAAGCGTACTTGAGGTACACTGTAATCCATTCGCGTTAAGAAAATAGTGAATCATCGTCGTCTAGCCCCGCCCCGCGGCCAATCGGGCCAACGAATTAGAAAGCTAATTTCACAATGACCAATGGACGACTGTGAAAACATCTTTACCCTGCAGTTGTACTGATGACTCACTATTTTCTTAACGCGAATGGATTATAGCTAAAAGTATCGATTGGTACCCAAAAATGCGACACGTCGCAACAATTATATTAGTCTCTATAAAACATTATATTAACACAGTGTACAGTTCGATTCAAACTTAATGGCGGCTCGGAACATGAGGCGAGTCGCTACGCAGTAACAATTTCATGTGGCGGGGGCGAGGGGTGGGGTACTGCGCAGCGCGTAGCTAACTTCCGAGCCGCCATTAAGTTTGAATCGAACTGGACCTACTCACTCCATACAGTGGTCCATTGCCTTTTATATTGACCGGTCTTCAGACTTCATATACCTTTTCAGTTATAAAATATTCATTCATATTGAATGTCATATCTCAAGCTGTCTCAGGCCAGTTTGGAACTTACACCCCACCCATTTCGTCCCGACGATTTGTTCTGCAATAACCGACTGTATGGAAGTATTTACAGGTAGATTGCATCAACTACTTCATACATATAACTCGTGTCCTTGTAAATAGTTTGTACACATACATAGTGTATGTTAGGTCTAAAATTTTGTAGCTCCTAGTTATATGTTAGTGCCAATGAGGCAAGGTTAGTGTTACATCTCACGATACGGATAATTCCCATGATAATTTATTAAAGGGTGATCCCACTTATAGATGAGCAAATATCATAGAAGTTGAATTGTAGCTATTTAGAGAGTTTAACTTATCGGCACTGAATTGCGGGAATCACTCTTAATTATTAATAAATTGTCAAGATGATTACCACAGATAAAATTTTAATTTTTCTATCAATTCTTATGAAAGATCTATCAACATAAGTAAAAGCTTTAAATGGAAGTGGAGACACATTTTTAGCATAAATGATTCTCTACAAATACAGGATGTAAGGGTAAACACTCTTGTCATTCAAACCATGGGTAGTTGACTTAAATGTATAAATAAATGACCGAACACAATAAAAAAAAAAACGTTATTTTCATTAGAAGATTTTAAAATGTTTCTATCCGACACCGTGCTCGCTAGCGAAACAGCTGACTGACTGAGGGAGGGGTCACGTTCGCGGCCGGTCAGGTCATATCCCGCACCCCCCGCCCGTGTTGAGACGCAAGTTCGTTGCCCTAGCGTATAGACTTGCGTACCTATAGGCAAAGAACTTGCGTCTCTGTGATAAAATGTTGTGATTCAAAAAAAGAAAAAAAAACGTTGTAATTTTCCATTGATTTTATGTTCTATAAATGAAACCAAACCACTGGTTGCAAGGATAACGGTGTTTACCCTAACACCCTGTATATATACTAGATAGCAATACTAACTACAAATAAGTAAGTTTGGGTTAGCTATCTAGCATTTATTATTGTCTATATCTGTCTCTTACATTTAGATAAATGTCTTATACGTACAGAAAATCATATTCAAATATAACAGCGCTATTAATCAACTTGCAATTATGTATGAGTATCGAGCTTAGAACTCCATTACACTATTTTCTTTATTTTATTGCTAAAGATTTAAGACGGTTACTCAGCAGTATATTTGAAATAATAATATAGGCTTTACAGCTTATACAGGTAGTATTTACCTGTACACTGAACAGAGTACTACATGACACAACATCACGACTGCATTCCCCGAAATGGGTACGCAGAGTTTGAGTAATTACCCATTATCTTCAGTTAAAATCTTATTTTTATCAGTGTATTGGAGTTCTATGTAAAATTTATTTATTGGTTGTGAGTTTGGAACGTCGCTATGTGAACAGATTATTCTATGTATAATTTCGTTTGGCCTTTTATGTATAATTTCGTTTGGTAGGCGTATTGAACAAAACAGGCAATCTCAAATGTACTACTACTACTGTTTTTTTACTGACAATTTTGGACGTAACTTTGATATTTGCTTTAAAATAAGTCCATTTTTATAGTAACAAAAGGACTCGTTTTAGATCAAATAAAATGATGAAAAAAGTACTTCAATATGTCTACTAAACTTTGAAGTAAGGACGTCACGGTTGCTGGCTACGAATTAATAGCCACATATTATTGCGGGATAAACATTATATCATCGAGTCCAAACATTAATTTTAGGATAATCAGTAGTTGATTTTTTTAGCCATACCTTACAATATTATTACTGATAGGATTGAGGTTCTGTCATAATGATAACTCGCTTTTTTAATGGCAAATACCTACCTAGTATTGTATCTATATATAAAGCATATTTTTAACTACAGAAAATGTATTTGTACCGAAATTTACTTGCACAAATCATGTTCTATGAGGATATGATACATAATTTTACTTTAGTTTTTAATTTTTCTATGACATACCTTAATAAGGTACACCATCGTCACCCAGCCTGTTGCACTTAACTTAAGCAGTCAATGTTAATTAGCTCTTAAGTCGTTTGTTTTAAGGTGACTTTTCGTTTAACTCTTAATTATAAGTAGGGTGTCATTTTCGTTTCTTAATTTACCTGAGTACAATAACTTAGAACTTAGTATTTTTCGTTCGTGTAAATACTCCTGTGTAAGATGCGTAATCTGTTAGTGAATAAAATAAAAATGATTTCAAAATACTGTGTTTTATTATAAATATTTATTATAATAAAACTTATTTCATATCCTAGGAATGTTAAATACAGACTACACATTGATTATATCTATACGTATAACTCAAGCGTAGACAAAATTGATTACTTATGACGTATTCTGAACACTATTTTGAACTAGAAGTAATCTCAGTTGTGATTTATAACTACATATACTAGCTGCGCCCCGCGGTTTCACTCGCGTAAGTCTCGATCCGGAGGGAATATCGGGATAAAAAATATCCTATGTGTTATCCAGGTTATAAACTTCTGTTTGGCAAAGGAGATTGGGCGTTTCTGCCCTGGAGCCCAATAGCGTTAAGATATATATACCAATGGAAAGATCTCATCAAGAAGAATATTTTTTATTCTGAAGACTTCTCTTGATCATTAGTACGAAAGGAGCTACAGAGCTTTAATGATTCAGTGCCCTGCAAACATCAACTTTGAAGCCTATAAGCGGCCATTTTAAAACATTGGTCTCCAATAGATGCCCTTTTAGGAACAATGTTTACAAGAGTCGATCGACCGGACACGTCGTTAAGCCTGACGCGTACCCCAATAAAGTTGAAATATATGCCAATCTCTTCAAGGATCTCTTCAAGGCTAATATTTTGTGATAGGACGCTTCTCTCGATTCTTAGTACGAAAGGAGCTACAGAGCTCTAAATGTGAGTAATGAAGCATTAGTGAAAGTCAGGTATTTAGACAATGAAATAACTTTTACTAACTTTGAGCCTTGCAAACATGATCTTGCAAACCTATAAACGGACATTTTAAAACGTTGGCCTCCTAGATGCCGTTTTGGGAACAATGTGTTTAAGAGTCGATCAGCCGTACAAATCGTTAAGCCTACCGCATCCCCCAATAGATTTAAGATAGAAATATTTCGTGATATGACGTTTCTCTCGATTGTTAGTACGAAAGGAGCTACAGGGCTCTAAATGTGAGTAATTAAGCATTATTGAAATTCATCACCTATTTAGGTCATTAACTCTGTACTGACTAATAATAGGCAAAAGTCGTGTTTGTAGCAAAGGTTATCCCTAAAAAGCTCTTTTCAGTGGTATATATCTTATGGCTATTGGACGCCAAGAATTGCTTAACTTCGGTGCGCAATTTATTACCTATTTAAGTCATTAACTCCGAACTGACTAACAATTGGCAACAGTTAATCAGTTATATTAGAAGCAAGGGTTCTCTTCGAAAAGCTCTTTTCATTGGTGTGATATACACCAAAAAATTATGGCTGTTGGGTCAAAAAAAATCCTTAACTTCCATGCCCCATTAGTAACACTTACTTAGGTCATTAATTCCAAACTGACTAACAATATCCAAAAGTCGTGTTCGTAGTAAAGGGTCTCCTTGGAAAGCTCTTTATATTGGTGTATATCTTATGGCTATTGGGCCAAGAACATTCCTTAACTTCGGTGCCCCAGTGGTCACCTATTTATGCCATTAACTCCGAACTGACTAACAATTGGCAATAGTCATGTTACTATCAAAGGTTCCCCTCAAAAAGCTAAAGCCGTTGACGTATATCTTATGGCTATGGTAAATGCCTTTCTAATGTAACCTATAAATTATTATTTAGACCTTCGTGAAACGATAATATAACTATAACCACCCGACACATGTCTGTCCAAATTTTCAAAGTTCATACAAAAAGCCCATAGGAAAAAGGCCGTTCAGTATTTGCCGAATTTGAAAATTATCCGGGAAACTATGCCAATTTTTCTTCCCATAAAACCTAATTCGGACGATTATGAATATTCGCTTACAGCATTTTAATTTTATTTATACAGAAAATTAGTCTGCCTTCACGATATCTAACTTGCTCTTGAAGCTGTTCCGTCGCTTGGCCGCGCCGGCGCCGAGGTCGGGGTCCGGCGACTTCCTCTTGCCGGCCTCCTCCCCCGTAGCCTCAATCATAATGTCCTGTGTCGGTATCTCCAGCAGTAAGTGGTCGAAACTGCTGCTGTTTCTACCCAGCTCTTGTTTTTCATCTGCAGACAATATTACGTTCAGTCAACGTTCTACTAAAATCTGAACGGGACTGCTGTTCCGAGAATTAGGAATGCGACGGCGGGCAGCGTTGATTAATGAGCGGAAGGCGGCGGGCGCGCGCCTTGTGCAAACGAATGAGCGACCTGCACTGTTCCCTCGTCTCACTGCGCACATAACACAGGCGCGGCGCAGTTTTCATTCTTACTTGACTTTTTATTAGTTACTTACATACTATACTGCGTTTTAATTATAAGGTGGAGTAAAAATATTGCTGGGATTAAAAGTAAATGGTTTGCAAAACACCACCACCATAAAGAATCGCATGATCTGGTATTATAATAATGGTAAGAAAGGATCACAGTCATATGGGAGTAAATAATTTAGAAAATGTTTGAAAGTAAAGTCATTTAATTGGACAAAAAAAAAAGTAAAATAAAAAAAAAACAGTTGTTATAAAGAAATTAAATGGAAATAAGAAATCATAAAAAACTGTCTAGAGCCTTACAAAGTTAGAAGACTACCTACATACAAAAAAATATTTTAAAATGATCAAAATTACTCTTAGTATTAATGACTACTACCTTATCAAAAATATAAAATTACCATTATCACGGGTCTTAACAAAATATATAGATGAAGCATTTAAAACAAACAAGATGTTTTCCTAGGTATGTACACACGGCTACACATCAAGCTATACATTTCCAGTTTATGCTAATCTCGCATTGTATAGGATTTCCGTATAATGCGAGGTCAGCTTATACTGGAAATGTATAGCTTCATGTGTAGCCGTGTGTACAGTGCGTTCATTATAACTTGACCCGTGACGCGATTGGTAGTAGCACTGAATTTTGGTAGTATACTGTTCTACTAGTCGCCATTTGGAACTCTATTAGCATTGAAAAAAAGACTGCAAAATATAGTGCTACCAATCGCGGCACGGGTCAAATTATAATGAACGCACTGTCTCTTTGTTATACAGGACTATTAATGCTAGACAGTGCCAGCATTGAGCTGAGGTGCGGTTGTGGATATTACGTTGGTACGGTCACCCCGCACGTAACGTCACGTCTGTGGCAATATGAACTGAAGTTGAAATAATAGAACTGCCCACTGCTACGAAATAAAGGCTTTGTCAATTGTTAGCATGGACATGCGGTTGACTACATCATCGACGTACTTACGGAGTGTAGCATAAACTAAACTTCTTTTTCATACAAAATGTTCGCGCCATTGCTTAATATATTTGTATGAGCAAGCATATTACGTGTCAAAACTGCATCAAAGATAAGTCCTAAAACTATCTAGTAAGATGTTGGTAACCACAGAGCACGGATACGCCTTGGCGACCGCTGCCAGAGGCGGAATTGTCAACAATTTCAATACAAACCAAGACTGTCACAGTTTACTCGCACTACGACACAAATGACGTGTAGAAACTGAAGAAGTTGTGCGCTCAGCGCACTTTTCATCGCCACGAATTTGATTAGTACTGCCTTCTCTAGACGCTGCCGGCGGGTGCGGCGATTCTGTGCTCTGTGTTGGTAACAATAATGTGTTTCTAACCGAGTCCTTGTTGCTTCATCAGTTGTTTCTGCCGGAACTCCTCTTGTGCTTGACGCTGGCGCCGTTTTCGCTCCGCTCTAGCCTCTTCCTCGCTTAGCCCATCCAGTGCCATCTTTGCTGGCTCTTGTTCAACTATCGCTTGTTCATTCTCCAGCCGGATCGTTTTTGGCAGCTGTATAGGATCGGAAATGGGTAAAATTATAAAAATAATAAGGGAAAAGAAAAAATGGGAATCAAAACAGTAGTAAATTGCCATATTTATGACGAGTGGCAATGAAGCTAATATGTTGTGTTTATAATTGCCACTAAGAGAATGTTTATAAAGTGGAACAAAAAAGGTAAACTAATAAACGAAACTATCAATCAAACATTACATAAATTCAAACAATTTTATTTCAATAAAAACAGTTATTTACCGTGTATATCTACACAGTACAACTACATACATATATCTATGTACATTCGCAATTCCATTCGTTTATTACCTACTTATGTAATACGGTCAAAATCCAATTCCTAATGTAATTTTAAAAACGGCGAGTAAAATTTGACAGGTCATTCATAAACCCATTTGATAAAATCTAGTAAAACCACCACACAAGTGTACATCAATAAGATATAGGTAGGTGTGCGAATATGAATGCTATTCTCGGAAAAATACTAGATCAAGATAAAGCAGACATTCAAAACACTCCTACCACACCGACTTCTAACAACGAAGTGGCGACGAGCGCCGCCTGACCGTCGGCAACACTTACAACTACATACAACGAGGAAAAATTACATAAAAAATAGTTCACCATTTTTGAGATTTCAAACTTACCAATATACCTAACGTACCTATAATACATTTACTATTCTCAAAACGACTACAATACTCGTGTGAGCAGGTGTGGCAAAAAAATTCCACAAGTGTATAAGAATAACTCGCTGATAAAATACTAGTGGCTAGTGAGCCGGCTGGCTTGGGGGCTAGGGGGGCTAGGTGCGGGCGGCGGCTAGGCCTTGTCGGGCGAGGCGGAGGAGGCCGCGCTCGCGTCTTCCGGGAACTGCTTCTCCACCTGCTCCGCCACCCACTTCTTGACCTTCTGCTCGGTCCAGAAGCCGTCGTAAAAGATGGTGGGCTTAATCCAGCAGCCCTGCGCCGGCGCCTGCGGAGCGAACGCGGCGTCGTCGGGGCGGCACGCGCCGCGCCCGTTCACCACGAGGTTCTTGGGCGGCAGGTTGAAGTTGAGGTTCACGTTGCCGGGCGGGCGCTCGTAGCTCTCGTACGCGAAGTGCCAGCCGCCGCCGGGGTACTCGTAGTACGCGTTGGGGAACACGTGCGGCTGCGGGCCCGCGCGCGGCGGCCCGTACAGCGGGGCCGGCCCGTAGCCGCCCAGCACCGGCTGCAGCACGAAACTTACGTTGGAGTTCGGGCGCGCGTGAGCGGGCGGCGGCGCGGCGGGGCCCGGGGCCGGCCGCACGGGGCCGGGCGGCGGGGGCCGGTTGGCGGGTGGCATGGCGGCGCCCAGGACACGCGCATTCTTGACGGCGGGGGGCGGCGCGAGGGGGCCGTTCTGCACGGGCGGGGGCCCGGGGGGCGCGGGCTGCGCCAGCGGGGCCAGCGGGGAGCGCAGCGCAGGGTGCGGGGGTGTGCCGCTGTCGGAGTCCTTGCGCGCAGCTCGCTCGAGCGTCATGTTCGGCATGTTCTTGGGCTCCATGTGTTTGTTGGCGACGTTCTGGTTGTTCTCTATGGCCGGCTCGGGCGCGTTGGCAGGCGCCTCTACACGATGAGCCTCGAGTAAGTCTGTCAGCTCGGTGGCCACGCTTCCGCCGAAGCTCAGCAACGTCTCGCGAAGTGCGTTTGTCACTGCACACTGTAGATACACAAAAAGATATACAAAGCACATAGCAAGATAGCATAGATATATTCAGTTTCATCTTTTTTTTTTCTATAATACCTTTCTAGACTTGTAAATGGCAAATCCCTTAGAGTTGGCAGTTGTGGTGGCATAGCCGATGTTCTCTCGATGTATGTCAAAGCTCTTCACTGTTATGGAGACAAATGCAACTACTCCCACACAGTACTTGCCATTTGTGAAGTCCACAAAATCTAAAACAAATTATTATTATAAATAAAAATGATGGGCAAATATCTATGAAGGCTCATACTGAGGTTGTATGAGGTTAATTTTCAGGTAAAAACTGGGGGCAATTCACATTTTAAGGAATAAGGAATGTTCGCATTCTAATCTCATCTGTCAAAAATACAATCAATTTACCAACATTTTTCATAAGTTTGACAGATTGCAACTTGAATGTGAATGTTTTTACCCGCCAGCCATAGAAAGAGGGTAATGTTTTTCGAGAGTATGTATGTTTGTATGGTTATCATATCAAAATCAAAAGTCATTTATTCAAACTAAGCTGGGAATCAGCACTTTTCGAATTTCGAACGTCAAAATTACATAAGACAGTCCCCCCCTTCGCCACTTCCTAGTGCTTTAGCTGGGAAGAAGTGGCGCAACAAATTCCCCAGCAGATCATAATAGTCCAAGGTGTTCTCCCGTATTAACAAGGATATGGTGCAAAATTCCTTTAGCTTTGTTATAATAAGTTATTATATTTAGTTTAACCAATAACTTTTATGAGTAAGTTAAAAGCTTACCTAACTCTTGTTTGCTGACTGACCAGCTCCAGTTATTGAAACCCCACTGTGAGTGACCAAAGTTGATGAGCTGCTGCCGCCGCTGCTGCTGATCACTGTCCTCTTCTAACAACAGTGGGTCTGGCATTGCCACGCAGTCCGGCTGAGGAAAATTACATAATTAAAAAGAGAAAAGAAGAAGATAAAGTAGAAAAAAAATGGAAGAGCTTTTGAAAGAGTATTCTATATATCTATGATCATAATGTTAATATTTTAGGTTGTTTGAATACAGTTAAGTCAGAGAATTCCTTATCAAAGTAGTGTAGTAGGTATATTTTTGTGTATTATATGGCTACTTGCTGGCCAGCATGCCATAGACGTATACAACTGCTAAAACGACGAACATTATGTTATGCTACATAACTGGAGGGAAACAATATAAAAATAACCAAGTCATATACTACCTATTCCTATAAGCTGAAAATAGAGTTCATTGGGTACATGGAACAATTAATTAGACGATGTTCCCATTCGTTCACATAATTTATTATTTTAAACTTTATTTTTGTTTACAATCAACAGTCAGTTGTAACTTTTTCGCACCGCACGTAACGTAACGCACCGAAAACGCGCTCAATTATACAGCCCAAACTACAGCTTGTATTGCAATTATTAGCAAAATTGCTTGATATGTGGTTTTATTGCACTTTCTAACTACTGTATACTTAAAGACCGGGTCAATTACCATTTTAATACTGCAATTAGCAACAGGGAATCCAGGTTTTCTTTGCATCATGAATAAGGCTGACGCGCTTAGTAATCAAGATGCCATGTAGTTTCTATATTAGGTACTTCTATATTTGTGTAAATAATTCTCTAAACAACTTAATGTAAATTGTTCTCATAAAATTATTAACAAATAATTCACAAGCCCAACAAAACAAGTATTGACATTTTGCGCGGAACTTCCGTTTTCCGTTTACAACAGATTATGTAGGTTTACAATGTTCCACAGATTACTATAAATGTCGGAGACAATGGATGGTTCCAACCAACCAAAGACAACATTTTTTTTAAATAGAGGTGTTATCAATGACTAATAAATGGTGTTATTGATTGATAATTTGATATTCACAATCATTATGACACTGACAATGACATTGACATTTTGACATTTTGATCCGGCAACATCCGGCAGGCAGAGTGCATTTTTGCATTTTGCATTTTCCAATTTTCAGGACAATCCAATCAAGAGTTCATGCATGTTTTTTTCAATCGCTGGGATTTCATAAATTGCGAAATATTGTGACCATCTGAAAGGCGTGTGTACGCTACAGATTTAAATGGCAATGGCGACAGAATTTACTGAGATCGATGGGAGTATTTTAGAAGGGGTAAATATCCTACTTAAAATATTTGTATTGGTTTGATGTTGAATTAAAATGTCGCTGTAAACATTTGCAGGGCGGTCAAATACTTCGGACCGCGATTTCTCTGAGCGCTATTCTGGGAATACCTGTGAGAGTTACGAACATTCGAGCTAAGCGCAGCAAGCCGGGTTTAGCGGCGCAGCACCTCATAGGTAAACTTACAAAATAAAGTAATATTGTAGGAGATGTAGCTGGGTTTTTCCCTCTGAAAATACTGACAAAAAAAAACATCCAAATTATTTTGGTAGACTTCAACCTAGCAGGGTAACATGAATAAAATACAGCAGCTACAGTCAGCCTTATGTTTTGAACTTCTTAGTTTTGCTACTTTGCTTTGCCCTTGCTAATAAGTACAATATTCAGGTGTTCCTTTATCCAATGATCCAATAAAATAATAAATCAAGAAAATGGTGTAAGTAATGTATTATATTGTCCTGTAAATTTATAGGTACCTACTTACACTATGAATGAAAACTCAATATGGCTACATAATAATAACATTATTTTTGTAAATTATTTCACTAAACTGTTTTGTTCTTTGACAATAATATTGCCCATTGTATATTTTGTAGTGTTTGTTTTTTTTCCTTTCGTTATATATTTTTGTGGTGTACAATAAAGTATATATAAATAAATAAATACCAAGAAATATGTTAATTAACCATTTACATAATTTCAACACAAAAAATAAAGCCATTTTTTTAAATAATACTTAAGATTATGCTACCTACTATTGTTATTTCACAATTATTTGTCTAATGTTATCCCTGAACGGAGTACAGGCACCTACTTATGCTCCATTCAAATAAACAAAAAAGAATCGTTTTGCTTACCAGTGGTGACATTTTTTATTGCCAAACAGGGCGGGCATATTTTCATCCTGGGCCTTTTCACTCTAAAGGTGACGATATATGTACAGTATTATAGAGAATGTATGTATAGTGTAAGTAGTATAAAATACGCAATACGAGTGACTATCATTTGATGAACAGGCATAAAGCTGGTAGCAGACATGTGCGACGCAAAGCTAAGGGGTGACACCATCGGCTCCACTGAGATACAGTTTATGCCGGGCAAGAGGATCAAGCGCGGCCACTATGTCGCCGACACACGCACTGCTGGGTGAGACACGCCTTATTTGTGCTTCCAAGGTTATTATTTGCTTTTATTAGTGATTTTTTTTGGCGCTCAAGGAAAAGACAGACCATTGATCTTTGAGAAATTCATACTGATATTTTATTTGCAATAAATAAGACAAAAAATACATACAATTTAACCGACGGAAAAAGAAACTGTTAAGCAAGAACTTTCAATAATCCTTTTAGTCTAACTATGCTCCTAAATTTACCTAAGTATTTAAATACTGACTTTGAAAGTTTGAAGCCGTATATTGTTATGCGCTCCGCCTAACAATTTTTTTTCATGGAAAATCTTCAACTTTGTCATTTTGTCCTGTAGTTCGATCAGCCTGCTCATGCAAATAGCGCTGCCTTGCGCTCTGCTGTCTGACGGGCCCGTCGTTATGGACCTGAAGGGAGGCACCAACGCCGACATGGCGCCCCAGATCGAATACATGACTGAGGTGTTCAAGAACACACTCCAACTCTTCGGAGCTACATTTGAAATGAAAATGCATAGACGAGGGTAAATCATCATCTGCTCTCTTTTCCCAACGATGTAGGGGTCTGCTTCCAGTCTAACCGGATGCAGCTGAATATGAATGCCAGTATTTTACAAGGAGCGACTGCCTATTTGACCTTCACAACCCGTCTTTTCGTATTATAATTGTATTATAATTCATAGATCTGACAGTAGTTACGGGTTGTAAGGAGCCCTATAGTCTGACTACCAGTCTTGCCAAGGGGTATTCGTGTTACCCATTAAGGTTGTGGAGTATTGAGCTGCATCCGGTTAGACTGAGAACGCGCCTAAAACGCGATGAACGCTACCGCAGCGCGCGGGGGCGGCGCGGGCACGGGCCGGCGCGCGCGCCCTCTAGTCAGCGATGAGCACACGTCATGGATCGATCTGATAAATGTCGCGATCGCGTGTAATGTGTCAACCATTTTTAAGTCGTCTCACATTGTATTTGTAATATACTAATTAATTATCAAGTTGAGGCTATTCATTTATTTACTGCCCCAACAGACTGGAAGCTGACCTCAACATGGTTGGGAAAATGCTAGGCAGATTGATTGCATCAGCTATAGTTATATCGTTTGATGAAAATATTGACATAAAAGTCTGGTTTTAGATACTACCCGAAGGGCGGCGGCTTCGTCACAGTGGACTGTATGCCCGTGTACAGGTTCAGCGCCGCCAAGGTGATGGACCGCGGCTACGTCAGCAAGATTGTCGGCTGGAGCTTCGTGGCGGGCACGCTGCCCACGCGGGTAGGTACGGCGTTACGTCACGGGGGACTGGCTGTACAGGTTCAGCGCCGCTGAGGTGATGGAACGCGGCTACTCCAGAAGAGGTCGCGATGTTGCTCTTAAAAAATTTGGTCTTGGGAATTCTTTTTGGGGAATATGAACCTTATGTCACTATTGGTAAGATTCAACTGCTGATCCCAAATAAATTAGAACAGTGGGAAAAAGATGATGAGTGATGGATGACCCACTTTCTCCAAGAAAGGGGTTTCCTATACTACGACGTTAAACAAAACACACTTAAACAAAGCCTAAAAGTGATAATCGTTTGCGAAAGGTGGTTGTACAGTTCGATACTAACCTAATGGGGGCTCGGAAGTTAGCTACTCGCTGCGCAGTACCCCACTGAAATTATCAGCCATCCCTCACCCCCGCTGACACATGAAATTGCTATTGCCGCCATTAAGTTTGAATCGAACTGTTTTGTTTTTTTTTTTTTTGTTTCGTTTTGAGAACTGTTGCAAAATAAATGCGGGAAAACGTCATTAACTATTTCTACGTCTTTACGCAGAAACGTGCACGCCGCCAGCTACTTGCTCTTTCTCCCTCGCACACTGTCGCTCTCGCTCACACAATACTATAATCCCAAATGCATGTGATTAATTATTTTTCTAAACTTGTGGTTATCGTTCAGCTGGCCGCCCAGATGTCTGAGGGCTTCAAGGACAGTATAAAGGATCTGCAGCACCGCGCCGAGATCACGGTGCTGAAGGAAGACCCGAACATAGCGCCCAACAACTGCAGCGGCATCATGTGAGTACTATGTTTTACGATACACGTAACATTACATCTTTTCTCCCCAAAGGAGCATGGCGGTATAAAAAATATCATCACTTTCATACATTTTGTTCGAACCATCGCAAACCCCTGCACCGCGCCTTTTTGTTTTGAAATTCGATGCGCTGCGGCCCGACTGCGACTGTAATGCGCTCTTAGCTTTAAAGTAGGTACTATTATTTCGTAGCTGTACCCTGCGTCCTAACCAAAAGCGGGTTTTCGTAGTTCAAGTGACTTGCGGTTGCGACGTAGATATAAGGGCAAGCTCACACGTGTGCTAATGTGTGTGTGTAGCGCGATCTGCGAGACCACGTCGGGCTGCCGCCTGGGCGCGGACGCGCTGGGCAAGCGCGGCGCCGCCCCGCAGGCCGTGGGGCGCGCGGCCGGCGCCGCGCTGCGCCGGGACCTACTCGCCGGCTGCTGCCTCGACACACATCTGCAGGTACTACTCACGTACTACTGGTTAGGAAGGGCGGAAGGGTCGTAAACACCCCTCTGCCTTCAGATATATGACGATGAGCAACCATTGGGAATTAGGACTTCAAGAAATAATCATATTCATTTAGTGCTTGGCTATATGGAAAGACCAAAAAAACGATGGATGGACTGTTACTATGGCTAGAAAGGGGGTGACTATCGACATGTCGAATTATAGAGATGATAGTATGTAAGAAAAAGACATATTGCTCCGACCACAGGACATGAGAATGATATTGATAACATTCCTTTAGAGCTTAACATTTTCATTCCCCTGCTGTACAACGTTGGGAATGCTTTTCAGGTATTTTCTTTATGTATAGTAATATAATAATAATGCTGAAGAGTTTGTTTGAACGCGCTAATCTCTGGAACTAAATGTGGCTGCTATTTTAGTATAAAAAGTATTGTGTTGTCTGAAGTCTTCCACGAGAACGAAGTCACGGACAGAAGCTAGTGTAGTTCTGCTTTCTTAATTAATGTTGTTTGAAATCTGTCGCAGGCGCTTGTTACAGAGCGACATTATTATCCTAACTAATATTATAAATGCGAAAGTGAGTTTGTTTGTTTCGCTTTCACGCTAAAACGGCTGAATGGATTTAGATGTTTGGCACAGGGGTAGACTTGGAATAGGACATAGGATACTTTTTATCCCGATATTCCCACGGGATCGAGACTTACGCGGGTGAAACCGCGGGGCGCAGCTAGTGTTATATAATCCCTCAAATTTTCATTGTAGCAGTGACTAGGAGTAATGATTAATGTAATTGTTGTAGGATCAAGTGATAATATACATGGCGCTGGCCGATGGCAAGTCCTCCGTGCGGGTGGGCGACATCACTATGCACACGAGAACCGCCATTTTCATCGCTGAGTTGATCGCGAAGGTACGTTCTTTATTTCTAATGGCCGTCGACGATTGACAAAACAGTCTTAAACGTTCTTTGAGATTTAAAATACTAGTATTCGGCTGCATGCGGTTAGACTGGACACTGACCCCAACGTTATTGGGAAAAAGTCTAGGCAGATGATGGCATGAACTCTAAAGCAAAGGAGTGCTTAATGCTTATAGAGAGTCAAATATAATTAGCTTGCGAAATAACAAAGATGTGATGGGGGTCGATAACTAAACATGATGAAATAAAAAATATATTGATGTTTTTTTTTTAATGGTATTTCTAGTAACTACGGTCAGTGACCCCAAATTCTATAATATAATCCAAATAATAATACATACCGATATAAATCGATATCGATATCTGGATACCATCACGTGTGTGGAGTTTTGCTACCTAATTTAATTTGATCTTTGTATAGCGTTAATATTTTGAAAAGGTTGACTATAGAATTTAACAATTTGATCTTTATTGTGTTAAAAATCTGTCTGTTTTAATGATCCTTCAACTAATAAACTTTCATCCGTTCCAAGGTAAAATTCGAGATAGTGGAAGAAGGGGTTCAGAACGTGATCTCTTGCACTGGCTTGCGAGTGTTCAACCGACACCACCCACTGCACCAAGCAGCTGACCACCCGCGGAACTAAACGAAGCATCACTGACGCGCCATTTTACATGAGCACAAGCTGCCATATATGCAGAGATCAATTTGAACATACCTGCGCACGAACATGTAACAATCGCATCAGTTTAAACGATACGCTGGTCGCAGAAATGGTCGGTCGGCCATCATAGATACGTATCCTGCGTTTGCGATTCAGTTTCCAAACATGTTAACAAATGTGTTTTTGGAAAAAAAAACTTTAAAACACATTAATAAAGACCAGTTTGCGCTACAACTTGAATTGTTTATAAGTACTAGTCATTCTGATATAAACTTAATTTACACTATGATGAAGTTGATATTTGTGGAAATAATATCAATTGGAAACAAGGATTTGAATATGAAATAACTTTTGACGCCAAACTACACAAGGTACGGCTTTTGATGAGATCTGAAGAAAGAACTGCCAGGTATGGTAGCCTAGACTCACAGGCCTCGTTTTACAAGCGAAATATTCGCCCTTTATGTACCAGGAGAGGTACTTTATTTTATAACTTCGTTTCTTCGAGACAATATCGAATGTATTTAAGTATTTTGAAGCACGACTATCGTAGCTTCAATAATGGTTAGGAAGGAATGGCAGTCCTATCTACTGGTAAGGACATGAGAAGTAATGGACTGAAGAAACACCAATGATGGTTATTTAAGTCCAAAGTGCAGGGAACTATCTGGAAGCTTAGCGAAAGAGAAAAAGGAATTGATTGATGTTTGAACTTGGAAATAAGTGGTTCGTCTTCGTTTCCTAAGCCGCGCCCACACTGTACGCTCGCGTCTACGTCCGGCCTGACGTGCGGACGCGGCTTTACAATCATGTGCAATTTCCGTGTGATAAACCTTATATTTAATATGATGGACCATACATAACCCCGCGTTCTATTTAAAGCGATCATCGCGCGAATATTGATTATGATCGTTCGACATTTTTGTTCGGTGAACCTGAATGCGAGGTCGCGCCGACAGAGGGCGCTGTCCGATTTTCCGAACAAAAAGTGACATAATGTACGCGAGCGATCACTGGACGCGGCCTTACGCTTGTAATGGCGTTTATTTATAATAATTAATAATGAAACATAGTCTACTATACATACGGACTACTGTGAATGTATTATATTGTGAAGTTTTAAACTATTCGCCTCCCGTTTTCCAAACGAAAAACGGTTTGAGTTCAAAACTTTGTATTATGTAAGTGTATCTACTTCATTACAGGAATATTAAATGTCTGATAAACGTGTTTATTATGAATGTCGTAAGCTTTAACGTGTATTGCGGGATAATAATAATATTCTAAATTATTAAAAAAAAAAAAACAAATAAAAATCTGTTCATATATTTCATTACTCCTTTGGACAATTCTCATTTAGTCACATAATTTCTGCAATAGAAATTATGTGTGTAATGTTCATACTCTTCATTATTTTGTATTTTGTTGTAATTTATTATCTTTGTTTAAATTTTATCTTTAGTTGATAAGCAGCTTCAGACCAATAACTTTTTCTTCAAATTTTATGTACACCTATAATTAGTGTATACAGTTATACCTTTCCTAAATACTTTTGTGAACCAATGTTGAATATTTATGCTGTTGCGTGTTCTATAATAAATAAATAAATTACCATTTTGTGCTTTGAAGACTAGTTCAAACAATATTATGATGGGGCCCAGTGAGTGCACAGTCACACCACGTCATAACGTCGACGATCTCCAAGTTGACTGATAACGTCACATCGTGTCGTGCAACTATCGTACGATATCAATTATTAATAAATGTTAATAAAACATAGTGTTTTTTATTTGTGCAAACTTCTTTCGTTTCCAATATTTTGTACACTTATGCATTCAGGCCAGTCCATTCAGACGATTCGATTTTATTTTACAAACCGTTTGGGGGGGGGGGCAAGTGGCCCTGCGCCCCTGTACACACAGTCGCTACAGAGAGCTGAGTAGCGACATCTTGTTCTCCACACTAGCACGTCAGTTTTCCGCCACTGTCGCGGTGCGTATGCACCAGTGTTGTTGCGGACATCCGCAACCGCGGAGCTTCCGCATCGATTGGGACATCGCATCCGCAATAATTAATGCGGATGTTGATGCGGATGCGGATGTAGCACAAGTCGCGACAAGAAAGATAATGGGCGGGGCTGGCGACTAGCGCGTGCCGTATGCGAACGAAATCTTCGCTCCTATTGGTCAATGACCACTTCTTATTGACCAATAGCACACACATTTTTATCGACACCACCAGCCAGTATTCCTGCGCGGGTTTAATAGGTATATGAACCTCTGCGTAACAGACTTGACCCCGGAAAGGCTAATATCACTTTTTATTAAATACTAGCCGATGCCCGCGTGGTTGTCGGTTATTATATACTAAAATCTTACTCGAGAACCACTCTATCCATTGGTGAAAACAGCATGAAAATCAGTGCAGTAGTTTTTGAGTTTATCGCGAACAGGACGACAGACAGACGCGGTGGAGAACTTTGTTTTATAATATGTAAGGATAATGCTACAATTTTTACTTATTAAATAATTAATAATTATATAAAAAAATACTATACATAATCTTAACTATATAATAACAACATAACCTAACCTAACAACATTTTAGCTACACTGGCGGACAAGGTCGGTGGACCATTTATCAGGCTCTGGGCTGGCAGACATGTAGCCAACTGGTTTATAAGTTACATATATCATATCTTTAAGTTATTATGTTGTACTAACATAGGCTAAGTTCATACTAACACTATATGGATCTCTTGGTCTGAAATAAAGATTTGAATTTGAATTACAATCTTTTTTTTTACTAGTCCTAAACAAAAAAAAAAAATTATACAACCTATTTAAAAAAAAAACACTAAATAAAAAGATAAAAATAACTTTAATTTCGGAAGTCGGTGTCTTTGCTTTTTAATTTTCGTTTTTTGCCACCGACTTCCGAAATTAAAGTTATTTTTCACTTTTTATTTAGTGTTTTTTTTTAAGTCGCGTGTTTTTTTTTTTGTAAAAAGTGTTTATTATTCACTTTTTAGTGGTGGTACCTACCCCACACAAGTTACTACCTGCTATGTAAATAACAGTGAAGGAGTCTAATAATTATATCGTCTACATAGACTGTGGGAAAAATACGTAATATTGAAGCTAGCTCAAAAACTACGCAAGCAAACTTAATAAAATTTATAAGGGACCATCTTGAGAGTATACCCTTTCGAACTAAAAAAGAATTTTTAAAATCGGTTCACTAACGGCGGAGTAATCGGTGAATAAATATAAAAAAACAATCATCCGAACGTAGTACCTCCTCCTTTTTTGAAGTCGGTAAAATATCTAAACACGCGTCCGCGGATGTGAAAAAATCTGCATCCACAACATCCCTGGTATGCACCCCGTCATTGTTTCCATAACACCATGTTCTGTGTCCGCCCCGTCCGCGACCTAACGCCGTCCATTACGAAGCGACCTTTAACCAGTATTTATCTGGGGCAACGAACGATACGTATCATTACTACTTATTATCCTAAGGTGGTCTGAAAACGTTAAATACACGTCAAGAAGATTGGTCGTGAAATAAAACCCAGTCGACTGATCTGATCTTTTTAATTACAGTTCAGTGTTCCACATTGCCCTCAATTACATAATAAAGTTACATTCAAAATATCTAATATCTATACACGTCATGGGTTTAAATTAACAAATGACAAATTAATTGTTTTTATTCATTTAAGGGGTAGCTTCTATTGTGTCGTAAATTTATTAAAATATGTTGTATAGTTGTAAAAAGGTGATAAAGATTACTGTTTAACACTTTGAGGGACACTAAACGCCCATAAAAACGTTTATTTGGTCTTGCTCAGTGTCCTTTAAAGCGTTCTTACTTACTTCTGTTAAAAAAATTACTTGAAAAATCTCCATTTTTGTTCTACGATCCACGAAAGGTTTTTTGTGGAATGTAATCTAAAAAAATTTCTTACTGAAAATCTATAATTATGCATATTTCTATAAGAATCATATTATGTTGCACTTTAGGACAAGCGAGACGGTCGCTATAACCGAGAAAATGATTAAGAACGATATTTACAACAATGTCATACCAAAAATTTGCTGAACAACTACCCCTGCCGGAAACCCTTTTGAAGGAATACAAGCTCGTTAAATTGTTGTAAAGCATTTGCTAGGGTTTGTGCAATCCTTAAGGTAGGCGCACAACGTACATTTGTACTCAGACTTCAGAAATTCGTTTAGTGTTGACAGCTTCTAATAAAAATGATTTTTGTAACAAGGAACTACCAAAGGCAAAAGTAAAAATAGTATCATACCACGTTTATATTATATATTTATTGTACTTAAAATAACTATGTTTAGAAAAAATAAAATGTTCAGCGAATACTTTGAGTCGGTAACTTTTGCAGGCATGGTAGAAATGTTAACAAAATAAAAAACTTATTAATAAGTTTCACAGAAAACAAAAACATATAAAATGATTTATTCATAAAAAAATACCTTAACGAAAAATAGTATAAAATTATTTTATTCAACATAAAAATATAGAAATAAATTTTGTCGCAGAGTTGCTATAATTTAAACAATTTATTATTAAATTACACATCCATTTGATTATATCTAAAGGTTCGAATACAGAGGGACGATGAGGTCAGGTGGTCGTTGGAATGTTTGGGTTCAAACAATTACTTAGAGGTACTAGGGTCATAACTACCCACCACAATAGCCCAATAGCTCAACATCCAATCGAGACATTGCGTTTGTTCTTTACATAGTTTTTGTCCAAAACAACTCCTTGAGAATAAATGCAGTGAAATTGTTGACTTGAAGACTGAACAACGAAAGCTTCCATTCACCCTTTTATCGTGGAATTTTTAAGATTTGTGTCGCGCTAGTCCTAATCATTAATTCTAGTTTTAAATCAGTCTACCTGACGTCATCGTCTGCATATTTTAAACGGTAGAATTTTTATTTTCTACCATACGAAACACTTATGGAAGATAACGACGGAAGTCTAATTAAATTACCCTTTTATTTTTTACAATAGCAACATTAACGTATATTTATACAGGACATCACAGATGCAGGATCGTTTACAAACCGTGCCGTGTTTTGAGAAAGCTTTTGATCGCAAAGTAATAAAATTGAGCTGGAAATTTTATTATAAATGCATCGTATGTTAATATAATATAAAATTGCTAGATAATATATAATAGAGATAGATAGGTAGATACAATTTCGAGACTGATGTAAAAAAAAAACAAACAGAAACAGTAACTTTTTTAGCTCAGACGGAACAAAAGATCGAAGAAAAGAATATACAGGCAAAGAGAAACACTGCACGGTTAAAAAACGATTCGTGCCAGTCAAACGTGGTCACAGCTGGCCATACTGACAAGTGACGTCACAAGCCAGACTCGCCACTGCCGTAGGCGCAGATACACACATGTTCGAATCGGAATAATTCAGCACAGCCGGGCGGTATATTATGTTTGGGAAAAAGAAGCTCGTACATGTTTCAGCAGGGTTATTTTCCGAGCTGCACGAGCCGAATGAAAGCCGAATCGAATATGTGTGTTCCACTCCCTGGTAAAAAATGAATGTACTTAAACGGTACCGGTGTGCTGTAGTTTGTGCTCTGGACGTTGGCCTTGTGTGTTTATTCAGTCTTTTTTGACTTGCTCGTGTCTTCTACTGCGGCCTCTACTATCGCGGGCTGGTCCTCATAGCTGTGGATACGATATTTATTATGTTAGATTAAAAATAGCTGATAGTTGTCAAAAAGAGAAAAAGTATTTAGGACTCACACTGAAGGTTACAAACATAGGTAACAAAAAAAATGTATGAGACGTAGTGTAATGGTCTTAAAAATCTATAAAAATATTATAAAGTAAACTCTCTTTTCGTGTTTTTAACACATTTTGATGAGGTTTTCACCATAATTTAGAGAATTTATTCCGGAAGGTTTATGTGTATAATACGTAAATATTAGTAAATAATTTGATTTGAAAAATTAATAGGAGGCCAAAAGGAGCAAATATCTAATATCAGTATGGTGCAAAAGAATTATGACAACTCGGAAGTGTGTCAGTTGTTGGCTAGATGGCACGCCTGTCCTAGCGCAGCGAGATTAGGCCTATAAGGTCGATCGATGATCTGGTGAAGGCAGGAGTCCGTCAGCTACGGTAAGGACAGGATCGCTTACTGTGGCGATATCCATAATAATTTGCTGGGCAGGTGAATTTGACAGCAATATTTGCTTCACACACAGTTCAAAATCGTTTGACACCTCACTTTTTGATCAATATTAGTAGATCATACTAACTTGAAGAGCGCGTTGATATCTCCGCGTAGCAGTGCCAGCGACAGCGGCGTGGCGAGGCAGGCCGGCACCAGGTACAGCAGCGCGGGCTGCGCGTGCTTGAACACGTGCATCACGAAGATCGTGGCCAGCAGACCCACCACGTACGCCGTGAATGTCGCCCTGAACACACATTATATTCGTAAAAGGAGATGCCACAGGAAGTAATAACAGCCGCTCGGGTCGATCAATCAGGTTAAGCTACGCTTGCCGGGGTTGGTCCGTGGATGGGTGACCATTTTCACATATCGAGATTCCTCCGTGCCTCGGAAATCACGTTAAGCCGTTGGTCCCGGCTGTCATTTGTGGATCTTTGACAGTCGTTACGAGTCGTCAGAAGCACGAAAGTTTTACAACCAGTCTAACCAAAGGGTATCGTATTACCCAGTTACTGGGTTGTAGAGGTCAAATAGGCAGTCCCTCCATGTAAAATACTGGTATTCAGCTGTATCCGGTTAGACTGGAAGCCGACCCCAACATAGTTGGGAAAAGGCTAGACAGATTGATTGATGTGTTGTGTTATTTCAAACGGGCTAAGTACCTGAAGTAAAACTCGCTGTTACGCTTGAGACTCTTGTCGAAACGGAGCAGCAACGCGATGAAGATGCCGGGAACCACGATGTCGCCCAGTCCCAACATGGCGAAGTTGCTCGCGTCCAAACCGTTCACTAGCAGGTCTTGAGGGAATACCACTGTGGAAACAAGAGTTTTGTATTGACGTAACTATGGCGTAATATCAAAAGTCATTTATTCAGGCTAAAAATTACAGAAGACAATCCCCCAAAACGCCAACCCTTCACCACTTCCTAGTGCTTTAGCTGGGAAGAAGAAGTGGCGCAACAAACTCCGCAGCAGCACAGCTGTCTGTTCAGTTTTAAATCTCGATTCTGGGGTCACATTTGTAGGGGTGCAATGCTAAATAAAACGTGGTAGAGATCATTGTTTATAAGTTGACCTCGTATTTTACGGAAATCCTATTAAATGCGAGATCAGCATAAACTGGGAATACATAGCTTGATGTGTAGCCGTGTGTACAATACAGCACTTACGTTTAATGGGGGCTTCGAAAGACTTGGCGACGGTGACCATGACATTAGTGCCGAAGACCCAGAAGATGTCGTAGATGAAGAGCCCGCACAGAAGGATGCAGCCCGTCACCACGTTGTTGAGGTGCAGCAGTTCCACGCCGTTGACTGCGAACGCGATGCCGAAGAGGTTGTTGGCTATCCAGTGCTGGATGGACATTGGAATGTGTGGTTAGATAGAATTTTTCGATGGTTCGATTAGTTCAGGGGCGTTTTTACTATGTACTAGTAAGGTGCGAGGTGACTTTGCGACACGATCTTGCAATATCTATCACAAATGTACTATAGTTTTATGAAGCTGCGTATTACATAAGTTTCATTTGTGTCGCTAGTTTGCAGGAGCCGTATCGTCTTGCGAAGGCGATAAAATAGAGTAGATATAGTCAACGACGTAATTGCTTGACACAAATTCCCAGTAACTTCAAACTTCACTAAGGTTGATGCTATCTAACTGTCCTGTCACATAGACCATGTTGTCATATGACTAGCAAGCGACAATCAACCTTGGGTGGTTAGATGATAAACTAATTAAATGGTTGACTATACCTCAGCTTAGATGTAAATTAATTTGCCACACTCTTGTCAAACATTCCTTTGAGGAACACTACTATGAAATGCAAAGATATTTTACTGTAATGCGGTCGCCTAACTTGCAAATGACCTTCATCCATTTAGCTCACACTTACATTGTAAAAAAATCAAAGGAAAATAGCCTTTAACCCCTTACTACAAAAACTTCAACAAAATAATCAAGTTTGACTTTGGTTCTCACCTTCTTAAGCAGATACCAGCCTCCCATGCCGAGCGAGATGATGATGCAGATGATGTCGTAGGAGGTAAACTTGTAGTTGATGATGTCGGAGCGCGTGTCGCCCTCGCCGCGCGTGAAGTGGATGTGGTACGACACGTTCGGGACTGATGCTGGCACCATGAATGAGATTACTGGGCTGGGGGGAGAAAAATAACATATGATTAGAAATACACATTACTGTATGACATTAGACAAGAGGGATGAGGAGATGATGGCTTCTGCCTAGTTATTACAAATATTATAGTTTGAACGGATAACTTTATAGAAAGAAAGACAAATTGTTTATTCGGCACAAACTAAACGCACATTACAAAATAAAGAATGACATTCTATTCTTAAGTACAAATTAGGCAAAAGTCTCGTATTTATTAATAAGAACTTTAAAAAAGTTTGACAAATTTTGTCTATTGCTTGATGTCAGGATCGACAATTTAGTTGCGTAATGTGTTGCGACATTACCAAATGAAAACAATCACAAATTAAAAACGAAATGCCGATTACAGAGTGGAAAATTAAAACTATCAATTTTTGAAACAACAATAACAATGCCGTGCGTCGCTTCTATGCAGAATAGGTCATTATTTATGTCTATCTAGTACTTACGCCAAAGACGCAATAAACAAAATCGACTATTTCCTATTATATTTAAAGCTTGTGTCCTAGAAGAATTAGTAGCCAGTGAAGTACTAGCCAATTCTACGAGGACAAATAGAGTTAACTAAAATCTGTCTAAATGGCCGGATTTACAATACATGTACCCTCTATCTTACCTTACTACTTCTAACTATGGCATTAGTGTAGTAAGACTGTTAGATTCATAATAATATTTTCGTTCGAGCCATACAATTATAAAAGGTCTTACCTAAGAAGATGGCTCAAGGCAAGAACTCCAAGGAAGAAGAAGTATCCAGTGAGCAGCAGGTTGATGTACTCCTTGGAGAAGAACTGGAAGAAGATGTACAGGCCGAAGAGTGCGGCGGAGGCGATCAGCGGGAACATCAGCGCGTCCTTGTTTGACATTGTCTCGGTGCGCTCGCCTGATTCCTAACGACAAGAAAACGAAAGATTTACTTAATCAGTCAAAATCAAACGTCATTTATTCAAACTAGGCTGAGAATCAGCACTTTTCGCACGTCAAAATTACATCACAGTCCCCCAAAACGCCCACCCTTCACCACTTCCTAGTGCTTTAGCTGGGAAGAAGAAGTGGCGCAACAAAATCCCCAGCAGCACAGCTGTCTGTTCAGTTAGAAAAAATTGATCCATACAAAAGTATGCAAAATCATTTACATTATGCAACATAAAGCATAAATCAAATAATTATTAGCCATATGTCAGTTAGCACACGCCAATATACCAACTAAAAAAATAATAATAAAAAAACGAGAACTAGGTATATTATGTACTCAAGCAGAAATAAAAAGTAAATGTTTTTGTGAAGTTGTAGCTCAAACTGAACTTTATGGGCTTATACATAAAGATCAGTTCAGTTTATATTTGTTTATGTCGAAATAATATCATTTGGAAACAAGGATTTGCCTATGGAATAGTGTGTCAAATTTGAAACATGAAAACAAATATAACAAGGACCTATGCATTCAATTATATTAAAATTATTTACTAATGGATAAGACTGATGTAAAAAAATAATGAACATTGCATTCTATTCAATTATTTTTACCACAGTTTTGTTCCATTAAAACGTTAAGTACATTGTTTCCTGATTCATAATACACAGTCATATTTTATTGTCACATTATCATTCCAAAAAAATAATGTACAGTCACGGACTTTAATTGATGAGCCACCTGGTACTGTTCGCATTTTAGCCGTGTAATGCAAATCGGGTTTATTCGGTTCCCGACACGCAAAGTCATATGTCTTCGTATTAGAAGAAGAAAATTATATTTCATATCTTTACCGGTTGGCTAACCTGAGAGCAGAACTACAAACTTGACAGCAGTGACAACTCAAAGGCAACCAATAGCTGGTCTAGCAACAGTAACCTAGCAACGATAAACAATTGTTGCTAGGTTGCTGCTGCATAGTAACGTTAGCGTACGGAGAAATTCTCTGACATCGATATTTCAACTGTCACTGTCTTCAGTTAAGTTTTCATAATTATTGAGTTAATGAGCTATGATTCAAAGGAGGTCAGTATCAAATAGATTGGATAAACGTAATGCAACATTGTATTTATTTTTATCATTAAGAACTTAGTAGTCAACCTCTATGGATATTTCCGATTAAGAGTAATTTATTTGTCATCTTGTTTACGAGCTTGCGATTTCAGTTCGTGTTTAATCGTGTAATCTCGTGAATGTATGAAAGTAAACAAGATGACAAATAAATTACTTTTAATCGGAAATATCCATAGAGGTTAACTAATAAAGTCAACCTCTATGGATATTTCTGATTAAAAGTAATTTATTTGTCATCTTGTTTACGAGCTTGCGATTTGAGTTCGTGTTTAATCGTATAATCTCGTGAATGTATGAAACTGCAAAATTGAAAAGTTTGAAGGTGGCTCATCAATTAAAGTCCGTGACTGTACAAAAGTACCTTATCAAAAAGTCAAAGACTGCTGACAAGGCAAAAATTGCTATGACATGTTATTAAGGGGTAATTTCACCAATGTACCTGCACATGATCACCTTATTTAAACCAAGTTCAACAGCTGTAAGTGTCATTATTGTTGTAGAATTTTGACACTGACACCTCTTGAACTCAGTTTAGGTGCGCTGATCGCATTCTTTTTATTGTTCAAGGCCCTAAGTAGGTCATCACTGTGCCTAGTTTTCTTTTATTGTTTTTATTTTTTTTTTTAATTTGTATATTGTCACCTTTTAGCTATTTATTAATGTAATAAGTTATTATTTAACCGTGTTTTTGTATGTTGTGCTGTCTTTTGTGTGCACCAAATCAACGCTTTATCTACCTATCTATCATCATTGAGAAAGCAAGAAAAAAATACAAAATTACAATTTGCCTGAATCAAAACTTGTTTCATTCTATCACAATTTCAGACCAATACATATTGATTTGCATAACCTCATGGCCACTTAAAGTTTAGTAGTTTGTGCATAAAAAACATTATAAAATAAACAGGAAAAAAGATATTATAATACACTAATTCTTATATATTTTTGCCTGTTTACAAATGTTTTTTATGTAAAAAATAAATAAGAATTAGTTTCTTATATATTTTTTCCTGTTTACAAATGTTTTTAATATAAATGTCTTGGGAGTAAACTTCAATGTTTTACTGATCACATGTCTTTTCCATTTATTCATTGACTAGCTTCTGCCCGTGTGCATTTACCGGGATAAAAAGTATCCTATGTCCTAAACTCATAACCCAGGTCATCGTCTATGTCTAGCCATGTGCCTTTCATCCAAATCCATTCAAAAATTTTAGTGTGAAAGCGTAACAAAGGAGCAATGAAACTCACTTTCACATTTAAAATATTAGTTAGGATATTTAGACCTTGCTCTCTGGCTAACCCATATTTAGACTATAATCAGTCAAGGTAGTGATATTATCGTATCAAGGTGCGGGAGCAGTGGTGGCCCAGTGGTACAGATCGATTCAAACTTAATGGCGGCTCGGAAGTTAGCTTTTAGCTGCGCAGTACCCCACCCCTCACCCCCGCTGTCACATGAAATTGTTACTGCGCAGCGACTCGCCTCATGTTCCGAGCCGCCATTAAGTTTGAATCAAACTGTAATAGCCCTGACTTAAGAGTTGTAGATTGTGGGTTTGAGCCCAGCCAGGCAGTTTATGTAAATAATTTCATCACCACTGCTCTCAAAAAGGCGAAGAAAAATATCATGAGGAAACTAGCATGTCCTAGAGCCAAAAATTCGATGACATGTAAAATCTGCCAACCCAGGCTGGGCCTGCGTGGTACATTACAACACAGTCTCTCTTTTGATTTGTCTTGAACAAAGGAGGCTTGTGCCCCCCAGCAGTGGAAACATATAGGCTGATTATGCTATGCTTATGGAATCAAGGTAATGCAATTAATGCTGATTTTTGTTTACATTTTCGTGTATTAAAATTAATAATAATACACTAATTAAGTAACTCATTTTGGTCATTGATAAACATGAATAAAATCTTATATGAAAAACTTTTAATTGATAAGTACCTATTGAATAGGTACTGAATAAACTATCAGGATTTTCCTCATCATGTCTTAAGATTGAATGAGAAAACATTGTGTAAAATGTTATTATTGTGTCAGAATTTGAACACTGATTGTATATAAAGTTAATTACTACATTATCAGTAACGAGGACGACTATAACTGACGGGGACAAGCATTAATTAGAACAGAGAAAGTCACGTTATGATTTTTGAACTGCTTTGCAGAAAGGTCCTATGAGCTCCTTGCTCCTTGTTAAGATTTGACAGGCAACATATGCCACGATGTATAACGTGTATCTATCTCATTGGGTCCAACCAAATTCAACAAGTATGTGATAAAATTGTATTGTAGCAGTTGAAAACTCTGTTTGGACTTACCTTTTGCTCCTTCAGGTATTTTACTGACCGAAAAGCCCCAAAGAATATAGGTAATACAGCCATAATCACTAAACTCAAGTATGCAATCGCGATGCCTTCAATACTCGTTGGCGGCTTTTCTGTAACATTTTTTACAGTTTCCCTGACAGCTTCTTCAATGTTTATAGGGATCTCCGTCGCTGATTCTGCCATTTCGGATGAATTATTTGCCAAAATGCGTGGCGAGACGGCTATCGCACTACGGACCAAGTTTGACAAGAAAATGACAAGTGTACAGTTAGGTTTATAAAGTTGGCTAACCGTATTCGGTAATCTAGAGTAGGTCATAAAAACCGAAAAACTACTGAGCTTTCAAATTCGTCGAGATTTACCAGTATTATATAGTGCTCTGTGGATTATAATCATGTTTAACTTGTTGTATACCTATCATAGCTATAGAACAGTATATTTGATGAAAATTGATTTTCTTCAGTAAAATGTAAGATTATCATGATTGTACCGATTTTTTATTATACTGGCAGCCCCACATTCCAGATTCCATTTCTTTCCTTCCATATGTCAAAATAAGTCAAACACAGGACACTTTCGTTTTTGATATTGCAAATTTTCGCTCGTATTAAATTATTTCATTTCTAGTTGTCATGCCTACGTGCTTAAATAATTGTAGTGTTCAAGGAATATCATAAGTAGTGATATTTACTCATTAAAATGGAAGTGTCGGGTGGCGCAGAAGAAGGTTTCGTCAGGGAATGGGCCCCTTGTTCGCATATTTTAAATTTAATTCCGCCTAGGATACAGACTGGCATATTTTCTAACGAGCTGTGCCTAACATGCGTGGACGCGGTCAGCGAGTACATAGCTTTGGGCACGAACGTCGGGCTGGTGTACTGGTACGATCGGAAGAAGGGAAACATTCAGAGACTGCGATGCGAGGTGAGACTCTCTCTTAGTTCCGTATGTCAGGGAAAGGACCCATTGACCGGGGTTTCCCCACGCAAGTAATTGATCGTGCCCTTGCAAGCATCCAGTATTAGACATTTTTCATTTTAAATAATAATTTGTGCTAGTTGTAGGTAGACAAAAACAATAATAAGTTGTTTATTTATATAAATACAATTGAATTGAATCCTGAGGGTTTTTAAGAGTCTAATCTAATCTATCTAGCCTGTATCCAATGCAGGGCAAAATAATATTATTTTAATGGATGTATTTTTCATAAAAGGGAGCCCCCTTTTATGAAAAATACATCCATTAAAATAATATTATTTATTAGGTACAATTTCTAACTTATGTATACTTAGTACTTACCTATATTTCCCTGGGTCCTTAGAAAATATAATGAAATGCTGTCCCTTAAACAATAAATTAATGCCAGCATAGGACCTCAATTTGAGCACTGACTTGGACACACTTGTTTGGAAATGTACAGCACTAAACTAATTTAATAAACAGTCATAGCTTTAATGAATATGATAAGTAAAAGTAATGTGGGCTTCTGGCAGGTAATGAGTTAACTTAGTATGATTCACCCATTAAGGTAGATAATAATATTTTTATTTGCATTAAAACATGGTATAATCGTCATTCATCATCATTTTCCTACTCATTTTCCAATTTATTTGGTGCAACTTGTTTTTTTCCTCCATACTTCTCCATTATTAATTATTGTAGT
The DNA here is from genome assembly GCA_947363905.1 of Lithophane semibrunnea. Taxonomy (NCBI): domain Eukaryota; kingdom Metazoa; phylum Arthropoda; class Insecta; order Lepidoptera; family Noctuidae; genus Lithophane; species Lithophane semibrunnea. The sequence goes on from OX376205.1 coordinate 2,092,966, forward strand.
CAACCCAAAACTACAACAATAATGGTCTTAATAAAAGGATTATGATCTCCATATCTCCCAATGGACTGGCATACAAATATTTTAAAGAAAACAAATTATAATTATATAGAATAAATAATAACAGAAAAACAGTCATTATAAAATTACAACATGTTAACGACACTATTGCAAAAAATTTACTCCAACATTTTAACTATGTCTATGACTAATTTTCAGGGTAGATAACATTCTTTTTTCAAGTAAATATTGAAGAAAAATAAATAAAATAGACACATAGATATTTTTATTTAACTCATTTCTCTTAACTCTGTACAACAAACTTGCAGTGTAAACATTATGAGTCAACAAGATAATGAAAACTAACTGCAAGATAAGATTATTTTGATTTCTTTGTGAATGTGGTTTAATTGTATAGATAATAATATTGATATCTAAATTATTTTCAACATTGATACTTGAACTTAATTCAAATATGCATGAATCATAAATTATTTGTAAGTTTCACAACAAATGTATAATAATTAATATAATGGAAAACTAATTATTATTGGTGGAAAATAATGACTGAAATCATAAATCACCTAAGAAGAACCATAGGTATTGATTTAATAAGATTCTTTAAAAAAAAAATTTAAACATATCTTTTTCTATGGCTATTACCGCACTGAGCTCAATACTGACATAATTTATTTCCCCAAATAAAACAGTTTTTAACTTTCTACATCTCCAATTATATTTCAGGCGTCAACATCTCCTATAACATACGTAAAGATCGTAAGTACAGTTGACTACATGGTGGGGGCTGGCAACGCAGCTGGTCAAGTCACTGTGTTCCAAATACCCAAGGAGCACCCTGAGAATGTGCCGGACACCTTCAAACCTAAAGTGGAGCCCAAAGTTGAAAGGTGAGAACTGTGAACTTATCTGAAATATACAACTAAGGATTTCTCTTTTTTCTCTTCATTTCTATTGAAAATTAAGCAATTGCCTCCGTCATCTAGACTACCGTAATAGGCTGAGCTATAGTTTGACCGAGACCGCTGTACCGCCTTAGGTATGTGTGCGGCGAGACGAGGGGGCAGTGCAGGCCGCTCAATCGTCAACGCTCACCGGCGTCACGGCACTCATTCGTCAACGCTGCCCCCCGACTCGCCGCGCATACCTAAGGCGCAGCACAGCGGTCTCAGTCTAACTATAGGTGATTATCTTACAACACTGACTTATTGAATAATAAATCAATTTGTATAACTGGATGAGTTGTTATAGTAATTATTATCAGTATTCTTAGCAATAATTAATCTTAATTAAGTATGATAAAAGTATAATTTAACCATCAAATTTTTAATAGAAATAAACTACTTTGTTTATAAACATTTTAATTACATTTGTAGCATTAGTAAATGAGAGTCCTTTAATGTCTCAAATGAGTTTACCAAACAGAACTATGGTAGTTTTGTAAGGCCCTACAGAGGTAAAAAGGAAGGCTTATGACAAGAGTGATTTCGTCGTCATTTTACTAAACACACAAAACTGACATAGATGCTAGGATAACCTTGTTGATATTATATTCTGTTGTGGTCATATAATCCTGACCTCAGTGTAACCACAACTTAACAGAACTGAACAGTAACATCATCCATAACATTGATATTATTGTCTATTATGTCATGATCTTTCTTGATACATTCAAGTCGCAATTTTGTCTCAGCACGATTACCATAGAAACCGGTTTTGTCGACGGAAGAGTAGACAAAATGTCAGGTTGCGATTGTTTATCTGCCAATTTTTTATATTCTTCCGTCGACAAAACCCGTTTCTATTGTGGTCATGCTAAGCGTGCAGGAGTGCTACACACTTTTTTGGGATGGCCGCCACATTCGCGCGGCAAAATTGAATATGGATATAAAATATTAATTTTCGGGAAAGAGCCGCTCGGCTTAGCTCGAATTGTGCGGAGCCGAGCCTACCCGAATATGACACAGCGAGGAAGACGGAGTTTGCCGATCGGCACGAGCGGAATGAAAGCCGAATATGTAGTAATTAAAATTTTTAATCGGCTTTGTTGTTCAACAAATATTGTCAGTCATCAACTTGTAGACAATAGTCGACACATGTTTCACTATAAATGAGATGCTCGTCTTTTTACAATTTTCAGAGAATTTATTATTCGATATTGTGCTTTACTTTCAGATATACGATAGGAGAATTACACAAGAGTAAAATCACAGCTATAGAGTGGTCCAAAAACGGCATGAGACTGTTCTCTGGTGACAAGAACGGTGTCATCATTATGACTGAGATCGACTTCTATATGGTAAGTTAAGTTTAATATGCTAACAGGCCAAGACTATGAGGCAACTGGGAAGAACCGGCCACTTAGTAAACTTTCCTCATACTCGCCGGGGAAAATTCTGAGTAATACAATGATTAAATATACATTTTTATCATTAGCGGTAATTACGATCGATAAACATTGAACGGAAACAATGTTAGTATCGTGGCCGATGCTCCGGCAAGGTTGATTTGTTTGAGGTCTCGTTTATAGGTCACGATAATGAGTTACACACTCACAACGCCGGAGCCGCATCGGCACTGGACCGCATGTACACGAATGAATATCGCCCATGCACCGCACCGCGCCGCCACACCGCAGCCGTGCCGGCGGGCGCCGCGTAGGTTCTGAGATATTTTTTTATTTTATCGTCTTGCGGTCTGTTGCCAGTGCGCCTCCGGCTGGGCTCGGGCGTGGATACATTGATAATTTTTTTTCGAGTTGTTTAGTATAAAAATTCAGCATAATATGTAGAGATGTAAGACGGCAGAAGTAAAGAAATGCTCCAACAGCTTTATGCCCAGGTACGTTCGGGCGATTTTTCTCGCGCACTTTATTTTCAACGCACTGCTTAGCCCTAAGAGTTGAAAAATCCAAAGTGTATTTTGACGCACTGGGATCTCTTGGATTCTCAATGCTTGGCTCTATACCGGAAGATGAAAATCCAGTGCGCTAAAAACATCGCCGGTGCGTACCTGGCTTAAAAGATCTGTTAGGTAGGGCCTTACAGATGACCAAGGAAAGCTCAAATTAAAACTTATTTCTACTCTACTCTTTCGCAGCATCTCTGTAAATCAATGGAGATAGTGAACGAAGAACACGAGATAGTTCAGATGAGCTACTATCAGAACACGCTGCTAGTGTCCAGTGTGTACCGCAGTATCGTGTGCGAGCGACGAGACGCGCGCTGGCACGTCAACCAACTGGGCAAGAAGGAGCGCAAGAGGTGAGCACGTAGCTTGTGACAGACAGACATCCAAATGAACTATAGACATTTCAACACCATTAGTTATCCACGCAGTACCATAAAGTAAAAAAAAACTTTCTTTCTACGAAGCATATTTTAAGGCTTGTTGTCTTTTTTTTTAACACGTTAATGCTATCATAGTTTTTAAGTTCACACTAAAAATATAAATGTAAATCTTAATGTCATGTAATGGATCAGTGGTTGTCTGAATAAATAAATATATTATTATTATTAATGAAAGCCTTGAAATTATAAATATTATAGTCAACATATTACTCTCTTTCTATAAGTTAAATTTGCTGCGAAACGTCATGAATTCGTGAAATAATCATATCTAATGTATTCAGCGAAACTAAATTCTCTCTCTTCTCCACTTTTATTTTCCTTTTTTTTTAACTGCAATTTTCTCACGTTCTTCTTATTGTGTTCAGCCTATGCGCGCTAGGAGCAGTGTTCCAGCACTCGTACGCGCGCGGCGGGCCGGCCGCGGCCTACTGCGCGCGGCCGGGCCTGCGCCTGTGGCGCGCCGACGCGCACGGGAACGTGCTGCAGACGCTATTGTTCAAGGTACGGGCTAATCTTAGAGTGCAGTCAAGAAAAATCCATTTAAAACTTAATTTATTGTACTTATAATAGGTACTCAGTGAATAAACGTGTGAAGAACAAGAGCATTGTTACCAGTTCTCAACCAAAAACATCTAATTTTTTTTACATAATGTTGCCATTCTGAATAAACGTGAATTTGTGTAGCATTTTAATATGGCACTAAAAAGGTTAAAAGTAAAAGGTGTAAAAGTCGTTTCTCATCATACTGTGACTAGCATGAATGCATGTAATACTGAGCGTTTTTCCTATATAATTAACTAGCTTCCGCCCGCGGCTTCGCCCGCGTGGTATGTCGATAAAAAGTAGCCTATGTCCTTTCTCAGGCTCTGACTAAACTGTTACAAGAGAATGATGAAAGTGAGGAAGAAGTCAAGAAGATAGTTAACAAAAACTCAAGCCTTAAAAGGGAGCTAGTAGACCTACATCAGCAATATCTGGATGTTGTTGATGAACGGGATCAACTGAAGGTGGTCACAGATGGTTTCAGCAACTGTAGTTACTTGTATGAGGAGGCTTTAAGCAAAGTTAGGGACCTAAAAGATGAATTAATGCAAGCTAATAGTCGTATTATTCAGTTGGAAAAAGAAAAAGAATGTACTCAGGTTAAAGAAACTAACCACTTATACAACGAATTATTAAATACTAATTGCAACCCTCATTCCATTACAACTATTGAGCTTACTGAAGATTCCTTGCTGAAACAGAATTACAGTTATAAAGTTAGCCATAGGAAAATGAAAAAATATGTAAAATTGAATAGAATAATTAAAAAATGTAATCGAATTAGAAAACAACAACAACACTTTTCCAAAAATATTCCACTAAGAAAAGAACGTGTTGATTGACTTAATAAACTAAATAATTATCAAATCAAATTAGAAGACAGCAAAAAAATCTATGAAATTGATACGCAGCACTTACAGTCTGACATACAGTTACTTGAGGGAAGACTTAGTTCCCTTTACATTAAATATGTGGGCTCTCAGAACCAAATTAAAGAACATATTCTTGCTGCAAATGAGTTAGTTATGTGTCAGTGTACTTGTCAGAATGTTTTAAACCCTGAAGCTGTCCAGTCTCAGGCAACGGAGGACCCGTCCCAGACTGAGAGTTTATCTGGTATAATACAAGATCTATCTCAAGTGGTACAGCCTGAGATTGGTAATTGTCCATCATTCAGTAGTCATGATTGCTATCATTCAATTATGTTCTCAGATAGTATAGGAAGAGGTTTAGGTAAATTAATTAGTAATAACCTGAGTTGTTCTACTCAAAATTATTGTATGCCAGGGTCTACCTACAAACAAATAATGGCATCAGTAACAGGAAATGTGTTCAATCCTAAAACCAATATTACTGTATTTGTAGGTAATAGTTCTAAGGTCAAAATAGAAGAAATAATTGATTGTGTAACTGGGTTGTTAAAGCTAAATTGTAGTAAAATAATATTGTGTGCATTCCCTTATTTTGAAAAATTGACAAAAAGACAAAACAATTATATTCATATGCTTAATAAGCATATGCAATTCTTAGTTAGCCATTATAGTGACAAGCTTGTATTTCTTGACACCAACACTTTTGTGGAAACTTTAAAGTCGACTAGGAGTACTGTGTATCTGCCTGTTAGTTTTAGACACATAATAGCAAGGCTATTAGCTTTTTATATAAACTCAGACATAAATAGTATGTTGAAGTCTTGTATTATTAACACCACAATGATTAGTAATAATACTAATAATAAGGTGGTGAAACTGAATGAATGTAGCTCAAATGCTATAAATAGTTTTACAAATTGTACGAAGGAGTATCCATGTCCCTCACTGACTATGAGCTCACTGCCTGGTGATGACATTGAAGTCTTGGGTTTAACTCCGGATAGTCATTTAAACTAGTTTATAAGACAACAGAAGGTACCAGTAAGAATATTCTTATAACTAACAACAACAAGGTGTCTTCTTGCTCTAATATAAGTAATTATCAAAAAGGAGATCAGCAGAATGCCTTGAAATTATTTCATCAAAATATTCAAGGTATTTCTTCCAAATTATTAGAAATTGAAATGTTTTTAGAAAAAACACAGTTTGAAATTGTTTGTTTTACTGAACATTGGCTAAAGGATTCCCAAATGCTAATTAATTATAAGAACTACAGTGTGGGCAGTTGTTTTAACCGTAAATCTATGCTACGCGGAGGTTCTCTGATCTTGATAAAAATTGTTTAAAATCTAAGCAACATAATGACATAGTTGGTTTATCAGTTGAACATTGCATCGAACTGTCCTGTGTTGAGCTGGATAAGCATGTCGTAGTGTGCGTGTACAGACCCCCTAATTATCAGAACTTTTCCTTATTTGAGTCAATAATGGAAGATGTCCGAGCGAAAGTTGCATCCAGTAACAAACCCGCAATTATTTGTGGTGATTTTAATACTAATATTCTGGAAGATAATTCAAATAGCTGTAGAATGTTAAGCCTTTTTAAATCGTTCAATTTATCGAATGTTTTTACAGAACCGACTAGAGTAACTCCAACTTCTGCTACTTGTATCGATAATGTCTTCTGCGATTGTGATTATTTAGATAAAGCCATCGTAAACTATTTGCCGTCTGATCATAGTGGACAAACGGTAACTTTTAAGTTTAAAACACCAATGCAAAAAATGCAAATACAATTTAGACCGATTACAACAGGCAAATTAAATAGATTCAATAGTACCCTAAATAATAAGTTAAATGCCCTGGGCCAGAATATGGACGATGCAAACAAATTGTATGAGGATTTCTTTTCAGTAGTGCACACTGAATTCAATAAAACTTTTGAAAAGAAAACAAAAAATATTTGCCCTAATTTTATTTTTAGGGACTGGGCAACTAGAGGTATAAGGATGAGTAGGGAAAGATTGTTCGAGCTGTATGGCCTTAAGCCTTACATTAACACTGGAACTTTCAATAAGTATGTTGCTACATATTCCAAAATTTTTCGAAATACCTGCAAGATAGCTAAAGCCCTGTTTATTAGCAACAAGATCAAATCAGCAGAAAATAAAATAAAATCAGTTTGGAAAGTTATAAATAGTGAAACTAATAAGAATAAAATACGAAACACTGATTACACATTGGAGACTTCACGTGGTGCCATAAGCTCTAATTTAGAAGTAGCTCAAGAATTTGTACACTTCTTTACTAACATACGAGCTAAAACGACGGAAGTTTTAAATTCCTCACCCGACGTCTCAATTGATTTATTAAGAGCGAACGTTCCAGGCTGCCCGGTTGAATTTCAATTTAAGCATATAAACCCTATGATAGTTATAAAAGCTTTTCGACAAATCAAAATAAAATTAACCGAAGATCTATGGGGATTATCTATCAAAGTTTGTACATCCATAATCGAGACTATAGCACCATACTTGGCTTTAATATTTAATTTATGTGTGGATCAAGGAGTCTTTCCGAATTTAATGAAATATAGTAAGGTAATGACACTTTTTAAATCTGGAGACAGTAAAGACACCAACAATTATAGACCAGTATCTGTTCTGCCGGTGTTCAGCAAGGTCTTCGAAAAGGTAATGCTCAATCAAATGCTTAATCATTTTAACACCAACCAAATCTTACACGATCAGCAATATGGTTTCACCAAAGGACGTTGTACGACTGACGCCGGTGTCACCTTATTAAAACACATTTTTACTGCGTGGGAGGAGGCCCAAGATGCCATAGGAATCTTTTGTGACCTCTCCAAGGCATTTGACTGCGTAAATCACAAAACCTTACTCTTAAAACTTGAGCATTACGGACTAGGTAAACTTGCGCTCAGTTTAGTAAAATCTTATTTAAATGATAGACAACAGCAAGTTCAAATAAATGGTGTCAATTCACTCGGTTTAAATGTAAAAATGGGTGTTCCACAAGGCTCGATATTGGGTCCTTTCCTCTTTTTAGTATATATTAATGATCTACCCCATTTATTAAAAAACCAACCACAAATGGTGTTATTTGCTGACGATACTGCATTAATTTTTAAAATAAACCCTACCGCCCTACTGCAGGTCCAAAATTGGTTCACTGCTAATAATTTAGTATTAAATGGGAAAAAAACTAAATGCATGAGATTTGCTTTACCGAATGTTAACGGTAGTGATTGTGACATAATATTGAATAGGGAGAAACTAGAATTCGTCGATATGACTGTTTTCCTGGGGATCACACTCGAGTCAAGGCTGCAATGGGGTCCTCATTTAACATCTCTTGCAGGACGGTTAAGTTCAGCAGCATAGGCTGTGAGGAAAATCCGTCAATTCACTGATGTAGATACCGCGAGGCTAGTCTATTTCAGTTACTTTCATAGTATCATGTCTTACGGTATTTTACTATGGGGACGGGCTACAGATATCGAGTCTATTTTTATTCTGCAGAAAAGAGCTATCAGAGCAATATATGGCCTCGGTATGCGCGATTCTCTAAGGGAACTGTTTAAAGATATTAACATCATGACGGTACCTTGTCAATATATCTACGAAAACATCATGTACGTAAGGAAAAATCTAAGTCTTTTTAGTAAAAGATGTGAAAAACACAATTATAGGACTAGGAATAGGGACCAATTAGTTCAACCTGGCTTCAGACTGGCTAAAGTAGACTCATCCTTCATGGGGTACTGTTTAAAATGTTACAATAAAATACCTCCCCACATACTCCAACTGAATGAAACAAAATTTAAATCTTGTATAAAACGCACACTATGCCGCCAAGTATATTATAAATTGGGGGATTAAATCACTGACAAAAATGCTTGGCTCAGCGCTGGTCCAGCTCCACAGGGCGCAACAAGTAATTGATTAGCATACGAAAATATTGTTGGAGCTGCTGAAGATTGTAAAAACTATCTTTACATTGTATAAATTCAATCTCCTAGTATTGTATAACTGCATAGCACATGTGTGTGAGCACTATGTACTTACCTAAGTACTTTAAAGCTACCATTTACTAGGTACGTCTTTCATTGACTTGAATGTGCCCTGGCGGCTGAAAGCATGTCATGCTCACTTTAATGTCTCGCTGGTGGTGGCGTGTGTCTTGGATCATTAAGTTCCCTTCAAAATGGTTGAGCTGAATGGTGCTGATCCATGCGTCATGTTCGTGAACGGTCGCCATCAGTAGGGACTGGTCATCTCTTAGCTGCCACGGCTTATTTTGATTTATTTTAATTTTTGAATTGTTTTGTATCGTTTTATCTTTTATTTACGGACTCTTTTAACCTGCACGTTTTTCTACATTGTACTCACATGTATGATTCCAACATGAATGATGTAAACAACATATTGTAACAATATTCTGATTTAAAAGAGTGTCCGTGGAGTTTCTTGCCCGTTCTTCTCCATAGGAACCTACTACGCTTTGGAATGGGCAACTAGCTTCATATTTTCTGACTGACCGACCCTTTGACAATTCAAAAGTGCCTGTAATTGGTTTATTTGAAATAAATGCTTTGAGTTTGAGTTTGAGTTTGACTATCAGTTTACCAAATTTCATTTAAATCGGTTCAGTAGTTCTGGCGTGAAAGCGCGACAGACAGACAGAGTTACTTTCGCGTTTATAAGATTAGTAAGGGGTAAGGATTAAAAAAAAAACTTTTTAATACTTTGATTTGTAATTCCAGGAAGCGATATCAAACCCCCTAACAATAGCAGAGCTCCTAAACCCGAGCCAGCACAAACACTCTCACACCCAACACGAGTACAACCTGGGCCCGCTGCACGTGTTCAGGGAGCACTTCCTAGTGGCGCACAACGAACACATGCTGTACATACTGGACCCGCGCTCGCTCACGGCTGTGGCCGTCGTCGACGATCTGAGGAGGTAACTAATAACTAACTATTTTACCAGCGAAGTAAACGACTTAAAAAAAAAGGCAATATAAAAACACTAGCTGCGCCCCGCGGTTTCACCCGCGTAACTCCCGATCCCGTGGGAATATCTGGATAAAAAGTATCCTATGTGTTAATCCAGGTTATAAACTATCTGTTTGCCAAATTTCATCCAAATCCACTCAGCCGTTTTTGCGTGATTAAGTAACAAACATCCAAACCCACAAACTTTCACATTTATAATATTAGTACGATTATTTTAGCTTCTCAAGCTATTTTGACTATCAACCATCAAATCGTGAAAAAAAATCAGCCGCCCCATACATTTATGTTCACATTTTTTTTTATCGCGATTTCAATGTTGTCCCGTACTAAAAGTTCTTCATAAACATGAGTAAAATGAACTTGTAGATGACATCATGATCTTTAATTATGTTGATATATTTTGGTGAAAACTGCCTATCCCTGTAATAGGCATGCACACTAGCATTTCCATTGTATTATTGTTTTCAATTAATCCCAAATTGTACCAAACAAATAATTCCTTTCGCAGGATCCTGTCAGTATCAGTGAACAAGGACGAGGTGTTCGTCCTGGAGGGCCCGCGCTCGCTGGTGCGCCTGGCGCATGCGCCCGAGCCCGCCGCGCTGGCCGCAGGTCTGTTCAGCAAACTTCACTAGCTAGCTACAATGTAGAGCATGCAGGCTGGATGAGGCATGATACACGAATTTCTATGAGAAATAAAATATTCATACAAAAAGTAAAAATGGATTAAGTCCATTGGTGTGTCCAAGTATTAAATAAATAATAATAATACATGACTGACGGCTGTCACAGATGATAAATAAATGGAGTCCTCATTGATTATTATTCTAGTGGCTCAGGATTACCATATTATAAAGAGAATACATTTTTAATTTAGCGAATATAGGGTATTATTAACAAATGTCGTTTTTACCCATGACCCAGGCCAGGTATGGAAAACCTGTATAGATAGATCTATGTGCCATTTTTTCCAAATAAATATTGAATGTGACTATGAAGTGCCAACACACAATCTTGACTTCGTGACTACTGAAAAAAAAAACAATAATACTTTTATTATTATACAGTTATGTCAACATTAACAGTTTTACATTTGTGAAAATGGAATAACAAATTAATACGACTTTTGTTATTGCAAACTAAGATGACTTACCTAAATTCCTTAAATGATCCCCTGCCCAAAATATTTTGTTATGTGCCATCGATGGCACGCGTGGCATTGGTTCGTCCCGGGAATAGGCAAAGTTAAAATCTACATCATTATGTAGATTTTAGCTAGGCCAGTCTAAAACTCGTATTAAAGAAACTTCCCTTAACTTACTACTCTCAAAGTGAGTGAAACGGTTTAATTAATTTTATTTATACTTTATTAATCCTCCATTTGCTGTATAATCTGTGATGGTTTTCTACATCTTTTTCTGTTTTCCTGCTAGCGTTCGTTTACCCAGTCGCATGTTCCTTCCAGTTTGAATGCTCTACATGAATGTATTGTCGTACTTATTTGAGCACGTATTAAAACTTATAGAATGATTCGCTATCACATTGAATGCAGGTTAATTTTTATTTGTTAGAATATCGACTGTTTTTCGTTTATTAGACCTGTATTCGAGAACGATACTGAAGCATTTAAATCTATATTTGAGTAGAGATTGGATGAAATCTTTTAAACAATGTTTAAGTATCGTTCTAAAATATGGGTTTTAGTCATTATTAGATCACAGTAGATATAAGATTGACTTATTTAAGCTGTTTTGGAAAATAAGCAAGCATGAGCGATTGAGCGTGTGCAAAAGTACATACATTCTGAAATATACAAAAAATGCCAATGTGTGGAGGAGTGTCCGTGGAGTTTCTTGCCCGTGGTTCTCCATAGATACTACTACGCTTTGGAATGGGCAACTAGCTTCATATTTCTGATTGACCGACCCCTTGACTAACCCTTGGTTTATTTTAAAATACGTACTTTGAGTTGAAAAGGAATGTTTTAGTTTCGTTTTGAGTTGAAAAGGAATGTACTACAGCCAAACTTGGATTTCTTTATCGTTCTTAGCTTGCTTAGTTTCGCTATCGCTACCCTTCATTACGCACATAGTAAAGTGTTATACTTATTCGGTTAAAATAAGAACATGATTGACCTCTTGTAACCTATTAAACACCACATTCATGGTAGGCGTGGTCATAGAACGTGAGAGCGAGATGACACGAGAACCGTATAGATAGAGTATTGATCAACGTTTTGGGATCGCGACTACCGCGAATCAACAATTACTCATCCAAGTGAAATTAAGGCCAATTGTATTCTAATTTTAATCGTATATTCAGAAAACTTCTACAAATCTAAGCAGATACAATAGACGTATATATGTATATTTAGTAACCTATTCCGCGTAACTATCCCTCAAGAGTCATAAAAAACCCTGTAAGAAATAGACACGTGTTTCACCTCTCGACGAGGCATCCTCAGGAAGACGATTGACTAGTCGCAAACCAGAACGTGACGTGTTGCCATACCGAGCTCTGGACGCAGAGAAATAGTTAAGCGGAATAGGTTACTACGTCTATTGTATTTTATAATGTATTTCAGCAGTCACGCCTGAATCAATTAACTATTTCGAATCTAAACAGCACAGCATTATTATTACAATACCTATACATACATCATATTTATAAACTACTGAATCGATACAAACTGTATGTTTGTGTTATTATGTATTCTTATGTGCTTATCCCTCCAGTATTTGCCAAGCATAATCCAAAAGTGTTGTTAATTGCCTGTCGACCCCTCTATGTAACGTCATCAATAAGTTAAAGTTACTCAGTGATAATATAGCATTCAACTGGTGTAATAATTTTTTTTATCGGTCCAGCACGCGTACAGTGACCGCAACAGAAAAGGGTTTTGTCGACGGAAGAATACACAAAATCTTCTTCTTTTCGTATGGTTTTAGCGACTAACCTGGAGTCAGAGTCTTAAAGCCGCCCATGGGCCTCTGACTTGGCTTCACATGCCGTCGAGAAATATCTCTCAGGCATGCCGGCTTCCTCACGATGATTTCCTTCACCATTTTTGAAGCAAGTGATATTTATACATACGCACATGAATCCGAAAAGTCAGAGGTAAAAACAAAATGGCACAATGTAATTGTGCCATTTTGTTCATTTTGTCTATTCTGTCATTTTGTTTATTCTTCCATCGACCAAACTACTCTACGCAACAATGATACGTGTGCAGCAGTTTGAGTTTATTCATCCCAAAAAAATATATAAATCTTTTCTCTTTATAATATTGGTGTAGATATAAATAAAATGACGATGCATGTTGACAGGCATGATAGTATTAAATCGGTTGTTATTATATATTTTGTAATGTGTTCAAGATAATGTTGTGAACTACAAAAGTATTATGAACATATTTTTCCGTCCTTTTTAACAAGCATGCATTTATACAGGTTTATTGGTAATAATGTCCGAGGTCTTTTGCAACCGAATGATTTCCGATGACCCCTAACCCCTATACATGAGAGAGAAGAGAGATATAACTCTCTCTCTGTCCCTCACACTAAATTTCTTCATTATTTTTGTGTATCTGCGAGGTTTCGCTAACTATTTGACCCTGTATAAAGAGGCACTAAGTAACTTTTTTCGAACAATAATAAAAGGTAGACGATTTAATGTTTTACTTAAAAACTCTTCGGTTATAATGAAAATAAACATTGTTATTTTCAATGAAAGTGCCTTTAAAACTATAATCTTAGCTTAAGTAGGTAACTCTTGTACTAACATACTCATTAATACGCCATAAGTAAGCATAGTGCCATCATATTAACATTTTAGAATATCATTTTCAAAATTACATTGATGTTAAATGGTGCCTAAAGTTTATAGTTGGTGTCCAATTTAATGACAAAAAAAAACTTATGGGCAAAGACCAACTTCTAAGTGCCTTAGTTTTTTTTAATGAGAAAGTACCTTAATTGAATATTAATTACATCATAGATGGTTTAAATACCAGTATTTACTTAATATTGCGCAAATGAAAATTTAAACATTAATTACGACTTTTTACCTTAGGTGGTGGAGATAAAGTTCATTTTAATTTTATTCTAAGCATAATCTGTGCTAATTTAAACAATTCTGAAGAAATTATATTTTAGAAATAAGTTTAGGAACAAAAAATATCTAAGGTTGTTATTCAAGCAAGATTTGCTTGGAAAACTTTAAACAGTACGCGGCGGTTAATATGACACGTAAGAGTTTTGGAAAATGTTCGGTTTTGTAGTGTCATCTCTCTCACTCGTACTTGTGTCTCTTTCTAAAACTCGATGTGTTGTATTACTTCAGGGTAAAGTAGTCAGGACAGTTGAATTGTAAGGCGCTGACCAGACGATGGACAATTTTTCCGCGGACAATTTGGAATCGTTTTGTTCTACGTGCGCGTTAGATTTCCATACAATTTCAAATTGTCCATCGCCTGCTCAGCGCTCTTAATGTTAACCAAATTGACACCCAACGTCAATTTACCGTGATATAGCCATTTCATACAACTGTCAAAGAATAACAATTGTGATTTGAATATACGGAAAATTTTAGTTGGTAGCCAATTAGATTATCAATTAATTTTCCAATTTACAATTTTTTATAATGTGATTTAAAAAAGTTGGTTATCAAAAATATACAGTATTCTAATTAACAAAGGGTGTTCCCGTGTACAGTGTGCTTCTTTTACGTATCAATTCAATAGTTTTGTGAATATTCTACAACTTATATTATTTTTTTTAAGTTTTTTTGCGTGGTAATATTTTTTCAGCATGTAAGGACGCTATACTGTTGCGGATTAACGGGAACTCCCTTTGTTAGTTAACATACTGTATAGTTGTGAGATTATAAATGATATAGAAATAAGATTAATAAGTTAGAGTACATAAGTTAGAATAGTTAGAAGTGCCTTAATCATACCAAATCGCGACCAATGTATTCCATACATCTTTACATGTATATTAGACATTAACATAATATAGATTATTGTAATAAGTGCTAAAAGTAGGAAGGATCTTATATTTAGCCGCATGTAGTTATTTATAAGTGCCGATTCTCATAATCGCCAATTAAAATGAAATAAGAGGGCCTAGACAAAGGACAATCGCTTCAAAGTTTTTCGTATTTCTACAACGACTTTCAACAGGATTGACATAATCTTTTTGATAGCTAAAGTCAGTCCTATACATTTTTGCCTTTTCCATCATCGTTATCGCTGATAGAATGTCACTTTGTCTGGGCCTCAGAGTACCTTATATGCTATCTTTTACTCAAAGACAGCATGAGAAAAGTACAGTGTTGACTGACGGCTTCTCTTTCTTGTGTTATCTGCGAGATAAAGATGGTAATAGCGTAAGGGCCAAGTTTTCAATCTTCAGATAACTTTTATCTGAAGAACAAAAATAAGTTAAAATAAGTGAAAATTTCTTTAAACATTCTAATTACAATTTGGAGACTGCTCCCCAACTAGTGACAGCCTGTTTCTTGGGCACCATTAAATAATAGTTTGGCAGCTTTTGTATGGAAAGTATATCAAAATGTCATATTTATTCTTCTGATATAAGTTATCTGACGATTGAAAATTCAGTCCTAAAATTTTCTTCAGTTGTTGGTGCAAAATAGATCACATTAAAAAAAAAATAGTGCTACCATTTACGAAATAATATTTTTAAAATTAGGAATCTATAAAGTATTTATTGTAGTGCTTAATACTTTTACTTATGTTTAATTAAGACATATCATCACGTATGTACTTAAACTGACAATATGTACTTATATACCTACATTCCTATTATACACTGTATAATATTGTCATGACGTGACGTCATTATTGTGACGTTACCATGATAAACTGTGTTTAGGGTGTGCACACATCGGTGTAACTGAGGTTTTCGTATGTGTACGCACCCTTATGGTGCTTGTGAAGTTAGATTTATGTATCAACTATTTTATTTAGTATTTTATTAGAATTATGATAGATACAGAAATAAACGTAGCATTTTCTGTTTTAAAAATAAAATTAAGCATAAATATTATGATATCTATTGCAAAATTGTATAGAGTAATGAAATATAATATTGCACCTACCACTGTTTGTCTCTGCATCACCCAAAGGTTGACTGGTAGAAAATGCCTATGGCATTAAGTCCGCCTCTGTACATTTGTGTGCTTAAAGTATTAAATAAATAGAAATAAAACATTTTTTTTTGAAAAACGAATTATCAAGTTATCACAGACACAGACTTTAACAATGACATAACTGGCGAAATGTGAGTGTCCTATAGGTACACCTCTGCCTAACGCATCGGGGTATACAAGCGTAAAGTTATGTTATGTTTGTTCTCTGTAAGATCATGAAATATTGATTGATATTATCCTTGTTTTGTTTTAAAACTATTTATTTATTTCTGTATCTATCTTACAACAAAAAATAATGTAGATTAGATCTGTCGCTTATTTAAAGCTTCGTATACAGGGTGTACCTTTTGAGCTTGTTAATAAATAATGTATTTACAGGGTAGAAATTATAAGTAGAATTATTGACATCCTGTATCTATGTAGTTACCCGCTGTAGTGAGATGATTGACAACGACTTTTGTTTATTTAAGTATGTTTGGTATGCTTGCAAAAATATAATTAACTTACACTTTATGTAAATCACAATATTTATTTTGGATTTGATGTGTGTGCTTTTTTATTTATATAATACACGAACGATTTTACCGCACCTTTTTCAGTACGATGAATGTTTTTATTTAACTATTTTTTATATTTTGTCGTTAAACTTGATGCATGTATTGTTTATTTTCATATATTTTTGCAAGCAAATGTATCCGAACATGCGTTGTCTCGATGTCAGCATGGCCATTGACTTATATATAAATATACACATGCACAACATACATACGCATTTTTATTTTGTATCCGATCACCTTTCGCTTTTGTATTTGTATATTTATGTATACAAGCCATGGCATTGTTTGTCTGCTTGTCTTGCTGCTCGAGTTTGCTACTAACACTGCTAAATGCATTTATGCTAACTTTGAACGTTTATATTTAATTCACTAAGAAGAAACATATTCATTTTTATACAGTAATAGTTGACCCGACAGACGTTGTACTTACTGTCAAAAATTCATACAACAATACCATAGAAATGGATGCTCAGTTGATTTTTTTGTTTTTTTCGCTTTCACCTTATTCGAACTATTACGAAAATTTTATAGCAAAAAAATACCCAAATCGGTCCATCCGTTCTCAAGTTATGCGCTTACCAACGAATAGCATTTAATTTTTATTATATTGAAGATTCTGAGAAAGTTTTTTAGAAACTTACGAGATTATTTCCTGCAACCATGGTGGCAGGAAATAATCCAAAATAATGCATCATGATTGTGGGTTCGATTCCCGCTAAATAAGTAATTAATTCTATTGCACATAAAACTAAATAATCCTAAGTCGCATCCGGTTTGACACGTATTTATTCTGTGAGTTAATGATACTTACGCTGCAGTTTATATTCCTATTTTTCAAAAGTACCTCATAATACGCAATGGTTGTTCAAGACCATACTTTAGCATCGATGGCTTACCGGCCAATACGAATTATGAATACTGTATCAGCTTGCATGCCATTATTATGTATTAAACAAAGCTAACAATGTACGATGTTTTCAACTGTTTTCTTTTATTTAAAGAAACACGTCGTACCATATCATACCAAGTATCTTTTTCCAACAGAAGAACCGATGAACATGATGACGAAGTCGCTAACCTCATCCATCCAGCAAGCCGTGAACTCAGTGCGAGACTTCACACACATAGACCAGACGGTGCCATACATCTCCAGCGTCCTAGAACAGCCCATCTCCATGTTCACGAAGAATGAGCTCATAGAGACCGGCACCGTCGCAAGCGCAGAGGAATGCTTCGAACTACCCCCCATCAAGCATTTACCCCTCGATATATCCGAAAATGTTCTCGAATCCATTGTAAACGAGTTTCGAGATGTCTCTAGCGACGCTGAGGAAATAAGAAGGGTGAAAACAGAGGAATTACAAAGGAAGTTGAAGTTGTATAACAGTATAATGGAGAAGAAGTACGATGGGCAGTTGATTCATAGTAGTAGACGCAGTCGGAGGAGGGATGGGGGGTCGGGGGGTAGTACTCCTAGGATGGCTACCCCGGTCAGGAAGGCGGCTGATAATGTGAGCTATACCAGCCCTTGTGTCATGAATGTCAGCGTCTATGGGTGAGTAAGCCATGGTATAATCTTTTTTTATTTGTTGGTATGACCTTCTTAATAATTCAAGCAGTAAAAATAAAGGAACAAAAAATAACCGTTTACTGAATGATACAGTTGATGAAAAATACCATTTCCTGAAAAATACATGTGAATCGATATAGCAAGCATACTTATTCGAAGATATTATTACTTTTTTGTAGCGTCGGATTTACTAAGTTTAAACTTTTCATGAAACTACATAAAATTTCACATTTTTTGTGTATCAACCATCTTGCATTTAAATTCCAGAGCGATCCCACAACAGAGCGACGAACTACTGGAAAAGCAAATTGAAGAGAAAGAGAAAATACTCGCCAAGATGTTGAACTTGGAGTCGCTCAGCATAGACAGCCCCAAGCTTGACACGCAGACCCCCCCGGAGCCCGCGCCCACCTTCAGACACGTCGACATACTACCCCCACCCGAGGTAACAACCATCATAACCAAACCTGTTCAGAAACCTACAAAGACACTCATAAAAGACTCAAATCCCATGGACTTAGTCCCTAAAGTAGTCCAACTACCTAATACTTGGAACTTAGAGAATATTGAATTGAAATTGGACACGAAACATAACGGCTTCAAAGATAGGTCACTGTTGTCCCCCGACGACCATTTAGACAGTGAATGGGAAATAATCTGATACAAAATGATGACAAAATCTGGTTTGTTTTATACGTTGTGAAGTTAAACGCCAGATTTTGGTTGTACAATCCAAAACAACGTTGATTTTCTGTTTTAGTATAGGCTTGTTACATCAAGGCATGATGCAGAAATATATGAATAGTCCTTAGTCCACAAGTGTATGAAAATTTATCAAAGCTTAAACATATTCTTATTTATTTCTTGATAAAGCATGGATTGTGCAACTATACAAGTCAATTTTGACGACTTATGACCAAGTATTTCTTATAAAGTGTTAAAGCAATGTTATATACGCACTGTTTTGACACTAATTCGTAGCTTTCGTGATTTGATAACCTGAATAAATTTAATGGAAATTTGTAATGATAGTAATGTGCGTTTTTGCACCTCACACAAACATCACATTTAAAAACGTCGTGTGTAATATAGCTCTTTAAAAAAAGCAGCTGTACAATATGTAATGGAATTAGGTAGATCCTAGAACGTTTCCTACATCTTTATTTAAATCTATACGTATATAAAAATAAATAAAATGGAAGTGTCTGTTTGTAATATCAAAATAATAGCAGCTTACTAAATATGAAAATATATACGGTACCTATTACAAAAAACTATTTTTTAAAATTTTTGTCTGTCTGTCTGTTTGTTCGGCTAATCTCCGAAACGGCTGGACCGATTATGACGGGACTTTCACTAACAGATAGCTGATGTTATACGGAGCAACTTAGGCTACTTTTATCTTAGAAAAAGAATTAGGGCTCACGTGGCGGAGCGGGCAGCAACTAGTTGCTAATATAAATCGAAATCCTAACTATTTATTGGCAACTTTCTCACCGAGAAATACAATCAGCTTGTATATGGTTTTGATAAAAATAATAATTTGTCATTCGTAAAGGTACCGTTTACACTATCAATAAATAGGTTAGTTTTATAATCTCATACATCAATGAATAGTCAATAGTTTGTAACGGACAAGAACAAATAGTATTGGTTTGCACGCAAGACGTTGCATTTAGTTTAGAGGCTTATTTGGTAACAATTAGTACCTAATATACGTTTAGTACACCCGATTACGATTTTTTTTTAATTGAGCCACCTTCAAGAACGCTAGGCAGATTAGATTTTATAATGTGTATTTACTAGATTTTTTAGTGTGTAAGCTTCTCAAGGCACATCATTTATAATATAACAGGAATGCCAGAATACTGTTATGAACTTTTGTATACATAGTTTTTTTTAATGCTCAATCGGGTCTTCTCTTGACCTAGATCTTAGTTATTTAAAAAAAGATGTATAGGTCGACCGATAGGTGAGAGGGTATTCTATCATATCTATGATCAAAGATATAATTAAATTGTAAAATAGACTTAGTATGGGTAATTTGTGAGCTTCGTAGCTAGGTAAATGATATAATATGATAGTGTAGGTAGGGAGATACCCTTATTATGACTATTTTACAATGTCCTTATTAGATCTATGATCATAGATATGATAGTGTAATACCCTCCTTAGCTATGTGCGCGGTGAGACGGGGCGGCAGTGCAGGCCGCTCATTGGTCAACGCTGCCCCCAGCGCATTCCTAAGGCGCAGTACTCAGTGGTCTCGGTCAAACTATAATAACCTACGTACAATTCGATTCAAACTTAATGGCGGCTCGGAACATGAGGCGAGTCGCTGCGCAGTAACAATTTCTTGTGTCAGTGGGGGCGGGGGTGGGGTACTGCGCAGCCAGTAGCTAACTTCCAAACCGCCATTAAGTTTGTATCGAATCCTGTTACAATGTCGCGACTTCATGTAGGTTTTTACATCTTTCTATAGACTACTTTATATATTTTGAATAACAGATTAGTGGTGGCTATTAATGTAAGTAGAAAGTGTCCTAATCCGCATTTAATTTATTATAAGGACAATAGCAAGATTTCAACGAGGGATTGAATTATCATTATGAATTAATTTTATTTGACCAATTGCGGAGTGTATGAGCGTAGTATAAGTGATCAATCTAAGTGGTTCTGTCCACTGCAATTAAACCGGATGTGTGTTTACAGCTCTCTTATTCATTTAAGTTGTAAAATTGGTCAACATCAATATTGTATCAGATTAGAATATTATATCAAGAATATTTTTAACGTATTTTTTTTTCTTTTCATGCTGATCTGGCAACTAAAGTAAATCTGAGGGATGTAAGGAATATGATCTGACATTTTAATTTATTAACTTTCAATCAAGAAAGAACTAATTAATCCTGTGTCAAGCGGAAAATTATTATAATTTTTACATATCAATGTTTAGGAACTTACAAATATTATTATTTAGAGTACTTATCTGGAAACTTTGAAGTCACAAATCGGACGTAAAATTCGAAAACTTAAACAGTATTTGATATATTTCTTTAAAAAAGGAAAGTATTATTATAATAAATTGTAATGTTTCAAAGAATCTAAATTTATTTTAAGCTCACTTCGTCCCAATGCGTCACAAACGCTTGATGAAGTGAATATTGAATGAAATGATAATTTTTTTTTTTAATAATTATAAAATGGCCGAAGTAGTGGCTACGAATACATACGATAGATCTCTACATACACTATAAAATTTTGTATAATAAAGGGTTTGTACCCATCTATGTACCAGAGGATAGCCGCATAAGTCGATATAAAGCCACAAATTTTTGTTTCCATAAAATTTTATTAGACATAAACATGATTTAAAATATTTCACAGTGAAAAACAAACATTGTGATCAAATTGTTAAAAAATATCATCACATTTCAATTATTTCACCTTTAAACGTAGTCATATTATTATTATGTAAGCATAATGGATACAGTTCCTGGCATCACAACATAATATCTAATTATAAAAATATCACAATGATACAATTCGGCCGATGAATCATGGCCGGTCCGAACTTTGCGCAGAAGGCTGCGCAATAACATTTTTTTGGATACAAATGGTGAGATGAGGCGCGTGTCAGTGAAAGAACATGCGCGAAAGTCCGGATTTCGCGCCTATATTCAGACCGGCCATGATTCATCGGCCATATTCTAAATGAATGCTTTTAAATGCAATGTAACACAAAAGTACTGCCACAATGCAGTTAATAAATAGGGTAATTATGTACTTATTATTCTTCTATAACTTTATAATTATGTACGATAATTTTTTTTTTATCTCTAATCAGTGTTATCCAAATTAGCTTTAATTTATTTATCCATAAAAAATATATTTTACCGAGTTCTTTTTTTACTGTTTGAATAAGTTATACAATTTTATTATATTTCTTTTTATACAAAATAATCTAGTATTCAGCGAAAATGGCTGCATGTACAACAACAATGACGCTAAAAATGTATAAATTGTGATATTATGTATTTTGTTTTTGGCTGAAAAATAAAGTATTGATAATTTACCTTGTATTTTATTTAGTCTTGGATTCTTTTTAAAATATTCGATGCTTTAGATGTGAGACACCATGTTTGCTTCGGCTTGCAGACATGACACCTTAAGTGCCTTATGGTAATGAAACATTACCGATATTCATACATGAACCTACCGATACGGTCTGTAGTCAGTGACGATATACAATCCGAACCTTTAAGCGCGGTGGCCGGTGGCAGTCTCACTGCCGCCCACGAGGACGCGACTTCTATCAACAATTTTCTCGCACAGGAAAGAGAATATTGTAAGCGGTCCCTAGACGGCCATGCGCAATGCATTGCGACATAGCTATGAAAGAAGAGTACTCGCTTGACGGACATGGGCAGAACAGTCACCGAATCATATGCATATAATAGCGAGTAATC
The DNA here is from genome assembly GCA_947363905.1 of Lithophane semibrunnea. Taxonomy (NCBI): domain Eukaryota; kingdom Metazoa; phylum Arthropoda; class Insecta; order Lepidoptera; family Noctuidae; genus Lithophane; species Lithophane semibrunnea. The sequence continues at coordinate 2,115,554 of OX376205.1, forward strand.
CCTCACCGTCGCGCACTCGTTCCTCGCCAACTCGTTTTTAGTTGCTAGTTCTACTCGCTGCTCGTTAATCGCAGGCGGTGGCACAGGTGGCTCAACGTCAAGTTTTTTCCTGTATTAGAGTATGTCGAAAGAGTACATACAACCAAACATAGATGCTTACCTAGCCACCTTTGCCGTATGATTATGTATGCATGTATCTATCATAGATCTATGATGATATGTGATATTTTATGTTATACCTACGGTAATTGGTGCTTGTCCGTTTGTACCTTTAGAAAGAAAAATAAAACACAAGTTGCACATACAAACTTTATTTGCATAACACAATGCAATGTTACTTATCGACACTTCGCAGTACAATAAATAAACGCGAAAAAAAAAAACAATTTGGTCCATTACCGAATTCCGAACTAGCTGTCTAATATACAAAATTAAAAAATATCGTCTTTTCCACAATGAACAAAGATTGTTTAGAGCTCTCGCTTATCGTAACTTGATCCACAGATGTCACACCAGATAATCAGCAAATAACTGCCGTGGTTGCAAATTATCATTAAATTGGAAGTAGGCTCGAAAAAATACTTTGGACAAAATCCGATAAGGTTTTAGATCTTCCAATATTTACTACAAACAAGTCTTTCATAATTCAAACTACAATAGAAGTAGAAAATTCTATTGCATTAACATAACAAGAGCTCTATTAATCAACCGAAAACAAAAAAAAGAAAAGATACAAAAAAAAAATCAAGAAAAAATGGTAACAAATAGTAAGCAAAGCGGAAGAATAAAATATATTCTCATGATATTTATAATTGGCAAAACAGAACAACAAATTAGAATACTTTTTATACTTATAAAAATAAACAAACGCGAAAAGGCTTATCAATTGATTAAAATCAATCAAATTAAATCAATAGTTGTGATTGCAATCATAATCGCACGACAAAAGAGTAATATCGATACTAAATAAAAATGCTATATCTTAGAGATCGTTAGAAATCAGCCAAAAGGCTCTGACAAGAATCAATCTATTAGCTGAATGTCATGAGAGAGGCCATTTTAAACGTAAGTACAGTTCGATTCAAACTTAATGGCGGCTCGGAAGCTACTCGCTGCGCAGTATCCCACCCCTCGCCCCCGCTGACACATGAAACTACTACTGCGCAGCGACTCGCCTCATGTTCCGAGTCGCCATTAAGTTTGAATCGAACTGTATACAAGGTTAAATTAAATTAATTGGCGAAACGTCACAGTTTGACCTTGAATAATTCACAATTATAACAAAATCGAATTAATTTAAGGATACTTGATTGATTTCTGTCACGATTCAGTCTCACAACTTTTTCCCATCTAGAACACATTACGCATCATTCTGAAAAATGACTAAGTAGTGCTGTGTGCCAAAATGTTAATGTTCATTCATTTTTATTAGTAAGTGTAATAAGTTTAAGTACGACTACAGCTAGATACAAAATTGGTCCGTGCGTGTGTTGATATGAACGCGACCTACTATACTAAATTAGACTATGGCGGTCATCCACAATTCTGAGTAAATTTTTCTAACTAGTCAACTCTATCCACCCTGTTGGCCTGTTCTCAAGAGACGCTTGGGTCCTAAAGAATCTTCAATCAAAGCATGAAAACCCCTTCTTATTCTAAGATATTGTATCTAACTGAAAGTTGGTCGATTTTATTTTGCTAAGATATCCTTGCGCAAAATTTTATGTGCCCATATTCGATATTCATAGACCTTATCCAACATACGAAATGTTGCTTCAATATCAATGCTAGGATTGAACATCTTTTAGTCCCGGCATAACACTATAAAAGTGTCCTCTTGACAGTTTGTTTTAGGATCTATCGCCTCATGCGAAAATATAAAGAGATCAAGGGCCTAGACAAGTGACAATCGCTTCCAAAGCGTTTCGTATTTCTATAACGACTTTCAACAGGATTGACATAAGCTTTTCGATAGCTTATGTCAGTCCTATACATCTTTGCTATTTCCATCATCGTTATCGCTGATAGAATGTCACTTTGTCTAGGGCCTTTGAGCCTTCTCTTTACAAAGTGTGCGCTATAATCATCACGTTTTGAAAAGCAGATATAACAGCATATTAGTTACAATTTGGGAATTTCACAAAACCAAACGATTTGCGAAATCCGACTACTAAAGATTGTTTTTCAATTTCTCAAAACGTAGCAATAATAACCATAATTCTTTATACTACATCCTTAACCTTTTAATACCTAATCCTATCGAACTGTGGATGACGCCAACGAAATAAGCTATACAAGTTTAAGCTAAACATTAATAAAGATCAGCTGAATACTGCTTTTTGACTACACACAAACATTTGACAAAACATTGGCGCTGCGCATCAAACATTTGGCGGCAACGCGTTATATAGAAATAGGTATAACCAACAGAAGCCCTGAAGCTTATAGAAACGTTTTAACAAGTTATTAGCATTAAATATCACAACATATAGCAAATTAAGCCGTATACACATAAAAGCGAGGCATTCGTTACACGACACTGAGGTTACCTACTTCTTTATATACATTATTAGCAGTCTCATAAATTAAATTAAATAGGTATTTAAACTGAATATTGGACTAATGGTGTAGTTTTTCTCCAACGCACTGGACGGAATTTGGCAGTTCTATTATGCTTATTAATATCATCAAATTACTAGGTCTCACTCATCACGAAAAGAGATTCGAAGGTTAATTATAATTTTACTAAAAATTAAAGTCTAATTGCAACACGAAATATCATATGTGCATAAACAGACTATTAAAAGCAAGTGCTTATTGCTTATTATCTCAAACTTTTGAAAAAAATAAAAATCTCAGCAGTAAAGTTATAGAAATATGAATCGACTTATGACGATACAATAGGCTCGCCCCATAATGTATGAGATACACTTCTGCCTGGAATACAAGTATTATTTTATTATAACTGAATCGTTTTTTCAGAGAATCACTTGTTCAGTAGTATGCATTCACACAATACAATGAAATATACAAATAAATAGTCGACTTAAAACTATCAAAAAGTCTTTTAAATCAGTACGTAAAGCCCCCAGATGTCGTGAACAGTGCCCTTATAATAATACCGTACAAACACTTACGTCAACGCTTCACTCCCGGTAATACTGACCCTATGGGCGCGCTCACTTGGCGAGGCGCAGCGCAGCGCGGTTGTCACTGTCAAACAAATATCTACCTAGCTGAATTTTAAATAAAGTTGAGAATAAATAAACTTCCATTAGCTCGAGGTTATCTAAGCGGAAAAAGGTGCGTGTCTCAGGTTATTTATTTTCGACTTTATTTTAAGGCCCGCAATGTTGATATTTGTTTGGCGGCGACAACCGCGCTGCGCTGCGCCTGGCCAGATGTGCGCCAACCCTGTGAAGTAAAATATCTTCAAAATACACTAGTCTTGTCCCTCAGTCTTTCGTTTTGATGACCGAACGATATCATTTACCTACAATTTTGTTCCCGCGGCTTGAGTATTAATTAAATCGAGTGATATAATAGTTTATGGCCCAAATGTTTGCCAGAACCGCGTCAGAAGTATATTACAGAGGTGGCGCCTTAAAAATATATACAAACAATAATAGCTGCCTTAAAGATTTTCGATATTTTATGCACAACCTCTGGTAAACCCAGTCCTAGGAGCAGAGGCGGCTCGTCATAAAGAGCGCTGGTGCAGTGCACTCCCACGAAAATAGCATAATCTATATTTCTTTATTATAATCCTATACATACATTCTTTCTACTATGCCCATGTATACAATAGCAGTTTACTAGAAAACCATTACCTACGCGTACATTGGGCGTCAAGTTGTAACGTGTGGAGCGCCAGCGATTGCGCTCCTATGAAACAAAGTTCAGTACGATTTCTAGCACTGTATTCAATGAGTGCGAAAGAGAAATATTGACACAGTCCGACGCGTGAAACAAAAGATTTTGTATGAGAAATTAGCCTAATTTGGAGCGCCGCTCACGCGCGACGTTGCCAAACGGCGCAAGGTGGCCGCGCGCGGGAATACGATCTATGCCTTTGCGCTGTTGCCGATCTTATGTAAACAAACGGTCGGCTCAACTCGGCTGTCAGTAGATTCGCAGTGTTTATTCTAAATAATTATTAAAAATAGTTTGTGCGCGACATTTGTGTTAAAAATGGAACAATACAGTGTATCTTGTTGTATGATAAGCATTGAAAAACGCTTAATTAATTCCATAACTGATTTTCACAAGAAAGTGATAGATGTCTTCGCTCGCCAAAAAGATCGCCGAATGGATTTTCTTTACAAATAAAATAAATGGTAAGCTCTAGTTCTACGTTTCTTTTTTAGTGAACCCCCACAAATAAATATCACGAGCCGCCTCTGCCTAGGAGGTTGCCATGGCAACCTTCCTAACATGTGTTTTAAAATCTGACCCATCCCTTTAAGAAACAGAAAAACGCTCAACAATTATACTGGAACATTTTTGAAACACGTTGCAAACTGCACGCTGACAAATCTTGCCCTACAATTACGTATCTTGAAGATCAAGTCCTCATCAATAATTTAGTTTAATAATAACACACTGCGAATTTTATTCCACAAATACTTGACAGTATTTTGCCTAGGACTCTCCCAAACATTGTAACTTCAAACTATCGTGAATAGTTCTCACTCAAGCCGCTCCTAACACATCTTAAACCTACATTTTTGGCAGTATTCGACGAACCAACATATACAAACAATCATAACTAGTTACTTGCTATATTACCTTTGTAATGGCGATCTGTAAAATAATTACATCGTCTTTATTCCAAAAAGCCTAACGTTTTTCCGAGTCCATGGTACAGTCATCAAAATAAATAAGTAACCAGGGTTAACTACGACTTTTTGACTTATTGGTCGATTCGCACGAATTTACTCGCCAGAAACGGGCGAATCGTTACTTTCATATAATATATATTTTTCTATAGGAGTATAGGCGATTCGCACCAAGTTAATTTATGTGTGAATCGATTACTCCAAAAATACGTATTAGGCAACTGGCACATTTTAAATTTTGCAATAAAGTTAAAAGTGACGATTCGCCCATTTCGGGCGAGGCGAATCGACCAATAAATAAGTCTTTTAATTAAACCGTGTCATGCAGGTGGTCAATAGACAAAGTTTGACATTATTCCTGTGAGTGTGTTTAGTAAGTTAGTTATTACACACACCAGGTAATTTCGCCTATGTAAAGTTTTTGCTGGTTTACTTATATCTTTTGCTGACTTCACATTCAACAAAGTTTTTATTACTTTGTTCTTGAATAAATTCTTTGAATTATTTTTTTTTATTATATGCGGAATAGCACTTTTTTTGGATAAAATATATATTGTTAATGGCGAGTGTTGCTGTGGTTGGTGAGTGCTTTTAATGTAAGATGTGATTAAAAGTTTCAAGTTCATCAGCACCTTTCTAGCTTTTACCCAACCGTGTTGGGGTCGGCTTCCAGTCTTACCAGATGCAGCAATACACAACTCACTCTCTTATCTCTTGGTAAGACTGGTTGTCAGATTTTCGGGTTGACTAATCGTCACAACTGTCAAAGATTTACGAATAAGAGCGATGAAACTATTCACAATTAATACGGATGAGGTGGAGACATTGAATATTATCATGAGGGCTCGGGATTAAGTCCAATGCCAAATAACTTCTCACTACTCCTCAACTTTTTAGTTTTTGCGTCTAAAGCAGCTAGAATTTGGCCGATTTCTTTGTTTTTTAGTAGTAACTAAGCGTTTTTTTATAACACGATATGGAATCATTGAAAGTCAACATTAAATACATATATTTTGACAGGTAAACTGCCACATTTTATACAAAACTAGCTGATGCCCGCGGGTTTGCCCGCGTGGATGTCGGTTATTATACAGGCTGTAAGGGTAAACACTATTTTCATTCAAACCATGGGTAGTTGACTTAAATATAAAAATATATGACCGAACACAACAAAAAAAAAACGTTATTTTCATTAAAAGATTTTAAAAAGTTTCTATCTGACACCGTGCTCTCTAGCGAAACAGCTGACTGACTGAGGGAGGGGTCGCGTTTGCGGCCGGTCAGGTCACATCCCGCACCCCCCGCCCGTGTTGAGACGCAAGTTCATTGCCCTAGCGCATAGGGCAACGAACTTGTGTCTCTTGTGGTAAAATGTAGATTAAAAAAAAGAGAAAAAAAAGTTGTAATTTTCCATTGATTCTACGTTCTATAAATGCAACCAAACCACGGGTTGCAAGGATAACGGTGTTTACCCTAACAGCCTGTATACTAAAACCTTCCTCGAGAACCATTTTATCCATGGGTGAAAACACAATGAAAATCGGTGCAGTACTTTGTTTTATAATATGTAAGGATAAGGATGAGGTTGTTTACCTGTCTATATCAAAAATAGTTACATTTTCTGTTACGTATTTCATGAGGCCTTATTTATACGGAAGATTATTTTGAGGTAAAGGATTATAATATAACAGAAATGTTCTCGTATTTTCATTGATTGGGTGAATTTGAGAAACAAATAATGTTTCTGGTTTTTCGTTAGTAATATACGGCCGATATAACTTGGCGGGTCTGAACATAGGCTCTGCGAACTTTCGCGCATGTTCTCTCACTCACACTCTCCTCATGTCACAATTTGGTTCCTAAAAAATGTTACTGCGCAGCCCTCTGCCCGAAGTTCAGAACTGCCACGTTATAATGGCCGTATTGTACAGTGACGCTATGACACTGACAGTCAACAGCAATTATTTTAGAAAAAGGCCGTAATGATTTAAAATTTAGCCTTTTTCTTAGTGACATGTATGTATTACATTTTGTCATAGAGTATTTTTATGAGACATGACAAAATTCATGACAACTATCATGTGCTAGTTCTTTTACGTATGTTTCAACTACTAGTAGTAGAAGGTATTACATCATATTCAGATCTATTAAGCAGTCTTTTAAAACACAGTTGTCTTAAGATTTAAAAGACAAACTATGAAGTCTTCAAAGTGAGTCGATATGTCTCACGAATCAGTTCGACAAAATGTCTTTTTATCAGTTATCGATAAATCTATCGACCATCACTACACTATCGGAAAATCACTTACTGTCATGCCTATTACGGGCAAAGTTGATATGTAAGCAATGTGAGCATTATCCGAGCAATATCAACAAAGAGATATTTTGTAAAAAAAAAAAATGACAACGCATGAACAATGTCGATAAATTGAATTTTGAACCTGGTCAATAAATATAGTTAAGTAGGTTTTATCGGCATTGCCCGGGCGATGTCGATATCCAGCATGATGATATAGTCCTACTTGTTCACGAATTTGCACATGATTTTATCAACACTGAGTATTAAATTAAAATTTAATTTATTACTAAGTTAAATACGATATGAAAGCGATGTGCAAACCGTTAACAGTAGACTAATATCAAAACACAATCTCTTTGAGAATGGTCTTTGGTCAAACCATATCCACGCATGATTACAAAACATATACATATGAAAACTGTCAACATGTCCATACTTACGGCTTAACTAACTTATAGTATAGGCGACTAGTTCAGGCGATATTGGTCCTTGGCGACATGACTATGTAGTGGTGTTCCATGGGGGGAGGCGGTATGATCGGCGACATTGGCATGTAGTCGTTTTCGATCTCATCTTTTAGGCGTACTTTGCTCATTTGCTCGTGACCCAAGAGTAGGTCGACGATCTGCTGTGGGAGCGAGAGAGCGGCTAAGTTATCATCTGTGAATTCTATTGAGAGGTCCGCTTCGAAGTCAAAGTCATTCTCAAGACACTCTACTGACTTCGAACAGCGGTTAGTCTGTACGTGTTCGGTGTCGTCGAGAAATTCACAGCTCTTTGTCTCGCCTTTAGACAAGTTCCCTGTCGTGATCTTTAGGTTCTTCATCTTGCGACTGACCTTGAAACTCTTGAATATGTCCCGAGTGGGCGTGAAGTCGAACTTCTTCTTTTTAGTTTCGACATCTTTGTTTTCTTTTGATGTTTCGGATTTCTGTAAGCCAGTGATGCGGGAGTCGCTTTTGAGCCGTTTTCTGTAGGGAAAACAAATGAGATTTTAAGGCTGGATTTAGTGTTACGCCGACGTCTGTCGCGTACCAAGACGTTGTCGATAAATGGACGTGCATAATGTAGCCAACGGTCAGCGAGCGCGAGTCATGTAAATCGGTACGCGAATGATGTCAGCGCTGAACGTCTGTCGAACACTAAATCCAGTCTAAAACTTAAACAAATTTTTGTCTTTGCTAGGTAAATGGACCACGCAAATAAGCATGGGTGTCGGCTGTCGGCTACATACTAAATAGAAAGTATCAGGTAAAATTCGCTTTCTATAAAAAATATCCTATGTTTAACGTCACGGCTTGCAGCTTTCGCGGTCGTAAACAATGCAAATACGAGAAGGTGAATTAGAACAGGATTTCAAAAACTCTCTCGAGTCTCTGTCGCTGGCTTCCCACGATCGTAGCATAACATAACCTAGTTCTGGGCGACATGGTACCTATGACGATAATGCTACTTGCTTTGGCCTATCTTCACGTTGCTAGTTACCTGAACACGCTGAAGGGTTGTCTCTTGGGCAGCGTGTTGGTGTGCGCGTGTGCGAGCGGGAGCGTGTTGCTGCAGCGCGGCAGGGAGCCCAGCGACGAGTGACGCGTCACGTTGCCTTCGCGAGGGGCCTTAGAGCGACGGCCCCAGGTCTCGCCTGCTTTTAGAGTGCTGCAATGAAACAGAAGTTATCGGGACTCGCCTAAGGAAAAATGGATTTTATTGAGCTTATCGTATGGGTCAGTGATATGCCTGCGTATTCATGATAAAAATACAGGGTGTCAAAAACCCACACATAGCCGTCAACTACGTATTCTGTTCATAAAACTAAGTAACATTGCACAAAAATAATTGCTGAGAAACATTCAACTTTCATTATAATGTAAAAACACACAGTGCGAACACTTATATGTTACCTGAAGGGGTGTCGCGGCGGCAGGGGCGGCGGGCGGCGCCTGCGCATGGTCGCGTACACGCAGTCGCCCACGCACTCGTACGTCGGCTCCTCGCGCGCGCACAGCGCCTGCGCACGGACACACGATAGCATAAGAACACGCCTCTATTTCGCCAGTTATGTTTAAGTCCCTATTATACCCATTCAGTTGTATTAAAAAGAAAGAAATTACCTTCAATACGCCGTCGGGCACATCACAAGACGGGTAGCTACACAGCGTGTCGGTCCCGGCGCCGTCGGGCAGGTCGGGGATCTCCTCGTAGATGCCCGACGCGACCGACAGCAGCGACCGGCGGTCTGATATGCTGCACACACCGAATTATTATAGTTGCAGTGATTTTTATCCTATTTTTTTTTTCGCATAAACAATTTAGGGCAAAGTTTAGTTCAAGGTGGCTCAGGAAAGATACGTGGAGAATTTGGGTGCCTTTGCCAGAAGTGGGACTGAGTCGGATAACAAAATAAAACAAGAGAGGCCCGATAAACCTGTATCTATATACAGACCTGTCATCGAAGGATGTGGCAGACTGCGTGTTGAAGGGTTGCGCGAGCGCAGCCGTGGACAAGAGCTGTCCCGCGCCGCTGTAGCGAGACAGCTGGCCCGCCGGGATGTGCTTTGACTCCTAATGATAAATAGAAAACCAATACACGTGACTGCGTTTGCTGAAGGTTTAGGCAAACGTGTAATATTACACCTGAGCTAACATTCCACACGAGACATAATTAATATAGTTTCAAATTAAATTAGCTAGCCTAACACACCGATTTATTTTCTTGAAGTTACTACACTAACTGCGATCGTAGACCCCAAAAAATGCTTTTTTTTTCCTTTTTTTTTGGATTAGATATCGATACCCATCAGGTTTGCAGAGCTAGCTAATTCAATTTTACTCTGTAGAAAACTTTGCAAAAGGCATTAGCAAATGATTGTGACATGAGAGTTGACCAGACCAAATTTTATTCAATAATCATATTTTTTCTTATCATTACTTTCCTTCTAAATCAAAGGGCCTCTCACCTTAGACATGACGAGGTCTATATCATCCAGAGATACTTCCGAGGGGCCGCTGTACCAACTACTGCGACGAACATCACCTGTAACAAACACAAGTTTAAATATCTGTCTATATTATCTCAACTTTCTGGTCTGTGCAAGGGCCTAAAATAAAAGTCAAAGTGAAGTACCCATATCAGTGTCGCTACACTTGGGAGATCGCAGGTCTCCCTCACTCTTGCTGAGCTTGTGTCCCGCTCGCACGCCGCCGCTCAGCGCCGCCCGCAGCGCGCGCGCCAGCGAGCCCGCCAGTGGCGACGAGAACTTCAGCTCGCCGGCGCCGTTGCTGAACTCACTGGGAAAGGAAATTATCGTGAATACTGTGACAATAATAGTAGTTTCTTGTCATCACTCATGGCCACAGAGTTACACGCTCAAGCGGCATGCGTATTCCGACAGCGAATTTACTCCGCGTAAATAAATGAAAGAAGTTGTTTAGAGCATGACACGAGTCACCGCAACGCGACTTGCGGAGCGACCGACGGGAACAGTGGACACGCGCACACGCAGGTCCTATCGCTCGAGGCCCAAGGCCTGAAGAACTTCTCATATCACGTAAAGACCGAAGCCTAGTATTTTCCAACCGGTAATAAACAAAGAATTAATAAAAGATACATGATTAGACAATGAAAATTTATGTAAACATCTTTTTAGTATAATTCACAAATAAAATCACGAAATGAAATCTTTTTTATGAATAAAGTTAACAATTTTATTGAAAGCCAATCCAATGTGTTGTTATGTGATTGAAATGTTAATGAAGTATGAAATGCTATTTACAAATAAAAATAACAAATTACTAAAGAAAATACGTAGATGTGCTTAGCAAATTTTTTTTTTTCATGTTACAAAAACATTACTGAACTTGTTTACTTGTAAACAGTGTAAAAACCTAGTAAAGCAGAAAATTATTGTATTTTCCTAGAAAACATCTGGCTTAGTCATTAGAATGAATTTTGACGTCAATGTGTTGACAAATAAACAGTTGTAAGTAGGTGTTTACTACTCATTCGTTTTAAAAACAAATTGTCATTATAGTACCTACTAGTTGTAGTTAGCTGAATTATGATATGAGACTACCTAAAGTCCTAAACATGTAGTGGAAAGTAAAATTATTACCAATTGAAGGCTTTGCAGCCATTGCCGTATGCAGAGCCGGCTTAACCTATTGGACGCCCTAGGCCCTTTAGGATAACGGAGTCTCTATGGAGAATGCAGGATGCAAGAGCAAGCGAAATTAGCTTGAAATGTATAGCACCCCATCTAGGATTTACTTAACTTTTCTTTTGACAGCCTCTTAGCAACGACCCTGGCAGGGGGGCCCATGGATCGCGGGGCCCTGGGCACTTGCACAGAGTGGCCAATGGAAAAGATGACCCTGGCTCTATACAGAATACTTCCGACTTGCCTATTCACTCAAAAATATTAAACTCTCCGAATTATAGATTTCTAATAATAAAGTTAATTGTATTCCATCACGCACATCAACTGGGTGCGACCCAGTCAGGCGCTTTACTTTGTGTAAATCATTTCATCACCACTGCTCTCAAAATGGTGAAGGACATGCCGGTTTCCTCACGATAAAACATCGTGAGGAAACCGGCATGTCTTAGAACCAAAAATTCGAAGTCATGTGACATCTACCAACCCGCACTGGGCCCGCGTGGTAGATTACAGCCCGTGCCTGTGTCCCGGACGTGGGAACATTATAGGCCGATTGATTATGCTAAGTAAATCAAATAAAAGGCTCTCCATGGCCATTTAATGAAATGAAGGAATTCAATCTGAAAGTGTCAATGACTTTCTAAATTTTCAACATCACAGCTCTGGGAATCAGTTCATTGTGCATTGTGCGAGTTATGTATATAGACTATTGTGCGTTATGCAATTTTATTTTGACCACCAAAATATATTTATTTACTATGCCCAGAGTCTTTTGTTCCCGGTATTTTGGCAATAGGCTAATGCGGGCCATAGACGTTCGTTCCAACAGTTTGATCAGATATATTTAGTAACCTATTCTCCTTAACTATTCTTAAAAAGTTATAAAAAGCCATGTAAGAAATCGACCCGTGTTTCACCTCTCAACGAGGCATCCTCAGGATGACGATTGACCAGTTGCAAACCAGAACACGACGTGTTGCCACACCGAGCGCTGGCAGCGCGGAGGGCGGTTTGCGTCCAGCATGACTTTTGAAGAATAGTTAAGCGGTATAGGTTACTAAATATATCTACGTCTATTGTATTTTAAGAAATTTCACATGAATGAAGTTGCGGGCAGAAACTAGCGAGTAAATAAATATGAAACGAAATATTTTTGCAAATACATGTTCGCTTTTGTTTCTTGTTAAGTAGTGTGGCTGTACCTACCTTCTATAAAATTATGTTTGTTACGTAACTCTTCGTGAGAGAATCAAGTTTTACAACATGATGTATTAACTGTACCGTTTGAACTTTGTACTGTATACAGTTTCCGTGTTATTGTGTTGTTTGTTATTCTATTACACTTGTATAATTGCATTTCTGTGATTCCAACAAACAATCTTCAAGTTTCATACGCATGCCTCTATTATTTTAATGTAAAATCTACCTTTTTAAAATGTATTTATCAAATAAGTCAGGCGAAGGCTTTTCGATAACTTCGCATTTTGACTACTGCAGTGTGAGCACATTAGTAGCTGATATGCAACAGAAGCCAAACTTCACACTGGTACATAGGAAGAACAGCTATGCACGATATTGCAAGAAGACATAACCGCGCCGTGCAATAGTAAATACAGTCGCAGAACATAAAGGTAAAGCAAATAGAAAAAGCTTAGCGCCTGCTGTATATTTTGGCCTTGTAGCATATTACAAAAAACACCAACCTATCAACACTAAGAACACAAGTGCTGTTCTTATCGTCGTCAGCGAGGCGAACATCCCTTATATGTTTCCACTCTAGGAAGGTGGCAAGCTGCGCACGCGCCACTATCACGCCGCCCGAAGACAGCGTGACCACGGTATCGGCGCTCAGCCCGCACTTGCGTGACAACTCGGTCGCCACCACGCTCACCGAGTACGAGTCTTTGAGCAATGGTTCAGTGTCTGAAATATGAGCAAGCATGAAGGTGAGGGGAATTTTGCATTAAAAATTGATGCAAGATATAAAACACAATAGATAGATAGATATAATTCTAGCTGAATGACAAAAAAATAAACATCACATTTATTTTTTTTAAATTACCGCTGCTCCCAGTTTTAGATGTTATTATGTAATGTAATCATGTGATCACAAGGTTTGATTTCGTCTTGTACTTGTGTACGAATTAGAAAACTTTACACATGTGAACATAGTATATTGTAATATTTAAGGGTGGTACATAATTGTATAGTCCAACTTACGATCCATTGAAAATTCTTAGAATTTGCTTCGAACTAACTTTTCTTTATTCATTTTAATGCAAAAATACCCTCAGGAACATTAAACAAACAGCCAAATGAAATGTAATTAGTATGACAATGCTCTGATGTATGTTATTCCAATGAGGTTACGACACTGAGGCATAGTAGACGAATTATGTAACGAATGTAACACGCAACAATCATAAAATACAATGTAACACGTTACTCAGACAATATAGTAGTATGCATTCAATGCTTTGCCTCGCATTGATCTGGCGGTCGCAAGCGCTACTGCTGAATATGAGGTCCTGGGTTTGATTCCAAGGTAGGGCAGTGTCAATGGGTTTTTCTATCTGGAATTTCTCAGTAGCACCCGGTGTCTGAATTTGTGCCTGGTTGATGGCAAAGGCGTGCTTCCTATTACATGGGACATAACTGGCGAAATATGGGTACACCTCTGCCCAACCCTTCAGGGAAACAAGGCGTGATGTTATGTTATAGCAGTTTAATGTAATGGTTATGTCAATAATACCCAATGAATGTTGACATTGAACATGCAGTCAATGACTCATTTTTAGCCACAATGAGTAAAATAATATGTTTACCCAATAACATTAAAATCTTTGAAAATAACATGGTTTGTTTATTTTTTATAATTCTTAGTCATAAATGTTGGATCATTTTAGTTTATCATTGAGCTCCTTAAATTCTGAGTTGAGCTGCACGATTATTGACAAATGCGTGCACTGACAGGACAGGTCCACTCAATTTGTGTGGTTCTTTCCTCAAAAGACCATTTCAGACATCTACATGGTTTTCACATGATCCGACCAAGATTATGTCTGGACTTTTCTTTTCGGAGTACTCAGATAGGAGACGCTGGCCTCATCTAGTTTTAAAAATATGATTGACGAAAGTGTTTGTACAGACCTACTTACAGAAATAAATCATTTATCATTTAAAAGTTCTGTATTCCTCATTGAATTGTTATTTTATTAATGCGAAAGACACTGTGCTTCCTTTAAATGAATATTTAAAGGAAGTTTATAATTTCTTTAAATTTTTAATTAATTTCCAGTGGAAGAAGCACAAGATATTACAGTTTCCAATAACCCCTGCCTACATAACCTGGGTTGTTGGTCTAGTGGACGCGCTACTACTGAGCCTGAGGTCCTGTGTTCTTCCCAGGTTGTGCTAACACAACAACTGGGAACAAATTTTCAGACCAGGGGGCCAAGTCTACTAATTTACAAATGTGTCAGTGGTCTCACAATGATGAGTTTTTGACAGATTTTGTATGGCATATCTGTCAAAAACTGATCATTGTGAGACACATTTGTAAATTAGTAGACTTGGCCCCCTGGGGGCTGACTATTAAGTATTAATGCCATCATTATTCCACTGCGAAAAAAGGATGGTGCTAGCAGCCTTGTTTAGCTCCGCCTCTCACTAACACTGGATGTGATGCTATATATCTATAAGTTGCATTGAGAATACTTGCTGTTATAGGAATAACTTATCGACATATTGTGCTTAATGTATAGAAAACATTATGCTTCAGCGTTTTTTTTTTCTATATAACATAAGGTTACTCAAAGTAAAGTACGTAAACAAATAAAGTTAGTTCTTTTTGGACAAGGCGAGTCCTATTATAAAGTTCACTACACAGTATTTAGGAGTCCATAAGCTGTAATGGGCTAGCTAGGCCAAGGCCTTGGCCGCATTTCAATTGTACTGAAATGTTACAAATGTTGTTTTCTTCACACACAGAGTAAATGTGTGTGTACACAATAGAAGCAAAGTTAAAGCTGGACTCACACTGAAGTGTATCAAGGCCGAATTTGCTGGCCAGTCATACAACTGCTATGAGCCAAATCCGTGAGCCAAATAATGGACGCATGCGAATTCCGCGCAGGATTCGCCGCAGTCTGTTTGAACCTTATTAGATCATTGTGTAGGTATTACAATTTTAAATGGGTTTTGTGCGTATTTGCATTGAATGTTGTGACGTCAATGGTGTGGATGCAAATTTTAGACCATGTATGGGGCGTACAGTTGACGCATGTGATATGAATTTGGACCGTATAAGAGTGTCCTTATTTTATTTCTATGGCGTAAGTTTTCAGAACTTGCTTATGTTATGTTTCACAAATAGCATTTTAGTGACTGTCCTGTTTAATCCTAAAAAAAAAAACTAAACACTAAAACTAATGTGAAAGTGAGTTTGTTTGTTTCGCTTTCACACTAAAATGGGTGAATGCTTTGTGTGAAATTTGGCACAGGGTAGACCTTGACCTGGAGAAGGACATAGGATACTTTTCATCCTGATATTTCCACGGGATCAAGATTTATACGGATGAAACCGCGGGCCGCAGCTAGTAAAACTATAATAACTAGATTTTCCTTATTTTTTCTTTCAATTCAATTAGCTCAAGCAGTAGATTGAAGTTATATGTAGAAAGTAACAAAAGTTTTAGTAAAGACAACTCGCTAAATATAATGAGTTGAAAATTAAAAAGTACTTTGTTCTTCAATATTTCTTCGCTGATTCAGTCACAAATCAACAGATGTATTCCCAGAATTAAATTAACTTGGCTCCAGATTTAATTTCACTAAGGTGTTCGGCCTTGTGTTCATCTGCATACAATACAGATATACACTATTCAAAGATTCCATTGTGTGTGATTCCTTATGAATAAGGGTTTGTTGACTTGTGTTAAAAAGAATTATAATTATGTGAACTGAATATCATATTTCAAACTCTAAAATGCATTTTTAGTGCTTTTTAATTATCATGGTTCCAAAAGACAGTTTTATTATCTTTCAAACTTATTGCCTCAAGCATATGCTAAAAATATAAAAAGTAAAAAGACTATCTCTTCAACAAACATATTTCTGTTATTTAATGTGTAACACATTTATAATTTGTCACATTTATTATGTTTTGTCTTTTGGGAAAAATTCATTGACAATTAAATGTACTGGAATTTTGGTGCATGACTTCAATGAAGCGTTTTCTCTTCCTCAAAAACTTTAATAAATAAAAAAAAGCTGTTTTGTTGTCTTGTATTCTGATCAAAATTGCAGCAAGAACTTTGAATGAGTTTAAGACATTGGGCCACATATAGCAAAAATAATAAATTCATATTCTTGCATGGCAAGGTTTATGTTTTCTGTTGGACTATTGATAACTATGATGTAGTATTCATAGTAATTATGAAGTTAGAACAGTTGTACTTACAACAATGAGTTGGTTGGTTACATATGAACCATTTCCAGGTTTCCTAAGAACAGTGTATCTAGATCACACACATACATACCGTATTGAGACCCAGATTTTTCTAATTTTCTGAAAGAATTAGTGTGATATTTTTCTTTCAATTTTTGTGAGAAACAGAGAGGTAGAAAAAAAAAGTGTTTATAAACTTGTGTACTAAATTCCTCATAAGAATGATTTATCACTATGTGAAAATATATATTTATACAACAAATCAAGTTGTTCAGGGGTTCATGAAGTTATCACAGTGTGCAATGAGTCATAACTTTTCAAAGAAGACATTTTGGCAGACAGTGATGTCAAAATAATTATACTGCACATTTGAAACAATTAGGGTAACTTGATGAAATTATTTTCCATTTAATTAATTGATTAAATAGTTAAATAAGTATTCATGCATACATGTAATTAAACAAATAATCAATGTCAACACAACACAGACAGAATCAAAGATAATAAATCAAAATAAATCCTACAAAATACTTTCTGTTTGGACTTTGAACACATGAAAAAAATTAACAATAATGAAGGTAGACTACTCACCTAATAATTTGCTCCCATTTAACAAAGCTCGGATTTTTTCCATCCAAATTTGTGTGTCATGAAGCGATTGAGCTGCAAGCAACACGCGGGGCTTCCTCGGCTCGTCGACAGAGAAAACGGCGAAGGCATGCGGCCGCGTGCGAGACTTCGCTCTCTTCACCACGCAGCCTAACGGCAGCTCCACCGTACCCGCGGCAGCACCCGCCTCGCTGCAGTACACCGCCAGAGAGGCCCCCGAACACGTCGGACTCGGTCTCAAAATACACCATTGTCTTTTCCACGACTGACAATAACAAAAATAATCAATGCCACAATGTTGTGATACATCCCAATTGATAAATTACACTTTACGAAACTTACCTTGAAAGGATTTAAGCCCAAATTAGATTTGAACGGATACTTTATCTCCAAGTATCCGGACATCGTAAGTTTTCCGTTTTTACAGTTTAAAAAACATGTCTAAATTAAATAAAGATGAACAATAAACACGAGATGCACATGTTCAATCAAACAATATTGTTTACAAAAAATCATAGACAAACAACAAAAATAGTGATTGGTCGTTTATTTAAAATCGATAACCGGTTTTTACCGACGACGGCATGTGTCTATGGTTCCTAAGAAATGAGACTAATGTTGAAGGGTTTGTCCTAAATGTAAATATAATCCAAGAATAACTTACAAGCATATTGGGAGCGAAACATACTTCCATAATATAGATTTTAACAAAAAAAACTAAACAAACTTCCCGAGTGTATCCACATGCGACTTATTAGGTTCCAACTGCAACCGTACCAAGCCTAAAAAAGTAAAGATGTAATGTCAATGGACAAATTGTCAACTTTTGTCTTTGTCTACTCTACAGTCACTATTGTCATGTCACTCATACGTAGTATCTCTAAGTAGTCTGTGTGTCACTCTTCATACGTAGTATCTCTAAGTAGTCTGTGCACCTCTTGAGTATTAATGTTCTGTGGCTGTGCACTCTTCCATCACCTGACGGACATATTTGCAATTTTTGTGAATGTGAAATCGATTGTGATTATTTAATTAATGCGGAATTAAAATTAAAACGAACACTAGTTATAGATAAAAACAAAAGCTCCATACAAATCTTAAAAATGAAGCAACTCCTTTCAATCCTCCTCACAGTGTGTACATTTTCATACGGACTGTCTGCAGTCAATATCCCTGAGGAGGAAGTTGGAAACGGCAGATATTCTTTCGAGGGTAAAGTGTTTCCACCCGAGGAACAAGACCTAGGACCATGGCAAGTTGAAACACGAATCCATGTAAATGGTGGTGAATACATAGGTTTCATCAGAGGAGACGGAACATTCGTGATACATAATGTGCCCTCGGGTTCATACGTTGTTGAAATTATAAACCCTGACTACATGTATGAGCCAGTCAGAGTAGAGATCAACTCTAAGGGCAAGTTCAGAGCCAGGAAAGTGAACTACATACAGACGTCGCAAGTCATCCAGGTGCCATACCCATTGAGACTCAAGGCTCTGTCAAAATTCAGATACTTCCAAGTCAGGGAACAATGGCGATTAACAGATTTCCTGTTCAACCCAATGGTTATCATGATGGTTCTGCCACTTCTGTTCATCATGATTTTACCTAAAATGATGAATGACCCTGAGACCAAGGAAGATTTGAAACAGATAAGCAACTTGGCTAAGATGTCAGAAATGCCTGAAATGTCGGAGATGTTTACTTCATTGTTCAGTGGTGGCACTGCAGCCAAAGCCTCTGCTTCTAGAGCTAAACAAATTAAAAAAAGGCAGTAGCATTATGCTAGTCCAGTTATTGATAAGTATTTATGATCAATAAGTTTATTGATATGTATTGTATAGTGGTGTAAAAATTAAATAAATTGTTAAATGAAGTGTGTTTATAAATATTTCCCTGTATGACTAGGTCGATGATGGAATGCTGATGTGTCACTGTTGAAAATGTTTTAATGGAACCATAGGAGATTGATTGTCATGTATGTTGAAATTGAGAATCATTGGGATCACTGTTTGATACTATCATTCCCTTAGCTCCTTATTATTTATACACTTGAGGAAACTATGATGTCCTAGAACCAAAAATTCGAAGTCGTAATATCTACAAACCCCCAGTTTTCCGCACAGATTTAGTTGGGTCATAGTTTAGATGATATAATGAGTTCAAAACAATATCAGAGTCAAAGAGCTAGATCGCAGAATTTACGCGTAAACTCTTCGATCTAGCTCTTGGACTATAAAAATTATTACTCTTCGATCTAGCTAAACGACCCAACTAAATCTGTGAGGGCGCGAAAAATACCTACTAACTAGAATCTAACAAAAATCTTCGCTAGATGTCCTAGCTTTTTTATGCCACTTTGGGGAGATGCTCCCCAGATGGGCCACCTCCTATAAATCCTTATAAATTTTTAAACAATTTTTTTATGTTTTCAAAATTGGCGGCCATACCAGCGTAAGTCACACTACAAAACATACAATATAAATCTCTTATCGCTTACTGCAATCACTTCCAGGCGTATTACATGGAAAATTAAGTTTATACCAAATGCAAATATTAATATTTGTACAAAAAATCTGGTGTTCAGCTACATTTTTATAAGGCAGTTTTGGCAATATTTCTGTCTCCTGCATTCTATACCAGAACATAAGAATAAAACATACAGATATTTTCATAAGGTTTTATTTGGAAATAAATCTATGACAATAAACCACTCTCCTACTCTACAGAGAAGCTTTGTAACAACTTAGGAAGATATTACACACAAATACATAAAGTAAAAAAATCAGTCATTGGTAATTTGGACGGAAACTACATAAGTAACATGCTCACATTGACCTATAGACACGAGATTCATTTTAATTTATTTTTTATCACTATAGTTTTTATTTTCCTTTCTTGGCAATTTTGGACGGGACATTTTTGTACATAATGTCATAAAATCTAAATGCTATCGAATATATTTGATGAATGTGACACTACAATACATAAACATAAGAAATAAATAGGTACTCTCAGTTACCACAATACAAAAACTTATAATATTAATTAATTATATAATTACAAATCAATGTATATTTTTTATTAAAATATTTCTAATAATTCTTAATTTCTTATATTGTCTTTTGATACTAAGGCATTATGATTGACATTTTTAATACATTATTGCATGGATATTTTATTGTAAACAGTATGCAGTTGTAATTATTTTTTTATGTTTTTTGTTTTTTATTTATAGTTCCAGCTCCTGAACTCGATTTCGCTGGCGATACTATCTGATATACTATTTCACATGATGGGTCAATACCAACCTAGTCATTACTAGAATTTTAAAATATATTCATCAGATGGTCTTACATCTGCACATATTTCTTTTCAAATACTACATAGGCTTAAACTATAATATTTACATACAATTGCTGCACGTTGCCTTCATATAAAAATATTCGAATCAAGGCAAGGACGCATTTTATGCTATTTTTATCATCACAAAATTTCTCTCTTTCCAAATTGATCCAAAAAGTTGTAGATTTCGATATGTATGGTATTTTCGATTTATTTTAATAGATTATATGGATTAGTTTATACAAGACATAGAACTAAAATCAGGTAAGATTAAAAGTAAAATAAAATCTGATAGCACCCAGGAGAATAGTAACCGGGCATTGTATTGAGATTCGTAAAAAGTTTCACCAATAAACTAAGTAAAGAGATTCTAAATTAAAAATGGATGAAAATATGAACAGATTACCTATAACATGATTAAAATAAATCATAAAATTATTTTTTAATACAAACCGTACAAAAAGTGTCTGTCGAATGTAGACATGCATCGCTTTTCTAGAAGCAGTCAAAACCAGATCGTTGACTGCGAACACTATGATACCCGGTCTATACTGTAAACATCTCACCGTGACAACATAGTAGAAATGAGCTGTCATTCCACCTGGTGCGGAATTGACACTTTTGACAGCTCACTTCACCTATATTTTTACAGTGAGATCTTTCCAGAATACATCGTCATCGTTAGAAAGATATACATTGAATGTTCCCTTCTAGATGCACGCGACACCACGATACACGTCTATTTTAACACTTAAAACTACAATGAACACTTCTTAACTAATACTAGATCATGGAATGGAGAAAGGAATCATGGTTGGAAAGGGTCCCCTAAAACTTACTTCATACTTCGTCATGGAATGGGGAGGGGTTCCCACGTTTATAAATGGCGGTTTATGGAAGATAACACGCTAGGTATCAGGTCAAGAAATTGGCATTGTGGCTGTGTATTAGTACCCGATTTGTCATCGGCCATTGGCTGAATACCTATGTATTACCTGTTGTAGGTTTTAAACAAGTTATTACAACTGTCCCTATTGGTAACAAGCATCTTATACGTATTTTCATAATACATAATTCAAAAGAAACAAGGCAATATACTGTGTACGTATGATACGAATTTTAAGCTTGTTTTTTCCTTATACAAGGCAGTTGTTAAGATACAAAGCGTTATCCTTAAAATATAAATCGACTGTAAACATGTATTCTGTAAGATTTTGTTTACGCACATTAAAGGTCTGTGGTGTATTATATACATATAAACTAATTTCTAAACGGTGGTTAGTATGGAACATCCTAAATCATAGATATATGATCATAGCAGATTATAGCTGCACAAAGCAATAGTCAGCTGCCAAATGTAATGAGAATGACCCAAATAGAATTTTCATTTGTCATGAAAATAAAAGATTTCTCCGTTTTATAAGACTAAAATGGTGTATAAAATAGCTGCACATTCTTTTACAAAACTAATAATGTATGTATTTACTTAAAATAATTATATTCATCCATTTCTGATAGCAACCATGCCTGCTGTTTAGATTATGTCAAAATTTGATACATATTAATAAAGCCAATGAATACTGATAGAAAACTGGTACAGTTATTCCTTTTTTTAAATTATATTAAAACTATAATAATTATGATAAACTAATGTCATTTTCTGTGATTTTAGTCGCTCATGAGAATTTATTATCCAATAATTGTATACATACTATCTACATTCTTATGGATGCTAGTTTCTTGCAGTTGTAAACGGCTGATTTACAGAATGACTCAAAGTGATAATGGACGATCGGCATATTATACTAAACGCCAGTATTCGTGCTAGCCACGGTCATTAAACGTGAGAGCGAGAAGACACGAGTGTTTCCGGAGTTTTAAAAATCCCGTACTGAATAATCTTTCGTCTTACTCGTACTTTTTATGACCGCAGCTATGATGTTAGCGTAGAGCTTGAGAACTGCTATCTATTATGTTACAGATATTTTCTTCTTACTGAGAATCAATTGACATAGGTAGACGCTACCTAAAATCAGTCATTCTATAAACAAACCACAAAGTTTTGGTATTCTACTTTCCATAAATCTTTTACAAAATCGATTGCTTATAGCAAACACACTTATGAGATTCCGTAGAGACTCATTTGCGGTCGTAAGAATCGTGTGATCGTTACAACGACGGCTATGAGTAGGAGTGGGGTCGCGATAGTTGCTCGTAAGGCGTTGTTGTATATTGCGCAGTATGGACACTGTGAAGAGCCGCATACTTCGCAAATGTTCAGGAGATAAGTCGGTAGTGCGTCGAATATGCTCTCGTTGAAGCGTTCTGTTGGAGGAAATAGTTTGTTTTTATTCTTGTTTCAAAATCGAGCCTGAGTTTACATAAAATCATAGATTTCCGTTTTCTTCTTTGGTAATGGTACGATTTTAAAATCTAATCAGTAAGATAGTAGCAGGGCTAACTGCGAAGGGTGCACCACCACTTAGGTATCACCTCTTCGATGTCTGCCAGGGTTGCGGGAAAGTCCGAAAGGGATACCGGGGCCCTTGGGTCGTTTATGAGGTGATTTTAAGTTTTTTTTTTTTATTAGAATTGTGTAAGTGCGATTTGGTTATTTAATTAATTAGTTCGCAGTATGTTGTATAACCTGCCAGGGTTGCGGAATAGTCCGAAAGGGATACCGGGACCCTGGCAACAGGCAACTGAAGGAACACGGGTGGGTTTTAGTCAGTAAGCTTCCCAACCAAAAAAAAAAAAAAAAGTATGTTATTTTATCCAGAACTATCACAAGGCCATAAGGACAATAGAATACTTACCAGGTGCATAGTAGTCGTAAACACGCATGGGCAAGTACCGAGACATGTTCGCCACCGGGAACCAGCGCTCGATCGTGAAGTTCACACACGTCGGCTCTTCAGACAGCTGTAAACATGTTACATGTTAATAAGTTACATCACTGCTGCAGCAATTTTTAGTTTGCAATCTATCGTCACTTAAAAAAATATGTGGACCAAGTAAAAATATATTGTGCAAAACAAGGAATTACACAATATAGATGGCGAGGCCGGAAGCTAGTACAGCTTCCGCCCGCGCGGTATGTCGATAAAAAGTAGCCTATGTCCTTCCCCAGGGTGCCATGTATCTGCTTGCCAAATTTTGTCGAAATCCGTTCAGTGGTTTAGGGGTGAAAAGGTAACAGACAGACCGATAGACAGTTACTTTCGAATTATAATATTAGTATGTATGGATGACGATGCTGGCAGCAGGTGGAAAAGGCAACAATTTTGGTCGATGAAATAGTGTTTTTCTCTAGCTAAAACGGCGCCGGCGCGGCGTCATAATGTGTGCTAACTAAAGTTATTAGAAGGACCGCCCTTATCGCGAGCGCGACGGCAATACATTTGAGCGCGAGCGATAGAGATAAGTAATGAAGGGTCATTGTACGAAATTCTCATCAACTCGTTAGACCACGGATAAAGGCTCGAATTACAAGGTATAAAACGCTGGTCATAAAAATAATATGTAATGCATACTGAATAAAAGAAAACGAAATTAATCCTACAAATAGGGTGAAAATAAGATAGGTTCATAAAATTCGACCATGGCGAAGTCCAAAAGTAGGATAAGTTTTAAGTAGTTTGTTGGTATACGTACATAGTCGAAGTAGAACAGTATCTTGGTGGGCAGGTACTTGGCGCGCTGCAGCGTGGGCACGCGGCGACTCAGCACGTACGCGTCCAGCTTCTGTTGCTGGATCATGTAGCCGGTCGGCACGCCCACCTGCAGCACGGCCATGCCCGAGCGCGGGGACTCGGACGCCAGGGTCCAGCTGGACACAAACAGGTCAAACTTCATTTATTTTCACGTAAGCGTTATAAATGCGGGACAGTCATTGGGGACTGCCGATAGATATGAAATGATAGAAGTGAAAACTAAGCAACAATGCGTAACCTCAACGTAATTCAAACGGTAGACGGTAGATGGCGCTAAAAAAACAAATCAAGCGTGACGATGACGCGAGTTCCATGATTTTTGTTCACTCAAAAAAGTGCTCAAGGCGCCTAAAGAAGTCTTCACTTCAAAAAATTTAACATTATTTGTTAAATTTTGATTTAAAGGAGTGTCCAAAGAGTTTCTTGCCCGTGCCACTTCATAGGAACCTACTACGCTTTGGAATGGGCAATTAGCTTCACCTTTCTGACTGAGCGACTCCTTATCAATCCAAAAATACCTGTAATTGGTATTAATAATTATATAAATGCTTGAATTTGTTGAAGTACAAACTGACCTGGCACATCCTTGAAACTCGATGTGCGACTGATTCCTGCCGTAGAAGTGATGAGACGAGAGCAGCGAGAAGCAGTTGAGGGGGGGCGGCGTCTGGAAGCGCTCGATGTCCACGTTGTACTGCACCGACATCTGCAGGATCGCGTAGCCGGCGCCGCGAGCTGTCACCTTCACTGTGCCCCAGGCTTCCGGGATCTAAATACAATCATATTATTTTACCATTTTGTCAAAGATTATGAATCGAACAAAATTACTAGGACATAATTGGTAAAAATGTTCGCGCTGAAGCAAATCAGACATTCCGTGCATTTGAGACACCAACTACTTGAAAAAAAAAACTTAAATTTATTCATACACTCATTAACTGATAAACAACGTGCCTAAACTGCTGGATCTAAAAGCTAGAAATTTTGCACAAGAGTTCCTACGAAGGAAGCACTAAGAAAAGATTGTAATATGGACGTTTGTCATTTTTTGTCGACGGGAAATTCCACCGAACACGGCTTGCATTACATTCAAATTACATCGTAAATAAATGATGCGTGGGCGTTTAAAAAATATATTAAAGGAATGGCCTAAATTGTTTCACGAATCCATAATGCTTCAGAGTTTAATAAAGATACAGTTAGCCGACAGCTTTTTTTTTCTGTAATTTTAATTTCTTCTTTGTATGGGTTTCTGGAATTTTGTGTCTTATGTGTGCGCATAAATTGACTTTGGTTTAGCAGTCAAATATGTATTGCATAAAGACACAAATCTGTGATGATATGTCATTTGGTACACGCCGCATAAGTTTTGTAGACTTCCGTCTGGTTTTGAGGTCACAAAGTCAATAATGTAATCAAACTCACGTCAATGAACTGCATGACGGCGATGTTGTCGTTCCTGACGTGCAGCGTGCGCGTGTCGCCGGCCAGCGCCACGGCGTCGACGCTCACCGACAGCGACGACACGTCGCGCAGGCGCTTGCGGTTCGTGTACTCGATGAGGGCGCGCAGGGCTATGTATGTGTCCTGGGTACAAAGAAATAATGATAAATATCAATGAGCCAATGGAATAATTTCCCAACGTAACAGCCTCGACTTTTGCCTAAATTCCCATCGAAATTGGGAATAATGATAAGCAAAAGAGGTATTATTATTTTTCTAAAATGTGAAACTGGTCTCTTTTTGACCAGTTTTAAATCTCAATGTATAAATAGATACGTATTATTCCAGATAAAAAGCATTATAAAATGAGTAGGTAGTATCTATATGTATTATAGAACTAAGTGACTGTCCGTGTGGCCGCTTACATCGTCTAAAATGTACAATGGATTTTGATACGGTTTTTATCATCATTATAACATTTATTCTGGAAGATTGATGTATTTAACTGAGATATAGCATAGAAATCCGATGGTTTGACATGTCATTGCATCCGCTCGAAACAAGGACAGGTCGCCCAATAGTAAAAATAATATAACTATGATCTGCCTATATAAACCACAAACCTGTGTAGAAGCCCATCCGCCATCTTGCAGCCTCTGCGAGTTGAGCCACATCACGATAGCCTCGTTGTTGTCCTGTCAAAGCCAAATATCGTGTTTGTAATCGTGTTTTTGTATGTTGTGCTGTCTTTTGTGTGCACCAAATAAACGTTTTATCTATCTATCTATCTAAATCATTTATATCAATCACATAGTAACAAATTTAAAAACATGAGCAGGATAATGATCAATTCATTATTAATTGGCTCTAGGCGAATAAAATGTGACTAATCCACAAAACTGATCCGAAAATCCTTAAGAGGTAAGTATTTTTTAAGCACGTATCCGTAGTTTCGGCCTAAGTTACGGTTGTTTCCTATTCCGTGTCGCCTACCGACAAAAGATTAGTTTTGGGTCCAACCTAAGAATAAATGACAACACGATATAGTTGTCCCTACCCTGAGTGTTCTTGCCCGTCCGAAAAAAATAATTATTCGGGTGTAGGGTTCAATCCGAATTACTTTAGATAATAGAATTACTTTCGGACGGGCCCATATCTTCATTGTCTGACTAATGTCTGAAAAAAAAACTAAATGTGACTAATCCACAGGACTGAGGTAGGCCCCCAGTCCTGTGGATTAGTCACATTTACCGATTGTACAGATCAGTTCTGTGGCATAGTCTCATCAATAAGAGAGTGAAAGAATCAGTGCATCAACATTTTATAGGGGAGCAGCAGTCGGCAATGATAGCCAGAGGCTGTCCCCAGGGAGGGGTGCTATCCCCCCTTCTATGGAATCTGGTCATCAATGACCTTATTACAAAGCTCAACGCCAGCCGCTATTATACAATAGGGTATGCAGACGACCTCGCAATCCTCGTCTCGGGGAAGGTGACGGGAACAATCTGTAATCTCACTCAGCAAGCACTACGTATCGTAGAAAATTGGTGCAGGGAATTTGAACTATCAGTGAATCCCACTAAAACTGAACTAGTCATGTTTACCCAAAAACGAACTTTAGGGCCCTACCGCCTACCAAAACTGTTCGATACAGAACTCCAGTTGGCCAATGAAGTCAAGTACCTCGGGGTCATTCTAGACAGTAAGTTAAACTGGAGCAGTCACTTAGACAACAAGTTAAACAGGGCCTGCATCACCTTCTGGCAGTGCAGGAAAATGATAGGTAAGAAGTGGGGCCCCAAAATCATACTATGGCTGTACACGGCAGTGATCCGCCCCACGATCGCGTATGGGGCTGTGGTCTGGTGGCCCCGCACCCAGCTAGTGACAGCATCTAACAGACTTCAACGCATGCAAAGACTAGCCTGCGTGGCGATCACGGGCTGCATGAGGACTACTCCGACTGCAGCGATTGAAGCCATGCTAGACTTACCCCCGCTCCACCTGTTCATACAGCAGGAAGCGACGATGGCAGCGGTGCGTCTTAATGCAACAGAGCTCTGGGGTAAGAGAGTAACACAACACACCGCGCTGCTCGAGGGTCTCAATAACGAGTTCCCCATCACGAAAGCCATAAATGATCGGATACCCAAACAATTTATCTTTGATAAAAAATACAGAATCCAACTGCACGAGGATCGCCATTGCGAGGGCTTGCGTCCTGCAGAGCTACGCATATTCACGGATGGTTCTAAAACAGGTAGTGGCACAGGTGCTGGAATCTTCTCGGAGGACTTCAACATACACATAGCCACACCATTGGGGGTCCACAACACATTTTTCCAGGCCGAATGCATGGGTATTTCTCTTGCCGCTTCAGCCATCATGGCCAGGGAAGTTAAGGACTACTCGATACGAATACTCTCAGACAGTATGGCTGTTCTGCAAACGCTAAACAGCCACACTGTTGAATCTGGGCTGATATACGAGTGTCACCAGCGCCTTAACCAGGTGGGTAACCTCAATAATATAACCATTCAATGGATCAAAGGACACAGCGGCTCACTGGGCAATGATGCCGCCGACGAACTTGCCCGTAGGGGGTCGAGCATGGCACCGGTGGGGCCTGAACCCATTGCGCCACTCCCCTTCGGGTACCTACGCTCTCTGGTAAGGAAACGCACTAGGGATCAACACTACAAACTATGGTTGGACCAAGGTGACTGCAGGCAGGCTAAGGAGGCACTCCCTGCCATCGATAGCCGCCTCACGAAGCGGGTGCTCCGACTAACGAAACAACAGCTGCGAACTGTTACAGCAGCTATAACTGGCCATGGGTCTTTTAATAAACACCTCTTTGCCATAGGAGCCACAGACAGTCCGCTGTGCAGGGCCTGCATGGAGGACGACGAGACAGCAGCTCATGTGCTACTACACTGCCCGGTGGTTGCCACATACAGGGCAAAGTACTTCGGTAACCCAGGTACCCTACGTGAGATGGTCAGTGACACCAAGGCGTTGCTGGCCTTCTTGGAGGAGCTGGGGTGGATCGAATAAGTGATTTCCCACCCGTACGCAAAATACGCGCTTTGACGTGGAGTTGCGGATACCAGCCCGTATTACCTATTACCTATTATTATCAACATTTTATGATTTATGCAGGAATATAAATTAATTTCTATTGATCGATAGACACATTCTTTTCATCTTTAGGCTCTTCCAATGAAAAACTGTAGAGCTTTTGTAATACAAATTAAAAAATAAATCAATTAACAAACGTGCTGTTGGATAAATGCCAATACATTTTTTTTAAGACAACATTCTCAATTAAATGTTGCTAGCTAACTATGGAAGCAACAACAACCTTGTAGGTAAATTCATAAATTGTAATAATTGTTTCTAAATGTTATGCTTATAATAACGTACCTACTTGTATTATTGTTATAAATAATAATAAATTCAAATATCCGCAAATTTTGCATGCCATAGGCTAAAATGAATTGGGACTATCTGAAAAAAAAATCACCCTACATACAAACTCACAAAGATCATTTTATAATATTAGTATAGATAAATAAATCAGTGTATGAGTGAAACAGAACGCAACATACCTGATGGTCCATACACGCGAGTAGCGCGTAGGCTGTGGCCGCGATGTTGTTAGAATCGTACTTGTACGGCAGGCGAGGGAGGAGGAACGGCTTCTGATTCTCCATCTTGTATGGGGGCTGGGGGACTGGCTCCTTGCCCCAGTAGCTTAGACCTCCTGCAGGTCATAGTTGAGTTAGGATGGTAGCATTTAGGTTTCTGTATGCTGTGTTTATTGGCGAGAATTTAATTATTTTACAAAATCAGGTAAAAAAGGTAATTCAATTTCTTTTACGTGTGAACTTTTGTATCTGTTAAACCATATTTTTCTTTGTTTTTTATGTCGACAAGGTTGTGTATAGTATACGGCCGTAAAGATGGCAAATGATAACGAACGCGTACGATATAATGATGCAAATAAGTAGTCAATGCTAACTTACCTTCATATCTCTGGCGACGTTTCATTAGCCTGTAAGCGTGCTCCGAGCTCGGCGCCTTGGCGTGCGTGAGCGCGTGCGCCACGAGCGCGAGCGCGTAGGGCTCGCCGCACTCGTCCAGCAGGCGCAGGTGGCGCTCCAGCCAGCGCACGCCGCGCTGCTGGGCCGACGACACGCGCGCGCTCAGGCCCTGGTACGTTACTATTATGTTAGCTCACTCTACTTATTTATTGGTGTTTACATTCGAACAATGAGAGCGTTTTCAAAAAAAAATTGTCATCGTTTTTGTGAGTGCTGATGCCAAAATATGGTCAAAATTACAACCCAAGAACGCAGCCATTATAAAATGATTTATTCGAAATCGAAATGAGGACCAATCAACCATTTTTCTGTCTTTCTTATTCAACAGGATGCTGAACTGCTGATATCGAAATTAAAGTTTTAAAAAGTTGTAGGTAATATTTTGATCCAAGCGTCGTCGCGCGAATGAGCCCAAACACGATACCTCTGCTGTAAGTTGATGACAGAGTTGGGTCTCCTACAAATACCAGGTGATGCTGCAACATCAGTTCAAGGTTACTATATTCTTCTCATATCATTGAAGTAACAGAATTCTAAATTTAGAATCGATTAGACCTGTGGAAGATGCTCACATCCATTCATCAACTTGAAAAGAGCTGATTATTTTCAAACAGCTGAAATGATCTTCTTGAATTATGATTCAAGAAAATCATTTCAGCTAAGAACACTCTCAATCAAGTTACCCTTCAAACAAAACAAAATCGGTTCAGCCGTTTGGCAGCTACGATGGAACAGACAGACACACAGATACACACGTTAAACTTATAACACCCCTCTTTTTCCATCGGGGGTTAAAAACTATGGAGATATTTAATAAATTTTTAGCCATGGATGTTATTTTCATGGTTTTGAAAAGGCGATGACTAAATCGCCAGTGTTTCTTGTAAAAGCCAAGCATGATAAATGAACAAACCATGAAGTAGTCTTGATTTTGATGTACACCTGAAAACGGCAGCACAATACCCTCGGAACATGAGTATTCCAATGAGTAAACATTTTCTTACCTCTCGTACTCCAATATCCTTCAGATTCTTGACAGTTTCCAACGTGATGACCACTTGGGCAGTCAGTGTGATGTTACGCTGCATTATTATTGAGTTATTTACCTGGACAAAAGGATATACTTTATGTAAAACTAAAACCTATAAGCATAGAAATGCTTATAGTAAGTATAAATCGTTGAGAGAATAATATGATTCAAGCAGTCGACAAGCGACAAATGGCTTATCCTTGAGTAGTACATCACAGCCGCGGGGCATCAAATCAACGGACCGCAGCGCAATGCATTTTCATACAAATAAGTGCGGTGCGGCGCCTGTAGTGTACGTTGGTTCATAAAAAAGTTACGAAAGTGATGAAGGAGGAATTTTACTATGCGTTAAGTTGCGGCGCGGTCCGTCCAAATATGCTTCAGCATTATGTGCTTTCCTAAAACACACAGTGTTGAGGTGAAGAAAGCTGATGTAAATTTGCCTTAAATTGGTTATCTATGGTTAAAACTTACCAAATGATCCATGGTTTTATACCTGTCTCTCTCATTCGCAAGCGTGCATCCCTTTCTAATCTAGAAGGATGCTTGTCACGAAGCTGTCAATGTCATAGCGTTTGTAAATTTTGCCGGTAAAACACCGAAAATTTTTTCCAAAGTTAAAAAAGTGTTGAAATACAATAATTTATTGTTATAAATTAGCACACAGCGTTTATTTAGTGTTGTGTCGTGTTTCTCCATTGTGAATTAGTGTTTTTATGATGAATCCGGACCCGGAGGATCCGGATGAAATTGTGCGGGTAAGTGTCGAAGGTGAACAAAGTTCGAAGGTTGACGCTTCGGATGGATGTCAGCAATCGAATAGAAGGAGACCTGATGACTCATCATCATCTTCTTCATCTTCCTCTTCCTCGGAGGAGGAGGAAGGCATAGCTTCACCTCCGCCCAACAAAAGACGAAAAGTTTCACGTAAGTACAAACAAGTTCAGGCATGTACTGACCCGCGTGTAGAAACTCTTATTCAACAAGTGGGGTTTATATCTAGTTACTTAACTAGCTTACCTCTTCTACCGACTAATCCTAGTCAATCAGGGCAATTCCTCGAACAACGAGAGAGTGATCCAACTCCATCCACATCTACTTTTTTGAGAAATCCGACAACTTCTATTTGTAAACTCTCTTTAGGTGAACTTGGTACAGAGTTTGACGAGAAAACAATTATTCCACATGCTGACAAAGAACGATTACAAGAATTAGCTAACCTTCAAAAATTTGATACCCCTTCTTGGAAGGGCATTCGTTACAAAAAAGCTCTACAATCTT
The DNA here is from genome assembly GCA_947363905.1 of Lithophane semibrunnea. Classification (NCBI taxonomy): domain Eukaryota; kingdom Metazoa; phylum Arthropoda; class Insecta; order Lepidoptera; family Noctuidae; genus Lithophane; species Lithophane semibrunnea. The sequence goes on from OX376205.1 coordinate 2,147,821, forward strand.
GCATTGCCAGTCCTGGTTTTGTAGGTCTTAAACTTAATGAAGAGTTGTGTCATTTCAACAAAAACAAGGACTACTTAGCTCCAACTGAGCAGTTATTAGCAGGCTTGTCTAACAATATTTTGGAACAACGACAACTATTAAGGTCAGGATTACAAGATTTGCTTGACTGGGCATCAGCAAACCCTAATAATTTAAATACCAACACAATGTTTGAAAAGATTTCTGGTACTTTTGGTCCAGGGTCCCCGTCATATAAAAATTCAGAGACTGCAATGCAGATTGTGTGTGGTAAAAGAGCAGAGTGCATTGAAGTGAGACGGGACCGTATTTTAAAAGAAATTTCAAATCCAAATTTAAAAGCTACATTGTATAATGTTCCACCAAGTCAGGAATATCTGTTTAGCCGAGAAGCTTTGCATCCTATCATAGCTTCTTTAGGTGGATCTCAGGTTTGGCTTAACACTCCAGGTTACATTAGGGAGAAAAAAGCTTTTAACACAACTCATGTTCAAAAAAGACATCACGGAGCTTATAAAACTCATAACAAAGACTACAAGGTAGATAAGAAACATAACCTAAAATTTAAAAAGAATCAGCCCTTTCGAAAAAATCAAACAACAAATAACACACCCAACACCAATAATAAACAAATCTGACTATCAAACAAAAGCCTTCAAAGGGGGTTGTCTAAAGGACCATGCCCATTTATGGCAACAACAGGGAGCAAACAATTTTATTTTGAACTTAATAACAGGTGGCCGCATTCCATTTATAAAGAAACCCCCGCTTCGGTATCTAGACAACCGTGTGTTAAAAAAGTTTGCAACCAGGACAACAAAAGACATGACAGACATGATCTATCACTTAAAACAAAACAAAATATTAGAGACACCGCCAATCCTCAATCCGGGCTTTCTATGTCGAATGTTCTTAGTAAAAAAATCAGACGGAGGGCTACGTCCCATATTCGACCTCAGAGGTCTCAACTCATATGTGTCCGTGAAACATTTCCAGTTAATTTCACAAACAGATGTAGCCAATTTCTTGCAGACAAACGATTGGTTAGTGAAAATAGATATTCACCAAGCCTACTTTCATTTACCAATTGCGGAAACACACAGGAGGTTCCTCCGTGTGATTTACAACAACGAAGTGCTGCAATTAACAGCCTTACCATTTGGCCTGTCATCGGCTCCAAAAATGTTTGCCACAGTAACAAATTGGATTGCGGAAATCCTACGTGCACAAGGTTTCCGCATAATTGTATATTTGGACGATTTTTTCCTGGTCAATCAGGATCGTACAATACTAGTTTCTCAGGTTGCGGAAACACTGAGAACATTGGATACCTTGGGATGGCACATAAATTACCACAAGTCTGCTCTGGAACCCTCTCAGGAGGTAGAATATCTTGGCCTAGTATGGAACACTCAGCAAAACTGGGTGAAACTTCCTTCCAAGAAGATAATAAAAATAAAACTAATCATTTCCAAAATGTTGAGCAATGGAAACAGTTCTCTGCGAGAAGCTCAGAGTTTATTAGGTTTGCTGAACTTTGCAAATTACGCAGTATCTGGGAGTCGACTTCACTGTCGCAGAATGCAACTGTTTCTAAAACTATTCAATCAAAACAGACTACGAGAAAGAAGAAATCTTCCTCTGCCTGTTCAGCAAGACCTAAAATGGTGGTTAAAAGTCATAGAGCACAGCTCAACACCAATAGTCAAGAAAAGTGTGACTCACTTCTTGACCACGGATGCAGCGGAATCAGGGTGGGGAGCTCAATTAAACAGCACTTACCTGTCAGGAAAGTGGACTCCATTCCAAAAACCCTGGCATTCAAATATGAAAGAAATGTATGCTGTATTTGCAGCCATAAACAGTCAGCGGATGACTCTTCAAGGTGCACACATACTCATTCAGTCCGACAACAGGACTCTTGTTGCATACCTCAGAAACGAGGGGGGGACACATTCCCTCGCACTACTAAGGCTGACAACCAGGCTCCTAAAACTTGCAGAGCAGTTACATTTAACTCTCTCAGCCACTTACCTCCCGGGGAGGCTAAACGGAATTGCGGATCGCCTATCAAGGGGTCGCAAAGTACCAGAGTGGCATCTTCTGCCCCAAGCCACAGAGGCTGTATTCAAAGTGTGGGGCGTCCCGGACGTGGATCTATTCGCGTCAAGAGAAACAGCTATCGTACCAAGGTACGTAACATTGGATTCCAGAGACTGTTACGCAGATTTCTGCGACGCTTTCAGCCGACAATGGGACTATCAGCTGGGCTGGGCATTTCCCCCACCAAGCTTAATACCAAGAGTACTAACTCATTTGAACAGTGCAAAAGGAACTTACATCCTAATAGCACCGAGGTGGACCAAATGTTTCTGGCTACCCGACCTGCGAGCGAGAGCCATAGCAGAGCCACTTCCGATAAAGAACCTGCGGAAGGTCTTAATAGATCGGACTACAGGCAACTGCCCTGCACAAGTGGACAAGTTGACTCTCTTTGCCTGGAAAATTGGGGGTGGGCCGACCAAGTTGCTCACTGGACCATAGAGGAGCAAAACTTGTTAAAAAGTAGTTGGCGGACATCTACTTTAACAACCTATAATGCCCCAATTAAAAGATGGTTATCCTGGTGTAACACTAATAAAATTAACCCAAAAGCACCTGAAGGCCAACAAGTTGCTAGATTTTTGGCAAAATTATTTTTAGAAGACAAACTAGCTTATAGAACTATTCTCCTGCATAAATCAGCTGTCTCAACTTACTGTGCAACATCAGAAGTAGATATCTCAAAACATTTTTTCATTCATCAAGTTTTAAAAGCCATTTCACTTGCTAAGCCAACTGTACAAAAACTACCAATATGGGACACTGCAATATTATTTAATTGGCTAAAGACTTCAGCAAATTCAGGTTCTTTATTTGAAATAGCTAGGCGAACAGCTTTAATACTCTTGCTAGCCTCGGGTCGTAGAATCCATGATCTAACATTATTAGAAAATAGCCCAGAAAATCTTATTTCTACGGAAGATGAGATTAATCTTTGGCCAAAGTTTGGTTCAAAGACAGATTCAAAGACACACAGACAGTCAGGTTGGTTGTTGCGGAGACACCCAGACCATCGTGTCTGCCCTATAAAACACATTAATAGTCTTATAGACATGTCTAAAAATAGAAGAAGCACAGATAGGACTGTCACAAGTTTATTTATTTCTCTATCAGGTAAATTAAAACCTGCTTCAAGAACAATGATTGCAGGTTGGATTCGTAGTATTTTTAAAGATGCTAATATTGATGCCCCACCGGGCAGTATCAGGTCAGCTGTAGCCTCTAGAAGTTGGTTGGAGAATAGACCTGTACAAGAAATACTTGACCGAGGAAACTGGAAGAGTATTAAAACGTTTCAAAAATTTTACTGTCGTCCAGTTAACCAAGTTAATAATGCCAACTCCAATGTTGACTTATTGCATTCAAACTTTTCTAATATTGATTAAATTTATATAATGAACAAATTAAAGAAATCATATCTTTTTGCAAGATCTTAATAACCTAGCCCTTGATATAGGTCTAATTTAGAATTCTTTTCTTATAACTATTATTATTATGTATGCAAATGGGCACCATTTGTTTGCAATTGATTTTTAAAGAATTTTACAATCATGTAAGGAATGTTATAATTTTTGTTACATTGAGTTCTAATAAAACTGATTTATATTCCAGAACAGTGTTATAATTCATTCATCATAGCGTTTGTGTTTATCACCAGCAGATACCAAACAGGTCTTCACCTCAACACTGTGTGTTTTAGGAAAGCACATAATATGACTGTTTTGCATTCCAACAAAACAGGTATTATGTGTTGAATAAAACACACAGTGTTGCAGCAAGCCTCTTGCTGGTGAGTTGAAGACTCTATGACATTGACAGCTTCGTGACAAGCATCCTTCTAGATTAGAAAGGGATGCACGCTGGTGAATGAGAGAGACAGGTATAAAACCATGGATCATTTGGTAAGTTTTAACCATAGATAACCAATTTAAGGCAAATTTACATCAGCTTTCTTCACCTCAACACTGTGTGTTTTATTCAACACATAATACCTGTTTTGTTGGAATGCAAAACAGTCATATTTTATGGTTTGCTGGGTCTTTATTAATGGCTTTTGTGGAAGAGAATTTTCCCAATATTATATTGTTAAATCTCAACATGGCACTAATTGTCTTGACCCTGGTTTCAGAAAATAGAGGCATGATCAGAGCGTTTTCCAATCTTACTTCGACAGCGCTCGGGTCGTGCCAGCCCGCATGCCCGAAGTTCTCTCTGTACAGGGAGCTGTTCTTGGGCACCACTATGGTCGAGTTGTCGTTCCTGTTGGGCAGCCACGTTACTTCGTAGAATGCACCTTCTGGCGTCTGATGGTCCAGGACCCACGATACTGCCATTGAAATCACCTGCGAAGACGGAAAAAATTAGGGGATTTTGTACATTATAATTATAATATTATGAATGTGAAATTACCTTGACTGTTTTTCATAATGTCCGAACTAAAATGAAAATTGATTGCTAGAAAACAGATGGACGATTTACAAAGAAATGAATTTGGTGATAAAAGAAAAAATAAAAAAGACAACCGAAATCAACCCATTTCTAAAATAAAAACTGAGGCCCTAGACAAAGTGACATTCTATCAGCGATAACGATAGTGGAAAAGGCAAAAATGTATAGGACTGACATAAGCAATTGTTGAAACGCTTTCGAAGCGATTGTCACTTGTCTAGGCCCTCAGAATTTCATAATTATTCTGGAATTTATTTACCTCTGAATATTGCCTGTTTGTAAAATATGCAAGTTATTTTAAAGTATTTATTCACCTCAGGATCGATGTATATGAAGTTCTCCCACTCGTTGAACGATGCGTCTTGGAATATCTTAGCGCAGAATGACGTCAACCAGACACTTGATGCCGATTGGTTCCTGATATGAGAATAACAAGAACAACGTCACAATATTTTAAAATACATATTTTATGTGATTCTTTGAAAATTACGCCTATTCTAGTACTCTTACTTCTGTTGGTAAATTATTTCTACTAATATCTTATAATGGAATACACTTTTTTTTTGCAGAATAGTTAGACCGAGTACCGGAAAATGCAGTCGCATGCTGTGGATAAGCTCCCCAAGGTGAACTGGTGACGTGGTGAAAGTCGCGGGAATACGCCGGATGCGAGAAGCACAGGACTGGATGTAACGAACCTTGGGGAAGCCTGTGTCCAGTAGTGGACATCTTTCGGCTGAATGAACACGAAGATATTACTCACCAATCACTTCGGAACAAGCTGAATGATCCGTCCGGTTTCATGAAAGACAGCTGTCGCTGGTACAGTATGTTCATGTGGTTGAACGCGTCTCGCTCCAGCGTCCTGTTACGTTGGTTGATCAGACGCATGTATAGGGTCAGGTACATGTTCGCCGCGAAACTGAACATGTTCTGTTCGGCTGAGTCCTGTGACGGAAATAAAACATACACGATATTTTTTACCAGAATTTCAAATACTGCGAAAACCGCTCAATTGTCTGATGGATTTATACAGAACCAATCGATATTTAGTAAATTTTAATTTATTTTTGTGTGTATACCTCTATTTTATTATGAGTTTATGTTATATATCTGGCAGAATGAATGCAAACACGTTACAACTTTATCGTGAGTGGAACTGCATGTAGTGATTTTACAAAAATGTGCCAAATTCTGTTACTGCGAAATTAGACTATTGCGCAAATTAAATTATTGAAGAACTTGTAATATTTGTTTATTTTGATATAGTAACATGGTGACTTATCATGTCATGACTAAAGAGCCACTTACCATCGGCAGGTGCAGCAAGCTGGTCGCGTTGACCGGCATGGTCGGGAACAGTGGTCCCACCACGTCGCCGACCACAGAGATGCGCGCCTTGTTGGAGCCGAACACGTAGTAGCGGTCCACCTCGTACGGGATGATGGGCGTCTCGGTGACGTTGACGTGCATGTACTGGAACACGTACGCGCGGTTGGACAGGTCCAGCAGCACGGACTGGTGACGGTACTGCGGTATGCCGTCTGGCTGTGGGCGAAATCGAGTGGTTCATTAGTGTTCGTAAAAAGGCGTGAGTGGAAAGTATGGCAAACATGTGAAAAAATCAAGGAACTAGATAACTAGACTCCTACCTCTACAGAGATCTTCTTGACATAGTGGTGTTGTCCCATGAGCGTGGACGCGTGCAGACGCACGTGGATGTCTCCGAGGCGCGTCGGCACGACGGGCACGTACACTGTGGCCGCGTCGCCTGAACTTATGTACACGAAGAACTGGTGCTCGCCGAACGATGTGCGCGGGTTGTAGGAGCGGACCTGACGAGGAAAGTGTTGAGTTACCAAAAGCGCATGGCAAAGTTAGGTGATGAAACTAATAACAAGAATATCGGACAGCAATGTTTTATTTTCTTTGTATACTCACAATGCCATTCTCCTCGACGTGCACGAACTTGTAGTCGGGCGACGCGGACAGCACGACGACGGCCTCGATGTCCTGCGGCTGGTAGTTGAACACGATCACTCGCAGTCCCACTTGCTCGCCCTGGCGACACTGCTCGGGACCCTCCACTTTTATGAAGAATGGTAGGACGCCTATGTACTGTGCAAGAAGAGAAAATTATTCAAAATATTCTATTTCACATAAAACTACATGGGAACTTATGAAACGTTAGAAGCTAGATGCACGGTTCCAATTAGTCGTTTCCTATGGAGAAGAACCAGTTATTATGAAGAGAAGTATACTTAGTTCTTATTTCTGAGAATGCAGGATAACCCTGTAATAACTGTGTAAGTCCGAGGTTATTGTTACTCATCATCATCATCATCATCATCATCTCAGCCGAAAGACGTCCACTGCTGGACATAGACCTCCCTCAAGCACCGCCAAGAATTGTTTCTATTGGTACCTAATAAATGTATATTATATACAGAAGCTGTTGGTGTACCAAAAAAGTAGTTGTAATAAATAAGTGTCAGAGAAGTATTGGTATTAGTTCATATTTCACATAAAAGTTTGTCTCTGATAGTCGAGAAGAAAATAAAAATTAATTTATTCATGGCTGAGAATCGTCACTTGGTGAACGACAAAAGGTACGAAAAACGCCGACCCTAATGTAAATGATCGTAAGTACTTACTCTTTTAGGTTCAGTCAACATGCCCAGACCGAGGCTGGGAGACATACTGAATGCTGACACTATCCAGTGAGCCGGTATCTGTAACAATATAGTGAATTTTAACAAAAATCGAACAACATAATTATATTATATTAGTACGAAATTACGGCCCGAAAGAAAATTTAAAAGCTGAAAACGTTTGCGCAATATTCAGCGACAAGCACGGAGTATCGAATTAATCATTTTATTTAATAGCTGGTCCACTCTGAAATGCGGTACCCCCAGTACCGCTTTTCAGAGTGGACCAGCTATTAGAGGACCCGCGTCATATCAGTCTGGACAAGGTATACCATTTTTCTTGCTTGCCTATTCCATATGAACTTCATAAATACAATTAATTCCAAAACTAAATCTTTATTTCACGTAAACTTCAAGGTGACCTGTAGATAAATATGAACTTGTAAGTTAGGTTTAAAGTCGAATCTTTAACTCACAAGGCCCACGTCTTACGTCTACAAAATGTACAATACGGGCGATATAGCTTGGCAGTTCCGAACTTCGCGCAGAGGGCTGCGCAGTAACATTTTTTAGGAACCAAATGTTATAGCGCCTATATTCAGACCAGTCAAGATGTAACGGCCGTACAGTAGCAAAGTTACATACCTGCGGCACATCCACAGTGAACACGTATCGCCCGTGCGGCCCGATGTTGACGTCTCGCCACAGCCACACGTTGTCGTACTGTCGCTGCACGCGGTTGAACCGGAACTTGCGGAAGTGGGTTAACTCGAACGACTTATTTATGTCGTTTTCACCTGGATTACAATTAGACCTCATATTAGACGGATTATAATACTCTGTATTATTTATTTTGAAATGAAAATGGCAGAACATCGAAATAGTATGTGAAGTGTTTGCTAGGAAATGTAAGACTGGGGCCATGTATACCTAGGTCAAGTGAGTATCACAAACTTTCAATAAATGAAATGAAAATATCTAATGCAAAGGAGCAGCACTTTCGGCGGCTAAAATGTTATGGTGTCCCAAACGCACAATACAGTTCAATTAATTCCTTTAGAGGGCTGAGTCGACTAGCAAGTTGCGCTAATCGAATTGCTGTGGGTATTTCACCTGTCATCATCAGTGTCCTGCTGTAATTCCAATCTATTTGGAGTCTGCACAGTATGTCTACTTTTTTTCCATACTGCTCTAAGTCATCGTCTCAGGAGTCTCCCCCTTTCTAGCCATATCATCTTTCACACAGTCCATCCATCGTTTCTTTGGTCTACCCCTACTCTTAAAACGAATCTTATGTCCACATGTTAATGTCGAATATAAACTCACAGTTAGACTCGTCAGTGTGGTCGGGACAGTCGTAGGAGCCGTCGCATCGCTTGGACAACGGGAAGCAGCCTCCCTCCAGACACTCGCCGAAGCCCTGCGACACGTTGCACGTCGTGTAGCGACGGGTTACTGCCACGTCACTGAACACTATGAGGCCTGCGTATCTGTGGGATAAAAATTATTCCGTATAACATTATTGTATGGTGCCCACGCTCTTTATGCTGAGAATAAGGACAAGTCGAACAAAGGCAATCTCGAATCAAGGCTTCCTAGCCATGAATAAGAAGCATTCTGTGAACACACATGCTTTTATTTTTAAAGGACTAAAATTATTAGTTTTTCATCCTTACCAATTGAGAAACTACTTCCTTACTAAATGAGTTTGTTTGTTATGCTTTTACGCGAAAACGGCTGAACGGAGTTGGATGAAATTTGGGATACTTTCAAACCTGGAGAAGGACATAGCTACTTTTTAGCGACATACCACGCGGGCGGAAGCAAGTAGTAAATAAATATTATTATATATAGGGCGAAGGCCTCCCTTTGTCCTTTCTGGCTTGAGGTAGTGTGGATCAATCCTGTCTGTAGGCGTCACGCTCGTTCCGCCATCTTCACTTGGGTTTGCCGCGATGTAGCCTGACGTTTTCCAAAACCCACATTGTGATAGTAAACATAATTTTAAATTTAAAAACACGAATAAATTCCTGCCTCTCACGTTTAGTTTAAATTCGTTTAAAAAAGTCATAACCGAACATTTGCTTCGATAAAAATAACACTAACTGAAAGCTATACTCACTCGAAGGTCCTGTTAGCATCAACGCCGAAGGTGGACGAAGGGAAGTACACGAGGTCGTCCGCGTCGCCGAAGTGCGAGCGCCACGTGTACGCGAACGTGCCGTTCGTAGACTCGTCGAAGTGAGACATCTTTGATATCACCTGGACAATGTAGGTGTATTAAATACATAGTCATTGTAAAAAAAACTAATCATAAAAGATCCAGGATAGATGCTTGAAATGGATTAATACGTAGATGGATTCATCGCAAAAAACACTTCGATTTCTGAAAGCATCATAAAACCGCGTCTTACCAGAAAGTATGTTGTCAAATTGTACACTGGATTATAACTAGTTACTTATGACTTTCATAACCGGTTAAATGGAGTTAGTGTCATAACAGTCCAACAAAGAATTATTTTGATTTGACACTATCAATCAACCAGAACATGGTTTGCATCCATCGCAATGAGTATTGCTGTTATCACGATAACTTTAAATAGTAGAAAGTTGAATTGGTTCGTCCACAAGTTTAAGACATAGAGGCGGACTTCCCATCGTAGTCTCAACTTTACTGTGGAAGAACAGTAAACTATTTTAAACAGTATATTAACCTTGGCATAAGTAAGCTCGTTCCCGGCCTGCATGGTGTAGAAGCTGTTGTCGATGCCGGACAGGCCCACGTAGGCGCCCGCCTCGCCGTAGATGGCCACCTCCACGCGCTCGCCCGTGCGGTGCTTGCGGTTGTTGATGAACACCGTGAACTGGGGCAGATTATAATGTGAGTACAAAGTCACACAGAAACTCCTACAATTAGCGAAATCAGACATTTTTTTAATAAGTAATTTATTTTGATCTCTTAATTTATGAGACCAAAATAAATTATAGCATAAAATTACACAATCAATATTTTTGGCATTCTTTAAAATATTTTAATACAGTTATACCAAATTGGAAAATATAGTAATGTTTCCTTTCAGTGAAATGAACTATCATTATAAGATTTGAGTTACTTTTCCTCGACACAAATCTTTTATCCACCCAATATAAGTTAATAGAAAACACAACATGTTAGTTTTATGAGAATTTCATAGTCAAAGATATCAGAGGGCAATTCCCATATTTTTAAGAACGCGCGCATTCTGATCTCTATCTGTCAAAAATAACTCTAATTTACTCTAACCCAAATTTTTGAAATCGATTGTCGCTGAGATGAAATGGACATTACATTTTGAACGTTTTTAAATAACTGTTGGTTGAAATTAGCCTTCTGCTTTTTTCTGGTATACTCACGTTGTTCCTCGAGATGCCGTTGACGGGGAAGGTGAGCGAGTCGGCCAGCACGTGCGCGCGGCGCTGCGCGCTCCACACCAGCACCGTGCTCACGGGCGACATCTCGGCCGACACCGTCACCGCGAACGTGCGCACGCCCTCCTGCTCGTGACGATACTTTATATAAGACCCATAACACCAGGCTTATAAATTTAAAAAATATAAGGGTTCCGTTTTTGCCATTTGCCTACAAAACCCTTAAAATGACCTCATACAAACCTTTTGTAAAAATTGTAAAATAGTCAAGCTTTTTAGCCGCTGTGAGTGCGCGACCGTGTTTGCACAAATCTTTTTTTTAAGCAGTAAAATTCTAGAACAAATTTCTTACGCGCGAGCCATACTGCGACTGCGAGTAATTATAATGAAATTTTTTGCTAAAAACATCTGAACTTAAAATATCGAGAAGTAAAGTTAGGCTGCGCAATGTCAAAAGTTACACAACTGAATCTAAGAAAACGATATTGGAAATATGAAATAACGTAAGGGACAAATCTAAGGTTTTCAGGAGAGCAAAAATAAGATATATCTTTTACAAAACTGACTATATTTTTTTAACTATAAGTTTTATGTAAAAAGTGTCTAGGACAAAGTTTCTTAGATTTTTTCATTCTTTTAAGCTATTATAGCAAACATTCAATAAAGCCTATAGTTTAAAAGGTAGCATGTCCCTTACATTAAATAATAAAGAATACGGGTGACATACGTTAACAAAATTTGAGATATAAATGCACAGCATTGATGTAAGGGACATTATAAGAAATAAAACTTTAAAGTTTTTGAAAGTAAAGATCTCTTTTGATCTCTTGTACCCTACCTTAGATTTTATCTCGCTCGCACCATACTACTCGCGACCTGAGTGAGAGCGAGACGGAGTGGGGTGCTAGTGACTCGGAAGCCTCGAAATGTTTAGGTAATTGCTTTTTCCGGTGAAAATAATGGTAATTAAAAAAATAAACACATAAGACCTGCTTAATAGTTACTTCAGTTATTATGCAAAGTTTCATGATCTAATTTGAAGTATTTTTTGAATACCAGCGGTTTATAGTTCGGTTTAGAGGTATGTTGGAATTTTTTCTATAGAATTTTTTTATGTAATCGTGTTTTCGCCACACATAGGACCTATCAATCCTCAACTTTAACATATATTTATTTCAAAATTAATGCTGCAGTATTTTCGGCATAACGGAGGATCATGCTAAGCAATTTGAGGTAGGGTGACGGCCTTAACGATTGTGTTGAACAAAAACATTACTTACTATATATCCTATCTCTGTGTGTATGTGTTATTTGTCCATGTATTAGTATTACAAGGAAACTGATTGTAAAACTCTGCACCTTGCGTGCTTATAAAAATCAATGGCCTTCTTAAATCTTAAATCTATGGTCTGCGGCAACTGCGGGGAGGAGGGACACAAACATACTGAGTGCCTGGCCACGGTTACAGCTTGTGCTACCTGCAAAAAGTTTGGCAGGAAGGGTGCCCATACCCTGCGCACCGCATCGTGGGACTGCCTTGACAGGGCGCACGCGGAGCAGAGGTCACTAAGCAATACAAACTATTATGGCTGCTGACCTACAAGTGGGGCAGCTCAACCTGCAGGGCTCAGCGGCGGCCACGGTGGAGCTCCCCTCTATCGCCATGCAAGAGGGGCTAGATGTAGTTCTGGTGCAGGAGCCGTACACAACTCGTCAGGGGTCTGTGGCAACGCTGGGGTAGCTAATTTTGCCTGAAGGCCCCCAAAGCAGGGATCTTCCTCCCTAAGATGGACGTGACATGCGCGGTGCTGCGTCACCTGACAACCACGCACTGTATTGTGTGCCACATAGCCTAGAAGGACTCATCAGTGCACGTCGTGAGTGCGTATATCCAGTACTCTGAGGACATTATCAACCCACTTGGAGCACCTTACCAGAGTACTGGGAAACCTAAGGGGACAACGGGTGCTTGCTGGCGTGGACGTGAATGCCCATTCACCCCTCTGGCACTCGGTGCCACGACAATTCCTCGGACGTGGCTGTGAAGTGGCAAGAAGACGCCAAGAGATGGAGGGCTTCCTGTTGAGGCACGATCTGGTGACCAATAATGCGCCAGGCTCGCCACCAACCTTCTCCACTGCCAACGGGGAGTCCAACATAGACGTACCGTTTACCACGCGAGGGGTCGACGTCACCGACTGGAGAGTGCACGAGCACGCCAGCTGCAGTGACCACCGACTCATCCCTTCAGGCTATGTGGCGCACGGGGACCTGAGCCCGCTCGTGCTGCGGAGTCGTCGGTCGTACCGAAGAGGTTTCGGGAACGTGGAGTGGACTAGTACCGATTCCAGGCAATGATTCACGAGCGCGTGGGTAACATTAATTGGTCGAAGCCTGTCTCAGTGGTATGCAAAGAGTTCACGCGAGTCATCACGTGGACAGCGAGTGAACCGCGTTATTGTTACTTTTAGACGCACGTAAACAATGTTATCGACGCACGTGGCTCATGATTGTCGGTGAAATACGAAAAAATAACACACAAAATCCATATTGCTATCTAGCTCAGACAAATTGCCTTTTATCGTGTGCACAGAGAGAGAGGCATAATAAAATTCGTTTCGGTAAGTTTTGAGGAATTGTACGGATCACGCAGTCCAATGTGATGTAAAGGACAGTTCATTATATTTTCGATGCTGACAAATTAACGTAAGGGTCAATATGATTATGCTAATTTAAGTCGCCATTTAATGTAAGGGACATGGTATTTGTACCTTCCCAGGGAACACTAATGTATAAGGCATAATAATCATAATCTCAAATTATGGAATAACTTATGTGACCTGTTGTAAAATGTACTCGATTTTGTTTAAATGTAAATACCAAAAAATGGGAGTAAAGAGACTTACATTAGTTTTTACAAAAATATTAATTTAAAATGTCATATACAGCCAGTTTCTAGAAGAAAAATGGTCTAGGCCTACGGAAAATATGTGATGTAAGGAACATTTTCTTTGAGATATCGAGATTTTAAATATACCAATCGATAGAGCAAGAAATTCCGAATCCAATGATATATATAACTCATTATCAACAAAATGTCCCTTACGTTATTTCATATTTCCAGTATCGAAAAGCGCCTAATTACAAACATTTGTAGCGTAGAAAAGGATTTTTTAAATAGAATAGAATAATTTATTTCTAAGTATATGGTACATTGAGATCTAAAATTAAACATAACAAGGAAATATACAAAAACAAAAGATAATTATTTCACAAAAATATCAAGAAAATATAGGAGGTATACAAGTTTACCTGCATGATCTCCTGTCCGCTCGTGAGAATGATTCCCTTGGACATGACGACGTAGTTGAACGACTCCATGTAGAAGTTGCTCTGCACGTGGAAGATTATGTACTCGCCCACCTATGTGACGACGGCTTAATATTAGAGTCATTTTATACGAGGCCCGGCCACACGAACAAGCGAGCATAAATGGTCACAAAGATGTGAAAACGAAGAAAAGTAAGTTGTTTTTTTTTTTTGCCATTGAGAAGGATTTCTGAATTTATCAAAAGCTGTTCGTGTTATTACGATTACTTTGAACCCTGCAGGCAGAAATGGGAACTCCATGACGGAGCTCCGTCGAAAACCTCAAGTCAATGCTTCCATCCTTAGCTGCCACTGATAGATTAGGTTCAGGCGCACACACGTGTAGTACCGGCTCCAGCCAACGTTGACCAGTGCTAATCCACGAGTGGCGTTGGTGCCAACATTGGGACCAACGTACGGAGCCGGCGTACTATTGAACTATAATGTCACTCACCCTAGCGTCAGTAGTGCTGGTGGAGATGCGGATGTGTTGGTTGTTGGCGCTGTAGTGCGCGATGAAGTGCACGTCAGCGGTCGCGTGCGAGCCCACCGCGTCCACCAGCTGCGCGCTCAGGCGCACGCCCGTGATGCCGTTGAGGACGTCGCGGTAATTCGGGTCGTTTTGTAGACCTGGAGCAAGGATGAAGTTAATAAAAGCTATAGGTACTAGAAGGTGGAGAGAAACCCGTGGCCACGAGCTACAAGGTCAAACGACAACGAACAAAAGACCGCGACTGCGTAGAAAACTAATGAAAGTTCTTTAGAGCATGCTACGTGTTACCGCGACTGAAGGAACGGGCATCTTCTGGGCTTGTTCGCTCCATCATAGACCTCATCTATCGCTTTCCATCAGGCGAGATCGAGGTCAAGAACTGTCCAATAAATCGATAAAAAATAAATTAAAAAAAACAGGTGAGCGCGGGCGTGTCTCTTGACGCAAGTCGCATCGCTCGAGACAGTGGACGAGGCCTAAGGTTGTGCTACTGACACTCCTCACAGGTCACATGCGCAAAGGGTGTGTAACGCTTTAAGGCTCCCGCAAACAGGCGCGATATCGCGGGGGCGACAAGGGTAGAAGGGACGCTGCATGTCGCGCCATTATGTACGAGCCTTTAAGCTGTTTACCTCACGATTTTCTTTTATTTTTTCCTCTACCACCTTCTTCAAAATACTCACGCAACAGCTTGTACAGGTCCAGCTTGAGGTGCCACACGGCGTCGCTGCCCGGCACCAGCGCCGGCTGCTGAGGGTCCACGCCACCTCCTCTGCCCTCCACCTGGACGTGAACCTGTAGTGATACTCCTCGGGCTTGCCAGCTTGGTAGCGGGGATCCGTCGTGGTATGATACTACCATCTGGAAGAATAGTGTTATCAGTCATGGTATCCAGTGGCATAGAAAAAGATGGGATACTTCGTATATAAGTGATTTGCTTCGAACGCGTTCAAAATCTTGCTCTCTTCAAGGCATATGACATGCTAAAACCAAACTTTAAACAGTACAAAAATTCGATGCCTATTTGGCTACATATTGGTTTTACTTGGACTCTGGATCTCGGTTAAAATTAAATTTTATAAGGTCCAATCAAGTAGCTGTGTATTCTATAGGTAAACATTTTAAACAAACTCTTTATTTTTTGTTGTTGCCGAAAATCGAGTCAAGAAAACATTGTAAATACAGAGCCAAGTACGCACGGCTACACATCAAGCTAATATTTCCAGTTTATGCTGATCTCGCATTGTATAGGATTTCCGTACAATGCGAGGTCAGCTTATACTGGAAATGTATAGCTTGATGTGTAGCCGTGTGTACCTGATTCACAAAAAACACGAACATAGCCTAAAATAAAAACTTTTAAAATCTACTCACATAAACATCAAACGGCATGGAAGGCTTGAAGACCTGCGGCGTGCCACCCAGGAAGGTGACTTGTAACGAGGAGTTGAAGATCCTGGCGATGCTGTAGCCCTCGATGACCTCATCCAGGAACGGGTCGCCCACTGACGCTGTGATGATGACCTCTACGCCGTCCAGGGTCGGTACCAGCTGGGCTAGCTCCGACATCGGGTATTTGAAGTCGTATGTGCCGTTGAACTGCGAATTTAGGGGTTGGTTATACATACACTTGCGTGCAGATATGATATTAGATATAGTGGAAGTGATACAGAAGGGTTGGAAGCACATGTGTACTAGTATAATAGTAATGAAACACGTATAATTTACTGCTTGTTCTTTACTTTTACAACAATACAATAACCCAAGAAGAAAATAAAATATTTTATCTTAACTTATATGCGCACGTCGCGGCAGTGGTTCAAAGTCTATTGACAGATGCATCAGTGTGTATACAACTTTTAGTATTGAGGAACCACGAGAGCAACTGAAAAATAGTTCCAAAAAAAACTCACCATGAAAATTTAGGTGAAGTGAGCTTGGAATGTCACTGCCTTAGCATCAGTAGGTATCGATGACTATGACAGCTCACTCCACGCTCACTTCACCTAAGTTTTCATGGTAAGATGGTGACAGAATAGCAATGCTGTTTCGTGAAACATTGTCTGTCACCTCACCGATGAGTATAAAGATCGACGCCTATTCCAAAAAAAAAAAACAATTCATATTGGTATCACAAATTGGGACTTTTGGCTCCTCTCATCGTGAACATTTTAACCGTGCTCCCATGTAAAGAAAAATAGATTCACGCGCAAAAGTGGCCGCTCAGAGCGAAGCGATTATTTTTGAATTTGTAGATTGGCAAGCTTACCATTTCCCATCGGATGAAGGAGAAAAATGTTACCTCATATAAAAAATTAAAAAAATGTTGAGATACTAAAAACAATACTCACATATCTTAAGTACGGCAGTTGATCGTAATACGGGTTGTTGTAATAATTGTTGTACGTCGACGTTGTCGTGTAAGTGTTGTAGTTGGGATTGTTGTTATTGTTGTTGTTGCTGTTGTGGTCGATCGCGTACTGAGTCGGGTCCGGTTTCAGCATCCAGAATGGGTATTTTTCATCCTGTTGGAGAGAAATAAAGGTGTTTGTCTGTTAGATAAAGAATAGATTACAACGAATTCAATGAACCTCGTTAATTTTGTTTTTTTTTGCCCGATTTTGCCAATTATATGTTGTTTATAGAATTTACTATTATGTTATCTAATTTTTCTCCTGGAATATCGCACAAGACTGAAAAATCTCAAAGCGCGAGCGCACAAAACCGATATTGCCAATTTTAACACCATTTCTAGTTTAACCTACACTAACAAAAGTTATCGTAGGAATATTTGGATTTTGATGTTTGTTTCTGACTTGGTGACTCAAGAGAAAAATAGTTATTTAATATTTAATATAAAAAATTTTTATTAAATAAATAAATAATTTTTCTCTGCATGCATTTGATGTTTGACATCAAAATGCATACATCCCTCGCAAGGGTGAAACAAAGAGTAGTATAATAAGTAAAAGTGGGGGGTGAACTTTGAATCAGAATTTCTCTTGTGACAATAAAAACCTCTAACCTGCCAATTGCATGCATTTTGTGTCCCATTACTGGGCCAAGGCTGCCATTTTTCCTTCCACACCTCCATAGACTAATCCTTAACTGTCATATTTCTATAAAGGTGTACACAGTACTTACAAAGTTAAACATCCTGGTGACAACCTTCTGCGGGTCATACCACCAGTCCGGCTGCTCCAATTGGTTCGGCTGACCAGGGATATAACGATTCTCCTTGTTAACCACCCTCCCGAATTCATCCACAATTGTTTGTCCGTAGTTGTCGTATTGTTGTTGCTGATAGTTGCCGTCGTACTGTTGCTGGTAGTTGCTGTCGTTGTTGTTGTTGTAATTGTTGTTGTAGTTATTGTTGTAGCCAGGGTTGTATGGGTAGTTTTGGCGGACTGTAGGAAAAAAGTTATGTTTAAAGAACTTTTTTCATTTTTAAATTTACCCAGAGCAACTACAATAGGGCCGTCTTATAAATCAATACCGTGCCTATCATACTATTCCTAGTATGTGTGTCATCTCATGACGATTTTTGTATCGTTGGACGACTCTTTTCTAGCTGTGCGTGCACAATCAGTCGCGACGAGAGCAAATAACAAAATCGCAGATGAAAGTTAATCGTACTGTGATTCAAGTGAACACTTCCCATTTTATTTTGAAGCAAAGACTTTTTGAACCGGACTACTATCTGTTGTCACGACACAGTGGGAACAGTGCCTAACGCCCATAATAGTTTGCGCGCTGCACGAACTGCATCCGATCCAAATCAGACTTAAAGAACTCACCAAATTGAAAATGTTATACATTCTGACGGACGGAGTTCACGACTAGAGCGCAAACAATACTATACCTAAGTCAGACCGAAATTTTTCGTTGTCGAAAAAAAAAAAATTAACAACTTACCTCTGGTATACTGATTCCCTCCATACCCTGTAGAGACTCCAAACTGTCCTCTATTATTGAACTGTCCCTGCGTGTAATACCTCGGTCGGTACTGCGGTATCGGCCTGATGGTAGCCTTTAGGGTAAGATTGCCCCGGACGGGCGCGCCGGATGTGTAGTTCGCCATTATGCGGCCGTGGATAAACGGTTCCGTGTTGAAGAAGAACGCGGGCATTGTTACGTTTACCTGGGTGAGGAGATGGACATTTAATAATTTATTCCCACGTAAATATTTTTTATTTTATTTAAACAGCAAAATAGCATAGGGAAATAAGCAGTACCTTTGTACTCATATTTTAATTATGTCGTACCTATTATGTATTTTACTGTGTGTACATAAATAATAAAATAAATAGGTTTAGTTTTGGACATTAATGTACCAATATGCTTTTTCTCATAGTTGTTAATATAATTATTATTTTATATCAGTTTAACTTTAAATTTTAGTATCCCAATTTAATTAAAACGTAAAGTGATGGCCTGAAACTTTTATACTACTATACTTTTAAATTTTTATGTATTTGATATTTGTAGCTCAAACAGTGTAGTTTCAAAATAAATATTTAATTGATTAAAACAAAACATGCTTATTTTCCACAAAAGGTTACGCAGAGGTGTATCTGATTGGAGACTTTTTAAACCTTTCGAAAGCTGCCACAGCCCGCCACATACCTCATATCGTGTCTGATAGTACTCCTCAACGAGGAACTGCGACTCCTCGATCTGCCCCAGCGCCTCCACGCGGATGTACCACTCGCCGTACAGCGGCTGGTCCGACATTTGGTACTGCAGACTTACTGTGCCGAAGTTACTCTGAATAGAATAGAATACTATTATGTACACCTTACGAATTAGCTCAGTTTATCACGGGCGGCATTTTTTACCGCGGCATTTTTTAGCGCCGAAAATTGAAAATCCAACAGTGTGTTTTCTTGATGCACTGGGATGCACTCTGTTGAATTCTCAATGCTCGGCTCAAAACCGAGAGATGAAAATTCAGTGCACGGAAAAAAATCATCATTTAAAACAGTAGCTATTACAGACTAGCTGTTTCCCGCGACTTCGTCTGCGATCCAGGATAAAATATATGCACTATGTCCTTCTCCAGGTCAAGGTCTATCCTGTGCTCATTCAAATCCGTTCATCCGTTTTACCGTGAAAGCGTAACACACAAACTAGTATAATATCTAAATCTACCTGGTGGCTCTAAGCTGAAAATACATTCAACTAGCACTTTAGTAATTTCAGTTAAAATATATAATAAATTACCAGAAGCAATTAAAAATGAACAAAAATTTAATATACAGGCTGTAAGGGTAAACACTCTTGTCATTCAAACCATGGGTAGTTGACTGAAATATAATATAAAAATAAATGACCGAACACAACAAAAAAAAACGTTATTTTCATTAAAAGATTTTAAAAAGTTTCTATCTGACACCGTGCTCTCTAGCGAAACAGCTGACTGACTGAGGGAGAGGTCGCGCTCGCGGTCGGTCAGGTCACATCCCTCACCCCCCGCCCGTGTTGAGACGCAAGTTCGTTGCCCTAGCGCATAGGGCAACGAACTTGCGTCTCTTGTGGTAACATGTAGATTTAAAAAAAAGAAAAAAAAAGTTGTAATTTTCTATTGATTTTACGTTCTAAAAATGAAACCAAACCACTGGTTGCAAGGATAACGGTGTTCACCCTAACATCCTGTATTTATAAATAAACTAAAACAATACCTAATCCATAAATGCTATTATAATATTAATGAATAAATAAAAACAAATACCAAAAATAATAATTAAAATTATAGTGGAAGTGAGTAGTAGAAAAACATTTATTCATTTACTTTTTTTTTTCTTTTTCAAATAATAATATTATAATATTAGCCCTCTTCCTCTATCCTATCTTGCTGTGCCCGACAGGGTCCACAATGATCTAAAATTATGTATATTTTTTAATGTACCTACCACCTAAGTTAACATTGTGGAATGCAAATAAATATATTGAGTATTGAGTATATTAGTTAGGATATAAATGTAGAAATTTCACAGAGGGTGGCAGTGGGCGGTCTGATCGCTAAAAGCGATCTTCTGTATACATAGACATAGATAGAATGGTATTTATACCATTCCAGCCATTACCATATGGCATTTTTACCAGCGCCGGGGCTCTGTCTAGCATAGGGCCGCAGCATAATGCTGAGCGATAGCCGTTTTGCGTGGATGTGACGCATGTTTCCCCCAACCTTTTCTTATTTTTTTCTTTGCGTCATGTTTACCGCAAATAAACGTATTTTCTTTCTTTTCTTTCTTTATACAGGAAGACGATGATGTTACTAAGCGTAAAAGTGGGAATGGTGGCGCTTTTAACAGAACATAACATCACGCCTGTAGTTCTCATAAGGTTAGGCATAGGTAGATAGATAGATAGATAGATAGATAAAACGTTTATTTGGTGCACACAAAAGACAGCACAACATACAAAAACACGGTTAAATTATAACTAATTAGGTACATTAATAAAAAGCTGGGTGCCAATATACAAAAAAAAAAAATTGAAACATTAAAAGATAACTAGACACGGTGATGACAATATTGTCTTTGACACACTACAGGTGGTAGGTGTACATATAGTACACCAACGTTTCACTAGTTATTTTTTTTTTTATGGCCCATGTAACAGGGGGCGAGCCTATTTAATTATCGCCCTTACAGCTAAGAAATAAGAGTGCAGTTGACTGTACATCGTATAAATACCGAGTAACTTAAAAAAAACGGTTTTAGTCATTTGGGGTCTGTCTGCATACCCCGCGTCTTCCTTCGCTTCGACATGAAGAATAAATGAGGACTTAGGTTGTATGAAGAACACGTGGTTTCTTCAAAGTAAGTAGTAAAACTTACTAAAGCTGTTGTGATCCGAATCCCAATGATAAATTAATTTACATGCAAATCGATAATTTTGAATTTTGATATTGAATCCAGTGTCCAGATCAAAATCGTATGCTCAAAGTTCATAATAAATGCACTCATAATAATAATTATGTATGCAGTTAGAATAACAACTAGTAAACGAGTGAACCCCCGACCCTGTGAAGTTAACAGTTTATCTATACAGGTACTAGAGTTATATCCAATTCGGAATTTTGTTTAAAACTAGTCATCGAACTTTGATCAAATTAGAGATGGGTTGTAACAGGTTAAACACGATATCTGTTATCACAGTTACTGTGGCAAAAAAATAACAGATCCAAATATCTGTTATAAAATCACAGCCTGTTATTTTTGTACGGACGATAAATACGTATTTAAAACTCATTCGAATATCTTCTTTATTTCTTTTCGTTAAAGTCGAAAATCGTATCCGAAGTTTTCACAATAACAGCCGCGGTAACAGTCGTGAGGATCAGTTATTTTAAGTAACAGATAGTTTTTATTGTTAGGAATAATTGTTATCTGCTATTTTTTTATATCTGTTATTTCTATCTGTGACGATAAATACTCCTTACTCCTAGATCAAATGCAATCTTATTTTAAAAACATCCGGGTCATACAGATCGGAGATCGATATTGTTATTTAATGCATATACATATAAGAGACTGTTGGTTGCTCTGAGAAACTTTCACTTTGGCGAAGGTTTACATAGAAGTTTTCAAGTTATCTACCACTATGTTAGTAGGCGTCAAGTCATAAGATCCCTTGTGTCATTCGACTACAGTTTGCGCGAACAATGCTCTTGAAGAACCCGACACTAACTGGCCTATCCGATCGAGTGGCAGGGTGGCACAATAGAACATTATTCACTTAGTGTGATCCTATCAGCCTTGTTATGATGTGTGAAAGATGAAGTGACTGCAAAATAGTATGGTTATGATTTATGAATCCTACACATACATAATCAGCCTATAATGTTCCCACTGCTGGGACACAGACCTCCTCTCTATGAGAGGGAGTGGGCCGTAATCCCCCACGCGGGCCCAGTGCGGGTTGGTAGATGTCACATGTCTTCGAATTTTTGGTTCTAAGACATGCCGGTTTCCTCACGATGTTTTCCTTCACCGTTTTGAGAGCAGTAGTGATGAAATTATTTACACAAAGTAAAGCGCCTGTCGGGGTTCGAACCTGCGACCTAGAACTCTTAAGTCGCGGCCGTTACCACTGGGCCACCACTGCTCCACGATTTAATTTAATTTTAATTTCCACTAGGTGACGCCCGCGTGGATGTCGGTTATTATATACTAAAACCTTCCTCGAGAACCACTCTATCATGAAATCGGTGCAGTAGTTTTTGAGTTTATCGCGAACAGACAGACAGACAGACAGATAGACAGACAGACATACGCAGCGAAGTTTTATAATATGTAGTGATTTTTACCCCACTGCAAGAAGGGTTTTGTCCATGTATCATTATCATGAGCATTTACTTTGTTGTCTCTCAAACTTGCACGTAAATGTTAAAAAAAAAACTATTTTTAAAACATTCACGAAGTGCATTCAAGGCTGCCATTAAGGCTCTTACATACTGGCGCGATTCGCCGCGCGACGCGAATTTTAATAAAATATTTTCTGAGAAAACTTCACGGCGAACAATGCGGTGGCGTCTCGTCGCGCGACGAATCGCGCCAATATGTAAGATCCTTTACCGTAGGGCCTAAAATCCTAACTAATGTTATAAGTGCGCAATGAGTTTGTTTGTTACACTTTCACGCTAAAACGGCTGATTGGATTTGGATGAAATTTTCCCGATATTCCCACGGGATCGAGACTTATGCGAGTGAAACCGCGTGGCGCAGCTAGTAGCAAAATATATTTCCACTTCCCTTTCTAAAACTGCAATTTTTGCCCACATTTTGCATAAAATTTCCCTTCTTTTGTATAACTTTTCTCTTTGAAAACTAGAGTCTGGCAAACGAAAGTTGAACCTGAAAACACGCGCGAAATTTAAAAAAACAAGACTGTTTATCCCTGTACATAATGCGAGAACACGTGTTGATAATTGAAACTTAATTTCATTTAAATAAAATAAAAATTCAAGTATCAACACGTCATATCGCATTATGTACAGGGATAAACAGTGTTGTTTTTTTAAATTTCGCGCGTGTTTTCAGGTTCAACTTTCGTTTGCCAGACTCTATCAGCCTTCATCGTTGTAGATCATAGCCATCTACTGCAAACATTTACCGAAATGTATTCAATACAATGTCACACTACTACAAAGTTTATAGGTACATTACCTGTCTAGACAGCCATCTCTTCATGATACGTCGGTTGGGGTCCAAGATGAACACGTCGATAGCTCGCCCGAACGCCTTCAGCTCCGTGTTGATCGGTATCACGCGGAAACGGACTGCAATATAGGGCTTTATTGCAGTGTTTGTCATTTATGAAGAATGAAGCTGTTTTGTTACCAGTAAGTAGGAGTTGTTATGTATTAGCATCATACTTCTTGATGTTATCTTGGCCAGGCTTGAGGAGTCAGTAAAAATAATCAGGCATACCTTGCCTTGAATTACATGGTACCTGATTGAAGAAGAGTAATAGTTGGAGGAGAGAAGAGTAGTAAGAGAGAATAATAAATAACCTGACCCGACAAATGGTTGTCCTGTCGCCTTTCTAACTTAAATTTAATGGTATGCATAATCAATGTAGGTACGGCCCACGTGGTACGGGTTTTAAACAAATTTAAAACGGTTTTTAAACCACAGATTTTGGTTTAAAACGATTTATTTACAACTATAGTCAGTCAGGTATCACTGTACCTACCTGACCATATTTATCCTTATCATATCTGATCACAGCAACACTAATTGAAGACGGAAATCGGTAGTACTTTCCTAGATCAAATCTTTTACATGGACTTCTATAATTATCAGATTTTTGTCATAAAAAACTAGCAAATACTAGGACTTGAGGATATAAGCCTGTCATTCCAATACATCCGAGTTCTTACCAGTTTGTCCCTGCATGTAGACAGGTTTGTCCATCTGTATGAAGATGGTCATAAATCGCCTGGAGAAGGACAGCTGTGACTCATTGACGAAGGCGCGGCCTCCAAACGGCGTGTCCAGGTATAGGCCTTCCACGCGGAGCTTGTAGTCACCAGGCACTGTTGTTGGGGGCACCTGAAGGACACAACTTAGTTAGACCTATGATTTGTTCCAAAAGCATATAATAAAAGTGAAAATAAATTCTTACTCAATCAATTAATTATTAATTAATTTCAACTAAAAATCTTTAGTTGGTTGAGGAAAGAAGAAAATGGTCTAGGCAGACAGACTTATGGGTTTAAAAGTTAAATTAATAATTTATTATGACAGCTTACCCTCATATTCAATATTTCAGGGACTCCCTCTTTCACCCTCTGGTTAACATCGGTAATTTCCACTCCGTTGCAAGAGATGGAGGCCCTAATGGTCATCTGCATGCGGGCCTGAAGAATGTTAGCCGATATCTTGTAGATCTGGCCTGGCCGCACCATTCTAGATGCCACTATGAAGTATGTTCTGTGAAATTAAAGCTTATTGTAATCGTGTTTGTATGTTTTTGGAAAATTTTGTTTGTTATATTGTTTATTTAAGGTCATACACATACCAGGACTAAGACTATAACATTAAGATAAACATTAACTTATTTCTGTTAAAATGATTCATTTATAAATTTATTTCTGTTAAAATGATTCATATTTTCAAATTAAAAATATTATTTATTGCCCAAGATTTTTCAGTTATAAGGGTTAGAGATTACTATGTATCAAAGAACAAATACTTTTACACACCAGTGAATGGCAAAATAATTTTGCCACAAAAACACAGCAAAGGTGACTTGTAATGCTTAAGTAAAATAGGAAAAGGAAAAGAAACTTACGCCTCATTAATGATGACACTCTCATGTTCCAAAGGGGCACCTTTGTACGAAGTGCTATATGTCCTGCTGCTATCCCAGGCAGGTCTTGGAGTATTTTCAGGAGTGTACTGGTTCAGATTGTAGTTCACATCTTGATTCCGGTTCTCAAACTGATTGAACCTCTGTTCTGGGCTACGATTTGTATCATATTGGCTACGATTGGGATCATACTGATTCCGGTTTGGGTCATACTGACTCCGATTTGGGTCATATGGACGACTGGGATCATATTGTTGTGTAGGGTTGTTCTGGTTACGATTCTGGTACTTTCTGTTTGGATCATATGGGTTGTCATACTTTGGGTCCGAGTTGAGGTAATCGTTTGTGGGGTTTGTTTGTTGAACATCCGGATTGTATGTTGGCGATGCATAATCTTGTGATGTGCATAGTTGTAATACTGTTGTTGATAGTATGTATGTTAATATTAAGAGATTCATAATTCAGTCTTTGATTTTGTCTGCCTGTAACAAAAATGAATATTGTAAAATCATCAGAAGTGGAAACAATTTGAAAGAAATAATTGAATTAAAGCTACATTATGGCTTTCAGTCAATCTGAGTTTCGACCTGTTTCTTGCAGAAAGTACATAATATTTTCCGAATCCTGATGCAGTTCATAACTAAGCAAGTAGAGGATCTACAGGCTAAACTTTACTTATATTGAGTTACTACAGCACGAAAGTAAACAATACTTGTTTAATTTTATCGCAATGAAGGGTCATGCACGACAGGTTACCAGTGTTCCAGCTTTAGTATTTACTCAAATCTGCTAGTTTGTGTTAGCAATATACATACAAGGCATATGGAAACCAATAAAAATAAAACAATTTAAAAGCTTCTTCGAAATATTAAGTACATTTGATCGTAATATCAGTTGTTGAAGATAGTTTATTTGAAGATTCGAATTAGCAACAATCGTTAGCCAACATAAACACTGACTATTGTCAGTTAAAAGTTCAGATTTATTACATAACGCCGGTCACTTACATGAAATTATAGTTCATTATGTAAAGATAGAGCGAGTTTAATACTCGATTAACCTTAATTTTAATTTAATAATAAAGTTAACAATTCTCTTAACCTGAAGTTAACGCCCATGGATACTCTCCGCTTTTATATTTTAAGCGAAGAACACAACCACATTTGCACAAAAACTTCACTTTACTACCTATGAACACGCAAACTCACTTAATTTGAAAGAAATTCATTTAAAATAAGTTTAATTCAAATAAATAAACAAGAACGTTAGCAACGTCCCATTACTCACTTCATTCAAGAAAACGCGATTGTCGCGCAGCCGCACTTCACCACGCCCGGCTAGTGCGAAAACCGGTATGTTCCGTTAACGTCTTAACATTAACGTAAATTCAACTTATAACTTACATTCAAAATGAAAATGTTAAATGTGATGCGCTTTTGGGAATGCATTAATCTAAAGAGAATTGTTTTTGTGATGTTTATTCAGATTTCTTGTGGATTTATCGCATTGTGTGTATTTTTATTTTGTCTGTGGTGTGTACTCTTTAGTGTAGAACAGGCGTTAATTAATTACTATGGCGGAATCATTTTAGTACTTACATAGTTGGGCGAAATTAATAGTATTTCTGGCCTGTTTTTACTAAATTATCTAGATCGATCTGTTACTTATTCATTCATCAGTCTTCATTCATACTTCCATTGCTGTTTCTACCAGATCCCAACGCAAACGTAGCGTAGCTAGCATGCTGTGTAAAATTGTAAATTACGTTCATGAGGTTCATGAACGGCCTACATGAACCAGATACATACGTGCATATGCTCTCTCTAAAGCCATAGACTAAAATTATATATAGGGAACAGTTCGATTCAGGCGGCTCAGAAGTTAGCTACTCGGTGCGCAATACACCACCCCACCTCCGCTGACTCACGAAATTGTTACTGTGTAGCGACTCGCCTCGTGTTGCAGAAGTGTTGTTTGTCTACGTCCCATTCACCATTTCGACACAAGGCCGCTCGCGGCGTCGACGCCAGGAGGGTTGAGTCTGTTGTCACTAACGGTAGGTACGAATATAGACTCCCGACTGCTACTGAGAAATTCCTGCTGGATAAACCCAAATATCATTTTTCTCGAACTGGGGACCGAACCCAGGATGTTGGTAACAACATCCTTTTCACTTGTGTAGGTTACGGTAACGTAAGAACGGCAAGTTTGTGCAAGACTTAGTTTGTAAAAAGTTCTAGGAAAGAATAACCGTGCGTTTGCACTGGCGAAACATTTGCGACAAAACATGTTGAAATCTCTATCTTCTGTCAATGTTCCATACAATTTTTGACAGGAACTAGATTTAAACATGTTTATACCATGCCCCCTCTAAAAAGCTTATTTTATTCACTGAAAACAGTGAATAAAAAGCACTTTTAATCACTGTTTTGGTGTTTGAATTTAGAACACCAATTTGTTCGAACTCCATCTCAATGATATCCAAACTCCTATTTGATTTGATTTTCGAACAGGAGTTTAGCATTAGAATTAAAACTGTTTTGGGAGCGTTCCGAGTTACGCTGTAATCGATTTGAGCATGCTAAAACCCGTTCCGTATTAGCCTGAGCACGATAACGATGTCCCGTGAATCGTCATAGATGACGTCATGACATGCGCCATCTTGCGATAACGCCGACCATGCCTTAAAATAATATCACCGTGAGCGCTGTCAATGTGGCTGTCAAACTGACAGTTGTACTGTGTTGTTTTAAATCATATTAACAGTATTTAAAAAAAAATGATGAATATACTTGAATTTGATTTGTTTTTTGAATTTGATGTGTTTAACACAGACGCACTACCAAATAAGAATATCAGCAATAATAACAATGCAAGATTTGAGGTTATGTTTATGTTACGAGGACTGTGAGCGTGTTCACGAGCGTTCCGAATTGTTGACAGCCCTCAGCTGTCATAATTGTGATATCTAATTCGGTACGCAAGTTATCGCTGTGAGCGCTGTGAGCGATTATTTTCTAATTCGGAAAGCAGCCTTTGTGTTCTTTGCTGTCATTAGTAAATGGGCGCTATTTTAAATATTGTAAGTTGTACGAACAAAAAGTTTAGGGTTACTTAATAATAAATCGATTGAAAATGTTTTCAAGTGATGAAGATGTGTTAACACCTGAGTTTATGAAAGAGAGGGCGGCCGATATAGTAGAAAGCTTGCTAACCAACAAATCACGGCTGGTTTACATCAAAGCCTACGATGAGTTTGAGTGTGAGTTTGTGTTTAAGATAAATATTATTTATCAATAGTAGTTTATTGATTCAGGGGCTGACTATATTTTGATTGTATTATGGGGGTTTAGGCTAAATAATAATGGTGGTGTACTGGTTCAATAGGAGGGTGTGTGTAGGTTATGTGCCGCCATTGAATTTGAATCGAACTGTATTTTTACCCGACTACGGCGAAGAAAAAAGGAGGGTTATGATTTTGACCGGTATGTATGTATGTATGTTCATCTGTTCCCTCCTATCTTCCAAACCACTTATCACAATTTGACAAATGAGGTATCGTTAGAAGCGTCGTGATTGTCCGCTGGTTATAGGCTATGTGAAAACACATTAAATTAAAAATGGCGCCCTCTAAAGGACATAAAGTGAGGAGGAAAAAAAAAAATGGTTTAATCGTACCATGTTGGGTATCAAATGAAAGGGCTTAATGAGCTCATTTCAAAAATATATATACTATAACACCAAATGAATTAAAAAAAAAATCAAGTAACAAAAACTAAAACCCAACTACGACTTAAAAGGTTTATCCGGAGTCACACGTAATCTGTTCGATTTATACCCTAACACGTGTGACTCCGGATTTTTAATTTGTCTGTCTGTGGTGTCTTGTTTAAACCTTTTAAGTCGTAGTTGGGTTTTAGTTTTTGTTACTTGATTTTTTTTTTTATGTCAAGGCTGCTCTACTGATGTTCATTTTCCGACATTTACTCCAGGAGAAGCCTTATACCGTTCGATTTAAACTTAATGGCTTGTAGCCTTATACCGTTCGATTCAAACTTAATGGCTGTTCGGAAAATTGGGCGAGTCGCTGCGAAGTAACACTAATCAGCGGGTGAGGGGTGCGCTATTGCGCAGCTAAAGCTAACTTCCGAGCCGCCATTAAGTTTGAATCAAACAGTACTGGCCTGAGACCAAACGTATGTTCTAGGACTAGGGATTACTGTCTGATGATGTTTCAACGATTTCGACTTCGGGTTTGTCGTCCTCCATTATTTTTTTTTTTTTTGAGGTTGGGAAATCATCCAATGACTTCTCCCGCTCTGGGTGGAGCGGAAGGGCGTGTCAGACTTTTACTGACTAAAACCCACCCGTGTTCCTTCAGTTGCCTGTTGCCAAGGTCCCGGTATCCCTTTCGGACTAACCCGCAACCCTGGCAGGTTGTCGTCCTCCCTAGACACTAGACAGTCATGGAGGGATTCACAGCAAATACAGCATCAGGAAGCTGGTGGTTGTTATTGTTCTTTCTGGTCCATGTTCATTTTTTGGTGGTCTTACGCAGCAGTCTGTAATCTTCATAGAATAGCATCTAAGCAAAATGAATGGTTAGCAGCATCCAAGTATGTACATACTACTGAGATAGCATGTAATCAAGCATACTGCGATGAACTTTTTAGAACGAATGATCTACAACAAAAGCTCATTTAAAAGCAGTTCCAGGACAGCAGATACTTACATTCGTTGACCAAAATAAAGACAAGCAGTTGATGAACAAATTGTTTTCTAAATTGATTTTTTTTAATTGTGTCATCTAGATACACATTGCATGTCGTGTAGGTATTAAATATAATTCGAATGTAGTATGTACTCCAGGTATGGTTGAAGGATAGGTATTGCCCTCTTGTTCAGTCAATTTATATGAGCTCAGTAATGTGATCTATCCTAAATTCTAATTATTACACTTGGGAGATTTGAAGCTATTAATTTGTGTGTTCGTGTTGTGAGCACATGTTAACAGTCAAAATAAATATTTATGACACTAACAAAATAGGGCAAGATGAAAACTTGTAAAATAATAAGGCAAGATTTTATTAATTAATCATCTCCCACTGTTATTTGAGTAATCATTATACATTTCAGTGTATTACAGAGAGGCACATTGACAGGGATAACAAAATAAAAAATGTTTTGATTGATGAAATTCTAATTAACCACTGAATTCTCCACAAGTTAGCAGGATCTCATAAACAAAGGAATTGATCAATAAAAATAAATCACGCGAAGTGATAGGATGTAAGATTGAGACTCGTCGGATCGCATATGATCGCGTAAGAACAACTGTATAACAAGACGAACAAGAGAGTCCAGTAGGGGTTCGGGTCGCTCCGGGGCCTCCACTCTTCATATTGAAAACTCATTATGTACGCCAGCATCCAATTTATCTTTTGTCAAAAAAATCTGTACAAAATATATTAAATATATACTCTGTAATGCTAAAAACTGTAACGCTACCTCATCAATAGTTCAATCACGATTATTAAATGATTTAAAACACAATAACTCGTTCACGTCGTGCAAGAACAAACATTAACGTATCGACGAGCGCCGCCGGCGCTCGCGCGGCGGGGAGACCTATATACAAGTCAACATTTTAAAAATCATACACCTCAGTCTGTCACGTGAATACCGCTGCTGCATCTGATTTATAATTCCGTTGCATTAATTTCTCATACAGTCGTGTGGTCTTACGATCTAGTGTCGCGTATCGCGTCCTTTGCTTATCGTCCGTGCGTGGCATCATAATATACATAGTTTATTTTATATATAGGCAGTCGCGACGAGGCGTGTGTTAGTTCCGCTCCTCATCGCAGTCGCGGGAGATGTGTCCGGGCTTTCCGCACACGTAGCAAGTCTTGGTGCCGTCGGGGCAGTTACGGGAGATGTGGCCGGACTTGTTGCAGTTGTAGCAGGTCTGGTTGGAGCTGTCGCGGCCACCCTCGGGGCAGTTCCGTGCGATGTGCCCGGTCTTGTTGCAGTTGTAACACGACGGCTCGTCCGGGCTCTGCGCGCACTCGCGCGCTATGTGTCCCGTGCCGTTACATCTGTACCATACAAATAAACATGAACATTACATATAAAACTGCCTAAAAACCAGTGAATTTGAATAAAAATGACATTATTAGTTATTTAAATAAGACAGAAAGGTCGATGACAAGTTAATTACACACGTATGTCGCCAAGGTCAATGCCAACAGTTCAACGTGACATTTGAACAGAAGTGGACACACTATACTTTCTCTATGACCTCGTTAGTCAGGCCAATGTCTACAATACATCAATCAGTTATTGATTGCGCCAGACAGATCCTATGCTTTTTTACAGGTTGAGAAAACAAGCTATTACCAACTACGTATTTAATATGCTTATTTGCCGGAGATTCGAGAGCTAAAAACGAATAGCAAAGAAACATCAAAGGTGATTCTTGTTATCGAAGCTGGTTTTAGATATGATCTAATGATAAACCGACGTGACTCGGATAGGAATCGCGGTTAGCTAACGTGCACCCAACGTTACTTAAACACGCCCAGCATGGAAAAGCCGATAAGTTGGTAGGCGTAACTGGCAGAGACTTGTCTCGAGCAAAACTAGTTTAGCTTAGCATATTGATTTTATTGAGTTGCTGAACATAAATAGTGCAAACAGAAAAGTCGATCGCTGAAACGTAGCCTATTAAGTTTTAGTGGTGTTTGAATTTCAACACTACGTATATCTGTTTACAAAGGGACATGTTGAACTGTTCAGATATTCCTTCCACGCGGATGCGACTGGCGCGTGGCACTTGTTTCCTCGTCGACGCACGCTACGCCGGCTCGGCGATACAAGCGTGTGAGTCGAACCGCTCAAACGTGACCACTCATGCGTAACGAGCCAATGGAGATACTTCATGTCTACACGAAACACGTATCGTTTGAAGTGTCGTTAACCTATAGCAATGTTACAACTAAGAAGCTTGATTGATTTACGCTACTGCTTCAAGCAACCGCTCGGGACGGTTGAGCAATGGGTCACCGATCTTACGTTTTCCCTTCCACTCGCCGTGCAGACCATTGAATAAGAAATATAAGGGATCGGAAGGTATGTTCAAAAGGCAGAATGTGTGACCCGTTTTTTAACTTTTGGACCAGTTGTGGCATTTTCGCCGAGTTTTTAACAAGTATGTGATGCGCGGTCTCGTCTGGTTGTACTGGAAGCTGATCTGATCCTATAAACTGAGGACATAGGAAGACAATATTAACCTGTAGCAACGGTCGGCCTCCTCCTTGCAGTCACGCGCGAAGTGTCCGGCGCGGTTGCACTTGAAGCACTTTTCGCGCTGGCGGTTGAAGCCAGAGTCGCGAGCACCCTGCACGCCTCCTCCCTGGGTGCACTCGCGGGCGAAGTGCCCCGTCCGGTTGCACTTGTAGCATACGCTCGAACTCATTGTCTGGAACAATAGGATGCACTCCGTTGATTATACTCTTATCACTAACATAACGGCACCTCTACGAGTACCCCAAGTAACAGAAACCTACTTTAACTTGAAAAATATGCAGCAAGCTGTTAATTTTCCGATAATTTTGAATTACTTAAATAAAGATAATGCTTATTGTAAGATGTGACGTTCAAACACGTTTTGGGGGCGAAAGAATTATTCAGTCAACATTTTGACCTTGTAATAATGACCTTTATAAAATACGGTCATTCGCCTTGTCTATCTCTTTCTCACCCCTTTTTCGAGCGATAAGTGTAACAGAGATATAAGGTTAAATATTTGCACAGAAGTTTCGCCGTGATGACCCTGAGGTTGATAACGCGCTTCATGTGCCAAGATCACGGCAAATTACGTACGATTGCTCGATTGTCACCAATTGACTCGCGGCAAACATTTTGATCGAGACGTTAAAGGGAGGCCCGATACGATGCAAAACAATTGAGATTGTGAACGTCGCACATTCCACAAGGTCTGTTGACTTCAGTATTTTAGCAGCATCTCGTGCCGGCTTGAAGTTATGGGACAATGCGTAATATTACAATGATGAAGCACTACAAGAGGAAAAAAACTTTCAAGATAATTTTAGCAATTCTTTCCTTCGGGTTTATATTTTATAGTATTATCATATCACTCTTGTGTTATCATAACATGGCTCAGTGAATTTGTTTGAGTATAACCAAGCTATGGCTTGAATTGGATCAGAAGTAAAATAGGTCAGCACAAACTGCATTATGTAATTCTCAGAGGGCAAACAAGGATTTATAAGACACCACATGTACTTACACTGTACATACTATGTATTGACAATACAATATTATTCTTATTTGAGCAGATGGTAGCAGACTTGTGTACATTTCAGCCTAAACGTTAAATTATAGAAACCATAGTGTTAGAAGCACAAGTATTACGGCCGACCTCGACATGGCGACACCTTTCTTTGGCCTCTAAACTATTGATCAACACTATAGCAAGACATTATTGAGTACACAGTTTTATTTGCATAATCAATAAGTTTTACTTGTATTATTAATCCCAATAGGCGACATTTTCGCTTATGTAGAAACTACGTTTTAAGAGATTGATACGAAAAATATCTTCATGTTTGGAGTTGATATTTTTTACAAAAAAAAAAACAGTTTAAATGCTCTTTGCCCATGTTCTAATGAATGTTTTAAAACTAGAACAATACAAAACCTTCAGGTCAACCACATTACACGGCGATAAAGTGTGAGCAGATTGTAGAGGGGATAGAGTGAAAGCTGCAAGTGGGAAAGTCATTAACTTGGAGCAATTATGATAACTAGTGTATGTACAATCACTATGTAAATAGCTGACCCACACTTATGTACGAAACATGTAATAGCAGCTCCCAGGAGACTCAACACTTGTTTTGTTAAGTGTCCATTAAGTAAATTGACCATTTTTTGTGGGAAAATTAAGTGGATATCTATTTTGCAAAGAGCTTCAGCTTCTTCTTCATCAGAAAACTGACAACATCTTTTTAAGATGATGATGATCCCAATAAAATACTTAATTAACAATAAACAATAAAATAAACTGTTTTCAGCAAATTGTTGTTGTTCCCAGCATGAGTCATAACACAAAGTTAAAAATCTTACCAAATCTGCACAGTAAAGATTTCGAAACTTATCTCAAACCAAATAAAAGACAATTTAAAACAAATAATTACTTTGGAAAAGGCTCAACATAAAAATACTCAGTCCTACATGAATTTTAGTGTGAAATCTAGTTGGTTATGGTGCAACTATATGAAATGAATGACTTTCTAAATGCAACTAAAGGGTCAATGGAGCAATAATTTGAAAGTTCTAACTGTACTCTTGTAAAAGTGTAACAAACCTTTTTGGACTTATTTGGGATTGTTTGTAACAGTTTTTTTATTATTATTTTATTTACTTTATTTTCTTTTGCTTTGTGATAGTATAGTACAAGCTAATAACTATAGTTACAAGCTAATATTGGTAAAAATTAAAACTACTAGATGGTTTTTAGTATTCATAACCTGAATTTGACCACATTGTATAACCCATTTATTTTTGAAAAAGAGTAACTGTATTGTTTCTTGCTGGCTCTTCTCCATAGGAAACAACCAATTGGAACCTAGCTTCTGATGTTTGTGCCCATGTAGGTTTATTTGAAATAAAATATTTTGATTTGATTTCTAATTATATTGTTATTGTTGGTTTTCTTTATGCTAAGTGCATAAATCAAAGTTTTTAGGTGTAATTTATATTGAAAATTGCTCTGCATTTGCAATGATTGTGAGATACAATTATTTATAATATTTATTTAGCTTGTAATGTTCACAAAAAGCTGGTATTTTAATGCTTCTGCTGCCAGTGATACGTGAAACTAATATTGAAGAATTTTAATTCTTAGAAAGTGTATAATTGGAATTGTTTACTGACTACATTGACTTTCATACTGGGAAATTCTGCGAAAGGCAATTAATTGAACAACATTAAATAAGCATTGTCAAAGAAATTGAAAAACAAGATCTTGGCAGAATGGTTTATGTCCTTGAATATTATTAGACCAAGGGTGTTTCTTGAAAAATAAACACCTAGAATGCTGGGAGTAGTGTAGAACAATAAATTATCATTAACCAATGAACATTATTATTGTATCTACTGAAATGATGTCAATGAATTCATAAGTACAATAGCAGATAATACAGATGTACCATGTCAAAGTACATTAATGAGTCCTTTGTGTGAGCATGTAACAGGTAGATAGCATAACACATGCTTAGATCTAGACTTGTAAGGTTCCTATAGGCATTATACGTATTAGTACTTTCCACATGCTGTTCATAGTGCAGCGATGCGTCATTGTCTTATACCAACAGAGAAAAAAAAGAAAGCTACAAGAGAAGGCATGATGAACACTTTGAAGCTGATAGACCGCAGGGTGATGACGGAGCAATTTCAGAAATTGCTTCAGCTGCAATTTAACGAATCTAAAAGAATCTCGATAGCATATTTCGAATATAAAATTACCTCAACAGCAGCTATATGTGTCACCGTTTGTCAAACTAACCACGTTCAATAAACAACCTAACTATGATGCGTTGACATAAAAATAAGAAAATTTCACTTGGAAACACTTGAGGAGTTTGCGTCGTTGCTTTATTCGCTGAGAATTAAAAGAAAACACATCTGTAATGTACGTACGCCGTATAGCAGCCTAACCACGTGTAGAGGTACCGGTAGCGCGCGGTTTCACAATCAATGATACACTTTTCACTTACCGATTAGTTGTGAAACTTCTTGAGCACTTAAATCACTATTGAATCGATCGTTTCACGATCAAATTTTTAATAAGATTTACAAATAAGATGTAATTTACGATGCTTCGTTTGCAAGGAAGCCAGCCACCATCACTACGAATTCGTAAAAGACATTTTGAGCATAGACAATGTAGCTAAAAAGTTTTCAACGCTTCTCCAACGTGACTAGCGAATGATTTAATAAAAATATTTTTAAATACAATATCAACGCCAAATTGTTCAAAAATAACAAAAGTTTGCGCAAAAACAGTTTTTTCAATTGATTATTCTTTGAAATTATTTAGAAATACAACAACTTTTTTTCATGGAAGCTCTCGCTATTGTCTATGAATTCAAAGTTGCTGACAAATGGGAGGTAAGGAAATAGTATTTCAACCAATCAAAAACTCCGTCAATAAATTACCAATGAACTATTCTTATTTTGTTTCGTACCAAAAAAAAAAACTAATTCTACGCATCTCTGTTTATAGAGCTACTTGGTCTGTGGTATAAAGAAAACGATTTAGGAAGTCTCAAATTACTGAGGGAAGTTTGCATGAATTTACGAAAATTTAATTTTGTTAGGTTATTCAAATATTGTCAAGTGAGTTGTACGGTGTTTACAAAACTGCGGAAACTATTTTATAATCCGAAATTTCTGAGTTAAAAGAGAAGCCAAATTGGTTTTAGAAGTGCCAATAATGTCCACGGAGAAAAGACGCAGCAGCGTTGATAACATTGATGAAGCTGAAGAGACCGATGGCTGGATAGGGCCTATGCCCGCCGAGGCATCAAAGCCTAGAGCTAAAAAGAGACGAGGTAGTTTTATGATAAAAAATCCTTTCCTTGATTTACAAAAGATTTGAAGCAGTTGCTAATAAATATCTTTTACTTTCCAGTGTTGGAGTTTGAATCTCTGTATATCGAGAACCTGCCTACATCTGAAACGTATGAGTTCAGTTACATGCATCGCGATGTGGTTACTCATGTAGTGGTTACTAAGACGGACTTCGTGATCACCGCTAGTCAGGATGGCCACTTGAAGTTTTGGAAGAAACAGGTACACAACCAACATCATTCTGTGACATCTATGAGACAAAGGGAAAGGGCCAGTTGCATTTTGGCGCCACAAAGGATAATTTGAAGATTTCTAGGTTTACTGAAAATATAATTTAAGTTAGTTCGGAGTATTTTGGTGCTAAAATATGATGAAATATGAATATGATGAAGGAACTTGCAAATCACCATAAAATTGCAGACAGATTTTGAGTTTGTTACTATCACAACTTAGAGAAATCCTACCCATCGTCTTGACAAACTAATTATAACAATTAACACAATACTATAAAAAACTTTAAACTTTTTTTGTACTTTCTTGCCCTAAAAATATTTTTTATTAAATATTTGATACTGGTTTTCCAGGAAGAGGGCATAGAATTTGTGAAGCATTTCCGTTGCCATCTGGCTCCAATCAGCCATGTTGCTACCAACACCACGGGTACACTGCTCTGCACCGCCTCTCTGGAGAAGACTATCAAGGTGTTTGATGTTGTCAATTTTGGTAAGATAATCCATTTTGTAACTGGATTTCTGGTCATCATCTTTGGCTTAGCTATTTAATATATCAATATAATAGTTATCATTCTTTTACCCTTGTCCCAGTTTATTTGGAGTCTACACAGCATGTTTTCTTCCATAAATCTCCTCCAAACTCCCTTTGGTATCGGCATAAAATAAAGGAATAACTGCTGTTATATTATTCTGTCACACAAAGATCATCATCATTATTATCAGTTAAAGCCCAAGGGAAAATGAAAAAGTGTTTATACACAGACAGTAATTTTTAGAATACATCTTTTCACACAAAGCACTTTGTTTGCAAACGTCACCTTATTAGCAATTATTTATAAAAGAAAATATAATTCAAAAATCTGAAGAATCCTCTGGCAATGATCATGACATAATCAATCAATGGTTATTAAATTCAGCAAACAGATTTATGTGATTTTAGTGAAAAAAGCTTCTTCTTGTTGTAGATAATGTAATAAAACTCCTATTACTACACTTGTTTCAAAGATTAGCTATAACGGTTACATTCTCTGGTGAACTTTGCTCTCATAATCAATATAAGATAGTCACCAAAAAGGAATGCCTTTGAAATAATCTTATGATTACAACATAAAGTCATATCATGCATAATTATAATCCTACACCAAAGTTCTAACTTTTTTCATTACCCATAATAATATTATAAATTCGAAAGTAACTCTGTCTGTTAACTTTTCACGCCTAAACCACTGAACGAATTTCGACAAAATGTGGCATGGAGAGAGATGGTATCCCGGGGAAGGACATAGGCTACATTTTGTCGACATAACACGCGGGCGAATCCGCGGGCGGAAGCTCATTCGTCGTCGCGTCAGTCATCATTTTACATATAAATTACAAGGTATAAATAAATTAACACAAGGACAGATTATTATAATTTTATTTGATTAAAAGTTGCCTGTTTTATCTTTTCCAGACATGATCAACATGATAACCATAGAGTTTGAGCCCTATGTTGCTGAATGGGTGCATTCAGCAGGGGATCCTATATCTGCGCTTGCTATGTATGTATTGCTTTTCATGTAAATCACTTGGTATGCTACTTAAACTGTCATATAAAACCTAATGGTTTGCCTACAGTAGATCTCTATGTATGTAGAAAATAATCAATAAATAAAACAGGACACAGAAACACAGAACCCAAAGAATAAAAAGGAAATAAAATTAAGCTTGACTAGCAATGTTGCCAACATGACGGCAAGGGACAATTTTTAATGGTCAGTAGTTCCTAGAACGAAAGTCGACACAAAAAATCAAGAACTTTTCAAGCGCACCTCAACTGCAGTAATTGGTTGACTGAATTGTCAACAGCCAATCGGATCCAGCATGTCCTAGAATCAAAAATTCGTACACATGTGACAACTACCCACCCACACTGGGCCCGCGTGGAGGATAATGGCCCACTCTCTCTCACAGAGAGGAGGCCTGTGTCCCAGCAGTCACTGTTGGTCGCTTTCTTTCAACTTTAGGGATATGAGGAACAGGGTGTAAAGTTCACTCAACCTTTTTCGTGTCTGGCGGGAAACTGCCCAACGATTGATGTCGGGTTCCTGTATATATGTCCATTGCACGGTAAACTTTAATTGCGCGATGCAGGATTTATGTGACGTCAGGATTTTTGTGTCACGTAAGGTCTTTGATGCGTAGTTCGTATGTGGCGATGTAGGTACCGCAACACAACAACACTTCCAACAAAATGGCACTCCTACATAAGTCCTCTATTCTATTTTACCACCAGCTCAGAGAAAGCCAGCAACAAGATCCACATATTCGACGGCACACAGACAGCGAGCAAGCCACTGCACACCTTCGAGACCCTTCACCAAGCCACCGTCACCACCATAGCTTACAACCCGGTCTACGAAACAGCAGTGTCTGTTGACAAACAAGGTAAAGTCAAGTCATTTATATTAATTAGTAGACAAAATATGCAGAAAAATATTAAGAAAATAGATTAATTCTAAAATGTGTGAAGTTTTACGAAGCTTTTGTAAGCATTAAATAGAGAAAATTTGAAGATGATGAAAAATAAACAGTCAGTCAGAATCAGACAGTAGGTACAGTCAACTCTGAGTTCACTGTACCTACTGTTTGACTGAATTTGACATTGGCTCTATTCACACGAACGTTAATTCCCGAGTTCTGATTTGAGCGTACAGAATTGCGCGCCCTGTACCGCAATCGCGGTCTTCCCTAGGCTTTCCTTTACCCTTCAAAGCGCGCTCGTCGTAGGACGGTCTTCGTAGTTGAAGTGTTACTTGCAGGTGACCGTACAATCTACAAAGTCTGATGTAAGGAATGCAATCTCGATCTTTAGATCTCAAGATTCAATCTCGGTCGTTCTTGAGAAGCAATTTTCTAAATAATAATTAAGTAATGGATTTATAGCTATCTCCCCAGATTGCCAGGTGAGATCTAGAATGGTCGATCTCGAACCCACACTTAGAGCGCGAGATCTCGAGGTTGCATTCCCTAGTCAGTGATTCGTGATTAATTAACTTGAAAGCTACATGGTGTTCCCATTTCTTTTAATCAGGCATCATCGAATACTGGACGGGCCCAAAACACGAGTACAAGTTCCCGAAAACGGTAAACTTCGGCTCGAAGTTGGACACAGATTTGTACGACTTCGTGAAGAACAAGACATACCCGACTGCGCTGGCGTTCTCGCCCGACGGCAAGAAGATGGCGTCCATCAGCTTGGATAGAAAGGTAAGATGATATAGTGCTGATGTTCTTGTGTGAATTGTAGCTATACCTTGTAATTCATTTAATATTTCAAGCACACAAATGTACAGAGGCGGAGTCCTATGCCTAAGCATTAAATTCTAACTAATATTGTAAATGCGAAAGTGAATTTTGTTTATTTGTAACGCTTTCACGCTAAAACGGCTGAACGGATTTGGATGAAATTTGACACATGGGTAAACCATGATCCGGAGAAGGACAAAGGATAACTTTTTACCCAATATTATATATATATTATTGAGACTTATGCGGGTGAAAACGCGGGGTGCAGCTAGTTCTTTACTAAAAGCTGTTACCTAATACCATTATCATAATTATCAGCCAGCAGTGATAGCCTAGTGGTGTGACCGTCAGACTGCCAAGTCATAGGTATCGAATTCGAACCCAAGCCACGCACCTCTGACTTTACGGATTCATGAGCGTATTGTATAATTATCACTTGCTTCAAATACGGTGAACAAAAACATCGTGAGGAAACCGAAATGCTTAAGAGATATTTCCCAACGGCATGTTAAGCCAAGTCAGAGGCCCATGGGCGGCTTTAAAACTCTGACACCAGGTACCACAAGAAAAGAAGAAGAAAATCATATCACATCACTATCTTTCGTTGGCCATATACGAAATTTAGCCGATTCTGCTGATTTACGTGATTTTACAGTTAAAATACTGTATTTCTATAAGTTGGAATGCACAAAATGAAAAATAATTTTAATTATGATCTAATGAATGAAACACTTTTTTTTTTTTAAGAATCTCAATCTGTCATTTTGTCTGTTCTTACGTCGACAAAACCCGTTTCGCGTTCAGGTGGGTTATCCTATTAAACCCTTGTAAACTATTTAACCCTGTTTATCCCCAATACATAACAAGTAGGATGTTTGTCTGTTGATGTAATAGGTGCGTGTGTTCCATTTCCTGTCAGGCAAACTGCACAAGGTGCTGGACGAGAGCCTGCAGCGCTTCCAGGAGTTGCAGCATCAGACGCAGCAACTGCCTAACATGGAGTTTGGTAGAAGGTAGTATTGCGTTAATATCTGCCTAGCCTTTTCAAAACGATGTTGGGGTCGGCTTCCAGTCTAACCGGATGCAGCTGAATACCAGTATTTTACTTGGAGCGACTGCCTATCTGACCTCCACAACCCGGTTACTAGGTAATACGATACCCCTTCGTAAGACTGGTTGTTAGACTTTCGGACTTCTGACGACCCGTAACGACTGTCAAAGATCCTCGAACGCAATAATCTTTTCAAAT
The DNA here is from genome assembly GCA_947363905.1 of Lithophane semibrunnea. Taxonomy (NCBI): domain Eukaryota; kingdom Metazoa; phylum Arthropoda; class Insecta; order Lepidoptera; family Noctuidae; genus Lithophane; species Lithophane semibrunnea. Next base: position 2,189,560 of record OX376205.1, read on the forward strand.
ACTATTTTACATTTTTTCGTGATTCCTGTTTACAACCGGCATTCATAAGTCAAATCATTTAGTTGTGTACTTACCCCCTTATTCATAAACGCTGCTTAAAGTTAAATAATGATTAGCACAAATAATGATTAACTATACATTTTTGACGTTTAAACGTCTCTTAACTTTAAGCAACTTCTATATCTATACATATAATAAATCTGTAGACGAGGCGTTTCTGTACAATGAAAAAAAAAAAAAAAAAAATTGGTTGGTTGTCCAAGAATAACCAACAGATTCCATTTCTACCATTTTTGGAATTTTTGTCTGTTTGTCTGTTTGTATGTTGTGTAGTTTGATTGTTCCACTATCACGTAAAAAGTACGAAATCAATATGGTTAACTTTTATACTCAAATATTGTGTGTAACTCGATGTTTCAATTAGTTTTTGTTTCATCGCAATTGCTTCAAAATATCAAAAGATATATGAATTTAAAGTGTTCAAGAAGGAATTTTCATTACGTAATGTACATCCACGTAACGACATCTATTGACGCGAAATGATACTTACTTCTTAATTACTAGGTTTGTGAGATCGTGTGTTGTTATATGACCGTCATTTTCTTTGCGCGGAAACTTAACGCGATACATTGTGTATTTGTGTATAGAATATAACTCTAAAGTTAGATTAATTAAAATTTTCCAGATGCGTTGTTTATTTATTAGTTTAGTATTAGTGCGATAGGTGGCGCTACCTATCTTTCAAATCTTGATAATCATGAAAGAATAGTGACAAATGTTAATTTCTTAAAAAATATAGGTTTTTATTCTTTAATTTTTCACTTTTCTACATAGTTTATTTAGCTTACAGAGTGTTCGAACGTTTTCCCATATATTTTGACAGTATCATTTCGTGCTCGATAGATGGCGTTGTTCGTTTAATGTCATTTTCTGAATCGCGGTGTTAAGACTCTCCGTCTTAGAATGACTTTCGCCCAGATATTCCAAATAATTTTTAGTATATATATAGGTATCTTCGTTTTTGACTTCGTTAGTGTTGATAATATAATAATATAATATAATATAATAAATAAATAAATAATAAATTGTTGGTTGGGTTGGGTTGTCATTCGTTGAAACGTTGAAAGTATTGATTAGAGATGGGTTGTAACAGGTGAAACACGATATCTGTGATCACTGTGACTGTGACAAAAAATAACAGATCCAAATATCTGTTATTAAATCACAGCCTGTGATTTTTGATAAATACGTATCTCAATCGAATATCATCTTTATTTCACTTGATTTAAAGTCGAAAATCGTATCTATCTGTTATAAAATCACAGCCTGTGATTTTTGTACAGACGATAAATACGTATTGACTCAATTGAATATCTTCTTTATTTCTTTTCGTTAAAGTCGAAAATCGTATCCGAAGTTTTAACAGTAACAGTCTTGAGGATCTGTGATTTTAAGTAACAGATATTTTTTATCGTTAGGAGCAATTGCTATCTGCTATTTTATAATATCTGTGATTTCTATCTGTGATGATAAATACGCCTCACTCCTAATTGATCTGATTGGTTTTGATTTGGTATTTTGGTTGGTTTCGTTCATTCAAATTAAGAAGTCAAGAAACGAGTCGTTACAGATCGATTCAAACTTAATGGCGGCTCGGAAGTTAGCTTTTAGCTGCGCAGTACCCCACCCCTCACCCCCGCTGTCACATGAAATTGTTACTGCGCAGCGACTCGCCTCATGTTCCGAGCCGCCATTAAGTTTGAATCGAACTGTATTATACTTCGTAATTTGTTCGTATGATTCGTGACCATCGCTCATTCGATTCGATCGTTGTTGGCATGTGTAAGGCCTCGGCCTCGAATCTTGGGGGCAGCGGGGCGGCGGCGGCGGCGGCGCGGGAGCGGGGCGGGCATCAAAGACCCGTTCTCGAAACTAGCGGGCAGATCGCGCGTCACTATAGCCGCGTAGTGTTGTGTTCACGATTTTGTCGTCGAGATATTTGTTTTTATTCGCGAAAGAAATGGCTGAACAATGGCGGCAACATCTTTTTGATTCAAATTTATTCCTAACGCTCAATTTATTGTGGGCAACAACACTGCAATGCAGACGCGCGGGCGGTCACCGCTTGAATGGAGTGCACCGCTCGCTGCCCGCCGCCTCGCCGCTGCCGCGCCGCTGTTTTCGAGAACCGGTCCATTTGATTTTACGCATAAGATCCTGCTGCGCCCGCGCCGCCGCCGCCGCCGCCGCCGCCCCGCTGCCCGCAAGGTTCGAGGCAGAGGCCTTATGGTTGATTCGATTTGTTCGACTATCGGACAGCAATAAGTACACAAATATTGGCACATGTTTCTGGGGAAAGTCAACAATATACATCGATAAATACGGTTCCCGAAGAAGAAGATGCCACACACTATCCAGTAGAGTTCTTAGAATCCCTTAACACACCCGGTCTTTCAGCACACAAAATTTGTTTAAAAGTCGGAGTGCCAATAATTCTTCTCAGAAATTTAAGTCCTCCCAAACTTTGCAACGGCACTCGGCTCATAGTCACCAATCACCAACAAAACGTCATCGAAGCCGAAATCTTAACAGGTTGCGGCGCCGGTGATGTTGTTTTTATTCCAAGAATTCCTCTCATTCCCAATAATTTCCCGTTTAGTTTTAAGCGTGTGCAATTCCCCGTCAGCCTGTGTTACGCCATGACCATTAACAAAGCTCAGGGCCAGACATTATCCGTTGCGGGGGTGGATCTTAGTATTGGTTGCTTTTCCCACGGCCAACTTTATGTAGCTCTTTCGCGTGTGAGCAACCCTAGCAACTTTTTTGTGTACGCTCCAGGTGGTTCCACCGCTAATATTTTATAAAGAGAAGCATTTTCTTAAATAAAAACACAAGTTTTTTGGCAGTTTCTTACTAGGAAAAATCACCAGGCCTGGTCGAAAGATTCCCCCTTTTTAAATGAAGGTACAACTTTTCTAAGCGACATATTATTGTTTTCCGACATCCATGCGAACGAAGTCGCGGGCACAGCTAGTTTATGAATAAGAGGCTTCTGTCTGAAGTTTGGACAAAGTTTACTCTTTTCTGTAGGATCAAAATTGCAACAGTAAATCTCAGTGATTAGCACAAATCAGTCAGTTGGAGCACAGATTGCCGCTAACTACCGCTGCTGAATTTATTGTTTGACGGAGAGATAAATAGTTGTCACTGTAACAGCAGTCCGAAAAGCGAATAAATCGATAATCACCGGTACTAAAAGTAGCATGGCTAAGATAAGAACCTAGATGACTTCAATTTATAAGTAAAGCCTTCATTTTATGGTTTTTGTGTCTGGTTTTAAATAGATGTTTGTTCTTCTTGTTTTATATCGTGTAGAATAACGTGTTATTTATACACTTTATTCTACACGACATATTTCTGTGAAAGGGTGAAAAAAAAAGAGGAAATACAGGCATGATGTTATGTTATGTTATATCTAATAACATAGAAAAAGATTTATGGAGAAAAAGAGCGGCGGCGGAAATCGCCTAACGATATAAAATAACGCAACACAGTCTAAAAGTCTGTTTTACTCAATCTAAAAATTTTCTTCCACACCTAGAATGGCAGCCGAACGTGACCTAGAGAAGTCAGACTCGGTCCACCTGGCCAACGTACTGTTTGACACGAGCGGCCACTTCGTGATCTACGCGACCATGCTGGGAGTGAAGGTCGTCAACCTGGTCACCAACCGCTGTGTTGCCATGCTCGGTAAACCGGAGAACTTGCGGCCTCTACATCTTGCGCTGTTTCAGGTAAAATAGATATGTACTATGTTTCTTAAAAAAATTAAATGCATGTGCTTCATAATGTGTGAATCATAGTAATTTCAATAATCTCTAGAGTACTTGGTTTGGGTGTGGCGGTATCTACATCGCCACATACGAACTACGCATCAAAAATACCTGACGTCATACCAAAATCCTGACGTCACATAAATCCTGCATCGCGCAATTAGAGTTTACCGCGCAATGGACATATATACAAGAAACTAACATCAATCGTTGGGGAGTTGCCCGCCAGACACAACACCCGTCTGGTCGGAGGATCCTCCCTTTTCTATGGTGGATGAGTGAACTTTACACCCTGTTCCTCTACCCCTAAAGGGAAACCGAACCACATACATTTCACTACACCACCACATCTCCACGCACATTTCATATTCCACGCGCAAACACATTCACATTTTTTTTTTTTCATCTTTCCAGGGCCGTACAAACCAATCAAAAGTAGCAACAACTCTCGAGATGGAAGGCTCCGAGAACCCCACACTCCTGAACGTAAAGACGGACCCGACGCTGTTCTGCACGGCGTACAAGAAGAACCGCTTCTACATGTTCTCGAGACGGAGCCCTGATGATATCAAGAGCCCTGATGCTGACAGGGATATCTTTAATGAGAAGCCTTCGAAGGAGGACATTATTTCCGCTACTGAGGGGCAAGGTATTATACTATTTTTTATTCTATTAGTTCTATTTGGTAGATTATTAGGGCCATTTTCACAGAGTCCGCATGGGCTCTATCTAAAGAAGGAACAAGATCATCAGGACGTGAAGTCAGACGCAGTGCACAGTAAGGCACAGTGCGCACAGTGAGGAAACCGGCATGTACTAGAATCAAAAATTCGAAGACATGTGACATCTACCAACCCGCACTGGGTCCGCGTGGTGGACCACCCACGCCCACTCTCTCTCACAGAGAGGAGGTCTGTGTCCCAGCAGTGGGAACGTTCTAGGCTGATTATGATGAAGCATTTCCTACATGTCAAGGGATGGTATGGTGATTGTATGGCTTCTCCACTCTGAAATGTCGCGCCCCACTACCGTATTACCCATGGAAATCTTCATTACCCTGTGCGTAAACCTGTCCCAAAAACGTCCTTTTGCAATTACATTTAATTCCTCCCCAGGTGTCCAGCGCCTCTACGAGCAGGCGATCCTCCACACGTCTCTGGGCGACGTGCACATCCGTATATTCGGCAAGGACGTGCCGCGCACAGCAGAGAACTTCTGCGTGCACTCACGTAACGGGTACTACAACGGACATGTGTTCCATCGCGTTATCAAAGGCTTCATGGTGCAGACTGGAGATCCTACAGGTAAGATACAACTTGAGTTTCCTTTGCCTAGGACCTGATAAAAGCTTAGGATCCACTGCATTGTGATAGCTTGGCAAGAACATGATTAAAAATTAAATGCCGTCGCTCCGAAGCCGACAGTGTTGCAAGTTATGCTGGAATGGAGTCTTTGAGTGGGACAGTGTTAAGTTCGTTTTTTAATCCTGTAGACTAATGAAAACTTGACATTTCAAGTGATTGTTGTTTGTTTTTTCAATTTGGAGTTTGGCATTTGCACCTGTCAAATTAGTCTCTGGGTTTAAAAAAACGAACTGTAGGCTAGTAAAAAAATGCAATTCACTTAATTTTTATAGAGTCTCAACATTATTTTTGAAAGGGAAATATGGCTGATAACAGTCGGTCACTTTCGTGAAATAATCACTAAGTTTCGAGGCGCGAATTATGTAATATTTCTACAAAAATCTTTTATTATCATCACGTTTTTGCGACACGTTTCACATCCACGCGCCACTTATCATGAAGTGATAACAGAAATTTGCCGAATTATTGGTCATTTGAAGGACTCGTTATCAAGAGAGATAATAAGTACGTCATCGGTATCACACTCATTTGAAAGCTAAACTCCATCATCATGAAATGTACGATGATCGGAAGATTATAATAATGTTAATGGATATGTTGTACTAACAATCTCAACTTGAATCGATATTTATCTATAGCTGTATCACTGAAACGATACTAGCAAGAATCACTTCCGTTCTTCATTAAAAAATACCGAAACAGCTCTTGGCTTATCCTAACTAATATTATAAATGCGAAAGTAGCTCTGTCCGTCTGTTACCTTTTGACGCCTAAACTACTGACCAGAGGCTATAGACAAAATCCTTTTTCTGTAAGCGTTAACGCCAACGGAAAGATCAAATTGTATGGAGTTGACATTAGTTTTAGAGATGTCACGTGACTGCTGCTGTCAACTCCATACAATTTGTAAAGGATTTTGTCTAGGCCCCCAGGGGGCCTAGACAAAATCCCTTTTCTGTAAGCGTTAACGCCAATGGAAAGATCAAATTGTATGGAGTTGACAGCAGCAGTGACGTGACATCTCTAAAGCTAATGTCAACGGTTATGCATGCACCTGTACTTAAGCAGGTACTTAATTTAATGTTATACTTTATGAATTCATAACCAATTTCGAAAAGTACAACAATAATCTATTGCTAATTGTGGAGGCTTGTAAATGGCTTGTCGTCAATTACCTCATTCTTAACTCTGTGTTGATAGCTGTAAGCCACCCAAAGATAATAAAAAAAAAAAAAAAACCATACAATTTGATCTTTCCGTTGGCGTTAACGCTTACAGAAAAGGGATTTTGTCTATAGCCTCTGATCGTTATTTATGACGTTTAACACATAGTATTCAACTGCATCCGATTAAACTGGAAGCCGACCCCAACATAGTTGGGAAAAGGCTAGGCAGAGTGAGGTTAGCCTGGGACCTGCAGAAAGACATAGGCTCCTTTTCATCCAGGATATTTGTAAAAAGAAAATACGTAATAGAAAAATACACTCAGACAAAGTTGCAGGCGATAGCTATTTCAATTTTTTTCCCATTTTCAGGCACGGGTACCGGTGGCGAGAGTATATGGGGCGGCGAGTTCGCGGATGAGTTCAAGGCGCATCTGAAGCACGACCGGCCGTACACCGTCAGCATGGCCAACGCTGGACCCAACAGCAATGGCAGCCAGTTCTTCATCACGCTAGCACCTACGGTAAGTGACATGTAGTAACTTTTTTATTTTTCTTTTGATTTTATTTTTCGTTTTTCTTAAAAACGCAATGAACACCCCATTTCAGACCTTAAGCGTTTTTACCCGGCTGAAAAGAAGGTGCGGGTCAAAAATTCACAGTCCGGCAATATGAACATAATTATTAACTAAGTAACACTACTAATTCGAACGATTTTCTAGTGGGATATGGACTTTTGACTCCGGCATCGCTATGGGGAGGGCAACTACTAGGTAGATTTTGTTGGTAATATTACAAACAGAACCCGGATATGTTTAGGTTTTATATATAGTAAACTATATTGCCTGGGGTTGGGGAATTCGTGTTCACCTGCGGGTCTCAATACCTCTACTAAAATATCATACAGATTGCACGACCGCTTCGTGCAATTTAAAGTATTAAAACACACGTGTCCGTTGTCAGCAAGATAAACTTGGTATGATACAAGCATAAACTAGCATTGATATGTGCTTTATTTGCGCCTTATATGACGGCGGCTGCTTTAGGTGACTTTAGTTACCAAACTGAATAAAACTCACATAATGCTATCACAACAACAGACGTACAAATCGAACACGCTTCCATAACCTATATCATCCTATATCAAAGTGGTAAGCCCTTTGATCACTACAACATATGGCATGCAGCCAGCACTCTCGCAAGCACGCCAACGCTGTCATGATCTTACAATGCACATAGATGACACGGTGCGTGCGCGTGCGCAGTTCTTATCGTAGATTCAAGAATAAGATTTGAAAAATGTTTTGTCACCTTACTAGACATTAAGGTGGCGCTTTAAAAAATAAAGTGTCTTAATTTGTGATTTCTTATCGAGAAGAACAGGCAAAAAAACTACACGGTTATTTTTAATTATGACTTTTTTATTTATTTAATCATAATTGTACCGCAGCTTAATGTAGGCATCCGCCACTTTAACTTTTAATGGGGACATTATAGTGACGTATTTATCATGCATCGATGCATGAATTCATCCCATACATACATAAACTTACGGCTGGGGTATGGGGTATATAAACGAATCAAAAGGAGTATGTACCCCCTTTTGATTCGTTTACGTTCATATCATAGTGTTCTATTAATCTATTAGTTCCTTTATAAAAAAAGAATCATCAGTATAGCAGAAAACTACTCGGTAAATAGCTCCAGTCCATTTTATCCATTTTCAAGTTTTAATTATTTAGTTATGTAGTTAGTATGTTATTTTATAGAACAAAATATCTTAACTCTGCCTTGTATGTACATACTTGAAATATGCAAATTTGCTCACAAACACCAAGACTTTTACACTAAACGAGAAGACATACAAACAAGGTACACACTCAGACACAAAACACGACTCAACCTACCATCATCCCGCTTGAAAATACATTCTACAAGTCCTCTGGTAATGTCAGTAAAAACATATAATGTGCTACCAGAAACAATAAGAAAAGAAAAAAAACTCCATTTATTTGTAAATAAATTAAAAAAGTTATTACTTAAAAAATCTTACTATAGTGTCGATGAATATTTAAGTGATAAGTCTCTAAAACTTGAAAAATAAAGTCTTTTGCAATTTTAATTCTAATGTTAATGTTATGTCTATGTTTTTAGAATAAGTTGTATTGTAATAATGATAAGTCCTCTCCACATTTATTTATTATATCTTTTGCTGTGCCCGACAGGGTCCACGATTGTTACCTATCATGTTTACCACCTAAGCCTACATTGTGGAATGCAATAAAGAATTGAGTATTGAGTATATGTACAGTTCAATTCAAATTTAATGGCGGCTCGAAAGTTAGCCACTCGCCGCGCGGTACGCCTCTCCCTCGCTGACATATGAAATTGTTACTGCGCAGCGACTGGCCTCATGTTTCGAGCCTCCATTAAGTTTGAATCGAACTGTACCTATATTGTTTCATCAGAATAGTAGTTTATTGTTTTCAGTAGAAAGTAGCAAGTAGTAAATAAAATACAAGAATCTAAAAGAGTAAGTGCGCATTACGTTGCAGTTTAAAAATAGTACATAGTGCACAGTGAATCAAAATAAATATTCAAAAATATTTATTTCATTAACAGATTTGCTAATAAATTTCCGAAACGATTTTGTTTTGTAGTGCGTGCTTACCAATACGCCGAACCTATACTAAACGCGAAGGCTCGTAGAAATTATGGCCATAAAGCGTGCGAGCAGGAGATTGCATATTTATTATTTCCAAAACTCTACGACTGAGCCTCGTATTGCTTCGCTCCCGAGTTATTTGACCGCAAATGCCACGAACCTTGGCGTACTATAAAAGTGCAATAATTTTGTAAAATCTCCTTTTTCCTCAGCCGTGGTTGGACAACAAACACACAGTGTTCGGTCGCGTGGTCCGCGGCATGGAGGTGGTACAAAACATCGGCAGCGTCAAGACAAACCCCAAAACGGACAAGCCGTACGAAGACGTTAGAATTATATCTGTTACTGTGAAATAAATAAATTAACAATAAGTGATAATATATTGAATAAGTTATGAGTCTATCTTGGACATTTTTGACATCGGTGGAAGAAAAACATCGTGAGGAAACCTGGACGCTGTCCGTAAAGCAGACGAAATAGTCAAACAATTGCTTTGAACCCTATGTGTTTCATGGGACAGCGAAAGTGTACTAATATAAGTTTCAAATCGCCAACCTGTCTTGACCAAGTGCAAGTTTAGTGGTTCAATGCTCCTTCTCTGTATGAGAAAAGTGCCCTGCAGTGGGACAATGTTTGGCTGGTGTTATTATTACATAACTATCGCATTAGGGCGACCTGTAAGGATAGGTGTTATAATAATAAATAAATATAAGAGACGAGAAACTCGTGAAAGTTGAGAAAGATAAAAAAATCAAATATCTTAACTTAGCACACGAGGTTGTCGTCATGTGGGACGTGGACTCTGCAATAATTGTACCGATAATCGTTACGGTTACGGCCTACTAGCGGAGAGCCTGCGACCAACACCTCAGGAGGCTCTCATTGCGCGGCTGGGTCAAAGGCTTGATTCAGAAATTAGTACTCCTAAGGACACGGCACGCATAGTGAGGCGGTTCCTCTCTCTAGAGCCCTGACCACCGGCAGGATGGACCCTAATCCTGATGCCGATGGGCTACTATTTGTTATATTTTTAAATGCATTTTTATGTTTTTAAAAATGTAATTAATACGTATTGAAAATGAAATATAGGAAATAAATATTATTGTTAGGTAAATCTACGATGTGATGTACAAATGACCTGTTGCAATAAATTTGATCGATGTTTTATAAAGTGGGTTCTGTGTTTGATTTATAATTTCTCGGATTTTCATAGTCCTCTGCTGGGTGAAAGCATGTGCCAAGTTAGTGCCACAAGGTTCCGCCTGCCAAGTATTTATTATCTTAGTCCTATGATCTCTGCAATACAGATTTTAAAGGGATGAACAGAAAAATACAGTATTTTAATTAAGGAAGGGCGTTCCCTTTATTCGTGTTTAAACCGGCAAAACTGTAGCGTATGTGGTCCATACATAGTAAAGGAATAAATATTCCGACCCAAAAAAAAGGTTTTTTTTTTTTTCAGAATTTGTGTGGGCTGACGCTATTATAGAACTAGCGTCCATCTCGTTATTGTGATTTGCAATCATAATTTTAATGTATGATAAAAGAACGGTAATCCTTCCAAATTTTTCATGCTAAATGGAATACAGTAGGCCTTATGCCATATATTTTTTCTTCACCGGTATAAAAAATAAAACAGACTATTAGATAAACAATGACGTAGCTTAGGCTGGGAGGTGAATGACCGCGCATTTAGTCACAAGAACGTACCGAACATGGTCGTATATCATACTAATGTAACGTGGTGTTATGAAATGGTAACCACAGCAGAACACTATCAGTGTTTGACCAATTATTCAGACATCATTTACGAAAAATTTGAAGTGTTTTACTCAGTCTAACCTTATTTCGGTGACTCACATGGTGGGTGGCAGTCAGTATTTTTTTTAAATGTTCGCCATCTGTTATCGAGTAGATGTTAACTTATCTGGTGATTCACAACACCATCTAGTGTAGAGTAGACGGACTAGTAGTATAGTAAATACATTTTAAAATTAGATGGCAGCACTAATATTAGTTTAACCAATTTTCGGCTTTGTGGTAATATTGTTTGAATACAACTTTCAGGTTTGCCGGCTAATCACACTTACTAATTCTACGATAATCGCAACACATCTGCGTACGAAATAAATATTAGTAAGGGATGACTATGCACGTGTATGCTAGATGTTTTTTTTTTTTAAGAAAGGCAATAGTTTCGAAAAAAAAATGAAATGCTATCAGCATCCATAAGTTTTCCAATATTTTCTTATTTTTCTCTTCTTGGTAGTCGCCATGTATGATACCTACCTACGGGATTGGCCTTTAATGTTCTCCAAGTATTCCTCATTTAGTTAGGTAGGTACCTACCTTGTGTGGGTATCGACATACATTATAGCATATCTACCTATAAAATTCATATACCTAATGATGATTCCATGTTATTAATATAAATACATAACATAGAATTAAGTTTCCCACATGGTTACCTTCAACTTGTCATTAATTTATATGGTAGTAGATACCTAGTACATACGGAACCTTCAAATGTGTTAGGTACGCAGATATGCACTTGACCCTTAATAAGTTAATGATGCGTAGGTTAGGTCGGTCGGTACATCATATTGTTACTAAGTATACACAAATTTAGGTTCTCAAGTAGACAGAATTAGCTGTTATGGATAGGACAGCAATGCAAATCGTAGAATTCTAATGCATAAGCTCTTGGGGTCCTTTTTTTAAGTCGGTCGTTAATAATAACATCTCCTTTGATTTATTTTTATTTTTAGGGTTCCTTACCCAAAGGGTAAAACGGGACCCCTATTACTAAGGCTCCGCTGTCCGTCCGTCTGTCTGTCTGTCCGTCTGTTACCATGAACCGTGATAGTTAGACAGTTGCAATTTTCACAGATGATGTATTTCTGTTGCCGCTATAACAAAAAATATCAAAAAACAGAATAAAATAAATATTTAAGGGGGCTCCCATACAACAAACGTGATTTTTTTTTGCCGTTTTTACAGAAAATGGTTACGGAACCCTTCGTGCGCGAGTCCGACTCGCACTTGGCCGGTTTTTTCTGATTGGTTTGTATTTTTGAGATTTGTGGCTTGAGGATTTATAGTAATTTCATAAATGTATTTACTAGATGAGGAAAAATATTATGTATATCTAGGTAGTTACATACTATATAGATAGGTAGATATATCTAATAATAACTCCAACTAAAACATTAGGTAGGTAGGTACTACTTAGATATTACATTTTTATGTAGCCATAATAACATAGTTATTAATTTAATGATGCTAAATATCCATAAAGAGTTCTCACAGCCGTTGGCTGCCACATTACCTGTGTACTTACCTACCTACAGAATCCTCTAGATACCTAGTATCTAGAGGATTCTGTAGCTGGTGTTGTGTTTTTGTCCATAAAAAATGAAGGTCAACTTTACAATAACATCAAAATGTGAGTCCACAATAATGAAGGAATTTTAGATGCATTTTATTTTCCTTTTGCTCAGTTGTTGGACTTATCTTTCGTGGGAGCGGGATGGGAGTGAACCGTCTCGCTCTTTCCCGTACAGTTCCCCGCTCCCCTTCGCCCGGACAATATTTTCTTGCACCGCTCGCTGGCGGCTACCCCGCCTCCGTGCCTCACCCAAATTCGTGCGTTTCCATTGTTACACTTTGACTCTCGTTCCACGATTTTTTTAAACTTTTATTACTTTGTTTATTATTTGTTTTACTGTAAATTATTACTGAACTAAGCAATATTCTCATATTAAATCTATTGGGATAATCCAGTCTCCACTTAAAATTGAAGAAGTCGGTTATAAATAACTAAATGTGTTCGTTTTACCTATACCTATTTAAAATGATTGTTAGCAAATGTAATAAAAATAATGACAACAAAGTGAAAATTTTGAAAAAAAAATCCTGTGACCATAATTTTTATGTATAAATTGGGACTATTCCCAATTTAGTCAAAGTCAATTAAAATTGTTACTTAATGAAACATACGAATACGTGAGACTTTAATTTCATGATTAATAATGAGATGAGATGTACTATTATACTCCATTTAATACAACATTAGAAAAATAACGGTTATTATCCTTTCGTTATTTCGATATAAACGTATAATAAACTCCGTTATTTCACGATAAATACAAAGCAATGTAATGTTTTCAATATTCACTTAAAAAATAACTCTAAAGTGCAATCATTTCAACAATCGTTATTTTCAGTACCTACTTATGGAAGACAAAGAACATGTTTCGCCGACCCCAAATAAATTGTGCTAAGGGAAGGAGAATGTTGATGATGAACTGTCGTGTCAATTTTTCTAATGGAGTATTTATGTATATTTTTGTTACCTTTTGCCGGGTCAACAAAAGATAATATGTTTAACAATATAGAATCAGAGAATAAAACTTCGAAAATAATTTCGAAAGTTGCTTTTAGTGTCAAACTGTCAACCTGTATTGTAAGTATAAATTAGGCAAGTTATATTTAATTATTATGTAACAGTATTTTTGCTAGTGCTAAAAATATATTATGGTAAACAAGCATTAATTTGGATGCACGTTTAATGGTACGACATAATTGTTATAATGGGCATGCGCCTGCTGATTCTCGGTAATCGTACGAAGTCGTAAACAGCCCGACGCGGCCTCGCGCTACGCTACGATGCCAATCACCAATCACATGCAAGCGTTACTTGGTATCGCGCGATATCCGACCAATGAGCGCTCGACTATATCACGCTACTTCTAAAAATAGCTTATCTGAGTCACTCAATAAAAGCAGTGGTTGTTTCTTAACAATGTTTAGAAACAAGTGGAACGTTGAGGCAGTCGGACGTGCGTTGCCGCATGAAAAAGTTTTGATATTCGCGCAGTGAGTTCAGTGATACCGAGTAATTCGGTGCAAACACATGGTTCGACGCTACCAACACGGCATGGAGACCACTTTCTATGACGAGCAGTATCCCCTCAGTGGACCTGTGGAGAACCTGAAGAGGCCCCTCACCTTGGACGTGGGGCGGGGCATCAAGCGGGCTCGGATCGGCGGGGCGCCGGTCCTGTCTTCACCAGACCTGCAGATGCTGAAGCTCGGCTCACCGGAGCTCGAGAAGCTGATCATACAGAACGGTATGATAACAACGGCGACTCCTACACCCGGTGCACCAGTGTTATTCCCGGCGAGTCTCGCGCCGACAGAGGAACAAGAAATGTACGCGCGGCCGTTTGTTGAGGCGCTGGACAAGTTACACCACTCGGACCCAACGCCGCAGATCGGACGCGTCGTCGACAGGCGAGTATACGCCGACCTGGACAGGCCGCTTGACCGCTACCCCACACCGGTGGTCAAGGACGAACCTCAAACAGTGCCCAGTGCTGCAAGTTCGCCACCCCTGTCTCCCATAGACATGGATACACAAGAAAGAATCAAATTGGAACGTAAAAGGCAAAGAAATCGAGTGGCTGCATCCAAGTGCAGACGGCGCAAGCTGGAGCGCATCTCCAAGTTGGAGGATAAGGTGAAGATCCTGAAGGGCGAGAACGTGGAGCTGGCGCAGATGGTGGTGAAGCTAAAGGAGCACGTGCACCGGCTCAAGGAGCAGGTGCTGGAGCACGCCAACGGCGGCTGCCACATCGACTCGCACTTCTGATCGTGCCGTCGCCGCCGCTCCACCACATTCCATGCTAGTCGCGCCCGGTAGGACGCAGCATACAAAGCGATTTGTGATCTTAATTTTACTGTGTAATATATAGTTAATGAACACTAGTGTATAAGGTGTTGACGCTACGTTAAGGATGCTGTGGATGTATCGTTAAGTTTGAGAGATTAGGTTGCCAGTGTTGTGTGCAGGCAGAACCTCCGCTCGGGTGAGCTGATTCCAGGACGTTTGTTGTTTGTGAAACAGTTATGTTATGGACGGTCCACTTAGCGAGGGATGTACTTAGTGCGAGTCACAACTGCAAAAGCTTTAGCTTCCATTGTAAGTTGCAGAACTAATGTTTTCCTTAAATCAGTATTGCGTTGTCTCATTTAGAATAGTGTAGAAACTAGAAAGGATAATCGTGCGACGTCATTCGTTTGCAGACTGACTGAACGAGGTTGAGGCGGCGTTGCCAGTTTTACGGCGAATTTCCCGTTTCAGCGATGTTGCCGCACTTGCCTCGCTGAATCGGGGATTTCCATTGTTCATTGTGTCCCGGCCATTGTGTGTATTTTTTCTGTCCAGTAGAATCTTATTATAATAATTAGTTTACGTTTCGGACGTTATTTATTGCGATTTAGACGGAGACGCACGTCGCCCCTGTGTTGTGACAGGTACGAAACACAGCCGGTGTGAAAGAGATAGTGTAGCGTAGAGTGGCAACGGCGCATCAAGCCGAGTCACGAGCGGATGTTCTGCTAATTAAAATTCCGCCTGCGCCGCCCTCGCGGAATGGCGGCCATGTGTTCAACACTCGGACGTTCCGAATCACGTTTTGTTGCACAAGGTTAACTTTTTAAACGCGACAATAGCGTTTTAACGCCGCCGTGGACTGGAACGTCTTTGTTCGCTTCGCTTGATTGTTTCGAGACAAATTAAGTGCTTGTGTGGGAGACTGATCGAATGCAAGTAAGGAGTGCCTTGTACGTCTGGGCGAGAGCGTGGATCGCGCAAATAATTTTCTCCTTTTTGAAAGATGATTCTCGGAACTGACCCGGTGCTCTGTAGAGGACGTGACTTTAGTAATGCGAAGCCGTCCGATTTAAAATATTAGTTGTGGACGTATACAAGTGATTCGTAATGAGCAAATGTTTGACATGTGAAACTGTGAACGATTCGAGTGAATGTGTGATGGAAGTATTTATTAGTGAGAATGTTTATCTTTTAGGATGAAGTAGCAATCTCGAGTGCCTACGCTTTGTAAACTAAAGCCTATACCTATGTTTTTAATTGTTTTTGTTACCATTAATGTGCTACAGTAAATTATTCTGTACCATTGTCTTCTGTAGGTTATTGTAAGTTAATATAATACCAATTAACAAGTTGAATTGTTATATAGATTATATACGGCGAGGGTGGCGTGGTAATGAGAACTCAAAGAAAGTTGTTCTGTAAACGGTAAACAACGCACCCTATGCCCATTTGTATTATTTTTATACAAAAGAATTCGTCAGAATGTTAACAGTAATTTGTAAGTTTATAAAAGATATGGAAACAGTTATACTAAAATAATATATTTCTATGAATTTAACAAAGAATATTGTTTTATACGAAGTATCATATTGTATGATAAAATTGAAAGAGAAAATAAATTATGAAGATTATTATACCATTTATTCCTTGATTTCATTTCTATTCCCCATCGATAACTCAAAAAAATCATACATTTTGTAAAAAACGAACTGACCCGAAATCTAAACAGATTTCGGTTCAGTTTGTTTTTTACAAAATGTATGATTTATTAGGGAACAGCATAGTTATCGATCAGTACCCATACGATATTTGAGGCATTTCTTTCTAGTTTTAATGAGACAAAGTTCAAAGCAGCGCAACTTCAAACAAAATGGTGCAGTATACCTACATTAACAATGCAAAACAAAAACAATGATATATGGCACATTCAAATTATGTAAATAAATAATGACAAAGAAGCAAACAACAAATGCCATTACATAACATAGTAACGACACAATGTAATGAGCAATCGAAGCAGGAAAAGACATAACATTACAAGTACATATACTGTAATTTGACATTGAGGAACGAGATCAACAGCTGTAGTGTAGCTGTTACATGATGGAATACGTAGATTTTGTTACTCCATAGCAAATCACTGTCATATGGACGATTTATGTATCTAGTCTGAGAACGTATTTCCTCGAGACACTACACCTGTTAACAGCATTAAAAGGAACCGGAAAGATGTGTCAAGATCATGCGCTCATTTGACCTGTCAAATTTCTCCTCAAGATTATTGGAATTTTGAGAAAAATATTTTTAATTTCGTTTCGAAGAACACGCCTCTTTCAAAAATTTAAATATTCATTCTGCGAATTTTGAAATGTTCATGTAAATATTGAAAAAAATAACGAGCAGCAATAAATTACTGCCTAAACATTTTGTCGCCAAAATACATTTTGTGAAGATCAACAGTAATTTTCCTAAATGTAAACAACAGATAAACTCGACAGAATTGTAATTTTATATCAAACAAAAACACTTTGATAACTATCTATATGCTTGTTACTAACCTATACTGGTGAATGAACGAATTAAGACTTTATTAATTAGTCAATGAGTCGATATTCGTGTTATGAAATAAAACGAAGGTCAACCGAATCGATGCCAACGATATTTCGCCGTCCGGATGTCCGACTTTTGTCGCAAAAACACCAGATGACTGGGAAGTCTTAAGACGAACACGATTGGCCAATAAGAAAAATATGAATAAAAAAAAATGTAACACGCTACTGCGTCACCTCCTCGTTGGGATTATCAGTGGGCGGCACTATAGCTGTAATAAATTACATGATGTATTTCCAATATATTTTGAAATGGAGGCAGCAAGAGTGGAAAAAAATGCTTGATGACAGCTACGGTAATTAAAACTAAATTGATTACTTTCCCAGCCATGCTATACATGCAATGCAAGGTTTAGAAGTTCAATTATATAATGACTGTGTCCAGAATGTTCCCAACTTCCCAACTAGGCAGTAAGAACCTAACAACATTAGATACGTTCAGTTCCGGAGGCGGCAAATCACGGTCACTTATTATATGGGTCAGTATGCTGTTAACATGAACATTAGCCACTGAAGCCTACGCATTGTTCTCGTTAAAACATCGCAATATTTACTAACATCCCCGTGTTTATACTGGCTGTTGTTAAAACACTTATATATTTATGATTCGATGTTTTTCATACGACGAGCATGTTGACTGATTGCGCTGCGTTTGCCTATTCATTTCGTTCGCCGAAAATAACATGCGAGCGTGTTGAAACATCAATATTTTATGTTGAGTTAATATCAACAAAAATGTTCATGTCACAAAAGTATTTATTATTAATTGCGCATTTTCTGTATTGCATTTGCATGAAGCGTGATTTCGCTGTTGTCTTCTCCGTACACAACACACGCTCCCAAAATCTAAAATGAATAAGAGATCACGACTTTTCTGGCTGATCTAGTCACATATCCATTACCTGTCGATGTAGTAGGTATAGCATAATCAGTCTATAATGTTCCTACTGCTGGGACACAGGTCTCCTCTCTTCTAGAGGAAGTGGGCTGTAATCTACCACGCGGGCCCAGTACGGATTGGTAAATGTCACATAAATGTTTTCGAATTTTTGGCTCTAGGACATGCCGGTTTCCTGTAGTATAAATTCTGATAATGAACTAGTCATTTATTCAAGCATATAATGGTCCGTAAACAGAAAGTAACACAGAATTGGCAGACCTCGCAGTCGCTCTCTTGAAAGAGGTTTATGAAGTTTGAAAAATTACATATTCAGACACTGGATGGAGACTTGGAGACCTATTTAATATAAATAATTAGTTATGTAATTAGGGATGGAATCTGAAACGAGAGGATACGGCAGAGAACCAAAGTTATCGACAAAACTCACAAAATAAGCAAGCTGAAGTGGCAATGGGCCGGCCGTATTAGCTGAAGAACCGATGACCGTTGTGGTAGACGTGTTCTCGAGTGGAGACCGCGAATCGGCAAACGTAATGTAGAACGCCCTAAGGCTAGGTGGAGCGACGATCTTCGCAGGGTGGCTGGTAGCAGCTGGATGCCGAGAAATTAATGGCGTGCAATTGGATAGGTCTATGTCCAGCAGTGGACTACTGAAGGCTGATGATGATGAGGTATGTAATTCTTGTAACCCGTAGTAAAGAGTTTCCCAGCCTTCCTTTCATCGACAGGAATATAATCCATCTCAGTAAGTAAGTTTGGCATATATGATAATCGAAAACGCATTTTTATGTCTGTGAACTAAATAAATGTCGATTTTCGTTGCAAAGCTTTTTAAATATTGGAAAAGTTCCAAAGAAAACACCGTGTGCGGTCGTTTGCCCTCGGCAACGCTTCTGACTCACGTAAAAGAAAAGAAAAATAGTCGAAAACTATTGTGTGCTCGTTGCAAAGATATTATAATGTTACAACGAGGACAATGATCACGCAGGAATACTGTTAATTGGGTTCCTAGAAGTGTTTTGTTAAATGGTTTCAAGTGGCACCGAGCTATTGTTTGGTTCACTAAAACTATTAGCTAAAATATTTAAACGAGTTGGGAAATGTACTGAAATAATTTATCGGTAAGCGAGCTACGTGGTTCTAAGAAATTAAGTATTGAATTTTATGTGACAACTAAATGCTAAATTGCTGCCAATTTGTGCAACCTTTTATTTATCAAGAAGCCGATTGTATTTCTAGTGGCATTTAAAGGAAATTGGGCATTTGGCTGGTGGCGGAGGCAATTTCTGCGAAAGACCCCGTTGGCTTTTAATTTTAACCTGCGGGTCACCTTCAACTCGGCGACATGTAGTGCGCGCAGGTGCGCCCTCTAGTGGGCTAATATTCGATACAGTTCGGAAATCGGTTGGCGAGCCTCCAACCACCGCACGTGCCGTGATGCGTGTAGCTACCATGCGTGATTATTGTGTAGACTGTTCCTGTTGTTTATTGGAGAAAGCCTGTTAAATATCAGAAACATTTGGTTTGAAAAAAACTAATTACTATAACCCGAGATTGGAAGTATGCCAGAAAAACAAATCAATATCATATCATCTTATCTTTTGCCTATTGGAAAACATGTAAAGCATTATCAGCTGTTGGGTATCTAGCTCACACGGATATAGAGCAGTGTCAGCAGTGGATGTCTCTGGCATCCCTTTCTGAATCACGGCCGTGACGGTCGTAATCTGACCTTGTCCTACTGACATCCTGTCAAGCAACAAGTTGATAAAATTATACACGAGGCTCCACATAAAAACAAAACAATATTTAAATCTGTATTTCTATTGCCTACAACATAAAATAAAACGCACTTTGGTATCCATTTATTTAAAAATAGTTTTTTTTAAATGAGAATAAATAAATAACGCCACAAAAACAATGTCAACTTCCGTCACCCTGTATAAATGACAGAACAAGAAAAGTCCTGTAAAATCAAAAATGATGGTGACTCTACCGTCGGCCCGCAGACTATAAATCAGGTAGATTCATTGCACCATTGTGTAGCGTCTCCAAACTGTCTAATAATAAATAGATTATGCAATTTAATAGATTTACTGCCTACGCCTTTTATTTTTGTAACAGAAAAATACATAAGTATAGCTACTTACTAGAGAAAATTTGTCTCTGACGCAAGATCTTCATCTGGAATATCGTTTTGAATTCATTCTACATAACTACGAGCCGAGTTTTTAATCGTAAGACCGACTTTTAAAAAATCGACCAGCTACACTTAAAAGCTCTCAAACCGCCAATTTATTTCCTACTAGCTGCCGCCAGCGGCTTCGCCCGCGTGTAATCTTTATAAATTATAGCTTAGGTTACTCAGGGTGAATGTAGCTTTCTAATGGTGAAATAATTTTTCAAATCGGTTCAGTAGTTTCGGAGCCTATTCAATGCAAACAAACAAACAATCAAATCTTTCTCTTTATAATATCAGTATCGTACCTCGAAAATGTCTTTACACCAAACCCAGCCATAGACCTGGAAAATGAGGAACTTGTTGATAGCGTTCTACAACAAGATTTCCAAATGTCGCCACCCCCGCGCCCTATTACAGTACGTGAAGTCTGGCGACTTATCACAAAGCTTCAAGATAAAAAAGCTCCCGGGTACGATCTCCTTACCAAAGAAATACTGAAACAGCTACCCAGAAAAGCCATTGTGTTTCTTACATCACTTTTTAATGCCATTTTAAGAATCCAGTACTTTCCACTAGCGTGGAAGGTGTCCCAAATCATAATGATACACAAGATGGGTAAATCTCCCAACGAAGTATCTTCATATAGACCCATTAGCCTTCTGCCAGTCCTCTCCAAAGTGTTTGAGAAGCTATTGATGTACAGAATATTACCAATTCTAAATAATGAGAAAATTATTCCCGACCACCAATTCGGCTTCAGACAGGAGCACTCTACTACTGAACAAGTCCATCGAGTATACAATAAAATAAGAAAAAGCCTAGAAGAAAAGCTATACTGCTCCTCAGTGTTTCTGGACATCCAACAGGCCTTCGATAAGGTTTGGCATAAGGGCCTGTTATACAAGCTGAAAAAGAACCTTCCCCACCAGTACTACTCATTAATGAAATCTTATTTGTCGGAAAGAATATTTCAAGTAAAAGAAGCAGATGTGACGTCGCGATTCTGTAATATAACTGCTGGAGTACCGCAAGGGTCGGTACTGGGACCAGTGTTGTACACAGTATACACTGCAGATCTCCCGCAGGCTGATGAGGTTACTACAGCAACTTTTGCTGATGACACCGCAATACTGGCAAGCCACACAGATCCTGCTATGGCCTCACACATGCTGCAAGGGGGACTCGACAAAATAACCTCATGGTTACAAAGGTGGCGGATAAAGGCGAGCGCAAGCAAATCGGTTCATATCACATTTACGCTGCGAAAAGGTGACTGTCCACCTGTAAACCTCGAGAACATCACACTACCTCACCACGATAGCGTAAGATACCTAGGGCTACATCTTGACCGACGTCTAACGTGGAAGAAACATCTTAAGACCAAGAGACACGAACTTAATATCCGTTACAAAAACTTACACTGGATCATGGGGCGAAACAGTAAATTGAGTACTGACAACAAACTTTTAATATATAAAGTGATCTTGAAGCCAGTGTGGCTTTATGGAATTCAACTTTGGGGCAGCGCCTGCAACTCTAGCATTAGCATCATACAGAGAATGCAGAATGCTATTTTGAGGTCAATTAGTGGCGTTCCTTGGCTGGTCACGAACGCTGAAATACACAAGGAGTTATCTATGAATACCGTCATGGACGAGATCAAAAACATCACAAAAAGATACCAGCAAAGACTGGCAAGGCACCCTAACGATCTGGCTGCTGCACTGAAAACAAGAAGTTACAGGAAAAGACTTAAAAGGAAAGACATTGTGTAGTCCACCCACACCTGTGTGGACGTAAGCACGAATACGGAGTAGATGGCTCACTGGGGTCACGCTCTTCCTGCCAGTTTTATTGTTCAACTCATCCGCTAATAGTAGAAACTGATCGCGGAAAAAAAAAAAAAAAAAAAAAAAAAAAAAAAAAAAAAAAAAAAAAAATATCAGTATAGAAGATAAAAGTTATCTACCTAACTGCAAAAAAAAATATTTTTACTGCACATCGTCTTGAATAATCTTGATCCATCTTTTACTAACAACAAAACACAGGTTTTCTCTTCTCTTCGAATTGGATAATTTACATTGTTACGTTACGCTCCAGAACGGGGATAAAGGCTTTTACATACTGGGGCGATTCGTCGCGCGACGCGAATTTTAACAAAACAATTTCTGAGAAAACTACACGGCGAACAATGCGGCGGCGTCGCGTCGCGCGGCGAATCGCCCCAGTATGTAAGAGCCTTAAGGCTGAATAGGTACCTACTAATAGCAGAAGTGACTTGCAGATTAAAAAGTTACCTAATCACCGAGCTTTTGTTATTAGGATAAGCTGATCAATAGGTACGCCTGGGATCAGGAGATGATTGACATTCTATAGATTCCTGTCAGATTATAGCCATTGTTCAATATCTACTCTAGTATGCACTTCACGGGGTGAAATTAAATGCATAATTCTGCTAAACATCATTTATTTCATCACCAGATACTTATCTTTTAGTCTTTAGTTTAAATGTACTTCTAAACCGTTGCATTTGTAACCATAAGTTCTGAAACTATACAGGTGAATTTGAATTTCACCCTGTTTATGTCGAAACAGACTGGAATTGACTGGATCCTGAGACAGAATATCCTAGTGCGGGATCCAGTGTCACATTTAAATAATGTAACAAACTGGTACATTTATTATTTGCTCTATTACATTTAAAATACAAAAAAAAATACATTTTAAAATAAATAATTGCCCTTCGTTATCGGGAGTAGCACCGGGACCTACCGGTAGACATCCTGAGAGAGGAACCTTCCTTTTATTATTGTTTCCAATACCTTTAAAAATACTTTTCAAATAGGGGTAGTTAACTAAATACACTTATAAATGGTTCTTTCAAGTTTTTTATTGTTTTTACCAGCTGCAGATGTGCACACAATAATTTGTTAAAAAAAATAATAAGTACACTCGATAAATTTATTAATACCATAATGGCGTTAAAGTGTTCAAATTGACAGTGTTTAAATGACCTAATTAACGGCTGCAGCCGCTTACAATTAATTAATGAGGTGCAGTTAAAGCAGCGACGTGTTAGTTATGGAAACTTAACCGTAATATGAGGGATTATTTATTTTGACTGTTTCATTGGTCTAGTGCAGGGATCACCAATAGTTTGATTGGGAGCATGGGATCGATGATTGGGGGTCCGTCTTAAACAATAATATGATCGTCGCGGTCCGTTTGCTAGAAGATCACTAGAAAAAACAAAATGAAAAATTAATATGAAAAAAAAAATTCAAATAAGAAAGAAAAATATTTTATTTGAGACACGCACAGGAAAAACAAGCAGTAATACAAAGTAAGTACTCAATAAAAATAAAAGAACAATTAAAACTAATAAAATAAGAAATAAAACGAAAAGAAACCCGAGTATTTTTTTTTTTATGTAAAGAATAAACAAATATTTTGTAATGAACAAAAATAACAAAGTTATAAATGATTTTATTTTTTTAGAAGTTTCAGTCTGAAAACAAAGCGCGGGCCAAATTAAATTACTCAAAAAAAAAAACCTATCTTTAGTTTTATTTTATTTATACTGTTTATTAGGTCCACACAAAATAGGTCGGGGACGGACGTGGACCGCGGTCCGCCATTTAATGACCTGCCTAGTGTTGCAAGCGCTACTACCACAAGAATAAAAAACCGAGCAACTATTGCAGCATGAGGTCCTAATATATTCCATCTGGAATATATTAGGACGGTCCCTCAGTTCACACACACATGAAGTTCTCAGTAGCAGATGGATTTGTGTCCGGTGGCCGGTTGAAGGCAATATAGGCTCACTCCCTATTACAATGGCGAATTGTGGGTGTACTATAGGCACAAGACTAATAGGCCTCACCTCTGCCTAACCTTTCGGAAATACACGCGTTATGTTATGTTATAAAGTTCTCCTCTTAGCACCATTTGACCGCTGTTTTCCTTTAAAACAGCCGGTTTATAGGAGTGGAGACAATACAATAAAGTAGTTCGATATAAAAGCCGTTGTGTACAGTCGCGGCCACTTTCTATGGATTTCACAAGTTGTGCAAGCGCGGAAGCTCCCCGTTATAGTCCTGGCACACTTTCCACTCTTGTTCGCAACTGCACCCGCACCCACTGCTGTTTCATTGTAGTCACATTTATTTATACCTTCCAGTACCAAGCTTCCTTTAAGGAGTTTATAATTTAATGGCTGCAATTTATTGTGGGCCAGCTGTGGCGCGCGGTTTTACTCGACGAAAGTAACTAAAACCACAGAATACTAATAAAAAAAAGAAGCGCGAGTCGGACTCGCGCACGAAGGGTTCCGTTCCATCCTTACATATTATAAAACAAAGTCCTCCGCCCCGTCTGTCTGTCTGTCGTCCTGGGCCTCAAGTCTGCTATTACAATAGTGTCAGAATGGTCTATCATTGATTTCATAATTGTTGATTTTGACAAGTTTGGTAATCTACTAATCAGCCACTCCATTGAGAGAAATGGTTTATAATGGTAATCTCGTACATAATGACAAATGAATGACTGACTTATGCGGTAATCTGCTAAAATTTTGACAGTTCCTTTGATCAGTGACTTATCATTATAACGTCATTGTGCAATCATTGCTTTTAATTCGTTACGAGTCAGTAGTGGTGGTGTTTGTTGGAGACAATGTATTCACTACGAGCTAATATTCTTGAGCTAGCCAACGCAGTGGATGCCAGAGAAAGAAGATGGGTGGAATGCACAAGACGTCGTCGAGCCCGTCGCTTGTTGAGAATGAGTACGACCCCTTTATTTGTTCTCCCTTCACTTGGTATTTGTTTTCTCGCCTCTCGGGGCCCCACCCCGTGTTTTTTTTAGAGCCGGAGGACAGCACCTTCGACGTGTTTTTTATGTAATTTTTCACATTTTGTATGAAAAATATGCAAAAAAAAAAATAAAATACCAACATGTTGAGCCTCAGGGGTTTAAGAGTTTCCTAAAGGGGGTCGAAATTTTCATTATTTTTACAATAGGACCCACCATTTTCGAGATATATGCAAAAGAAAATAAAAAAATACAGTACTGTTTTGCAACTGAAGTCGAGGTGTTGGTTTGAATTTTATTCCACACATTTTTAAACGCTAAATGTCAGTAAGCAGTAATATCACATTTGACTTTGACAGCTAAACAGATAAATTAGTTGTGAGTTTTTTGGTATTTACGAACTTCCTACTACTTTAGATTGCATAAAACACGAATAAAAAATATGTAAAAATATTTAAAAATGAAATCTGGCACAAATAAATGTTCAAATTTTGTAGTAGTTTTTTGAAAATCATTTCTACTAACTGGTTTTATAATAATGGCAATACCACAATACCATTATAACACAATTCTATTACGAGACCATTGACCGACCAATGATCGACCATTATGAATTAGCAGATTACGAACTTTTACCAAAATGACAATTGGATCGTGTTGGAATGACGGATTTTATAAAAATAGCAGAGTTGAGGCCCTGTTCGCAATAAACTCTAAAACGACTGCTCCGATTTTATGCTGTTTTCACCAATGGATAGAGTGGTTCTCGAGGAAGGTTTTAGTATATAATAACCGACATCCACGCGGGCGAAGCCGCGGGCATCAGGTAGTCCTACTATCCTACTAATATTATACATGTGAAAGTTTGTGTCTTTGTGTGTTTGGATGTTGGTTACTCAATCACGCAAAAACGGCTGAATGGATTTGGATGAAATTTGGCAAACAGATAGTTTATAACCTGGATTAACAAATAGGATACTTTTTATCCCGATATTCCCACGGGATCGAGACCACAGATATTAATACGTCGATCTATAAAAATGGCAAAAAAACTCGTTTGTTGAATGGAAGCCCCCTTAAATATTTATTTTATTCGGTTTTTTTAATATTTCTTGTTATAGCGGCAACAGAAATACATCATCTGCGATAATTTCAACTGTCTAACTATCACGGTTCATGAGATACAGCCTGGTGACAGACGGACAGACAGACAGTGGAGTCTTAGTAATAGGGTCCCGTTTTACCCCTTGGGTACGGAACCCTAAAAATGGAATAACCAGCTGCAAGTAAAAAGCTCAATTGCAAAACAAGCTCGGTTTTAAGCAGTGTGATGCAGATGCTGGCATATTAATTCAATTTCAGATTTCATGCCACCAACTGCATTACATTACATTACAAAGCATAATGAACTTTATGTCAATTGTGTAATGTACAAACTAGATACGAGCCAGAAAATAGTTCGCGTGACTTCTGGAGAATTCTCGCGCATTCTCGAGAATACCCGCAGCAGCTCGTATCTAGTTTACATGTACGTTACACTATTGACATATAGTTCACTAGCTTCCGCGCGCGGCTTCGCCCGCGTGGTATGGCGATAAAAAGTAGCCTATGTCCTTTCTCAGGCTCTAGACTATCCACCAAATTTCATATCGGTTCAGTAGTTTTGGCGTGAAAGCGCGACAGACAGACAGACAGTTATTTTCGCATTTATAATATTATCTAGTAAGGATTATACTTTCGTTCCACAATAATTCTCATCCATTCCGCGGCACTGTAAATAGAGCCTTACTAGATAAAATGTGGGTGTAACGGACACCTCTGCCCAACCCTGCGGGGAGTGCTGGCGTGATGTTATGTTACGTTTTATGTAAATTCAACATTTTGTTATTATAATATTGACCACCTGACGGGAACTCTGATAAGGATAAAATAAACTTATGCACAATTCCACCATTTTGTTTTACCCGTGTTATTTTAAATTAGCTGCTGCCCGCGTGGACCTAAATTATTTTTCTTAAATAGAAGCAGCCTAAGTTACTCCATATAACATCAGCTCTGTGCCAGTGTAAATCGGTGCAGCCGTTTCGGAGATTAGCCGGAACAAACAGACAGACAGACAAACATTTCAATTTTTTTTTTTCATTATAACTAAAACCGTACTTATATCAAAATAACAGCTTTTAAATAAATGCATAATTAATGCATTTATTAAAAAGCTGTTATTTTGACATTACAAACAGACACTTCAATATTATTTATTTGTTTAAAAGACTAGCTTTTGCCTTTCATCGAAATCCGTTCAGCCATGAAGACGTGAAAAGGTAACAAACAGACAGACCGAGTTAATTTATTATATTATGTTTCAAGCGTATGACACTCGTGGTTTGCAGCTGAAAATCAGCATCAGGTGGTACACTGTGTGTTGCCATCTGACAATATGCTGAGCTGAGGTTTTCTGTTTTTTTTTAGTTTTAAAGTGTAAGTATTTTTCTGTGACAATGCCAATAAACGCATTTTTCTTTCTTTCTTTCTTTAGTTACTTTGACATAATATTGTTAATATTAGTATCGATTCCCGGGTCTGGCAAAGGGGTTTTCCATCTGGAATTTCTCAGTAGCATCCTGGAGTCGCCCCAGTCTGGTCAACTGGCGAAATGTGAGTGTACTGTACTATAGTTACACCTCTGCCTAACCCTTCGAGAAATACAGGGTACAATACGTGATGTTATGCTTAGTTTTGCCTCATTCCTCCACCATATCAAAGTATAAATGAATCATCAACTTAACGTTTCAAAACAGTTTGTTATTATAACTAGTTCCTACTTCAACTCCGTATTAGTTTGAAGTATGTTACTATTAACTGCTAATCTTATCGTAATATCATAACGATTGCTCAAGAGTACTGCAGGTGTTAGAGTAGGCATGAGGTAGGTACTCGAATGTGCACAGCCACAGCGCAATAATACCTTGTTTGCACTTTAAAAGTACCTACATGGACCGCGGGAACCACCGCAGGAAATGCTTTGTTTAAGTAAATATGTAGGTATTTGTTGCATTAAGCCTCGTGCAGGCTGGCGCGACGCGACGCCAGTAAATTGTTATACCGTGAAGTTTTCTTAGAAATTGTTTTGTTAGAGTCGCACCGCGCCAGTCTGTACGAAGCATAATTTTATTGCTTTTTATTAAAATCGCATATGGAGTTGAAAACCTTCCTGAAATAATGGCTAATTACATTGCCATAACTAGCATAATCAGCCTATATCGTTCCACCAGTTCGGCGGAGGCCTGTCTCGGTCCGAGGGAGTGGGCCGTAATCATGGTTCTGCCAGGGCTGCGGGAAAGTCCGAAAGGGATACCGGGGCCATTGGCAACAAGCAACTGAAGGAACTCGGTTTAGTCAGTAAAAGTCTGACACGCCCTGCCGCTCCACCCAGAGCGAGAGAAGTCACTTGATGATTCCCCACGCTCAAAAAAATAAAAAAAGGCCGTTATCATCATAATCCACCACGCGGGCCCAGTGCGGGTTGGTAGAAGTCACATGTCTTTGAATTTTTGGTTCTAGGATATGCCGGTTTCCTCACGATGTTTTCCTTCACCGTTTTGAGAGCAGTGGTGATGAAAATAATTTACGCAAAGTAAAGCGCCTGTCAGGGTTCGAACCTACGACTTACAACTCGTAAGTCGCGGCCGTGACAAGTTGAGCCCTAATTAAAAAGATTTTCTTTACTTTGAGGTTTTGGTGAAAGATGTCTTCTGTGTTCATAAAAATAAGTACAGATCGATTCAAACTTAATGGCGGCTCGGAAGTTAGCTTTTAGCTGCGCAGTACCCCACCCCTCACCCCCGCTGTAAAATGAAATTGTTACTGCGCAGCGACTCGCCTCATGTTCCGAGCCGCCATTAAGTTTGAATCGAACTGTACCTAGCGGTCTATTGTGTTTAGTAGGAAACTGAAATCTCAAGGGGGATGCGCTAAGTTCATGAAAGTGTCAAATGTCATGATTTCAGGAAATAGTCATTCAATGCACTTTCATGAACTTCGAAAGTTGTATTACTGATTCTAATGTTTATAATTCGGTAAACGCATATATGTTACGGCCGCAAATAATATTTAGTTCAACATACAACCTGATACTGAACTGCAAATTGAAAATTTGAATTTCGCGGGCTACCTTGTCGCATCCACCTTAAGGTAAAACTAATTTGGGTTTTCCAATATGGTAAAATTATCTAAAATTTTCCTGAAATTGTAAGAGGAAGTAATTAAAGGTTTTCAATTTCCTGTACCGGTAAACAATTGTTAAGGCTCTTACACACGAATTTAAACAAAACAATTTCTGAGAAAACTTCACGGCGAACAATGCGGCGGCGGCGGCGTCGCGTCGCGCGGCGAATCGCCCCAGTGTGTAAGAGCCTTTAGTCAAGACAAGTTAGAGTTACCGATACGATCTCAGTTTTCAGCCTGTAAGAACCTCATAGGTAAAAGCTACCTACAGCGTGGGCTCTATTAGATAGTCCTTAATCTATTTTTTTGTACCTAGGAACCCAAGATTTTAGATTTAACAAAACGTCTACGTATTATAAGCAGCCTGAACCGTCTATAACCGACAAATGAGCGCCAGACGTTCAGGCTCTTAGCTCAGACCAAATAAAAAACCAAGACAGAACGCTGTCAACAGTGACGTGAGGTGGGTTTCGTAAAAATGTTTGTATTTAGTGAGGTGTAGTTTGATTGTAAATGTGTGCGTGTGAGCGTGTATGCACAGAGCGGAGGTGTAGTTTTGGCATGCTTCACTGTCTCTGTCTTGGTTGTTAACCGACTTCTTGAAAAAGAAGGAGGTTCTCAATTTGTCTGTATGTTTTAGTTTTTGAGTTAGCTTCAATATTATGTATTTTTTCCCACTTAGTTTATGTAGACGCCATTCTATGTTACTCCGTCACTGTTATTTACATAGCAGGTAGTGGTATTTGAATTTGTGTAGGGTAGGTACCACAACTAAAATGTGAAACATAAAAACTTTTTACAAAAAAAAAAAACAACCGACTTCCAAAAAAACACTAAAAAAGGGAAAAATAACTTTAATTTCGGTGGCAAAAAACGAAAGCTGAAATGCAAAGACTTTTTTTTTTCACTTTTTTCGTGTTATTTTTGGGAGTCGGTTGTTTTTTTATTAGGTCTGAGTCTCTTAGGTACAAAACTAACAAACCGTGACGAAACAAAGCGAACAACTAATTGCGCTTCCTACTACATAATATATGTTATTATTACGTGGTAGGTATATTATTATAATAGAACATACAATTTATACAAAGAGGTTGTGTACTTTGATATCACCGACAAACCTTTGTGAATTAAGGTAGGAAACTAATTATAATTATGAGTAATAATAATGTACATACTTATAATTTTTAATTAAAATAGCGTAGAAAAACAGACGTGCTACTGAAAATTGTTGGCCGAATCAGTGTTTAGTTCATAAAAATAATTGTTATGTAGCGCTTTATTATGTAGGTACCTATTATATGGACTGTAAATATCTGAAAATAAAAGTTATATTATTAAAATAATATTAGCGTGATTTATTATTCCACAATAAATCACTGAAAGGCTCATAAAATACTCCAAAAAAATCCATACAAAAACCCAATAAAAAAAATAAAAGTCGTGTCAAATACCGAATGTTTTAACAGTTTATTAAAATGATCGAGCCTCTTTGTTCGCGCGGACAAAGAGACGTGCGAGCTAGCACGTACATGTGTGCTAATGTGCACGTGGACACGCCCACCACGACATTGAATTATGATGAAATCGTAATACTATTAAAGAAACTAATTGTTACATGGAAGATTTTTCAATCCATGAATGGGTTGAGGAAAAACGTGTGTAAATCTGAGGGACTTTGTAAGTGAATGAATGGAAAAGGTTTTCTGCCATTTCACAAATTTCTCAGTGTGGAGTCTGGTCTGGATTTGTATGCCAGGGCTGCGGGAAAGTCTGTAAGGGATACCGGGACCCTTGGCAACAGGCAACTGAAGGAACACGGGTGGGTTTTAGTCAGTAAAAGTCGGACTCGTCCTCCCGCTCCGCACAGAGCGGGAGAAGTCGTTTGCTGATATCCCAAATTTAAAAAAAAAAAATGTCTGGATTTGTGCTCGGTTGATGGCAATAGGTTCTCGCCCCCGATTACATGGGACTTAAACATATATGTGGCGAAATGTGGGTGATATAACTACATAGTTATAGAGAAAACTTAACTTAAAGGGAAACATTTGGTTGGACAACAGATTACGAGCAATCCTTTATATCGAGAGGTGACATTTCCATAATATCCTTGCAGGGAAGACGGGTCTGTAATTGCAGTGTCTTGGATTTCTTGATGGAGAAGAGGTCACCTATTCTTTATAGGTCTCCTTGCAGTTACTAGTGCCAGTGCCTTTGTCTAATAGGCAGCTCAGAATGCTGGCACCACGGCAGCATTATGTATGGTAATGTGTATATTGACAATGTAAATTCTCTGGCAGGGGTTCAAACCGCATTCCGATCTGCAGGAGCCTCCTCAAGGTTCTGAAGCGGAAGCACCTGGCAATGGGTTTTTAAAAGGTAAAGCCCTTATTTAGAACTCTTTCGAATCCAGGACCTCATGCTCGGTAGTAGTGCTTGCGACCGTGAATTATTCTTGTTTTCAGCCATCGGAATCAGGACCAGCTACAAAACTTATTCAAATTAATACTAAACAATTTTATCTAGGTCACCTTCAACAACAATTTTGGAAAAGCTGCTGCCATATTATTTTCAGAATTTTTCATGACAAGCGCGGCGACAGTAAGAGCACACGGGCCACTGGCCACAACCACAAAACGCCGCCACCGGCTATTTCCTGTAGTTTTCATACATTTTATATGGACACACACGGGCCACACGCGACAGCCGCAAACGCCGCGGCGTAAAATGTATGAAAACTACAGGAAATATTCCGTTGGCGGCGTTTTGTGGTTGGGGTCGGTGGCCCGTGTGCGGAGACCCTTTATAATTTGACAAGTGACATTCGCTTCCAAAGCGTTTCGAATTTCTACAACGACTTTCAACAGGATTGACATTAGCTTTTCGATAGCATACGACAGTCCTATACAGTTTTTCCTTTGCCGTTATCGCTGATAGAATGTCCCTTTGTCTAGGCCATAGTTCTTGGCACGAAACCTTGTAACCTTGTTCCTTATTTTTTTGCCATTAAGTAATACTCATATCTCACGTCTAAATAAAACTTCATAACGGTTAAATTGTTTACAATTAAACGACCAGTGTCCTTCAAGATAGCTTCCTATTATTTAGAGGCTCGACCAAAACAAATCGGCGTTAATTATATTCTGTTTGTTTATGTAAACATATCGTGTTGATGTTACCTGTCTCATTATAAGTTTGATCATACAATAGGCACGTGATTCTTAGGCCCAGAATCCATCAAAGCGGAGACGAGACGCGATGTCTCGTAAACAAGCAATAATGTATTATACAAGGTGTAAAAATGCCCATCACGAAGCCGTCATCTACGCATTCTGTACATCAAACTAAGTAACTTTGTGCAAATAAATTGCTAGGAAACGACTTTTATTTTTGGCGTGAAAATTCGCTGTTTACGGTAATGCTAAACTGGGAAATCATCTTTCAGACTTCAGGAAAAGTTTACATGACGCTGAAAAATAAGATAATAATACTTATTTACTATTATAATAATTTTTACCAGTTGTTCAAAGTTATGTGAAGGTATATATCGACAAAGTTTACCCACTACTTTATGACTGGAAGCGATGTAAATATTTTGCACATTTTTCAATGCCGTGGCCTCTTAGTTTACTTTGGCGAAGTAAGAAGATCTATCAAAATATTGATATGTTTGATAAGATAGGTGTAGTGTAGCGGTCCTCTGTACTGTAATCACTTGATTAGCTATCAGTATTTTTACGATTCCGTCGCAAAGGGTGCCAGCGGGACCCTTTTTTTTTTTTTTTTGATGGTGGGAATCATTCATTGACTTCTCCCGCTCTGGGCGGAGCGGAAGGATGTGTCAGACTTTTACTGACTAAAACCCACCCGTGTTCCTTCAGTTGCCTGTTGCCAAGGTCCCGGTATCCCTTTCGGACTAACCCGCAACCCTGGCAGGCATCGGTCCTAGGTCCTAATCGGACGGCGAGCTACCCATTGCTCGCCGTCCGCAAGCCCGCGCCTATGGTGGCCGGGAATCCGCCTGGGATTCCCGACGCCCAGGGCGTCTCCAACGGCGGCGGTTAGGGGCGTGAGGGCGCAAACTTTGCCTCTCCCTCACGCGTTCCGTCTCCTCCTTCGCGAGCCAGCGGGACCCTGGCTCCGCTGTCCGTCCGTCCGTCTGTCACATGCAAAGAGCATTAAAGTATAGTCATTGGTCACAGGGTGCGTATATTTGGAACTGTAATAGATAATAGACACTTGAAGTTCTCACAGAGGGTGTATGGCCGCTATTACAACAAAGAATATAAATCAAAATTAAAGGGGTTCACCTACAAGAAACGTGTTTCTTTCGGCGTTTTTAGCTCAATCATAATGCGGTACGGAACCTTTTGTGTGCGAGTCCAAGTCGCACTTTTCCGAGCCTTTTTTCTGTTTTTACTCACTACCAGCCAATAATCATGGCGATTGACTCCCATCCCGAATAATCACGATATTATCAACATTATTTTCGTAAGAAGTGTTATTTGATTGGATTCTCAAACAAACGAAGTTGTTAAGTTTATTTATATTAAATACCAGTGGGTAACCACGACTAATTGGTAAATCGCGGGAATAATAACATACAATAAAATTTAATCAAATCTACAATTTAAAAATGTCCACTCAAAGCGTTTGTTATTGAAATAACAGCCATTTCCTTAGAAAAAAAAGATAGTCGATGAATGGTAACCTACTTACTCCAAGCTAAGTTGCAACAAATATGACTACGTGACCCGAGGAACGAAGCGGTTTTTCCCACTGCCACAGTATAATAAAGTAAGTTAGGTATTAGGTGTACTGTGCTTCTGCGTTGTTTGATTTGGCTGCATATTGCCTGCCTAGCAATAATCTAGAGGTAATAAGATGGTTAGTTTTCACACTATACAACATAATTTTTTGTTTATGCTAAACCCGAAAAGGGATCATTGTACTCATCATTTTGAACAACTTTTGCTATGGGACTAACCTTGAAATCGCGAAAAAAAATCAGCTGTTCCATACATTTGTGTTCACCGACGAGCCCCAATAATCTCATAAATCGACAAAATGTAGCGAACAGCTGATTATTTTTTTGCGATTTCAAGTTTGGTCCCATAGAAAAAGTTGTTCAAAATGATGAATACATACTGTTAGTTATTTTGGCTTTCTTGAAACTTATCTTCATTTCTAGGGACTGAATGAATGAATTAATGAATGAGGTACTGGTACTTGTCCGTAGCTTCTTCTTCGACTTCGTTTGCTTACGACGACGGGCACCATCTTCCCTATCATTACCCGCGCCCCCCGGTCTACTCCTTGATATGCAATAGCCTCTGTAGCCCCATGAACCGTGTGGCTCCAGGGGCTAGTGCAAATCCTGGTGTTCATTCGATTTACCGAGTCTGGTTAAACCACGCTGGGGTCGGTGCATTTAATTAATTCATTCATTCATTCATATTCATGATGCACCAAGAATTCCTTCGGATCTTTCTTCGTCGTGCAGCTAGTTTCAGTTTCTTCTTCTTCATGTAGTTTGTCATCATTATCATCATCATTGGCAGCCTTGTTCCACTCTCATGTGCTGTGTAGGCTTCCTTCCTTTTGTGCCATGCGTCTCTGGACTGTGCGAGTCTCATCCAGAGGCTATAGACAAAATCCCTTTTCTGTAAGCGTTAACGCCAACGGAAAGATTAAATTGTATGGAGTTGACATTAGCTTTAGAGATGTCACGTGACTGCTGCTGTCAACTCCATACAATTTGATCTTTCCGTTGGCGTTAACGCTTACAGAGAAGGGATTTTGTCTAGGCCCCCTGGTCTTCCATGCAACCTTCTGTAGGGCGCTGGTCGCTGGTACTCTTGGAAAACTCATTTGCAACTATCTTGCTAACTTTTTCCGTCATCAATGTTTAAAACTGCCTGCAGTCAGTTAGTCATGGAACTGTTTTTGTGTAGACTGCTATATCTTGATTTTGTAAAGGATATTTACGTTGTAATTAAGTAATTACCGATTCACATTAACTTTTTTGGTCATTTGCCTTTGAAAATAAACCAAAAAATATAAATTTTATTTGTTTTGCTTAACATCAATCAGCAGACGTAGCATGGCGCTTTCTATCTCTACGAACAATAAACATAGCTTTTTCTATACAAAGTGACCATCCACCGTAGAAATCCTTCTACAATCTGTCATTTTGTCTTTCATTTCTAACGATCTTTGTCTAGGTCTTTTTTTAAGTTGACTATTTCGGAAGAAAGTTTTCTATCTTTACTGTCAAAATCACACTGACAACCGATAAATCCTATGACAAAACAAAGAATTCTGAGTAGAATTATGTAAAAGAGTGAATTTTTGTAAAAAGTGCAGTTGACTCTTTCTACTTTGCTGCCGTCGTACTGTCTATAGGAAACGTAATTTTTGTCTACTCTTCCGTCGACAAAACGGTGCTCATGCTACGCCTGCAGGAAGATTTCGTTAGTAAAACAAGGAAAACAAACGATTTCATGCAGTTGATAAACAACTGAATCATACCACCAGCTGAATGTAATGTTACTGATAACCTACTTATTTGAGTGCATCGTAGCATGATTTGAATAAAATCTACTGCTTACATAAACCAATATTATGTTTGTAACCTACATAATATCCTCGCTTAATGTTTCTTCTTATCTAAGTAGGGCAATTTGTCATACTTACCTAGTAGGTGCCTCCTTACATAGGTACATATGTGTTGCATTATCAAGTAGGAAAATAGTTTGGACTAAATACTTTCAGTCTGCTCCGACCCGGATTTCTAAAAATCTTATACTGTGACTTCTAGAAAGAATGAAAGAAAAATAGGTTGCTTGGAGTAGGCCTGCGTAACTAAATCCTAATCTGGTTTTAGAAAATATGATCTTGTCTATGTCAGTAAATCAGAAGTATCAAGTTATCATATTTTTATGACTTATAATTATGATTAAGTTACTGCTATCTTTTTGTATGCACGTGTTTCTGTGACAAATAAACGTATTTTTCTTTCATTCTTTCTAGAAGTCACAGTCACAGCACAGCTCATGAACTGCTTTAATTGGTAATTTGGTGGTAAAAAAAACCACTGATCGTCTACATAAAAAAATTTGTAGTAGTAATAGGGATCAAATTCGGAAAACACATATTCGTTAGTATGAAACTGACAGGTGTCAAGAACGCATTCTCTCGACGGTCGGACTGTAAATCGCTGGTCTAAAAGCATTAATTTTTGCACCAAAGTTCGGTGAGAACTAAGAAACGATTTTTGAAAATGCATAGGGGTTAAAATTTAAACCCTATGCATTTTCAAAAATCCTTTCTTTCATCCTCTATTTAACCGAGAGGATGTTTGTATGGAAGTTCGTCATTTTTGCCGATTGGAGATCCCATATGGCGTACGGCTTGTACTATAAAAGTTGTCTATGGATTGGTCTTAAATTGAAAAGTCTTTCAGTACTTGTATAATGAAAGCATTGACTGAAAGCCTATATGCCTGTATGTCTGCACTTTTTCCTTTGATTTTGCACTTTTTCTTATACAAAACATTGGGCATCAAAAACAATTCTCACCGACAATAAGACAAGAATACAAAGATCAGCAGTTAGACAAAAACAATACCCGAACATGGAAAACGACTTCACATAATTTGTTTCGTTTTCCGACAAAGAAACATGGCGGCAAGTCAACGACTTCGCGCCAAAAATACAAGTCGAAAAGAATGGTTCTCATCACTCTTTGTGTCAGTCTGATGGGGGAACGTGATATGAACAGACGGACAACTAATTATCTGGCTACATTCAGTGTCGTATTTCATTAATACAATATGTTAACTAACAAAGGGCGTTCCCGTTAACCTGCAATATAGCGTCAATGCATGCTTAAAAATATTACGATTAAAACAAAATGTTTTTTTTTGTTTTTGTATAGTAAAATATTCACAAAAAATATTAAATTGTTACGGAAAATAAACTCTCTGTACACGCCCACTTGTCACACTTGTTTTTCTACGTTGAAATACAAGTTTGCGTGTACAGAGTGTTTCTTTAACGTTTAAATTTAATCTTTTTGTGAACAATTCACGACACAAATAAAAAAAAAAAAATTTTTTTATTGTTAATATTTTTTTTAGCTTGTATACACGCTATACTATTGCAGGTTAACGGGAACGCCCTTTGTTAGTTAACATACTGTATATTCCCCCAAATGACATGTAGGTGTAAATGTTTATTTTGGATTGAAATTGGATGAATGCGTTTCAGCTGTTGTAGAAATTGTTTGGATATCACCGGAAGTATGTAGAATGGGTATCATATCTGCAGGCGTAGCATGAGCACCGTTTTGTCGACGGAAGAGTAGACAAAAATGACGTTTCCTGTAGACAGTAGACAGTACGAGACGGCAGCAAAATAGAAAGAGTCAACTGCACTTTTTACGAAATTCACTCTTTTACTTAATTCGACTCAGAATTCTTTGTTTTATCATAGGATTTATCGGTTGTCAGTGTTATTTTGACAGTAAGGATAGAAAACTTTCTTCCGAAATAGTCTACATATAAAAAGACCTAGACAAAGATCGTTAGAAATGATAGACAAAATGACAGATTGTAGAAAGATTTCTACGGTGGATGTCAAAAATGAAGAAATGAACTGTCACTTTGTATAGAAAAAGCTATGTCTATTCTTCGTAGAGATAGAAAGCGCCATGCTACGCCTGCTGGTTCCCTCTTTATTGAAATTCGTTGTTTCATTTTGTTCCAGTTGGAAAAGAAGCGAAATATTACCTATATTTATAATAATCCACTCGGA
Organism: Lithophane semibrunnea; assembly: GCA_947363905.1. Classification (NCBI taxonomy): domain Eukaryota; kingdom Metazoa; phylum Arthropoda; class Insecta; order Lepidoptera; family Noctuidae; genus Lithophane; species Lithophane semibrunnea. Next base: position 2,227,806 of record OX376205.1, read on the forward strand.
TTATAATAATATTTTTGACGATCATTTCATCATAAAAAATACTTACAGTACATAGGTTCTTGTTATGGAGAATACAGTTATCTTTAAATACACTTTTATGACAATAAGATGCCTAAGTTCCTTCAGATAGGTTGTTGAAATTCATGATACTTAGGTATGCTATGAGTTTTTATTGTATCAGGTTTACAATAGGTCAGTAAATAGCCATCCCAGACCATTCTTCCATACACAAGCCACAGATGAAAGTTAAAGGTAGATATTGGTACTCGATTCTATTATCTATAGTTAAGTTCTGCCAATAGACAATAGACCAGGGGGCCAAGTCTACTAATTTACAATCGTGTCAGTGGTCTCACAATTATCAGTTTTTGACAGATATGCCATACAAAATCTGTCAAAAACTCATCATTGTGAGACCACTGACACGTTTATAAATTAGTAGACTTGGCCCCCTGTAGAATATACATTCGAAAAGGTTACATAAATTCTACTTAATTAGCGATTCTAGATAATAGTTTAATTTTAATTACCATTAGTATCTAGGTAGGTACCTACCTAACATGGAAACACCGTATTTTGTTACAGTCTACCAATTATATCAATTGACGTAATAATTCAATTGACCTTTGCTAGTTTTGTTAGTATAATTATGTGCTTGTACTTGTGTCTATTCAATTAATTTAAAAGTCTATGTTTGTATAATAAAATATTTGTTTTTGGGTCAACCAAGCCTTTTAATTGCTTGATCAATTTATATTAATAAGGGAAGATCCGTCCTTAGTTAAGAATATCTAATCAAGTAATTTATACCAATAAAGAACTGCGAGAGTGCAAAATTATGAGAACACGCCATAATTCCATCATAATTATTAACGGCCTACTGTGATTGTCTAGAATAATGATGATTAGTGGAAAGAAGCAAAAACATCCATCAAGCAAAGAATGAACATCTTTTGGAATCGAATAATTAAGTTTCCAATTCTAATTCCTTTTCTTAAATCTTATTATTATTTTTTTTTTTTTGTAAATTTAATTTTGCGACACACCTTCTTAGCTAGTATTAAGCAAATAAATTATTTGAATTTGCATTTCTTTTGGTCTTAAGGAATTGTGTCCAAATGTAATCCGTGGCAGTGTGTACCTATTTAGGGTGCGATGGGAGTATGGGACTGTCATACATACGTATTGCGATTATAAAAGTTCCTAATTAAAGCAAGAAAAATAAAAATACGATATTAACCTTGACGAATACCACGCCCATTTACAAAAAGCAATTATTAAAAAAAAACGATGATTTATTATTATAAAACTGATCCGCCTACAGAATCCTGGCATACCTACCAGAGGTAATATCATAACAGTATCGTATCGTATATTATAATCCGTAGACTATAGAGCGGCGACAGTGGAGTGTGTTGACCCCTCGTTCATTCCACCCGCATACATGTGCCGAAACTGAAGCTTAATGGCCGCTGACTTTGACAATAAACTGCTTATTGGGGCCATGTGCCGTGTAACGCCCTTTGTTAGGTATTTAAGAGAAGAATTAAAGTTTTTATTGTTGATTTGTTCTGGCCCTTTACTGATCGGATTTGGCCCTGCTCCTCTTCTATTTTAGGCTCTATATTTATCACAACGAACGCCATTTGTAATATATGTTCCACGATTATCACATTAGCTAATATTCCACTTTAAAACATCTTTCTATGCATCTCCTTCTACCAGTTATGAATCCTGAGAGTCTAGACAGGTGATAATAACTACAACGTTTCTAATTTCTACAACGAATTTCAACAGGATTGACATAAGCTTTTCGGTAGCTTGACTGTTGTTGATTTCCTCTATTGTCTTTTGACTTTTATTTAATTTACTTATGTTATTTTTCTTAAAATTTTATTCTAACTTCGTTATTGCTGATAGAATGTCGCTTTGTATGCCTTTGTCCTGGGTCCACGATCCTGCTCACTCTGCTTCAGTTTTACCAAACTTTTAACATCCTCGATCGTTACTCCATTATCTCTCATGCCATCCTTCACGACATCCACCCCACCCCTTTTAGGGCTGCCCCGAGGTCATGCTTTGGGGACAATTAGGTCAAGGCAAAACTTACCGACATTCTACAATTACGGTGTACTCTTTACCAACTCATCACAAATTAGGTAACTTCGTTCTTATTTGGCTCCCCGTTGTTTCCATTTTTATTTTCCCTTTTATCATTATTTTTATTCACCCCAGTCCCTTAAGTCTCAAAGCATACTTATACATATTTTTGATATTATATCTTACCTATCCCATAACTATATAACGAGTACAAATAAATAAAACACAATATTAATTAGGCTATAGCTAATTAGTTCAGTTCTAATAAAGCTTAGTCCGAGTAATTTGTCAGTGAGTTACGATCGTAAACGAGGGAGTTGGTGCCAACTCTTGGCGCCCTGCTATTGCCAAATAGTTGTACATTCTTGGAATAAGTTTTAAATAATGATGCAGTTGACATTTTCTACATAGTTGTTGGAGCTATTTTGTTATTATTGTTTACTTTGTAATATTCTGTAGGGAACATCGGCTTTTGGGTATCCCGATTCCTATGATGAGATTGACAAAGTCATCACAACGACAATACCTATCTATGGTTCTGGCGGTTTCGTTAGGTAGACCAGGGGGGTCACTGACACCACATAAAGCAGTATTATTTTAAAGAGATGAAGCTCTACAGGACGTATGCCTCCATCTCGTTCGCCCACTGAAGTAGGATTAAAATAATACTGCTATAATGAGGTGGCGGTAGGCACCCTGCACCCTAATTATGTCTCACGCTTTCAATCACAATCCAAGGGTTTTGAAGGAAATTCAAAATCCATTGCTTCATAGGTTAGAAAGATTCACTTGCTCAATAACATAAATAACGCAATGAACGTGGCTGAACTGTCAAAACGAAAGGTATTGTGATTATTTGTGATCTTATGTGTTACGAAATAACCCCACAGTAAGTTCAATACACCTGCACAGTAGTGGACAATCAAGAGCCTGCATAGGGGAGAGAGAACACGGACCTACCACCACCGCTCACAGCAGTATTATTTTAATATCACTTCAGTGTAGGAAGGAGATGAAGCTCTACAGGACGTATAGCTCCATCTCTTTCCCCCACGAAGTAAGATTAAAATAATACTGCTGTGAACGGTGGTGATAGGCCCCCTGATGTTGTGCAATGGTCCCAATACACAAAGCAACTAATGGCCGATTCTTATAATTTAGAGACCGCTATCGGTTAAAATAAAGACTTTTGTATCTTTACCATAATGAAGCTTTGCATAGTAGGCCCACAGTAGCTATCACAGGTAAAATTAGCTTACGACAGTTTGGCCATAAAAAAGTTACCGTTGGTAAGCAAAACGATTAGTTTTCGTTTATAGGAACCGAGCGATTTTCTACGTAGGATCGCGTTACCGATTAAGTACTTCCATTAAGTTAACACAAGATTAAAGTACAGATTACCACAAAATTCCACTTCAGCTTAAAGTCATGATTCCTTTTTAATTTCAAGATAACCAGATAAGTGACGTCACAAACATAATATTCTTAATCTCTGAAGAGGGCATCATATCTGCTGACAAAACAGAGATAAGTTGCAGGAAAATGGACGCACGTTGTTTGTAGATACTTTGCTAATGTCTAATCTTACGATAAGATATGGCCAGGTAAACAGCTACGGTAAACAGTCGCTTCTCTGTAGATTTGAAAAAAGATTACAGCTTTTTGCGTATTTTCACAACTCCACCAGAGGGGCAATTCCTGTAAATAAAAAAAAAACAAATCAAATCAAATCAAAATATTTATTTGCTAGAATGTAGGTATCCAAATAAGGTCGTGAAGAAATAATGTTGAGCCATACATTCTGCCCAAGCTTCGAAAGGCACAATTAAAAAAAAAAAAAAAAATGAATATAAGTAACAACGTTTGTATTCGCAATCTGTCAAAATTACTATCAATTTACCAACATTTTTGACAAGTTTGAATATCCTTGAGTTTGACAGATTGCGACTTGAATGATTGGCCTTCTGTTAGAATTTGTAATGCGACGTCTGGCTATCGTGTTTAATAATATGACTATATCATATAGCTACTAATAGTTTCCTATAATTTAACAAACGTTATCGGTTAATCCCAACTACAAACCTACGATAGGTAAGGAAACCGACACGTACCTATTTAGGTACAATTTGCAAATGTTTGTATGAGCGTTTTTTTTTTCAATCATTTCTATGCAAAGGTCTGGACCACAGCTTTCCGATCTTCCCTGTATGTTGACTTCTCCGGCCAATCTGCCATAAACGCCTCTCAGTCGACGAAGTCCGTCTCCTGGGTCCCTCTGTGTGACGACTGGTCCATTTCAGCCGAATCGTGTAACTATTGAACAATTACTTAAAAAATTGAAAAATACTAGCTGTTGGCCGCGACCTCGTGTGCGATCAAGGATGAAAAGTATTCTATGTCTTCCTCCAGGTCAAGTTCTACCCCTTTGCTAAATTTCATCCAAATGCGTTCAGCCGTTTTAGCGTGAAAGCGTAACAAACAAACAGACAAACCAACCAACAAAAACCACTTTTGCATTTATAATATTAGTTAGGACTGCAGGGAAAGTCCAAAAATGTTAGACCATTACATGGAGAGGATCTAAAGCAGAGTTTATAGTATTTTAAAGATAAACTAAACGACGATGTCTGCGCATATGTATGTAATTTTGACGTTCAAAAAGCGCTGATTTCCAGCTTTTTTTTTTGTAATTTATCAGATAACTTCTCCCGCTCTGGGCGGAGCGGGAGGGCGGGTCGCTGATTCTCAGCCAAAATTGATTAAATGACATAATTTGCCAATCTACCATCCAACCAAGATTGTTTCCAATCTAATTCCTCATAGTTGGTTATTGTATTTCACTAATCTATGAGTTGTTCTTACAGGCTGATTTCTTGTCTGTTTTTTAATTGATGGGTAATTAAAATAATATCATTTGCCATTAATAATCGACTAAGTTATCGATTAGAAGCAACAAGGAAGGTATATTAGTATAATATCACCACAAAAGAGCGTTTAGGGAATATCCAATACCTATCTTATGAGGAAACGCGGTCACGTGGTCGTTTGCTTTCATTCCATACTAACGTACCTACCGATTCCCCTGTTTTCTCCCATATATGATACTAGTCGAATTTTACGATATGTATTATGTATAGCATTTAATTTTACGATATGTATTATGTATAGCATTTAATTTGATCCTGTATTAAAATAAGAGCAAAAGAATGATGATATTGGGAACTAAGTATCACCGATACAGTTGTTTGCCTATTGGGCATGGTCTGATAGTCGAAAAACCGGCCGAGTGCGAGTCGGACTCGCGCACGAACGGTTCCGTACCATTATCTATACAAACGGCAAAAAAACCACATTTGTTGGAGCCCCCTTAAATATTTATTTTATTCTGTTTTTTAGTATTTGTTGTTATAGCGGCAACAGAAATACATCATCTGTGAAAATTTCAATCGTCTAACTATCACGGATACAGCCTGGTGACAGACGGACAGATGACAGCGGAGTCTTAGTAATAGGGGACCCTATTACTAACTCGTTTTACCCTTTGGGTACGGAACCCCACGGCAATAAAAATCCACTCACGGCTCATCGAAGGCCCTAAGGCAGGCCACGACGCTTGAAATGAACAGCATGGCCTTGTTTTAATTAATTCTAATAAATAGTAATTAGCTTGCTTCTAATTTTTCCTGTTTACAATAAAGTTAGTTAGAGGGAAACACAGAAATTATAAAATATCGCAGATTTGTGGTCCATTGTTGTAGTTCATACCTAATTGCTTGCAAAGGTCCTGTCCTTATGTATCTACTCTCGATAGGAATTCATCGCATTCTTCCATTCCAGCCAAATTTGGACTGGAAGGGATTTTGCAGATTCATTATGCTTTTTCAGTACCTAGAGAGCAGTGGTGGCCCAGAGGTAACGGCCCCAACTTAGGTACGAGTTGTAGGTCGTGGGTTAGAACCCAGTCAGGGGCTTTACTTTGTGTAAATAATTTCATCATCTCTCAAAACGATGAAGGAAAACATCGTGAGGAAACCGGCATGTCCTAGAACCAAGAATTCGAAGACTTGTGACATCTACCAACCCGCACTGGGCCCGCGTGGTGGATTAGAGCTCACTTCTTCTCGAAGAGAGGAGGCGTGTTTCCCAGCAGTGGGAACATAATGGGCTGATTATGTATACCTGTACGAGTACCAGCCCTGTTACTATAGTACCAGCCCGGAGTCTGGATGTGTGCCCGGTTGTTGGCAATACGTTAGTCCACTATTACATGAAAAAACATAATTATACTCCATTTTATTATTGCATTAGACAAATAACGGCTAAATAACGATAGTTATTGTGGCATAATTATTGTTCAAATTACTGCACGTTAGAGTTATTTTTTTGATGTACTAGATTACGTTGCTTTGTATTTATCGTGAAATAACGGAGTTTATTATAAGTTTATATGGAAATAACGAAAGGATGAAAACCGATATTTGTTTATTGTTATAATAAATATAGAGTATAGCGAAATCTGGATTACAAGGTATACCTCTGCCTAACCCATCGGGAATTACAAGCGTATAATTAATCTAAATTCTAAGAGGTCAACGAACTAATCTAATCAATAAAACAATTTTTTTATCGTCGCGCGTCATAGAGCGTGTTGTCATTTAAAGAAATACCTCCTTTGAAATTGTGAAGTCAAAACCATTTAGCAAAGATATATAAACAGTGAACTCTTGTTCGATGCTCCTGGGCCTCGCTATAAGGAAAACGTACAGACAAACAAAACAATAAAGTGTAGGTACAGTCTGCTATAAAAGTCAATGATCATTTAAGAATTTTAATTTTTTTTTTTTTTTTTTATATTCTTGAAACTCTTCCATGCTCTTCAATATAATTAATTTGTGTTACAACTAACAATAAATTGGCAAGTTCTCTTCTTAATTCATAAAACTCTTCTCCTAACTTTTATTATTTATCGATAATAAGTAGCCTAGGTCCTAAACCCAGGTCATGGTCTACCCGTGTCCCAAATCCGTTGAGTCGTTTTAGCGTAAAAGCCTAACAAACAAACATAAAAAATATTCAAATCTTTTTTCTATTTAATACACGTATTAAGTTTAGATTTAAACTTATTGCTCTCGCACACAATAAGGATCAAGCATTCTCTACTAGTCGACCAAGAGTGGTGAAGAAATAAGATGGCGGGTGCTCTGTTTGAGAGGAACATAATAAAGAAAAAAAATTAAGAAAAACACTTCATTTTCATATTTTCTTTCTTCTCTTATGAGTTCTACATATTTATAATTTCTACGGTGTACATACACTAAAAAGTAATCTATCTCTTCTGAAACTTCGGCTTAAGTAAACCGGTTTGTCGTTGACAGTACTGTGTCGGCTTGTCGAGGAGCTGTGGGCGACGCCATCGCCACCGGTATGGAAACCAGACTGTGGGCACGGCTACTTTCTCTCTGGCGGTCTCAGGGAGTCTGTGTTCACGTAAACGTCTGTAAAAGGCGAAGAAAGGTCCTGTTATATTATTATGGTAGTTATTATTATACATTGAGAAGTTTCTAATTTGGAAGATTTCATTAGTTGCCTGGCTCCTATAACAAGCATGCATTTTTTTTTTTTCTTGCACATGTAAAACAAAGTTTGTTAAAAAAAACCCGCTTACGACCTAAATGGGACTTACACATTACTGGAGAAATGTGGATGTACTTACTACAGGTATACCTCTGCCTTACCCTTCGGGGAAATAAAATAAAAAAGCCTCTTTATTTCATGCAAACATACCTCTTCTTTTTTTCTTTTTTTACATAGTTTGATAATAATAAGTTAATTTTGCAAGTAAAAATGCTTCCATAAAGATTTTAATATTAGTAATAGTAATAGATATAATTTACTCATTAGGATTCGTATTATAATAATCAATAAATAATTCCACTATTAACAATACAATTAACATTACACTTACCAATAAATAATTTTTAGTTTCTAAATAATAAAATAACAAATTAAATTAAGTTGCATGAACCCCTCTATAGGTAAAGGCCTCCTCAAGAGCCTTCCATTCGTCTCTATTTGATGCGGTGAAAATCCAATTTTTACCGGCGACTGCCTCTAATTCGTCTTTCCATCGTGCCTTTGGTCTACCTCTGCGCCTGTAACCGGTGGGCCCTCTCCATGCTGTGACTGTTCTAGTCCACCTATCGTCGTTGTATCTGGAAATATGTCCAGCCCATTTCCACTTTAGGCTTTCAGCGAAGGAGGAAATACAAGCGTGATTATATGTTATTTTAGTTTAAAAAAATCGAAAAACTCGACTGCATAAAAAGCAAACTAAAATAAAAAAGGTATAAATTAGGCATAACATAAATAAATCATGCTATTCAAGTATAACCAGCAGTTGAATTGAAGGTGTCATGTAAGAAACGTTTAGTATGGGGAATTTTAAAAGTTGCATTTTTCATACTAACATTTTCTTAATTTATACCTATAACAACTATGAACACTAATGTTTTAAAACTTTTATGCACTAATGTTTAAAAACGAAGTTATCGTATGCCACTTAGATCAAGCGACAAAAATAAGTTTAGGCTAAGTTAAAAAAAAATAGTGGTCATTTCTGCTAACGAAATGAGGAGTCATTTTGAATGTATTTTTTTAATGTTTAGAAAACTATAAGTAATAAGTTTTTTTTACTATTGGTAGTTGTCTATGATGGTCATTATTCGATATAATACCAAGCAATTGATGAATAAATCATAGAAGTGACGAGGTTCTCTATTTGTGAGAAAAAAACGCCAATTTCATAGGTACCCAATATGTAGCCATCTAGCCGATGCTTCGAGGGTACTTCAAGAATTCCACCTTGTCCTCACACAATCGGATAAAACGAAAATATTTGATAACGAAATCGATATTTTCCTAAGAATCTAAAAGCCTGCTGCGGCCTGTCCTTCATTTCACCTTTTACAAATGCCATGGTACATTGCGGGATGTCCGTCCTTTTCCCAATCAATTTTATCAAATGCGTCACACAAGTTATCGGTATTGTTATTCGGCACTTCCGAAGATATCGATTACTGATAGATACAGAGTTCTGGAAAGCGGAATAGTATCTGATTATATTGAAGTTTGCGATTCATAGGAAAGAGTAATGTGAAATGTTACGTGGAGTCAATTGGTCTACCAGGTTCTCGGTAACGGTTGAGGAAAAGTAACAGAGAATGTTCTTTTTGTCCTGCGTACATAACACAACCTGTAATCTCCGAAGGGTTATGCAGAAGGTTGTACCAGTACACTTACAATTCGGGGCGACCGATCCTATTGCCATCCAGGGCTCCTCCTGAGAAATTCCTGAATTCCTGGAAAAACCCAATAAAACTTTTCCCGACCCGAGAATCGAATCCAGGTCAGGCAGCTCAGCAGTAGCGATCGCGATGCGGCAGTTTTTTCCTTCTTATTTCATAGAAAACCAGCTTTTGTCTTGTCGACTTAGTCTGGAGTGTATTTTGTATTTCGTCATTTTTATCCAGGATGAAAAGTAGCCTATGTCCATCTCCAGGTCTCAGAACTCCAAGGCTAGGTGGCCTATCAAAAATGTGATCGGTTCAGTGGTTTAGGCCTGAAAGCGTAACAGACAGACAGACAGAGTTAATTTCGCATTTATAATATTAAATATGGATGAAAGATGTGTTTCAGTATTTGGAGCGGTCTAAATGCTCATGTGGTGATGGCCTCTGATTCTTGGGTTATACTATAAATAGGTGGCATAGTATGTAGTATTCGCTTGCCATCCATAGTGAGTGTTAAGCAGCTCTGAGGGCCTAGGCAAGTGACAATCGCTTCGAAAGCTTTTCGTATTTCTACAACGACTTTCAACAGAATTGACTAGGGCCTCAGTTTAGTTAAATTATGTTTAACAGGTGCTGAAATCACATTGCCCTAACCCTAACATTGTAAAAATCGTGTTCAAAATGCTACTCTTATCTTCGAAAACATTCCAAAATCTTTCTGCAACGATCGTACGATCGGTTGCTGGTAGTGATATCAGATAAGCTGTGTTATCAGCTATGTAGGCTTAGGCAGCAAAATTCATATGTTAGCTGATAACGGCATGCTGCGATCGTAATCAAGCTTTGATGATTATCGGATTATCTTCTTGTGATTTTTTTTTTTGGTGCTAAGGATCTGTTTAGCTGCGTCCATTTTTACGCCAACAAATATCCTAACAAAGTGACCAACATGTTACGCATAGAATCCTAGGGTCTAGTGGGGCGCACTGTGAGAGGGTCGAGGTTCATGTGACAAACTGAGGTAGTATTAGTATAAACAAAAGTTCAAGGGATACACCACTAAACTATTTCCAACAGTTGGAACACCAGGGCCCTGTTTATCAAAAGTTACAAGTCTACTAGTTAACAAGTTACCTAGAATGTTAATTTATGTTAAATTCATATCTCATCTCCTTATTCATAATCAGCCTTAATGTTCCCACATCTGGGACACGGGCTTCACGGTATCTCTCTCTTTTGACCACATTAAAAAAAACGAATTTAAACATTTATTGCGGTTCTAAGCACGACACTTGTAAACTTGTAAGACGGAATAGAGAGTCGCCGGACACTCAGGATTTGTTATGATTGTCTACAAGTTGTAACTTATAAATAATTTTTTGATAGACAAAATCACGAATAATAGTGTCAAAATATAAGTACTTGTGAACTAACTAATGAAATTAGGTAATACAAGACTTGTAAGTTTTGATAAACAGGGCACTTGCAAGTCAGAAATTACAGTGGTGGGTGACTCACCAGAAAAGCGGAGCAATGCAACAATGACAATAATGTTACTGGAACTCACCGTAAGTTCAAGTGAAATTATTGTCGTGGAACTCGCAACGTAATTAATCAGAGCATCATTCTCTTGCCTATATTCCAATTTATTTGTGGTCTTTTTCTACTATACTTTTCTATTAAAATCGTCATCTCGGTAGTCACTCCCTTTCTAGCCATTTCATCTGTCTGTCATACAGTTCGTTCATAGTTTCTTTGGTCTTCCCCTACTCTTGCAGCAGCCATCCACATTCATACCTACTCAAAACTTTCCTGACGACATTTTCCTCATTCTTCCGCATCACATGCCCAATATCATAATCGATATCCAAACAGCTTTTCAGACAACCCGAGGACCTAGACAAGTGACAATCGCTTCGAAAGCGTTTCGTATTTCTACAACGACTTTCAACAGGATTAACATAAGCTTTTCGATAGCATAAGTCAGTTCTATACATTTTTGACTTTTCCATCATCGTTATCGCTGATAGAATGTCACTTTCTCTAGGGCCTCTGGTGCCACATTCAGATTTTCTCTTTAAAAAAAACTTAAATTAAAAAACAATATTATTACAATAGATTCATATGAAGCAAAGGACAGAAAAGAGCTAGAAGAGGAACAAAGAAAGATGCTTTCATGAAGATTTTTGTTGTGTTTATCAAAATATCTAGCGTGTCGCCATCTAGTGGTAGAAATGTGTACTTGTGTTTTAAATTAATACAGTCCTTCTGTTGTTTTTTTACGTTGCTGTTTCATTGTAGGTTATGGGCCCAGCACGCTTCCACTTCCTCAAAGACTTGGGAGAAGTTAAACAATTTCTAGGAGTGTGAGTGTAGATAAAGCTAAGGGAGTTATTACATAAGTCAGGAAAGTTAAGTAATAATTTTGAACATGAAACAGTTTCTTATGATTTCATTCAAGTTTTATAGGAGTTTGCTCGTAAGCTCATGCTTACGAGCAAACTCCGATAAAACTGTAGGTTTTAAAGTTCTCAGTGCGGTATCCGTATTGAGATTATTTGAGATAAGTGATTGTTGCGTTTTCTTCTAGGAAGGCAAGGCATACTTGGAAAAACCTTGGCACTTGCGACCGAAATACCTACGAAAGTGGTTTTTCAACGGGGACAACAGTTTGCCCTTTTGTGGTTTCGTTTTCGATTTGTTTTTACCTACAGAGTTTCCTTAATCTACCCGTCGTGGAATTCGTCGGTCAAAATCAATCTGCCTAGTTTTTCCAACAGTATTGGGATCGGCTTACAGTCTAACCGGATGCAGCTGGATACCAGTATTTTACATGGAGCGACTGCCTATCTGACCTCCACAACCCAGTAACTGGGTAATACGATACCCTTAGTAAGACTGGTTGTCAGACTTTCGGGCTTTCTTCTGACGACCCGTAACGACTGTCAAAGATCCACGAATGACAGCCGGGACCAACAACGGCTTAACGTGCTTTCCAAGGCATGGAGGAGTGTCGATATGTAAAGATGGTCACCAATCCACGGACCAACCCCGGCAAGCGTAGCTTAACCTGATGGATCGACCCGTGCGGCTGTTATTACTTAGCCACGAGCTACACTAGGCTAGGTACTGAATTTAAATAATTAATTAATGCTTCTGACCTATATTTCTACAGCTTCTTGGAGTAAAACTATAAATCTGAATGAAACACTTAGTGTACACTTGCTCCGAACGTTTTGACATTAACGCTACTTGTAATTTATAATCTGTGAGTCAGGTCTTAGTCTGAGCTCAGGATTCGATTATAGTCGATGATCTAACCAACAATTTGAGGGCAAAGTTGAACACTACCTCATCGGTTTTGTGGTCACAAAATTGGATAGGATTCTTCGCTGTTTTCCTCATGTTTCCACTCATCAGAAGGTCACACCTTGAACAAGTTTTATACCAAACTGCTGAAGCCCACGGCTTCGCACGCGTGGATGTCGGCTATTATATACTAACCTTCCTCGAGAACCACTCTATCCATTGGTGAAAACAGCATGAAAATTGATGCCGTAGTTTTTGACTTTCTCGCGAAAAGACAGACAGAGAGACGCGGCGGAGGACTTTGTTTTATAATATTTAGTGATTAGTGGTGGTGAGCAATGGTGGCCCAGTGGTAACGGCTCCGACTTACGAGTTGTAGGTCGTGGGCTTGAACCCAAGCAGGCGTTTTGGTTTGTGTAAATAGTTTCATCACCACTGCTCTCGAAACGGTGAAGGAAAACATCGTGAGGAAACCGGCATGTCCTAGAACCAACAATTCGAAGACATGTGACATCTACCAACTCGCACTGGGCTCGCGTGGTGGATTACAGCTCATTCCCTCGCGAAGTGAGGAGGCCTGTGACCCAGCAGTGGGAATATTACAGGCTGATTATATACTATGCATTGTGCTAGGTGTGAAAGGCTATTTATTTCACTTAGCTGTCCGTCCGTATGTGCCTTCTGAGAAAAAGAAAACTTAAAAGACTGCAGATTGGAACATTCGAATAGCATCTTTTACATCTTAGTTTTTGGCAAAGTCATGGTTGTTATAAAGACATCATACCTCTGCCCACCCTTCAGGGAATTAGTCGTAATATCTATTAGTGTTGATTACTACAAACCTATTTTCACTATATTATTCACATTTTCGTAAATATCCATGCGCCAATAGCGACGGTGTTTTGGCACTCGCCAGCGATGTCACATCCGCGCTACAATCGTTCAATCGGAACTAAAAACGTACGATTTTTTTTATCTAGTTCAAAGGAAATCTATTTTAATTCTGATATGATGTATTCTTGATGCTTTGAGCTTTTGCCTGTTGTGGTTTGCAAGAAAATCTAGTGACTATCATGAATTCACGATGCTTGAGTTGTGAATCGTTTTCGTTACCAGTCGCTGTCATCGTGTCATCTACATCGACATCGTGAGCCCTCGTACCCACGGGCGATTTTCAACGCCCTAGATTTTCAACCCTTGGTGCCGAGCATTGAAAACACACAGTGTATTTTTTTGACGCGCTGGGGATGCTCTTGATTGCCCTTTGAGTGCCTGGGGCTGAGAGTCAAGTCAATAGATTTTTCTGCGAATCATAATTATATGCATGAACTCGGTTTAAAATATGCAACATCATTGAGTGGGTCTAATCGATCGAAGAAGATAAACACCTATAAAAAATGGCTCTTTATTATACAATATATTAAAGTCTGTCAGTTCACATGGATTTAATTCATGTTTAAATAGGATTTTTTTTCTTGAAATCTTCGATAATGTAAACGTGAAAATCTTTTTTTTTTTTCTTAGCAATCTATTGAGTGAAATGATTCTGATCATGTAAGTACCGGGTATGTAACACGATAGACACGTGTCACTTGTGAGCCCTACATGTGTCTCAAGATACTGCGTTTGTTGCATAATAACGATACAAAACTATGCAATAGAAGACTTGTTCTGTGCAAACCGAACTTGTATGTAATTAGTATGAAAACGCTACTTACAAACCGCTTGTATCCTATAATGTTTGATCAAACTTTTGCAAACCAGTATTTGAACTAGAGACCTGCATTACTGACATTCAAAATTGAACCTTAAATCTTGTATCTAAGTTTGAAAGTTCTATAATTTTGCTGACTTCGGAAATGACCCCATTCCGGGTAGTCGGTCCGCATTGCACAATCTCTTGTTCTTATGACAGCCTTGATTTGAGAGAAATTATACTCATATGGTTCTTAAGTTGTGTTTCATAAGGTGCACAATCGCATACCCGGTTAGATATGGCGAATTATTTTTTTAATCGAAGAATTATGGCCATTTATCAATCGTTTTGCTTCCGATTAGAATTTGAGGGTTATGTAATTTAACTTAATATTTGTGCAATTTGTAGAAACCTATTTGGAATACAGGATACACAATGTTGCCATAAAAAAATTAAGAATGTAATTAAGATGTTTTGTGAAATCGACTTTTAAGTAAATAGAAATCTTGCATCACTATTATGCAATAGAGCTTTCACGAATGATTCGGGGATCGGGGATCTGAGGGCATAAACAAAATTTCCTAGAACAACATCTGTCACAAAAACGAACGGGAACTCTATGACATAATACCTACTATAAATTAATTTAAAACGACTCTCAAAGATTTTACGATTATTTTTATTTATGTTTTTCACGTCACTGAGTTGATCTTATATTCTCATCAATAATTTCTTCGTGACTTTTATAATTTAATTTGTAAAATGATTGATGGGCAAAATAAATAAAATTATGGTAATTTTTATTCAGAAGACTAATGAACTTATAATTTAATTAGGTTCGTTAAATGTAGAACTTTTAGGGTGTGTGTTCTATTTTAACATGAGAACAGTACAAGGGAGTGTCACCTGCCATGTACAAAGTGCGTTCACACGTAGGTAACATAGTAACTATGTAAAACAAAGTATATAATTATGGGCTCAGCTCTTCGGTTGGACCTTAATTGAACCACTGTGCAGCTATTCCATATTGTACATTGTCATAGAACTATGTTAATGATCAGAAAGTATCTGTAGACATTCCTGAAGTTACTAACAATGATTAAGTTGAATAATTGATGGATTTGGCATCCCTATTTGCAATCGCTGAAAGAATAACGTGAAAATAATAATCCTCATCGTATTGAGGGATAGGAACGACTTCTTGACAGCTTAGTATTCGAATATTTTAATATTCCAAACTTATTTTAAAGAAAGGGCTTGTCCTGGTTTAAAATTATGTACCTACATTTTTCAAATCCAAAAAAGGGGTCATAGGCCCTGCACAAAGTGACATTCTATCTGCGATAACGATAATTGAAAAGGCAAAAATGTATAAGAAGGACCTCAGACCAAATAAAATTGGTCTGAGGGACTGACTGCTATCGAAAAGCTTAGGTGACTGACTGCTATCGAAAAGCGCATGTCAATCTTGTTGAAAGTCGTTGTAGAAATACGAAACGCTTTCGAAGCGATTGTCAATTGTTTAGGCCCTCAGGTTTCGTCGGAACCATCACAAAACCTCCGGTTGAACTATTTTTGAACTTGATAATTTAACACATTATTTGAGTTCACAAAAAGAGTTTCATTAGAGTGTTCAATATTGTATTTTTAGCAAAATGGGATTTATTTCAGGTTCATTGACATGCCATGCCATTTCAAAACAAAGGCGAAAATCAAAAGGCAAGAAGGACACAGTTTTTCCCATCAACGATAGGTACTAAATATTAAACGTAATACATATTGACAGAATTGTCGAAGGCGACGTTTGTCCTGCTGAAACTGGGCCAAGGCGCAGCGGCCATCGGCACACGGTCAGGCCAAGCCTACAAAATTATCTGCCAGACGCTGGGAAAATACCAGCGGCCATGTCTGCTTCGTAAAAAGTAGTTCATGATTATGATTACAGTTTTTATTGGGATTTAAATATTGTTTTTTTTAAGAGGGAGATATTTTATTAAGTTTTATTGGTGTTAATGAATTTGTTCTGGCCACCCACTAAAGTTTACTTTAAATTAAATATTACTTATTACCACTATATTTTATAAAATATGCTAGTAGGTATAGTATAAAACGGATTATAAGGGGAACAGAAAGATGGAAAACAGCTTCCCTATAAACAGACTTTAGTTGATAATCGATCAACTAAAGTCGGTTTTTTAATCTCGTACACTAAATTGACAGGTGCAAATGTCAAACTCCGAATTGAAAAAAACAAACATCAATCACTTGAAATGTCAAATTAGTCAACGAGATTAAAAAACAAACTTTAATAAATTGCCAATCGTGTTGAATGCTGCAATATTGCCTAAAACATATTGATCAGGAAGCATGTACGTTTTATTTCGTGTTACTTCATTTTGTACATACGTGTTATATAGGTACTCTAAGGTACAGTCACGGACTTTAATTGATGAGCCACCTGGCACTGTTCGTATTTTAGCCGTGTAATGCAAATCGGGTGTATTCGGTTTCCGACACGCAAAGTCATGTCTTCGTATTAGAAGAAGAAAATTATATTTCATATCTTTACCGGTTGGCTAACCTGAGAGCCAGAACTACAAACTTGACAGCAGAGTGACTGCCCAAAGTCAACCAATTGCAGGTCTAGCAGTAGTAACCTAGCAACGATAAACAATCGTTGCTAGGTTTCTCTTGCGATAGTAACGTTAGCGTACGCAGAAATAATAATAGTCATTTCGACAAGTTCGAAAGTAACGTCTCTGACATTGATATTTCAACTGTCACTGTCTTCAGTTAAGTTTTCAGAAATAACGAGTTAATGAGCTATGATTTAAAGGAGGTCGGTATCAAATAGATTTGACAATCTTAATGCAACATTGTATTTATTTTTAATTTTTTATCATTGAGAACTTATTAGTCAACCTCTATGGATAAGAATATTTCTGATTAAAAGTAATTTATTTGTCATTTTGTTTACGAGCGTTCGATTTGAGTTCGTGTTTAATCGTGTAATCTCGTGAATGTATGAAACTGCAAAATTGAAAAGTTTGAAGGTGGGTCATCAATTAAAGTCCGTGACTGTACATACCTGCTAGCGGTAAATATTAGCGTCGCTGAATACTGATTTTTTATTAGACGAGGTAAACATTTACTTAATGTCTGAATAAACATACGATTCTATATCAAACGTAAACGAAACCAATGTGTATTATCTTTTACATAATAACTCTTTGAACTTCATTGGCATTGTGTATTTTTCTGGAAACTGATTTTTTTTTAGTTCAAAAATTAAAATAAACTGGTAGTCTATGGAACATTTTCGAAAATAGAACTCCGTATCATTTTCACGTATGGTTTCCTCTGGTTTTTATATTTCTATGGGTTTCCTGAATTAAGTAGATATTTTATGTAATAGGTAATTGATTTCGTCTAATATTATCAAAAGCCGATTATGTTAAATAACGAACCTTATATTAATACAATAATACTATTAGGGTGCTCTCATTAGACATAAATCATTATTATGTTCAGATAATTTAATAACAGATAGTGTTCTGAATTCGAATACCAATGAGTCACGCTATACCTGGACAAACTTTACTACAACAGTTGCGTAACTTGATTTTGTGCCTTTCTGTCACTTTCCTATAGAAATAGGGTTTAAAATTGTTTGGCATGATGAGATAACGGTAAATGCTTATTAGGTGTCGTGTAAATTGAAATTTGTAACGTTTGACCTCATTGTGGGGGCTCCCTCGCGTATTTAGTTGATTTATAATATCCGTCGGTGCTGGCATTCGCTAATTCATAATATTGTTATCAAGATCTACGTACTTGTCATGTTTTACGAGACCACTGCAAATAATAATGGAAAATTGTTCGACAAAATAATAAGTAACTAGGTACTTGCTTAGGTATATGCTTATATTATATAAGAGCGTTGGCAGACGGGATTCAATCGGTTGCCGATTTTTTTTACGAGCCTACGAGCTAAATGAAACAGTAAAGATAAAAAATTTTTTATCAAATCATAGGTACGTCCAAAAACAGGTAGATCATGCAAAAAAAATCTGATCGATTGAGGACCAACAAAAATATGCCGAGTCAGAGCGCGCTTAGGAAAAAAAATATAGAGCATTTCTCTATGACCACATAGAGACATACTCTATCAAGCATTCAAGCAGTGGCAAAAACTTATTTAAAATTATCCAAAGCTGAGCTAGATGTAAAAATAATACTTAATTATAAAAGTAGGTCGTGATTCAAGGTGAATAAGCCCAAAATATCAGCAAGTTCACACTGTAGTAAACATATCAGACATCCATTACGTTACATAATCTTAGCATCCGTCTTAGTGCACTCAGAAACTCATTAAACATCCAATTAGCTGACGGTCATGTTGGCTTTAAAATATCCTATAGGTAGATAATAATGTATGACGGACGTTGTATGAGTGTCGCGTCGCGCCTGTCTTTGTTAGCTTTTTTCTTTCATTTTTTACACAAGTGACAATCGCTTCGTAAGCGTGTCGTATTTCTACAACGACTTTCAACAGGATTGACATAAGCTTTTCGATAGCTTATGTCAGTCCTATACATTTTTGCCTTTTCCAGCATCGTTATCGCTGATAGAATGTCACTTTGTCTAGGGCCTCAGTTACGATTAAGAATCGATCACATTATTTGAACAAGAAGCTGTGCAAAAATACAACTTACAGATAATTTAATTGTCTAGAGCCCACTTGTATGTTATCTATCACTTATCAGCTAACTATCGAAGTGAACAGCTAACTCAGGGTTTATCCAAAAATTTTCTTTGGTTTTACCCTGAGCTAGCAGCCGTTGGTCCCGGATTCGTGGATCTTTGACAGTCGCTACGTGTCGTCAGAAGTTCAAAAGTCTGACAACCAGTCTTACCAAGGGGTATCGTATTACCCAGTTAAACCTGCATCCGGTTAGACTGGAAATTGACCCCAACATAGTTGGGAAAAGGCTAGGCAGATGATAAAAAAAGGGACCACAATTTTTGTTAGAATATACAATTCCTTTTTCAAAACTTCGTAGCCAGGTCTACAAATTCCCAGTGGGCCTCGCTACGCTGCTACGACTCTACGAGCAAATTTTTTATGCTACGAAATTAGCATCATCTTGTTTAATGGTCTACGGACAAAGAATCATAAAATATTTTTTATGTTTAGGTAACAACATCAAGTTTTGTGTGCAATAAAATATTTTATTACTTATTTACCATTACGGAGCTTTGTCGTCTTTTAATACTTATTACCTTCGAACTTAGACATTATTATACTTCTCTTTATTTCTTTTTAAATACATATTTCTTACATTTTTAAATATTTTTATAAAAACATTAAAACAAAACATTTAAAAATATAAAAAACAGTAGCCCATCGGCATCAGGATCAGGGCCCAAGCTGCCGGTGGTCAGGGCTCTAGAGAGAGGAACCTCCTCACTATGCGTGCCGTGTCCAGGAGTACTTATTATTATATTATTAATACAGAAAATTTGCCATTTATACCTACTAAATTAAGGTAGTATCGTTAACATACGCGGTAGGAGGAGACATGCCCTTAAAACTTATAAGTGCATAAGTTATAAGTACCAATATGTGAAAACTGGTTTCAATGTTGTTTACTGAAATACCTTTGTACTGCAAATGATGTCTTGGTCACTCACGAAGAGTAATAAAATACATTGTAGTATCCTTGAGTTTATAACTTAATCTACTAAAAATATCCAGTTGTTCAGACGTTGAAGACTTAAGCTAGATCTTAGAAAAATACAATGTCAAATTCAAAAAATAGTTATTTGATAGGCAAGGCTGCAAAGTTGTTTTTTGGCGCGAGTACTTGCGTTGAAACCTGAGCAAGCGAAGGATTCTAGCGACTGGTTCAAATATAGAATCCTGAGCGTAACAAGTAGGTAGCAGTTTTTCATCCGGATTTCGAATGATAAACAGAATCTTTCCGAAGTTGTGAGGTGAAAATGTATTTATCAATAATCAGGTTGTACAAGAACGGATGGACGGTGACCCCCAAACTAGGCATTTGCCTGTATGGAGGTCGGATTTTTTTGTTATATGAGTAAACAGCTGAAAAAACTTTCAAAGCGCGGTGAATTCATCAACATAGGCCTTTTCCAACTGTCGACTTCCGGTCACGGTCTAACCGGATGCAGTTGAATAGCAGTATTTTACATGCTGGTTACTGGGTAAGACGATACTCCCTGGTGAGACTATTTGTTAGACATTCGGGCTTCTGACTACTCGGCACGAATGTCAAAGATCTACTAGACTATTGACAGCCGGGACGGAACGATTTGTATGAGAAATTTGTTTTTGTTTTTTTTGAAGCAATGGATTCAAACCGATTCCAATTCTGATTGATCGTGTATTACGCAATTAGGGTGCACTCAAGCCTACTCAGTTTTAATGACTTCATCGCCGACTTCAAGGCCCACTTAAATAAGAAATCCTCTCAGTCTCTCACTATTTTATATACCTACAGCCTCATCTTCAATGCAATCAACTAGATTCCACTTCCATCAATAAATGCACACATTTTTAAGTATTTTTGCATCTGAATGCGGTTTCATTAGCATAGACTCGCGTGAGAAACGTGCCTGACTTATAGATTTTATCTAGCGATGTTCTATACACACCTATCATGTATGTAAACGTGTATATAAGGGTGTATGTATGTATGTAAGGCTCGTACCGTAAATAGCTTCCTACATTGAGCACACGGTTGGGTGCGTTTTCATACAAAATTGTAGATTATTATCTGACTTATGTTTTAATGAAGGGGATATAAGTTAATTGGCTGTATTATTTAATTACTGTATAGTAGTGTTTATTTGGACTTAGCAAGATCTAGATGAGAAGTAAAAAAAAAATACAATAAGAGCAACAAGCAAACCTAGTTTGTCTAAAGTATTTTTTTTAATATGGCATGCCGTATGCAAGTAACGCCTTTGAAGAAATAAAAAAATATTATACATATTAAATATACAGGGTCAAATTTAATTGGCTAGCGAAACGCTGCAGCCGTTATGCAGCTACAAGAAAGGAACAATAGAATACATGTGTCACAACTTAGAAATAATCCTTTAAAACAAAATAACACACACTTTTTGTATGAAACGGCGCCACAGCTCGCCGCCTTCATTAATCAGTTGCAAGGATATAAATAGAAGCGTAGGTACTCGTTTAACAAAACGTTAGCATTCAAGGCGGGAGGCTGCGTTGCATCACCGCGTCTTGTTTTCACAGACAACCTCGTAGTCAACACTTCCGGATTTATACTGATGATTATATATACATACAATATGGTTACCTTACCTACACGAAGAATCCCGAGCAATTAGGACTGATTTTGATATTTTATATGTATGGAAAACCTGCCAAAAATTCAAAATTCGCAGGATAAGATTTATACTCGGTATAAAATTTTAGTAAAATTCGAAAGATAATTATGGTTAATACTAGTATTTGTTTAGACAAATACTAGTATTAACCATAATTATCTTTATCTGCAAAAGTGGCTCAGTTGTAACGACCCCAACTTACGAGTTGTAGTGTGGCTTCCCTTTGTCTGTGTGACTTTACTTTGTGTAAATTACTTCATCACCACTGCTCTCAAAACGGTGAAAGAAAACATCGCGAGAAAACCGGCATGTCCTAGAACCACAAATTCGAAGACATGTGACATCTACCAAACCGCATGAGCCCGCGTGGTGGATTGCAGCCTACTTCCTCTCGAAGAGACAACCCCGGTGTTCCAGCAATGGGAAAATTATAGGCTTTTCCTTGCACAATCTTACATTTTTACTAAGCTGTATACAGTGTGTAACAAAAACCCAGTCCGATCCGTGAGGGTGTTGTTAAGAATCATACTGAGCGTCTATTTATGGTTTTTTTTTTTTGGAAAAGAAAACAAAAATTCCCTGAGAACATGTGGCGCGGGCGGCTCTCGTTTATAATGAAATTAGGGTAAATTTGGTACTAAAAACATGAATTTCAAATTGCATTTTTTTTTCAATAATTTGTATATTTTTATTTATTATTTGCTATTTAATGTTATTGCACCTAGGTGCCCCATTCGGATCGGACAGGATTTTTTTACATATTGTATACACAATGGCCCCGGCGCGCGGCTAGCCTTCTGTATCCATAATCAAGGCGAGGATGCTCAGTTGCATCACTACCACTTGTGTTCCAAGCGAACCTCGCAGCCAGTACAATTATCTTGCTTATTTCCGGATTCAAATGGGTGTGTTACTGTGTTAGGTAGATCGTTTGTTATGTGCTTGTACAAAAGGCCTTGGATGTACTTACTTAGACTAAGATAACTTGTGCTATTCCACTTTAAACTTGTTTTTAGGATTCCGTACCTCATAAGGAAAAACGGAACCCTTATAGGATCACTCGTGTGTCTGTCTGTCCGTCTGTCACAGCCAATTTGCATGCAGTTGCCGCCTGCGGCCGGCTACGGAATAGTACCTTAACTTTTAATTTCTCAAGTCCTGTCAAGAAGTGATCATGTACATTCGGAAGTACAGTCCGGCCGGTCGTCACAATGCGTTCTTGACACCTGTCAGTTTCATACTAACGAATAAGTGTTTTGCGAATTTGATCTATATTAGGTACTACTAGAACTTAGAAGTCTAGAAACTGTCCAACTGGCAAGCGTCAGGAACGCATTCTCTCGACGGCGGGACTGTAGTGGAGTTCTCTGCAGATTAATAAGGTATTAGTAAAGAGGTGCGTTGTTTCTCGTTTCACACAATGCCAGTCTTGTCGATCACCCAGCCAGCCACATTCAAATTTCGAAACGCGCGCTAATTTGTTCAACCCCGTTCTGCCTAGACATGGTAAACAGACGATGTCTAGAATATAGATGAGCCCGACCTGCTTTGCATACAACCTCCTTTTCCGATGAATCATCCTTACAAAATCGATATACTCCGAAAAAAAAATAAAGGTTTTTCCAAGGTTGAATGGACTCTGTTAAAATCTTTTGGACTTTAAAAAATAAAAAGGCGTAAGCGTGAAATGTGACTTGAATGTTTTTGTGTTTGAATTTGAACATAAACTGCACTCGTCCCTTTTAGAGGTCTTTCAAAGTTAAATTATCTAAGTCTTGTTTAATTTAAATAATTTAAAAAACTGACTACCAGTTCTGTTATTCTGTAAAAATTTCACCGTGGAAATGTAGGTGAAGTGAGCTTGGAGTGAATTGTCACTGCCTTAGCATCAGTAGGTACCGATAACAATTACAGCTCACTCCACGCTCACTTCACCTAAGTTTTCACAATGAGATGGTTACAGAATAGCAATGCTGGTCTGGAAATCACTTCCAGCGTATCTTGTACCCCTGTTTTATTATCAATGGTCATTGCAAACAAGAAACTGCTAAGAATGCTTCAAATTCTGGTTGCGATTGCGACGCGTGTAAGCAATTATCATCTTTTGAACCTTGATTAGAGTGCTTATAATAGCTTGAACAATTTTTGTGTGTTTGCACAAAACTTAGAGCATGAGCGTGCTAATCAACGGATTCCAACGCATGGAGTGTTGATTTGTTCAGTGCGTCGAAATGAATGCAATCTGTTATGATTCGTTTAAATCGAACTAACTACCTAAGTTAGTTCTAATATAATTTTCATGAGTTTTCTATTATTTCAAAAGTAATTGTTGCCATCCTGCACCCTAATTGCATTATTTAGGTACGCAATTAGGGTGCAAGATGGCAACAATTAGGTACTTTCGTAAGTTACGTTGTTTGAATTTTCTTCTTACTTATGAAGCAATGGATTTGACATTATTATTATGCCCATTCTAAAAATAATATCGATGATTCAACGACAACAACATTGATTTACTACTTAGATAGATATCGCTATTTTTACACGAAAAAATCAAACGGGTTATCTAATAAATGAGCAAACAAATTAAAAGTATCCACTGTCCATGAAATTATCAATATTCAAACTTAGAACATTCCACGCGGAAGTCAAATGCACAACTGCGTCATTTATTTTGTGACAAAATTGGAAAATAACTATTCTGTAACCACCTCACCGTGTAAACATAAGTGAAGGGTAAGCATGGAGTCTGCTGTCATTGTCATCGATACCTACTGATGATAAGGCAGTGACAGTTCACTTTAAGCTCACTTCACCTAAGTTTTCACGGTGAGATGGTTACGGAATAGAAATGCTGATGTCTATGGTTTTACTTGAATGTTAGTTTCGGGGTCGCCCAATCAGTTTCGACCCGGAAAAGTAGCAGTTAGCATAGTTTAGTGAACCGTAAACATACATAATAATCATGAATGTGTCACAAAAAAATAAAAAAATACTATTCATAAAAATATAAATTCTTAGAACAAAAAACATGTGTTCTGCCATTAAAATCATATTTACTATGTTCATTGTACTACAGTAGGTCTTCACGTTTACCTACTACGTCGATGATTCACCGAACTTCTCAGAACGGTTAACTAGACGAGAATTCACTCTCGATCCACATCCGGTCACGTGTTTGTTCAGAATATGGCCTTCGTAGAAAAAAAGGTTTTATTGAAAAAAGAAGTGACCTCTTGTGGGAGTTGTAGGGCATTCAAATGTTTTGTAAAACCTTTTGTGAAGATTTTTTACATTGAGTGGGGTTGTTGGAAATGATTTATCATTCGGATTTTGGAGTGGCACCCACCACAAAGATTTTTGTAGAATTTCAAGCGGCGTCGTAGTTACCTACACTACCTACTAAACACTTGACGCTGATGACACAGTATAAATAAGTGACAGTATTCTATCTTTATAGCAGGGCTTGAAAACGATACCAATTCACATTAAAAGTAACGTTAAGTAACGGTATTTCCGTAGAGATACTTCGATATCGGTACAATTTGGTAGCGTTACTTAGTAGCATAACATAATAATAACGTTAACATTTTTGGTAAAAATTACCGGTATTTTTAACGTTATTGCAAAAATAGCGGTAAAAAATTATCGGTATTATTTTGTTATTTTAAGCGACGTTGCCAGCCCGCCTCAAAGGCGGCCGCGGCCGGCGTGCGCGCGCGCCCCTCTCACTCTCACACCCTGTCGGCGCTGTTGCCATTTCGTTTGTCGTCTTCATATCTCTCACCGCTCACGGCAGTCGTACGCGCTTACAGAACACGGTGGACCAACCAACCAAGTATATTCTCAAGTACAAGCACAACACAGAATAGCAATGATAAGATAATATCTATTAAACGCGCAAATAGTCGTACGGCAGTCTTAGCGTCGATGGAATCTGACATTCTTTTGCAATTGGACGAGAGCGACGGTAACAAAACTAATTATAACGATAAAATTATCGTTACCTTAGATTTTAACGTTACGTATGTTTAACGGTAAAATGTGCCAGATATAACGGTAAATAATATAACGTTATTTATTAGTTAACGATACCCGCATCAGAAGGCCGTAACGATACCATATTTTTAACGGTATTTCAAGCCCTGCTTTATAGAAAACAGCCGAAACGAAGCACTAACAAATCTCAGTGTATATCAGTACGCAACAGAATTGAGTGCGCGGCAGTTACTCACAAGCGCGGAAGGTTTATCTACCGAGCTGACGTGTGAATCCAAAACACTGTATCTCAGAAATACCTGTTTCGAGAAAAGGGCTTTTAAAACTATTTTTGGGTTTTTAGTATGTTTTAGTACAGTGTTTAGTATGTGCTCACTCCTTCTAAATACAACGAAATGAAAAAAAAAATATAGGGATATGTAACTGCTTCGAAATAATCAAATGAGCGCACACTGTAACTCGAGTTACAGTGTATTGGATTTACACGTCAGCAGCGGCCGTAGGTAATTATTAATTTCAAGGTTACTGCCGAGATTATAATACTGTTACTTTATTACACTGTGCTTATGGGAATGTCGTAGTAATGGGGAAACCCACAGCGTTATTGTGTATGGTTTGGTAAGAATAAGAATAAGATCTCGCTTCATCACGTGATTTGTACACACGTGAGAAATATAGCGCGATGTTTGAAGATTTGCACAATTTGTCAGACTGCTATTAGTCGATTGTTGCAGGACCGTTATTAGTTAAAATTAAACCTTTTGTATAACCAATAATGCAAAGCAAAGACCTCATAGCTCTGCACAGTAGATCCTCCCATATGGAAGTAGCTATCACAAGTAAAATTAGCTTAGGTAGGTACGTACAAACGGCTACACATCAAGCTTAAACTGGAAATGTATCCAGTTTATGCTGATCTCGCATTGTTTATGATTTCCGTACAATACGAGGTCAGCTTATACTGGAAATTTATAGCTTGATGTGTAGCCGTGTGTATGAAATCTGTCAAAGTCTGTCAAGTCCAAGTCTGGCAATAAAAAAAAGCTGCCATTGGTAAGAAAACTAATCGTTTTTGTTTAGGAAGATTCTCCAAGGATCTTCTGACTCTGGTGAGCTTCAACGTATTTTTTTATTTTCAGTTAAGTACTTAAGTATTTTCATTAATTGAAAATTCCTCAGGATGAAGATCGGTAAAGAACTGCTGCCTCTGGTAGAAACCGGAATACAGCATGTAACAAAAGCCCTGTCCGATCCGAAAGGGGCACTTAAGTACCGCAATAACAATACCAGAAAAAAAATAAAAAAATATCTTTTTTTTATTGAAAATACAAAAGTTATTGCACTTGAAATTCACACAAATTACCCCAATTTCATTATAAATTAGCAAACTTTCTGCAGAGGTCATCATATTTTTTATGACTTATAGACACTCGCTAGACACGGTCGCCCGCAGTTCATTTAACAATCCGGTAAAATTCCGATTGAAAAAAAAGCGGCAATTTTTTTTTTTTTTTTAAACCACATGACTTTGATACTGGGTTTTTGTTACACGCTGTATATCCCAGTATACACGGCTACACATCAAGCTATACATACATCTCTAGTATAAGCTGACCTCGCATCGTACGGAAATCCTATACAATGCGAAATCAGCATAAACTAGAAATGCTTGATGTTGCTGTGTGTTCCTAGCTGTGTGTACCTACCTACTCAACTGAACTTATTTTTCTTTATCCACACTTGTGAGTTCTGTTCGAGTAAATTCCACAGAGCAAAAGATATGAGTAATTGACGATAACGACGCAACAATCTGTAAAATTGTTTACTTTTTTATCATAAATACACTGTATCGTACCACCTGAGACGCACACTAAAATACATCTATATATCTAAGTATACATATTATAAATTAGAGTCGCTTTTCGTGTCCGTCTGTGTGACCGCATAGTTATTTTAAACTGCGTAACGGATTTTGATGCAGTTTCACTATCATTTAGGGGATTTATTCCGGAAGGTTTATGTGTATAATACTTAGATTAATTATTAACTTACTTATATAAGGAAATATGGTTATATTGTCAAGCCGTAAAAACAGTATCAAGCATGCATGGGGCGAGTCGATAGTAAAAATAAATAGGTATCTATTGCGGCGACAAGCATTACTATAAAAACCGTTTTAATCTTCATAAGGAATTACAGACTGATAAAAGTGATAACTGTTAAATAAATAGAAAAATAACACGAAAAAATGAGTTCCGGTTTGAAGTTCCATCTCTACGATTTTGATATAACTTGCTGACCCGACAGACTTTGTCCTGTCCGACCTGTTCCAGTAGTTCATACAAATTCGAATACCACGTCCAGCCGGTCAATTCTGTAAACACCTCACCATGAAAACTTAAGTGAAGTGAGCGTGGAGTGAGCTGTCATTGTCATCAATACTTACGGCAGTGACAGTTCACTTCAAGCTCACTTCACGTTAAGTAAGCTAAGTTTTCACGGTGAGGTGGTTACAGAATAGCAACGCTGCTGTGTAAATAACAGTGACAGGAACTTATTATAACATCATCCACATGAAGGCTAAAAATACGTATACGTATTAGTTGAAGCTAACTCAAAAACTACCCAAGCAAAGTTAGCCACGAGGCAAACTTCCTCTACCAAAGGAAAAAGAATTTTTAAAATCCGTCCTTTATTGACGAAAATATCGAAAGACATAGAAAAAAAACATACCGTATGAACATAGAACCTTTTTGGAAGTCGGTTATAATAGACAGGAGGACGGGAATTCTGGTGTACCTACTATGTACCTTTTTTTTTTGAGGGTGGGAAATCCTCATATGACTTCTCCCGCTCTGCATCCACCCGTGTTCCTTCAGTTGCCTGCTGCCAAGTGTCCTGGTATCTCTTTCGAACTGCAACCCTGGCAGGCACCTACTGTATACCTGACTAGTTCACATCACTTGGTCCTGCTCCTTCCTAGCCGCGTTTTTAAGGATATTTCTAGCGGGGGATCCATCCCACGCTGCGTTCATAATATTGCCATTGTTCTCTATAATTCTAGATTCCATAGGTACCATTCATCAATAGAACTATGCCTATTCCATTTAATTAGATCTCAGAAGATGCTGTAAATGACATACAACTAATGATTTTCCTTACATTCCCATACCAATATGGACATAATTATAACGAACAACATAATATTGGCATTTACAACACTACTGCTTATACAAGGCTTCCGCAGACATGCGCGACGCGACTTTAGTAGAACAATTTCTATGTACACGTCATGGAAATTGTTCTACCAGAACTGACGCACGGTCGCATCGCGCCTGTCTGCGCGAGTCTTAAAGCCGTATACACACCTGCGTATTCCATTCATGCAGTAGGCAACAAGTTGCCTTGTGTGGACGACAGCACTGATTGCTTACCTACTTGGTAAGTTGGTATTTACAAATCGTTCATTATAACTTGATCCGTGTCGCGATTCGTAGCGCTGAATTTTGCAGGCTTAGTTTCAATAATAATAGAGTTCGAAATGACGACTGACAGAACAGCCGATCTATTCTTTAAAATTCTCACCGTGAAAACGTAGGTGAAGTAAGTGAGCTGTCAATTATATCAGTCTGCCAATGCAAAATCTCACCGTGAAAACTTAGGTGAAGTGAGCTGTCATTGTCATCGATACCTACTGATACCAAGACAGTGACAGTTTACTTCAAGCTCACTTCACCTATGTTTACACTGTGAGATGGTTACAGAATAGCAATGCTTTCCAACAATAGTGTCAATCCCTAGCATCGTGGAATGACAGCCCATTTGAATCTCACTTCACCTAGATTTTCTCGGTGAGGTGAGATGTTTACAGAATGGATCGGGTGGTATTCTAAATTGAATACTTTCCCATAAAGGAAACAAAAATAACAGTGCGCAAACTTAAACGTGACTTTACTCATCATTATGAACAACTTTTACTGTGAGACCAAAACTGAAATCGCGAAAATAAATCAGCTGTTACCTACATTTTGACGAGTTATACGAACATAAATGTATACAAAATTTGCCAAATTTATTATGTACTAACACACTAGTGTTAGTACATAATTGCATACACATCTTATACACTAGTATAAGATGTGTATGTAATTAGTAATTACAAATTAATTGGATTTTATAATCTATAAAATAAATGATTTGATTTGATAATATCAAACGTTTAAACGAAATAAACGTTTTATCTATCTTTCTATAATATGCAGTGAATTGAAAAACCAGCGTTCCGCCCTTTACCTTCACTGAACGCTTAGCACTTGTCCTTATTCATAATTATCCTACTAGAACAATCGTGAGAAATGATTAAATACCTTCATTAGGTACTGTAGAAAATATTAGTAAGGTTAGAAGTCAGTAGGTATACTCGTAGGTACTGTACTGTATCTAGGAATTTTATTGTACTTATTCATATTTTTTGTAGAGATTATGCAACACTACAAAATCATATAAAATTTTCAAGAATATCCATCGGCTAGCTTTCCGAGTTCTAAGGAGGCTACTCAATTCAAACGTGTGAAGGAGGGTTTTCATGAAAATTCACGCCACTAGTTGGCGCCACTTTGACAAGAGGTCTTCCTTTTCGATAATGATTATAAAATATATGATGATATTCATCATTCTTTCCTCATCCAGTCACGACTACAGAAAATATAGGCGATTTGACACTTTTGACAGGTGCCCGGACCTGTCGTCCGAGTGCTGCCACCTTGTGAAAGTTATTTTAGTAAAACTTCATTCAACCGCGTTCAAGAACTGTCAGCGTCAATTTGACACTCACTGCTCTTGAACGCGGCTTAGCATTGGTGAAATTAGTTACAATTACCATAGAACTGAAATATGAAAAATTAAAAACTTTGAAAATGCGATATTTTTCAAATATATTCAATCCTAATTATTCTTAGCTTATTTAAGAGAAACAACTAAGAGTTAAATGTATTCTGTATTTCGAATGCACTTAGAAACTAATAATGCGTGCATTTTATCGTTCGCCTTCACTGATCAGCCTTATAGGTAGGTAGGTACCTACCTATGTAATGTCCTTATTCGTGATTTATCTTAGTACAATCGCGAGGACAGTTACTTTGTGATCCGTTTAAAACAAATAATACGAAAGATATTTTTCATTACTAAGTTCCTCTCAAACAGAGTAGGTACCCGCCATCTTAGACCCGTGGTCGACAAGTAGAGAATGCCTGAGTCTGCTTTTGTTCCTTACTTGTGTACACACGGCTACACATCAAGCTATACATTTCCAGTTTATGCTGGTCTCGCATTGTATAGGATTTCTGTACAATGCGAGGTCAGCATAAACTGGAAATGTATAGCTTGATGTGTAGCCGTGTGTACGCGAAGTTTAAATCTAGACTACTTAATCCTAACAAGTGAATTTGTTTCGTTTGTTTGTTACGGTTTCACGCTAAAGGCTGAACGGATTTATAATATAACAATCAGAACTGCCACTGACGATGCGATGTCGCGGAAGTGTCGAAGTTTTGTGCCAACAAAATTGAAATAAACTGTCGTGCCATCGACACGAAAAAAAAAACAACCGACTTCCAAAAAAAAAGTGAAAAATAACTTTAATTTCGGAAGTCGGTGTCTTTGGTTATCAATTTTCGTTTTTTGCCACCGACTTCCGAAATTAAAGTTATTTTTCATTTTTTTTTGGGAAGTCGGTTTTTTTTTTTTTCGTGTCGATTTATTTTTCACTTTTTAGTTGTGGTAACTACCCCACACAAATTCGTATACCGTTGTCTGCTATGTGACGGAGTCAATTAACATGTCATCAACATCGCAAAGTGGGAAAACTACGTAATTATTGAAGCTAACTCAAAAACTACGCAAGCAAAATTATTAAAATTTATATGGGACCACCTCTGAAGCATGACCTACCAAACAAAATCGATTCCTAATTGGCGGAGTAATCGGGTAACAAAAACACAAAAAAAAAAAAAAAAAAAAACATACAGACGAATTGAGAACCTCCTCCTTTTTGAAGAAGTCGGTTAAAAAAGACAGTCAGAACTCAGAAAGTCGTCTGACTTTCAGACGTCCGTTGTACTAAGGGGCGAGCCTATTGCCATCAACCAAGCACAAGTAATGGCTCCGGGTTGCAACTGAGAAATTCTGGCGATTATTATCAATTGCGGAGATTAGAGGCTTGATATGTTAACCCAGAATAGGTTAGCTATAACAGTTGCTCGGATGATGGCAATAGGCTAACTAGCGAAGTGTAGGTATAGATCTCAGACCAAATAAAAAACCATGACAGAGCGCTGGGAACAATATAATGAAGCATGCCAAAACAACACCTCCGCTCTGTGCATACACGCTCACACGCACACATTTACAATGGAACTACAATCAAACTACACCTCACGTGCACATAATATGTTTACGAAAACGGCCTCACGTCACTGTACTGGAGGTATAGGTAGTATAGGTACACCTCTGCCCAACCCTACGGGGAAACAAGGTGTGATGTTATTTGAGCATTGATGCTGTGCGACGGCTGTTAGTGTGACTAAATAAAATTATGGCTGGAATCCCCCTAAACCTACGAGTTAGTAATTCAACGAAGGCTTGAATTCCAAGCCTGTTATTCCAGTAATTTGTTACAGTTAATATTGACTTAGCTCATAAAGTAAACGTTAGTACCGGAGCAGGCCAACCAGGCAACTTTCTCAGAATTCGCAAGATTTGATAAGATTACTCGTTTCACTTGAAACGTGTCTGTTTGTTCGTCCGAGATAATGTTCTTTGTTCTTCGTGCCGGCGAATAGTTTAATGATAACTGGTGATAACGGATATCTTTGAAATTCTTCAGTTGAAAACATAACATAATCAGCCTATAATGTTCCTACCACCCGCACTGAGCCCTCGGTGGTGGATTACAGCTCGCTTCCTCTCGCCGAGAGGAGGCCTGTGTCCCAGCAGTGGGGATTATGCTTATTTATGCTCATGCTATAATGTATGTGTGTTTGTCTGTGTTAGGATTTAGACGTCCTTTCTATGATAGGGAGGGAGTGAACCGCCATCGAAATGCACCTTGTGAGATAGAAGTCACTTATCTCTTAGCATACCTAATTGTATATTGGATCTAGGACATAAATAATTATACCAGTTTCCTTACGATGCGTGCGTGATCTACTCCTTCACATTTGGAAATGCATTATAGTAAAGACTGTACTTATTTTTCAATATTATTACTTACTAGCTGTGCCCCGCGGTTTCACCCGCGTAGGTCTCGATCCCGTGGGAATATAGGGATAAAAGTTATCCTATGTCCTATTCCAGGTCATGATCTACCCGTGTGCCCATCCTCTCCTCTCTAGAGGTTCGCGTATTGTATTTTTATACTCGTGATAACTTAGAAATTAAATGTCTGAATCGAATGGATTAAAAAAAAATTTACTGCTAAATAAATACCCTTGATGATAAAACTATTTATTTGAATAAGAATTAATATTATGTTGATAAAACTCCTACGCAAATAATGCATTAATTACGAACAAATTTGTTTACCATAAAAAAGGTTATAGTGAGTCAATCTTAAAAGTTATATATATGCTGTCGCGGATTTTTTTTTAGAACCTTTAAAGAGGAACAATTCCATCATATATGATATTTACGTAACATAAACCGTTTACGCAGCGCACGCAACGAAATCTGATGTCGTAAAGGCTCTTACATACTGGCGCGATTCGCCGCGCGACGCGAATTTTAACAAAACAATTTCTGAGAAAACTTCACGACGAACAATTCGGCGGCGTCGCGTCGCGCGACGAATCGCCCCAGTATGTAACAGCCTTAACTCGTAATACGGTAATACGTAGCTGCGTAGGTGGGAGGACGGGAGCTACGAAAAACTGCGTAGCAATCACAGTAGCTACAGTTTAGGACATTAGGACACGGTAAAATCCATAATCTAAAAGATTTTATTGGATTTTTCATCAAATCTTCATCGGTTGGCACTTGATTTAAAAAATAATTATTTTCTAAATCGGTGTGACAATAGGTAGGTACAAGAAATATGCCAACGTAAACGTATAGCGCTACTAGGTTCTTTTAGCTCGTGACCACGTCCAAATCGGAACTAACGCCGCCATCTTGTTATTTGAATAGGTACATTTCTATATCGGTGTCCTGTTGATATAGAAATGTCACTTGATAAATGTGAAAAAAAAAGAAAAGAAAGAAAGTTTCTATATTTTATCTATATCTTAATATTTAACCTCCTTGAAGAAATATTACATCGTAGGTACCTATAATCAAATTAATGTTCTATTTTCAAACACGCAAAACGTCTGTTTGTGTATTTTCAATGTTCAATCAAGGATTTTCGCAGTAACCTGACAATTTTCGTGTATGCATGATTAAATTAACATTTTTCCGTTTGAAAACACTAGAAATTTATATAAGGACGACTTGTAGCTCCTTTAATTTGTCGGCTTGTGGTAAACATTATGATAGACTCATGGTAAAAAAAATATCATAAGATCACGCCTGTATTCCCCGAAGGGTTAGGCAGGGAGAGGTACTCCACATTTCACCAGTTACGTGTAATAGGGGGCGAGCCTGTTGCCATCAGCCGGGCATAGAGAAAAGGAACCACCAGTACAATGCAGCAGCAGTATTGCAGTTCTATTACATTTTAGAACTGTATTTCTGTCTATTACGGCCGTTACTTTGTAAGTAGGCAGGCAGTGATATAGGCACTGTAGGAAATCAGTATAACGTCTCAAACAGGATAATGTGAAACTAGTAAATTCCCAAGTTTAAAAAAATACCGACAAATAAATAAAACAATTTCACGTGAAATTAACGTCATTAATTGGAAAATGCCATTCGTCGTAATATTAGAAGCATTAAAGTGATTTAAATAAATGACATAATATAACCTGTTTTTTTATAACACAGTTTATCCAATACATTCGATGATTCATGAGTCATGCATGACATTGTGTACTTATAGAATATTAACATAACTTGTATGAGCCTTTTTAATAATAATGTAGTTACAAACTTACAAAACGCTCATAGTGTCGAGAGACACTATAAAAAACTTTTGAACTTTTTTTTACAGCCTCGTACAGAAAGCCCAGTATATTTTGGCATACGGTACCTACTATAGATAACTAAACACGGAATCTGTGACTAAACGTATGTGATATTCTTGTATATGCTAGCAGCGCCACCATGACCTCTCAAGATATAATGGCCACTCTAAATTCAAAAAAGCCAGCCAAAAAAAACGAACAACAAACGTTTTTTAGACAACGCAGTCACACCCACCATAGCCAAATTTAATTTTTCAGTTCTAAAAACCTTATTCTGATTGCAATAAGGTCAAAAACTCGTATTTTGTCATTTTGTTAACTTTGCCATTTGTTCCCCAATTACGTTAAACGATTTTGAGCCTTATGACTATAAATTAAAGGCAAACCGTAGGTACTTTAACAACGAAAGAACTTTTATGAAAACTTTGCCAAGCTAGATTCGAATCTATTTTAGGCTAGTTAAAGTTTATTTTGCCGTAAATATGAAATGGCTATCACATATTTTGCTTGGATTTGTCTGGCATTGGTGTCGAGGTCGATAGAGTACCTACCTACTTTGATAGATAAAATTATTGACTTTAAGTCAATGTCAAGTTTGGGTTTAGCTTGCATTGTGTTTACAGTCCTACCAACTAATCTGTGAACTGAAAGAGGACGGCACCGTCGATTCAGTGTTGCTAATTGATTGATTATACAAATTAATTCTAACATTCTAACATCAGAATGAATGAATTCATCTACATTCTAATAATGATAATAATTTTATTGTGCACTGAATGTAGACTTTGACAATCGAATGACATTTCAACATGACGGCCGTAGTTCAAATTTTCGCCATTTCACAAATAAGTTGGAAGGAGTGTACTCGTTTACACGTACAGTTTCATTGTTTTCAGATGTTTATTCAGACTAAAGATTCTATTAAAAAAAGTTGTTAAACTGATAAATTTATTTTTACGCCATTGGATCCCTGAAGCAATCAAAACAAATTAATTAGTTTACAGTATGTTAAGTAGGTACTTACACACGACTACACATCAAGCTATACATTTCCAGTATAAGCTGACCTCGCTTCGTACGGAAATCCTATACAATGCGAGATCAGCATAAATTGGAAATGTATAGCTTTATGTTTAGCTGTGTGTACCTATGATCAGTTGATAGCTTTTTAATCGACAGGACTTCCAAAACAAAACTAAGATTTTTCTTGACACAAAGTACAAAAAAGTGTTGTCTCAGCTGTATTTGCACCTTTGTGAGAGACTATTATTATGGTGGTACGGACGGAACCCTTCGTTTGCGAGTCCGACTCTTACTTGCCAATTTTTATGTTTCTATAAACATCTTGTCTTGACAACATCATGTAGTACACACAGCTACACATCAAGCTATAATTTCCAGTATAAGGGGATCTCGCATTTTATAGGATTTTCGTACAATGCGAGGTCAGCTTATACAGGAAATGTATAGCTTGATGTGTAGCTGTGTGTAGATAGGCACAAGATTTAGGTACCTGACTTATGTGTTTCTATGTTCATGTAATTTGGTGTTGTATGTATCGTTTAATTTAAAACTAACTTTAAATAAATATGTAAATCTTCGCAAAAACACGTTCACAGTCGTCACGTGTTTGTGGTTTCGCAAGTAGGTATATTTTATTATTTATTTATATTTATTAATTTATTATTCAATACTTGTTAGTTAGGTATGGGATGGCGGCGATCGCGTGATGCATTTGCCATTCATATTTACTTATCTACCATAACATAAATATCTAGGAATTTCATTCAATATATTATTTACTTACTTATAATAAATATAACTTCCAGTTGAATTAACTGGAATAGGCTGGATTAATCTAGTCTAATACTAGTCTGTGCAACAACAACAATAAGCAAAACCTGTACTTAAATCAACCTCTTATAATTACTGAGATAGAGCCCTATGACAAACAGACAACTAATAACTGCGCCCCGCGGTTTCACCCGCAAGTCTCGATCCCGTGGGAATATCGGGATAAAAATACAATAGACAGATGGACAGACATGGTGAAATTATAAACAGCAAACAGGCGCGACGCTACTTAAACAAAACAATTTTTGAGAAAACTTCACGGTAGAACATTAACCGGAGTCGCGTCTCGCGTCGCGCTAGTCTGCACGAGCCTTTAAGTTTTCGTTTTTGCAATTTGGCTACGGAACCCTAAAAATCGAACCCACGCTCTCACGCTTAAAATTCCTTCAAACGCTAGACTATGACACTGATCTAAAAATAGTTGTGAATAACAAAACAATATTTGCTGCCTCTGATAATAATTATATTATGTGAATTAATTAAGTAAACATGTCTGTTATAGTGAATACAGGTATCAGCAGTGAGTCAACGTTAGCTTTGACAAACAATACGGCTACTTCCTATCCTACCTCGTGATATACGCACGTTCGCACGAGCGTAAGAATATCGCAGCGGAATTTTATCGCGCACTGGATTTTCAACTCTTGGTGTTCAGCCGAGCGTTGGGAATCCAACTGAGCGCATCCTACCACGTCACAAAAACACACTATTGGATTTTCAACTCTCGGCGCTGAACAGTGTGTTGAAAATCCAGTGCGAGAAAAAATTATCGCCGCGGGAAAAAATCGCCAGGGTTAAAACCTTTGTTTAGCCTCTTTAGTTCCTCGGTAATTCTCGGAATTAGCCTGATAAGTTAGCCTTTGTACACCTAATCTTGGTACCGGCTGTCATTCATAGTAGAGATGGGTTTTAACAGGTTAAACACGATATCTGATATCACTGTTACTGTTACAAAAAAATAACAGATCCAAATATCTGTTATTAAATAACAGCCTGTTATTTTTGTACGGACGAAAAATACGTATTGAAATCTCAATTGAATATATTCTTTATTTTTTTTGGTTTAAAGTCGAGAATCGTATCGGAAGTTTTATCAGTGACAGCCGCGGTAACAGTCTTAAGGATCTGATATGTTTTATTGTTAGGAACAATTGTTATCTGTTATTTTTTAATATCTGTTATTCCTATCTGTTACGATAAATACGCCTCACTCCTAATTCATAGATCTTTGCCAGTCGTTACGGGTAGTCAGAAGTCCAGAAGTATCAAACAGTCTTTGCAAGTTCCTTGGTTGTGGAAATCTATGCAGTCGCGATATGTAAATAAATGTAATACTGGTTTTCAGCTGTATCTGGTTAGACTGGAAACCGACCTCAACATAGTTGTGAAAAAGCTAGATTGATTGTAATAACAAAAGTTACAAATTAAGTGCATGATAAAATGGCCAGTGTATTTATAATATTGAAAGGTTATCATTAAATAGTAAATACAGTAATTACAGTGGGCATGCTTATAACAAAACAACTAATGTTTGAACTAAATTAAAGAATACGATTTAAAAATGTTTTTTATTGCACTCAATCCAACCTCATACTGAATTTGTGCAATTTTTAAAGAAATAACGAAATTCCGATATTAATATCGGAATTCCGATATTGAGATCTAATATCGGAAATCAGTATCGGAATTTAAAACCTTCCGATATTACATGCCCTAACACCTAACCTTTGTATGGTGTCGAGATTACGGCAATCACCTGCTGTACTAGTAGAAGGAACTAGATATGACCGCGGGTTTATCCTATAATTATAAAAATAATGACGAGAAGTATAATCATCTTGAACTGCAGGTATGGATGACATAATGTATGCATAATCAGCCTATAACGTTCCCACTGCTGGGACACAGCTCTACCTTCTCTGAGAGTGACTGGGTCGTTCTAGGACATGCCGGTTTCCTCACGATGTTTTCCTTCACCGTATTGAGAGCAGTGGTGATGAAATTAAATACACAAAGTGCCTGTCTGGGTGGACCTTCCTTCCTTAGACAATTTTAACTTTTTGATACTCTACAATTCAGATCTAAATTACTATGTTGTAGGCGTTACCTAAAGGGACAAATAAATCCATCATCAAAATTAAACCAATGGCACCTATGGCTTGTCACACATTAAGTACCTAATGACGGACATGTTTGTTTTGGTTTAGCGTGCCGTAAATTCTTTAACAATAATAAACACCCTTTACTACAACTTTTAATTAAAAAAAGAAACACAATAAACACAAAGGATTTTCAACTGTAACACGCTATGTTAAGATTTAAAATTCGTTAAGGTATTCAGAATTTTTAAGCAGCGCGCGATTTGATGCATTCCAAAGAGGCGTGATGCATTCCTTGCCTTTGCTCATAAATCACTTGTGAAAAAAAAGTTGCATTCCTTTACAAGCAGAGTTAACGTAAAAGTTACATATTTCACGGTTGTGAGGTCATGACGTTTTTAGTGAATGACTTTCGTAAAAAAGTTCAATGTTAATTTCACACTCGAGTTGGGAAGATACCGAGAAATTATGAGGACTTCGTAAAAACACCTTTGTGTTTCTTTATTTATATTTCTGAATTACAAATTACAAAGGAGTAAAAAAAAAAAAAAATATAGTACCTAGGTAAGTACCTACTGTTTGTACTTCTTGCTACTGGTTTGGTAGAGCAGACTCTTGGCTCCTATCTACGAAAAAAAACGAGTAAACTAAGCCATGTTTTTAGTTTCCAAAGCACATCTACATTCATTTATTTCTAAAGGCAAACACACCATTATTTCGTAGATCTAGATCTGCACGTCCACATTTAACGTCTACCGCTCTATGCGTTTCGAATACCTCAATCAGAGCGATAGTATCAGATCAGCAGATAAGCATCGTAAATTACAGAGCAGTCACTAGGTACATGAGTCCATTACGTTTACTTGCCAATTTGCAAAATGAACAACCAAAAAGGTTACATTACCCGTAACGAACGTTCCAGTGATCAAGGGAACATGATGTAAAGTTGCCTCGGGTCAAGGCGAGTAGGCACTTCACACATGCGAGTGCGTGTAAACAGTGCTTAGCATTGAGCTTTGACGGCTTTAAATTAGGAAACAATTTGAAAAACGAACATCCTTGACATTCATTTTGTTTTCGTGTGGAATAACAACATTTTATTAATTTCTGTTTATTGACGGTTCCTAGTTTCTAGAAGTCTTGGCTGGCTCTATCACAAATTGACCCAAATAAACACGTGTTTATTTCATTTGTTTCCATTATTATGTCTCGTCCTTGACAGACTGGAATGGTTTACTTATGTTTTCCCAGAATATTGTTATTAATTAAGTATTTATTGTTATTGTTATGAAATATTCCTGCAGTAGAAATGCTCTATTCTGGAGCAGCACCTGCGCCTTTAGAGCAGTTGGCTCAATGGTGCTCATAACCAAGTCAGTCCGCCATATTTTTCCAGTTTTTATTCAGGGT
Source organism: Lithophane semibrunnea (assembly GCA_947363905.1). Classification (NCBI taxonomy): domain Eukaryota; kingdom Metazoa; phylum Arthropoda; class Insecta; order Lepidoptera; family Noctuidae; genus Lithophane; species Lithophane semibrunnea. The sequence goes on from OX376205.1 coordinate 2,268,061, forward strand.
CAATGCACAGGAAAATACTGACTTCTTTAACTACCAACCTACTGAAAAAAAACCCAACATTTTCTTAGAACTATCCTGTATAGTGTAAGGAGATCATTGACTCTGGACAAATATCCTTTACAATATCACAATTGACAACCAAATGCAAATGCATCCGTAACTTTCACCGACCACGCAACACTGTTGGGTAAACTTCACACATCCAACTTAAGGTGACCTCTCGGAATGTTCGAAAAATTATCGCTTTCTCTTCAACGCGTGGTTCAAAGAATACTGGCCACCAACAAACATGGCGTCGGCAATGGGTTTTTCCGTTCGCTGCAATAAAATGTATTTGTTATTGGCGACGTTAATCTTTGTGGTTAGTTATTGTGAGGAATACCTAAATGTTTGAGCTGATAATTTTGTGGTGACTCGCTCACTTGTCCCGATTATTATTATTATAAATGCCTATTGTCAATCAATTGTGTATTGGCTTTATATTAGCTCAAACATATTAAGGGAAAACTCGGCAAGTCGGTATTGGAATTTATATTGAACTAGCTGCTGCCCGCGGCCTTGGCGTGGATTCTTTTTCCATAATAAGCCTAATTTACTCCTTATAACAGTCATCAGCTATGGGTCAGTGAAAGTTCCGTCAAAATGTGTCGCGCCGTTTCGGAGATTAGCCGGAACAAACAGGCAGAATTTTTTTTTTTTTTTCTGTTGTAATTTACGTATTTATATAATATTTTCATACGCATTTAGCTGTTATTTTGACATGACAAACATACAGTTCAGTGTTATTATTGTCTAGCTGTTGCCCGCGACTTCGCTGCGATCCAAAATGAAAGCCGATGTCCTTCTTCAGGTCATGGTCTGTGCCAAATTTCATCCAAATCCGTAAAGCCGTTTTAGCGTGAAAGCGTAACAAACAAACAAACTCACTTTCGCATTTATAACATTTAAATAATATGGACGTTGAGGTAAATTAGACGAAAAATCTTTATTGTTTGTCATAACAATTCAATTTAAATAACATTTTCCTCTCGATATCAGTAGTACTGTACCTAATATAATATTTTAGTTCTAATTGCCTAACGTATGTACACACGGCTACACATCAAGCTATACATTTCCACAGTATAAGCTGACCTCGCATTGTACGGAAATCCTATAAAATGCGAGATCTGCTTATACTGGAAATGTATAGCTTGATGTATAGCCATGTGTACACCTAAGTATATTGTGGTTACCTATGATGACACGCCAAAAATAATTAGGATAAATGTCAAACGATTCCATGGGGGAAATATTGTTAATTAATCATTGTTTTCAGGGACTTGTTCGTGTTCGTACTAATGGCCACTTACCACACAATGTTTTGACGGTGACCTGTAAAGGGTCTTACATACTGGCGCGACTCGTCGCGCGACGCGAATTTTAACAAAAAAAAATCTGAGAAAACTTAACGGGGAGCAATGCGGCGGCGTCGCGTCGTGCGACGAATCGCCCCAGTATGAGTGTCTTCATTGGCAGCCTTGTTCCACCCACTGCTGTGTACAGGCATCCTCCCTTTTGTGCCATGCAGGCCATGCTACCCTGGTCTGTGCGAGTCTTCCCCGTGATCTTCTGTACGTCGTCCGGCCACCTAGCCATTGATTGATTGATTTTTAAAAACAAAAAGATCTTATTCTAAATGTAAACTAACAATCTGAGCAATGTTAAATAGGCTAAATCACCTCTCTTAGGTAATACGGGCTGATATCCGCAACTCCACGTCAAAGCGCGTATTTTGCGCACGGATCACCTCTCTTAAGGGGGAGTAGTTTGACAGCAAAAAATCATATTTCACCCGCGCAACCCTTACCTACCCCTCTCATTAAACACGACGAAAACAAAACACAATGCCTTCCCGCCAGCAGAAACTTTTCATCTGGCGTTTATAGAATTCGAATTTCAATCTTCTGTAGTTTATTTTGCTTATACGATACGCTAAGCTTGAATTCAGAACTATAGATCATGTTCATGTTTTGGAACTAGAAACTCAATGTTGACGTGAAAAAGTTCAAATTTAAATGTTACCAAATTTTATTTAGGACCTTGTACAATTTGTACCTAATGACGTCTTTGTGGAAAACTGTGTAACCAAGTAATAAATATAATGCTATATCGTGGATTTCTCTCTTTGGAGGATCGTGCAAAGTGATACCCAAGTAAAAAATAATATTCGTATAATGAATTTTGCACTGTATTGTGCATCGAATATGGCATGTGTCATGAAAACCTTTCCTGCGCCAAACGCGAACAATCCCCTTCGAAAACATTTGAAACATGTGAAAAAGAGGCCGAGTTCTGTACAAAAGAAATAAATGTAGGATTGTCGGCTTCACCACTAAAAGAATTGACATCTATTCATCTATGTAAATGGGTGCCAAGGTACCAAAGGGACTAATTATAACAAAGGCCCGAGGTACGCGCTCAGTACCGGCGCTGTGTTTTGGGCGCGCGCCCGACGCGTTTTAGACGCTCGTCAAACGCAACAAGATTTCCACATTTTGTTGTAACTTTTGAACCGTGTTTCTTTTAAGTTTATTACTAATACGGAGAAAATGACAAGGAAAAATAGTGAAAAAGGAACTCGCGTCCAAGCGTTAAGGGCACAGTTAGGCTTCATTTACGGAGACGCGAGGAGTCGCGCGTGGCTTTGGGCGGCGCGGCTCGCACTGAATTCAAACATATGGCGTTGTATGAGTGCGTTTACGGAGACGCGATTTTACACGCGTTTGTTTGAAATGGAGCGTTTTTTGCGGCGGAGCCCGCGAATGGCATAGCCGCGTCACACGCGGCGTTTCATCACGGCGGCGCACGTAGCAGCAATGCCCGCGGCATATTTTCTCCTAGTCTTATTTGTAAATCGCACAACGGAGATGCAAGTTGAGAGTGGCAAGTTGCGACATGTGCAGGCCTAACGGCGCCCGGCATTGGCGCTCGCTTAGACTGCAGCGCTTGATATAATTCGTTACATAGGAATTCATACAATTTTATTGAGCGCCCGAAACGCAGCGTACAAAATGCGCGTCTCGGGCGCTTGTTATAACTAGTCCTTTAGTAGAAAGTTTAGTATGGTCCCTCTTTGTAACTGTTGAAATTGTAGCTTTGAAAACATGCCAAGTTGCATTATAACTTTAGGCCTCATTTACGGAGAAGCGGGGCGTGGCGCGTCGCGTGCAGTGTGGCGTCACGCGGCGCGTCTGACGTTTTTTCTGTTTACGGTGCGGCGGCGCGTGAAGCGGCAGTTATCATCCCACGCGTTAACATAAACATATGGCAATATACGTCTTTTGTCGCGGTTTTTTTTGAGGTTATAATATATATTTTTGAAATGTGCTAATTAAAACCTTTCATTTGATACCCAACATGGTATGATTAAAAAATATTTTTTGTTGTTCATGATATGTCACCTAGAGGGCGCCATTTTCAATTTAATGTGTCTTCATATAGCCTATGACCAGCGGACGATCAAGAAGCTTCCAACGAAAGATAATATGTGGGAACAGACATAGATAAATACACAGAAACCGGTCAAAATCATAACCCTCCTTTTTGCGTCGCCGTAGTCAGGTAAAAACTAAAACCCAACTACGACAAAAAAGTCAACTAAAGAGATATAAACAAGGCATCACGGACAGACAAATTAAAAATCCGGAGTCATACGGAATCTGTTCGAGTTCGTTCGTTATACCAATAACCGAAGAATAAAGGTATTATTCTAAACAAGTTTTATTTAGGGGCGGTCAGTCGCTCCAATTGTTCGTCTAAGGGTCACCTTACAAGAAGTTTGTCAAAAAAAGTGGGAGTAAACGAATTTGGATCCTGAGTAAATCGCAATAAGATTTAATCTCCAGTGCGAACTTTCAAATGAACGTGGAATGGGCTCGTTGGCTATGTTGTAAATTTTCACCGCAATACAGAGCAATGGCGCTAGTTTTACCTACTTCTTTCTATAGTCCGTGCTACTATACCAGTCAAAAATCTGTCAAATAAAATGTATGTCATCTTGAGTTTTCAAATATCAACATTGAATTTTATATGTTTATTTAGACTCAGTATTTATTTATTTATCAATCAATAACACTTGTAATATTCGTTTTGGAAGTGGTTTTAGTGTTTTTTTCATGTTTTCTATGTCTCAGTTTCTTTTATGGAATGTGATAAATTACGAAAATATTATTTACGAAAATAAATAATATCTCAGCGCAGCTAAAAATTTGAGCGTAGTCCTCTCGTCTCAACAGAGCGACGCCGACTGATTTGTGAAACAAAAATATGCTTGAAGTTCCCGTAATGTGCGACGGAAGATGGCTTCTTCCACGAACTAAGAACGTCGTAAGTCCTACAAGCTTTGATTCGTAATAAAACCAAAAATAAAAGGAATAAAAAAAAAAGCCTACACAATTTTTTTTGCCTTGTTTTAATACATATAATCATCTAATTTTTATTATAATAGGCATTAGCATTTTAAGTACAAATCGAAAATACGTGAAAATTAGAGGTAACTTCATGATATTTTTTTATCGAGAAAATTTTAATATTTTGTGTTTCTGTTCGACAAAAAGTTTGGAAATATCATGTAGTTACTCATACTATTTTTATTTTACACCTAAGTCTTATCAATTTCATGAAAAATCAAATTGAAGACAGGCAATTTTGCTTCCTACCGGCCCTTAACATACAACATGTTTGATTGTTATTGTGACTACTAATTTATTAGATACATAGTATAAGATTGTGCTATATTGTAGGGTTTGCAGACCCACATTTTAAAATTTAAGTTACCCAGGCCCCCTGTTTTTAAATATTTTGACATTATCAATTTGTTACATTAAAAGAATTGTAGATTATTACAAAATATAAGCATAATAATTATGTCGGAAGAATCTTCTGTATGGAAGTTATACAGAATTTAATGTACCTACATGTTAGTGAGTTAGGTGACAGCAATCGCGCTGGACAGGTAACGGTAAGCTAACGAGAAATGGTGATGAGGGAGTTTGTACTTGTTACAAGTAAACGGGCTAATCTACTCTTACAAATGTGAGAGACCTACTACGATGACGTCAGAATGAAATCCTTTAGAGGTGGAAACTGGCCATTGGTCTGCTAAATATATGATGATGATCCTTGACAACCTAGGCTTACACCTTGCATCAGACCAGACGTGACACACAAATCGCCTGCATTGCACTTAACTAAGACTTTACGACCGAGCCGAGGACGTTTCTATAGTAAAATGTTAATGACTATGCGGTGACCATGGACTTGATGGACATTTCGTTATGTGCAGTTTTTACGGGCCAAGGTGATCTACATCAAAGTCGAGTACCTACCACGATCTAAGCTGGTACTGGTACTTACTAAAGATGTGGTACCTAACTTTCGAGAATAAAGATGTTAGTTGCCGTGTTTCAAAGTGAATAAACATAAACATAGTGAAAAAACATAATTGCGATAGGTAAAAGATTTGATCGCTATGACTGGTAAACCGAATAAATATCATATTACCTACACCATGTTCTTTACTCCTAGGTAACTAACATAAATGTCAAGATTCCCAAATAAGCAATAATTGTCAAAAAAAAATCATAATTTCGTATTTAGCTTTGCACATACTAAATTCAGAAAAACCAGTAAATTTACGGTCACCCTACTTCTATGACCTCTACCTGCCTCTATTTAATGACATGTGTTGTCTGTAACCAAGGAGTTACACGTGGACACGCTACATGTAAACGGGCATCTTATATCTAAGTACCTTCATAAAATTATAATTCTGAACGATCAAAACTGATAATAATTTTATTGCCAGACACATGTCGCGATTGGTCGAAAAGTCCTAAACACATGGTAGTTAGTATCCTAGTATCACATTGCTTTGATCAGCCAACGTTAGGCATTGTAATCAGCTCGTTAAAAGTTAAAAGCACTGAAGATGGCCGCTAATAAAACTCAAACTCAAAGCAAATATTTTAATTAAACCATTTACAGCAGGCGTAGCATGAGCACCGTTTTGTCGACGGAAGAGTAGACAAAAATTACGTTTCCTGCAGGCGTAGCATGGCGCTTTCTATCTCTACGAAGAATAGACATAGCTTTTTCTATACAAAGTGACAGTTCGTTTCTTCATATTTGACATCCACCGTAGAAATCTTTCTACAATCAGTCATTTTGTCTTTCATTTCTAATGATCCTTGTCTAGGTCTTTTTATATGTAGACTATTTCGGAAGAAAGTTTTCTATCCTTACTGTCAAAATCACACTGACAACCGATAAATCCTATGATAAAACAAAGAATTCTGAGTCGAATTATGTAAAAGAGTGAATTTCGTAAAAAGTGCAGTTGACTCTTTCTATTTTGTTGCCGTCTTAAATCGAACAGATAACATGTTAGGTATAACTACGATAAACGATGCCTCGAAAAGTGTTGAACCTCTCACACTTTCTATAATTAGTTAGTGACATGTAGAATAATGAATGGCGCGAACATAAGGTAAGTAGGCACGTGACAAGTGACACCTGCAGCGCATTACGTAAACTTCATTAGAATAAGTTATCCATTTCCTACTGTCACCGTGTCTAGGCACAGATGAATAGGTACAGATAGTTCACTACACATTTTAGATATGAAGCTACAACCGGCTGGCCCGCCCGTCTTGTCGGGCCAATTCAGTGAGTGTAACGTAGTCGGAATATATAAGAGTTACGTGATAGAAAGAGTGGTAACTTCTAGATGAATATAACTGTAGGTAATTAGAATTCTGCAATTGTGTCGAGTCGAGCAAGAGTCGGGTTCCGTACGCAAAGGGTAAAACGGGACCCTAAGACTCCGCTGTCTGTGTGCCTGTCTGTCAGTGTGCCTGTTCGTCTGTCACCAAACTGTATCTCATGAACCGTGATAGTTAGACAGTTGAAATTTTTACAGATGATGTATTTCCGTTGCCGCTGTAACAACAAATACTAAAAATCAGAATAAAATAAATATTTAAGGGGGCTCCCATACAACAATTATTTTGCCGTTTTAATAGATAATGGTACGGAACCCTTCGTGCGCGAGTCCGACAGGCACTTGACTGGTTTTTTATTTAAATGATTTTGCGGAGTGAACCATTCGTACATAATATAATCCTGTAATCCCCAAAGGGTTAGGCAGAGGTTTACCTACATGCATACACGGGTACACAACAAGCTATACATTTCCAGTATAAGCTGACAGGAATCCTATACAATGCGAGATCAGCTTTTACTGGAAATGTATAGCTTGATGTGTAGCCGTGCACTACTTCCACATTTCGCCAGCTATGTTTAAGTCCTATGTAATAAATACGGGCGAGCCTATTACCATCAACCCGGCACAAATCTAGACTCTGGGCTGCTACCCAGAAATTCCTGATGGAAAAACCCTATAACACGCCTGGGAATCGGACCAAGGACCTTGAAAGATTACGCAGAAGTGGATTCTTTGACGTGTAACACACAAAATTAGTAATGGCTTGTTCTGAAACCGTTGTTGGATGTTACTAAATAGAAAATCAAAACAACACATTAAACTATTGTTACAATCTTTTAGAAGCAATCACACCTTTTCTGGACTAATAAAATTCATATGTATCTCACGTTACTACTTATTTATCGTCCGTACTTCCATATGTATTAGCTGCTCCCATAACAGCTGGTTTTATGGGTGTGTTATGTACACACGGCTACACATCAAGCTATACATTTCCAGTTTTTCTGACCTCGCTTTGTACGGAAATCCTATATAATGCGAGATCAGCATAAACTGGAAATGTATAGCTTGATATGTAGCCGTGTGTACTGTTCAGCATTTATTTATAGATTTATTATGTGCTGCTGATATCTGAAGGCTGATCAAATGCGTGTATAATGAAACGATTGATTTATTGTGTTACTGCGAAAATGTAATTGTTTGATACTTTACGGGTTAGTTTATTGTTTGATTATGTGTTAAGATAAGGTTAGAGTATCTCTTAGTCAGTGGGCAGTGGGAAGGTGTAAGTCGAATCTCGTAAAGTGGGGCTACCTGTTCAGAATGGCAGCACTCAGCAGGGAATAGTAGTGATAGCCTAGTGGTGTGACCGTCAGACTGCCAAGTCATTCGCCATAATCATTTCACCTCTGACTTTTCGGATTCATGTGCTTAATGTATAATTATCACTTGCATAAAAACGGTGTTTCTGCGTGAGTTTATGTATGAAAGTAAAAAACGGTGAAAAAAAACATCGCGAGGAGACAAACATACACTAACGCGCGGGGGATATTGCGGGGTTGAGAGATATTTCTCGACGGCATGTGAAGCCAAGTCAGAGTCCCATGTGCGGTATAAAAACTCTGACACCAGTCACTAACCACACGAAAAAGAAAATAAGAGGGTGTGGATGTGGAGCTGTGTCAACTCACAAACTATGCTCCACCTCCTATCCTGCCCTCTGTGCCCCAAAAAGTGACTCTTGCGCTGCCACGATAACGTCGTGGAAGTGTATAAGTTTTGGGTCACACGAAGAAGTCAGTGGGTTATATGCATAGCGCTTCTGTGAACTCTTTGGAAGAAATTAATCCTGCTTCAATTCTCCCGGTTTCTCTTTCCTTGTCTTTCACTGACTGGATTGAAATCACGATAAAAGAAAAATGAAATTGAAAGTAACGAAGTTTACCAAAATTCAGGACAAAAAGAAAATTAGAAACCAGCACTCCACACTTCCAATCTGAATGAGTTTGAAGGATATTTGCTAATCAATCCATTGCTTCATACAGAGTGTTATGGGACATCGACGGACAACCTGTGTTACAATGGATTCAGTACCTATATCGACCCCTTACAGGTAAAATTCTGAACGCATCGGCAGCGTTGAAATTTTTCGTCGGTTATTTTTTTTTTAATCTGCTCTTTCCTACAAAAGTGCAATACCTGTACGCGGTCAAAATGTATAGAACAGCATTTTTTTTTTTAAACCGATGAAAAATTTCAACCCCAGAACCATGTAGGTAGGTACTGAATGTCTGAATCCATGGTAACATGTTGCGGGTCGCCGTCGATGTGGCACCCTGTAAGTTCAAAATATTTGTCTGCACAAAGCAATGAATGTTGTTGAACTGTCAAAGTGAAAGCCATTGCTACTGTTAGTACCTACGCAATTACTACTAAGCTTCGAAAAAAGGGCAGCTCTTTGATATCGTTGTCAACGCTGTCATACCCACTGTTTGGGACAATGCTAACGATTAAAACTCCATTCTCCATGATAACTAAATCTAATGTTCTGAAAAATGCCGTTTAAAGCATTGTTCAAACCTTAATAACCATAAAAATACCACTACAGCATAATACGAATTGTTTAAAATAATGAGCAGGAACAAAACCGGCAACGGGATCTTTAAAGAAAGAGAAACTCCGTTTTTTTTACTCAAAAATGTACTTTCCCCAAACCTCAATACTAAGAACGATTCCTCAAATAACGTTCAAAAACCAATGAATAAATTACTAACAAAGAGTAGGGAAGTTTTTGAAGTGGCACAGACTATAATAGGTATGCGTCGTTTATTTGGCGGGGCGGCGCCCTGGCGGCGGGAGCGTCGCGCCGTCGTGGCGCCCTACGCCTTCGCCCCTGACGCGACAGGAATTACTATTGCAACTCGACTTCTTTCTGGAATAATGAGTTTTGTGACCGTATTGTTGAAAGAAATTAAGCCCTGGATATGTCTGATATTGCACATGAAATCTCTGATAATTATATATCATGACTTCATGAGGTAGAAATTTATGCATGATGTATAATAGGTTATGATTATGACATTTCTGCTTTAAGTTGGTATGTATGGGAAAAAAAACATGGAAAAAATATAGACGCATCCATTCCAAAAACGGAATTAGGGCAGAAAACCGCATAATCCCAACACTGGCACAAGAGGATTAGGTAAACTTAGAAATGAAAGCAAGAAGATTTATAGCTACATAAAGATTTATAATATTTATTTGAATAAGAATATAACATTATATTTTATGGAATTAATAATTATAAAGATTATATTCTGAATCATATTTCGACTACCGTTGATATATTATTCTGGGGTTATGGTAGCTTAGATGGACATGTGATGATGTGACTAAGAGAGACATCAACATCATCTGCCTAGCCTTTTCCCAACTAGCAGCTGAATAGTTACGAGTATTTTACAATGAGCGACTGCCTATCTGACTTCCACAACCCAGTTACTGGGTGTAAATACTCATGCGACTAAGACAGTGATGAATATAATGTTGATGGATGGAGGGGGAGAGGAAGACTAAAGAAAATATTGATGGATTGTGCCATGTGAGAGATCAGGGGTGATATTGATAGAAAAGGTGATGGGTTTACACAGGAGAGTGGAAGAGAAAACATTTTACGTCGACCAAGGCCAGAATTAGGTCATGTCAGGGCTGCGGGAAAGTCCGAAAGGGATACTGGGGCCCTTGGCAACAGGCAACTGAAGGAAAACGGGTGAATTTTAGTCAGTAAAAGTCTGACACGCCCTCCCGCTCCGCCCAGAGCGGGAGAAGTTATTTTTTGATTTCCCACCCTCAAAAAAAAAGGCCTGAATTAGGTGTTAGCAATTTGAAAACCCAAACTGTGGGTTAAAGCAGACAATGCTCTCATTCCTGTCGAAACTATACTAGAGTAATATTATGCAGCATTGCAGCAGTATTCAAAAATCTAAACATAATAAATCTGTTCCATGCAAATGGTAGGGGAAAGTAACCCTATATACAGACGCGCCACGTATTTTATATCGCTAGTGCGGGGGTCGCTACGCAATGGATTTTAGCTTAGCGTTTCATTAGAAGTGACAGGGTTAACCGGATAACGGACAGCTAGTAATTTATGTACATAATAATCTAGTTCTTTTTTACCCGACTGCCAAGGAAGGGTTATGTTTTTCGCGCGTTCTTGTATGTTTGTTTGTAAATTTCAAAACCAATAACCTGAAATATGGTGTTACTTTTGTTTGTCCCGCCTGCGATACCAAAATTCTTTAAATAATAATGCTTGTTTATCTCTTTACAGTTATGTGTTCTTGCAGTTGGGATTTTTAGTTTTATAAATTATTTTTTTATAGTTAAGACTTTCAGTTGTTAAAAATATACCTCTTGAAATAAAACCGTTTGCTAAAGATCCATACGTATAGCTTTTAATAAAGCGATAGGTATTTTCACTTGGTTTAGCTTTCAAATCTTATCTATTTCCTAAAGATACTTTCCACTTTACTCTTGAATTTGAGTCTGTTCCTTGTACTTCCCATAATTATGCTACACGCTGTTATGTGTTCTTGCAGTTGGGATTTTTAGTTTTATAAATTATTTTTTTATAGTTAAGACTTTCAGTTGTTAAAAATATACCTCTTGAAATAAAACCGTTTGCTAAAGATCCATACGTATAGCTTTTAATAAAGCGATAGGTATTTTCACTTGGTTTAGCTTTCAAATCTTATCTATTTCCTAAAGATACTTTCCACTTTACTCTTGAATTTGAGTCTGTTCCTTGTACTTCCCATAATTATGCTACACGCTGGTTGATTTAGAATCTTCCAACTCTGAGCCAATCTTATTCTAAAGTTTTTTTAAATGGTGGAATACAAAGCAGTACACACAAGTAAAATAAAAGTCGGTGCAAACTTACTATAAGCTATTTGTATATTTTGCACTTTCAATATCATGGATTCGTGGCCCAGCTTTCTGATCTTGGGCGGATAGTTTATAACCCTCGATAGTAATAAAGTGCCCTGTGTATTCCAATCCTACCTTTAAAAGTGACATTCAACCTGGTGAAATTTAGAACAGTAGGTACTGTAGCTTGTTTCGGATTTTGCTTAAATAGATATCTGCATATGACGGGTTACATATTTTTTACTACACCTAATGCTAGGCCGGCCCAGGAAGAGATAGCGAGACGATCTAGACGCGTACCGCAAGGGTTGGATCGAGCTGGCCCTAGGAAAAGATGTTTGGAAAGATTTGGGGGAGGCCTTTGCCCAGCAGTGGGACAGTTTAGGCTAATATAAAAAAATATAAAAAAATCAATAAATATCTAAAACTGTGACACAGTGTAGGCTAATATAAAAAAATCAATAAATATCTAAAACTGAATATAGTACCTCCTTATGTTAAACCACGATATTATGATACCATTATGATTTACTAATTAACTGGGGATCCGAACCTCCTTTTCCTTGAGGGCCTCATGGCCGGGAGTAAGGAAAAAACACCGGGAGGTAATCCGCGTAGAAAACTTTTGCAAAAACAATAATAATATGACGAATATTAATAATTTTATCGCCTGAAAATGTGTTCAGTTGACCATAAATATAGCCACGAACAGGATCCAATCGCCGTGTCATTATTTTTACTACTACAATCTAAGTTCACACAATGCAATTGTCACTGGCCGAACTAAGTGAGCAATTAATATTATGTCTGAAAATAGAATTAGCTGAAAAATAGTAGGTACAAAGCTGCGCCCGCGCCGACGTCGATCCGTGACTCACGGCCTACTGGCGCCACTTGATTTATGACGGACACTTGCAGAACTAAGGGATTTAGAAGATCATTAACTTAAATAATAATTACTTATTTGTCACTTGACGGCGCTTGCTTTAGTAATTTATTACTTTTCTATATTAATAAGTTAGTAGTCGAGGATGGACTGAAGTCACAATCCATACTATCCATCCATACTAATACTATAAATTAGAAAGTAACTCTGTCTGTCTGTCTGTATGTTACCTTTTCACGCCTAAACCACTGAACGGATTTCGATAAAAGGCAAGGAGATAGATGGCATCCTGTAGAAGGCCATAGGCTACTTTTCATCGACATACCGCGCGGGCGAAGGCGCCGGCGGAAGCTAGTGATTTATATAGGTTTGGAAAAAAGGGGTTCTGTTCTTGTCTTCATACTTAGTTTCTAAATTTGTCTCTGCCTATTTCGACCTGAGGCCTTTGACAAAGTGACATTCTATCAGTGATAACGATGATGGAAAAGGAAAAAATGTATGGAACTGACATAAGCTATCGAAAAGCTTATCCTGTTGAAGCTAATCCTGTTGAAAGTCGTTGTAGAAATACGAAACGCTTTCGAAGCGATTGTCACTTGTCTATGCCCTCTGTTCAGTCCGGTTTTAGCTTTTACGCTTACTCGATTTTATATACGAATTTAATAAGTCGACTTTATTTGTGTAGGTACTCCTGAATATCTCAAGGCAGCTGCTTTAATGTCCACTGTCATCAATTTATTGGAGCGAGCAATAAAGGAAGGAGGAGTTATAATGTTGATGCTGTCGACAGAGACCCTGGCCCTCCTATTCTCAGATTTTTAATAAACAAAACCGGCCAATTGCGACTCGCAGACGAAGGGTTATACCACCGTACACGTACTTTAATACCACATATTTAAAAAAAAAACTTCAGTTTAAAAAAACACGTTTCTTGTATGGGCACCCTCTTTAATTTTTAACTTTATTTTATTTTTATTATTTTGTTGCTATAGCGGCAATAGAAACACACAATCTATTAAAGTTTCAACTGTCTAACTACAGACAGACAGACGGACGGACAGGGGTACTAATAGGGTTCCGTTTGGCACCCTTCAACCTTAAAAATGATCATCAGTTTCAAATTGCAACGTGGTTTTCCTCCAGGAAAACGTAAAATGAGGAAACAACAGAATATTAATGTGTTATTCCTTGAGAACCGCCGAGTCGTACATAGTCGGGTCACGTTTTACAAAATACCAATAACGTGATTCGATATAGGTACCTACAGTGGCACTACAAAACAATTCCTGGCTTCCTTTAATGAGTTGGCTAAGGAGCTTCGTTTCGTATGAAAAGAGTAGCAAACCGCAGGTTTTCGTGCAAAGATTACCTATCCATACTAATATTATAAATTCGAAAGTAACTGTCTCTGTTACCTTTTCACGCCTAAACCACTGAACGGATTTCAAAATTTACTAAAGATATAGATGGCACCCTTTTTTTTTTGAGATTGGGAAATCATCAAATGACTTCTCCCAGTTGAGCGGAGCGGGCGGGCGTGTCAGACTTTTACTACCTAAAACCCACCCGTGATCCTTCAGTTGCCCGTTGCCAAGGGTCCCGGTATCCCTTTCGGTCTTTCCCGCAACATAGATGGCACACTGAGGAAGGACGTAGGCTACTTTTCATCGACATACCACGCGGGTAAAGCCGTGGGAGTATACCAATTTGGTCAAACTTCCACAAATGTCTGACCTGTTTGTCCTTGCCTTTGACTAGGTAGTCAAAGGCAAGTCAAAGACAAACAGGTCAGACACTTGCCTATTCGTTTGACAACCGACAAATTGCAGGTTTTTCACTGAACTTGCCACCTCATCCTTTTTAATATGACAATGGTCATGGCATGGTCTTCTGGTCGCGTAATTCTGTTCTTATTTTCTTAGACATCTGCGACAAATGCCTTTGTCTTTCAGTCGTCATCCTAACTAATATTATAAAGGCGAAAGTGAGTTTGTTTGTTTGTTACGCTTTCACGCTAAAACGGCTAAACGGATTTGGATGAAATTTGGCACATGGGTAGACCATGACCTGGAGAACTCCTTCTCGACATCGAGGATCGACATCGAGGATCGCAGACGAAGTCGCGGGCTAGTAATATTATAAATGTGAAAGTTTACATGTTTGTTACTCAATCAAGCAAAAACGGCTCGACGGATTTAGTTAGCTTATAACCTGGATTAAAACATAGGATACTTTTATCTCGGTAGTAAGTTCCTGTCGGATACTTCCTGACCCTGACGCAGGTGGAGACGCTGGCAATCTATTAGTTATTTATATTTATCCATTCAAACAACTGCTTGACGTGAATTGATGAACAGAATTTGTCCCTCGATCTCTGTCCATCCGGGAATATAAATCCTTTCCACCTACACAGCACTTCCTCTAGAGTTGAATACGGAACAGAGCACAAAATATCGATAAATGCTAATACGATGCTACAAAATTGCGATGCACGTTACTGCGAAAGACGGTCTCTGCGAAGCCACTACACTTCGATGCCATTACCGCGATAGATCTTCACTGCGATACATATTAAGCTGTCTGACATTGCTTTTCATGAGAAGCACACACGATCAATCCCAATCTGAATCGTTTTGAACCAGATAGCAATCTGGTTCAAAACGTGGTGATTCAGAGCAGCGTCGGTCTGGGACCCAAAAAACTACCGGGATTTTTTGAGGTTCAAAATAAAATGAAGGGAAAATGGACCGGACCGGCCCACCGGGAAAAGTCCCGGTATGCCCTGGGGCCAGACCGACCCTGATTCAGAGTGAGATTGATCGTGTATTACGCAATTAGGGTGCAGATTGAAATAACTTAAAACAGATTGGAAAAGCTAACTTTTTCCCAATCTGTAATTTCACTTCAGTATGACATTTTTACAATGCAAGAAGTTTGCAAACGTAAAACAAATGCACAGAAGCTATTTGTCTTGTAATAATTGGCTGCAAAACGAATCCATATTCGACCTCCATTGTCATTTATGTATTTTCCATTATCCATTACATTAGCATTTAATCACGACCCATTTGAATTTATTTTCTATTCAGAATCAGTAACAACAGGGCACCTTGTGTTACAATGTCACACTGCAATGTCATTTGCATCGGGACCTGATATTGGAATGATCCACTGGAATCCTTGACCGAATGACCGTCATTATGTCCTATGCATTTTAGGCTTAGTCATTAGGTACACTGATTTGGAGAATCATTCGTCTGTCTTATAAAAATGGATTCTGTCATTCAGAGGCACGGCCACCGACAAAAGTCGATGAACACTTCAGGTTCTAAAACTTTGCGGGAAAGTCCGAAAGGGATACCGGGACCTTGGCAACAGGCAACTGAAAGGAACACGGGTGGGTTTTAGTCAGTAAAAGTCTGTCACTTCCGCTCCACCCAGAGCGGGAGAAGTCATTTGACGATTTCCCAAACTAAAAAAAAAAAGGTTCTAAAACTTAATTACTAAAGCAGTATTCATAAAAATCTGAACTGATAAAAAAAAGAGTATTAAACCTGCAATGTATGCAAGCATTTTGTATCAATGTATACATAATTATTTTGATGAATATATAACAGTAACAGTGTAAATTGACTTTTGTTGGTAACAGTACCTCAAGTACAGTGCTTCAAGTACTTACTTGGGCTTCAGGCGTGTGCGTGTGGAAAACTTGCTCTGTATTTTTTCTTTCTTCTCTCGCTTAAACACGAGTTGTGCGTGCAAGAAAGACAGACCGCCATTTTGTAAGGTCGGTATAATGGTATCCCTACTGTAGAATCCTGTTATTCCCGTATTTAAGCTGGTTGTATCACTACACTGGCTCATCACCACACCAAGCATCTCGTGCAGGCACGTTCCACTTTTCAACCAATTCCCGCCATTTGTGGTGAACTGACAGTTAAATTAGTGACAGCGACCTCACTGCTGACGTGCATGAGATAGTGTTTACATATCTATTAAATAGATACACTACACCTACCAACCTTGCTGATTGGCCAGTGTAGGGAGATTGCCTGCCCAGTGTGCACCGGGCTTCAACTCGACTCTTGGTCTTCATATCAGAAGCTTGTATTCACACCTCGAGACCGTTCGAATTTCGAAGTGATGTTCAAATAATAGCTCCTAAGATAAATTGGCAGTTTGAAGACTGAGGCCCCATAATTGATGCCATGAATAACGAAACAGCATGATTCAGAGTCCTGTTTTTAGTTTTAAGGTCGCTCCGCCAGTTCTAGCTCGTCTTAGCTCTTCGACGAATCGTGCATCCGAAAATAAATTGGGCCAATAAGAAGTATGGTGACAGTTGATGCCAGATGGGCACCACCGGTTTTAGACGGGTAATTTGGGCTTCAATGATGCCTGCTTGTTTTTTGCCTGTGGCTATTGTGTGTGGTTGTATCAAATTTGAAATAGTGGAACTCTCAAACGCATTATGGTTAGAAAATGTTTTCATTGTAAAACTAGGTACCAATTAAAATTGAAAAGCAATTCTGGTTCCTAGTTGTCAATGAAAAAAGAAGACAAAGATCAGATAAGGCTAATTCCCGTAAATAGAAATATTTTCAAAAAACAAAAAATATAAATACTTAAATAGAAAAATTCAATAAATTGATACTTATTGCTGATACAAAAAAAAAGTCTAAGTAAAAAATTCCTACAAATTGAAAAAAGGTTCAGGAAAAAAATAATTAAATTAAATATATAAAAAAATAATTATACAACTACACAATTATATCTCTAAGTTTAGTCCTTACTGAGGCTACGGAACCAGCAAACACATCTATTTCGCCACGAATGGAGTTGGCAAGAGAAAGCATGCGGCAAATGGGTGAAAAATTACCTATTATGATCATAGATCTATGATCAAAGTTAGAATTAAATTGTAAAATATAAATATTATTGATAATTTTCTAGCTTGGTAGATAGGTAAATCATAAAATATGATATACCCTTATTATGTCTATTTTACAATTTCATTTTATCTTTGATCATAAATCTAAGATCATAAATATGATAGTGTGATAGGTATTTTTGACAGTTTGATTTGAGACTGAGATTAGAATGGGAACGTTCAAATACCCCTTTGCCCCTCTGTGTGCAGTGCCATCTATTTCCATAAACAGGGTACAAATCCGTTCCGGAATAAAAGTGAAGTGTAGCCAAGTCTTGTAACGTCGAAGACATGTATGAGATTCAGAAAATTACTGTTCAATAACAATCTATCATGTATTGGGTATGTTAATTTTACATTTGATTGACTTGTCTATTCTTAGATGTTGTATGTCATTTTGGTCTCAGGGGCTGGGTACCAAGTACCAAGTACTAACTTTTACTTTTCAATATGGCGTTGATTGCTGGCTTCGTTTCATCCATACTTCCATACTAATATTATAAATTCGAAAGTAACTCTGTCTGTCTGTCTGTTACCTTTTCCCGCCTAAACCGCTTAACGGATTTCGATAAAATTTGGCAAGGAGATAGATGGCATCCCGGGAAAGCACATGGGCTACTTTTTATTGACATACCACGCGGGCGAAGCCGCGGGCGGAAGCTAGTGTATTACATGTATTTAATCCCTCGTACCGTTTTTTTTTGTCGTGAGTTTGAAATCCAACAGTGCATAGCTGTTGGATTGTCAATGCTCGGTTCAACAACGAGGGTTGAAAATACAATGCGCGAATTTTTTAGAGTTTCCAGCGAAGCGATTTGTGAACGTGCTCTCCGCGGGTGCGAACTGTGCGAAGCGAGCTAGCCGCGAACCCGCGACGTGTACTCCGCGTTTTCACAATAGCACTCGCTTGTCTCGCTCTCTCTTGTGCACTCAGGTGAGAGGTCAATCGCTCTCGTTCCGCAAACGCGGCAAACTCGTTGCGCATACGTGGCGTGCTCGCTACGCACATTCAGAGAACAATCGCCTCACTGAAAACACGCTCGCAAATCACCAGTGTGATATGGCCCTTAAAGCATCTGTTTTTATTAGAACATCCTCATAGCTTCCTTGTTGACTGCCTCGTTGGTGTAGCATTCATTTAAGCGCGATGATTCCTGGGATTTAACCCCACGTGGGGCAAAATGTTATTGGGATTTTCCAAAAGAGTTTCTTAGAAGCAGCCGGGAGTCTGTATAAGTGCCACTTTCATAGCAATAAGAAATAATGAAAGAAGAAATGAATGATATTTTATTTGAGACACGCACAGAAAATACAAACAATAAAGAAGTCGGTTGGAAAGGAATATTTAAAACTAACAAGAAAATGAAAACAAAAATACTCCTATAGTAATGATGCGATATTTAAAAAATAATAAAGTACTTAATACCAACTAAATAATACAAATACAAATACAAATACAAAATGTTTATTTCTTTACCAACAAGTTTACATTAGTTTGTGATAATAAGCTCGACTCTCATAACTTTTAACTTTGCTTGCGTCGTTTTTGAGTTAGCTTCAATATTACGTAATTTTTTCCCACTAAGTATATCTGCAACGGAATTCTGAAGACTGTAGCAGATAGGATCTCTTCTCCTCTGTGGAGATAGTTTATTAAGAGGGTAATATAATGATGGGATTTTTAATTTGAATTTTAATGTTAATTTTTATTTTATTTAATTTTAATATTTTGTATGTGTATTCTATTTTTGTTTTTGTTTATATGTTAATTTTAAATCGGAATGTATGGATCTAGTTATCTGAATTAATTAAATTTTAATATCTGGCCGATATTCAAGTTACTCCGTCACTGTTCAGCAAAAAATAGTGTTTTTTTTTGGAAGTCGGTTGTTTTTTTTTTTTGTAAAAAGTTTTTATTCTTTTTCTTTTTATAAGTAGGTAGGTAGGTACTCGTAACTCTCTAAGGTTACTATAGACTCGGACTTTTAAACGTATCTGGCGTAATGAGGGATACAATACTCCTCTAGCCTTTGGAAGCAATACAGATGTGATGCTATGATAAACCTAATTCCGTACTTAGCCATTTAACAGATCAATTAATAGATGATTTATTATTAGCGCATTACTCACAGATCTATATGGAGATAAAGTTATTGGATTATTTTATAAAAGAGATAATTCTTAGTCAGTTGTAGGTACTGTCTGAGTAGGTGAGGTCGTTTAGTATCTAAACAAGGCCAGGGCAACTAGCATTTAATAGTATTTAATAGATAAACATCCTTATACAATGTTATTTATTTATTAGAAACGCGTATCGTCATCGTAGGTAATCATTTATTTTGTTTTTATTCCCATTCCCAAGAGTAACGGTGGAGTTTCTTACCCATTCTTCTCCATACGAAAACTACCTTTAAGAAGGGGCGACGAGTCAATTATATTTTTATGTACATTTTTGACATTGTTATTTTATTTAAATAACAGTGACAGCAACACACACTAAGTGGAAAAAATACTTACTATTGCAGCTAACTCAAAAACTACCCAAGCAAAGTTAATAACATTTATTGGGATCAACACGCAAGCACTCTACCAAATAAAAAAATAAAAAAAAATCGGACTAAAATATCGATAAAAAGATGTAAAAAAAAAAGAATTGAGAACCTCATCCTTTTTTATAAAATGTCGGTTAAAAAGTGAAAACCCAGAGATTATTTCCATGACATACATAGTCTACTTACCATTTTAGATTTTTTTTAAATGAAATATCACCATAAATCAATAATTATGAAATAATCTGGTAGGCACCTGCTTAAATATCTGGCTGAACGAAAAAAACCTCATTTTAGAAAAACACTGGAAAATTCCGTACCTGCTCATGTTCCGCCGAGATACGATTTTTGATTCTCAAAATAAAAGCTGACGACTTTTTTTTTAAATATCCTAGTATTTATTTTCTTGAGTAAAATACACACAATGATTATACGAAATACATTTGCTAGATGTTTCCATTGGTGCGTTGCGTCACATTTATTTATTCTATGTTTTCATCAGTTTTAACGAGGTACTGGCACTTGTCCCATTACAGTGCAGACCAAATAAATTGACACGAGATTTTATTGTCAATTTTTTTTTCTACGTTGATATTAATATTGTTAAAAATGGTGAATGACTTTTGGTTGGTGGTAGGGCTTGTTCTAAGTCCGCCTGGCTACTTACCACCATCTTATTCAAGTCTCTCGACATAACAAGTGTTACCAGCATTGTTGTGTTTCGACAGTTAGAGATAAGATAGCCAGTTCCTCTGTGGTTGAGGCTTCCAGGTTCCGCTTCCAAATTTCGGCCTGATCATTACTTAACATCTGTTGAGAAGCTAGCCAATGAGCTACAAAGTTGTGGTTTAAAAAAAAATACGCTAAAGACTGGATATGGATAGATAGATAGATAAAACATTTATTCAGTACAAACATAGAAGACACAACACTAAAGCATAGTTACATAAATTCAAGTTTTAAGACAAACAAAAAAATAAAGAAGAAAACAAGTAAATACGAACATTAAAAACATAAACCCTTCCTTGGCAGTTGGGTAAAAAGAACATATATAAGATGCAGGATAAGTAGCAGAAAACCTGGAAACTCTGTTTACTGAAAAATTTTCCAGAACAAATGAAAGATAATTTAATCAAACGACAATAGACAACACGTACACTTTAAAAAAAAATGTAAATCTGGAATCTGAAAGTATCCTTTGTGCTTACACTAACTTTGACTGTACAAATTTACTGCTTTGCTGCGATTTTGCTCCTGCTGGGGAGTTTTTTGCGCGGTGAAGGGCGGGCGTTTTGGGTGACTGTCTTATGTAACGTTGACGTTGAAAAAGTGCTGATTCTCAGCCTAGTTTTAATAAATGATTGTTGATAGTACCTAACACGTCTTGTCCAAGTTTCATAATTTCCAAAAATCAAGACTGACTCATTATTTTTATAATACAGCTTGCCAGTAATTCTGCACGATCTGTACTACCGAAACGGATCTTACGCAACATTTTCCCGGGAACTGATTTCAGGAACACTTCATTCATCACTCGTTTGGCTCCATTCAGATGATTTCGTCGCGCTGCGAGATGATGCTGATTAATAGCTTTGGTAGATACAGGAGGATTCTAATTGCAGTACACTGTTTATGACGATTTTCGACTAGGGTAATGGGTAATACGGAGCTGATGTCCGCCACGTCAAAGCGCGTATTTTGCGTACTAGGATTTGTGACTAAGTGGGCGTTGGCCCTCCTGTCACTCACCTAGTCGCATATGGCATGCCGGGAGCCCTTGCGGAGGGCTTATTGTAAACGTAGGTTTTTCTTAGCGAATACAGTCGATATTATGAACTGTGAGAATAGAATCTGTTGTATATTTTAACAAGATTTATTAGTAGGTATATACTTACGTTAGTTTTAAAATACAAGCATATTTATTTGAATTGTTTTTCTCGTCAGGAAGCCCGTATTTCATAGCTAGAAAACCATTTTCACGGTTACAAATATTCACAAAAAAATTGCCACAACAAGTATTATAATCCCGAGACAGGGGTGTCTCGGGATCAGAGCTAGTTATAATACTTTTCAACAGCTACAGGTCTCAGCAACTTGGTGCCTGAAGCATAAGAAGCGTTTATCCGGAAAATTAGGTGGGATTCGAATATGCCAATAAAGGCCACTGTTAGAAATAAGTATAGGCGTTGCCTAAGTAGCGCTACTATAACACCCCGTACTCCGGCTTCCGCATGCAGTTTACCCCTGCCTCATTTTTCAGATGATCGGGACACGGCCTCGCTATAATTGCCAAGATGGATACCTATTTTTAAATTATCTTGGTAGATTAGTCATCTCATCAGTGGGGCTGGTGGCTAAGTAATAATAGACGCAGGGGTCGATCGCTCAGGGGGCCTACCACCACCGCTTACAGCAGTATTATTTTAATCTTACTTCGTGGGGGAAAGAGATGGTACTATACGTCCTGTAGAGCTTCATCTCTTTCCTACACTGAAGTAATATCAAAATAATACTAATAATACTGCCCCAAGGTAAACTACGCTTACCCCGGTTGGTTCGTGGATTTTTGACTATCTTTACATACTAAGACCCCTACGTGACTCGGAGAGCATTTCCGGCTGTCAGTTGTGGATCTTTGACAGTCGTTACGGGTCGTCGGAAGCCTGAAAGTCGGACAACCAGCCTTTGCAAGGGGTACATAGTAACCGGGTTGTGTTCAGATACCTAGGCAGTCGCTCCATGCAAAATACTGGTATTCAGCTGCATCCGGTTAGACTGGAAGCCGATCTCAACATGCTTGAGAAAAGGCTAGGCAGATGATGAAGATGATGAGATTAGTCATCTCATCAGATGCATAGATGCATGTGCTAGAATAAAGACAAGTTCCGACACGAATATTTTTAGTCGCAATGACTATTGCACCATTCGCATAATTATTGCGTTCATGCTTTAAAATATTCCACAATTAATCATTATTATTCCGAAGACCTGATAACAACGTATGAGTCACAATTAAACAGTATCGAAATATTAAAATAATAGTTAACGTTAGGCACAAGTTACGCGGCTTGACACGTTGGTAACTACGTAAGTAATGCTTAACATTATGAACTATGTCAATCTCGAAAACCCAGTTACTGGATAACATGATACCCCTTGGTAAGACTTTCGGGTAGTAGTCGATAGAATGATAGTCTTAGGATAGCCAGAAGGCTATTCCTTAAAGGCTCTTACATACTGGCGCGATTCGTCGCGCGACGCGACGCCTCCGCCGCATTGTTCGCCTTGAAGTTTTCTCAGAAATTGTTTTGTTAAAATTCGCTTCACACGGCGAATCGCGCCAGTATGTAAGAGCCTTAAAGACTGTCAGATCCACAAATGACAGCCGGGACTAACGGTATAACGTGCTTTCCGAGCCACTGATGGTCTCGTTATGTTAAGATGTTTACCCATCCATGGATCAACCGCTGCAAGCGTAGATTAACCTGATCGATCGACCCGTATGGCTGATTTTAATTAGCCACGAGCCCCTCCAAGAAATTAAAACAAAAACCAAATCAAGTACTAATAAAGAATTTAAAACAAGTCGTATTCTATTGTACACACGGCTACACATCAAGCTATACATTTCCAGTATAAGCTGGCCTCGCATTGTACGGAAATCCTATACAATGCGGGATCAGCATGAACTGGAAATGTATAGCTTGATATGGTAGCCGTGTGTATCTGTACCTTCTTGACGATCTTGGTTCGAGTTTGGAGTCCGAATCAAGATCGAAAAAAATGTTTTTTTTTTCGATCTTGATTCGGACTCCAAACTCACAAAAAACTTTTTACAAAAAAAACAACCGACTACCAAAAAAAGCACAAAAAAATGAAAAATAACTTTAATTTAATTTTAATGCTTTTTTTGGAAGTCGGTTGTTTTTTTAACCGACTTCTTCAAAAAGGAGGAGGTTCTCAATTCATCTGTATATATTTTTTTTGTATGTATTTTACGCCATTACTCCGTCAATTATGAATCGATTTTGATGATTCTTTTTTGTTTGGTGGGTCATGCTTCAGAGGTGGTTCCATATAAATTTTATTATTAAATTTTACTTGCGTAGTTTTTGAGTTAGCTTCAATAATTACGTATTTTCCCACTTTGCGTATGTAGACGATATTATTATCTTAGTTGGCTCCGTCACTGTTATGGTAGTGATAGACGAATTTATGTGGGGTATGGGGTAGGTACCACAACTAAGAAGTGAAAAATAAAAACTTTTTACAAAAAAAACAACCGACTTCCAAAAAAAGCATTAAAATTAAATTAAAGTTATTTTTCATTTTTTTGTGCTTTTTTTGGAAGTCGGTTGTTTTTTTTGTAAAAAGTTTTTATTTTTCACTTCTTAGTTGTGGTACCTACCCCATACCCCACATAAATTCGTCTATCACTACCATAACAGTGACGGAGCCAACTAAGATAATAATATCGATATTCCCACGGGATCGAGACTTACGCGGGTGAAACCGCGGGGCGCAGCTCGTATTTTTATATTGAGTCTATGAAAAGAAATGTCTTTCTCAGAGAAACGATAGGAAATCGTAAATTAAATATTTCAGTGGCGTTATTCCCGATCGATTTTGGCAATCGTACAGAATTGCCAGCCTTGAAAATTTTATGGGTAGCATTTTCATGGAAAAGAGATATGGCAATTTATGATTGTTTATTTCAACATTATTGAAGGACATAGCGTAGGTAGATCGTAAAGTGTTTTTCCGAAATCTCGGAACTTAAATAAAGTATGCCAATGACCGTCTTCCGATTGTCATAATAAAAGTAGATATAAATCAAATTAATCTGAGAAGTCGTTTAGAATTTTATTTTCTTCGTGTTTATGGAAATGGCGAAACATACCAGTGAAGTGAGTGTTCCTAGTTTCCTGTTGAAACATTCTTGGGAAGGTATATCATAAGAAGCTCTTTCTTATAAAGGGTGATAGACTCGGAAGTTCGGACTCTCTTTTCCTTTTCTCTCTTTTTAACCGACTTCTTCAAAAAGGAGGAGGTTCTCAATTCATCTGTATATATTTTTTTTGTATGTATTTTACGCCATTACTCCGTCAATTATGAATCGATTTTGATGATTCTTTTTTGTTTGGTGGGTCATGCTTCAGAGGTGGTTCCATATAAATTTTATTATTAAATTTTACTTGCGTAGTTTTTGAGTTAGCTTCAATAATTACGTATTTTCCCACTTTGCGTATGTAGACGATATTATTATCTTAGTTGGCTCCGTCACTGTTATGGTAGTGATAGACGAATTTATGTGGGGTATGGGGTAGGTACCACAACTAAGAAGTGAAAAATAAAAACTTTTTACAAAAAAAACAACCGACTTCCAAAAAAAGCATTAAAATTAAATTAAAGTTATTTTTCATTTTTTTGTGCTTTTTTTGGTAGTCGGTTGTTTTTTTTGTAAAAAGTTTTTTGTGAGTTTGGAGTCCGAATCAAGATCGAAAAAAATGTTTTTTTTTTCGATCTTGATTCGGACTCCAAACTCACAAAAAACTTTTCAAAAATGCTACCCATAAAATTTTCAAGGCTGGCAATTCTGTACGATTGCCAAAATCGATCGGGAATAACGCCACTGAAATATTTAATTTACGATTTCCTATCGTTTCTCTGAGAAAGACATTTCTTTTCATAGACTCAATATAAAAATACGAGCTGCGCCCCGCGGTTTCACCCGCGTAAGTCTCGATCCCGTGGGAATATCGGGATAAAAAGTATCCTATGTGTAAAAGTATCCAGGTTATAAACTATCTGTTTGCCAAATTACATCCAAATCCATTCAGTAGTTTTTTCGTGAAAGAGTAACAAACAAACATCCATCCATCCATACTTAAAAACTTTCGCGTTTATAATATTAGTTAGATTGTGAACGGCTGAACGGATTTGGATGAAATTTTGCACACAGGTAGACCATCTCCACCAACTCCCTTTGGCTTCGAATGTTAAGCAAAGTAACATTTTTGCCAACGAAAACTGGACCAGTCTGAGAGGGACCATGTTTTCGTCGTATTCCTCTAATATCTTATTGGGACTTTGCTCTGAAGATGATTTCATCCAACTCTTGCTTTCACATAATCTATGTTTATACCTGCTTCCAATCTCCTATGAGCATCAACATCTAGCGACAGGGAGTCTGTATCTCGCTGGCACGGATCCAAGGAGTGTTCAGTGCGACCAGCCACTGTTGCTATCTGCCAGTGCGTTGAGTCGTTGACTCATTGGAACAGTTGCTTTAGTGAAGGTCGTACTGTTTATTGCTGCTTTTGCTTGTTCGTTACTATCGGCCTGTTTAAGGGGTGGCAGTACCTACCTATGCTTGAAATGCTTTCTACTTTTATTTGACTCTGCGTCCAGCGCTCGGTCTGGCAACACGTCGTGTTCTGGTTTGCAACTGGTCAATCGTCATTCTGAGGATGCCTCGTTGAGAGGTGAAACACGTGTCGATTTCTTACAGGGTTTTTTATGACTCTTAAAGAATATTAAAGCGGAATAGGTTATACTAAATATATCTACGTCGATTGTATTTTTGAATCGATTAACTATCTTATCTACTTAGATCTTGTACCTATATTTCATTTATTGCTGATCACACATAATAGTAGGTAGGTACACACGGCTACACATCAAGCTATACATTTCTAGTATAAGCTGACCTCTCATTGTACGGAAATCCTATACCTCCAGTAGTTTTTGAGTTTATCGCGAACAGGACGACAGACAGAGGTTGCGGAGAACTTTGTTTTATAATATGTAAGGAAGATAGGCACTAAAAGAAAGCCTACTTATTAAAAATCCATCAATTCCTTCAAGAGGCAGCCCTGCATTCCATGCCATAACTTATTGTTTGTAAAGTACTATCAAGGGATCTCACTCCTGACCTTGCCGAAATGATAATGAATAAAAAGCACAACGAAACATTGTAGCCTAAAGAAACAACTTGATAACACTAATTAATGTTTTACATTAATTATATTTGTCCGAGCTATCGCTACAGACTTGTTTTACTTTCTTTGTTTGATAGCATAACGTTGTAGTGAACTTTAACTATACACCTCCTAATGCCCTATACACCTCTCAATACTTTCTACATTTACAAAAAATTCATTAACCATTTTTTTTATTTTTTTTTTATTTTCGTTGAATAACGATTGCAACTTTGAGATGATACGCCTATTTCATTATAATATAAGTAATGTATAGCTTGATATGTAGCCGTGTGTACATAAACTAAAAGATGTTATGAATATTGACATTGTCAGCCATTTTAGGAATAAAGTTACGCTAAGGGACGGCACGAGATTGTATTATCTCCTTGAACAGAGACAAGAATTGATTGAAGAAAATTGTCTGATCGTAATAAATGGATTAATGACTGTAGAACACAATAACCGCTGATTGGACACTACAACGAACAATGCTCCAGGCTACAGTCAACGGAAAAAAGAAGTCACGCATTGTACGAATTTATAAATAGTTGTATATGCACCTATCTTTATCTTATGTAGGTACTCTTATCATTTCAGTGCTAAAAATTCGTTTATCTAAGTTATTTTAAAATAATTGTAATAAGTATTTAGTAAATATGGGAGTCTGAAATCCCCAACCGATCTTGATCAAGTGTAGTGATCATTTTGATCAATGCTCATGCTTTCTGTGTAAGAAAAGAGGTCTTTACCCAGCAGTGGGTGGGACAAAAATAGGCTGTTTTTTACGTATAATGGATTTTACCTATAATTTTACTTCTTTGTTTCCTTACGTTTACATGGTTAAAATTAGCTGGTGGGTGCTAATCTGTATTTAATATCCATTACAATCAAATTGTCAAGACAGAGTTGTATTAATTAATAATTAACGATTGGAAGTTCCTCCTACATAAGTATCAACAGCACAAATTTATTGGTCTTTGTATCCGGGTTAGTTAATTAAATTAGAGAAAAACAATAGAAGTTTTAAATGTAGGCAAAGTGCCAGAATCGTTGTCACTGGTCTGATTTCTCTGTAGTCACCTATTCTACTTGCTTTGGTCATATTATTTATTATGTAATGTCGTAGTATTATAATATCTGTGGTAATGCATTGAAGTTGAAATTGATTGATTGAAAGTTTAACCTCCTCGGGACCGGGTGGCATCACCAGTGATGCCACCTAAAAATAAATCAAATATTTTTTTCTATTATACCCATAGTCTATTACTTATATCGTCATATTGTTACGAAAACATTGTAATTTGCATGTTTTCTTTCAGAGATAGCTGAACAAGGAAACATAAAACGCGCAAGAAGATGCATGGTTTGGGTTTTGTCTTTTGCCCATATCAAACTTTAAAGTCAACGCAGATCAAGCTTACAAACCATAAAGAATAGCCTCTATATCTAGAGATTACCGTCATGATTACTAAACTTATTCCCTCTTACATTCGCTGTGCCTATTCGTGTACATCTGGTCGTGGATGTTCAGTGGTCCGAAATAGCCGCCTTATATTTAACATCGGTCTATTATTGTGCCCCTGCCGAGCTAATTGCAAGCCGTAGTAACGGATTTACAACATCTAGTAACTGCTAAAGGTAAAAAGGGAAAAGATTAAAATGGCAGCATTTTCTAATGTCTTATAGAGGAATTAGGCTTTAAACTATGTGTTTATTATTAAAACTAGCGACCCACCCCTGCTTCGCACGGTTTTTACAACTTGCCAAAACATCTAAACTTTATTACAATGTACATTGTAAGTACGTCTAATATTAATGTTTTATAGACATAAATGATTAACCTTCGGAATAAAGTTTCTAAATAATGGTGAAAACCGCATCAAAATCGGTTGCGTGGTAGAAGAACAACGCGGTCACACAAACAGACACGAAAAGCAACTTTAATTAATTTATAATATAAATAGAATAGCATGCAGTAGTAGGATTTTTTTTACTTATTTTACTTATATACATTATTACATTTTTTATTTTTTTTATTTTTCACCTTTGGACATTCTTCATTTTCATTTGTTGTTCACTGTACTTACAAAGATGACAAATTGATGAAATTCGTATAATTTTGGCCAATGATTACCTATAATTTTAATTGTTATTTTGATGAAATGTGAAGATTTTGTTAAATATTTCGACGGTCCGCAGTTGTAGACGTTGCATTTGCCAGTTCGTTCGTCTATCATTTTGGCTGTATTCTATTTCAGGTTCTGCAGTACCTACCTACCTAATATTTTTCTATCTTCCTTATTATAGGTAACTTCCTTATTATTAAATAGGATCTTAGAATAATGTATAAAATTAAATTATTCATGAGGTTATGGCTATGTTACCTTATGAATTGTGATACTTCCGTAACGCCTCCGCACATGATAGCAATATGCTTTCCTCATTACAAGTACAACAACTTGCTGTGAAATGAGAATAATAGACAACTATTATACAGATACATAGCATTCTATGCATTGATCTTTAATCTCTAGGATATTATGGACATAAAGTATTTGTTAATGAAAAATTGAAGGAAGCGCTTCGGAATTTGTAAATGAATTAAATAACGGTCATACGTTTTAAACCCCCTCAATTTGATTTGATTATACAAAATATTCAAAACAAAAACGAACAGTTGAATTTAGAACCTCCACCATTTACGGTAAGTACAAAAATGGTTGGTTTGTAAAGTCATTCGCTGCCACAAAAGTATCGATTTATGTAACTTTAATCTATATAAAATGCAATAACAAAGGTGTAATTTATTCGGACACGCACCCACTGTATCAGACGAGCAATTTTGTCCAAATTTATGTAATCTCGCGACCTTGGCGTCTCCCCTACGAACCGGCGGAACAGGGTTGCCCGATGTAAATAATTGCCATCATGTTAATTGCTTTTTTTTTTGTTAGGTTTATACATACTTACTTACTTGTAATATTGTGATGTGTAGGATGGCTAGCTAGGTGTCCGTGGAGTTTCTTGCCCGTTCTTCTCCATACCTACTACGCTTTGGAATGGGCAACTAGCCTCTTATTTCAATTCAAAAGTGCCTGTAAATGGTTTAATTGAAATAAATGCTTTGAATTTGAGTTTGAGTTAGGTATATACCCGATCACGGATATACTGTCGATTATGTATGTGTTAGAATCCAGAATCCTGTTTGGATGGTAATCTTCCTCTCTTCTTTTCTTCTTGTAAGTCCTTGCTGGTTTGTCCAGCGGTACAATGACAGATGAAGAAGTTAAACGAGTACCTATCCAGTTTATTTCTCTTGGTATTGGTACCTACTACGATGAACAACAGAAATAAAAAGAATGAGAAATGACAAATAAAATGTCCAGATAAATCTTCATTACCAACTAAAGTTGAAAAAACAACTAAAGTTCTAGATAAACATGGCATTACTTATAAAAAAACAAGCATAAAAACCGTGAAATGCTTAGCTGTTTTGTTTAACTTTAGATAAACTACGTGGCTTGGCCATTTAAAAACCTTTTAAAGCAATTTGTTGGTAAGTACCTAAAGTCATGGTAAAATAACCATTATATTATTATCCATACCTACTTACTAATATTATAAATTCGAATGTAACTCTGTCTGTTTGTTACCTTTTCACGCCTAAACCACTGAACGGATTTCGATAAAATAATGTAATATACAGGGTGTTAGGGTAAACACCGTTATCCTTGCAACCAGTGGTTTGGTTTCATTTATAGAACGTAAAATCAATGGAAAATTACAACTTTTTTTTAATTTTTTTAGTTCTAAATTTTACCACAAGAGACGCAAGTTCGTTGCCCTATGCGCTAGGGTAACGAACTTGCGTCTCAACACGGGCGGGGGGTACGGGATGTGACCTGACCGGCAGCGAGCGCGATCCCTCCCTTAGTCAGTCAGCTGTTTCGCTAGCAAGCACGGTGTCAGATAGAAACTTTTTAAAATCTTTTAATGAAAATAACATTTTTTTTTTGTTGTGTTTGGTCATTTATTTTTATATTTAAGTCAACTACCCATAGTTTGAATGACAAGAGTGTTTACCCTTACATCCTGTATAATGTAAGTTTCTTCTACATAGTACCTACGTAAATACTTCGAATAGAAATATTCTGTAAGTAGTATTTGTTTCCAGGTAAAATTAGTACGATTAGGTGCATACACAGGCTACTCGAATATCATTATTATAGTAAGTAGGTACATAAATACTAAATACATGCTGAGTCATCGTCTGAAAATAAAACGAAACCAGGACTTCATACTAGTTTGCTGCGCTTGTAACCAGCACGATTCAAAAGTAGTTTTTTTTTATATTCATAGTTCATTACGAAATAAAAATTTTCTACGTAATGTCAACCCTATTTCCACCCTCACAATAATGCAATGTCCACCCTAACCCCACTGCCCTTGCCCCTGCATTACGATCTGAACTCTATAGAAACAGTAATATTTATTTTAATTGCTATAGATAAACAGCTGTGTTTTTTATATATACCTACTGATTGATCGGTTAGTAGGTGGTATTTTAATTTGATATGTAGGTACCTGATCCTGACACTGGAGCGATGAAAATTTTAAAAGTTCTAATTTAGAGATTAGGTATTTTACGCAGTAGCAATTAAAGATCTTCTAGGAAACGAAGCTTTTTTATAAATCAATTATTAAATAATATAGATAAAAATCATATCGGTGCTGATAGCTGCGGCTGTGATGTAAGATTAACATTATCCATTATTATAATCTTAGAATATTGTAATCATAATTATTTTTGTTGATAGAAAGTTACAGCATTGCCACCTAGTGTCGAGTAGCAAAACTATTAAGAGTTCAGTTTTTAGAGTACTAATAGCGCCATCTGTTGAAAGATTAAAAAATAACTCAAGTTTGAATAACGTGAAACCTAAAAATACACGTAGTAGTGAAGGCCATTTGACGCGGCGCTAGTGTCTATGTAAATGCTTAGCATTGCATTTATAAGGTCTTCTTTCGTGGTGCACTCTAGATCGCAACTTATGTTTACCTCAATTATGAACAATACAAGAAATATCTAGATCTAAATCGAACTATAAATAGATAATACTTTAGTAAAGACCGCAATACTAAAATACCTGCTACACGGTTGCCACCCGCGTCCCTGACAGACGTGACCTTGGTTGGCGATCGGCAGAGTTGTTTCAATTTTCAAATTTGGTAGTAAACCATCATCTACACGGTTACACAGATATTATAATACTAGTAACGGTTGTAAACCACCAAGGTCACCACTTCACTCGGGAGTCGGGATGCGGTTGGCGACCGTGTAGCAGCCACTTTAGTATTTACTTAAATAGGTACTGGTACTTAATTATTATAATGTTATTTTTATACTGTCCCGATTATGCATGTTTTTTATACGATTCTTTAGTCAGAGAGTCAGAGATGCAGAGATGCCTTGAGCCTTGACTGAGGCAAGCGTTTCGCTGACTAAACCCAGACTAGACTGAAAAAGTGCCACAGCTTGCGTGGCTTGGCTTTGTCCATCCATTCTGACGTTTAAATTAAGTATACTGCAATCCATAATTTAAACGACAGATTGGGTAAAAAAAATAAGGAAAAACAATTTCGTTATGTACACTTTATGGATAGCAAAACAAACTCAGGACTCAGATGCTCAGCGGGTCAAATAGAGAACGTTCACATTCGCATCTCATTCGCAATCTGTCAAAAAACCATAAATTTACCAACATTTTTGACAAGTTTGACAGATTGCGACTTGAACGTGAACATTTTCAGCGGGGCAACTATCGTTCACATTCGCATCTCATTCGCAATCTGTCAAAAAACCATCTGAGACATGGGCGTTTTCGTATTTAGTTGCTAACGGATATGTAACCGATATTCAGTTTTCATATCGATATTGAAAACCGTTTTCAGATATCGATATCGGTAGTACGATTTGCACAAGTAACTGAAACGAACGAAACGCAAACTCACACTTTTACCATTATACATTGATATAAGTGCTTTCGTTTTTTAACAACATAAATTCAACCTTAAATCTATTGGACGTAGGGCTAGTTTAAAGAATGAATTTCTACCTGATATCGAGTAGCCGCCGGAAAGTTGCTAACTTATGGAATATTTGTTGTAACTAAATAAATAGAAACTAGACCTTATTGCTAGCGCGTTAGGATATAGATATTACGCACGCACTATTATTAACCAAATAACCAATCACTAGCCGAAGTTACGTAATATTCGCTTCATCACTTTTACGCCAGTAAAACATTGAATGGTAAGACAGAGACAAAGCGAATAAAAACCGTCGATGTCATATCGCTCGTGATGTGAAGTTTGCGTTTTGTTCGTTATTACTTATTCGACATTATTCGTAGTTCGTTCTCGTTGTTGCGCTTTGGATAAGCCATAACTCGATGAAGTTTTTGTGAAAACGGCTATGTATATTTAGATATCGATATGGTATGATAATAAACACATATCCGATATAAGTTACGTTTTGATATATCGAACCCATGCCTTTACCATCAATTTACCAACATTTGGGACATGTTTTTACGAGAATTGGCCCTCTGAACAAAGCTTGGAACAATGGTGATATTAAAATGGGGTATATGTGCGGAGCATGTTAGCTTCAAAACTGCAGAGAAACTTTTTCTCTGACTTATCATTATTTTGATGTTTAAAGGGCTTTATACATAAAAATGCAACGTGGCTCGATTTAGGAGTCAGGGAGTGTATTAATGTATTATAGTTATTAGGCAGGCTGCATATGTACGGTTTCCTGATCAGGATTCCTGATTCGGAAACCTGAATGCTCGCTGTACATACATACATACAAAATGATCAACTAGGCGTACACATTTGTAATTTTCCGTTCGGAAAGTGACTGGCTAGTTGAAAAAGCAGCAGCATTCAGGTTTCCGAATTAGGAAACCGTACTTATGCGACCGGGCTAAGACACAGTAAGTTTTCTGAAGAATAAATAAATTACCTACTTGAAAATATAGTAGTAAGTTTTATTTGAAAAATATAGTAATGCTTCACGTGAATCGTCGACATTGGACATGCTCCAAAGTAAAATCGATACTGGGCCAATGTGTTGTCTAACTATGCGTTTGCACCAGAAAACATTTAACATGTAGATGTTTCGAAACTTGTCACATGAAACAAATCTCATTACTTGTATTGTTGAACTTGCGTTCGCACTGTACGAAACATGAGTAAGTCTTAAGACAGATCTCAAGATTTGTTGTAAACTGCGTTCGCACTGTCTAGAAACATACACAATAGACATGTTTTGTATAAAGATTTGTCACGTTTGCGTTCGCACTGTTGTTTGTTTATGTCAAATTATGTCTCGCAACTTGTCTATTGCTTGATGTTTAGTGTTATCCGAGTATGGTGGTAAACATCCCGTGTTTATATCGAAACATAAAGTGGTCCAAAGTAGACACGATGAAATTTATAGAGCTTTGGCATGGTTTTCCATGTTTGTGGAATACAAAATGTGTGGACTATAATAACCGACCAAAGTTTCAAAACAAATCTAACATGTTACTAGATTCATACAGATACATTTTGATACGAAATTGGTTTGTAAAGAAATGTGGCGAAACATGTCGAGTGATATGAAACGTCAAACATGTTTCGCGTCAACAAGTTGCGTGACAATGCGAACGCGAGTCGATACACTGACAGAAAACAGAGATTTCAACATGTTTTTATGTGAATGTTCCACCAGTGCAAACGCACGGTAAGAATATTGTGTTTGTGTTGGCCAATCATTGTGCATGTCGTGCAATCAATCTAGATGATAACAGTACCAAAAACAAAAATTGTATGAGGGTGCGCTAGTGTTGTGCCTCTAGTGCAGTGAACGTATGATTATAAATACCGAAACCGCATTTCAAATTCTCATTTCCATCGTTACTATTATAGCTAAGTGAAAAAACGTGAAATATTTAAATTTACATTTAACTTGCTTTTTACTGTGCAAGTGTGAACAATGAACGTATTTCATTTGTAATTTTTTTTTTTCTTTTTTTTAATATTATTTGGTAATGGCAATATAAGTTGTCTATGGACTGACTTTCATTTGACGGCTGCCTGCCACATCCGGCCCTCTCGGAAAAAAGGGTCCTTTTTCAAGCGTACGCCATTGCTGGCGTATGGTAGTTTATTTTATTGAACGAAAAATCTAAAACCATCCAATATGGTGAGTATTTAACATCATAATTATGTGCTGAAAAGTGTTCCTGTGTATCCGTGCTAACGTTTCGCGTTCATATTTTACGGCTTTCGAGTTTATTATGGAAATAAAGTATATCATTCTTCACGACGGCCGTCTTTGTGATCGGGTGACGTTTCCAAGTGTTGCGGTGATTGATCGGTGTCGGTGTAGATTCGCGGAAAATCAGCTAGAATAGCACAAATCGTTAGCGGATACGAAACCGAAGTTTATTAAACCGTCCCAAAATGAAACGTGCGTGTATCAAGTGTTCCATCTGTGTTGTGATGTTGGATATGTTGACGAACTGTTTTCTGGTTTGCGCAGGTGAATTTCACCGTAGACGAGATCCGGCAGATGATGGACAAAAAGCGGAATATCCGCAACATGTCCGTCATCGCTCACGTCGACCATGGCAAGTCCACACTGACGGACTCCCTGGTCTCAAAGGCCGGTATCATCGCTGGCGCCCGCGCCGGCGAGACGCGGTTCACGGATACGCGCAAGGACGAGCAGGACAGATGCATC
The DNA here is from genome assembly GCA_947363905.1 of Lithophane semibrunnea. Classification (NCBI taxonomy): domain Eukaryota; kingdom Metazoa; phylum Arthropoda; class Insecta; order Lepidoptera; family Noctuidae; genus Lithophane; species Lithophane semibrunnea. Next base: position 2,303,901 of record OX376205.1, read on the forward strand.
ACCATCAAGTCAACGTGAGTACTTGCGTCACCACATGGTGCAACTGACAGCCTTTTGTTTGCTTGACATGGATGCCGCTGCGCCGGCAATTATGTGTCCTTGAACTTGGCTGTTGAAATGATTGTCAATTTTGCAATTTGAGGTTAGGCTCGCAGAGTAGTCATTGATAATTTGATATTCCAAATTTATTGTAGCTAATAATATAATTAAGCTTAAAAACCACTTGTAGCTGTTCTAATCATATTCAAAAGTTTCCTTTGTCATTTATATATTGTTGTCACAACATGGTATTTACATGACACCACCAAACAAAATCAGCTGTTCATAAAATTTTCAACCAATACTTTAATACCACTATGTTGAACACTAAGCTTTTCTGAAAGTAATGCTAAAATTGCACTAAAATAATTTGTTTTGTCATGATTTCACAACATGTCCAGTGTTGTGAAATATTTGAAAACTGAATTTTGAGTAAATAATCATCTCCCAATACCAATAAACTAAAAATGATGAATGTTCTTACCATTTAAAACTGAAAATCAATGAAGATCTTTCAGAACGGCCATCTGACTTAACTGTTACAGATTATTTCACAATGTACGCATCAATGACCATGCTAAACAATGAAAATTCTTCCCTAGTGCTATCTCTATGTACTTCGAGCTCGAAGAGAAAGACTTGGTCTTCATCACCAACGCTGACCAGCGTGAGAAGAGCGAGAAGGGTTTCTTGATAAACCTGATTGACTCACCTGGACACGTTGACTTCTCGTCTGAAGTGACTGCTGCGCTCCGTGTAACTGATGGTGCCCTCGTCGTCGTTGACTGTGTCTCTGGTATGTTATCATTTTTACATCAATTCAGATCAGACCATAAATGAATATTTACTTTTCTAGTTGTTGGAAATTACATAGGTCCCTTTTTCTTAATTCTGCTACTTTCCAAAATAATATTTCATAGATTTTTACACTGCACAAACAGGTATAATATAAAAAAATACAAAATTGCATTGAAAAGGGAAAGAGTTTCAGGATTGCATGCAAGATTACATAACTTGTTTCAATAACCATGCACTGGCAAAACATGTTTAAATCTCTAGTTCCTGTGAAAATTGTATGGAACATTGACAGAAAATAGATATTTCAACATGTTGTGAATGTTTCGCCAGTGCAAACGTACAGTAACACCCTTATTGAAACAAGTTATGTGACATGACACTGCATTAGGTAGGTACTTAGTTATTGGCAACCAAGCTGAAATAGCTTTCATACCAGAATGCTAAAAGATTATAATAATTCCAAATGACTAGCAATTTCTAGGATAGCTACATGATAATTACAAAGTAGTGTTTTTGTCATTGAATGACATTAACTTTTACCAATACCGATAAGACTAGGCATTGTGTTGATAATGTTTCGAAAAACAATTTCTTGATAAATGAGGTGTAATTTTCTAAAATACCTAACTTTGAAAGACTGACATGTCACAAATGAAACGGAACATACTACCATTTTATAAACTTGACATGGTGTTTGTAGATCAAGCTGATAAGGCTATGTAAGTACGGCTTGATTATTAAGAAAATTATTTTGCACAAAATACATGCAATCCAGATAAAACATAAAAAAATCCACATGATGAATGTTCTTACCATTTAAAACTGATAATCAATGAAGATCTTTCAGAACGGCCATCTGACATAACCTTAACACATTACTACACAATGTACGCAACACTGACCACCACATTAAACATGTTCCCTTTCCTTAGGTGTGTGTGTACAAACTGAGACCGTACTGCGTCAGGCTATTGCCGAGCGCATCAAGCCCATTCTGTTCATGAACAAGATGGACCGTGCTCTTCTGGAGCTGCAATTGGAAGCTGAAGAGCTTTACCAGACTTTCCAGCGTATTGTTGAAAACGTCAACGTCATCATTGCCACCTACAACGATGATGGTGGTCCCATGGGTGAGTTTACCAGATAATTATATGACTATAAAGTTATTTACAAATTAGATTAGTTGTACCAATCTTGCTGACTGGCTGTTTTTATCTAGGAATGATTCACATGCTGTTTGCATAATGACAGGAGGCAAAAAAAAATGTTTATCATGTTTTTTTTTTAATTTAGCATGTTTAGCAGCAAATGATGACTTGTTTATGACACGGGAATATTAATTTCTTCGTGATATTGGGGAAGGGTTGCTGTGACAGTGTTACAAGAAGAAATTATTTTATTCTATTTTTGATTACTTTACCATGTAATTATTGAATGATCTGGATCATTATATAAATCGCAAAATATTTTTAAAAGTAGACTAATGAAGCAGTTTACGAATCTGGCATTTTGTGGTGTTTACTGAGGTTACTACATAAATGTACAGGTGTGTACATACATATACACGTGGCCTCAATGCATTGAAAGAAGTACATATACCTACTGATAAAGGTTTGCAGGAAAAACAATTTATAAACAAACAATTCCAACATTTCGTATTTCGCAATTTACTTTTTTACGAACCTACCTGTACTGGTTCAAATTTTTATGGCCAATTTAATCCAGAACGCGAGACGTCGGGACCCCCACGTGTGATATCTTTGCCCTTCGCTTAATGTGTGGGTTTGAATCAATAATGTATTTCAGTCGAGTCTACTGACGTGTTTCATCTACCACCTGCCCACGCAATGTTCCCCTTTGCCTGTGACGTCATAGCACTTTGTCCAATTTGCGAGAACCGAGAACCGTCTTGAGAAATAATAAGGGTGGGCGAGAGAACACTTTGCGAAGCGAAAGCGAAAGCGAGTTATTAATGTCATTTGTACGACAACTAGTTACGTAAAGCGCCCTCAGTTTGAGCACAATATAAATATGGAAGAAATAATAAACTTGGATGTTAAAATAATATGGATTCATTTATCATTATATTTTCCATGCTAGTGAAGGTGGTTATAACTTTAAAACCCTTCTAAAAGTCAATGGCATTTTCTAGGGACGGACTCCCTCGCGGGATCAAATAAAATTAAGAATCGCGTAAATCGATGATCTTTGAGAATTTGGCGGATATGTCCAATAAATAACATACAGTCTTAAAAATTCGTTCTTCGTCGCTTTAAATAAGGAAGTACCTAACTACCTATAGACTACGGACTGGTTTTGGCACTGATGGAGAGCACCCGCCCCACTACACTCCCGACGCGCGTCCATTGAGCACATTCCACGCGATGAGAAAATAATCCCCGCCTACAATGACCTGGCTTCCGGTGTTGCAAGCCTGCTTCCGACTTTGCTTTTTAACAGACTTAAAGAAATAGATCATATGAATTCTATACGTATTTTTAGTATTCCTAACTAAATTATAAATGCGAAAGTGAGTTTGTGCTTGTTTCTTACGCTTTCACGCTAAAACGGCTGAACGGATTTAGATGAAATTACAGACGAACGCTTCCGGTGATCCCGCGCACCGTTATTTTATTGTTCGGATTGTTTTACCGCTACGCAAAAGGCATTAGTAAAGTACATTTTGTTATTAATTTAAATAATTATTAGAGCCATTTTTAATAAATTTTCATATAAATAAATAAACAGATTCTGCGGATTCATTAGTGAACAATAGAAGTACATACCTATCTATTTTGAATACAAACTCGAATGTCACGTTATCATGATGCCGATGCCGGCGTGTTTGGTACATGTGAATCGCGCGATCCGCATTGATAAAGCGTCAAATCCGCGCCAAGGTCGCCCAGTGTGTTCTCTTACAATAATATTGTGTCATTTTCTCATTACGAACATATCTGTAACATCCGTTAGTTACGCTTGATAACGATTTCATGAATTTCGTTTCGATAAACTTGGCGATTGATTAAGGTTTCATATATGTTTCGAATTTTAGGAAGGAAACGAATTCTCTTTCCTAAATATTGTTTTGAGGGCTGTCTTTTATAATTGTTGACCTTCAAAAAGTGCTGACTCAGTGTTGAATAAAAGTTATTGAATACCATAAGCATTTCAATAGTAACTTTCGCCCGCGGTGTCACCCGCGTGGATATGTTAAACCAGGATTAATTAAATGTAAATGTAAAATAAAAATGGTATCGGACCCGTTCCCAAACCTCGTAGCGATATTGCTTTTTTTACCGACTTCAAAAAAGGAGGAGGTACTACGTTCGGATGATTGTTTTTTTTTTTTTTTTTTTTTATGTATGTTCACCGATTACTCCGCCGTTTGTGAACCGATTTTGAAAATTCTTTTTTAGTTCGAAAGGGTATACTCCCGAGATGGTCCCATATAAATTTTATTAAGTTTGCTTGCGTAGTTTTTGAGCTAGCTTCAATATTACGTATTTTTCCCACAGTCTATGTAGACGATATAATTATTAGACTCCTTCACTGTTATTTACATAGCAGGTAGTAACTTGTGTGGGGTAGGTACCACCACTAAAAAGTGAAAAATTAAAACTTTTTACAAAAAAAAACAACCGACTTCAAAAAAAACCCTAAAAAAGTGAAAAATAACTTTAATTTCGGAAGTCGGTGGCAAAAAACGAAAATTAAAAAGCAAAGACACCGACTTCCGAAATTAAAGTTATTTTTCACTTTTTTAGGGTTTTTTTTGAAGTCGGTTGTTTTTTTTTGTAAAAAGTTTTAATTACAAACATAATATCAATGTACAGTTGTTTGACTTTGTTACTATATGTAGTAAGTATTATTTTTAAAAAAAAATCTGCCGTCGTACATTTGACCAGTGTCCATTTTACTGCTATGAAGGTTACGCGACGTTATGTTACATAGGTCAATGATCTTAAGGTTACAACATTGACCTCGCCAATATCGATATATTTGAATAATTAACATCGTCAATTTCGTCGACAAAGATGAGTTGTTTATTTTCTATAAGAAATATCGTGACCATCGAAAACAGTTCAATAAAGGTATATAATAATTTAGCAGTACTGTAGTAGTTCAATGGGTTCCTTACCCGTATCGTAGACCTTGTCTACTTGTTCTTAGATTTATCTTTCTACTATTGAAAAACAGTATAATAAAATGCATGGTCTTGCTATGGTATCAGATCCGAAAAGCGACCTGGCAGTAACGGCGAAAACCGTGTCGAGCAAGCTTGCAGGTTTTGGCGATATAGCGGCGTAGTTTTGACTTTTTCATTCAGTAAAAACTCCTTGTTAGGCGCAGAGCAGATTGTGGACAATTTGTCAGCGACGATAGAACGTATGGAAATCTATGCAGTATCGCACACATAGGACAAATAAACTGCCGGCATTTCCACACGTTATAACGTCGCGGACAAATTGTCCATTGCCTGCTCAGCGTGTTCTAGGTTTTCTTTGAAACATTCGTCCCATTGATACTGGGTTAAGCATTTAATGCTATACACCAGCGGCAGACCGGGACGGACATTAAATCTCAACTTGGATTGGTGGATTGATCACTGTTGACTCTTCACAACGGTTTTTGAGATACATTTCAATATTATAGGAATAGTATAATTAACTATCACTTCTTTTGTGTATTGAAAACTGTACAAATTTTACCGGTAATAGAAAATGGGGATAACTGCGAAAACGTCACAGCAACTACTTTTCATGATATTCTCTTCAACACGAAACATGTTTGAAAACGCGTGTTCTATTCTTCAACACACAATAGTTACTGATGACCACCTGAATCTCTATTCAGCTGGTCATTAGTTCGTTCCACGAACAGCTTCTGACAAAAAAAAAACATGCCACATTCAGCAGGATTGGTAAATTGATCAGTATTTGTAACTCTGTACCTGTTCCTTCTTTAAACCTTCGATATACCCAACGTCCGTTTCCATTAATCAGGTGAGGTCCGTGTGGACCCCAGCAAGGGTTCCGTGGGTTTCGGATCCGGTCTCCACGGCTGGGCCTTCACCCTCAAGCAGTTCGCTGAGATGTACGCTGACAAGTTCAAGATCGACCTTGTCAAGCTTATGAACAGGTACGTCATGTCTTACTCTTTCAGGCTTGTTACATATTTGTTCGGTTTGATTCGCCACAGCCTGCGCGCAGTCGGGCGACAATTCGGACATATATTTTACCCCTGTGTCGTATCATGCCGACCCGCGGGGTAATTGCATATCAGTATCACACATAAAATGACACTTGATCGCATTTTCTTTCATATTGACAGTTCAGCCACGTTATTTAGGTTATTGACCAGACGAATTTATTAAACCTATGAAGCAATGGATTAGAAATATCCTGCAAAACTCGGATTGTGATTGAAACTGTGTTACGCAATTAGAGTGCTGAACCAGTGTGTAGCTCACCACAGATTTTTAGAATAGTTGTATGGCAGATATAGTCTTGTCGAAGAAAGCCACAATAATGTACCTACCATAGCATTGTTCACAGGGAGTTGCTGTAGAAAATTCTCTAAAGCAGTCAATAAAAGGATTTCCGCACACGTTATGTTTTCCGTTATCAATCTTTTTGGTATTTTCAATCTGAATTTATTACTTACTTCTCCTTGATTTGAAAACGGCCATCTGTGTGTAAATGTTGAAATTTTGAGGTTATGTTTGAACACGTGTTCGTGTTGCACGAATGTTTAGTTAGGTAGAAGTGAAGTTAATCCGAAAATAGCTCACGAAAATTGAGTTTCTCATGAAATTACCGAGGTAAAATTACTTTCTAATTTTCTAAATGGTTTGAAAACTTAAGTAATACTTGTTTTTTTTTTTTGTAACAATTTCATTTCGTCCTTCGCGAACTTTCTATTTCTATTAACGATCCCAAATGCAGCATTGCAGATGCACGTAATGACGTGTCGCGCGCATTGATTCTGTACACGCGAGCTAGTCTACAGCATAGCCTCACTGAAAGGAACTTCATAGTCTTCATATAGGACTTATTTTGTCTTGTAGATCTAAAGATAATGACTAGTTAATGATTTTCCTCGTACGTTAGCTTCGACAGCCTCATGTCACGTTGGCTTCTAAACTTTTACGGTATTTAAATCATGTCAATCTAAATCTATATTGCCATCGGCACGCTTAGAAGAATAAAGGTATGATTCCGAACCACACTGAAGTGCTGCGTGCCCATGCCGCCTGCCGCGTGATTCAAAGCACCGCTGCGCGGCATTGCTGTTCGCGGTTTAATTCTCGGCAGTTGTCAACATCCACATGTTATCGCTGTGATGAACGCCGCACTACAGGGGGCCAAGTCTACTAATTTACAAACGCGTCAGTGATCTCAAAATGATGAGTTTTTGACAGATACGCCATACAAATTCTGTCAAAAACTGATCATTGTGAGACCACTGACACGTTTGTAAATTTGTAGACTTGGTCCCCTGGTCTGTTGCGGTGCCAGGGAGGCACTACTCCGCAGCAGTCAGTGCCGTGATGCCGTCGCAGCAATGTGGCGCAGCATTGCTGCCGTGCTTGGAATTTAATCTCATAAAAACCTATAGAAAATGTATAGGGACCAGTAGCGACGCGGCAGCACTGCCGCCTGTGGCGTTGTTCGGAATCATACCTTAATGCGACACTACATCGGATATGCGATGATTGGGTCGGTAATGGTGTACGTTTACCTACTACCTAGACTACCTACTCACTCGTGACGTAAAAATTCTCAGATTACGAGTATATCCATCAGAGGACACGGACTCCGACAAAATCCCTCCCTCCCTCTTAGTTCTTCCCTCCTTCATTAAAATTGTTCTACAATTCTAACCCTAGGGTTTCCGTTTACTAGATTTCGTCCCATTGATACTGGGTTAAGCATTTAATGCTATACACCAGCGGCAGACCGGGACGAACATTAAATCTTAACTCTCATGTTGTGAATTGCTTACTGTGGGCAATTTACTACGGGTGTTGAGATACATCTGAAACAATTAAAGCGGTGACGTAACCGTACACGCTGATACAAAATTGTAGCGAGGTTTCGAGATGGATTTGTAATCAAAAGCACACAATGATCCAGATAATAACGTTAGATAGCGGAAATGTATGTAGATTAATAATATAATTCTATTCATTATGTATGGAAGCATTTTTTTTATAAAATGTATAATAAGATCACTGAGTATTTTTTTGCGACGAATACGAATATAACTTAATAGTATGGCAATAAATTGGAATTTCAACGATAATGCCTAAGTACGTCACGGCATGCCTAATGATGTCGCGGCATCGTTGCCGACAGTATGCGGTTGCATGTAGAGAAACGGAAGGATCGTGCCGTGCCAGTGGGCGCAGGCCCTTAGAAAATACGTTTCACGCACGGAATTTGAGATTTTTAAAGATATTAGTTCAGCACGATATTATAACACATCATTGTCGTGTTCTCATCAATTTGTTGGCCGTACCCTACACTTGATAGCCAAAATTTACCCCCAAACTTTCCCTCAGGCTGTGGGGAGAGAACTTCTTCAACGCCAAGACAAAGAAGTGGGCCAAACAGAAGGACAATGACAACAAGCGCTCCTTCTGCATGTACGTGTTGGACCCCATCTACAAGGTGTTCGACGCCATCATGAACTTCAAGAAAGAGGAGATCGACGGTCTGCTCACCAAGATCGGAGTCACCATCAAGCACGAAGATGCTGACAAGGACGGCAAGGCCCTGCTTAAGGTAAGACATTTCTTACTTACTCATTTCCTCTAACTCAAATATGACCCCAGCATTACGTAAGCTAAGTTGATTTTTACCCGACTTCCAGAAAAGGAGTAGGTTATGCATTCGGCTGTTTTATTTTGAGGGACTTATAATTTTTGTTGAATGAAAAATGTTGAATGTTTGAACAATTGTTTCGAACAAAACTCGAAAGTGATACAGGACTATGTACCACCACTTGTGAGTTTTGTTCCAAAACGTAACCACAGTATAACATGAGATTTCGCGCGTCGTTTCGGCCGTTTTTAATTAATGAAGACATAATACTGCTACTTCTTTATACTGTGACTTAACGTACATTCATGAGATTCTAACTCTAAGTTCAAATTATGATTCTTAAGACGTCTAGTGAAGTTGCGCGCGATCATTGCTTTGGATTTAATAACAGGAATTGTTTCAATATTATAATTATGATCATCGCCACATTTGAGTGTGATGTGTTTATGTTAGTCAGGAAAAAAAAATAAGAATAGCCTTTTGTTTGATGGGAATTATAATACGAATGTTTCCCAAACATCCAGCTCATCTTAAAAACAGTCTATTGTGTAATGAAGCTTTAAATTTATTTTCTGACTGAGAATATTACTACAGTGTACACACGGCTACACATCAAGCTATACATTTCCAGTTTATACTGATCTCACATTGTATAGGATTTCCGTACAATGCGAGGTCACCTTATACTGGAAATGTATAGCTTGATGTGTAGCCGTGTGTACTAAATACAAAAAAAAGTAATGTAATTTCAATTGAGTCCCAAGTGTTGCCAGTTACTTACAATAAGCATCTGGGTGTCAAAGAGGACTAACAGTATACGTCATACCGGAATTGGTTGTAAGACTCCATAGCCTGCGACCCCATAAATGTATGAGACAGTTACCACCTAAAATATATGATGTACAGTCACAAGCAAAAATATGTATACACTCAGCAAAATTCAATAACGATTTTCTCGTGGAATAACGATTGCAACTTTGAGATGATATGTATTTCATAATAATATGGGTTCCAAAATACTATATTCCTTAAAATATAAAATTACAATCAATACAGTAGGAGAAAATCACGTTTAAAAGTTGCTTAGTGTATACATATTGGTGCTTGTGACTGTACAAAGATGTTTTTATAGCAAGCAATAATTGGACACATTGATTTTTTTGTGACTCTCTGTGAATAACATTTTTTTGAATAATATACAATGAATAAGATTGAAAATGGGACTACTAAACTTTTGCCCCTCTTGTCCAGGTGGTGATGCGTAGCTGGCTGCCAGCCGGTGAGGCTCTCCTGCAGATGATTGCCATCCACCTGCCTTCCCCAGTGGTCGCGCAGAAGTACCGTATGGAGATGTTGTACGAGGGACCCCATGACGACGAGGCCGCTCTTGGCATCAAGGTAAATCACCAGCTATGTTGTACTGTATTTACACAGGGTTATTTGAATCAATTAAATATTATACTGACAAGATCAGACTAATATTTTTCATCATTTAAAGTTACGAAAACGAATATTGATTATGTATAAAAATAAATCCCTATTTCCCTTGGTCACGCCATCACGCGTGAACGGCTGAACGGATTTGGATGAAATTTGGCACATAGGTAGACCATGAACTGGAGAAGGACATAGAATACCTTTTATCCCGATATTCCCACGGGAACGCGACTTATGCGAGTGAAACCGCGGGGTGCAGCTAGTTACTAGATAAATATTGATTCAAATAAAATTTACGAGATTGATAAACTCCAACAATATTTGAATCACTATGAAAGTTGACATAGTATGTATTTTTTTTTAACCGACGAAAAATACTGAGGAGATTCTCAAGTCGACCCGTATATTTTTTTTATATGTATTTAATTCCTACCTACAACACCAGGGGGATGCCGTGCAAAAAAATTCTATATATTTATTTTTAGAACATCCAATCCTTCACTTGTCATGACACTTAATGTTTCTCCCTGTTGTCCAGACCTGCGACCCCGAGGCGCCCCTCATGATGTACGTGAGCAAGATGGTGCCGACCTCCGACAAGGGTCGTTTCTACGCCTTCGGACGTGTGTTCTCAGGCAAGGTCATCACCGGACAGAAGGCCCGCATCATGGGACCCAACTTCACGCCCGGCAAGAAAGAGGTAAGGCTGTATTCAGAAATGGATAATACAATTTTAGCTGAATCACGAGACAAAAGTCCTGTACTGAAAACAAAAAAGTGTCGTGTTTCTATTATTTTTAATTTTATTGGAAACTGGGACATGTCTTTAGTAATGAAGTTCAAAATATTGATTGACAAAATAGAATTTGTGGCTCTCATGCGTAAGTATTTCCATACTAAGCTTAAAAATTGTTTCCATAGGACATGTACGAGAAGACCATCCAGCGTACCATCCTCATGATGGGTCGTTACGTAGAGGCCATCGAGGATGTGCCCTGCGGCAACATCTGCGGTCTGGTCGGCGTTGACCAGTTCCTTGTCAAGACCGGAACCATCACCACCTTCAAGAACGCACACAACATGAAGGTAAATAGAATCATTATTTACAAGCCGTGTGATGAGAGTTCCCATGGGCAGAAATGACGAACTTCCATACAAACTTTCATCCCATTAGGGAATAACTTTTCAAAAATCTGACCTGAAGAAGGTACTCTTATGCAAAATTAGTAAATAACCTAGATATTTTACCAAAGTATTCTTACGAAGCTTCCAAATACTATAAACTCCTCACCTCCCCCAGGTCATGAAGTTCAGTGTCTCCCCCGTCGTGCGTGTGGCCGTCGAGCCCAAGAACCCCGCTGACCTGCCCAAGCTGGTGGAGGGTCTGAAGCGTCTGGCCAAGTCCGACCCTATGGTGCAGTGCATCAACGAGGAGTCTGGAGAACACATTGTCGCTGGTGCCGGAGAGCTGCATCTTGAGATCTGTCTTAAGGTTTGTAAAGATTCCATATTTTAGTACCAGATGTTTAAAGCTTAAGTTACAGTAATAAGCTAAGTTAAAGTACAGAATGTATACGCGTTACGCATTCATGTTTGCCAGCAACGCAAAATCACGTTTTACAAGTGTACCATACATACAAATGTTTGGCCTATTAACTGACAAAAAAAAAAAAAATGAGTCCCAAGTGTTGCCAGTTACTTACAATAAGCATCTGGGTGTCAAAGAGGACTAACAGTATACTTCATACCGGAATTGGTTGTAAGACTCCATAGCATGCGACCCCATAAATGTATGACACATTTATTTTACGAATATTTGTTATTGTTACTTTAAAAAATTCAAGAATAATAAATGTTTATAAATGTGTACCAATGTACTTATTTTCTTAATTGCCCAGGACTTAGAAGAGGACCACGCTTGCATTCCAATCAAGAAATCCGACCCCGTGGTGTCGTACCGTGAGACCGTCGCGGAGGAGTCGGACCAGATGTGTCTGTCCAAGTCGCCCAACAAGCACAACCGTCTGTTCATGAGGGCGCAACCCATGCCCGAAGGTCTGCCTGAGGACATCGACGATGTAAGGAAACCACTTGATTATTTACTCATATTTTGTTTTACCTAATTTGCTGGTTATTGTCGAGGATTATTTTTGTATCATTTGCCTTTGTTTCAAAAAGTACTTAATTACAGCTCTACCAGCTGCAGTTTTTAAACAAGTATCTGAATTTAATTTTTTTTTTTTTTAATCATATATATAAATATACCTTCCGGCACACCGTGTCGCGCCGGAGCGAGTCGGTCGCGTGTCGGCCGCTTCGCGCAGACGGCTGCGACGTGCAAACGAAGCACAGTGAAGCGAGCCCGCGTCTAAACGCTGCACAGGACCTCTATCTTTATGTCCCGGGACTGCATGCTACGGCGCGGGCACTACAGTACTATGACATGAATTAGAAATTACATTAAGTTGATAATTTAAACGTTTTGGTTGAACATCACTGAATGAGACAGTAGAAGTTTTATTGTTATTACGTCTGGGGGCATTTAGTGTCCTGCAAAGTGGTAACAACATTTCTGTATCTCAGGGCAAAGTAAACCCCCGCGACGACTTCAAGACCCGTGGACGTTACTTGGCCGACAAGTACGAGTACGACGTGACCGAGGCGCGTAAGATCTGGTGCTTCGGCCCCGAGGGAACCGGCCCCAACCTCATGGTGGACTGCTCCAAGGGAGTGCAGTACCTCAACGAGATCAAGGACTCCGTGGTCGCCGGCTTCCAGTGGGCCGCCAAGGAGGGAGTCATGGCTGAGGAGAACCTGCGTGGTGTGAGGTTCAACATCTACGATGTCACGCTACACACTGATGCTATCCACAGGTTTGTCATTACTAAATGTCTGATGTGTCGTAATTCTATTCTTGTAGGGACAGATTCTCTGTGATTTCTTCATTACGATGTTATTAGTTTATGTTACAATAAAATGACTTGCCGTTGAAGCGTATAACGAAAATCTAATGTTTTAACTGTTGTACAGGGGTGGCGGTCAAATCATTCCAACGACGAGAAGATGTCTGTACGCGTGTCTGCTGACCGCGCAGCCGAGACTTATGGAGCCTGTGTACCTGTGCGAGATTCAGGTAAGAGCCACCGCTAACCTGCATGGAGTGTGTCTGTAGAACCGCTAATCCAGTCTTTGTAATAACAGTCTCAAGAAACTACGTGATTCGTTCATTGAACCCTCAAATGAGTCTGTTAATGGGAGTGGTTTTCCTATGAGTAAGATTTTATTGTTTTGAAAGTTGTTTCGCGTCTAGATTACTGACCGATAAAGTTAGAAAGTTGAGTTTAGTAATAGTAGAAAATAATCATGAAATGGCTCGACTTACTTAATAGTAGAAAATAATCATGAAATGGCTCGACTTACTTACAAGACTGGATTGCGAGACTGCGATTAATATGTATTCCATTATATCTATATAAATGTGACAGCAACAGCTATCTAGTTCATATCGTGTTATCGGCTGCGAATGTTCCCAGCATGACCCCACGTTTTTCCTGAGCGGGCTAGCATGCTACGATAGTTCCGCCTTTCCGAGACGTGGCAGATCATCAGTTCTTTGTTTAGGCACCGTCACCCATACATGCCTTGCCTGAATAGGGGAACTAACACTCCTACAAAATTATAACAACCCTTGATTATTGGAATATCCTGAAATTCAGAAAATGTACCATAGTGAGCAGTAATGCGATGTTTGCAGCTGACAGCTTCATGCTTATGTATAAATACTGCTTGCTCCAGTAGCATCTACATTTTCAGTGAATGAATGTTGGCATGAAACCTTGATATTGAATAATTTCATTACATAATAATATGAAAAGAAAATCTATATTGTATGTGTATTTCTGAAGTAGCACATCTTACAATTGCATTATAATAATATACATCCGTTTATGTGTAATCCCCAAACAGTGCCCCGAGGTAGCCGTCGGAGGTATCTACGGCGTGTTGAACAGGCGTCGTGGCCACGTGTTCGAGGAGTCGCAAGTGACCGGCACGCCCATGTTCGTCGTGAAGGCGTACCTGCCCGTCAACGAGTCGTTCGGCTTCACCGCTGACCTGCGCTCCAACACCGGAGGCCAGGCCTTCCCGCAGTGCGTGTTCGATCACTGGCAGATCCTGCCCGGAGACCCGTGCGAGCCCGGCACCAAGCCCTACGTTGTTGTTCAGGTTTGTACTCGATACTTTGTCTCATTGTCTTTAGTGGCTATTATATTTTTAGTGAGTCTATAGCAATCTTAAGAGAGTCGGCCTAGAATTTGGCGACAAGTTTGACACTTTAGCGTCAATCAGTTCCTGAAACATGCAGATAACAGGACACGCTCTGCTGGCACTTGAATTAAATTTAAAAAGGGAGTCATTATGGAGACTACTGAAAATGCTTTTCGATTAGCCAAGTTCTAGGCTGACACAATATTGCAGAAGGAACTAATTTACTAAAAATAAATGATTTGTTAAGAGAAAGCCGAGTGCTGCTAGCCAAATTTTAATCTATTCATAGATGAATCTCTTTGGCTAACAGGGCTGTAATTTACAATATTTAGTAATGACATTTCTTAAATATACCTTCCGGCACACCGTGTCGCGCCGGAGCGAGTCGGTCGCGTGTCGGCCGCTTCGCGCAGACGGCTGCGACGTGCAAACGAAGCACAGTGAAGCGAGCCCGCGTCTAAACGCTGCACAGGACCTCTATCTTTATGTCCCGGGACTGCATGCTACGGCGCGGGCACTACATTTACATATTGTAGAAGCTGCAATAAATTATATTCATTATTTTTTGTTCTGAAATATAATTCATTTCTTTTTCTTTGCAGGAGACAAGGAAAAGGAAAGGACTTAAGGAGGGTCTGCCCGACTTAGCTCAATATCTGGACAAATTGTAAACGTCGTAGCTAATGCAATCCATACTGTAATATATGTAACATTATTGAGCGCGCCTCACGCACTATACAACTTTACGTTTTAACATTATGAATAATTTTATTTTGAACATAAAACGGAATGTATCGCCTCAATTAAGTTAAGTGTTAAGCACGACGACGCTGGTCGGACCGTTTGTTACTGAGTGGCAGAATGTTGCTGTCACCAAGAGATACTAAATAAACTATTGAAAATACCACAGCCTGTTTGATATGAATCGCTATGATGTCGGGAACCATGATTCATTACTTGTACTGTAATTAATTTTTAAATTATAATTTTTCTATTGTAAACAACCCTAGTGTTTTTATTTGGCTGAAACAGTCATTTCAGAAAAGGTGAGTTGATCAATAATCAAAAATTCAAAGGTATATCCTGGCGTGCATTTATTTTTAAATCTGCCAGAATGTATCTTTTATAATACATACATCTGTGCAGTAAATAATATCATTTTTAGCTAAATTCTTATCATAATGGAGCAATGTCAAAAAAAATGTTATCACTGCACTAATGCATGTTTCATTTTAGATTTTGATCATAAAGTAACCGCACACTTTTGATTCACAGGGCAACAGTTCCTGTGAATACTGCATCGCGTGCCAAATGGTAAGAATGTTTTTCAGTGTCTTTAATTTCTTATTCCATCTAACAAGTCAGTTTATTATGTATGACCAAGTTAATGTCTCAACAATATTCATGTTATTTAAATTATATTATAAAGAAACAGCTCTAAAATATTCAAAGTAACACAAACCAAATTGTTCATGACTCCCACTCAAATAATTTTTATGATGAGTATCACAGACCTGTACTGAGTAATGAGGAAACAAATTAAATCACACTGAAAATATAAACAATACTAAAAATATTTATGTAGAAATGAATAGTTGCTTATTTGTTATTATTTGTTGCAGGAGTAAGTGAGGAGAGAAAAACACTGTATTCAACAAAAGGTAAATATGTATTATTGAAATCTCTTAATGTTATGTAGGTAGACTATAATAAAATATATAGATGCGTTGTTCCATTATAATGATCTGATCAGATAATGTTGATACTATTTTTGCTAATAGCACGTCATTTAATGATAAGCAACTTAAGTTTTTAGCACTTTTTGTGCAATCACCTTCAGTGGTATTTTTGAGACAATTTATCAATACTGGAATTGGTGACATAAGCCGCGTTCATCATATTTAGCTTCTTTCGTTGTTACATAATTACATTAAAAAAAATATATCCTAAGGGCTGATTTTATCAAAGTCGGATATCTTTTGTATGGAAAAACTGTCAAAAATTCAAAATTTATTCGCGGGTTAGAAAGTTTTTCCATAAAAAAACTGTCAGACGACAATTTTATTCCACAGATAAAAGTTATCTGACTTTGATGAAATCAGCCCTTAGTATGATAAATTCCTCCCGATTGTGTGACTGTATGATGATAGAATTATTATTTAATAAATTATCAATTCTTTGAATTGTATTTTATAATGATGACAACACTGTTCTAGATGCCCCGTGATGGTTTAACAAGCTCAACAGGCCTGAAAACTTAAAAATGCTTACAAAACATAATAAATTATTAGAAATAAACTAACATTAGGTATTTTTTGTTACAGATATGCATTGGTATGATTCGCGTGTACCGAAGGACGCTGATTAGTCCCGTATCAGGTAATTAACAATATTAAATCTACTGATAAGATTGTTACACTAGCTTTTTCTATTCTATAATGTGGATACTTTTATTTAATTAAATTATTTGAATTTCTAAAGTTATCAATTCCTTGAATTGTATTTTATAATGATGACAACACTGTTCTAGATGCCCCGTGATGGTTTAACAAGCTCAACAGGCCTGAGATCTAATTTCACTGAAATTTGACTAACCTTTATGTCACAGATTTTAACCTTATTTTTTAACAATAGATTCCTGCGTGAGCTGCTAAAAAGGAAGATGCAAGCTATCCAATAGGTGAGAACAAAGGCTAAAAATGTAACCAAGCTATTTATAATTTAGCATAAAATTTTCTTAAAATGATGAAAATTCACAGACCTGTTCTGAATTATTGTGAGGTCAACTTATTATTACTTCTGATTAAATTAAACTTTGATGCTTTACATTATATTGTAATTGTGAACCTTTTCACTAGGTCACGGTTTTTAAGTTTTTTTTTTAAATTATAGATGCCTGGTCACGAGTTCGGTTAGAAAGGAAGATGCAAGCTAAATCCAATAGGTGAGAATAATAATTTAATTAAAATTAGCATACAATTTTCTTAAATGATGAACATTCACAGACCTGTTCTGAATTATTTTGAGGTCAACCTATTATTACTTCTGATTAAACTTAGTGCTTTACATTCTTTTGTGATGGGGAATCTGTTCACTAATTTAATTACATCTCTCGTTTCAGGTACTCTGCCAGTTCTGATGATAACAACTTACTGTTGAGATATGTGCGAAAACATGTTGTACTAATAAATGGTTATAAAAAAATCCAGTGTTTCCATTTCATCATAGAACCTACCTATATCTTAGCACTTTCTATGTACCGTGGATTAAAATTATCCGATTGGAACGACTACTACTATAATTATGACTACCCTATAAAAATAAGCATAGTTATGTTACTTATACACGAGGCCAGTAACTACTGAGGCTGTTAGCTCCAAAAACTATCCTCGTGCCGGTCATTGGAGATATCGTAGAAGGTGAGTATTATGTTCCTTGATCGTAGACGACGACAAACAACCAGGCGCGGTCCGGAGGGGGGCGTCCTGGGGGTCAAGACCCCCCCCTCCCCCAAATCATTCAAGCTGTCGAGAGACTGAATGATTTAACGTGCTTTACTAGCTAAAAACTAGGTAGGCGGTACTCTGACACAGTGACCCCGATGGACATACACAAAAAAAAGTTTTTGAGTACCTACTTATCAATTAGGTGACCATTTCCCTAAAAATATTCCTCGGTACCAATGGTGACCCCCCCAAAATCTTGGGCTGCGACCGCGCCTGCAGACAACAATCAGCAGGGACAACAGTGTCCAATAGTGTCATTGGCACTACTGGAAGTATTATATAGTACACACGGCTACACATCAAGCTATACATTTCCAGTTTATCCTGATCTCGCATTGCATACGATTTCCGTACAATGCAAGCTCAGCTTATACTGGAAATGTATAGCTTGATGTGTAGCCGTGTGTACCAATACCCAGATCTTACTAAACTCCTTCCCATTGTTGATATACTATTTATTTTTAGTTGTTTGATAGTAATCTATGGTTGGTTGGAGTCATCATACTCTGCTCTGTGCTCAGTCGGAGAAGTTTAATAATACAGTGCGTTTCATCAAATAGTTCCTATGCCATGATGTTAGCTCTACTGTTGTAGGACCAATACGAATACGCTACGGAGCTACATAGGACAGTTTTTTAAATTAAGCAGCAGCCAACATTACGGCAAAGGAATCATTTAATAAAATGCACTTTAATTAGGTGGACGAGCACCGCACGAGCTGCATCTCATCTACTTATATTATTTTTATGAAGTTCTCTGCAACCGCGCACACTCCATTCGTGCTGCGCAAAACTGTTTCATAAATACACACATCAAAAAAGTCTAAGCAACATATACGGCTTAGAACGATTTTTAGTATTGTAATTTATCTAAATTCCTTTTATAAATATTATCTAAGCATGTTTTGATATAGTGACTAAAGCAAGGAAATCTTTCATTCAAATTATTGTTCATTTAATCACAATAATTAACTTACTAATTCCATACTGCCATGTAATTACTCCGACTAGTAAATAGTTATCTGTGCGCAATAAATTGCGTTTTATCAAATAGTTCCTTTGCCAAAATGTTGGTTCCACTGTAAAATTAAAATAACGGACCTATTAGGTAGCGGCGTTACGTATGTATTCGACAGTTCTTATTGGTCCTACAACAACATTACGGCATAGGAACTATTTGATGAAACGCACAAACGCTATTCACTATTCGTTCACATTTTCACAACATTTCGTTCAATTCGTCCGTCATAATAATGTCATTCATCTGTTACGTCAAAACTCAAGGCTGCAGCTGTGCGCATGTTTTATAAAACTAATTGGAATCCAGCTAAATAAATTAGTCTCGCTTATTTAATGCTGAGTAGCGCGTTGCGGCAGTGTCGCAGTATCACGCAGTATCTCAACAAAATGGTGCCCGAAGTTGTGTTCGTATTGGGTGCGCCTGGCGCCGGCAAAGGAACGCAATGTTCTTTTATTTCTAAAGAATATGGTTTTGTACATCTGTCCGCTGGCGATTTGCTACGCGAAGAGCGGCAGAGGCCTGGGTCCGAATACGGAGAGATGATCGAGGAGAAAATTCGGAACGGTGAGATTGTACCTGTAGAGGTTACGTGCTCTCTCATTTACAAGGCCATGCAGAACTCCGGTAAGACGCGCTTCCTTGTTGATGGCTTCCCGCGTAACAAGGACAACTTAGACGGCTGGGAACGCGCCATGACTGACAAAACGAAGCTGCTCTTCGTGTTATTCTTCGAGTGCTCGCGGGACATTTGCACAGAGCGGTGTTTAGGACGCGGAGCCGCCGGCAGCGGGCGGTCGGACGATAATCTGGAGAGCCTCCAGAAGAGATTCAGCACTTATATAAACGATACCTTGCCTATCATTAGCCACTACGAAGGAAAGGGTTGTGTGCGCACTATTAATGCAGAGGTGTCTCCAGTCGAAGTGTTTGAAGATGTAAAAACTGCATTCAACAACATTGGATTGCAAAGAATAGCAAACTAATTAATTTAGCATAAGTAGGTCAATGTTGAGCGGTGTACATTGCAGAGTATTTGTCTTGTCTTAGGAATATTGATGTTATTTAATAATCCAGTGATTTAAAATTATGAGCAAATGAAACACATAATACATATAGCCACTGCACTAAAATAAAAAAATTGCATGACATTATTTTGCAGCATTTGCATAAGCAAGTCAAGGTGTCCGTTCTTGAATATAACATTAATTTTAACCTTTTCAATAAAATTGTAGTTTGGATCTCTATCTGTTGAATACACAATATTTTCATAAATATTCTTGTTATCAAAGTGGCTTTATCTCTAAATTGCCAACTCATTATTATAGGTAAGTTTATTAAGTTGAAAATGAATGATAAAATTTTGAAACAAATAAATTTGAACTGAACCAATGTATTCTTATTTTTTAAATTGTGCATAAGTTTTAGTTATAAATAGTGGGTCTTTATACACATACTTTTAACTAAATGAAATAAAATTTAAATTGCATAATTGTTCATCACAATCATGTAGGTATTTGAGTAGTTTCAATGTGTCAAATGAGATTAATATTGCCTTGGTAAAGTGCTTAATGAAGTACTTACTTAAATTGTTATCTTTATCTGAAGTACTTTACAATCAACTTATCAACAAGAGGTTTAAAGTTAACATTGTTTCACTATATTTTTCATAACAATACCTAAAGAAAATAAATAACATCATAAAGTGATTTTTTCTTTTACACTTCAAATCATGGAAGTATGAATATACCTATGTATATTGATTAAAGGTAAATTTAAATAATACCTCTTGTCTTTACAGAAGATATATTTTCAATAATAAATATTAAAACCAGTACTGTACAAGCTTTGATGCCGTAGCTTAGCAGTTTACTAGTAGTACAAAAATTTAAATCTGTTTTTAGTAAAATTCAAAGCTGGTTTAACTACACAATAGCATTTCTCTCATCTAGTTTATTAGTGCTGTAATGATAAACCAGTATGTTCAAAATGTGCATTGTCAAAAACACATTCCTTCATTTTTCGTATTTATAGGTACTTAGCTAGCCCAATGTAAAAGTATGTGTAACACATAGGTAGATTGTTGACTAAGTAGATAATGTGGAAGTAAATACAATGTTTATTGTTGTAATTTGTTTTATTATTTATTTCCATATCTCACCCTACTTCTTTTAGACTGTTGAGACGAAGTTTCTAAGCTGCTAATAATATCATACCAGTAATCTATCATCTAATTGTCGAGATACCTACCTACTTGAATTGTAATGCTGACTCATCAGATTCAAGATTTTAAATAAAAATATTAGGTATCGAACTATAACGGTTACTACATCCGAACAAGTCAATTATGGTGGTACAAAGTGTTTTGTAATTTGAAGTATAATGTTTTTTAACCTTCGTGACCGCGCGCCATCTAGAAGTCAAATGTCTCAAGCACGGCCCCCCCGCCGAAGACACACAACCTGTGTTCGAATTATAATGTTTTTTTTTGCCATTCAAAAATCGCTCTAATTGTCGTAGGAATACGTCTGCCGGACTGAAAGATACCTTTTTTCAATTAGTTAAGTACATTAAATTGTAAAATGAGTTAGGTACACACGGCTACAAATCAAGCTATACATTTCCAGTTTATGCTGATCTCGCATTGTATAGGATTTCCGTACAATGCGAGGTCAGCTTATACTGGAAATGTAAAGCTTGATGTGTAGCCGTGTGTACCTACAATGTTGTAATATTGTTGTTGTCACCTTTCCACCAACAAATCTCATTTGAAGCACTTATCGCCAACAAATCTCATTTGAAGCACTTATCGTCTGAACTTGAACTAACGCATTTGCAGAGTAGGTGATTACACTATATCGATTGATAAAATTACACAAGTATAATTAATAACTATAGGGACACTGGAAGGTTAGAGTTGAGAACAAATTATAAAGTTTTTTTTTTTTCTAATCATCTTTCTCCTGTCCTTAACCCAATTAATTTGAGATCGGCGCAACATGTCTTTTTCTTCTATACTTCTCTATTAGTCGTCATCTCGGTAGTTACCCCCTTTCTAGCCATATCATCTTTCACACAGTCCATCCATCGTTTCTTTGGTCTTCCTCTACTTTTATAGCTTTTTTAAATGAAATATGGTCTTATAATTCAAAACAAACACACTTTCAAGCAGTGTGATGCAGTTGGTGGCAGTTATTTGAGTTCAATCTCAGATTGTTCCCTGTCTTTGGTGTTGCCCAGTCGGGTAATCAAAGAAGTTATCACATGTAAAAATATTTATTGATGTGCCCATAAGATTAAAAAATATAAACATACGCATTAAAAATAAGATTGTTTATATACCTGTACATTAATTACAAAAACGAATACAATTAATCAATAAAAGAAGTAAGCTAACAAAATATCACGCCTGCACTCCCCGATGGGGGGTGCAGAGTACAGTACACCCACATTTTGCCAGTTATGTATTAGTTAACTATTAGTTAATTAAATTATTGTGCTTATTTAAGTGTATATTATTAGATTTTTGTTCCGGTTAAAGTAAGTACTAGTACATCAGTCAATTTCTAGCCTGTTTAAATTAGTAAATAGTTTCAAATAAAAAGTCTATGAAGCTTGTAAGATTATTATACAATTTTTAATTCAGTTGACTAAGACGTGCGTCTTTTATTATACTACACATTAAATAATTCATTTAATTACTATTAATTGATTTACTTAAGCCTTTTTGCTGTGCAACCATATCATATTGACTATTAATCTTATGATACAATAATAAGTTAATAAACAATTCATTTAATTTTCGTCAATCATAATAATGTTGTCATTTCATTTCATTTATTTATTTGCCTGAAATATGGTATTTACAGATTTTATAACACATACACAAATAGTTCTTCATATTCTGTCATGATAATTGAGAACGACCCACACTGAAATAACTATACAGTATCACTCCGTCTCACGGTCCCCTATCAGCTAAGCAGGGATCACCTATTGGGTTAATTGTCCGATTACTAGCAATATTTTATATTAAGTAATAAGAAAATATTATGTAATGAACAAAAATATTAACATCAATGTGTTTTTTTTTTTTTCATTTGGTGACTGACTCCTGTCCTGAGCTAAGGCACAGATATTAAAATACTACGTACAGATACCCAATCCCATACAAAGAAATGACACCACCCTAAGTCTGGCTATTTTTCTTCCTCCATTTTTTTTACAGATGGCAGCATCAGCGACTCACTAATTGCCAGAGACTAGTTTTACAACGCCATCTAGGAGTCTTGCCTAGATACTACGCAAGACTCCGAGTTGTTTTTCTTCCTTTTTTCTTCCTAGGTGTTCAATTTTTATATTATTACGTAAAGTACTAGATTAAAAAAAATGTTGTTTGATTTTCCTTAATGAAATGACTTAAACGCAAGTTTAAAGTGACCCTGTCATCACTTGAGTAAAACGCCATCTATTGCAAAGAGTTCTCGACAAAATGATTAACAGATGGCTACTTTATCATTCTAAGGGTTCGAATTGAAGTAAAATTTAATTTTTTTGTTGAAAATACGAGATTTATGAGTGTAAATACATATCAGCATTAAACAAAGATGTTTTGATTTTTACTAATATTACCTCAGCCAAAA
Source organism: Lithophane semibrunnea (assembly GCA_947363905.1). Lineage (NCBI taxonomy): Eukaryota > Metazoa > Arthropoda > Insecta > Lepidoptera > Noctuidae > Lithophane > Lithophane semibrunnea. The sequence goes on from OX376205.1 coordinate 2,327,436, forward strand.
TTTGCCGTATAACGCTTTTTAGTGATTGTTAATTTCATAAATTGTTACTTATGCTGCCATCTATGATTTTTTTTCAAGACTAATTATAATTTGTTCGAGTTGAGACCCCATGGCTAAGGTGAGTGAGGCCAAACGATCGTAATTTCGGTCGCGCAAAATGAGTCGCATAATTTAAGTGAAATTTCACATTCAGACAACTCATTTTGCGTTGTCGCGTCCACAAACCTGACGTTTATTTAAATGAAACCGAAAGCAGCATAAATTACGGGACTCAGTCTAATCCCTCAAATGCCCTCAAGCAATACAAGTTATTATGATACTGTGACTGTACACAGTATAATAATGTAACAGTACTATGTCTCGACAGTGACCTTTAAGTAATTGCCTACAGCCGCTCGGCAGATAAACCTTCCGCGTCCGTGCGTTACACACGATATACTCTCAGGTTTCGAAGCACGTCATTCGGCCGTTTTCTATGAAGATAAATATAATACGTTATTTATACAGGGTGTTAGTGTAAACACCGTTTTCCTTGAAACCAGTGGTTTGATTTCATTTATAGAACGTAAAATCAATCGAAAAATACAACTTTTTTTTTTAAAAGAAAATCTACATTTTTCCACAAGAATATTTCACCCTACACACAAGGGCAACGACCGGTCGTGGCCGGCGGTTGGCGGGGGTGGATGGGGCGCGCGGGACGTTAGATGACCGGCCGTCAGCTGTTTCGCAGCTCTCTCGAACACGTATCCATGAGTATCGGGACAGTGACGGATATTTACTTTTTTAAATCTTTTAATGAAAATAAGGTTTTTTTTTTTGTTGTTACTGGGTTATTTATTTTTATATTTAAGTCAACTACCCATGGTTTGAGTGACAACGGTGTTTACCCTTGCATACTGTATAGGTATAATAAGAAGTTACTTATTTATACTATGCTACAGTTAAGGCCTCTGACCATCATACAAGCTATCTATTTTAATGAAATGACTGTAGCAATTAATGTTGATGAATAAATGACGTGATTTTCGGACGTAGTTTTATTTGGTGGGTATTCACTATTGAGCCCAAAAACTTGGTTTGTTCATTTTATCATTATTTAGCCCACAAGCATCGCGCGAGTTCAAAATACGCGCGTAAATCGCGTGCACTACGCCAGACTCTCGACTCGCGCGTGATTCGCGCGATTCGAGATACAAGGAACGCTTTGTTGCGCCCAGTTAACGTGCGAACTCCAGAGCGAGTGCACTTATCCAGGGAAATGGAGCGCCAACATTTTGATACGGAATGCCCAAATGCTCGCGCGTAGGTACGCTCTTTCTGGGCGAAACGGTCGCGTGTGATACGCATGAGAATCGCGGCGAATTCGCTCCTTTTGGACAAGCTCTATAACTTGCATTAGGCTTAGCCCGCACTGCGAAATCTCACCGTGCGATTTTTATTCGCGCGGTTTATATTCACTGTACGGAGTACGTTTCAGCGCGAATTTTAAAACGTCAGTGCGTGTAGATACATAATACGATAGTCGATTTCAAAACGCAGTGCAAGCTGTGTCTTAAAAATTAATAACGGCGTTAATTAGGCGTCGAACCAGGCGACTATAATACATGTATTTACAGAATATTACTAAGCATTAAAATTATCGATACAATAATTTTTCATGAAATCATGACATTTGATGTCAATTCTAACTTAAAGAGATGTATTGATGATTCTAATGACTATAATTCTGTAAATACATAATTTTATTGTTATTTTGATCTTCATTCAACGTGACACTGACCTGCTTTCGCGGGCTACCTTAGTGCATCCTCCTAATTTAATCAGAAGTAAATCGTACAAAAATAATATTTTATAACTAGTAAGCTATTTTGGGAATGTACAAGTTCAGAAGTGGGTAAATCAGAGTTTCTACAGTCTTTAAATATTTATTTAGCATTATTTTGAAAAATTCGCAAAAAGAAAACTATTTTGCAATAAATATAACTATTATTTTTCCCCATGAAACCGTTTCCTTTGACTTGTTCGATCTTTTTTTCGGTAACATTACGTGTCCGTTTCGTTTTATTCAGCCTTTACGAAGGAGTAACTTCACGCCTTTTTTTGTTATTTATTCAACTGTTATAATGTAATAAGGGGTATTAAAACACGAAAACAGAGTGTGATAATAGTATGACATGAGTGTTTTAATACCTAATTATTTACAGTTGCATACAAGACTACCTACACCCATGATATGAATCCTCTATAAAAGGTTTGCAATACTTATATCGAACAAAAATGGAGGGATACGACACACGTGACTACAAATTCGAATATAATAAGTTTTTTTTTAATTACTTTGCTTTGGTATTGAATCGCGCGTGTCTGTCAATGTTCTTTTTGAAATGTTTGGATAATATTATGGTTACTATGACACTGGTTGTTTTAATGTTGGCAATAAGCTAACTGTTTCAGAAACTTTTATAGAGGATTTTTAGAATGGGTGTAGTTAAAAAAATTAATACTACCGCTGACATAAATATTCCTTTAAAACTAGATCGATAATTTTATAAGCCTCTTAAGCTTTCGGACCATCATTTTAATAACTTGTGGTCGGAAATAGGGACGGGTTTTTAGCTGCATCCGATTAGACTGGAAGCCGACCCCAACATAGTTGGGGAAAGGCTCGGCAGATGATGACATGATAAAATTGATACGTTAAACCCGATGCGAAAAGTAGTAGTAGGCCAAATCATTTTTATTTGATTTTAAAACAGACGGTAGTTTAGTACATCACAAGCTAACCGCATAAAAACCAGATTGATAACAGCAATAAGCAAGTACGAGGATGTTATAAGTAATACTTATCAAGCCTCTACTGAGACACTTGTTACACCCGACGCCACGGCGAGACATGAGAAAATGTGGCCAATCAGCAGGCTACAATTGACGTCGCGTAGCATGGCGTGTCTTTAGCCAGTCCTTAATTATGTATTTGGCTGGGAGTAAGCAGATTTTGTAGTTAAACATTCTGCGCTGTGGTCGGATGTTCCTTGCCCTGTGCGAAGGACAGGAATACCTCCTCGAGTGTAGTCTCCGTGACAGAGTAGTCTTCGATGAGGGAGGGGAACGCGGTGCGAAGAGATTCTAGCGTAGTGAAGAGGTCGCTGTACCGCATTGTATCGTTTATGTGGTAGTGTAGCATTGTCTGTGGACAAAATAGTCGTGATAAGATTTTGTAAGGTCAAATAATATTAAATTATTAATAAAATTAGCGTAACTACGCAGACGTGATGGGTATTGTATTGATATCTAAACAAGATCAAAAAAAAAAAAAAAAAACATTTTCTTTTTTTTCGGGTCAACGGCCATTGTTCGTGTAGTTAAATTGTGTGTGTGTGAAATGAGTTGCGAAAACATATTTTTTTCTTTAATAGTGTTTAAATATCGATACACATCACAACAAGCGGAAATCGGTTTGTCATGGTATGGGCACGTGATGCGAAGGAATGAGGAAAATGTTGTGAGGAAAGTTTTGGGTATGAATGTCGATGGCTATAAGAGTAGGGGAAGACCAAAGAAACGATGGATGGACTATGTGAAAGATGATATGGCTAGAAAGAGGGTGACTACCGAGATGACGGCTAATAGAGAATTATGGAAGAAAGGGACATGTTGCGCCGACCACAAATAAATTGGGATTAGGGCAGGAGAATGATGATGACACATCACAACAGAGAAGTGCACAACAAAAAAAAAAACTGATATTCTAAGCAACTACAATAAATAGGGTCGTTAACATCAAAAAATGTTTAGATGTCGGTACCCATCAGGTATGCGGAGTTTCGCTAGCTAACTTAATTTGACCCTGTCCTTATTTTTCTACAGGCATTTAAAGAGATAAGTACCACCAAGACAACAACAACATTGTACTATGCATCATATTTAATATGTAAATATTTCACACGTACGAAGGCAATGATTAATTGACAACTGGCTATGTGGTGCTAGTTTAAATAAATGTATTACAATTCGAACCTTATAGCGTGCGCAAACGCTCCTTGCGCAACCGGAAATGTAAGTTTTTTTTGTGGTAGTTATTTGAAGTCAAGTACCTACATAATTATTTATTTATTTTCAGGAAAACTAACAGCTATACAGATAAAGTAAGCATTAGTTTATACAAAATATGGCCAATTACAAGTTTTCACATGTAGTATAAAAATCATATGAAACAGAAAAAATGCTAATAGACTATATTTAACACAAAACAGAAACACGACTATTTATTGATGATTTTTTATATTTTTTTTTCTATTATGTACATAGTACCGTTTTAAAAGCTTTCGTAAAGCTGTTATCTGTCCAGTTAATCATTTATTTTAAAGATGTCGGCTTTTTGTAAGGTTATAAACAAAATTAAACTTACTTTGTGTTCATCCTTTAGTGTGCAGTTGAAGGTCGTTTGTAGCTTCCCCTTTAATAGGTTCAACTCTCTCTTAGCGGCGTCCACCTCTGAAATATTATACAACCGTTATTAGTCTAACTCATCATCTACCTAGCCTTTTCCCAACTATGTTGGGGTCGGCTTCCAGTCTAACCGGATGCAGCTGAATACCAGTATTTTACATGGAGCGACTGCCTATCTGACCTCCACAACCCAGTAACTGGGTAATACGATACCCCTTGGTAAGACTGGATGTCAGACTTTCAAGCTTGTGACGACCCGTAACGACTGCCAAAGATCCACAAATGACAGCCGGGACCAACGGCTTAACGTGCTTTCCGAGGCACGGAGGAGTCTCGGTATGTAAATATGGTCACCCATCCACGGACCAACCCCGGCAAGCGTAGCTTAACCTGATGGATCGACCCGTGCGGCTGTTATTACTTAGCCACGAGCTCCTCCTTTATTAGTCTAACTGCAATACATTAAGTATCAGATATTAGTTAGTAGATACCTAACCTAGTTAGTAAAGACCAAGGCAAATCGTAAACACAAACAAAAAACAACTATCTATTCTACACTAACTAATTGTCTATCCCAAATAAATTGGGATTAGGGAAAGATAATGATGAAATGCTTTGAGTTTGAGGTATTATAATGTAGAAATGAAATGAAATTGTTTATTCTGTAAATAGGATATTGGAATCACTTTTACACGTCATATTAAAAAATATTAAAATTAAGCTAGATGAGGTCGGCGTTTCCTATTTGACTACTCTAAGAAGAAAGGCCGAATTAAACTCAGAGGTCGCAGTCTCTTTTAAACTCAAAGCATTTATTTCAATTAAACCATTTACAGGCACTTTTGAATTGTCAAAGAGTCGGTCAGTTAGTCAAAAAGTTGAAGCTAGTTGTCCATTCCAAATAGTAGATCTCTATGCAGAAGAACGGGGAAGAAACTCCAAGGACACTCTTTTAAAAATGGATATAGATATTACAAAATCCTGGGTACAGTATTCTTAGTGCTTCTATATGTGAGAACAATATCAAACGAAAAATAAACAAAAACTTAACATTAAAAATAAGCCCTGGCAGATAGATGACCAGTCTCAACTGACGGCGCTCGTTCACGAACATGATACGTGGATCAGCACCATCCAGCTCAAACATTTTGTGTTTAAAGTCCAGACATAATCTTGGGCAGGCCATATGACGAGCATGTAGATTAGCGTCTGAAATGGTCTTTTGAGGAAAGAACCACACAGATTTGAGTGGACCTGTCCGGTCAGTGCTAGCATATGTCAGTAACAGTGGAGCTCAACTCAGAACTTAGGAGGAGTTTAGAGGGAGGGGGTTGCGAGTCCAACGCTATGATCCCGCCGCAGTAAGTACGTACCGTCCCCGCTGGCCTGCTGCTTGCTCCTCAGCTTGAGCACGACGGCGTGCCCGCTGGCGTACGCGGTGCGCAGGGCCGAGGCCGAGCCCAGCGCGCACACGCGCCCGGCCGACAGGATCGCGATGCGCGTGCATAGCGCTTCCATCTCGTCCATGCTGCGAAATACATACAGGGTGTAAGGGTAAACACCGTTGTCACTCAATATGTTACAAAGGACAGCCAGTGATCTGCGTTTCCTTTCCATTTCGCAGTTATCTTTAAGGTCTTCTATAAAATGAAATGCCTTTCTTCTTTCTCATGTAAGGACTATTACACTGCATCGGAACTAAAAAGAAATCTAGACAGCAGAAGTAGCGAAAATTGTATTGACCAATTTTATTCATTTCATTGTATATATCGGAAGAAAAATCTGGACAACATGTATGGTACAGTCACGGACTTTAATTGATGAGCCACCTGGCACTGTTCGTATTTTAGCCGTGTAATGCAAATCGGGTTTATTCGGTTCCCGACACGCAAAGTATTCTTATACTTCGTATTAGAAGAAGAAAATTATATTTCACATCTTTACCGGTTGGCTAACCTGAGAGCCAGAACTACAAACTTGACTACCCAAAGTCAACCAATTGCAGGTCTAGGAACAGTAACCTACTACTGTTGCGATAGTAAAGTTAGCGTACGGAGAAATATTATAAGTCATTTCGACAAGTTCGAAAGTACCGTCTCTGACATCGATATTTCAACTGTCACTGTCTTCAGTTAAGTTTTCAGAATTATCGAGTTAATGACCTATGATACAAAGGAGGTCGGTATCAAATAGATTGGATAAACTTAATGCAACTTTGTTTTTATTTTTATCATTGAGAACTTATTAGTCAACCTCTATGGATAAGACTATTTCCGATTAAAAGTAATTTATTTGTCATCTTGTTTACGAGCGTGCGATTTGAGTTCGTGTTTAATCGTGTAATCTCGGGAATGTATGAAACTGCAAAATTGAAAAGTTTGAAGGTGGCTCATCAATTAAAGTCCGTGACTGTACAATAAAAAGAACAAGTGAGGGCTTCGTAAAGCGTCTTTTTCCACCCGTTATGTTTTGGTCCAAAGTGTACCTGTGTGAGGTGATGATGATAGCTCGCTTTTGTCTCAAGGCCCTGCGGAGTGCGGTCCACAGTCGCCTGCGCGCGGCCACGTCCACGCCCGCGCTGGGCTCGTCCAGCAGAGCGAGCTCTGTCGAGTTCAAAGATAAGCACTTTTGAACGACAAAATAACAAGAAAATTGAATTCAATATTTCAAAATGAGCAGTTTATCTTTTTAGCATATTCATGCTTATTTATTATTATTTTATGCTTTTTTTTTACCTGCCCCCCGCGGCACCGCCAATGTATATTATTACAACATACCTGCCCCGCCCTGGCGCCGCACCGGCCCTGTGTGTAACATACCTGCCCCGCCCTGGCGCCGCACCGGCCCTGTATGTAACATACCTGCCCCGCCCTGGCGCCGCACCGGCCCTTTATATAACATACCTGCCCAACCCTGGCGCCGCACCGGCCCTGTGTGTAACATACCTGCCCCGCCTTGGCGCCGCACCGGCCCTGTGTGTAACATACCTGCCCCGCCCTGGCGTCGCACCGGCCCTGTATGTAACATACCTGCCCCGCCCTGGCGCCGCACCGGCCCTGTATATAACCTACCTGCCCCGCCCTGGCGCCGCACCGGCCCTGTATGTAACATACCTGCCCCGCCCTGGCGCCGCACCGGCCCTGTATGTAACATACCTGCCCCGCCCTGGCGCCGCACCGGCCCTGTATATAACATACCTGCCCCGCCCTGGCGCCGCACCGGCCCTGTATATAACCTACCTGCCCCACTCTGGCGCCGCACCGGCCCTGTATATAACCTACCTGCCCCGCCCTGGCGCAGCACCGGCCCTGTATATAACCTACCTGCCCCGCCCTGGCGCCGCACCGGCCCTGTATGTAACATACCTGCCCCGCCCTGGCGCCGCACCGGCCCTGTATGTAACATACCTGCCCCGCCCTGGCGCCGCACCGGCCCTGTATATAACCTACCTGCCCCGCCCTGGCGCCGCACCGGCCCTGTATGTAACATACCTGCCCCGCCCTGGCGCCGCACCGGCCCTGTATGCAACATACCTGCCCCGCCCTGGCGCCGCACCGGCCCTGTATATAACATACCTGCCCCGCCCTGGCGCCGCACCGGCCCTGTATATAACCTACCTGCCCCACTCTGGCGCCGCACCGGCCCTGTATATAACCTACCTGCCCCGCCCTGGCGCCGCACCGGCCCTGTATATAACCTACCTGCCCCGCCCTGGCGCCGCACCGGCCCTGTATATAACCTACCTGCCCCGCCCTGGCGCCGCACCGGCCCTGTATATAACCTACCTGCCCCGCCCTGGCACCGCACCGGCCCTGTATATAACCTACCTGCCCCGCCCTGGCGCCGCAACGGCCCTGTATATAACCTACCTGCCCCGCCCTGGCGCCGCACCGGCCCTGTATATAACCTACCTGCCCCGCCCTGGCGCCGCACCGGCCCTGTATATAACCTACCTGCCCCGCCCTGGCACCGCACCGGCCCTGTATATAACCTACCTGCCCCGCCCTGGCGCCGCACCGGCCCTGTATATAATCTACCTGCCCCGCCCTGGCGCCGCACCGGCCCTGTATATAACCTACCTGCCCCGCCCTGGCGCCGCACCGGCCCTGTATATAACCTACCTGCCCCGCCCTGGCGCCGCACCGGCCCTGTATATAACCTACCTGCCCCGCCCTGGCGCCGCACCGGCCCTGTATATAACCTACCTGCCCCACCGCACAGCGCGGCGGCCGCCCCCAGGCGCCGCACGCAGCCGCCGCTGTAGCCCTCCACGCGGCGATGCGCATACTTCTCTAGACCTGACGGGAAACTCGTACAAATTAAAAAAAAAACTTCTTAGATTGTATTAATAAACCTTAAAGGCCTAAACACATAACCGCGTTGCGGCGCCGCAACGCAAAAATTAACGGCGGCTTCGGGCCATTTTCTAAGAAAATCTAAGGGTGCCGACGCTAATTTTTGAGTTGCGGCGCCGCAACGCGGTTATGTGTTTAGGCCCTAAGAGCGCTAACACACTGGGACGCCATGGCGACGTCACTATGGTTATTTATTTGGCAACTTCATTTGGCTACCATAGAAGTAGCCTGTAACAGAAGGGTGTCCGTCCTGGCGATCAAATTGCCGTAACTTACTTGTATACAAGATACTGGCGACTTGGCTACGCGTCGCCAGATCGCCAGAGTATCCACCACGTAGGAGGCAGGGCTACGTTTCCAAATTGGCGACGTCGCCAGATCGTAGCCAAGTGAGTTAAGAGCGCACCGCTATACGAGGGCCAGCCGCGCCCCATGTACAGTCACGGACTTTAATTGATGAGCCACCTGGTACTGTTCGCATTTTAGCCGTGTAATGCAAATCGGGTTTATTCGGTTCCCGACACGCAAAGTTATATGCTTCGTATTAGATGAAGAAAATTATATTTCATATCTTTACCGGTTGGCTAACCTGAGAGCAGAACTACAAACTTGACAGCAGTGACTACTCAAAGTCAACCAATTGCAGGTCTAGCAACAGTAACCTAGCAACGATAAACAATTGTTGCTAGGTTATTGCTGCATAGTAACGTTAGCGTACGGAGAACTTCTCTGACATCGATATTTCAACTGTCACTGTCTTCAGTTAAGTTTTCAGAATTATTGAGTTAATGAGCTATGATTCAAAGGAGGTCGGTATCAAATAGATTCGATAAACTTAATGCAACATTGTATTTATTTTTATCATTGAGAACTTATTAGTCAACCTCTATGGATATTTCCGATTATTTAAAAGTAATTTATTTGTCATCTTGTTTACGAACGTGCGATTTGAGTTCGTGTTTAATCGTGTAATCTCGTGAATGTATGAAACTGCAAAATTGAAAAGTTTGAAGGTGGCGGATTTTTTTTTCCTTTTTCCATAAATAAACCACGTAATAAGTTTGATTCATAACAACAAACTCACGGATCGGACAGGGTCTTTTTCCTACACGCTATATAGCTGTATACATTTAGTTGGCAGCGCGGGCTCGCGACTTCGCCATGGCGTCCCAGTGTGTTAGCGCTCTTATCTTAACAATAATATACCTCGGTCAAAAGTTAATAACTCTGCTCAAATTCACTTTTTATCACACCATACTACTCGCGGACTGAGTGAGAGCGAGACGGAGTGGTGTGCTGGCGGCTCCAAGCCTCGAATCGTTTAGGTAATAGCTTTTTACGGTGCAATAAAAGGTAATTGGTTTTCACCAATGAAAGGAATGATTTTGAGAAAATAGTTGCACTACTGTTCACTCACCAACAATATGTAGCCAGTTCCCGGCTTCTTCTTTCACCCGTTTCTTGTCCCACCCTCGCAGAGTGAGGATCAGCTCCAGGTTCTCTTGGCCAGTCAAGAACATATCCAGCCCAAAGAACTGCGGGCAGTAGCCCAGGGTCTGAAGGTACTGCAGGGAGAGGAAAAAGGCATTATAGAAAAAAAAAAAACGGGCCGCAAGGAGATAGATGGCATCCTGGGGAAGGACATTGGCTATTTTTTATCGGCATACCACGCGGGTAGAAGCCAGTATCTCATAAACTATTGACTTAAATAAAAAAGTCAATCGGAAATATCATCATCTTTATAATTAGGGAATCTAATGATACCCTAGCAGTGCAATGTGGACCTTGTGTCAGCGTCATAAGGACTACAGTACTTTACCTGCGCGTTGCCTCTCTTGAGGTGGTATCCGTTCGCGAAGATATTTCCCCTGGTGGCGGAATCCTCGGCAGTCAGCATCTTGAAGGTGGAGGACTTGCCCGCGCCGTTGACGCCCAGGAGGCCGAAACACTCGCCTAAACATGAGATAGAGATTAATAAAAAAACCGGCCAAGTGCGTGTGGGACCACGTACAATGAAGGGTTCCGTAGTTGGGATGAATTTATCCCAAGAACAAACTTAACATTGTAGTTTAAAAACATGTTCTAACATACGTTCCAACTTTAAGATTTACGATGTTATTTTAAGACCATAGACTTCTTATTGGTTTTCCTGTAATCTAAGTATAGAACTATTTTCTGTTTTTTTTTTTCGAAATTTTAGATTCATTAGTTTCGGAGATGAGGGGTTTAATGGTGTTTGTCCTTATATATGGTGGTATATGTATTATATTCATAGTTTTAATTTAATGGGTGTAATTATATTTATATCCTTATATTTAAATTAATATGTTTTATTCCACAATTTTAGTTATTGCACCTACCACTGTTTGTCTCTGCATCACCCAAAGGTTGACTGGTAGAAAATGCCTATGGCATTAAATCCGCCTCTGTACATTTGTGTGCTTAAAGTATTAAATAAATGGTAAATTTTTATTTATTTAGTTAAATATCTTTAAAAGTATTTATTTTAAAATTATAAAAAAAATGTATTCGAGATCCTAAGGAGGCCTATGTACAGCATGGAACATCTTTCGGCTGATATTATGATTCGAGATCCTCGCAACAGGCCCTTTCATTTGTTATGTCACACGGTACAGTGTGCAAATTGGCTATGACAGACGGACAGACAGCGAAACAGGCAGACACACAAGTGGTCCTATAAGGGTTTTTAATTTTGAGGTACAGAACCCAAAAAAGACTAGTAGCGGCAGCCTCGTTGGTTTTAATGGCCGAAAACAAATCACTTATTTGCTTGCTTGAAACCGCGACTGTTGAGTCTGGGGTCGGAGATACGATACCCAGAGGTAGTATTATGAAGTATTAATTATCATTATTCCACTGCGAAAACGGGATGGTGCTAGCGGACTTGTCTAGCTACGTCGCTCTCTCACACTGGAAAAATGGTGGCATTCATCTAATTTATCTAATATTATAAACGCGAAAGTTTGTAAGTATGGATGGATGCATGGATGGATGGATGGATGTTTGTTACTTTTTCACGCAAAAACTACTGAACTGATTTGTATGAAATTTGGCACACAGATAGTTTATAACCTGGATTAACACATAGGATACTTTTTATCCAGATATTCCCACGGGATCGAGACATAAGCGGGTGAAACCGCGGGGCGCTACTAGTCCGTACTAATATTATAAATGCGATAGTAACTCTGTCTGTCGGTCGCGCTTTCACGCCAAACTACTGAACCGATGACCGAATGAAATTTGGTACACAGATAGTCTAGAGCCTGAGAAAGGACATAAGCTACTTTTTATCAACAGACAGGCAGACATATCGTTCGAGCCATTTTCGAGTTTTTGCGAGACTAATGCACAGAAATATTTTTTATTTATATGGTGTGTATAGTAGTGCTAGTAGTGTTGTATTCTATTCTCGTACTTGCCAGGTGTCAAACCCGCATACTCGTGCGCTGGCACTTTATCTCCAGGCCATCACAATATTGGAATCCAACACTTACTTTTTGGAGTTATGCAAAATACAGTTTTTCGCATAAGTGCCGCAAGAGTTGGTGAAACGCCATAAAAGGAGGAACTGTTACCTTTTTTGACAGAGAAGCTGATGCCCCTCACGGCATTGACCTGCTTCCTGCAAAGCGGCCTGTAGTTCTTGTGCAGATTGTGCACTAACATCGCGTCCGGGATCTGCTTCGCAGCTGTAAGAACAAAAAAAAAACTTATAGAGCGTAGGATAAAAAAAAAAAATCGTCCGTCACGAGCCCGTACTACTCAGCCCCCCCAACCGAGTCGTCGCTCTGCCCGCCTCAGCGCCACGAGCCCAAAAAATATATATTGTAGTTAACTACTAGGTACTACTACTACTTTGTCTATTTGTTGTTCAAAACAAGATATCGAAATCTTCACTCGATCAAAAAATCGGAAGAGGAGGCTAAAAGCTGTTTTTTTTTAAGTTTTTATTATTATTCTTGAAGTTTATGAAAGCTTTACTTCCAAAAAAAATATCTATGAAAAGTTAATAACATATAGAAGAAGAATTTGTGGACACACTTTGCAAAATATATATATAATAAAGTGGCGTTCGCGTGAAGGGTGGAAGCGTTAGGACTCAAGCGCCCGAGTATAGTGTTGGGCAACCATGGTTGCCCCAACCATACAATTTTGGGGCTACTATCGTTGCCGGGGCTTGAGTGCCTACTTCGCTGGGTCTACCTGGCCTTAACAGGAATTTTGAAAGTTTGTATTGTAGTGTGTTCACACACTTGGTTACCACAAGTAAAGCGCGCATCGCTTCGTGAGAAAAAAATACTGTAATTTAAAATTTGTCCAATCATTAATTTTACGTGAGGCTATTTTGGCGATTTTCGACCCCCTCACCCAACCCTAATCTCACGTGAGATTTTGACGAATGCGTATTTTTGTGTCAATACTTTAATCTGTACTTGATTGGGGCAGAATTATTAAAAATAAAAAAAACATTTTTTTTATGACTAGTTAAGACTAACCCAGTTTTCTCGCAATATTCTATTTCTGGAAAAGAAAAGCTTCCCCCCTCCCCCTGTCCACCACGTGAGATTGGGCGAGATTTGGCTCGACTCCCTTCCCCCCTAAACATGCAATTATGAAAGCCATTACGATTATTTATTCGCTTCATTGGTTGGAACTACATTCTATTGTGACCTTACTAATCAAAGCAATAGGAAATAATTTCACGCCTTTTTCCATGCGGGTAGGGCTTCCGCCAGTGCACTACCTGTTACGATCCTCACATACTCCTCTTCATTTACGTTCATACATCTGGTCATACATGCACAAATGTTGCGAGTACTTCTAATTATGTAAATAAAAATGTCACTGACACTGGCATGGCCACCATCAGGGAATTTAATTTTGATAACACAAAAAATTAGTCGCTAATTAGTCGGAATCAAACCGCGGGGCGCAGCTAGTTACCCATAAAAATGTAGAAGAAGAAGTCTCTATACTCCATTTGAAATAAGATTAGATATTTAAATAAACCTTTTTTACAGTCCGTTCAACCGATTTGAATTCTATTGCGTTGGTGGCATGACAAATGGCAGCTACAGTAGACAGTCGGTATTGTGTAACTTTTTTTGCTTTTAATGCCACCCTTATGCCTACGGTATAGAAGTCGAAATCGGTTGAACGGACTGTAAAAAGGTTTGTTTAAATGTCTAATCTTATTTAAAATGGAGTATAGTTAGAAGAGTGTTTATGTACTTACGTAGAGTGATAGCCTTGCTAACGTATGCGTTTTCTGCGCGAATCATCTCATCTTTTTCTACAGGTTCCTTTGGCCGATAGCGCATGTTCATCACTTTGTCGAACAATCCACTGAAGAACCCGCGTTCCGTTAGGAATACAATCGCCTGAAAAAAAAAAAGGGCAACAATTAATTGATCCTCTAAAAACTTATTGACCTCTTGATTATGCTGCTTTTTGGATGTGTAACACCTATACGCGCGGCTTGGGGGTAAGACTGACTCGTATGCCGTGACAGCAAACGGCATGACGCTATAAGCCGTTATGTTTTGCCGCGCTCTTTTCGATGTTTCACATGTGTCGGATGCCCCGCGACGGACAAAAAAAAAGGTTGGCTCTTTTTATCCGACTGCTCCAAAAGGAGCGTAATGTTTTTCGAGAGTATGTATGTATGTCTCTTTCTTTGGTACGCTCTTAGCCTAAACGGCTTGATGGATTTTAACATATGAGGTGCTGGTGGTTATTTAAAAAATAAAAACCCGACTGCAAAAACACATAACTTAAAAGAAAAACGTGCTTTCCGAGGCACGGAGGAGTCTCTTTATGTAAAGATGGTCACCCATCCATGGACCAACCCCGGCAAGCGTAGCTTAACCTGATGGATCGATCCGTGCGGCTGTGATTACTTAGCTACGAGTTCCTCCGAGAGCGATTGACGTGTACAATATTGTGGAAACGCGGAGAACACGTCACGTAGTCGCGGTTAGCTCGCTTTGGGCCCGCGGAGAGCACGTTCACAGATCACGTCGCCAGACACACGCTGGTGTTAGTGTGACGACGCTCTAAGGACAAGCACTTACCAACATGACTAAGAACTGCACAAACAGTATGACAATGCATTTTGCGGGAGAGGACTCATCATCTAGGCATAAATAGCACCGCGGGTTTTCGCCGGCTGAAACAATAATAATTATCTTATACTATTAAATGAGCAATATTTTTATATGGGGTGACTGGTAATTAGTCACCGAAAAATCAGCTGTTCCCTACATTTTGACAAGTTATGCGAACTTAAATGTGGGAACAGCTGTTTTTTTTTCGCGAATTCAGTTTTTTCCCAAAAACTATTGACTTAAATAGCTAAGTCACTTAGAAACATCATAATCTTATTAAGTATCCAACAATACCCCACATGCTTATGTGCATGTATTGTTGATAACCCAATAACACTGTGCCTGACCTGAGATTCGAACCCGCGACCTCTCTCTCATTCATCTTCATTAAAAAAATTAAAGTAATAAAAACTAAAACCCAACTACGACTAAAAAGGTATAAACAAGACACCACAGACACCACCACAGTCTGCTGATGAGCAGAGAATTACTAGAGCTAGTAAACGTAGGAAAGATGTGCCCAACAACATTCAACCGAAATTGCAAGTTGTGCATCACAGCCCACGGTATCAATCAGTAATTTTATACAATAAGTTGCCCATAGAATTGAAAAGTATTTACAGTGTCAACTTATTTAAAAATAAATTGAGGGCCCATTTATTGAGGAAAGGCTATTATAGTATCAATGAATTCATGGAAGACATTTGACATTGTAATATTATTGTAAAGTTGTATTTGATATAATTTAATTTGACATTTATTATTTATAATCTTATTGTATTTGAATTCTCAATTGACTATTAGTGTTTTTATTTATTGACATTTCTAAATATTTTAATCTGATTTAATTATAATGTTATGTTATGTAATTTTAATCTGATTTCACTGTATTTTTTTATATTTTGTTATCATTGTAATTTTAATGTAATTTAATTGCCATGGAATGTTTTATATTTTCAACGTTTTTGATGTATTTTAATGAATTTTGATCCGTATTAATTGTTATTTTTAATTTAATTTCATTGCAATTTGTTATTTTTATATTATTTTCAACACAATGTTTCCATATTGTTATGAAATAAATGACTTATGACAGACAAATTAAAAATCCGGAGTCACCAGTGTTAGGGCATAAATCGAACAGATTACGTGTGACTTGTTTATATATTTTTAGTCGTAGTTGGGTTTTAGTTTTTATTACTTTAATTTTTTTTTTTAATTCTGTTGGTGTTATAATATATATATTTTTGAAATGTGCTCATTAAGCCCTTTTATTTGATACCCAACATGGTACGATTAAACGATTTTTTTTGTTCCTTACTTTTTTCCTCTAGAGGGCGCCATTTTTAATTTAATGTGACGTCACATAGCCTATAACCAGCGGACGATCGAGACGCTTCCAACGATATCTCATTTGTCAAATTGTGATGAGTGGTTTAGAAGATAGAAGGGAACAGAACATCCATACATACATACCGGTCAAAATCATAACCCTTCTTTTTTTTTCGCCGTAGTCGAGTAAAAAGCAAGCTCACCGCAACACTTGTTCACATCGAAGCTCGGATCAACGTTGAGATTCGGACAGCTTGGCCTGAGGTACTTGCACAACGCGTTGTTACGAGCAACGAAGATGCACTTGAATATCGCTTCGACTATGGTGTGCGGGGGCACGATGTACATGCAGAGGACTAGCAGCTGGTACGTCAGGTCGGAGGTGTCGGAGGTGTAATCTCGAGCTTCCTTCGTAAAAGGCGTGAAGACACCTGCAGACAAACGGTTACAGGCTGTTCAGTGAACATGATTTGGATATATGCAATACCAGTGTTTCTCGGCTTAAGCATTTGTTGGTGAAAACCTTCTTCAAAATAGTGAAAGTTGTTCATAATGATGAGTACTATGACCCCTTAAGAGTTTTCGTGTATGAAAAGATACACCTGATACAGGCTGTTAGGGTAAACACCGTTATCCTTGAAGCCAGTGGTTTGGTTTCATTTATAGAACGTAAAATCAATGGAAAATTAACCTACCAGCAGGCGTAGCATGAGCACCGTTTTGTCGACGGAAGAGTACACAAAAATTACGTTTCCTGTAGACAGTAGACAGTACGAGACGGCAGCAAAGTAGAAAGAGTCAACTGCACTTTTTACGAAATTCACTCTTTTACATAATTCGACTCAGAATTCTTTGTTTTTTCATAGGATTTATCAGTGTGATTTTGACAGTAAGGATAGAAAACTTTCTTCCGAAATAATCTACCTACAAAAAGACCTAGACAAAGATATAAATGAAAGACAAAATGACAGATTTTAGAAAGATTTCTACGGTGGATGTCAAAAATGAAGAAACGAACTGTCACTTTGTATAGAAAAAGCTATGTCTATTCTTCGTAGAGATAGAAAGCGCCATGCTACGCCTGCTGCTGGCTTACGTTCTATCGGTAGGATCTTTTGACGGCATAATTTCTAAGAAATTGCGCGCCATTTCTCAATTCGCCTACTTATGATCCGTGACACCGGCAAATGACCTCTGTGCTAGTTCTTTAAGTACAGGTTGCTCCAGGATGCTAATTTATAAAATTGTTAATAAATCAATAAATAATAACGTTTCATGAAAATAAAATATTTTCATAAAACGAATACTCGAAATCGTACTCGTGTGTTAAATTAATGTCACCATTAAAGCGGCACGCTGTAAATAATTTATAATGTTTAGAGATATAGAGATAATTTGTCATGTGTACAGATATAGATAAATTATAATTTGTATAGATATATATAATTTATAATGTGTATAGTATAGATATAGATAATTTATACATATACTCCATAGGTTTATGTAGTTAAAAACCACGTGAATCATAGATGCTAAACCTTTTATTTCAAATGTTAAAAACATATTATACAGTCACATATTAATAGGCTCTATTCTGAATCTGATGAACTATCTGTCACATTAATAAAAAAAAGCGTTCAGTGGTATTGTGGCGGTATCTACATCGCCACATGCGAACTACGCATCGAAGACCTGACGTCACACAAAAATCCTGACGTCACAAAAATCCTGCATCGCGCAATTAGAGTTTACCGTGCAGTGGACATATATACAAGAATCCAATATCAATCGTTGGGCAGTTGCCCGCCAGACACAACACCCGTCTGGTCGGAGGATCCTCCCTTTTCTATGGGGGATAAGTGAACTTTACACCCTGTTCCTCATAGCCCTAAAGTATCACCAATTATTTTGTCTCATTTAAACATTTTCTGTTCTTCTTTTAGTGCTGTCAACAAAGGCGTCTGGTTAACCGACTAAGGGCTGATTTTACCAAAGTCAGATATCTTTTATCCGTGGAATAAAAATGGCGTCTGACAGTTTTTGTATGGAAAAACTGTCTGAAATTCAAAATTTAGTCACAGGATAAGACTTATACTCGGTATAAAAGTTTGGTGAAATTCGCCCTAAACGTAATACCTGCCACTTCAGTTGCCAAACTACGTCACAGTTGTACTCTTCAATTTAGCAACGTTATCTAATTCGTTGTATTTTCTAAAAAGTTTTGTGGAACCTGTCTTTTTGGGCTCTTTACAATAGGTAGACAGGTTACAAAATATTATACTCAGGTACATCTACGAAGAGTAGTTTAAGAATAAATGATAAAGTTTAACATACTATAATAAAAGAGGAAACTATCCTGTGATCGAAACTAAATTTAATTTTGTTATAACGTATTTTTAAACAGGAAAGTGTCAACTATAAAAACCCTTTTTACGATTTGTTTACCTTTTTTTAACTACCAAAACCTTTAGAGTATAGATATAGATAATTTTCCCAAATACACTGACCACATATGAAGATGCTGGTTACGAGGACCGTGCTCGTGCTTCTCTCTTCGAAGTTGAAGCTGATGAGGTAACCGAACACGGAGAACGACAGGCTGCCCAGCAACAGGACCAGCACGTATGTGGCTGCAGACAGAACCATTAAATGAAAAACAACTTTATTTCCACTTTCTAGTAACAAAAAATATACAGGGTCAAATTAGATTAGCTAGCGAAACTGCGCAGACGTGTGACTGTTTCTGACCTGCACTGGGCCAGTGTGGCGGATCATGGCCCAATCCTTCTCACAGAGAGGAGGCCTGTGTCCCAGCAGTGGGAACGTTATAGGCTGATTATGTATGTTTTAATGTGCGCGAGTACCAACCCATTTTCCGAGAGGTTGTAAACAGGATGATGATAATGAAGATGAATATTGTTTATAAAATATCATATACGTCAGCCAAGATGTCAAGCATCATAAGATGTGCTCGCTCGATTTTTAATAATTTTTTTATATTATTCGACTTATCAATTTTTTTCTTTCCTTATTTCTCTCACCTAACATATCGGGTTGGTTGGTGGTCTCGTCTTGTTCCAACAACAGCACCGCCAGCACGGTGGGCAGCGTGAGCGTGAGCGCGCCCAGCGCCGTGTGGAAGCTGAGCGTGGCCAGCCAGTGCAGCTCGGGCGGGCAGCCCGACATCACGTGGATGTGCCGCGAGTTCGTCTGGCGCTCCTTGCACGGGAGCGACGAGCTGTTCACGCTTGTTGCTAGGATTACTACGGACGAACAAAAAAGGTGTGATGAAATTCCAGGGTTTTTCTCGTATAAAAATCTGTCGCTGCTCTCACAAACAAAAAGCCTTTGTGACGTTCGCCCGAATGTCAGTTGGCCACCTGTTTGGTATCAGTATGTTCGACCGCGCAATCGTATGGACAAGTTCGCGCGAATTAGTTATCGAACATTTTAGTCGCGCGAATACACCGCGCTTATGTCAATTAGGTCACCAGATCGACTCCGGTACGTTTGATCACTAGATCTTACGAACAAAGTTCGCGCGAACTTGCTATGGTCGCGTAGTCCCTTCCATTAGGACGCGGGGTAAGTAATGAACCTACTCGTCCAAGGATCTTTTGACGCTCGAATGACGTTGACAGGGGGCGCTGCTGTTGGTATTTGTGGATTTTTTTGCGAAATGTCTCATGAAATATTTTTTTTTAAATGGCTGCGTTATTTTCAATTTTGACAGCACAGCGCCAAAATATCTCTCTGTATAAATATCTGTCTCAGCAAAAACCTATTTAGCGAGCGCTTAACAGACAGATATTAGTAACAGACAGATACGATTTTCGACTTAAAACCAAAAGAAATAAAGAAGATATTCAATTGAGATTTAAATACGTATTTATCGTCCGCACAAAAATAACGGGCGGTTATTTAATAACAGATATTTGAAATTTTCTAATAAATTGAAATTGAAACAGATATTTGGATCTGTTATTTGTTTTGTAACAGTAACAGTGATAACAGATAACCTGTTACAACCCATCTCTACTATTATTATTTAATAATTACTTTTATCTTCAGGCAACTAAGGCCCATAGATAAAATACTATACTATCCTATGAATGACAGCCGGTACCAACTGCTTTACGTGCCATTTTATGATCATCCTTCAATATTATTGCCTATTCTCACACATCATATTTAGTTACTTTTTGGTACTTAACATAACTTAACCATGAGGTTAAGTTATGTTAAGTACCAAAAAGTAACTGCGTGTATTCTTCGAAGTGTTAGGGTAGGTTAGGTTTGGTACACCCACATTTCACCAATTTTGCTCCAGTTCCATGGAAAAGGGGACAAGCCTATTGCCATCAATAGGGAATATGCATGTATTTTTTTAATATTTTTATTCGATAGTTTGCATCGTCAAATAATAGTGAAAAAAAATTCGACGGCAAAAAAGCAATTTAAAGTAGTTAAAAAAATGTTTATTAATATCCAACCGATCCGAGCTATTTAAACGCCCTCCATTTGGCGCGCTTTGTGTGGTGATGTCACAGTCCGTGAAAACAGACAAGCAACTGTCAAGTCAACGTCAAACACTCCTTTTTCTATGAGCGTTTGACATTGACTTGACACTTGTTGATTGACTTGACATTGACATTTTGATTGTTATCCCGGATTGTTACGTCACATCCGCTCTTAGCCTTTTCAAGTATTTGAATTACCCAGTTTCTTGGGACTTTAAAAAAAAAAATTCTCGCTCAAAAAGAAATTTTATTCAAAAATATTGATGGAGGCATAATTCTGAAGTAACATAGTTTATAAAAAAAAATATTTGACCCATATTTGAATCACATGCACATTCCCTATTGGGCTGTAGACTCTAAGACTGCTACTGATAAATTCCAGATGGAAAATCCGAATTGACCGTTCCGATTGAGACAGATAACATTTATTGTTCTTGTATCGCATGCTTAGCGAGCTGGCAACAGGAATACGGTAGCGCGCTGTCGCGCTCGGCGCTACACAAGGATCTAAAATATAGGTTTAGTTTAAAACTCAAAATATAGAAAAAAAATATCCGATTTCGATATTTGGTCCGGTATCGATATCGGGTCCGGTTGAAAACCAGCGTCAGGCACTAGTTGTCTGGCATTTTGCTGAACTAGGCCTTTTTGGCGCAGCCGTGAGGCACACTCCCTTGATAATGTCCTACATCGTACTTGTACACTTTTTTTTTTATCTGATGTGTATTGTGTGCCTCTTAGTCTGTGCTGAATAAATGTATTTTCTTTATTTCTTTCTATATTGGATCACTCAGTATCGGAATTGTAATATGAACTTACGCTCCGAGATTCCGATATTGCGATATTCCGAGATTCATGCCCTATAATACACTAGTGGAGCACACAAGTGTTGTGTGCGTGTTCTGATCTAACACTAGTGTTTAACCGGATTGTATTTTCTTGGAAATAAAAAATTGTTATAACTTACTGACTGCAATAAAGGAGCCCCACCAATAGCCAGTCAAATTCTCCTTGGGCGGAGTACTTGTGTTTAGTTTGTTGTGTTTGCCAAGGCGCGGCTCGCGGCGGATGGGGTCGTTCATAGTGGTGATGGTGCGGCCGTCGGCCCACGACATGTGCTGCGCCGCCAGCACGTTGCTCAGCACGTTGAGGGCCACCGGCGCCGCGTGCCGGACTACCGTAGTGTATAGGATCTGAACAAGTTGGTTAAAAAACCTTTATATTATGCTAGTTTTCCCAGAAGGGGTTGGCAGAGGCGTACTTAGTCCAACTACGAAAAGAAGCTACAAAAAAAAAAAAATGTTCATTTGGTAGTTGTAACACCGCCGGCGATTAACGAGCTGATCACTGATCGAGTACAGCAAGCGTCAAACTAGTGGAGCGAATGCTCGCTGTCGGTGTGAACAGTCAGCGATCAACTATTAATATACGCATCTCTCTTGTTTACACGGAATGTATATCTATTGAACGTTTCTTGAGCGAGAAAATAGCTGATAGTTAGTCGCTTCCTCGCCGGCGGCGGGACTACAGCCTAACATGCATAAACTCACGCCTTCTTCCCATGGAGGTAGGCAAAAACTACAAAACGCCACCTGGTACGCTCCTAAAATGCTCCTTTTGCTTCGTTTACGTTCTTACATCAGAGGGCAGTGACAATCGATTCGAAAGCGTTTCATATTTCTACAACGACTTTCAACTGGATTGACATAAGCTTTTCGAAAGCTTATGTCAGTCTCGTGGAATTTTGCCTTTTCAAAAAAAAATCTAAATATTTTATTTCACATAAACCTACATGGGCACTTATGAAACGTCAGAAGTTAGGAGCACGGTTCCAATTGGTCGTTTCCTATGGAGAAGAGCCGGCAAGAAACTCCACGGTCACTCTTTTAAAAATAATTCAATCTGCCTAGCCTTTTCCCAATTATGTTGGGGTCGGCTTCCAGTCTAACCGGATGCAGCTGAATACCAGTATTTTACATGGAGCGACTGCCTATATGACTTCCATAACCAAATAACTGTGTAATACGATACTCCTTGGTAAGACTGGTTGTCAGACTTTCGGGCTTCTGACGACCCGTAACGACTGTCAAAGATCGACTTTAAAAAATAATTGGTTTACAATATTTTCAAATTGCAGTGTTAGTAGGCGTGGGAGGACAATGTTGAAAGGCCTTTCAACAAGTACCAGGTAAGCCTACAACGTTCTCACATTCACAAAATAGAAAATAATAGAACGTGGGTTAGAGCATTGAGTTAGTATAACTGCTCTAGTCATTCTTGTTGCTTACCTTGGCTTCAGTTTCGTTGACCTCTACTCCGACTAAGTACTTGTTGTACTCCAAAATGTCCTTCTGGCCGGTTCGGAGTATCGCTGTAAAGAAAACATATAAAAACACATCGAAGAAACATTGGAAAAAAAAAATTACGGCGATTCTAACAAACTAAATCCAGTGCCAAACATAAATTCAAAACAAGTTCGGTTCGCAGTACCTAGTTTTCGCAGTTAAGCCTCAAACATAATTGCGAAACTAACCGAACCGAAAACGTGGACAATGTGAACCGAAGACGAGACGTCAATACAGGGTGTTAGGGTAAACATCGTTATCCTTGAAACCGGTGGTTTGGTTTCATTTATAAAACATAAAATCAATGGAAAAAAAAACTTTTCTTTTTTAAAGAAAATCTACATTGTTCCACAAGAATATTTCACCCTATACGTAAGAGCAACGAACTTGCGTCTCAACACGGCGGGCGGCGGTTGATGGGAGCGGGCGGGGCGCTCGGGGCGTTACACTCTTCAGTCAGCTGTTTCGCAGCTCTCTCGAGCGCGTATCCATGAGTATCGGGATAGTGACGTATATTTACTTTTTAAAATCTTTTAATGAAAATAAGTTTTTTTTTTGTTGTTACTGGGTCATTTATTTTTATATTTAAGTCAACTACCCGTGGTTTGAGTGACAACGGTGTTTACCCTTGCATATAGGTGCAGTGAACCGAACCCGTTTTAAATTTGAAATAGTTATTTATGCAACTGTTATATAATCACTCATGTGATACTATTATCAATTTATCACAATCGGCTTCGTGTTTTAATACCTAATTATTTACAGTTGCATACAAGACTTTATCTACTACCATGATATGAAATCTCTATAAAAAGGTTCTTTGCAATACTAATATCGAAAAAAAAACACAACACGTGGCTTCTATTTTTCAAATTCGAATAACCTATAGGTTAAAAAAAATAATTACGGAGCTTTGTTAGTGAAACGCGCCTGCATGATGTTCTTTTTTAAATGTTGTACTGAATTTCATAGTGGTTGCACTATGAAATTCAGTACAACATTATAACACCCATTTATATGATATTATGGTTACTATGACACTGGTTGTTTTAATTTTGGCAATAAGCTAACTGTTTAATAAAACTTCTATAGAGGATTTATAGCATGGGTGTAGATAAAGAAAATAATGACACTGACAGCTCTTAGACATCGATACCAACACGTCTGCTAATTTTCGGTAACTAATCTAATTGGACCCTGTAACTAACCAGCGGCAACATCATCAGCATCTTCAAAGACGACCTTGGGGTACCGTTTCCGGACCGTATCGACGTCTTGCGACCGGACGACCGGTCCGCTCATATGGTACAACACGTGGCTGTCCGCACGGTCTCCGTACATGTCCAGGTTCATAGCCAGCGAATCCGGGTCATCATCATCATCATCCACTATCCCGCCATTCAATGCATGAGTCATAAAGAATATCATGAATAGTGGTAGAATAATTTGCTGGGGACAAAACTTGAGATGTAAGGTCTACAATACTAAATGTAAATTGGGTTTATTATGTATTTTAGGGAATAATTTTTCAAGATTAAAAATGAAATGTATTTTAAATGTAAATTAAAAAAATTATAATAATAAATATTTAGTTGTAGGTGTTCCTAATGAATAAATAATCTTTCGTAACTAAGGGCCACATTGCAATAAGATAGTTATGAAAGCTTTTCGGCAAATCAAAACCAAATTGACCGAATATCTATGGGGAATGTCTATTAAAGTTTGTATATCCATAATCGAGACTATAGCACCATTATAATTTACTTGCATATCCCTTATTGGCGTGCGTCGACGATACCTTGGTCAACACCTTCAGGGAAAACTTGCTTTATAATTCAAACTCACTCATCATCCGCCTACCCTTTTCCCAACTATGTAGGGGTTGGGTTCCAGTCTAACCGACAGCAGTGTCTTACATAGAACGACTATCTAGCAGTGTTTTACATGGAGCGGTTATCCGACCTCCAAAACCCAGATACTGGGTAACACGATACCTCTTGGTAAGACTGGTTGTCTGACTTTCAGGCTTCTGACAAGTCCCGTAATGACTGTCAAAGATCTACATATGAGAGCCGGGACCAACGGCTTTCGTGCATTCCGAAGCACGGAGGGTCTTGGTATGTAAAGATGGTCACCCATCCACGGACCAACCGCGGCAAGCATAGCTTAACCTGATCTATCGACGCGTACGGCTGTTATTACTTAGCTACAAGCCCCTCCACAATATAATAAAACTCACTCAAAGCATGTATTTCAATTCAACCATTTACAGACACTTTTAAATTGTTAAGGAGTCGGTCAGTCAATATACAGCTAGTTGCCCATTCCAAAGTGTAGTAAGTTCCTAAAGAGAAGAACGGGCAAGAAACTCCATGGACACTCTTTCAAAGGAAATAAAAATTACTATGAAAACTCATATCTGTTGTGTTATTTAAAAATGGAACGAACTTTTTACTTCAACGCATAAAAGATTTTATTTAAATTTCGATTTGGCTTGCAAAATAGCGCTGTTTAAAATAAAAAAGAAACAAATGAACATATTGGCGCGTGAAAAATTATCGTTGTTCGTCATTGATTCTGGAAATTATAATTAATTTACTTATTTTGAATTTCCGCGCATTGTTTGAGAAAAGTACTATACAACCCTTGGCCGCAACCAGGCATTGATGGACTCACTTCTCAATTTCACGATCGTCCATCAATAGCCCAGTTGCAGGCCGCGACAGTAATGTACTATTAATTTTGTGTAGGTACTAAAACTTACCATTATAAGGAAACTCCATTTCTTATGCATAACGTATTTGAGATGTCTCTTCAAAAGCACGCGAAATTGACGCAAATACAAGCGATAGCCAGTTAGTTTCTTCGGTGGCACCTCTGGAACAAGCAGGAGACACAAACTGGTACTGTTTTTACTAATCACATAATCAGTCTATCTTATTAACCTCAGACGCAAGCAGCGAGGTATTATTTATTTTTTCAAGCACACAAATGTACAGAGGCGGACTTAATGCCATAGGCATTTTCTACCAGTCAACCTTTGGGTGATATCAAAGTCAAATCATTTATTTCAATTAGGCACATATAACGCACTTTTGAACGTCTAAAACAAAGAAATAGAACTGATTACAGTTGCTCCTTTCAAAAGGTAGTTTTCGTATAGAGAAGACTGGGCCAGAAACTCCACCATTACTCTTTTAAAAATGTTTTACAATATTTTGTATAGAGAGAGATGCAGAGACAAACCATTGTATGTGCAATAACGAAAAATTCAGGAGTAAATTATTGAGTCTACGAAGTTCTCACTGCTAGGAGCCCGGGCCTCCATTGTATGAGAGGGACCGGGAAGGTGCGGATTGGTGAATATAAAATCAGAATATTTATTTTTTAAATCAAATCAAATCATTTATTTCTTTGCAAACATGGGTATAGTAGGTAGGTACTACACAGTTATTTTTATAATAAAGTTCTCCATATTTTACCACACATCAGAATTAAAAAAATAAAAAATCAAAAAATAAGTGGCAGATCCTAGAAATTTCCGTGTATTGAAAACTATTACTCAGGTACGATTTTATTAACTTTAAGATGTTCCCTCTTATACTATAACCGCCTTACTCATAAACGTTGTATAGCGCCTGTATAGTTACACAACGCTTTGTCTTCTTCTTTCAAAAGTCAAATTACTTTTGAAAGAAGAAGACAAAACGTTGTGTAACTATACAGGCGCTATACAACGTTTATTAGTAAGGCGGTAACTATTTAATCAACTGTTTTGTTTGATTTCTTCCGCTGGATTGTTGGCACCTGTTTTTTCGGTAAAGCCCAATTTAAAGCGGCGATAATTTTACATGCTATTATATTTGAAACTGGTTACCCAATAAGCTAGTGTACTATCCTAACTAATACATACATTCATACTAATATTATAAATTCGAAAGTAACTCTGTCTGTCTGTCTGTATGTTACACACGCTATTTTTTATCGACATACCACGCGGGTGAAGCCGCGGGCGGAAGCTAGTACAACATATAAATGCGAAAGTGAGTTTGTTTGTTAGGCTTTCAAGCTAAAACGGCTTAACGGATTTAGATGAAATTTGGCTCATGGGTAGACCATGACCTGGACTAGGACATAGGATAATTTTTATCCCGATAGCCCTACGGGATCGAGACTTACACGGGTGAAACCGCGGGGCGCAGCTAGTAATAAATAGGAGAGGAACTCACCCGGCTCTCTGGCATTGTCCACTTCATCTTCAGTTAAAGTTGTGTCGATGTCACTGCATAACCTTGGGATAAAATGACAATATTCTTTAGCTAACAATAATACCTATATTTTTTATAAGTTTTTTTTAATATAAATTATTTATTTTATTTAAATATATTTTATATAATTCATACAAAAATCGCACTACAAAAAGGACGTTTCGGTATTCCAAAATTTTCCGGGAATCATGTAAAATTTTTTTCCATAAAAAAAATGGAATGATCAACATGTGAGGACCATTTCAGACACTAATCAATAGGGAATATGCATGTGATTCAAATATGGGTCAAATATTTTTTTTTATAAACTATGTTACTTCAGAATGATGCCTCCATCAATATTTTTGAATAAAATTTCTTTTTGAGCGAGAAATTAATTTTTAAAAACTCCCAAAAAACTGTGGGTAATTCAAATACTTGAAAACGCTACACAGTGTGTTAAGAACCCGATTTTTGTTTCATTCTGTTTTTATTCAAGTAATCGATAGTTTCTATCATTTCTGGTGCGAGAGTTCAACTCCGGCTTCGCTACGACAGGTAACTTTTTTTTAAAAAAATATCAAAGTTTCGTAATATCCGAATCATGAAAAACGAATAAAAAATCTTATTTTAAAAACAGAACTATGTATTCCAGTTTCTATTTATTCCATTAATAGTATGTACAGCAACCTACCTTTCCACCAATTTCTGTTGCTCTAGTATGAACGGGACGCGAGATATGATTTTTTTTCTCATTTTTCGTTTTTATTTTTTTATTCACCTATAACACCGTATTAGGTCGTGATTTTTACATCAAAATATTGCTTATACTTTCTATTATGTGTAGTAATAAAACCACATCCTAATTCCGTGTTATTCAAAAGTTATTGCAAATTATAATTTTTCTTCAGGGCTGTCACTTTTGTGGATCCGAAAAAATATTAACTAAAATATATTTTATCCGACCAAAAACCAATTTGTTTAGAATTTATCATAAATGGTTACTCTTCCTCATTACTAATAACAACAAATTCAACGCGAGAATAATCATCGATTTCTAGATTTTTTTCGTTAACAGGTCTCAACAAAGACAATGCAACTACTGGTAATGTAATTCTCTTTGCTTTTTTTTCTCTCTAATGGGTTGAAATCAGATATTATTGGATCAGATGAGACTAAGACTCTGTGAAAAAGGTCAGACATGGTTGCTTCACGAGAAATCTTTATAGTATGGTGCTCTCTGTCAAACCTCCAAAATTTATTTCGAGACTCAGCCGCCTGTTCAGAGAGTCTGCCAACAGGTAAACTTGATGAATCTATTATTTTCGCACCATGGAATAAAATTTTAGGATGCCATTCATACTTTGCAACATATTTGTATGCCAGCTCTTTGCAAAAATTCGCGATTTTTTCTGAATCAATTGGCAAGTTACTGGACAAAACGATTTAAATTACGTATAACTCATCTAATTCTATTATTATTGTCTAGTCGTTGAGGTGCCATATCAATAAATAAATAAATAAATAATAGCCACCGTTCGATGTTCAGAATTTCTGCAAAAGTTCCTCGGTTTTTGTCAGAAAAAGCAGTGCCGGCAGTGTTTCCAACTTTCCATCGTTAGTAGTCCCTGAAGTTGGACGAACCACATCTACCTTAAGTTCTAAGTTGAGCTCCACTATTACTGACAAATGCTTGCACTGACTGGACAGGCCCACTCAAATCTGTGTGAAATGGTCTTTCCTCAAAAGACCATTTCAGACTCTAATCTACATGGTCCTCATATGGCCTGACCAAGATTATGTCTGGACTTTAAAGGAGACGGTGACCTCTGAGTTTGTTTCTGCTTTTCTTCTCAGAATAGTCAGATAGGAAACGCCGACCTCATCTAGCTTATTTTTACAACTTTTTAATATGACGTGTAAAAGTGATTCCAATATCCTATTTATAGAATAAACAATTTCATTTCATTACCAAAAGGCCCATTTTTTCTCTGATTAGACCTTGGATTCTTTTTTTACGATCCTCGACCAGTCGGCGCTCTTCTGATCTTTCAGTGATCCTCCTTTTCTTTACCTCAACTTTGTATCCAAGATTTAATACAAATTCTAAGGCCCTAATCCATGAATGAAGTGAACTTATACCATGCCAGACGTTCTTCTATGACAGGTTTGGAGAATGCTATCTCTAAATCATTAAATTGCGACGAGGTCAAATTGCAATATGGACAACGTACCTAACTGGGATGGTGTAGAATGAATTGCATTCAGGACTTTCCCATCAAAGCCGCACAGTAGAATTTGCATTCAACTTTTATTTTATGCCCTCGCGAGGTTTCAGTTATCATGGGGGTAAGATTTTGTATCTGCTCATCAATAAACTGTTTCTCAGAAATGATTAATTCTTTCGTTTCTTTTTTATATTGTAAGTGTAACGGTCTACAGTAGCGAAAAGATGACGGTGCAGGATTTACCCATATAACATCATCCAAATTTATTCTGAAATAGACTCTAGCTGACACAACATAACTATAATTTAGTTTGACAGCACTAAGATGGTACTGAGATAAGTTAGATAATAGTTTAGTGAAAATGCTATTCTGAATTTCACGATTTAACCTAAAATTTTGTCTTATATCTAAAATCCTCTAACTAAATCTGACTATTTTTAATCGCGATTAAAAATGTGTGGAATAAAATTAGATGTCATGAACTAAAATTCAAACCAACACCTCGACTTCAGTTGCAAAACAGTACTGTATCTTTTTTTATTTTCTTTTGCTTATATCTCGAAAATGGTGTGTCCTATCGCAAAAATAATGAAAATTTCGACCCCCCTTTAGAAAACCCTTAAACCCCTGAGGCTCAGCATGTTGGTAATTTTTTTTGCATATTTTCCATACAAAATGTGAAAAATTCCATAAAAAATCACGTCGAAGGTGCGTTTATGAGCGCCTCCGGCTCTAAAAAAAAAACACAGGGTAGGGAAAACAATAGTACCAAGTGGAGGCGCGATTGTCAAATTCGATTTAAGTTGTTTAAAATAATTTTTAAATTTAGATCTTTTTTTTGTCAGAATAGCGTTAACATTCTCATAGCCAAAAATAAGGAATTTTAATTTAGTTCGGTGTACAACAGAATCGGCAAAATTAGCTAGGTACTCGTTAAGTCCTTCGGATGAGAATTTATTGACTGTTAGGAAGGTGTACCAGCCCAACATGATAGCATTTCCTCCACTTGTATCCAGAAAGGGCCAGTAGCCGTTGAGTAGCAGTGGAGGGACTCGACCAATAATTAGACCGTAGTTTTATACCATAGTCATGTTATTGTAGTTTGAAGATTCTCTTAACAGTTTGTTGTTTTTTAAATTTTCGTTTAACAGTCAGACAATTTTAGCCAACTAAGCGACAAAATAACGATACTAGTCATCGACATGATAAATAAACTAAAATATTAAACATAAAAAAGTATCTACATTTTGATTGAAGTGACAGCCCTAACTGCCGATATTTCGGATATTACTAAAATTTGTAATAACTTGTGGATAACACGGAATTATGTTGTGGTTTTTTTACTACACATAATAGAAAGTATAAGCAATATTTTGATGTAAAAATCACGACCTAATACGGTGTTATAGGTGAATAAAAAAATAAAAACGAAAAATGAGAAAAAAAATCATATCTCGCGTCCCGTTCATACTAGAGCAACAGAAATTGGTGGAAAGGTAGGTTACTGTACATACTATTAATGGAATAAATAGAAACTGGAATACATAGTTCTGTTTTTTAAATAAGATTTTTTATTCGTTTTTCATGATGCGTATATTACGAAACTTTGATTTTTTTTTTTTTAAAGTTACCTATCGTAGCGAAGCCGGAGTTGAATTTTCGCGCCAGAAATGATAGAAACTATCGATTACTTGAATAAAAATAGAATGAAACAAAAATCGGGTTCTTAACACACTGTGCGCTAAGAGCGGATGTGACGTTACAATCTGGGATAACAATCAAAATGTCAATGTCAAGTCAATCAACAAGTGTCAAGTCAATGTCAAACGCTCATAGAAAAAGGAGTGTTTGACGTTGACTTGACAGTTGCTTGTCTGTTTTCACGGTCTGTGACGTCACCACACCAAGCGCGCCAAATGGAGGGCGTTTAAATAGCCCGGATCGGTTGGATATTTTTAAACATTTTTTTAACTACTTTAAATTGCTTTTTTGCCGTCGAATTTCTTTTTACTATTATTTGACGATGTAAACTATCGAATAAAAATATTAAAAAAATACATGCATATTCCCTATTGTCTGAAATGGTCTTTTGAGGAAAGCACCACACAGATTATTAAGAAGACCGGCCCAGTCAGTGCACACATTTTTCAGTAATAATTAAGGAGTTCAACGACTCGACGAACAATACCAAAAAAGGACATTTGGGTAAGCCACATAAAGTACTCAAACTGCCAGACCATCATTAAAACTACGTAATTTACATATTTTATATATACTTTGTATATTTTTAGTATACTAACCTATAATGTTCCCACTGCTGGGTCACAGGCCTCGTCTCTTCGAGAGGGAGTGGGCTGTAATCTACCACGCTTACCCAGTGTGGGTTGGTAGATGTCACATGTCTTCGAATTTTTGGTTCTAAGACATACCGGTTTCCTCACGATGTTTTCCTTCATCAAAACAAAAAAAAAAAACTGAACCTTGATGATGACTTACTTCAAGAACACCTCCTCAAGCGTGGACACGCCAACTCCTATAGAATCTATCCCCAGCTCGGATCTTTTGCTCTCCAACGCAGCGAACAGCGCTGGGAACTTGTCGGACTGCGTCGCCGGCAGGCTGTACGAGACCGAGTTGATCGTCTGCTCCTTTAGCGACGTGTTGGGCACTTTTGACGTCACTACTTTAGTAATCGCTTCCTCTTTCGGAGTTCCGATCGTGGTTACTTCTAGGCGGTAGCCGGAACCTGAAATCAAGAGAAAATCCATTTTTTGTTTATACTTACACATACATAATGGGAAAAAGGCGTTTGAGTTTATGTACGTTTTTGTAATTGAAACAAAAACCACAAGTTAATTCAATTAAAAAACCCCCGACAAAAACAAAGCATATAATAAACGATGTTTTTTTTTATAGCTAAGAACACTCTCGATCAAGTCACCTTTCAAACAAATCCATAAAATCATAATCGGTTCAGCCGTTTGGCAGCTACGATGGCGCAGACAGACGCACAGATACACACGATAAACTTATAACAACCCTCTTTTTCCGTCGGGGGTTAAAAAAGGGGTTCATTGAACTCATCATAATGATCAACCTGTACGATGGGGCCAACCCCGAATTCGCCAAAACACAACTCGAACTCGAACATGAAGTATGAGTTAAGAAAATAAGATTTTTTGTTTTATCACGTTTAGATATAAAAAACAGTTTCTTCAAACTGATATTTCAAGTAACAACAGTACCTACAGCTATTGATCCCGAGTTCCAGAGATTAGCGCGTTCAAACAAACGAACTATTCACGTTTATTATTAGTATATAGATAACTAGCTGCGCCCCGCGGTTTCACCCGCGTAAGTCTCGATCCCGTAGGAATATCGGGATAAAAAGTATCCTATGTGTTAATCCAGGTTATAAACTATGTGTTTGCCAAATTTCATCCAAATCCATTCAGTAGTTTTTACGTGAAAGAGTAACAAACATCCATCCATCCATACTTAAAAACTTTCGCGTTTATAATATTAGTTAGATATTATCATTTATTGATATTTAAGTATGCAATAACTTGCATTCATGTCTGTAATGTTGTGTCATGGGCACCATTGCATGTACTCACCCACTGCCTTCTTGAGGAACATGGTGGTAGCGAAGCAGCGCAGCACGCCCGCGTGCAGCGCGGCCACGCGGTCGCCCAGCGCGTCCGCCTCCTCCATGAAGTGCGTCGTGAGCAGCACGGTGCGCTCGCCGCGCAGGGACTGGGACCAAACGTATATTAGGTAATATAATAAATATATAAATGGTTTTTTTTAATGATTTTATAAAAATATTTAAAAATGTAACTAATAAGAAAGAAAATAAATAAACAAATATATAAATAATAATAAATATATAAATAATAATAAATATATAAATAATAATAAATATATAAATAATAAAAAATTTATAAATAATAAAAAATATATAAAAATACATAAATATATAATAAAAAAATAAAATAATAATAAATATTACCTATGAAATCAGCGTTTAGTATGGGGAATTTTAAAGAAGTTGCATTTTTCATACTAACATTTTCTTAATTTATTTAGCAAACATGATCACTAATGTTTTAAAACTTTTATGCACTAATGTTTAAAACTAAGATAACGTATGCCACTTAGATTAAGCGACAAAAATAAGTTTCGGCTAAGTTAAAAAAAAATGTGGTCATTTCTGCTAACAAAATGAGGAGTCATTTTTAAGGTATTTTTTATGTTTAGAAAACTATAAGTAATAAGGTTTTTTTACTATTGGTAGTTGTCTATGTTGATCATTATTCGATATAAAACCAAGCAATTGATGAATATTTTAAATCATAGAAGTGACGAGGTTCTCTATTTGTGGAAAAAAAAACGCCAATTTCATAGGTGGGAAGACAATAATAAGCCTTGTACTGACCGGCGTTACGGTGCTTAATGTATTCGCAGCGAGCATGTTACGTTACGTCTTGTTCTAAACTCCGTGTAACATGCGCTCGTTGCTCGCGTGTTCGTGCTCGTTTCCACGTACTGACTGCACGAAAGCTGGCTTAGTAACACGTTACATTACACCCCGTAACATCGGTCAGTACACGGCTTTAGCTGTTGGTCTCGTAACCGGGTACCGACCAAATTTGTTTGACAGTTGGTCAAACTTCGCGTTTTCTGTAGTAGGACATAGTAAACTGTTTGACAAATGCAACAAACAAGGTTGCCTGCTATCAAATAATTTGACAAACAACTTGATCGTTTACAGGGCGGTTTAGTCTCGCGGTCGTGGTGAAATAAATTACCATTGTTAGGCTGAGATCTGATTATCTAAAAATTGATGACCAAATTTTCATAAAAATTTACTAAGAACTACCCCAAAAAACCAGCTTTATAAAATAAAACACCTCATTGCAATCGGTCCACCCGTTTCGATTCCAGGTTTGATCTCATAGTGAGAGTTGTTCGTAATGATGTGTACAATGACCCCTTAAGAGGATGCCCATGAATTATATTTCAACCTGTATATAGTTAAGTTTTCCTGGTGAGATTTTTACAAAATAGAACGACAAGACATCTGCGCCGCCTGTTATAGCACAGGCGCTACAAGGCGCCAAAGCGCACACAGGACAGGCGCTAAAGCGCTACAAGGTTATTTTGGCACGAGGGTACAATCGGAACTAAGGCCACCATCTAAGGGCCAGTTGTTACAAACGGTTGGTTAACGTAAGATACGTACGTCAAATTTAACGTTCGTTAAATACAAAGCGTTGTGTCAAAGTTATTCCATTATTTCGCGAAACAACGCTTGTTTTTGATTTGACGACAGTTAGCGCCATATTTGACGTTTACCCGTGCGTAAAGTGGACGTGAAATAACCCGCCCTCTTTGAGTACATTTCATTCAAGTGACATTTCACAAAACAATTACACAAGTGTTTACCAACAGCAGCGCCCCCTGTCAATGTCATTCGGGCGTCAATAATCCTAGCCGAACTCTAGTTGAGATGACTTACCAGCAGCAAGTCCCACAGTTCCCTGCGAGTCTCCACATCGAGTCCTGACGTGGGTTCGTCCAGCACCAGGACATCAGCTCCACCAGTTAAGGCACAAGCTAGTTGTACTCTTCTCTTCATCCCTCCTGATAGTTGGCTTGGCAGTGAACCAAGTTTGTTGCTTATAGCCAGTTGCTCGGCAAGTGTGCGGGCTGATTTCCGCGCTTCTGCGTATGTGCCATGTTTGAGCTGAGAAAAACGGTTTCAAATATAAGGTCCCCACCTATGAAATTGCTGTTTTGTATGGGGAATTTTAAAGAAGTTGCATTTTTCATACTAACGTTTTGTTAATTTATATAACAACCATGAACACTACTGTTTTAAAACTTTTATGCACTACTGTTTAAAATCTAAGATAACGTATGCCACTTAGATTAAGCGACAAAAATAAGTTTTGGCAAAGTTAAAAAAAAAAATAGTGGTCATTTCTGCTAACAAAATGAGGAGTCATTTTTAAGGTATTTTTTATGTTAAGAAAGCTATAAGTAATAAGGTTTTTTTACTATTGGTAGTTGTCTATGATGGTCATTATTCGATATAATACCAAGCAATTGATGAATATTTTAAATCATAGAAGTGACGAGGTTCTCTATTAGTGACAAAAAAACGCCAATTTCATAGGTATAGATAAGGTATAGGTAATAGATACATTTTAGAATAATCACAAAACGGATATTATTAATACATTAAAAAGCATAATAAATTGGCTAAATAAAAATAATTTAATTATAAATATGCAAAAAACAAAAGTTATGCATTTTCATCAGCGTCTAGGAGCTGAAAATCATGATATTGAATTTAATGGACAAAAAGTAGACTCCACTAAGGTTACAAAATTCCTTGGTATTCTAATTGATAACAAACTGACCTGGAAACCGCATTCAGAAGATGTATGTAAGAAGT
The DNA here is from genome assembly GCA_947363905.1 of Lithophane semibrunnea. Lineage (NCBI taxonomy): Eukaryota > Metazoa > Arthropoda > Insecta > Lepidoptera > Noctuidae > Lithophane > Lithophane semibrunnea. The sequence goes on from OX376205.1 coordinate 2,363,509, forward strand.
TAAGCAAGTCAGCGTACATACTTTATAACCTGGCAAAAAAAGTAAGCATTCGCACCGTGCTGGAAGCTTATCATGGTCTAGTTGCGTCAGTTTTGAGATTCGGAGTCATATTCTGGGGTAACTGTACTGAGAGGGAGAGGATATTCAAAGCCCAAAAACGTTGCATGAGATCAATGACTAGTCTTAAAAATACCGACAGTTGTGCACCTGTTTTCAAGTCTCTAAAATTACTCACCTTCCCGTCTTTGTATATACTAGAAGTTGCAATATTTGTTAGATCAAACATACACCTCTTTACCCTAATGGACGACATAAGAACACGTCGGGGATCTGTTAGATCGCAATATAAAAATCTAATGTTTACAGGTAGGCACAAAACAGCATTATTAAGAAAAAGCTTACTATCTATGGGGCCCGTCATTTATAATAAAATACCTAATGCCTACAAAGAAGAATCATTCCGTATATTTAAAAAGAAGCTTACATCCTTACTTATAGATAAATGTTACTATTCTATACAAGATTTTCTGGATGATAAGAGTTTATAATGTTATATTAATTTATTATTGTTGTTTCACATTATATTAATTAAAGGTATCTTATTTTATTTTCGTTAATGTTTGTTAATCTATGCAAAATAATCAATCATTTGTAAAATAAAGAATGTTTAGTATAAGTAAGAAGGCTGTAGATCCGCTTAACTGTACTTTTGTTTTTTTGTAATTGAGTAGATTTAGCTATATTTGTTTTATTTTTATTACTTTTGCATGCCGTAAGGTAGAGTGTGATGGAACTGCTTTTACAATGTTTACATCTTATTTTGTACCCACATTCATTGCAAAATAAATGATTTCTGATTTCTGATTCTAATAGAAAAAATAAAATAACATACAAGATCTGGTACTAAACTACGACAAGATACAATAATATCTAAGAAAATAAAAGTATGTCATCTTCGGAACTGAAATTACAAACATTACTAAAATTTTACTCAGACGTGAACAGTTCTGTTAAAACAGTCCATTTTACAAAATCAAGTTTCGCCAACTAATTGCAAGCAACAAAGTATGTGTTTTGTATACTTACGAGCGTAAAGAACATGATTTGTTCCCGTACAGTCAAGTCCTCGAACAACAGGTTATATTGCGGACACAGACCGAGGCACTGGCGTACTTCGTTCTGCTGCGTCACCGTGTCCTTGCCGTTCACAAACACATGCCCTTCTGTGGCACTTGTCATTCCTGTGGACACAGCATAGATGTGGAACATTGACATAGGGAGATATCCCCTCAAGGGAGGGGTCTGGCATACATATAAGCAAGATGAGATCATTCTTTTTCCCTTTTCCCAATTTATTTGTGGTCGGCGCAACACGTCTTTTTCTTCCATACTTCTCTGTTACGGTCTCCGCACACGGGCCACCGACCAAAATCACAAAACGGCGCCACAGGCATATTTCCTGTAGTTTTCACACGGGCCACACGCGACAGCCACAAAAGGCGCGGCGTTTGTGACTGTCGCATGTGGCCCGTGTGCGGCGAGTCCATATAAAATGTATGAAAACTACAGGAAATATGCCGGTGGCGGCGTTTTGTGGTTGTGGCCGGTGGCCCGTGTGCGGAGACCCTTAGGCATCGTACAATGAGATGATGCCATTTTATTTAATATTGAACATAAGAACGAACAAACGGGCTTTTTTACCCGACTACGGCGAAGCAAAAAGGAGGGTTATGATTTTGACCAGTATGTATGTATGTTCATGAGTCCCCTTATATCTTCTAAACTACAATTTGATAAATGAGGTATCGTTGGAAGCGTCCTGATCGTCCGCTGGTAATAGGTTGTATATGACGTCACATTAAATTGAATATGGCGCCCTCTAGAGGAAATAAAGTCATTAAATAAAAATAAAAATGTTTAATGGGTCCCTGCTTGGTATCAATTGAAAGGGCATAATTAGCAGATTTCAAAAACATATTTATATTAAATTTAAGTTATAAAACTAAAACCCAACCACGTGAAAAACTAAAAAGGCATAAAGGCCGTTTCTGTAGTGCGTCGGGGATGTTCGCGGATGCGCATGTAGATTGTTTCTACGCAACCATGCGCAAAAGGTGCGCTTCCATGGTGCGCAGGGTGTGGAGCAGCTCCAACAGTATCCTAAGCATGATTTCGAGTCGCCTAGACTGTGTTTTCGTGGGTCACTGTTGTGCCATCTCACATGGGTTGCCACAACGGTGATCCTATTTGTTTGTTTTTGTTTTGTTTTGTAAATTGTCAGTTCTTACTAACGTAGTTGTAAGTCTTACTAACCATTTTTGAGTCATGATACTCCAATAAAGAAACATTCTATTCTATTCTATAAACAAGAATCACAGACAGACATTAAAAATCTGGAGTCACACGTATCTTTTGATTTAAGCCCTAAAACGTGTTAGGTTACTATTTAATTTGTTACGCGATTACTCCGCCAATTATGAATTGATTTTGATGATTCTTTTTTTATTTGGTAGGCGGTCCTATATACATTTTATTAACTTTGTTTGAGTTGTTTTCAACTTCAATAACACTTATTTTTCCCACTTAGTCTATATGGATAATGTTATAGTTCCTGTCACTGTTATTTACATAGCAGGTACTGCATTGCTATTCTGTAACCATCGCATCGTGAAAACTTATTTTATGTTTATTTTATTTTATTTATTTAAGGATTACCGACGAGATACATTACAACTATCTTTTACAATAATAAAAACTAGTTTAAACATAAAATATCCTGTAATGCAAACTCAATTACAGGTAACCACAACTTACACATTATTGAGTACACATGCTCTGAATATATAATTAGAATTAAGAATTATTATTATTAGTATAATTATAATAAAAATAAAAAATACATTAACAAATTTAGATTAACATTAAATATAAGATTGAAATTATTAAAGATTTACTTTGTAGAAAATTTACATGGTCTAATAGTTAAAAAATAATACATAGTTTAAAAAAATAAAATTATACATTAAATTTCATAAAAAATAAATAAATTAAAAGTGATAAATTGTATAGTTATTGGAATGATAAGTCAAATGTCTTCTAACTGAAAGTGCATAAATAATTTCTTTTTAAAAGTGGTAAGACTGAACTAACTTAGGTGAAGTGAGCGTGGAGTGAGCTGTTAGTGTCATTGATACCTACTGATGCTAAGGCACTGACAGTTCACTTAATCTCACTTCACCTAAGTTTTCACGGTGATGTGTTTACAGAATAGACTGGCTGGTATTCGAATTTGTGTGGGGTAGGTACCACACCGAAAGAGTGAAAAATAAAAACATTTAACTAAACAAAAACAACAGATTAAAAAAAATCACTAATAATTGAAAAATAACTTTAATTTCAGAAGTCAAGTTGTTTCTTTTTGTAATTAAAAAAAAAAAAAAAAAAACTTGTGATTCCTGGGGAGATTAGGGCCATCGTTTTTTTATTTATTTGTTTAAATCTTTCTCTTGTCCAGATTTATTATACCTCTTGTTATTCTTGCGGTTTGTAACCGTGCGTTTGCACTGGCGAAACATTTGCGACAAAACATGTTGAAATCTCTATTTTCTGTCAATGTTCCATACAATTTTTAACAGGAACTAGAGATTTTAAACGTTTTGTCGTAAAGTTTCGCCAGTGCAAACGCACGGTTATGTTGCAAACAAATGTTTTTCTTTTATTCTCACCCGTGATGATAGACATTAGTGTAGTTTTGCCGGCACCGTTGTGACCGAGCAGTACTGTGATCTCCCCCTTATACACCTCCATGGACACATTCCTCAACGCTCGGTGTTTCGGGTACACCTGACACAAAAAAAAAAAAACAAGGAACTGTCACATTTAATTTTATAACGTCAGTGTTGTTGTAATTAATGATATATTAAAACGGCTGAACGGATTTCGCACAAGAGTTATGGGATACCTATTGACGAAGTGCTAAGTGTATAGAAGAGTTTTTAGGGACAAAAATAATGCCACAGTGTAACTTTTTTTTTATTGTTTAAGTCTCATTCTTGTTGAGTTAGTAATAATCTACTAAGTTGATTTCTTATTTTATTCTTGACATTTTATCTATATTATTTGTAACTTTTATTTATATATTATTATTACTATTCCGTGTATTCATTAACTTGTAATTAATTGTAACTTTTATTGATTATTATTATTGTATTATTAATCCTGTATTCGACACAAATGTAATTTTGTTCAGAATAAATAAATGAAATACCTTTTATCCCGATATTCCTACGGGATCGAGACTTATGCGGGTGAAACCGCGGGGCGCAACTAGTAAATAAAATGCAAAACTGAGTGATATTTCAACATTTCATTTAGTAATATTGATTAATTAATCAATGAGAAGCTTGTGGCTAAGTAATAACAGCCGCACAGGTCGATCCTTCAGGTTAAGCTACGCTTGCTGGGGTTGGTCTGTGGATGGGTGACCATCTTTACATACCGAGACTCCTCCGTGCCTCGGAAAGCACGTTAAGCCTTTGGTTTCGGCTGTCATTCGTGGATCTTTGACAGTCGTTACGGCTCTTCAGATGCCCGAAAGTCTGACAACCAATCTTACCAAGGGGTATCGTATTGAACAGTTACTGTGTTGTGGAGGTCAGATAGGCATTCGCTCCATGTAAAATACTGGTATTCATCTGCATCCGGCTAGACTCGAAGCCGACCCCAACATAGTTGGGAAAAGGCTAGGCAGATTGATTTTTTTGATTAATTAATGAATACAGCGAAATACAGGGTGTAAGGGACAGCCCTCCGCAGATGATGGGATGAATTCAGCATATCATACTAAGACGATGTAACGAGTAAATATCCTTCATCAATTTATAACATACCTTTCAAATTGGTCCAATCTTGGAGGAGGAAATAGACGAGAGCCGAACCTCGAATTATGACTTTTTGTATGGAGAAAAAGAACTTCCTTTTAAAACCTGCACGATTCTTATCTTGAAAACCAGCGTCAGGCACTAGTTGTCTGGCATTTTGCTGATCTGGGCCTTTTTGGCGCAGCCGTGAGGCACACTCCCTTGATAACGTCCTACATCGTACTTTTACACTTTTTTTTTTATCTGATGTGTATTGTGTGCCTCTTAGTCTGTGCTGAATAAATGTATTTCCTTTCTTTCTTTCTTACCTTGGATACGTTGACGACCTTAATTCCGGGCTGGGCGTCTGTCGGCGCTGCTTCAAAGAAACGCTGCTGGTCGGGAGTCATGGATTCTTCTTCATCAATTTCCGCATCCGGTTTAACCTTTTTACGCGACTACGGCGAACAAAAAGGAGAGTTATGATTTTGACAAGTATGTATGTTTGCTCATCTGTTCCCTCCTAACTTCTAAACTACTCATCATAATTTGAAAAATGACGTTACGATACGTCATTTTTCAAATTGAATGGAAACATCTATATCGTCCGCTGGTTATAGGTTATGTGATGGCACATTAAATTGAATATGGCGCCCTCTAGTGGACTGTTGGCTTTCAAATGATGCTTAATTAGCACATTTAAAAAAAATATATGTTTAAAATCTGTTAATTAAGCCACATGTAATAAACCGGCAAAATTCCGCATTGAAAAAAAAAAATTAAGGCGAATGTTTTTATTCTTTAAAAAAAAATACTACATAAATAGATTCTCAGTATAATTCTTAACAACACCCTCACGGAACGGACTGGGTTTTTGTAACCTTTGTAGAAACCGATACGAATCGCGCACTTGGTCGCAACGGTCAACTAGCCGCACACCAGACAGTACGTACCACTAGACGGATACGACTCCGGCTAGTGCGCGAGGCACCTTACTGGCTGTTGGTAAGAACTAGTGAAAGGTAATGAAAAAAAAAACATGCGGAGCAGTCTTTGGGGACTACCGATAGAAGTGAAAACTAAGCAACAATGCGTAACCGCAACGTAATTCAAACGGTAGACGGTAGATGGCGCTAGAACATTTCTTCAAGCGTGACGGTGACGATGACGCGAGTTCCATGATTTTTATTCACCCAAAACGCGCTCAATGCGCCTAAAGAAGGTTTTACTTAAAAAATGGCGGCGTTAGTTCCGCTTTGGCCACCCGCCAGAAAACCTTTGTACAGGTACAGCTATACTAACATCATCAGTTTCACTACTAATGAACCGAGCGCAGAAAGCACACAGTCTGAAGTTTCGTTATATTAACGGCCGACTACTGTAAAACTTGAGTTTCGTAAGAAAGCGGTGCCGTCATATAGCGGCCGCAAAATGATGGTAGTCATTAACATCTGTGATTTTTACCAGTGTTTTGATATGACGGTGTCAAAAAACGTTCTTTATCTACACTAATATAATACAGGGCGTCCCACGGATATGCCACATGGAGGGAAAGTACCTTGAATATTGTAGATGGAACATTTTACTGAAAGAAGACATTATTTGAATTTAAAATAACAATTTAAACTGCATTCATAGATATTTAAATAATTACATGGTTGAACCGGGAATCGAACCCGTTACATGAGAAAAATAATCATCCTTTAGCTTTAACATACCGATCAAAAGGCATAAGGATTATTTTTTGCTAAATAACATAGTGTCACAAATAAAAGGAAGACCATGAATTTTAACATTATAGAAAGAAAGGTTCGAATTTTAAAAACTCTTTTCACGCTAGCGGATAAAATGCACTTTTGCACGCAGATTTCGAATGATAAACACAATCTTTCCGAGCTTGTGAGGTGAAAAATAATATCTCTAAATTGCGTCCATGAACGCTTTAACTGCATGTCCGGCGTGCTAACTGTTTCCTGGTGTTCCCATGTAAAGCGATCTGTTCGACAGCGGCGAGGTAATAACATAACAAACTCCCAATCCCATTCATTTCGGCAATTCAATGCGTTATTTACTATTAATATTTATTTTTCAACATGTGAAGTAATGATTTATGATACTCCTTCAAAATCTTTCGGACTCAGACCAAATAAAAACCAAGACAGAGCGCTGTCAACAGTGACGTGAAACTGGTTTTGTAATCCTGTGTGCACTTAGTGAGGTGTAGTTTGATTGTAAATGGAGAGGAGGTGTAGTTTTGGCATGCTAACTGTATTGTTCGGAGCGCTCTGTCTTGGTTTTTTAATTGGTCTGAGCTTTCAGATTGTAATAGACACTTTCTATCATTCATTGTTCATTCTTTTATTTTGTAAAGTGCGTTTAGTTTGTGCAGAATAAACAATTTTTCTTATTTTCTTTACTTTCGGGCGCGGATCTCACAACTTTATTACTGTATGACTATTCCCATTTAGTATCAAAACGAAAAAGATCTCTGTCTTTACTCAAAGCATTTATTTCAATTAAACAATTTACAGGCACTTTTGAATTGTCAAAGAATCGGTCAGTTAGTCAAAAAGTTGAAGCTAGTTGCCCATTCCAAATCGTAGATCTCTATGGAGAAGAACGGGCAAGAAACTCCAAGGACACTCTTTTTAAAATGGATATAGATATTACAAAATCCTGGGTACAATATTCTTGGTGCTTCTATATGTGAGAACAATGTCAAATGAAAAACAATTCAAAATATAAGATTAAAAATAAGCCCTGGCAGATTAGAGATGACCAGTCTCAACTCACAGCGCCCGTTCACGAACATGACACGTGGATCAGCACCATCCAGCTCAACCATTTTGTAGGGAACCGAATGATCGAACACACGCGCCACCATCAGCGAGACATTTAAGTGAGTATGACATACTCTCATCTGCCATGCTCTCACTTCTCCTTCGTATACCCCACATACCTTGAACATGAAGTTCCAGGGTAAGGCCTGACCATACTGGCCTGGCCTTACGTTGGAGAGGTACCACGCCATGAAGTAACCCATGGCGGCTTGAAGCAACATGAAGATGTAACAGACGGGGGCGGAGGCGCTATCTGTAGCATGTGTCGTCCCCATGTTACTGAAGGTCAAACCGGTGTCTGTAAGGAAATTTGTTTACATCTTAAACTTAGTTATAGTTACGTGACAAGTGACACGTTGGGAAGACGACGTCAAAAGAGCAGTTGCTCTTTAGAGTGGATTACGAGGGAGAGATAGAGGTATGGTAATCTTTAGAGGAAGCCTTTGTCGCAGGACACTGTTTAAAAATAGTAAACTAAACGTCGATAGTTACAGAAAATAATAAAACCAGCAATAAAGGCTTAAGGTACAATTCCGCAGCCAACCGCAGACGGCAACTGCAGGCAAGGACGTGTCGCTGCGACAAGACTGGTTTCTATAATGTATTTCCATGAAATGAGTTACCATATTCACCAGATTATGGTATTTCTATTTCTGTAATTTCAAGGTTATCCATTTACCGGAAAAGAATGGATAACCTTGAAATAGCCTATAACAGACCTTATGGCCTTCTAAAAAAAATATATACATAAATCCCGAGTAGGCTTTATAAAGGCTACTGTAGAAAGGCTTTTGGTGACATAAATAAATTATATTAAATAATTACATTATTATACACTCCAGGGCTCTTAAATCGAGCTACTCTGCTTTATTTTGTAATAAGTTCTATAACTCTTGGCCAGTATGTCCTGAAGTCTTGACTTAAGCTCATTTCAGACTACGCTATGCATATAGTTCATATTCATAGCACATCGCTCGCCATACATTTCCAATAATATACAGGGTGTTAGGGTAAACACCGTTATCCTTGAAACCAGTCGTTTGGTGTCATTTATAGAACGTAAAATCAATGGAAAATTACAACTTTTTTTTCATTTTTTTAGATCTAAATTTTACCACAAGAGACGCAAGTTCGTTGCCCTATGCGTTAGGGCAACGGACTTGCGTCTCAACACGGGCGGGGGGTACGGAATGTGACCTGACCGGCAGCGAGCGCGATCCCTCCCTTAGTCAGTCAGCTGTTTCGCTAGCAAGCACGGTGTCAGATAGAAACTTTTAAAAATCTTTTAATGAAAATAACGTTTTTTTTGTTGTGTTCGGTCATTTATTTTTATATTTAAGTCAACCATGGTTTGAATGACAAGAGTGTTTACCCTTACATCCTGTATAGTATAGCAAAGTGTGAACGTGTTCTAAATAAATGTATGGCGAGCGATATTGTTGTGCTATGAACTATATTGTATTATATTATGGCGTGGTATTTTTTTTTTTTGTGGGTTGGAAATCTTCCTATGACTTCTCCCGCTCTGGGCGGAGCGGATGGGCGTGTCAGACTTTAACTGACTAAAACCCATCCGTGTTCCTTCAGTTGCCTGTTGCCAAGGTCCCGGTACGCCTTTCGGACTTTCCCGCAACCCTGACAGGATTATGGCGTAGTCTGAAATGAGCTTAACACTATTTTGATGTTGTAGGCCTTATACCTAACATGGAATGTACGGGAGCTCGATTTAGTATTCCGGGAGTGTTTATTATTAATACACTGACCATAAATCTCAAGCGCGGTCACCTCTGACCAAAAATAGACCATTGGCATATGTGGAAAGAAGCCGCACACAAATACGGGCAGCGGACTGTCTGAGCTGAGTATTCGCACTGGTATCCAGATTAAAATATACGCCAGGACGGACAGGCTTGCTCCGTATTGCGCTGTGGGGACAAAACAATGAATAAGATAGGGTTGAATTCTGAAATGAAGCTTAATTTTTAAAGGCCATTACAACAGCTTTAGAGCGCTGATGGGAGCTGACAGGCTGGACTGGCCTTACATACGTCGCTGCAGTGACTTGCACGTCATCATTGTGTTATGCTAGCCACTCACGTAACGATTTACTTGCGCAGGTTTAGGCTGCGCAAGTCTATCGTGACGTGTTGTATGAAATTTCTTCCAACAAACGTAACGATAATTCACTGTCCATACATTTTTGGGCTAAATGTGAAAGTGCCAAACAAAAAAAAACCGCACTTTCATTATTAAGCCAAAATGAACGATCTCCTTTGCGCAAGCCTAAAATCGTTACGAATTATGTATGTGTGATGTAAGGATTAAATATTGTCTATGAGTCAGTGTAACTCGAATAAATAAATGAATAATTAAATTCTATGCCGCCACTGTGATTCTCTATAATGCGGTAGCTATAGACAGACTTTAGTGAACATCTTATAAAATAGTTTAGTGTTGTTAAATTCAGAGGTTAGTATCTTAGAGACCTAACGGTTATACCGTCGCCAACTAGTCAGTTTGCCGTCACTTCCGTTAATAAAATCACAGATGGACACAATAATATGAAACATTATACAAATATTGTAAATTGCAGTTCTGTCGTAACTATTTATAGCTTATTTATGCAAATAGCATAAGCATCACTAGCCTAAAACGTTCCCACTGCTGGGACACAGGCCTCTCGGTGAGAGGAAGTGGGCCGTAATCTACCACGCGGGCCCAGTGCGGGTTGGTAGATGTCTTCGAATTTTTGGTTCTACGAAATGCCGTTGTTTCACGATATCCTTCACCGTTTAAAAAACAAAAGATAAATATAATAAGGACTATATTATTAAGATCATAATATTGTACCGTAAACTCAAAAATAAATTATTTTCTATTCTATGCTTAAAAACCTGACTGCAACTAAAAACTTTAAAACATGCTCAATTTTCAAGAAGTCTGATGCAGTTATTTTAGTTCAATATCAGATATGATGCCACCAACAGCTTGTTTTGAACTTATGGCTGCAGTCGGGTTCTTAAATAATAATAATTATGAATAATTGCCAAGAGCCTCGACCAACACCTAAGGAGGCTCACGTTGGGCAGCCGGATGAAGGGCTTGATTCAGAAAGACAAGGCTCGCATTGTTAGGAGGTTCCCCTCTTTGGAGCCCTGACCGGTAGCTTGGACCCTGTTCCCGATACCGGTGGGCTACTATTTTTTTTTTTTTTTTAAGTTCTAGTATTTAAAAATATGTTTTATATGTAAACTAGCGCCCCGTTCCTCCTTCGCACGGTTTTTAGCGGGCTACCCTGGCGCTTCCGCCTTAAACTTAAAACTAAATTAATAAAAACGTTTTTGCCGCACAGTCGGGTAAAAATACTTACTCCCTGACACAATGTAACTGCAGGTGAAAGCAAAGGAGACAATCGTATTGAAGTACAGCAGCAGCATCAGGAATATGAGGAACCCTGAAGTGTGCGGTACCATAGGGCTGATGAGTATGGCGCCTCCGATGGAAAAGACCAGCGCGCAAGGCAACACATTCAGAATATGAGACAGCCCTAGCATAATCGGGGACACTCCATACATTTTTATCAGCTCCTGTGGAAGGTATTGGTTTTAATTGTGTGTAAAACTACAACTAGATTGCGGTCGATCTATGTCGATATTGATCGCCTCAAGAGATAATCGATCATCCATACCGATAGATTAATGACCGACACTCGGTCGGTAAACATTTTGAAAACAGAATCCATGGCTTGATTAAAGCTCAAAACACACACAAGGCGGGTGCGTGTCGGAAGCGGGTCGGGTCGTTTTCTTCGCGGGAGCCGCATCGTGTTCACATACAGCGCGGGCGCGGGACGGCAGCAGGTCACATTGAAATAAATCATTGAATTAAAATTTATTATGCTCGCCGTACTCCCGCGCCCGACACGCACCCGCCTTGTGTATGTTTTGAGGATTTATAATAAGGATTTTTATGAAAATTCTCGCCACCAGTTGGGGCCATTTTCACAAGAGGTCTTCAATTTCAACAATAGTATAAAATATATGATCACGTTCATCATTCAGCCACGACTAAAGAAAATATAGGCGCTTCGACACTTTTAACAGGTGCCCGGACCTGACGTGTCAGTGCTGCCACCTGGTGAACGTCATTTCAGAAAACCCTCAATCCATCAATCAATCGACTTGACGATGTTGATCCACCATGATCACAGGCTGCCATTCATCATCACAATACTTGATCGTTTCGAATGACCAGTCCATCTAACATTCAAAGCATACCATGTTTAATCTTAGCGACTCCGTATATCGTTTATTAAACACCAATGTGGTCTTAATTATGACACCATTCCTCAATCTCACTTTCAGAGTAACTTACCATACCATTACTATACAGTTTATATAAACACTGTCTTTATTAATTAGTTCAAATTCAGTAAAGGCTCGACAGGCGAGACGCGAAACGGGTATCACAATTTCCATGAAGTTTTTCACAGAAATTGTTCCACAAGTCGCGTCGCGCCGTCGCGTCGGGCCTGTCTGACCTCGTAAGGACGAGCTGAAAATCAGTATAATTACACAAATACACTTGCCTTTAAGCAGTCTAACGAAGGGGTATCATTTTAGCCAGTAACTGGGTTTTGAAGGTAAGATTCGAGTCGTCGAAAAAATTCTGATATTCAGCTGTATGCGGTTAGACTGAAAGCCAACCTTATATGGGATAGGCAGATGCTGATACTCACTTGAATGCCAGAGGATCGTTCCTGGAGCAGACGACCCATAAGGAACACGAAGGTTAGTGACAAGGAGAGGTAACTCAACAGCTTGAGCAAAATGCCGAAGATCGTCGCGGCCGCGTCCAAACGCCTGTAGTAGTACGGGAACTCTTGGAGGGACACCGCCTGCGCAGAGCGAACGATTGTTTGAATATAAAACAACAAGAATCGAACGAATATTTGCTTATGCTGTGCTCACACGGCAAAACTAAAATTGTGCCATTCTTGCCAATTTCTATCTTGGGATTGCCGAAAAAATTTCGATGTTACCGAAATGCTGAGGGGTCGTATTGACCCTAATTGCCAAGAATAGCGCAATAAATAAATAAAAAAAATAAAAAAAAAATCGTTTATTTCAGACTAATTATGTCCATATTTTGTTAGTATTACATTGTCTTAATAAAACTATGTTAGTCATGAGGTGAATAAATTAGTGGTAACAGCAACGCAACAAATTATTGAATACAAAATTAAATTTTAAATTTAAGTACTTAATTGAAAGTAAATTTAAATTGTAGTGAAAATATTACTATGAAAATAGAATTCGAATAATTTACATTTTTTTTAAATAATTTACATTAGGTACACAGCAAGTCTCAGGTAACATGCAACCTGATGAGCCTTCCCACAGCTGGCGATACTGGTCTGTCTGCAATCATCCTTAGGATTCCGTTGCCACTCCCTCGTATTCGGCGAACTAGTGAGGCTGACTTTTTGCGCATTATAGCGTAAAAGTCATCCACCCTCGCGTCGGCAAACATGCCCGAGGCACTGCAAAATCGAGGCAATGAATTGAATCGGGCAATGAATTGCCCATGTAAGCTGATCCTAAGGTTCCTAAGGATCGGATTTTTGGGCGAAATCGCTGATTGAGATAAGACTGCCCATTATATTTAATCACTCTGATTTTATTCTTAATTTCTTTTTTTTTTCTTTTTTGTCTATTAAATCTTAACTAAGTCAAGTCAAGCGTATATGTATAACTGTATAGAGTTTGGCCAACGAAAGATGAGCCTAAAAAAACGCGCGAAAATTAAAAAAAAAAGACTGTTTGTACATAGTGTGATAATTCCTGTTGATACTTGAATTTTTATTTCATTTAAATAAAAGACTCTACTTTGCATAATATTTATTTAAATGCCAGATCTTAGAATTGATAATTTCATGAAGCGTTCGACTAATTCATGGAATGGTTATGTTTCATGAAATGGCCTGCTAAAATTTACCATAATTATCATATTATAAACGTCAACGGTATATGATATGTCTGTCGACGTTTGGTCATATCATTAATGTAGGGAATCCAATATCCATGGTTTAAGATGTAGTAAAAATTGCCAAGTACGAGTAACTGCGGCCATCTTGGAAGTTGTATATAATATGCAACTATCAATCCAAACCTATGCTCGACAGTCGACACGAGTTTCCAAAATAAAGACCTACTTTCAATCACAATTTGCGTGATTTCAAAAGATTGCTATTCCACTGCTGAATAATAATATGTTCTTTAACATATCTCGGGACCCCGGGGCCCCGGACCTTTGGAAGGCGTACGAGGGGCCGAAGCTTAATAAAATGGCAACCATAATGAAATGGGACACTAACCGACGATTATCCCTGTTCGCACTATGCAAGGGCACCCAAGGACAACCCCCGGTTGGTGTAGGACTATTGCAGGATATGGAAACAAAACAATAATATTGAACTTTGGGTTTGGGTGGCTAAAGTGGACTGGTAACCTAGAACTATGGAAGGACTATGGCCCCTGCCTGATCAATGTTTTATATATACACGGATAAAATGGCAGAGGGTGTCCAAAATGTTGAAGACATTTTGAAAATAATATGTTCGAAAAATTTGTCTGCTCAACAATGTAATTAATGCAATGAATGTTGTTAAACTGTCAAAATGAGACATTGTAATTGATTGTGTGTTACGCAATCAGGGGCCAGTTTGTCAACATTTTAACTGATTGAACCGTTCCAAATCTTAGTCAATTTCGTAACTTTTTAGTGGCGAAATACAGTTGCAAAATCAGTTTGAGTTTCACGTCGCGAGAGCTAAATTCCATTGTGGGATTTTTAACAAGCAATTTTTCATGAAAACTGCCACGATGCACACTTAGTAACAATAGCCATTTAGTCCATTCTTCCGTTGACAAAACTCGTTAGTTTTGTCAACGGAAGAATGGACTAAATGACGGATTGTGATTGTTTATATAACTGTCATTTTGTCTATTCTTTTCTATGGTTGTCATGCTACGCGTGCTGGTCGTAAGTGGGACTGCTTAGCAAGGGAACCTGGGTTCGATACCAGTGTCGGGTAAAGAGGGCTTTATCCAGTACGAGAAAAGACATCATTCACCGTCCAAATATTTTTGGGCTAAATGTGAAGTTACATTCCGCATTACATTCTTCATTTCTTACTATGGGACCAAGCCAGAGGGGTGATTGGGTAACACATTTTTAATGACAATTGATGACAATGGGTTCCATTTTGACAGATCAACAATATTCATTGCGTTAATTACGTTTTTGAGCAGACAAATTTTTCGAACACAATATTATGAAGCAATGGATTAGGGTGCTGTGGGGTCAGTCTCCTTCAATGTCATTTATTTTAATTAGGCACATAAAGGGCACTTTGAATGTCAAAATTTACAAGAAAAGTTGTCTGTAGTTGCACCTTGCACCTCTCCTTCGAAGAATACACACGTAATACTACAAAAAAATATGTGTTTGTAGTGAAATATTCACAAAAATATTAAATTGATACGTGTATATTAGTAGATAAAAATAGTAAATTGAAAAGAAACACTCTGTACACGCACACTTGTCTATCCACGTTGAAATACAAGTGTATGTGTACAGAGTGTTTCTTTTACGTATCAATTTAATATTTTTGTGAATATTTCACATTTTTTTTTTTTGTATTGGTAATATTTTTTTAGCATGTATGGACGCTACACTATTGCAGGTTAACGGGAACGCCCTTTATTAGTTAACATACTATTATAATAATAATAGTCCTCCAGACCGTATTTTCGGCCACGGCGGCCAATCTCAACGGAGACTAGCCATCGGCGCGGGAGATATTATAGTGCACAAGTGTTTGCGCAGACACAAGTGCACTCTCTCTTCCCTCACTCTCATAGTCCGATGGGACGGCAATCCGACACGACCGGAGAGAGATCAGGCGCAGGACCAACGGCTTAACGTGCGCACCGAGGCACGGGGGTATCACACCGCCAACTTCCAAACTCCGGGCTGTTACTACGAAATTCCTAATGGGAAAATCCAATAACACTTTGCCCGACCCAGGAATCGAACCCAGGACCCCACGCTCTGAAGTCGCGCTTGCGACCACGAGACCAACGGGGCAGTCAACTATTATAATAGGATGTTCATAAAGATACTATAAATAAGGCATTCATCTCCCGGTGATAAGATAATTGCATGGTGATTTGTCATGGCTACGGAACAGTATAAATAAGTAAAAGTATTCGTTGTAGTTTTGTTGTTAGTTTTAGTATTTTAGTATACACATTTTTCTGTGACTAATAAACTAATTTCACTTTCTTTCTATTATATGTTCATAGAAAAGGGCCGATATGACGCGCTTCGAAATCTCAGTGTTTATCAGTAGGTACGCGGAAAGTTTTATCTACGGAGTAGCCGTAGGTATTTCAAAGTCACTGCCGATATATAATACTGTTACTTTATTATACTGTGGCTACCGGCTTGCTTTATGACCATATCCTGTTGAATACAATCGACATTGTTTTTTGCCATGAATGACATTGAAAGGCCTTTGTTCTGGGGCATTTGTAATGTAGCGTAGCGAAATGCTTTAGCAATAATAATGGAAAGGATACATTACGCGTTTGATTTTCGTATTGACTTTTGTGGACATGATACCCATTCAGATTTGTTACAGTTTTAATGACTAAATGTCAAATTTGTTTTTTATTTATTATTATTTTCTTTTCTTCTCTTTTATACAGGGTGTTAGGGTAAACGTCAAACGTGTTAGGGTAAAGTAAACGTCAAAAAGGTTTGGTGGCATTTATGGAACGTAAAGTCAATGGAAAATTACAACTTTTTTTTAGTTTTTTTTTTAAATTATATTTTTCCACAAGTCTATTTCACCCTTTCACCCTATGCGCAAGGGCAACGAACTTGCGTCTCAACAAAGGTGGGGGGCACGGGAGTCCGCGTGACGTGACCTGCACGCGTAGCATGACCACCGTAGAAACGGGTTTTATTAACGGAAGAGTAGACAAAATGACAGATAAACAATCGCAATCTGTCAGTTGGTCTATTCTTCCGTCGACAAAACCCGTTTCTACGGTATCACGCTACGCGTACTGACCGGCCGCGAGCGCGACCCCTCGCTCAGTCAGCCACCTGTTTCGCTAGCGAGTTTCTATCACATACCTATCTGATAGAAACTTTTTAAAATCTTTTAAAGAAAAAAACGTTTTCAGGGTTCCGTACCCAAAGGGTTAAATGGTACCCTATTACTAAGACTCCGCTGTCTGCCTGTCTGTCCATCTGTCATAAATATTTAAGGGGGCTCCCATACAACAAAAATGATTTTTTTGCCGTTTTTATAGATAATGGTACGGAACCTTTCCTTTGCGAGTCCGACTCGCACTTGGCCGGTTTTAATTAAAATATTCTCACCTGAGGCACTTCATTCCCTGTCAGTAACGTGATGTAGCTTGTGTCGACCGCCCATTGGATGCGCATGAATGTTGCATACTGTAAACCTATAGAAAACAAAATAAATTAATCTAAGGTTTTAATTATTGTGTTCCACGCCGGTCCACGCGCGCCTCAAATTGATGTCAGCACAATTGGCGGGGTCCGCTAGGGCCGATGCCAGCCAGAGTTGCGGGAAAGTCCGAAAGGGATACCGGGGCCCTTGGCAACAGGCAACTGAAGGAACACGGGTGGGTTTTAGTCAGTAAAAAATTAGCTATTTTTTTTGAGGAGTTGGCAATCATCAAATGACTTCTCCCGCTCTGGGTGGAGCGGGAGAAGTCATTTGATGATTGCCAACTCCGTGAGAAGTCAGTTGCTCTAAGTGCACGAAACACATTCCTCGTAGAGAGCTGATTTTCGTAATACAGCTGAATAATTTGTAGACGCTGTGTCGGCCTAAGTCTTTCCATGATGAAATGTCAAACTATACTGAACAAAAATATCATGATAGAATAACACGACTGACGCTTTATCTGTCAACAAATCCATAGATAAAAAAGTACCTCTAAATGAATCACCCGTTATTAGCCATATATTTTATGATCGCAAATCATTAAAAAAAAATGAATTTCGCGGGCTAGCTTAGCGCATCCTCCTGTATATATTTTTGTATGACCACGGTTGCCGCGATCGTTGACGATTAGTATACATTGTATTAGTATACATGTATTACCGGGTTTTTTTTTTTTATTACTGTTTTGGTACTTAGGTCCTTATCTAGATCTACAGAAAAGTGTAAGTCTTACCAAACATCTTGTGAGGTCCTGGTGTTTCATCCAAAGAATGGTACGTTCTTGTTTTGAAGTCGACCTTCATACGAATGGTGTAGTTCAGGCGGGAGGGCCACGTCTCGCCCGACATACCCTGTCAACACAACATTTAATTTACTTAAAAAAAATATATACCAACGTACAATATTTAACACTAAATAAAAATAAAAAATCTTTCCTAAGAAAAAATACATTAGTAAAAAAACACGTGTCTTGAATAGGGAAGGACCCCATTTTTATTATTTGTTGTATTACGGCCGTAGCTGTAGTGCACACTCTGTGTAAATGTCTACTTATTACGGTTCAATAGATACAGCCCTGGCCCTGTGACAGACAGACGGACGGACGCACAGCGGAGCCATAGTAATGTAATAGGGTCCCGTTGGCATCCTTTGGGAACCCTAAAAACTAACACGGTAACCTTTGCCATTCACAACTGCAATACGCTACCAGGTGGCCAAGTCTACTATTTTACAAACGTGTCAGTGGTCTCACAATGATCAGTTTTTGACAGATATGCCATACAAAATCTTTCAAAAACTCATCATTGCGAGACCACTGACACGTTTGTAAATTAGTAAACTTGGCCCCCCGAGCGTTAACATGGCACAATCACGTTTCTCAAAGAAACTGACACTGGGGGCCTACCACCACCGCTTACAGCAGTAATATTTTAATCTTACTTCGTGGGGGAAATCTATATAGTTTGTGGTAGCGGGAAAAATATATGTAATCTTGAAAATATATGTAATCTTGAAAATATATGTAATCTTGAAAATATATGTAATCTTGAAAATATTTCTCAGAACTTGGATGTTACGAAAACAGGATTTGAAAAGAAAAAAAAACTCGATACAAAATAACGGTAAACTAGCCTTGAGTTCTAATCCAAAATATTTGTATCAACCTACGTTGGTATTTTAATTAAGTATTTAATAACAAGAACGTCTATTATGAATGCAGAACTTGGTTGATTTTATTTTCGATTTCTCAACTGATTTTTGAGTAAATCGATAATTGCTTCATATGCTACTAATATTATAAATGTGAAAGTTTGTGTGTTTGGATGTTTGTTACTCAATCAGGCAAAAACGGCTGAATGGATTTGGATGAAATTTGGCAAAAAGATAGCTTATAACCTGGATTAACACATAGGATACTTTTTATCCCGATATTCCCACGGGATCGAGACTTACGCGGGTGAAACCGCGGGGCGCAGCTAGTTTTACAATAAATTACAAGTGGTGTGTCGTCGCGCTTCTCTTTCCTTTCTATGCAGTCCGACAGTGACCGCGGTTTAGCTGTTGTCAGCGTCGTAATGTTGGCGATGCAATACTTATTACTAAAATACGCAACTGTTATATCTACAACCACTTGTTGTACTTACTTGAAAAAATATGATAGCCTCCATGACTTTCATTTTAGCCGCAAAAGCAGGCAGCCGAGATACATTCGATAATGGAAAGTAGCCTCTTTCTAAGTGACCTGTGAGCAATAAAAAAAAAACGGTTTATTTACAACTAGAATCGGGCATCACCCTTAAATATAAGTACAAGTGAAAAGTGATTCCGTGATACTTTTTATGTGTTTTTTTGCTATTATTTTTACAAGTTTTCATTACACAGGAAGGCATAATTCTATTTTTTTTATTGATGTTAACTAGACAACAACTAGTGAGTTGTGACGTAGTAGGAGCGATGAGCATGGTATTAGTGTATGAGCGTGCGTGAGCCTGTATGTTTACTTGCAGGAGCACGGTTTTTTGGCTTCACTTTTGATTTTCGCGGTGCTCCGTCTACCTTTTTTTGTTGGTCAAAAGCACTCTGGTCCCTATGACGATCACCGATTCACCGTTTAACGGCGTGACCAAGAACGGCCCGGCTCGCCTCCCCTCCGCCTATGAACATGAGTTTAATGGGAGTAAACTACTTATCGCATTTAATTTCGTTGTGTATTCGTAACGTTATCATGAGTTTTACAATGAACCATTTTATACTAATGTCGGTAGATATAGTCTGACATTTCAATAACAATGCTATGATTATACAGTGTGTAAAAAGACCCATCGTATAGCTGTCAACTACGCATTCTGTACATCTAATTAAATAACATTACACAAAAATAATTGCTAGGCAACGACTTTTATTTTTGGTGTGAAAAATCGTAGCTTAGGGTAGTGCGCAACGTAACGCACGCAAAACACTGTTCTATGGGTGCATGGAACGGTTCATAGGTAAAAATTTCAACTGTCTATCACGGTTCATGAGATACAGCCTGGTGACAGACGGACGGACGGACAGCGGATTCTTAGTAATAGGGTCCCGTTTTACCCTTTGGGTACGGTACCCTAAAAAGATCACAATTACGGCAATAAAAAGTAACTTTCAGCTTCGTTAAGCGTCTTTTTACACCCACAATTTTGCGGTGACGTAATGACATAATGTGACATATTACATATGTGACACATGTGACATATTATATAACTATGGTATAATAATGTCACCACAAAATTGTTAGCATCGTTAGTTTTAATTGTAATTATCCAGCGACATATTTACAATTTAAAATAAAATATACAATCAAACACTAACATTATGTACAAAGGGAAAAATTAAATATAAGAGAAGAAATTATCGAAAAACTGTGAACTGTTACAATATTCATCATTATCGGTAGTTTAGTAATCTATCAATGTCAAATCGTCAAATTGTGAGCGAACCTGCACTTATAGACAGGGTTCGTAAGCTGACCAATTATATCACCCGTATAATTGTGAACCGTCCCTGATTGGTTGGTCCTGGCGGTAGCCGAACCGGTCGCAGTAACTATGCCAGGGCACCCCGACCAAATGGCCGAAATTATCTTTATAACTGTTGTTTTATAAATTCAAACACAATATTAAATTTTGAAACTGATTCTAAATTTAATTTCATGAGTGACTGCAGGTAACCGAAATATTATTTAGCCTGTTAAGGTACCCTTTACAATATCTTACTTGGCTAGGATACTTCCGATTGACTGAAATTCGGTTCACCACTTCACCAGTCAAAGTGGGGATCTGCTGTCATCCTCTCCGTTACTTACCTAGGGTGGAGTTCACCCGTTTCAGGTTCAGTTTGGCGCCCACGTCAGCCATCAGCGAATTGGTGAACATTGTTTCAGGGTAGTACATGACCCAATGTGGTGGAGGTATGAAATCCCCTACGAGCGGTATTATATCCTGCGGAAGAGAGTAATTTTTGAGATTGTTTACCATCAACGGATTTTTCGTAGATATCTAGGCTATGTATCAGACTTTCTGGCAACTGAATGTTCAATCAAAATAACAAGAAAATTTAACAGGAAAAAAACAAACAGGAACCTTCAAGAATATTTCAATATAGCTAGGTACTGCTGGTACCTATTTAGTACATCGACGCGAAAACTATTAGATGAATTGAATTCAGTACAGTATGTTTCTAGGCCCACAAACGCTGAAACGTACCTAGGGTTGGAAAAAAAAAACTATATTTTCTCCCAAACACGATTTTATTTTACCACTTTGTCGGCGTGATTAATATAATATGTATAAATGTATACCCATACCACAGATTAATACTACGTCCCATACCAAATTACAGCTTTCTAATACTAATAGTCTCAGAGCTAAGCCACAGACAGACAGACGGACGTGGCGAAACTATAGTTGTCTATAGTTGTTGTTTAGTTGTTGTTGTTAGTTGTTGTTTGTTGTTGTGTATAGTCTGTGGTTTCTTGTTGACTACGGAATCGGCGGGTCTATAATCTTGTACTAGATTAAAATAGCACTTTTGCCAGATATTACTTACACAGTGACGACATCAAACTACCAGGGGGCCAAGTCTACTAATTTACAAACGTGTCAGTGGTCTCGCAATGATGAGTTTTTGACATATTTTGTATGGCATATCTGTCAAAAAACTGATCATTGTGAGACCACTGACACGTTTGTAAATTAGTAGACTTGGCTCCCTGGAATCATGAACAAACATATTGAGCGGGCTCACAATCTTAAAATAATTATGAGCTGTGATAAACAAGCTCCTTTAATTACTAATTGCCGGCATTATGAGAAGTCTTTACTTAGCCTGCGCCTCATGCTTCGAGTTATCAAGCAATTGAAAGCTAACAAGACATTATTACTATCGCCTGGATACTTGGCTCTTTCGTTGAATATTAACGAGCTAACTTGTAATTTAAAACCAATGTTGGTATGTTGAAAAAATACTGTTCGGGGCAAGACAAATGCACTTAGACAAAACCCTTCCTTCCCATTAAATAACTAGCTGCCGCCCGCGGCTTCGCCCGCGTGGTATGTCGATAAAAAGTAGCCTTGTCAGGCTGTCCTCAAGCTCTAGATTATATGTGTACCATATTTCATTTAATCGGTTCAGTAGTTTTGGCGTGAAAGCGCGACAGATAGACAGAGTTACTTTCGCATTTATAATATTAGTAAGGAAGTAAGGATTAGTCACCTAGTTCAGCACCCATAATGCGTAACACACGATCAATCACAAACGCAATGAATGTTGTTGAACTGTCAAAATGAAACAGATTGTGATTCACAATCGGTTTCATTTTGACAGTTCAACAACATTCATTGCGTTATTTACGTGGTTGAGCTGAAATTTTTCGAACTTATGAAGCAATTGATTAGCAATATTCTTCAAAATGATTCGGATTGTGATTGATCGTGTTTTATGCAATTAGGGTACTCGGGAATTGAGGACAACGGTTCCATGGCTTTATGCCAAAAACTTTTCTACCAAGGACAGCGTGCGCCGTATATACCTACATATAATAATTTTAATCTGTGGCTGGCGCCAAGCGAGGGGGATGATATTGATCGGCTGGACCGCTGGATACAAATATTATACTAGTTGTGTTGAAGGTTACATTTAAGAGGGG
The DNA here is from genome assembly GCA_947363905.1 of Lithophane semibrunnea. Classification (NCBI taxonomy): domain Eukaryota; kingdom Metazoa; phylum Arthropoda; class Insecta; order Lepidoptera; family Noctuidae; genus Lithophane; species Lithophane semibrunnea. Next base: position 2,386,441 of record OX376205.1, read on the forward strand.
TAGCTCGCGAAATTCAATTTTTTCTTAAGTCATTCATTTTTAGCAGTGTCAGGATGTTCTTTCACGACAGTAAAAAATATGGCTTTACAGAATTATAATCATTAGGATCAGCAATACACAATATGATTTTTATGATTATAATTCTATAAATAAATATTTGATATGACCGCGAATCATATTTAGATCAACATACAATCTGATACTGACCTGCAAATTGCAAAAAACGTAAGAGAATTTCGCGGGCTTCGAGGGTACCGTCGCTGATTTTTGCGATGCGACGTCGCAACGCAGTTTTGTGTGGGAGCCCTATACTGACGCTTTCGCCTTAATTGGGGTGCGTTTCTTTTATTTCTTTTTCAAATAAAAAGCTTTTTCATTGAATTTAAAGAAGAGAAGTTCCGAAAACAGTTTTTTTTGTTGTTGTGTTAAAACAATAAATTTCACACGGACGAAGTCACGGGTAGAAGTTAGTAAAGTTTTTTTTTTTAAGTTCACAAATCTGATGTGCAATCACAAATGGCATGTCTGATTGACTTATTAGATGTTTGTGAATCTAGCATGCAACACTTACAATTGACACATAGGTAATATTTAATTAAACAAAAAAAAAGATATAAGTACAAATCCTACAAATTGAATAAATCGAAAAAGGTTCATATCCTCCTTTTTGAAGTTGGTTAAAAATTATCAAGAAGTCGCAAGGTACAGTTATACCTACCGCCACTGCTTTCCGACTCAGATTTTAATCCTTGTAATTGTAACGAATTTGAAAGCAGTTTTATAATACTACTTTCATATTACAGTAGCAAACACAGTTTTGCTGACACACATGTATTTTTTAACCGACTTCTTCAAAAAGGAGGAGGTTCTCAATTCGTCTGTACGTTTTTTTTTAGCTGACTTCCAAAAATGAGGGAGGTTCTATGTTCGTCTTTTTTGTATGTATGTTACGCGATTACTCCGCCAATTATGAATCAATTTTGATGATTCTTTTTTTGTTTGGTAGGTCATGCTTCAGAGGTGGTCCCATATAAATTTTATTAACTTTGCTTCAATATTACGTATTTTTCCCACTTAATATATCTAGAACATGTTTTAAGTGACTCCGTCACTGTTATTAACATAGCAGTTAGTGGTATTCGAATTTGTGTGGCATAGTTACCACAACTAAAAAGTTTTTATTAATAAAATCAATCAAAGAAACTCAAATAAATTATTTTTATATCATCAGAAAGTGATTTACTGTCTTCTCTATTTTGTGCATGATCCGAGGAAAAACTGAATTTGAAGATGTTTTATTTATATGCCTGTTTGAAATAATATACTATGTCGAAAAAAAAGGAAAAAAAATAGGGGACCATCATAAATCTCATTCATCGATTTCCATCAGGAACCGCAAGATCAACGTCAAGGTTTTGATTAATATATCAATATTACTGAATGGAATTATAAAAAATGGCTCTGTAGTTTACTAATTATATGTAAAAAAAAAGGATCATCATCTGCCTAGCCTTTTCCCATATTGGGGTTGGCGTCCAGTCTTATGGGATGCAGCTGAATACCAGTATTTTACATGGAGGGACTTCCCATTGACCACCACAACCCAGTTACTGGGTAATACAATATTCCTTGGTAAGAGCGGTCTGATGATGACCCGTACCAACTGTCAAAGATCCACAAATGACAGCTGGGACTGGGACCAATGGTAACTCTATCCGGTTTACTTAACCAGAAAGAGTTAACATGGATACAAAGGTCTCAGTCAGTAAAGATCAGAGAAAAAAAAGGCAAGATATTTATCTGCAATTTGTGACACCATGGCAACTTTGAGGATGCACCAAGAAGGCTGAGTCTAGTACTCTCTAGTCTAGTATACTCTACTGCTAAGATGCCAAGTGTTATTCATAATGCCTAGTGGTAAATGATGAGGAAACACAACACAAATTTTTTTTTTGTTGCAGAAATGACCACACACTTAATTAGTATAATTGAGGAAATGACAAATTACACTCATTGCCATTGCTCATAATATTTAGGTATACATTTATATGAAAAAAAATTCAAACAAACTCATTATTTAGACATATTTAAATACTTAAAACATAGCTTCAGGTGAACCATTTCATGATTAAGTTATCTAAGTTAAAAACTCAAGATTAAACCCATTTTCTTTGATTCTAAATTAAATTCAAACAGCATAGCAATAATTAAGAATTTTCAGGTAATGTTATTTTAATTTTTAGCAGTAGTTGAACAATGACTGTAGTAAGGAAGACTCAGAATGCAAGAAAAAATGTCAACAGTACAAACTCACCGTGTTGGCCACTGAGTGTCTCTGCGCTGATTGTGGCTTGGGTGGTCTCAGCATATCTTTTAAGGCAAATAATAATATGAAAAACATTAGGGGAGAAACACAATCCACTGCTGTGTGGATAAACCTTCGTACCCTAACCACCCCATGCTTCCACATCAAAACTGACAATACTCGAAGATGCATTATCACTAATATCACCAAATATCTATTTCACAACGATTTAATTCGACTGCCTCCATAAACACATCTATAAGAGACATGACAAATCACAATGGATTGTATACACCCGAAGTTTTAAACATACGTTATTATTATTCGCACGCATTGTTTTTAATTGACAGTCTATAATGAAGTAACAGACCGGGTATAGGTTCGTGCCAAGTTTACGAATACTTTATTGAACATTATGAACATTCCTCAAAATAAAGTGCTCATTTTTCACAAAAAAATCAAGTGCAATGATCAGAAATGATCACAGACAGAAAGAAATGATTCTTGTATTGTATTGTTGTAAATGTCAAAATGTACTCCACAGACTAAGTAGTACATGTACTCTGTCATCTGTGCCTGTGGTGTCTGTCAGTGTTGCCAGGTCTGATTTTCACTTTACCCCAGGCTTAGTCTCAATTTACCCCAGATTCAATGATAATATTCGAAAAAAAATTAAATTTAAAATTTAAAAAACCCCCGACAAAAACAAAGCGCCTAAAAAGTAAAAAAATAATATCATAAAAGTTGTAGGTAATATTTTGATCCAAACGTCGTCGTGTCGGGGGACGGCTAATGCAAACGCCAACACACACTAGGCATAATGAATGTATGCTGTTGTAGAAAGGATAGCTGCTGTTAACTTCCTATTTTCATTAGCCGTCCCCCGACACGACGACGCTTGGATCAAAATATTACCTACAACTTTTATGATATTATTTTTTTACTTTTTAGGCGCTTTGTTTTTGTCGGGGGTTTTTTAAATTTTTAATTTAAAATTATTTCCAGCTTTTTAAATTTTATATTATATTACTAGTAGAAGCGCTACGATCAAGACGCAGCTCGCCGAAATCTGCGTAGCTGTACGTTTTTTGCCACAGTGAAGCTTGTTACCTACTAATTCACTCTCATTTATCTTTCCTACTCCATCATCAGACTTTGATCACCATCTATCTGTAACCTATTTGTTGAGACCTTTCCAATGAGTCCAAACACGATACCTCTGCTGTAAGTTCGTGAGGGAGTTGGGTATCCTGCAAATTCCAGGTGATGCTGCAGCATCAGCTCAAGGTTACTACATATATTCTTTTCATATCATTTAAATAAGAGAATTCTAAATTTCCAATCGATTAGACCTGTGGAAGATGCTCACATCCATTCATCAACTAGAAAAGAGCTGATAATTTTCAAACGGCTGAACCGATTTTCTTGAATCATAGCTAAGAACACTCTCGATTAAGTAACCTTTCAAACAAAACCAAAAAAATCAAAATCGGTTCAGGTGGCAGCTACGATGGCACAGACAGACACACAGACACACAGATACACACGTTAAACTTATAACACCCCTCTTTTTCCGTCGGGGGTTAAAAATACCCTTAAATTTAAAAAAAAGTAGGTGAGGTCTCAAAACGTTTACAAACGTCAGGTTGGTAGGTTCAAGGTCGTGAGTACTGGGCATTAGACGTTTTTGCATTGACAGATCTTATGACTATTGCCAACAGGACTTTTCATCATAGTTTAATAAAGTAATCAGTTAAAAGTAACATTTTTATTTGAAGTTACGATTAGGTAAGCTGAAATAAATCTTATTTTTATGGGAGCACAATTCAAATTTGGTTGAACAAAAAAAAAGAAAGGCTCCATTGAGACGCCAACAATTTGAATAAAAACGATTTTTTATAAACTGTTTCCTAGAACAGTTTCTCGTTTCTGATAAACGGTTTCGTTTCGTTTTACGAAAAACCTGGAACGACCTAGTACTATTCGAAACAGACCTTAGAGTCTGTCAAGCGAATCATGTCCACGACCATTTAGCTGATTTCTTATAATGGCAATACTATTATCTGTCAAACGGATTGTCATATGTCACAAGTTCTAGTCTACAACATTTTGATACTTTTAGCTCAATTACCGAATTTTTTTTAGGTACATATTTTAATTTTACTGTGATGTGATCACGATTTCGGATTTAGATTCAGACATCTTAGTCATGAATTTAAAGTAAGGGACAGGATAACCGAAACGGAGTTGGAACCCTTCATAATTTTTGTGCGTAATGACTAATGATGATACTTACAGTGATTTCCCTTATGAAGGCATTGAATTTCTAGATTCTGTTTTTAGTTCTGATTGTGATTAATAAATACCTTCATCCGGGGACCTACCGGGGATGTAGGTACTAGTACCGTATATTTTGTGTCTCCGAGATTCCAAACCGTAACCGGTGCCTTGGAGGATGCGCTTTTTTAATTCATCCCAAAGATTTTTTATTCTACAAAAATTCAAGTATCAAACCAGTTTTAAGCGTACTATATCAGTGTTGACCCCTGTAATTTTTTAAAATTTACCGCCTTTTTCATGGGACAAGACTCGCTTGACAGACTCTACCCTAAAAATTCCCTAAAAAAATGAATACCCCAAAAATTACCCTGTTGTATTATTTAACTCTAAATCTAGGGTAAATTACCCTAAGTTGGCATCACTGGTGTCTGTGGTGCATGGCTGACATGGCTGTGAGATTTGTGTGACGATTTATTAGTCATTGGTGACGTGACGTTGACACTTGACAGTATGACAAAGCGAAGTGTTGCCAATGCCTATTTTCAGATTCCCCAAAATCATTGGTGAAAATCCCCGAATTTGGGGAGAGCAAAATTCTGATTCCCCACAAAACCCTCTAGATTATTTCATAAAATAAACTCATTTCTATACAAAAAAACAACAACAATATATTTATTCAAACAATATCCTTAATAATAGGATAAAATAAATATTCTTTGCCACACAGATTTATTGAAATTGATGTAAGTAATGTTGCCATAAAAAAATGTAAATTCAGACTGGAATTTACTGGATGACTGATCCATATCCTAGTATGTAGTAGAATGAATGATGTTTGCAATGTATGTATTGTGTATATAATTATGTATTGTGTAGTAGAATGTATGATGTTTGCAATGTATTGGTTTGACTTACACACATAATCCCGATCCCCGCATGGTGCCACTCCCCAGAAAGCCCCAATCGTTTTGAGATTCCCCGCAGTTTGGGGAAATCTCCACAAATTGACAATACCTATGTTTTAGTGGGTGAAAGACAAGTTCGCCACAGGCCACAGAGCACTATATAATACTGGTTCGCGACCTTACTCGCCTTGCCGTCGGCGTCGCGTCGGTGACACACGTGAAGCTTGCTCAAAATTTCATTGGCAAATTGGCTCACGGCTCGCGGCGATGACAGACGACGAGCCAAGGCGCGCTACGAGCTTTCAAACCTGTTGGCCGACGAACTTACTCAGCGGAGTCAGCGGTTTTAAAGTCCACGCACTACTTAGCATGACAGACGGGCGAGTAAGCTCAACGAGCACAGAGCACTATACTCATATAATACTGTCACCGAGCCATAAGTACGCGGACATGTTCGCACGTCTATCACCCCTTTTCGGAACAATCGCTTTTTATTCTGACCCTGAAGCTTCGAAGCTTCGATTGTGACGTGATCACGTGGTTGTTTTTTTTTAAATTTTATCATAGTAAAATTTGGGTGTACCATAGTACACCCAAATTTTCAAATTTTCAAAATCAATTGATATTCGATTATTTGGCATTCGATAAGGCATACCTTATCGAATGCCAAATAATCGAATATCAATTGATCGACCAATAACTCGAGCGTTCATAATGTCGAATGAACCGAGTCTTTTTGTTGAGATTTGTCGGGCCCAGAAGTTTGAGTACTAGCTTTTTAAGCAACTTAACTGAGTATGAAAAAGAAGGTTCTGTATTTATTAACCCACTAGTATGAGAATTGGAAATTCGTAATTAATAAAATACATTTGGTACCATTTATTTTTACTTTTATTTAGTTTTAAAACAAATAGTTGACAACTGAGTAATACAGAAATTTTGGAGTACTCTTCAACCTTTATGAATTTAAATGTTGCCTCCACGATTTAACAAATTCACAACACAGTTTAGAACTTCGCAGAATTTGCCGACAAACTGTTCGATTAAAACAACATGGTACACCAACGGTACACCACTGACTACCTGCAGTATTGTCTCTCCCTCTCCCAGTATTGTCCCTTCTTAATCAAATATAGCCTTATTCATAATGTGTGCATTTTTCTGTCTGACTGTACCTTTTTTGGTTAAATTTCAAAGGAAATGCCGCAAGGGGCGAATCGGTACATCAAAATAATTATTTAAATGTCAATTTTCCACTCGCCCCTTCGTAAGGGGCGAATCGTTACAGAAAAATAATAAAAAACGGGGCGAGTGGGACATTTTAATCTAAGGGGCAAGATCCAAGGGGCGAGCGGGGCCTACACCCTTTAATCCATCTAAAGGTTGTCTGTAAAAGATCGCTTTTAGCGATAAGACCGCCCATTGTGTCACCCTATGTTTTTAAATTTCTAATTTATGTCTGTAATTTTTATGGTGTACATAATAAAGAGTATTCTATCCATCTATCTAACATGCTTTTTCAGACTACTTCTTCTTCTTCTTTGGACTTCTGATCTTGAGACTAGTTTCTTCAGAAATAACTGCATCTGTAAAAGTGAAGACAAATAAGTAAAGCAAATATGAGAAACAAAAAAAAAATACATACAGAAGAACATAGAACATCCTCCTTTTTGAAGAAGTCGGTTAAAACCAGTCAAGTAGACTTTAACAAAAAACTTAAAACAAAAAACAGTCTTGTTCAAATCGTTCAGGCGATTATATCGTCTGCTTACTGCTAAAACATGATAAATGCACTTTTTTACGAAATGAAGTTAAAAATGCAGTTATATGTAATTATTTACGCACTATCTACTGGTAAAATCGAATAAATGCTAGGGCCAATGGCTGGCGAGATAGCGAGTTTGTAAAAGTGATATCTACGCACATTTGGAAAAAATATACCAGTATAACGTAATAAGTAATCATACGGCTTAAATCCGTTTTGGTTTATACAGTTAAAAAATAATAAATACGGTTAAAGCTTTTTACGTGTTATCATAATGGTCAGAAATATTCTGATGAAAAGTTCATAAACGCATTTATTATTATGAACCTTATAATTTAAACACCATAACTATATTAAAGTTATTTATTCCATTTTACCAGTAAGATACTTCTACTTAGTTTGCTAATTTCCCTAAATGAAAAACATAATAAATGTTATTTATTCTTTTTTACCAGTAAGAACGAGAGCGAACGATCGCAGTTGTCACATTGCGTGCGCGCATACTCGACGTACTCCTCGTAAAAATAATTAATTTTAATAGTCCAATGGTTTAGTAAGAAGTTGTGTTTTGTGATAATTATGAAATCCAGAGGAAAAAGATGGTAAATAAACATGATAAATAAACCTAAAATACTTGAAGGTGAGCTTTTTCCCAACTATTTTGGGGTCGGCTTCCAGTCTAACTGGATGCAGCTGAATACCAGTATTTTACGCTGGAGACTGCCTATCTGACCTCCACAACCCAGTAACTGGGTAATAAGATACCCCTTTGAAAGACTAGTCGTCAAACTTTCGGGCTTCTGACGTAACGACTATCAAAGACCCACAAATGACAGGCGGGGACCCACGGCTTAACGTGCTTTCCGAGGCACGGAGGAGTCTCGGTATGTAAAGAGGGTCACCCATCCACGGACCAACCCCGGCAAGCGTAGCTTAAACTGTTGGATCGACCCGTGCGGCTGTTATTACTCAGCCACGAGCTCCTCCGGCGAATAACACGAACTGCTTCGTCAATATAATGGGCGTTTCCATAGAATCGCACAACAGTTTTGAAGCTCTCATCCGTGTTATTCGCCACGGATGAGAATTTAAAAATGTTGTGCGACTTTATGACCATAGAGACGACCATTATGTTGTATCGTCAAGTCTTCTCGTCGCCGATCCCGCAGTGTCTGAAGACAAAGGTCTTCAACCAGTACGTCCTGCCCGTTATGACATACGGTGGACACTGACAGTCGGGATAGTCCACAAATTCAAGGTCGCTCAGCGCGCTATAAAGCGGGCTATGCTCGGAGTTTCTTTGAAGGATAAGATCAGAAATGAAGTTATCCTGAAAAGAACCGGAGTTACCGACATAGCCTGCAGGGTAAGCAAGCTGAAGTAGCAGTAGGCTGGCCATGTTTGCCGAAGGACCGATGGCCGGTGGAGCAAACGAGTCTAAGACTGGAGACCGCGTATCGGCAAGCGTAGTGTGGGACGCCCCCCAGCTAGATGGACCAACGACCTTAAAAAGTTGGCTGAGACAGACTGGATGCGGAAGGCGGAGGATAAGGTGTTGTGGCGCAAATTGGGAAGTAAATATCCCGAACAAAAGACGATCTGAAGGCTTACCTTATCCTCTACGAAACAAAAAAAGCCGTTTACCCGATATGATTCGTCTTAAATAGACTTTGATTGTTCTTCATTAGTGATGGAAGTTTGATTGCCATAATCATGTGGTATGAAATAAAGTTGATTGATTATTAATAAATCGTGTCATTTATTATAGTTTCATAGATTACCTATGTAAAAAAGAGTCGGTAATTAAACATCAAACCTACCTTCCTTTCCTCATACAAAAGTACCTAATAAGTGACATAAAATTCTATAGGTTATATGTATCAAAATTAACATTATTTTAGCGAATTTTGCCAAAAACAACCATTCTAATCAAGTAATTGGTTTAAAATACAATAAGCGATTATATAAAATTGAAATGAGCTTTTGAAATTATTTAATTCAGAAGATATATCACTTTTGTGTACTACAGGTAAAACATGATAAATGCGGTCCCCTTTCGATCTAAATTTAAATTTATAGAGTTTTTACTATTACCAAATAATAACTAAGAGTAAATCTTAAAAGAAGGGTAGTTAGTGCAACATTTTGGTATAACAGTTTTTTAATTAATGAGTTTTAAATAGATCAAATTAAAACCTAAACTTTCAAAAGTCATTTACTCGAAATGACAAAAACTGCATTTATCATGTTTACGCAGTAAGCAGATTTATAAAACGTACCTACCCTCAATAACACAATATTTACTAGTATCAGTATGTAGGATAATAGCTCGGTCAGATATACGTTGAAATCGGTTCTAAGTTTCTAACTATTTTGCTATGTACATCAAAAACAAAATAATATTGTATAGAACTTTTGTTGTGATGTGATTACGGGTTCTATAGTGTGATTAAATTAAATGTTCATTGGTTGGTTCACAATGACTTTAATAAAGGTACAGTCTGTTGTCAACATTATCTGACCCACCCTAAAATCAAACGAATTTGGACCCTCTGCACGTAACATTAAGGTTTATTCAAGTTATATGAGCTTATCAGACAAGTGCTCGAGGATTTGATGAACAAATACAATAATAATACAGACACGCAAATTTGATCTTTAAAACGTTTGCATTAGGTTATATTTTATAACTATTTGTTATAATATGTTAAGTGTTATAGCTTATTTTAATGATTGAGCTTAAGTAATTCTGGTCTCGTAGTCTGTGTATAAGACTGAGAAAAACAAGTATCGAGATCAAATCCTTCGACAAAGTTATTGTTTTGCTTTCAATATAGAATTTATATTCCAAAACTATTTCTTGTATTATTGTAAAGAACTACAGACTGAACATAAACTTTTTTAAATGGTAATATTTTCACATAACTTGTAATAAGTGGGTAGTTGAAAAATAAATATTCGTATTCATTATAAAGCTGGTATTCAAATGCTACTATGGAGTGATTATTTAAAATACAAAATAATTTGCACGAGGAGAAGATGGCTGCTCGTGCTGTGCAAGAATAAACTTTATGATAGTATACTATATGGTTAATTTTTTTTAGAATATTGCGTCTAGCATTACAACTGAGATCAAATTTCAATGCGGCTTATAAGAGTTGAGTTGGTCTTGTGGTCACTAAGGTAGTGCGATGTTCATCGTTGTCTACGTTCGAAACCAAGTTTAGCCTAAATTTAGATATTTTATTACACTTTTTTACATTTCTTTAACAGACGACGTAGGGTATTTCTAGAGGACGGTCTTTTTAAACGGGCAGTTTGTATAGAAATAAAACTAAAAAATTGCAAGTTTATAATGTTTATTATTTCATTAAAACACTTAAGTAAGATAAAGTAAGTAAATGCTCATATATTTCCAAATTAATATACTTTTTATATTAGTATGCCATATAAACATTAAAAAAGGTATGCTTATGCTTAAAAGTTTGTTCTCGAGAAAATGAATTCATCTGTGAAATGCTTTACAAATTTATAGCTGCCTATATGTAGTGAATAAACATGTTATTTTTATAATAGTATGCCATATAAACATTAAAAAAGGCATGCTTATGCTAAGTTTGTTATAGAGAAAATGAATTCATCTGTGAAATGCTTTACAAATTTATAGCTGCCTATATGTAGTGAATAAACATGTTATTTAAATAGAAAAAATCTATTTATAACAATAACATCACCACATAATCTGCAACATTTTAATGGTTTAACAATCAATCCATTGAGCATTTACTTACATGGTGTGTTTAAATATACCTACTAGATGAACTAGTAGCGGAGTGGCGCACCGTCCCCTGCTATAACTTGTTGTAAGCGGCTACGCATACCGCGCACCATATCCCAACACAAATCTTTGCCTCTCATGTGCTCCCAAGTCGATGTCACGACCTCAGCCAAGTTGTGTTTGTTTCGCACTTCCGTTGTGTCCCAATTTAAAACCATCTGACCCCATAGATTTTCTATAGGGTTCAAATCAGGACTTTTAGATGGCCAATTAATAACTGTCACACCTTCTTGAGCAGCTAACCATTCCCGCACAATGCCTGCACGGTGGATGGAGCAGTTATCGTGCATGAAATAAATATGTGACGTTGGATAGGCAATTCGCACAGTCGGCAGCATGACGTCACGCAGAATCTCCAAATACAAACTGCTATTAAACCTACCACCAACTTCCACCAATTCACCAGGTCCCATGGACGACATCCAGCCCCAGTAGCCCAGGGTTATTCTACCGCTAGTTCTACAAGGTAGCAAGCACTTCTCGTTGTAACGTTCTCCTTTCCTCCGCCATAAGATTTTACGTCCATCTTTGTCCGATTTAAATGATTTTTCATCAGTGAAGATCACAACATTTTCTTCCCAATTAAAATTTAAATATTCCTGGGCAAAACGGACCCTTTCTGCACGATGAGCAGGTGTCAATGCAATTTTCTGTGCCGGTTTATAATTCTTTATCCCAGCAGCGTGTAAATGCCTTCTCACTGTTTCCACTGATATATTGTGGTTTATTGCGGTTGCACGAATGGGCAAAAATGGATTTTCAACGTGGCTTGAAACAATAGCCCGGTGGCGTTCGAATTCGGGACTATACTTGATGGCTTTTGCTCCTGGACGAATCCGCTGAATATTTCCATTGTCTCCATAACGTCTTAGCCATAGTCTGACCGTATTTCTCTAAAACAAAAATAAACATTTTTGGAACCGTGTATGTAACTTGTAAGGAGTGAATGTAATGGTAAAATAGCCAACTACGCGTTCATTAATCACAATCAATAAAATAAAATAGGTATAAAAAAAACACTTACTGCTATATTAAGTCGGCCACCAATCTCTCTAATTCCAACATTCTGCTCATGTAAAAATATTATTTTATGTTTGGTATAGTCGTCAAGTTGCGACATGATGCTTTATTACAACAAATTGCTTAAAAATACTTAACGAGTTAAACGATTTACAAATGTGTGTGCGCAGTCACTGCTATTAGGCGTAGTGTAACTTTTGTTACTTAGATGAATTTATGATCTATCTCACGAAGTAAATATGTTTTACTTCGTATTCAACCATTCTTGGTAAATATAAATTCTGTGAACTTAAATGCAATGTTCATGGCCCCAAGTCTAGCAATTGATATATTAAAAATTATCGCGGCCTTAAAAAATACAAACAGTGTAGGATACGATGGCATATGTACAAAAATTGTTAAGAGTGTAGCATATGAAATCTGTGGCCCCATAAGCTACATTATTAATTTAAGCATCAGTGAAGGTATATTTCCGAATGCGCTAAAGAAGTCGATTGTTAAACCACTATTTAAAAAACAAGATAGAGAGCTAATGGAGTTTTACAGGCCGATATCATTAATACCAATAATTTCAAAAATTATTGAAAAATATATTTACAGGGAACTTAATGCCTATTTTGAAAAAAATCATATACTCTGTGAAGAACAGAAAGGATTTAGAGAAAAAAAAACAATTAACTTGGCCATATACGATTTCTTACATACGGTTATAACAAACATGGATAAAAATGTACCTGTGTGTGCCATTTTCTGCGACATGACACAGGCATTCGATTATGTCCAACATAATATATTACTAAATAAACTTGATGCATATGGGATAAGAGGAAACGTATATAATCTAATACAATCGTATCTACAAGACAGAAAACAAGTAACGCAAATTAGTAGAATAAATATGAGCTCCAAACGTGAAGAGATTTTCACGTCTGGCGAGCGTATCGTCCCTCATGGAGTTCCGCAAGGCAGTGTACTCGGACCACCCCTGTTTACACTCTATATTAATGACTTCCCTAAATCCATCAAACATCCCATGACACTGTTTGCGGACGACAGTACGATAACTATACCATGCCATAATAAAAATACATATGAAACGGACATAAAAGATACATTTGTTGAAGCGGTATCGTGGCTGAATAATAATAATTTAAAAATAAATATAAATAAAACTTTGATTATGCACTTTAGCCAACGATCATCATTATTCTCTAGTGACATTGAATATAATAATAATAAAATACAGACAGCTAATACTACAAAATTTTTAGGCCTAACAGTTGACAGAAACTTAAATTGGAAAGCGCATATTGAGGCTCTAGCCAAAAGAATAAGTAGTGGTGCATATGCGTTACATAAATTATCACGTACTCTAAACATAGAAGCGCTATTAACGGCCTACTATGGTTTAGTTGAATCCGTCATTAGATATGGTGTTATCTTCTGGGGTAACTCAACCGATAGGGATATCATATTTAAAAGACAAAAGTGCTGCATACGATTTATGTTTAATCTCAAAACTACTGATAGCTGTAAAAATTATTTCACTAAATATCATATATTAACATTACCTTCACTTTATATATTTGAAATAGCAATGTTCGTAAAAACAAATCCACATTTGTTTCCTCGTATGGCAGACAGGTTTCCAAGAAATAGACGTGATGATAGGAAACTATGTGTACATACTTCAAAAACTGCACTTGTGCGCAAAAGTGTTTTTTGCATCGCACCAAATATCTACAACAAATTGCCCAAAAGTTGGAAAGAGCAAACTATACCTAAGTTTAAACAAACAATTAAATTGTTTTTGGCACAAAAAGCATATTATAGTATTACAGAATTTTTAAACGACTCATGGTGATTATTATAAATAAATACATATAACTAACATTGCAGTAAATAAGGTCATGTAGTAGTGTAGAACTTAAATATGCCTATATTATAAGTATTTTAATGCATATTATAAGTGGTGTAAATTGTTATTGATAATAATGTAATTTGTAATATTGGATTTCAAAGTAAATAAATAATAATAATTGTATCTACCTAAGATATTTGCACGCCATGAGAAATGGCAGACATGTCGTGAGCCACCCCTTATTTAAGATCTTGCATATATGTGTTATTTTAATTATGTATGTATACACATGTTTGAGCAAATAAAATTTCTTTCTTTCTTTCTTTCTTTCTAAAGTTTTTTAAATTACCCACCCGTTTACAAGATTAGTTATTAGGCGAAAATCACATTGGTCGTTCTTTAATATTGCAAGCAATATTGTAGAAATGAAAACAAATTAAAAAAGAAACTGATGTATAGGTGCACTGTGTTTTCGAACCCACATGCTGTTCGTCGTCAATCCAGCGTCAAACCGCTAAGCCACAAGGACTTGTTGGGAATACGCGAAATTAAAGATTGGGTTGTAATTATGTAGCGTGACTTAAAAGGTTTTCAACTTTAATGTTAACGAGATAATGATTAAAATAGCTTAACAAAAACATATACAGTATGTAACAAAAACCCTGTCCGATCCATTAAAGGCGTATTCCTGGGTTAACATACTGTAACGAAATAAATAGACACTCTTCGTTGAACACGTATAATTTTTGTAATATAAATACAGACAGACACTTTTTACAAAAAATATAAAAAAGGTGAATATGAAATATAATTTAGTCGCGGCTATGGAGACAGTGGTGCCGAATCAAGCGTAATTAGGTTAAGGAAAACTTTCGGAATAGAACTCTTAGGTAAATTTAGTTACGCGTGGGAGTTCGGTGTGTATCAGCGATTGCAAAAGCTTATAAAAACCATAACTTACTAGCGCAAACGCAACGCATCGAATAAGGAACCGCAACCGAAGGTTGACCTAATGCCAGCTTAGTCTAATTTGCATACGAGATTATTTACGCGTAAAAAATAAACTTGAACGTATTTGAACTTGAAGGGAAAACTTGAAGGGTTTACAGCAGCTGCAGTTTGCAATGCAACGTGGAAGAATCCGAGAAAACGGCGCTTCGCAGTGGATAAATAAATAGTTAATAAGTCACGAGGTGGTTAGTTCCTGGACCGTGCGGTACGTCAAGAGGCGGTATTCCTTGTACGTGGCACGGCGCTCAGTCAACCGCCGCCGCCGCCGCCGGGGCGCCTGATCCAGGATTATGGCGAAACGGGGAAACGAGGTGGGTTCCCAATACCCCACCGATAAAGGCCAAAATAGGCCTTTTCACTGGTTTTTAACCGTAAAACAAGGAAACGTGGACACAACAATAAAGACTATAATTAAATAATTATATTGCAAATCTTTCAGCATAGTACGCCGGGAATTACTTGAAGAATTAGAGCTCTTGCGTTCATGAGAAAAAACCGCGACTGACGGCTGCCAATAAAAAATTCTTCATCTTTCTTCACGTCAGATTCAAATTCAAAAAATTGAAATTATCTTACGATTAAAAACGACAACATCGATGGCCAGCGAAGTAAAAAGGTTTTAGGCTCGAAGATTTTATGCAGGGTAATACTGCAGTACCCCCTTTCCAACAAAAAAAAAAAATATCGATAATGGCGATAAAAATAACTAAAGGAGTAACATCCCTAGAAACGAACGACATAAGGATGACGTCACTAGAGGAAGGTAGAGGGGGGTAGCAGCACCAGGAGAGAAGGGAGCAGCTCACTTGAGAGAACTAGAAGAGAAATAAAACTATTAACACCTAAATAACCTATAGGTAACCTAGCCTAAACTAATGACTAACCTATTCTATCTTAACAGACCATCGAAGTGCAAAAGGCCTCCAGATGTGCCTGCTAAACCTACGCAGGACCTATCGGGAAAGGTATACAATAACTAAGGATAGAACAAGAGGATTAAGAATTCAAAATAAACAAAAGGACAACACTAGTTGAAAGAAATATAATATATATATCGAGGTCAAAAGGGGTTGACATCAGGTTATAAACAAGAACCTACGTCCAAAAGGAAGAACATCAAGCTATAAAGAGGAGCCTGAGTCCCAAAAAAAAAAAAACCCCAGTCTAACAAATAAGGGACTTCAACCTTATATTTAATGACCCTAAGTCTACATCATAGTCCGACTTTCAACTAAGTCAGGGCTTAGAGTCTGACTAGTGTGATGAGTAGGATTAGAAGGTGCGTTTTGCCTCCGGGACATGCCCAGAGGTCAAACACAACCCTCTTGATCGTATCAGTCGGATAAATTATAATTAAGTATGTTATGGAATAGAGGAACAGAACTCGTCTTCACCGCGGTCGGGTAAAGAGGAAATAAACGACTGCTGGCGATAAAACACTATCCAAGCACTATCCAAGCTCTAGTGATAGAGAATAAAAGCGAAATGTTTACAAGGTACCCCGCAAGCTTCCTTGCAAAAAAATAGCGTTTCGAGAATGTTCTAAGTTAGTTATTACATTTTAAAGGGATCTGCTTACCATTTTCAGAAAAAACGTATTAATTATTTGTAGTAATTTTATAAATTGACAACGGCAACTAGAATGACATGACATAATGTAAGAAAAAATGTCAGTTATACGAAATGAAGGTCGCATGGCATGGCCGATTAAAATGAGTCCCTACCTAAAAAGTTCTGAAATAATTTTTGAAATTTATGTAACAAAAAATATAGAACGACTAGTGTATTTCAGTTGATGAATAAAGAGGAAAGGCAATCATTTCAGGATATCTTTTATGTGGTACTGTCCTGAATGGACGGAATCACAGTCCTTGAGAACATACGTGGTTCTAGAGATGACTCTGGTTACACGGCTCTTAATAAAACGGGGCGCTAATTTTCCAGAGAAATAGTCTGACCCTGAAGACCTAGAGAAATTTCGTCTCCATACAACGTCACCGAGGTTGAGGGTGATAGCCGAACGGTTGGTGTTATAAGATCGGGAATTTCGGAGGAAAGCTATGGATAGATTATCGGCGACCTTAGCATAAACCTCGGCGAGGGAAGATAGATTAGACGCGTGCTGGGACCGACTCTCGGCTAAATTGGTGCTTCGAGTCTGACTATGCGCACGAGCGGGATCTATAAGGACTTCCCTACCGAACATGAGGAAGTTAGGCGTAAAATCAGTAGCCAAGTTAATGCAGGAGTTGAGATATAATTTGACTTTGGGTAATAATTTCGCCCAATTTCTCTGGTTTTCACCAACCAATATGCTCAGACACGTGACGACGCTTTGGTTATAGCGTTCTACGGTATTGGCCTGTGGCGTATAGTAGGGTGTATACATTGGTGAGTCGATGTGAAAGGACCTAAGAAAATTTAAAAAACGGTTGCTACGAAAAACGGTAGCGTTGTCGCAAAGAATCGCCCGTGGCACTCCGAAGTTAAAAAATATCTCGGATTCCAGGGCTTTAATTAGGGAACTTGCGTCTACCTTTTTTAGAGGAATCAACCAGACATATTTTGAAAACACATCGACCATTGATAGAATATATCGATAGCCATAGTAGGCGATAGGCAACGGACCAATTACGTCTATGGAAATAAGCTGCAGGGGTAAAGAAACTTCCTTTGGATATCTCATCTGTCCACGCGGTTGGGTATTGGCGATTTTGTAGGCTTTGCAAACGTCGCATTGTCTCAGTGTTTCGGTGACGTCGCGAAACATATTCGGCCAATAGTATAGTTCCTTGATCTTAAGGTAAGACTTGGTAACGCCGGGATGTATGGAAGGGAAATTGTTGTGCACTTCCCAAATGGCGTTGGGAACTTTCTCAGCCGGCAATACGACGCGCCAGGGATCAGATAATAAAGGGCTGGAGATGGGCATCCGTCTCAAGAGCACCCCGTCCTGAATGGCGTAAGCAGGAAACATTTGTGGCGTGTCGCGTGCGCCTACATATATCCTTTTGTACCACCTATCGGTAGTATGTTCAGGACCTTGGTCGAACGTAATAGGGCTAGTATAGATCCTGGATAGAGCATCCGGGACGACATGTTGTGTTCCCTTGCGGTGGATGATATCGAAGGTATATTGTGAAATGACGGTGGCCCATCGAGCTAAACGCCCCGATGGGTTGTTTAAAGTGAGCAGCCATTTCAGAGCCATGTGGTCGGTTATAACCGAAAATTTCATTCCATCTAAATAGCAGCGGAAGTGCTTTATGGAATCCAGAACAGATAGGAGTTCGCGTTCAGTGGTGCTATAATTGCGCTCCGCTCTGGAAAATAGGCGGGAGTAATACGCAATGGGATGTTCTACACCGTCAACGTTTTGAGATAGGACCGAACCGAGACCGACAGCCGAAGCATCGCACTGCAATATGAATGGCTTGGCAAAATCAGGGCAAGCCATCACTGGAGTGTTGACTAATGCTTCTTTCAGCTTAAAAAATGCCTGTTCGGCAGCCTCGTCCCAATTTATAGGATCGCGACCCTTCCTCTTTCCAATAAGAGCTGTAAGAGGAGCAATTATGGACGAGAAACCATCTACAAAACGCCTATAGTAAGAGCACATTCCTATAAAGCCGCGCAAAGATTTAGCGGTAGTAGGAGTGGGGTAATCGCGAATAGCTTCCAGTTTACTGGGATCAGTCTGGAGCCCTTTTTCGTTGACGATGTATCCCAAGTATTTTAGCTCACTCTTACAGAATTCACATTTTTTTAAGTTTATAGATAAACCGGCTTCTTTGAGGCGGTTTAGCACCTTCCTAAGGAGTGCAAGATGACTGTGGAAATCCTTAGATATCAAAATCAAATCGTCGACGTATCCGAAAACACAGTCGTCGCTGGTAGAAGTGTATTCGAAGTTAACGATAATATCAGTTAGGCGTTGCATTTCTGAAGCAGCGTTTGTGAGCCCGAATGGCATTCTGACGAACTCGAATAAACCGCGTTGGGGAATTATGAAAGCGGTTTTCTCACAGCTCTCGTTATCCGCGAGAGGAATCTGCCAGAAAGCACTCCTGAAATCGAGAGAACTTATATATCTCGCACCACGAAGATTGTCAAGGATATCTTGAATACGAGGTAGAGGATACGAATCCCTGATGGTTACACTATTTAATTTACGGCTGTCGACACAGAAGCGAACAGACCCGTCCTTTTTTGTAACCATTACAACAGGACTGGCCCAAGGAGAACGAGAGGGACGGATAACACCTAATTCTAACATCTTATCAATTTCGTCGTTAAGAATTTTTAATTTGACCGGTGAAAGAGGGTAAAATCTTTGTCTAATTGGCATTCCTGTTGTATTAATTTTGTGGGAAAGCCAAGTAGTTTTACCGAGCCCAATCTTATCAGACGAAATAGCCTCAAATTCGTCAATGACGCGTTGTAGACCTCGCTCTTGGTCGGGTAATAGGACATTGCGGGGATGTACATATCGAGCTTTATTTACACAAGAAACCAGAGGCGGAGAATGGTTAAAAGCGGGAAGGTACATATTGCCTTTAATATTTTTATTAAAAGCCTTACTAAAAACTGAAGTTAAACCGAATTTATTCCAGAATTCTATACCTAAGATAATTGAAGACGTAGTAGAACGTGCAACTAAAAATTCATGCGTGAAAGTTGTACGGTTAAATTGGACCGGGAGACAAACACTCCCTAAAATATCGATGGGTGAATTGTTGGCGGAAATAACCCGCGGACACAAAACATTGGAAATCCGAGATATACCTAGTTCCTGAATGAGGATATCACTAATAAGAGACATCTGTGCGCCTGAGTCCAACAAAGCCCTAATGGGGCGATTACATAGTAATATTTCAACGAATGGTCGGTTGTCTGATGAATCGTTGGCTATCACCGGTGACACTGTACGGGATGAGGCGTGTCGCCGATGGTCTACACGTTTTTTGGATTACAGTTTGGACAATCCCGGGTAATTACACCAGGAGTGCGACATCTAAAACAGAGCCTACCAGGGAAATCTGGACAGTTACGATACGAATGTCCGTCCTTTCTACATTTAGGACATAACTGTATCTCAGAAGAGACGTTGGACACCGACTTCGACGCTCCTGGCAAGAAGCTCTCAAAATGTGACGCCATATCAACAAGCGACTCTAAATCATGGAATTTGTGGATTGACAAGCAAGGGAAAAACCTAGGGTGCATATTGTGCATAATAATATCAAGTAAATTAGAGTCATGGATGGGACTGGCTAAGCGATCGTTAAGATATGAGACCTGGATGACGAAATCCCTGACCGATTGGTCTGATTTCTGTCTCATGTTTCGAACCTGTTGTTCAGTTTTGAACTCAAAATCTATGACTCCGAATGTCTTCACGAAAGACTCCTTAAGTTTTGTATATGACAGGAGTGGGTGGCGAATGGACCTAAAATATTTCAGTGCAGCTCCTGACAAAACTTCATGGAAGCGCTTCAACAGATAATGATCAGATATATCATCCGCTTCCTTACATTCATCTATCGAGAGAAAGAATTCACGGACGCAGGTGTTCCCAGAAAAGTCAATTTTCCACTTCGTGAGAGATATTTGTTTACGGGGATAAGATGGACATTCGTCGGATTTGATCGGGGATGGTAAGCCTGATGACTCAGCAATACTAGGTCTCCTAGGTGGGATTGGGGGGGGCCTAGAAATGATAAGGCTCTCTCCATGGGCGGTTTCACCAATGGACGAATCCTCGTCGGCCATGCTGAATCACGGAAATCACACAAAAAAAACGGAACGAAGATAGCTGGACTAAGGAAAAAACAAGCTAGACATCTAGCAGAAAAATCAGACACACAAACGCTTACCTTGAACACGAAGCCTATTACGTTCACACCACAGACGCACACTACAGGGAACTAAATACAACTACTACAAGAGATAAATAAAATTCAGGATTGATATATATTTGATGGGACGAAATGAAAGATTGGTCATTCAATATGGTTACAAAATAATTATTTTAAATAACATTGCACACACATCACATTAAGAATATACATAAACTTCATTTGACCAGCTTGCCGTTCAAATATTCATAAGTCGTTCAGCAAAAGCAGGCATCCGTGGTGAGAAAAGAAACTAATGATTTCTCTGAAAAATAAATAGAGATTAAAATTGCCCTGAAAGAGCACCACACACAAACTGACAAAAAAATATTTAAGTATGCATAGGGATATCATAATTTACTTACTTTTAATTCGGGCGCCATTTGTAACGAAATAAATAGACACTCTTCGTTGAACACGTATAATTTTTGTAATATAAATACAGACAGACACTTTTTACAAAAAATATAAAAAAGGTGAATATGAAATATAATTTAGTCGCGGCTATGGAGACATTGGTGCCGAATCAAGCGTAATTAGGTTAAGGAAAACTTTCGGAATAGAACTCTTAGGTAAATTTAGTTACGCGTGGGAGTTCGGTGTGTATCAGCGATTGCAAAAGCTTATAAAAACCATAACTTACTAGCGCAAACGCAACGCATCGAATAAGGAACCGCAACCGAAGGTTGACCTAATGCCAGCTTAGTCTAATTTGCATACGAGATTATTTACGCGTAAAAAATAAACTTGAACGTATTTGAACTTGAAGGGAAAACTTGAAGGGTTTACAGCAGCTGCAGTTTGCAATGCAACGTGGAAGAATCCGAGAAAACGGCGCTTCGCAGTGGATAAATAAATAGTTAATAAGTCACGAGGTGGTTAGTTCCTGGACCGTGCGGTACGTCAAGAGGCGGTATTCCTTGTACGTGGCACGGCGCTCAGTCAACCGCCGCCGCCGCCGCCGGGGCGCCTGATCCAGGATTATGGCGAAACGGGGAAACGAGGTGGGTTCCCAATACCCCACCGATAAAGGCCAAAATAGGCCTTTTCACTGGTTTTTAACCGTAAAACAAGGAAACGTGGACACAACAATAAAGACTATAATTAAATAATTATATTGCAAATCTTTCAGCATAGTACGCCGGGAATTACTTGAAGAATTAGAGCTCTTGCGTTCATGAGAAAAAACCGCGACTGACGGCTGCCAATAAAAAATTCTTCATCTTTCTTCACGTCAGATTCAAATTCAAAAAATTGAAATTATCTTACGATTAAAAACGACAACATCGATGGCCAGCGAAGTAAAAAGGTTTTAGGCTCGAAGATTTTATGCAGGGTAATACTGCAATACGTACTATAAAAAATATATTTAAAAATGTAACTCATAAAAATCAAAAGATAATGATTATTTTATTTTTATAAACCATGCGACATTCACACTAAATACGGCAAATTTTCATAAATTGACAACATTCCACTCACCGGGGAAATCTTTTTATTTTACCTATTTTTATTTCAAAGGATACCGCCCTACACTGGGCGCGCTGTCGGTGCTCTCTAGCGAGTCGCCGACTTGTCTGATGTAGCCGACTGGTTGCCTACCGTGCGATGCGGCGCGTGTCTGTACGCTTGTTGCTAGTCAGTCTTTCGTGAAGATTCCTTTCGATCGGACGTCCGTAATGTCATATTCCAATCGGGAATATTTTAATATGTTAATGTGCTTAGGCAAGGCCGATTGTAATTATGCAGCTGCGCGTAGAGATTATGAGGTGCGTTTTCACAGGCCAGGTGTGCCAGTACCGTCGGAGCGTGCGTTCCAACGTCTACATAACCGTGTGTTCACCACAGGCAGTGCTCATGGCCACGAGACACAGCGCGCTGATGCTGGAAGACCACGAGAGCGCAACCTGGATATCGAGGAACAAGTTTTGGATATGTTTGCGGCGGACGCCACGCAAAGCACACGCTCTGTTGCTCGACAACTAGACACTAATCACATGCTGGTTTGGAGAGTGCTGAAGGGAGATGGTCAGCACCCTTATCACTACCGGCGGGTTCAATCCCTTCTTCCCACTGATTACGAACCAAGAATGGAATTTTGTAATTGGATCTTAAGAAAAGTCGAAGAACATGAAGGTTTCTTGAATCGCGTGCTTTTCTCCGATGAATGCTCGTTTGTAAGAACAGGTGTATTCAACTGCCACAACGAACACGTGTGGGCGCTCGAAAACCCGCTAGCTATGAAACCGAGTAATTTCCAACATCGTTGGCGTGTTAACGTGTGGGCTGGTATCCTCGGAGACCAGATTATTGGTCCATACTTTTTGAGGCCCACAATGAATGGTTCAAACTACCCGTCTTTCTTGAGTGAAGAGCTGAGTGAAGAGTTGGATCCTTTAATAGACCTCAATTTCCATCGCTCAATGTGGTTTCAACATGACGGCGCGCCTCCACATTTCTCGCGTGCGGTGCGCGAGTATTTAGATGCTCAGTTCCCGAGGCAATGGATTGGCCGGGGGGGACCAGTTTCGTGGCCAGCACGGTCTCCCGATCTTACGCCTCTGGACTTCTATTTATGGGGTCATGTCAAACAAATGGTTTTTAAAAAAGAGTGTGATTCGGAAATCGAAGTAAGAGCTCGGATTGTAGCAGCTTTCAATTTAATTAAATCAGACACAAGTGCGCTGCAAAGAGTACGTGACAATTTAATAAAAAGGTGTCGAATGTGTATCAGTGTTGGAGGTAGACATGTGGAGCATGATCGCCGACTATCCAACAACAACAAGTTACTGTTTTAATAAACTAATACCAAAATTCGGTAAGTACCTTTTTCTTAGCTCACTTGTGTCTGTTTTCATTTCTGTGCCAAAAGCACATTTCTTAAAAGCCCTTTTCTGGGCTACATTTATTTCAATTAATTGTTTCTTGATGAACAGAAATTGAAGTCAAGTTCACTATGCCTAAACGATATCAGCTCAAATCAGCTGATAACAACGCGTAGGCATAACGTAGGTTTATTTAGCTATAAGTTTGTTTGGCGGCAAGCGACAATGCAGGCGGGCGGCTCATGTCAAAGAATCATAAAAACCGTCCCGCTCGGGCGGCTTCAAATTGTAGAACATGAACACATGAAAACAAATACACACACACATGAACTTTATCGAGGATAAGTGTTGCCTTTGATAAGTTTATTTTTATTTTTTTAAATTAATTATTTTCATTGGGGAAAAATAATAATCTCAAAACCATGAAATGGTTACGTATATGGGCACACAATACTATACCAAATAATACCCTTAAGGATCCGACAGGGTTTTTGTTACATACTGTATAATGCCAGTGGCTCCGACTATGTTGGGTGGGTTTACCTTAACGTTACGCGTTAAAGATCAAATTTGCGTGTCTGTGTTATTATTGTATTTTTGTTCATCGAGTCCTCGAGCACTTGTCTGATAAGTTCATATAAATTAAATAAACCTTAATGTTACCGGCAGAGGGTCCAAAGTCGTTTGATTTTAGGGTGGGTTAGATAATGTTGACAACAGACTGTACTAGAACTAAACACGGTACAATAAGTAAGATTATGATGATTATAATTTGACGCACAAGTGATGCGATTGGTGGTTAGTGAACGTGTCCTACTTTGTTGACAGCTAGTGACTGAATACTGAACCCTGAGTTCGATCTAAGGGACGTGTGAGTCGTGTGACGTCATAGGTACTTGAGTTCACAAGTTCGTCTGCATGTGTGGGTTACATACCACTACATGTCCTCCCCCCTTTGATAAAACAATAATAATGACTATTAAAATAACAATGAGTAAGGTTCAAAAATAATTGTTAAGACATTGCAAATACTTACTTAATATAAACATGCGGTGTAAAAGTGTTTAACTATACTTAACTTTTAAATTATACAATAAGACCTTACGCTAACAAGAGGCATTTAAAATGTATATAAAAACAAAACCACACTTATGAATGCTTAAACTAAAGATACATTTTGGTAAAAAAATTAAAATACATTCGTCGTAAATTTGGTTACAAAAAGTTTTAAACTTATGAGTTAACTTAAACATTTCTACAAGTGGTATAAGTATGAATAAATACGTTATAAGTTGACATATTAGTGTGAGAACGCTCCATAATTGCTTGTTAAGTTGGTCTATTTTAAAACACACAACACTTCGCTGCACTTTAAATTTCACATTGATGTATTTATTATTTTGGGACTGGCGATAAAAAAATGTTTTAAATGTCAAATCTCACAGTCTTTTTTACGACGCGACCCGACCTTGTTGTGACAAATGGCTCAGTTTTGTCAAGTGGGGTCGTTTGGGTCCCAACCGGTGTTATGGTTGTGGTTTCAGGCGAAACAAAAGTTGTAACATAAGCAGGTTTGAGACGATCGAGAGAAATAGTGACTTTTCGAGAACCTACTTGAACGACATAATGCTTATTGCTTCGTTTGACGATTTTATAGGGACCTTCGTACGGCGGTGTTAACGAGCGTTTTACTTCGTTTTTAACGAAAACGTAGTCCGATCTTGTTAAATCTTTATGTACGAAAATGTTTCTGTTATTAGCTTGATTCCTTGTGGTCGGTTGAAGGTTCGCTAATTTTTCCATGAGTTTGCAGGTATAATCGGTGTTGTTGATGTTTGCTTCGAGAATGTCGCTAATTTGACCCAATTCCTCTCGACCTAACTTAGCTATAACTAATTGGTATTTTTGTAAGTCACCTGCTTTTTGTGCACCGATTAACACTCCGAGGGAATGAGGAAAAGGACAAAAGAAATAAAAGCTAACAATATAATTATCCATGATCTTTTTAATTAAGTAATCGGTTTTCTTTTCGTCGTATCCAAGATACCAGAATTGTAGGTACATGCCGGTGGTGCAGGACTCATACACACCTTTTCACATTTTGCCTTTGAGAGAAATTTGTTGCGACTGCCGCCACATCCACTCCATTCGTACGTTTTGCACTCGTCTATGAAAGGATTGTAGCCCCATCTGTGAAATAGTTGGTCCTGTAACTTGTACCTAGAGGCACTGGAACTACTAACTGTTCGTTTGCACTGGCGAAACATTCACAAGAAAACATGTTGAAGTCTCTAGTTCCTGTCAAAAATTGTATGGAACATTGACAGAAGATAGAGATTTCAACATGTTTTGTTGTGAATGTTTCGCCAATGCAAACGCACAGTGTTAGTGGGGTCTAAAATTCCAACCTGCTAAAATGATTTTTCCTTGAAATCGACTTTCTCTCTCTTTTAAAAGAAAATACATTTATTTAGCACAGACTAAAAGGCACACACTAGAATATACTTACAACAGGTAACAAAATAAAATAAAAATCAAAGGAGGACCGAAAAAAAATGGTCCTCACGACCAATAACAACCAGACCTATGTCATTAGATAGGCATTTTAATATAGAGCAACAACTACTATCGGCGGCTCTTTTAAAATCGCTGTGTGAAAAAAGTTGTGGCGATGTTTCGCAGGACGGACCTAGACACTATGTTATCGGAACACTTGAATATTAATAATTTCTAGTGGTCTACTTTGAATATTTTCAAATGTATGCGATGATAATACAATAATTTCAATAATATGGTACCATCGAGCTGATCTGATGATGGACCTGGACGCTAGATAATGGAACTCTTGAACAGCTACTAGTATACCCATCGAGTCTGGGCTCATTAGATGTATCTCAACGAGTCCTGTTCATTTTACCTGATGACGCGGACCTGATGACTTACTTGGACCTTAGATAACAGAACTCTTTATTAGCTTCTAGTATACCCATCGAGTGTGGGCTCATTAGGAGTGTCTCAACGAGTCCTGTTCATTTTACCTGATGACGAGGACCTGCTTCTTATACGGTCACTGAGTTTCGACTCCCAGAATACAGTATACGTCCACACACGCTGGCTGAACCCGTGAGTGAGGACTTTTGACGCTTTGTAATGACCACGTTTGCGCTCCATATTATAGGTGAGGGTGGAAAACATGCTCATGTCCATGAGATTCGTCCTTTCATTAGGTGTTCACCAGATACAATGAATAGGACTCGTTATAACACGTCTAATGAGCCGACACTGGGTGGCTTTACTAGTAGCCAATTACAGGTTCTTGGTCAGTCATCAGGTAAAATGAACAGGACTCGTTGAGACACACCTACTGAGCCCACACTCGATGGGTTTACTGGTAGCTATTCAAGAGTTCCGTTATCTAGCGTCCAGGTCCATAATCAGACCAACTCAATGGGACCATGTAGGTGTCTAGGTCAGTCATCAGGTAAAATGAACAGGACTCGTTGAGACACATCTAATGAGCCCACACTCGATGGGTTTACTGGTAGCTATTCAAGAGTTCCGTTATCTAGCGTCCAGGTTCATAATCAGACCAACTCAATGGGACCATGTAGGTGTTTAGGTCAGTCATCAGGTAAAATGAACAGGACTCGTTGAGACACATCTAATGAGCCCACACTCGATGGGTTTACTGATAGCTATTAAAGAGTTCTGTTATCTAGCGTCCAGGTTCATAATCAGATCAGCTCAGTGGTTCCATATTATCATCGGAATGCATTTACATTTGCAAACATTCAAACTATGATCACCAGAAGTGATTAACTATTCAAAGGTTTCAATTATCTAGCGTCCAGAGGCTATAGACAAAATCCCTTTTCTGTAAGCGTTAACGCCAACGGTAAGATCAAATGTATGGAGTTGACATTAGCTTTAGAGATGTCACGTGACTGCTGCTGTCAACTCCATACAATTTGATCTTTCCGTTAGCGTTAACGCTTACAGAAAAGGGATTTTATCTAGGCCCCCAGGTCAGTCCTGCGAAACATCGCCACAACTTTTTTCACACACCGATTTGGAATGAGCCGCCATAGTAGTTATTGTATTATATTAAAATACCTATCTAATGGCATATGTGTGGTTGTAATTGGTGCTGAGACCAGTTTCCATATATTCTTGCCGATCCTCCTTTAGAGTGTAAAAGTGCAATGTAGGAAAATGATCAGGGCAGTGTGCCTCACGGCTGCGTTAAAAAGGCCCAGTTCAGCATTTTTGCTGAACTGTGAGTGTGTTCTTTTAAGGGAGATGCGCTAGGGTAGGCAAATTGCAGGTAATTGCAATTTGCAGGTCATTATCAGGTTGTATGTTGATCTAAATATTAGTAGCGGTCGTAACAAATATGGATTTACAGAACTATAAACATTAGAATCAGCAATACAACTCTCTAAGTTCATGTAAGTGCATGGAATAAAAATTTCAGGAAATCGTCATTCAATGCAATTACATGAACTTAGAAAGTTGTATTGCTGTTTGGCGGTTTTCCTTGACCTCGCCAAGGCGTTTGACACAATTTCGATAGATCTACTCCTGTCCAAACTAGAGGCTATAGGAATACGAGGAAACGCGCTAGATTGGTTTCGAAGTTATTTAACAAATCGCCAGCAACTAGTAAAAGTAGGTGACTATTCTAGTGGTTTACTACCAATCAATTTTGGAATTCCTCAAGGAAGTACTCTCGGTCCAACTCTTTTCGCCTTCTACATGAACGACATCCTTAATGCACCGCTTCAAAACGCTGAAATAATTTCTTATGCAGACGACACGACTATCATATTTCATGCCAAAACTTGGGAACAGGTGTATCATCTTGCCGAAAATGGTCTGATTACAATCTCCGAGACTCTTAGTAGAAATTTACTTACACTTAACGTAAAAAAAACTAAGCTGATCACTTTCTTCAAAACCATAGCTTCCAGTCCTCCTCGCCAATTGACACTCAAATTTCACACATGCCGCAACGATCACAATCCACCACTCACAAACTGTATCTATACTCCTATAGACCGCATTTGCTCCCTTAGATATCTAGGTATCACAATAGACGTTAAACCTCACATACACTTGCTCGCGGGCCGCGTCAGGAAACTAATCTACGTTATGAAAAAACTACGAGACTACACACCTATTAAAATTCTCCGAACAATATACCTAGGTCTCTGTCAATCAGTACTCCAGTATGGAATTTCCGTCTGGGGCGGAGCCGGGAAAAGCATATTTATTGAAATAGAAAGAGCTCAAAGAGCGGTAATTAAAGTGATGCTTAGAAAGCCTTTTAGGTTCCCGACAGATCTACTATACAATGAGTTTCCGGTTCTCCGAGTACGTCAACTATACACCGTGACATTTTAATCGTCTTACAAAGGTGGTCCACTCAATGTATCCGACATAAAATACCTCCAGACACGATTTTTTTTTTTTTACCATTAATTAATATAATAGGTACAAAGAAAAATAAATATTGCATTAGAATTCTGAAACATCCTGTTATTAATGTTTACGTATCAAACGGTAGAACATACCTACGCAGCGCACGGGTCGAGTAGATCATTCCAATACCGAAAGCCAATCAAGCATAGTCCACGTGGACTGTCATCCAATGAGGAGCTCTAATGCTATCCTTTGAGTAGAACCGCGCGTGTCACGCCCCGCCCCTTTCACTCGAAAAATAAGTGAAGGTCAATCTCGCAGCGTCTCAGTTGCGGCCGAATACCGGAAGTGGAAGTGCGCGCGCGCTACCGGATATCAAACGTTGTTCGCGATCGTTACAGTGCAAGAAGTGAATAGTTCCTCATAATCATTGTGAAGTAGGTATTCACAATGATTATGAGGAACTATCGATACTCGAATATCGAGTACCTACAAATGGTGCACCTGTACGCAGTGAGTGGTGACAATTTACGGGGAGCAAGGAGATTGTACGCTGCGCCAAATAATCTGAAAATGTTACGCAACCGAGGTGTGATCAACCCGCAAGTGCCAGGACTGCAATTTCAGTAACTACATATCTTTTGTTTGTTATTTGCTAGGTTAGTAGACATGAGTCAAATTTCTATCTTCAATAGGGTCGAACGAAGACAAATTGATCAGTTATTGAAATCGGCCGTATGTTTGTAACTTTCTTTTTTATTAATCTGCACTTACTATGTACCTATACCCCATATTGAAACAAATGAAATAAGATTAGATATTGAAACAAACCTTTATACAGTCCGTTCAACCGATTTTGACTTCTATTCCGTAGGCATAAGGATGGCATTAAAAGAAAAAAAGGTTACACACATTTTTGCAATAGGGGGAATGAACTCTGTTAAAGATGCCGCCGCTTCAGTCCGTGCCGCCTTTGGAACGCAATGCTCGGACCGCGCTCATAACAGGGTGTTTCAAACTACGTCATGCGTCTTACTATTTTTTTTTTTTTTTGTTACTCAAATGTTCATAAATACCTATCTTTTTTTTATGAATGTGTAGTAGTCATTGGATACATGAAGTGGGCTGCGGATGAAAGACGATTAAAATGCCACGGTGTATATACTTAGTGCTGCACTGCTTGCACACAAATCTATTAAAAACAGACCTGACTACCAAAGCCTACTCTCAAAACGTATCTTACACGTCCCTCTTCCTAATGCAATCAGTCTTCTGGCCAGACGGTGCCCCTCTTACTCACACTCTCATATCTACAACAAAATAAGCAAGCGCTGTGATACTAAAGATCTTAACATTCACACGTTTAAAAAAATTACAAAAAGTTGGCTTCTCTCACTGTCATACAATGATACTGAGGATTTAGTGAGTTAGCACCAAAATCTACAAGCAAGTCATTCACACAAAAACCCACACCTGCACCTCACCAATACACCCCACTCACACACTTACACACACACACACACTACAGCTTTATTTAGAATTATTTTATTTTGATTAATTTATTTTTACCAATTCATTTTATCATATCTTGATTGTTCGCTAATTATTAAGAACTCTGTCCAGTTTCGAACATTCTGTAATATAATTTAAGCTAACGCAAACATGTCTCTATTTAAAAATTTAAGATAACGCAACTCAGGCCCCCAAGATACAGGCGCTGCCTAGTTTGGGGACCACTGTTTTAATTACTATGTTAAATATTATAGTTACAGTAAGCATGCAATATTATTATTTTTGAAACTTACTTTGTAACAATGGACCAATAAAATTATTCTTATTCTTATTGCTGATTCTATGATATCAGCAATACAACTTTCTAAGTTCAGTGTGACAAGCATAAAACGATTATTTTACGAAGTTGACTTCTTAAAGAAATGTCATTACTTATTGATAATTAGGGTAGCCCAGAGGGTTTTTGAGCAAGCTTATGCAGGGCGAAAAGTTGATAGCTGAGTACATGTGGTGTGGCATGACGAGAGAGCAATGAAAACATACATATTTGAAAAGTTTCATGCACACATTATATTATGTATTATGATTATGACCTTTTATCATTTGTTTATGACCGTTTTATAGTACAATTCGAAATATTCGAATAGTAAAATTTTTAGAATTCGAAATATTCGAATAGTTAACCTGAACGAATACCTATTGGGAGCCAAGCTGCGCCCCAGTGGTCAGACTTCAGGAGTCAATTTTACGATTTCGAAAATGGGCCAAAACCAAAAGTGAAAACCAATACATAATGTTCCATAATGGTCGCATTCTATGCGAACATTATGGGCCTTCCCAGAACATTATGGAATATTGAATATTCCCAGTCGCCACATGGATTGCCACCGGGTGGCAATCGGAAATCAAATTCGGCGACTGGAAAGTTATTGCCCCACTTCAAATTGCTGTACACTGTGGCGTGGATCGCCAGCCCCCCTCATCGTTGTCCATCTTACGGCCGTGTTGAGGGGGTTGGCGGTCAGACTTTTCCAATGTGGTTTTTTTTGTAGATATGTGATATTATTAGGGACATACAATAGTTATTTGTTATGCAAGGCTGCAAAGTTGTTTTTTGGCGCGAGTATTTGTATTGAAACCTGAGCAAGCGAAGGATTCTAAGCAAATGGTTCAAGTATAGAATCCTGAGCGATGCGAAGGTTTCAAAGGTACGAGGCGCATAATAACTTTTCTGCCAAGCAAAACACACAACTTTTCACCTCACTACAGCGAGGAAAATGGTGTCTCCATGCATTGAAAAAATATTGTAGGTATGCTTTTATGCACTTTTTGCGCAATTTTCCGGAAGAAAGCTCAATTCGGCATTATGTACCGCTTGCACAAACTCTGCCACTGCTAAACAAACCAAAATGATGGAAAGCGAATTCATTATACAGAAGAAAATTGTATAAAGTTTTTTGAAGTGAAAACTTCTTTAGGCGCTTTGAGCTATTTTTTTCGTAGCCAGTGCGATTATTCTAAAAGTGAGGTTGGCGCACTGACATGAAATTAGTTATTAATGCAACTGTTATATAATAAACACTCATGTGATACTATTATCACAATACCTAATTATTTACAGTTGCATACAAGACTTTATCGACACCCATGATATGAATCTTCCATACAATGATATTAAATTAACATTGCTTCTATAAAAGTTTCTTTGTAATACCAATATCGAACAAAAATGGCGCGGTACGACGTGAATTCGAATGTGTTTTGTTTTTAAATTACGGTGCTTTCTTAGGCTGCTTTCCGAATTTGAAAATAATCGCTCACAGCGATAACTTGCGTACCGAATTAGATATCACAATTATGACAGCTGAGGGCTGTCAACAATTCGGAACGCTCGTGAACGCGCTCACAGTCCTCGTAACATAAACATAACCTGAAACTTTGCATTGTTTTTATTGTTGATATTCATATTTTATAGTGCTTCTGTGTTAAACACATCAAATTAAAAAAAAATCAAATTCATCAGTATATTCATCAATAAAAAAAATACTGTTATTATGATTTAAAACAACACAGTACAACTGTCAGTTTGACAGCCATATTGACAGCGCTCACCGTGATATTATTTTAAGGCATGGTCGGCGTTATCGCAAGATGGCGCATGTCATGACGTCATCTATGACGATTCACGGGACAGCGTTATCGTACTCAGGCTAATACGGAACGAGTTTTAGCACGCCCAAATCGATTACAGCGTAACTCAGAACGCACCCTTGGTGTAAAGCTCGTGAATGACAAAGTTCTTTTTTTAAAATGAGTACCATAATGAAATTCAGTACAAAATTATAACACCCGCTTGGATGATATTATGGTTACTATGACACTGGATGTTTTAATGTTGGCTATAAGCTAGCTGTTTCTGATACTTTTATAGAGGATTTATATCATGGGTGTAGATAAAAGTATTTATGCGTTATCGTCCACTGATACTTTATACAGAAAAGAAAGGTATAATAAGTAAGTAAGTAGTGTAGTTTTGGTATAGAAAAGTATTGAATAGAAAGGTTCGAATTTTAAAAACTCTTTCCACGCTAGCGGATAAAATGCACTTTTGCACTCAGATGAGAATGATAAACAGAATCTTTCAGAGCTTGTGAGGAAAACAATTTTCTTCATCGTAGTTGCTTAATCACTCATTATTATCCTTATCCTTACCTACATATTATAAAACAAAGTCCTCCGCCGCGTCTGTCTGTCGTCCTGTTCGCGATAAACTCAAAAACGACTGCACCGATTTTCATGCTGTTTTCACCAATGGATAGAGTGGTTCTCGAGTAAGGTTTTACCGCCTTACTAATAAACGTTGTATAGCGCCTGTATAGTTACACAACGCTTTGTCTTCTTCTTTCAAAAGTAATTTGACTTTTGAAAGAAGAAGACAAAGCATTGTGTAACTATACATACAGGAGCTATACAACGTTTATTAGTAAGGCGGGAAGTATATAATTTGTCATGATTTTGTATACATTGGCTAAAATATAATGATATTTGTTGGAGGTGTCGGAAAAAAATAAGCCGTCTGGGAGCTTTTAATGAAAAAGCTGCCTAAACCCTTTGACATAAATAACAAAATGATGTATGGTGGAATTGTGCCTTATACAAGCTGAAATTTTAATGGTTGTTTTTCCGCAGCGAAATGATTTTGTCTTGGTAGTACAATTGGACCCAGTTGTGCCAAAATGTTCCAACCCACAGTGGACACATTTTGAGTTATTTAAGTTTAAACATTTAAACGTAATTTTTCCATTTAAACATTATGATTTTGTTACACGTGAAGGTTTCTAACAGTATGCTTTACAATTTCCAGCCGCTACTAGTTTTTCAGATATTGATGAAAAATATCGTCTGGATCATTTCTGCAAAAAACAATAATGGTCCAAATAATAATAGTCCAACCCACTTCCATGAAAAGTTTAATATCTACTTTGGTTTTTCATACAAGTAGTTACTGCGAATATTACAAACTAGATTTTTTACTAAGTTACGGTATTTGCAGACAAAAAAGAAACCAAAAATAAATCGTTAACTAATACAAACTAATCCTCTTTGACGTCCAAATCAAGTGTTCCAAATCCGTCAATATTGTCGGTCACCCTTTTGTTACCTTTCAAATTTTCGTAAAACTTTTTACAATCATTTAGAATTAAATGCATCATAGACTTTATGTCATAATGCTTTGCCTGAGCTATCTCTTTGCCATGCGGTCACAGTTTGACGATTTTTATGTCCTTTTCCTGTTAGTAGTGGTACTTTTTCAAAATAATTTCTTTCGTCGCCAGTTCGTTAACTTTTTTTAACATAATCACTTATGAATCTACTATTTTAAATAGTCCTCATTAAATAAAACGCGCACAGTAATATTTGGTAGATTTTGTTGTATGTAGATTCTATTGCCATTGCCAAGTAATTTTATTTATTAAAGAAATAAAGATAACAAATAGGTAGGTACTGAATAAATTAACAGAATTGGTTTTACATTAAATCTCACATCTTTTTGCGGTAGAAGAAAAAAAATGCAAGTCTCGCAATGCAAACTGCATTGCGAGACTTGCATTTTTTTTTGCATGTTATGTTTTTTTTATGGGATATACTTTGTCTTCTTAATATCATTGCAGCTTTAAAAATCTGACTTCATTCTCACTACGTGGATCGCAAATTGTTCAATTTCTAATTTGCAACAATTATTCAAGTGTACTTGACAACAACAATTCAAGTGTACTTGAATCATTGTGGCAAAACCGATTTGTATTAATAAACCAGAAATTTTTTGTTCCAAATGGCATGAATCTTTTCTGCACATTATTTTTCGAAAGTCCCATAGATGTGGGTTGGTATACATTGAGTATATCTTTTCCTAGGGAACAGATAATAACATGAGTCTTTGCTACATGAAAATATGGCTCATTTTAGGTTGGTTGGTACAGATAACTCGATTTTGAAAAAGTTGTGGGTTGGAACATTTTGGCACAACTGGGTCCAATTGATTTATAAAAAAATAAAGATAAAAAAATGGCATATTTAGAATTGTGATAAACGAAACTCGGAAGCATTCTCGAACCAAAAGTAGAATACTTACAGCGCGAACGCCCAACATTGCGCGAGACAAGCGCGACCGACGCGCGGTCGTTGACCCTCGCGCTACGGCTGATAACTACCTACTCCTGAGTTAACGAAAGATAATTTGTTTTTCGAATTTTCCTTTTTACGGGCTTATGACCGCCATAAATACTTTTTACCTACAACTTACTGAACACGAAACTGAAAAACAAGTTTATTATCTTCCAAAAAAATAATTTTCTGAATTACTTAGATAATGATTATTTAAGAAAATGGAATCAACTTATTTACAATGATTTTAATTAACTAACCTACTTTTAAATGTTTGTATTTACAAAGGTACTTACACTTCCCGGTAACGTAGTAATTGTTCGAAGTGCAAGCCACTGCGTTCCATGCACTACACAATCAAGCACGTTTTATTTAGTTAATTGATTCAGGCGTGACTTTGCGGAAATCCATTATAAAATACAATAGACGCTGATATATTTAGTAACCTATTCCGCTTGACTATTCTTCAAGAGTCATAAAAACCCTGTAAGAAATCGACACGTGTTACCACACCGAGCGCTGGACGCAGAGTATTGCGTCCAGCGCTCGGTGTGGTAACACGTCGCGTTCTGGTTTGCAATTAGTCAATCGTCATCCTGAAGATGCCTCGTTGAGAGGTGAAACACGTGTCGATTTTTTACAGGGTTTTCATGACTCTTGAAGAATAGTCAAGCGGAATAGGTTACTAAATATATCAGCGTCTATTGTATTTTTCACGTTTTATTTGATTGTTTTTCAATAAAGTGTCTCTGTCACGTCAACTCACGTCTAACGATATTTAAAGCCCATGCCCAAGAACTGCCCATGATCGAGTAGCCGCTGTTTCGCCGCTACCATCGTCCGGGCCTGTGGGACTTGGGGGTTCAGAACACCCCGAAGACGGAGCGACTCCAAGTGTTGCGGCTCCGCGCAAAGTCGCCGGGCAGCGTGGGAATTATAACGAGCCCTAGCGTACAGTACATTTTTTAAATTATTTAAAAACATTAATATTTTTTAAGTTTAACTCTATGATTCAATAGTACTACTTAGGGCAAATCGTTTTGCCGCGGGAAAACAACCATTAAAATTTCAGCGTGTATAAGTCTACTGAAAAGTCCGCGATGGCATATGTCTATCTCCTAAGGATCACGTTTTCACGCAATTACAAAGCGGTAATTGGAAAGCTATTTATACAAATGCGGTATTAATCCTTATCATTTTAAATAAGTTAGATTATTTTATTCTTTTACACCATAATAATTTAAACGAATATCGTGGCCTCGCTTCGCTTGATGCAATCGCCGACCCTCTCCCCGCACCGTCTTGCCTACAGATATGCCATACAAAATCTGTCAAAATCTCTCATCATTGCGAGACCACTGACACGTTTGAAAATTAGTAGACTTAGCCCCCTTTTTAGCTAATAAGTGTGAATGTTTGTGAAGATGTTTGGATATTTGGATGTTTGTTATTCAATCAGGCTCTAACGGATGAACGGATCTGGCTGAAATTTGGTACAGGGATAGATTATAGCCTGGAATAAGACATAGGCTAGGTACTTTTTATCCCTGGAATAGGTTCCCATGGGTTGCGGGAACGGGATCAACATTTCATGATTACGTTTGGTCGCGATAACCGACATCCACGCGGGCAAAGCCGCGAGGATCATCTAGTCTACTAATAAAACCACATTGGAAAAGTCTGTAGGTACAGCGGTTTGAAGTGCGCCGCGGTGTACAGCGATTTGAAGTGAGGGGAAATAACTTCCCAGTCACCTCCCGGTGGCAACTGGGAATTTTATTCCCGATTGCCATCTGGCGGTAATCCATGTGGGGCGACTGGGAAAAGGCTCTGAAGATCACATTATTTTTGGCCTATTTTCAAAAACTGAAAGTGGACTCCCGACCACGGGGTCGCGGGGCCCTATCTGAAAGTGGACTCCCGACCACGGGGTCGCGGGGCCCTATCTGAAAGTGCACTCCCGATCACGGGGTCGCGGGGCCCTATCTGAAAGTGGACTCCCGCCCACAGGGTCGCGGGGCCCTATCTGAAAGTGGACTCCCGACCACGGGGTCGGGGGGCCCTATCTGAAAGTGGACTCCCGACCACGGGGTCGCGGGGCCCTATCTGAAAGTGGACTCTGGACTCCCGCCCACAGGGTCGCGGGGCCCTATCTGAAACTTTTCATATATATATTCGGTGTCATGTTCTCTCGTCATGCCGCACCTACTCAGATAACATCCGCTTGCACTGCACATGCTTTCTCCAAAAACGTCTGGAGTCTCTACCATTATTAATTCTCACCTCATAGCCGGATTGGGTTTGACACCTCGGCTGCAAGTTCCTCTTAGTGGTGACAGATAGCAG
Organism: Lithophane semibrunnea; assembly: GCA_947363905.1. Classification (NCBI taxonomy): domain Eukaryota; kingdom Metazoa; phylum Arthropoda; class Insecta; order Lepidoptera; family Noctuidae; genus Lithophane; species Lithophane semibrunnea. Next base: position 2,424,092 of record OX376205.1, read on the forward strand.
AGAGTAGGCTTGCCAATGTTTTTCGGACCATATGCCCACGGCGGAACAGGAGTACCACCATTGCCCGCGCCTAGATCTGTTTTTATCATAAAAGGCAGGTATTATATATTTTTACAAATTTTTATTGAGTTTCTGAATAGTTAGGTATCGTCAAACTTCGTGACCGATGGACATTCCTTACGATCTTTTTACATTACATTATACAGGTTGTCAGGGTAAACACCGTTGTCACTCAAACCATGGGTAGTTGACTTAAATATAAAAACAATTGACCGAGTAACAAAAAACGTTATTTTCATTAAAAGATTTTAAACAGTTTCTATCTGATACCGTGCTCGCTAGCGAAACAGCTGACTAACTGAGGGAAGGGTCGCGCTCGCGGCCGGTCAGGTCACGTCCCGCACCCCCCGCCAGTGTTAAGACGCAAGTTCCTTGCGTTTAGGGCAACGAACTTGCGTCTTTTGTGGTAAAATGTAGTTTAAAAAAAGAAAAAAAAATGTTGTACTTTCACGACGTAACGTCTGAAACTCTGAACGGATTTCGATCCCGTGGGATAATAGGGAATATGCATGTATTATTTTAATATTTTTATTCGATAGTTTACATCGTCAAATAATAGTTTTAAAAATTCGACGGCAAAAAAGCAATTTAAAGTAATTAATTTTTTTTTTTAAATTTCCAACCGATCCGGGCTATTTAAACGCCCTCCATTTGGCGCGCTTGGTGTGGTGACGTCACAGACTGTGAAAACAAACAAGCAACTGTCAAGTCAACGTCAAACCCTCCTTTTTGTAGGAGCGTTTGACATTGACTTGATACTTGTAGATTGACTTGACATTGACCTTTTGATTGCTATCCCGGATGGTATTTTTATTTTTTATTATTCATAAAAAAAGTTTACATACATTTGTTTATAATTTTAACATACCACATAAACCATCACGGGTTTAACAGCGGTATGGCTAGACACGGCAACTCGGTGCCACTACATAATAATACTTAATTATAATGTAAATACATAGGATTCTTTTATTATTTTTCTAGATCGCACTGCAATCTAGAAAGTATCTTTTTAATAGCTTTGAGCAGTTCTTAACGTTTAATTCGTCGCAAACTTCAATAGGTAAATCATTCATAAAGGACGGTAGCACGAATACCCACATCCGCGCTGCATTATTAGATTTCGGTACAATAAATGTGGGTAAGTAGGTCAAATGACGCAACGACTTTAGTCTTACGTATTTACGAATATTAATTATAATTATGGTAATTCTCACTTATAACTCGTAAACGTATCTTGTCAAAAACATTTACAATTCGACAGTGCTTAAATAAACCCGTGTCATTATCTTGGAATTTATCCTTTATTCTTGTGGGTACAATGGTTTTCAAAATGCGTAACTGTAACTTGTAGATGTCCTCGACGTACGTCTTGTATGTACGCCCGTAGCTACTTAGGCCGTAATCAATTACGGAGTCGGCCAGTGCCAAATACAATGTTCTAAGTGTTCTATAGGGTAGTTTATACTTAAGTATCGATAACTTTGCTATTATTGACCTGAGCTTATTACAAACATGATCAATGTGCGGCCGCCAGTGGAAATGACTATCTATTATCACACCAAGATATATATTTTGGGTCACCAACTCTAAATTCTGGCAACTACACGCTGTGGCTGGTCGGTGAAGACACAGATGCTCATGGGCAACGACAAATGGCACACAGGACGCCCTCAGGTAAGGCGAGTGTATATGCAGTAGTCGTGAGCCCACATACATAAAAGGTCGAAGTGACTCTGCAACACTCTCTGTGCCTCCCGTATGTCCCTGTGTGCGGCAACCAAACATGTGTCGTCCGCAAATTGGTACACGGAGCCTTCCGTGAAAATATTACACATGTCGTTCACGTACAGTAAGTATTCAGTCGGCCCAAGAATCGAACCATGGGCTTTGCCTTTATCTGTTGGAATCATGAACCTGAGACATTCACCGGTGTGAAGCGGTTTCTGTGGTAGTTTTTAAACCATCCCAAGAATGGACCCCGTATACCATTTTGCTGTAGTTTATTAAACATCTGTGTACGAGCCATTCTTATAGATAGCGTCTTACTATTCGGGGTACACGGACGTGGCAATGCATGTGTTAATTAGATGCGTTATAACGGGGGCTATTTCCTTAAATATGTATTTTAAGTCTGACTCGGATTCCGTCGAAACCTGGGCATTTCTTCTCATTTAAGTGTTTTATTATAGAGGATACAATATCTTAATTTGCCTTCTGTAATCTCATAGATACATTAAAATTATTGATATAGGACTTAACATCTAGAATAGGTGTGTCACACTGGACTTTACACGTGTTGTTAACATTATCTCTGAATTCAGAAGCAAACTTACGTCACATCCGCTCTTAGCTTTTCAAATATTTGAATAACCCACAGTTTTTTGGGACTTTTTAAAAATTAATTTCTCGCTCAAAAAGAAATTGTATTCAAAAATATTGATGGAGGCATAATTCTGAAGTAATATAGTTCATAAAAAAAATATTTGACCCATATTTGAATCACATGCATATTCCCTATTTCCGACCCCCACCCGGGTGTAGATGCGGGCAAAAGCTCGTAAAAAATAAAACGGTTAAAGCTTTGTGTAAATAATACCTGCCCATCCGGGTAAATCGGGCCAGCCAGATCCTGGTCCTCGTTCATGAGCGAAGTCCTTGTATGAAAGATTGCCTGTCCCGTACGGCCCTGTGTCCCCTTTATAATTCCAGGGAAACTCTCCATTCAATTCCAGTTCTTTTTTATAGTCCATATAAAAATTCTTCCACTGTTCTTTTGTTTCGTCAGAAGGTTCCCAACCATTCCACCCAGCTTTTATGTTTCGTTCCAAGAGGTCTTTGATACCCGTCAGGTTCACCTTGTATTCTTCTTCGCTTTCGATAAGTTCTGGTGCTTCCGTAGTACCTCCCCCGTTGCCGCCGCCACCGCAGGCCATTGAGCTCGTAAACGTCAGAACGATGAAAATTAAGCAAACTTTTAATGTCCACCCAAAGCAAGGTAATTGGATGTGCTCTTTCTTGAGCAATAATAGACGTATCCCCATGCTTTTTTATTATACTTGCTGCTGTCTCTGCGACCAAAGTCTATCTCTAGAAATTTTGCTCTACATAGGTACAGTTTGCTTGTGTTTGAATAAGGCGAACTAATTTCCAATTATTTTTTAATTTGTATTATTAATGAACATGTTAGTTAATTAGCATGATTTGCTGATTTTTGGTTCGCGTAGCGCGATTTGTCGTGTGCGTTACGATTGCTCGGCTAAGTTACCCAAACAACAAAAACTTCGGCCAAAAAATTGTCGAAATTTGTCAAAATCGAAGGGAACAAACCAAAAATTTGTCAAAGTAGAAATAAAAAAGTTATAAGGGTTTTAAGTTGGCCGCGCGAACGTAACGTGGAGGATTGCGCGGCCATGGAGATCTCAGCAACTACTTGGGTTAGAGATGTAATTCTTTTTGTCAATTGAAGACCGAATTTGTCAAAAATTGTCGAAAAAAGAATTATAAGCTCAAGATCAATATTTTACAAAATATTCACTTTGGAAGTTATGGCCGCGCAATCGTGCACTTGTTGTTTCTATAATGTTGATTATTTCTTTAAAACTAGGACTTACTCAGTAAAACTGTTACAAAAAGAAAGGTCTTAATTTGTCAAAGCTAACGAAAGCAATAAATACTACTAAAGTTTAGTTAAACAGACGAAATCAGTCCAAAACAAAAAGTACGTGGCCGCGCGGTCGAAACGTTACTTTGTACGCTGATATCTCATTATCTATAATTGCTAGGGTTTCTGTGTGAACATCCATTTATTCGACAGATTAACCTCATTAGAATGGCATATCGTTTTACCCTCAGAACAGTCTTTAACGCGTGTAATCTAAAAAATAATGTTAACTCATACAATGTTCGAGTAGAGTAACCATAATTTCGATTTGGGAATACCTCTGACAGGAGACTGTCAATTATATTGGACAACATCTAACTCAATTTGAAAAAGGAGAATGGGCTTTTCTGCGCTGGAACCCAATTGCGTTAAGATACATACCAATGGAAAGATCTCATCAAGGAAAAGATTATTTTCTTATTATGACGACTTCTCTTGATCGTAAGTACGAAAGGAGCTACAGAGCTTTAAATATGGGTGATTCAATATGATTGGGATTCTGGTATTTTGTCAATTAATAAACTTTTAATGATTCGGTGCCATGCAAACATCATCTTTCAAGCCTATAAGCGAACATTTTAAAACATTGGCCTCCAATAGATGCCGTTTTAGGAACAATGTTTTTAAGCTTCTCTCGATTGTTAGTACGAAAGAGTGTACGAGTACTACGTGAGAGCGACAAACGGATGTGCGTATAACGCTTGTGCGACAAAACTGTACTGCGAATAACCCTAGTTCGAATTTACGCTAGTGCGAATAACTGGACCTCGACATCACGCTAGTGCGACTTTGATGACTGAAACTTTGTATTAATTATTATAATAATGGACACACCCTCTAAACCGTTGGCACTGCCATTGGTGATTCGTAAAACACCTTTTTCAAAAGGTTTTATCTTTTTAATATGAAAAAAACAAGAGATCTATTTTTATCGCCTTTATTGAGAAGTTCCTATAACCACCTTCCGGCTTCATCAACAGACCCTCAACACCACCTAGTGTCAGAGCATTTGTCAAGACAAATCTAATGAAACCAAAACATGAGCATCCGATTGAGCTGAAACTCGGCATACTTACATAACTACCGAGACATTTTGAAAAAATGATACCATGAAGCTGGTCTGATGATGGATCCAGAAGTTGACCATAGGAACTCCCCAATAAAAAAAGATAGCACGATCGTGTTTAGACTCACGGTTACGTATTAACAAGTGCTTTGACACTAGATGGTACTCAGGGTCTGATGGTGGAGCCGGAAGGTGACCATGGGAAAATCTCAATAAAACAAGATAGCATCATCGTGGTTGGACTCATTCGTTATGTATCGACAAGTGCTATTACAGTAGGTGGTGTCCAGAGTCTGATGATGGAGTCGGAAGTTGGCTATAGGAAGTCCTTAATCAAACAAGATAGCACCATCGTGTTTGGACTCATTGGTTATGTATTGACTAGTACTTTGCCACTAGATGGTGTTCAGGGTCTATTGATGGAGCCAGAAGGTGATCACATGTAATTCTCAAGTAATCCAGGTCCGTCGTGTTTTGTTTCATTAGATTTGTCTTGACATTGCTTTTACACTAGGTGGTGTTGAGGGTCTCTTGATGAAGCCGGAAGGTGGTTATAAGAACTTCTCAACAAAACAAGATAGTACCATCGTGTTTGGACCACTGGTTTGGACTCTCTGGTGTTGTCTTGACAAGGACTATTAGCCCTTGCACTGTTGCACTTGGGTAGTTTCAAACTACTGTAATACTTACTGCATCAACGTAATGTCGAGTTAAAATAGGTACTGTCATACAATCGTTTGTCGCACTACCGTGATGTCAAACTATTGTCGCACAATCGTTTGTCGCAATAGCGTGATGTCGAGGTTCAGTTATTCGCCCAAGCGTACATTCGAACTATGGTTATTCGCAGTACAGTTTTGTCGCACAAGCGTTATACGCACATCCGTTAAAATTTCATTGTTGCACTGCAAAACAGTTTTTAGGGTTCCACACCAAAAGGGTAAATCGGGACCCTGTTAGGCTCGTCTCTCCGGCTCTGTCTGAGTTGAGTTGACTTGAGTTGACCTGATTAGACCTGACTTTACCTGAATTGACCTGACTTGACCTGGCTGATTAATACAAATGGATAAATGCCGTTTAAAATGACCAGACTTGATCTGAGTTGAGCTGACTTGACCTGACTTGCAGGCGCGCGGGAATAAAAGGAAAAGTCTGAAATCTACGTGCCAACGAGGTCCCGGTTATGGGACCGGAAATCATCCCTGACCTCTCTACAAGAAGGAGAACGATAAAAAGACCCTGGAGGTACTTTTAATTTTATTAAATAAGCTGTATAACACGTTTGTTGCGATTAAAAAACTGTTGTGTTGTTTCTCACGGTTGTTCCGCACAGAAAAATGTTATTTTTCTGTGCGGCCGTGAAAAACATAACAAGTTTCTAGACTACGGATTTTCGCCTTAACCAGTGAGGCGAAAAATCTTAAACTCCTGTGGAGGATTGCTGGGCCTTTCTCCAACTCAGAGGCGAAATATCACTGAAATTTGACAATAACCGAAAGAGTTTTGTACATAATTCTGTACACAGAAATAATTTCTGGCTGAAAAATTAATTGGTTTCTTTTGAAAAGAAAAGTATTAAATAGTAGATTGCTGCACCTTGCTTAAGGCGCTTAGTCCCGTTTAGTACCGTAACACGGTCACTTTAATTAGCCTACTCCTCATTAACGGCTTGGTTAAAAGATCTGAAAAAAATATATGTTTGCCATAGATTCATGTACAACATTTTGTATTGAGCAATTTTTTCGTATGACTAATACTTTTGCCTTAAAAAATATTTAACAAAATGCAATTTATGGCTAATATTTCCCTACTACTTCTAAACGGCTTTGATGTTTGGAAATATTTTTATACTGAAAAATTGATGGTTAGAAGTACTACAGATTGTATTGAGCAGAAATGTATATTAAACAATTTTTTTTTTTAATTACCCCTCTTAGAGATACAGGTTCAGAGGTGCTCTGCGCGGGCACGCGCGGCAGTCGCGCGTTAGTATTGAGACGGGACGGCTGTGTCGCTCGCTGCTCCGCGCCGGCTATTGACCGACTAAGTACGTTTGTGTATGTTAGTGCAAATAATCACGAACAAATTACAATAGTGTGCGTGTCTAGACTAGCTCGCTGCAGAGTCTTGTTTGCGTGGATGCTTTATTAGTGCTGCGGTTTCTACGTACATACTGTTTTTGTTTATATGGTTTTTATGTAGGTCATCATCTGCCTAGCCTTTTCCCAACTATGGTATGTAGGTAGGTAGGGTAGGTAGGGTAGGTAGGGTAAGTAGGGTAGGTAGGGTAGGTAGGGTAGGTAGGGTAGGTAGGTAGGATAGGTAGGGTAATTAGGGTAGTTAGGGTAGGTAGGGTAGGTACGGTAAGATAAGATAAGATAAGATAAGATATTCTTTATTTGTCTAAACATGGTGTACATACAAGAGCATGCAAGATTAAAATCAATTGTTTAAGTCCAGTCATGTTTAGCCGTAAGTATCGGCGTACAAATATTTCTATAATATTGAAAACTATTATTCTTTTTATTGACAACTAAAACATTATAAAATTTCACAAAAAGAAAGAAAGTTATCAGTTATATTATTATAAAATTTCACAAAAAGAAAGAAAGTTACCCAGAATTGCAAATACAAAATTTTTAACTTAGAGACCTGTTAATTCGAAATTATTAGATATTATATCATCATGTCAACATTCAGATTGAAAAAATAAATCACAAATACAAGAACAATGTCAAAGTTTAAAAATGTATGTCAAATTTGAAGGATACATGTCAAAATTACAACCCAAGTCCAAATTAACAGATTTATGTCGATTTTACAATGTTGATTGCTAAATTACAATGTGAACGTCTAGTTCATGTCAAATTACAAGATGAATGTCAAAATTACAGGATTTATGTCAAAATTATGAGTTAAATGTTCAGATTACAGGATTTATGTCAAAGTTATTTAAGAAAAAAAAAACTAAAAAACTTTTTCGGCTAGAAATTCGGAGACACTGTAATATGCTTTATGCAAAAGGAACAGTTTTAATTGATATAATTGATATTGGTAGGGTAGGTAGGTAGGGTAGGTAGGTAGGGTAGGTAGGTAGGGTAGGTAGGTAGGGTAGGTAGGTAGGGTAGGTAGGTAGGGTAGGTAGGTAGGGTAGGTAGGTAGGGTAGGTAGGTAGGGTAGGTAGGTAGGGTAGGTAGGTAGGGTAGGTAGGTAGGGTAGGTAGGTAGGGTAGGTAGGTAGGGTAGGTAGGTAGGGTAGGTAGGTAGGGTAGGTAGGTAGGGTAGGTAGGTAGGGTAGGTAGGTAGGGTAGGTAGGTAGGGTAGGTAGGTAGGGTAGGTAGGTAGGGTAGGTAGGTAGGGTAGGTAGGTAGGGTAGGTAGGTAGGGTAGGTAGGTAGGGTAGGTAGGTAGGGTAGGTAGGTAGGGTAGGTAGGTAGGGTAGGTAGGTAGGGTAGGTAGGTAGGGTAGGTAGGTAGGGTAGGTAGGTAGGGTAGGTAGGTAGGGTAGGTAGGTAGGGTAGGTAGGTAGGGTAGGTAGGTAGGGTAGGTAGGTAGGGTAGGTAGGTAGGGTAGGTAGGTAGGGTAGGTAGGTAGGGTAGGTAGGTAGGGTAGGTAGGTAGGGTAGGTAGGTAGGGTAGGTAGGTAGGGTAGGTAGGTAGGGTAGGTAGGTAGGGTAGGTAGGTAGGGTAGGTAGGTAGGGTAGGTAGGTAGGGTAGGTAGGTAGGGTAGGTAGGTAGGGTAGGTAGGTAGGGTAGGTAGGTAGGGTAGGTAGGTAGGGTAGGTAGGTAGGGTAGGTAGGTAGGGTAGGTAGGTAGGGTAGGTAGGTAGGGTAGGTAGGTAGGGTAGGTAGGTAGGGTAGGTAGGTAGGGTAGGTAGGTAGGGTAGGTAGGTAGGGTAGGTAGGTAGGGTAGGTAGGTAGGGTAGGTAGGTAGGGTAGGTAGGTAGGGTAGGTAGGTAGGGTAGGTAGGTAGGGTAGGTAGGTAGGGTAGGTAGGTAGGGTAGGTAGGTAGGGTAGGTAGGTAGGGTAGGTAGGTAGGGTAGGTAGGTAGGGTAGGTAGGTAGGGTAGGTAGGTAGGGTAGGTAGGTAGGGTAGGTAGGTAGGGTAGGTAGGTAGGGTAGGTAGGTAGGGTAGGTAGGTAGGGTAGGTAGGTAGGGTAGGTAGGTAGGGTAGGTAGGTAGGGTAGGTAGGTAGGGTAGGTGGGTAGGGTAGGTAGGTAGGGTAGGTAGGTAGGGTAGGTGGGTAGGGTAGGTAGGTAGGGTAGGTAGGTAGGGTAGGTGGGTAGGGTAGGTAGGTAGGGTAGGTAGGTAGGGTAGGTAGGTAGGGTAGGTAGGTAGGGTAGGTAGGTAGGGTAGGTAGGTAGGGTAGGTAGGTAGGGTAGGTAGGTAGGGTAGGTAGGTAAGGTAGGTAGGGTAGGTAGGTAGGGTAGGTAGGTAGGGTAGGTAGGGTAGGTAGGGTAGGTAGGGTAGGTAGGGTAGGTAGGTAGGATAGGTAGGTAAGTAGGGCGGGTAGGTAGAGAGTATAGGTAGGTAGGTAGGGTAGGCGACCGACCAACCAACCGACCGATGGACCGACAGACCGACCGAACGACCGACCGACAGCCCGACCGACCGACCGACCGACCGACAGACCGACCGATAGACAACGAAGCCTTAGTAATAGGGTCCCGTTTTACCCTTTGGGTACGGAACCCTAAACACATTGCATTAATAATAAGATAAAATTACTACGCAGTTGAAAGAAAAGACAAATTATTTATTTTATTATGTAAAATCGAGTAGGTACCAAGGCGAAGCCACCTTTATACACCAGTGCCAAAAACCAGGGCTCGAAATACTTTCAAGTGTTTTATTTCTGCATTGAAAATAGATCTGTAAAGTCATACAAATAAGGAGTACAATCGCGTATGCAAAAAAGATTACGTCCAACTTCCAACCAAGACTTGGTGGAAGAAAAATACTTGCATAGAACATTGATCCTCAACTCTATAGAAATAAAGATTACAATAGCGTTTACAAAAAAAAACTTCTAAACCTAAACGTAAAAAAATACTTTCATAGGAAATTGTTCCGTGCAACCTTACCAATAAGGATCATGTTCGCATTTGTGAAAGAGTAACGTGAGTCCCATTGATTAAAAATCTTTGATGCGTTGCGCGTTGAAGTAAAAAGAGGGCTTTCGTTCCATTTTCAAATAACACAACACAACAGATAATTCCCCTAAGACGACACACTGACCGTATCGTCACTTGTTTTTGACCAGTACAGCAATTTTGATTTATCTCGAAGAAGTTTATCAAAATAATGCTAGAATTTCCAAGCATGTTTGAGAAACGATTTTATTTAAATTTCGATTTGTTTTGCAAATAGAGCTGTTTATGGAGCAGTTTGAAGATTGATAACGAATAATCGGTGGAGTACTTTGAGAATAATTCAAGATACCTATGGAGCAGAATGGGAATAAAATAATAAGTATTTTTTAATAATACAAATTCCTTGGAGTAACTTGGGAAGTAATGTATGAGATTTTTATCTTTTTAGATCAAAAGAATGGGGTACTTTTGGAATAACCCGTTTAAAATAAATAAGAAACAAATGAACATATTGGTGCGTGAAACATTATCCTTGTTCGTCATTAATTCTGGAAATTATAATTAATTTACTTAGTTTGAAATTCCGCGCATTGTGAGATTGAGAAAAGTTCTATACAAGACTTGGCCGCAACCAGGCATTGATGGACTCACGTATGTGTGCCTCGGTTTTGCCTCGGCCCACATTTTCACAATCGTCCATCAATAGCCCAGTTGCAGGCCGCGACAGTAATGTACGGAAGAAAGAATACTTGCATAGAACATTGATTCGTAACGTAATATAAATAAGGAACAGAATTGCGTCTACAAAAAAAAAAAAAACTTCCAAACCTTTAAAGTAAAAATACTTGCACAGAACATTGATCCGTAACTTCATATAAATAAGGAGCAGAATCGCGTCGAGAGTCGACGGAGCAAAATACTTTGAAGTCTTGCGAGTATTTCGGGTCGGCACTTGGTCGGCGTAAGTACCTACTTACAAGTAAAAACCTGGTGTAAAAACCTGGTCGCGTAAATACGCAAGGTGCGTATTTACGCGACCAGGACCACCCTAAAAGAATAAACAAGTGAACATATTGGCGCGTGAAAAATTATCATGGTCCGACATTGATTCTGGAATTTATAATTTACTCTGTTTGAATTTCTGCGCATATTTGAGAAAAGTACTATTTTAAATCTTGGCCGCAACCAAGCATTGATGAACTCACTTATGTGTGCCTCGGTCCACATTTTCAAGATCGTCCATCAATGCGTCAGTTGCAGGCTGCGACAGTAATAGTAATGTACTATTGTAATCATCTGGTGAGCGATTGTTTATTCATTCTTTCATATTTGAAGTTAAATAATTACGAATTGTTCTAGAAAATCTAGATCACATTATGTCGAAAGTAGGTAATAACATCAACGTGCGGTTGGGGGGACCCCCCTCAGGAACGAAGTTCCTTCTCCCGTACTATTTAAAACAAAACAAAATTTTCCCAGGCGCCATCCCGGATTTACATTTTTGTCACTATCGGCATAGACACCATAAACAAATTTTTTTTTTCATTTTGGTTTACCATTTTGTCGGCGTGATTTATTTGTATACCCATACCAAATTACAGCTTTCCAGTACTAAGAGTCTCTGAGCTATGCCGCGGAGAGACAGACGGACCGATATGGCGAAACTATAAGGGTTCCTTGTTGACTACGGAACCCTAAAAACTGAAAAGTAAAAAGCACCATGGCGAAAAAGTGGCTCTTTCCGCACAATTTGGCTGCCTGGAAAACGCTCTTTTCGAGCACATGCATTGTAAATATATTTTTAACCGACTTCTTCAAAAAGGAGGAGGTTCTCAATTCGACTGTATGTTTTTTTTTTTGGTATGTATGTAACGCGATTACTCCGTCAATTATGAAAATACACCAGCAAAGACACCGACTTCCGAAACTAAAATTATTTTTCACTTTTTTATTGTTTTTTGTGAAGTCGGTTGTTTTTTTTTTTGTAAAAAGTTTTCTTCCACATACATGCTAAAAATAATGTCCTGTTCCAAACAAAAAATATACGTATACGCACAAACATAAGTATCGATCTATACAAATATCAGCCTTGCATCTACAATTAATGAGGCACAAGAATCGTAGGCAAAAATGGCGACCTACGTGCGCATGTCTGCGCCCCTGCATATTCTTTG